>OY728133.1:460420918-462920918 GCA_963277665.1 Viscum album | reverse complement strand
AGTCACATTAATAATAATTATTCATAATATATAAACCATGTATTTAATATCCCTGTGTATTTAGATGAGTATTCCATACTTAAAAACAATAAATTTAAATAATACATATTTTTAATAATCTTTTTAATGATCTCCTAAAAAATTTTATCATTTGAAAATTAATAGGATATCATTTGGAACACATAGAAAAAGGGGTGAGCTAAAAATATTTGTAAGGGAGTTAATATTGAAATCATGCAAGGAACATGAGACAAAATCCGTAATGTGATAAAATATATGTCACCGATCAAGATGAAACATATGATAGAATAACAAATATACAATGGAATCATAAGATCATTAAAATTTATTAATTTTTAAACAATATATGTCATAACAATAACATTATTCATGGTTAACTACCGAGAATATATCACATGGTTAATAAAGTCACAAAATTGGTTTTTTTTACTCCGTAATCCAATACATAATTTATTAAGAGAATAAAACATTACCCAATGAATTTTACATATATCTAAGTTCATAAATGATAACATTTACATTAATTTGTATTCCACAAAATGAAATCAAACATTACGATTGAACATTATGGTTACCCATGGAAAGAAATTGATAAGGACAGACCAAATCCATGATGGTCAATTTAATAAAGATAACAATTTCAGTACCCAAATTAATATAGGCTTCTGTTGGCAAGGAATAGGTAAATTATGATGTATCCCCAATTATCTATATCATCAACTCCATGAACATATAGCAAACTACTATTTCGTGAGGTGTTAATTTATCACCTTCAAGAATGATATGTTTTCTTCTCTAAAATAAAAAAAAGAGAAGAAGGGGGTTAGATGATATAATATCCCATTAGTATCATAAAATTATAGTATATGTATGATACTAGAGTAAACATACCCTTTTGAAGAAGATAGTTTGGGAGAGAATAAGAAAATAACTAGACATTTAAAGGAGATTAATGGAAAAAGAGAGAGAGGAATTACATCTTGAATCATCCTATTGAGATCCTTCTTAAGGAAGATAGGCTTGGCCTCTTGATGAGACCAGAAGATCTTGGACATGGGAGAGAGTCTAGAGATGATTCTTGGTTAGATTTTGGACAATTATTGAATCCTGAGAACTGTGTTTTGGCAAGGGGAGGGAGAGGGGTTATTTAAACATGAGGAGGGGTGTTTTTAAAATAAAATATTAAATAAAATAATATATCAAATGTTAGACTTGTAATTGTAGTTTTTTGAAATATTAAATCATATATTAATATAATATAATTATTTTTATACATTAAATCATCTTTATAATTCGAATTCATTAATTTATTAAAAGGAAAGTGAAAAAAGAGAAAAAGATACTTTAAGAAATCACCTTTTGACTTTAGGATTCAGAAAGTTTTTTTTTAGGTTTGGAAATTGAGTTTATTGTATTTTTATGAAACATTTATGAAAGTAAATATAACATGTCTGTATATAATGTTCTAGAATCTTTATGTCATTATTAAATCATGAATGATGCAATTTAATGTACATCGATTATGGGAAAAACTATATTTTTACTATTCACCTTAATATTGAAGTATTTTAGAAAAATACCAAAAATTCACCCCAACCATTTTTCAATGTGTAGAATCCAAATATTAATCCCATTTTTCAAAAATAATTTTCAAAAATATGATCAATTTGATATTTAATTATAATTATAATATACTTGAAAAATAGAGTTTTTAAAATGAAAACTGACTGTATAATGCCCTAAAAAATTACATAAGGTCTTATAAAATTATCATAAAACTAGAAGACATATAATTTTTAATTTATCAACACATTTTAAGAAAATAAATTTTATTTTTAATTAATTATTTATGAGTTACAAAAAATACCAATATTTTTACAATGGTCAAATTGTCTCTTATAAGACGCCTAATGTTTATTTAATATTTAAAGGTTTAGGTTAATATTACTTTTGATTATTTACTATTAATAAGGGTCATATTATTATTCATAAGGATAGTTTAATATTCATAAGGGTATGTTACTATTCACCAAAAGATATATTTGTTCTATTAGACTCCAAAAATCATCTTGAACACAATCAAGTATGTCTAATTTTTTTAAATTCAAAACATAGAAGTGAAAAAATTATGATTAATGGTCATATAATATTTAGTATCATTATATTTCATTGTTCTTCCTAATGTGATTATACTATATGGTATATTTATAAAAAGAGAATTCTATTGATAAAACTTTGGGTTATTACATTCTTCCCCCCTTATGAAATTTCACCCTTAAAATTTCATTTTACACAAATAGGTGAGGGTAGTTATCCTTCATCGCCTCCTCTGGTTCCAAAGTAGTTTCTTAAAGCTTATGTTTCCTCCACAACACTTTGACAAGGTGGGTTGTCTTGTTGTGTAGAAACTTATCTCTTCTATCCAGAATCTCTACTTGTTGTTCCTCGTAGGAGAGACCATCTTCCAACTGCACCACCTCTGAGCTCAGTACATGTGAGAGATCTGGTATGTAATTCCTTAGGAGAGATACATAAAATACATCATGAACATGAGCCATATTCGGTGGAAGTTCAAGCTGATATGCCATTGCTCCTATGCAGTCAATGATCTCAAAGGGGCCAATGTACCTTGGGCTTAGCTTCCTTTTCTTTCCAAATCGCATGACCCTCTTCCATGGTGATATTTGAAGGAATAATTTATCTCGATCATCAAACTCCAAGTCCCTTCGATGGTTGTTAACATAGCTCTTTTGATGACTTTGAGCAGCATTGATGCGTTTTTGGATGACTTGAACTTATCTGCCATTTCTTGCTCTAGGTCAGGTCTAAGTAGCTTTCTTTGTTCATATTTATCCCAATATGTTAGAGTTATACATCTCTTTCTATACAGAACATTATATGGGGTCATCTGAATACTCAATTGGATGATATTATTGTATTACAACTCATCCAATGGGAGATGTTGATCCCATCCACCTTTAAATTCTAAAGAGAAGTCTTTTAGCATGTCTTAAAGACTTTGAATAGTCCTTTCAGATTGGCCATCAGTTTGGGGGCGATAGGCTCTACTGAAATTTAATGCAGTACTCAAATAATGTTGAAGGATCCTCTATAATTTAGATATGAACCTTGGATCACGGTCAAAGATAATCAATAGTAAAACACTATGCAGTCTCACCACTTCCTTGAAATATATCATTGGATGTTGTTCAAGTGAGAGTTCTACCCAAATAGCGATAAAATGGGAAGTCTTGGTGAGTCGTTCAAACACAACCCATACCACATTATTTCCCTTTGATGTTTTCAGGAGATCCATGACAAAGTCCCTAGTGACATTCTACCATTTCCACATGGGTATAGGCAATGACTGCATATACACTTTTAACATTTTTCACTTTGATTTAACATGATGGCATACTAATTACCTTTAGATATATTCTGCAATCACATTCTTTATGTTATCCCACCAAAAGTGTTCATGGAGATCTCGGTATATCTTGGTGCTACCAGGATGGATAGAGAATTTTGAGCTATGTACATTGTCCAAAAGCTCCTTATTTATCCTGGGTGATGAAGTCACACAAAGTATCATTCCGAACCGAATCACACCATCATCATCTATATGATACTCTTCCGGCTTCCCTTCCTTTACTGAATTCACCTTCTTCTGTAATTCCATATTATCCCTTGGTACCTCCTTAATTATATCTTGGATTGATGGTTGAGAAATCATTTGGGAAAGGTAGGATGTATCCCCTTCCATTAATACTTCCAAATACATCCTTTTCATATCCAAGAAGATAAGGTCTTTCTCAAACCACAACATGGATAGAGTAGTAGGTTATTTTCTTCATAGAGCAGCAGCTACCTTGTTCGCCTTTTCAGGATGATAGCGAATAGAGAAATCATAGTCCTTGATTATCTCTAACCAACTCCTTTGATGCATGTTGAGATCCTTATGTGTGAATATATACTTTAAGCTCTTATGGTTGGTGTGTATGTATAATTTTTCACCATAAAGGTAGTTCCGCCATATTTTCAAGGAAAAAATCACAGCTGCTAGCTCTATATCATGTTGCAGGTAGTTATACTCATGGATCTTCAACTACCGTGAGGTGTTGGCTATCAAATTATAATTTTTCAAGTGTACACAACCCAAGAATTTCTTTGAAGCATCACTTTATATCAAAAAACATTCTCCACTTTTCAGTAGTGTGAGTATAGGTGTAGTGATCAACCCTCTCATTATCTCCTTAAATCATTCCTCAAATTATTCCATCAAGAAATATAATACCCCTTTCCTTGGAAACATAGTTAGCAGGATTTAAAATCATGAGAAATTTCTCACAAAACGTTGGTAGTCCCCAAATATTCCAAGAAAACTACAGATTTCTGTGACACTAGAGGGCTTGGCCCATTCCTTAGTAACCATTGTTTTAGAATGGTCTAGAGATATTCCCTCACTTGTGATCACATGTCCCAAAAAAAGTGACTTACATTATCCAAAAATAACACTTACTGAACTTGGTGTACAACTTCTTATTTCTCAATGTCTCCAACATATGTCGTAGATGTTCTTCATGTTCCTCCTTACTCTTGGAGTAGATGAGAATATCATCGATAAAAACTACAAAAAATTTGTCGAGGTGATATCTAAAGAATATATTCATCAAATCCATGAATATTTTAGGGGAATTAGTAAGTCCCAAGGGAATCACCAGAAACTCATAGTACCCATACCTTGTATAGAAGGAAGTCTTCAGAATATCTTCCCTCTTCACCTTAAGTTGATGATATACAGAACAAAGACCCTGGTTTGAGAAGTATTGTGCTCCTCTCAACTGATCTAACAAGTATTCAATCCTTGGAAGAGGATACTTGTTCTTTATGGTGATCTAGTTGAGTTCCCGATAATCGATACACAGCCACATTGTTCCATCCTTCTTCTTAACAAAGGGAACTGGTTCACCCCAAGGTGATACACTAGGGTGTATGAACCATTTGTCCAAATGCTCTTGTAGCTTCTTCTTTACCTCCTCTAGTTCAATAGGAGCCATCCTATAGGGACACTTTGATATAGGAGTAGCTCCGGGTATTAGTTCAATTGAGAACTCGACCTCACGATCCGAGGGAATTCTGGGTAACTCTTCATGAAATACATCATCTTATTCCCTCACGATGGGCATTTCCACATGTTTGGAAATTTCCTTTGACTCAACCATTTGGGAGAGGCATGCTTCTTTATAGAGGATCAACGCCCACAGATTTGAAGGATTTTTTCACTAGAGATTCATGATCTTCTTTTAATTTGTAGAGGATAATGGGATGGTTTGGAATATGAAAAGATGTTTCCTTTTCGTGGTAGTTTATATGTGCTCTATATAATGAGAGCCAATTCATTCCCATTATAGCATCGAAATACACCAAGGGATGTATTATGAGATTCGCTGGATGAATATTCCCACATATGCCAAAGGGATAAGAGTCAAAAAATTGGGTTGCAATGATTTCACCACTTGGTGGTTTTACCGATATATCTACTTCATGGATTCGGGGCATCGATTATGTAGTTCTAGAAAACTTGCATGATATAAAGGAATGCGTAGAACCCGAATAAAATAATACTATTTCCATTCTTTAGTGAATAGGAAGTTTACCTTATAGGACTTCAATATCTTTCTCTACATCCACAGTAGTGATTACATAAGGCTTCCCTTGTTTCTTTGGATTTGGTGGCTAACGATGCTGATTACCCTCAGGGACTCTTGGTTTAGTGCACTCGCCTGTATATTTCCCTTTCTCCCAACAGTTGTATCATTGGGACATGTGTGGTACTCCCCTTTCTTCCACTACATTCTCATTCCTTTTCATGTATTTTTGACACTATTGAGAATGGTGTCCTTCTTTCCCAAACTTGAATCATTTACTCATCCCTTTGTGGTAGTTCCCATGATACAACTTCCCATATTTTTGGCATCTAGATCGTTGAGTTTTCATCTCATCGTTATCACTAGATCCCCTGGCTTGGAACTCCATATATCATTTCTTATCACTATAGCCATGAGTCCATTCTCAAAACATCATCTCCATTTTGAGAGGACATCGAACAAATTCTTCACAACTCTCAAAGTCTCTAATTGAAAGAGCCTTAAGAAGGTGAGGTTTTAATACAATAAAGAATCTATCAAATTTTCTATCATTTTTTATAATGAAACCTAAATCATACAATTCAAGCCTTGTGAAATTTGATTCATAGGTTGTGACAGATTCCCCTTATTTTTTCTTGAGCTCTATCAATTCTCTCTCTATCTTTGTACGAAGAGTTTGTGGGAAATAATTTTTAAGAAACATGGGTAAAGATTATAATATTAATCCCATGTACTGACCTTACCATTCCCTTAGGCGGGCCATTATTATCTTTCCATTAAAAATGATTCCATTTATAAATATTGGATTTATTGATATAAAATTGAAATAATTTAATTTCAAAACCATTTTAAAATATATTTTATAAATATATTTTTTTTTTAAAAATGCATTTTTCAATTAAAATTCTATTTTTTTCATTATTCATCCAAAAATGAAACTTCTCAGAAAAATACAAAAAACTATCCCTAAGATATTTTTGATATTAATATTTAAAAAATGTATTCTATTTTATCATATAAATTTTTTAAATCTTTTAAAAATAAAAAATTAATTATTTGTTTGGTGCACAACAAAACTGCCTTTGTGATAAATGGTGTTTTTAAAAAACATTTATTTTTTATTTTAAATGATTATTAGTTGTTTTTTGAACAATATATGAATAATAAACATTTTTAAAATTTATATCTAAGTAATTTAATTTCTCACATTATTATATATCATTCCAATGTATACATGATAACTACCATATTAAATAATAATATCAGTAAGATGTTATTGTTTGGTAAAAATCGTTCTTGCATGTAACACAAGCTATTAGAGAAACTAGTTATTGTGTGTATCATAATATGACTGAAAATTTAAATTTATTCTAAAAAAATTAAATATTAATTTCATGGGGTGTTATATTATCTTCTATTCTAATTGTTGTGTTCCATTTACTAAATTGAATAAAATTTTATTATTTTATAATATTATGGTCCTACATACCTATTTGTCAAATTTTATGAATGTAAAATTATAGAGGAAATTCATGAGAATTCCAGCATATGGCACAACGATGAATGATTTAAACAATTATAAATTTAAGAATAATTATAAAACACCCCTAAACACACTAATAGATGAAACCTCATTATGTGTTGACTTTAGATTCAGGATATAAAGAGAAAAATAAATGAAAGTAGACAAACACCCTGAAAATTGCTCATACTATATTACATAAAGATTGCATAAAATATGGAAAGAGAAACATATAAAATAGTCAAGTGCAATAATATAAATATTTATAGTGATCCTATGAGATGAAATATATTTTATTCTTTATCTTAGAGGATATAGATTTCTCAGATCATTCGAAAGAGAAAATGGAGAACCTCTCATGTACGAGGTTACTATGAGAAAAGAGGGGTAAAGTGTAAAAGGAATTAGGGAATAAATTAATATTTCACACCTTTTAATGATTTTGTTTTCATTTCATGGATTTATAGACCATGAACCAATAATTCATTGGATATTGTGTAGGGAAAAGTCCCTCAAATGGTCCATGCACATGGTTTGACAAACTATGGGAACACTGTGTTTTTAACACCATCCCATGAAATAAAACCTCTATGGATAAGCGTATGGTCAATTATAATAATTTTTATTCCATGTGAAATACTTCTATAAAAAATTATAGTGTGTAAATGATAATTAATACTTATTTATAATTCTTTTTAAATTATGGTCATTCAGTTTGGGCAGCATAGATAGGCCACATAGTTACTACTAATCATGCACCTCTTTTCTTTCCTCTAAAAAAAATAATATTCCTGATATGAAAAAAATTGTAATATTTTTACTACTTAAATAAGCCATAATGAAAAATTATTAATATATATAAATTATTTAGGTATAAATTTTAATGATTCATTCTCCAATGAAAAACCATGTTATTACAACATCCACTCATTAAAATAGGTCATCTATGAGTTTCTTTGAGGGTGGTTAATTTTTTTTCTAAGAAAAACTCAAGAACATGATCACATTTATTGGCCTCACACTCCAAGGTATCATCCTAAAAATGACTATTATTACCTACAACCCAGACGATAAGAACTCACATTCATTACTGGGACGTCATTCCATGATCAATGATACATAATGTATACTTCTCCAAAAATATTCAACCTCTAATAAGAATTATTCACTATAATACTCATGAGGTAGTATAGAATAACATAAAAAATTTGATTAATTTAATATATTTTATACATGGCTCAGTACATATTAGGAAGAGAAATCCGATAGCCTATTGGCCTGATTATATAAAAAATAATCAATTTTTCAATGAACCTAGGTGATAGATTAAACTTACTTCTAATAAATTAATTATCCAATCATCGAGAAACATTTAAAAAGACCTGATATCCTACATAAAACTACTATGGTGAGTAGAAACAATCCTAATATAACTTTTTCATAGAATCAGTTAAAGACATCTTATTCCAAATATGTTCCACCTTATCTAATGTATCCTCAATTAGATGTTGTCCTAATAGTACTAACACCCCTACTATTAAACAACTGAGGGGTGATGGGAACAACCTACTCTATATAGAATAAAGATAAATCTGTATAGTCTTCTAGAAACTACTATTATTTTAAAGCATATAAAGTAGAAAATAATTACCCATTGAACCTATGAAATCAAGGACTCATTCACTAATTATGTCTTTAAACACATGTGCAGTACCCTTGGAATGACTTTTGGTCTAAGGTTTGTATGTTGTACTGGAAAGAATACGTGAACCCAAATCTTTCTACAAAACCATAAATAACAACAAGGTGAACCATGAATCCCTATTTAATATTATGGTACATGAAACCTCATGATGGGGTAAAACCGCTCATACACAAAATATATCCATGTTCATAATCTAAGAATGTATCCAATGTTGGAATGAAATGGGTGGCCTTCATCTTTATGAAAATTAATACTCGTGTTTCTTCTTTACTCTATGGTGATTTTAGAGATACTATAATGGAATAAATACTGATTTATCCAATATCCACTCTACAATGGGTGGAGGATACAACATAACAACAATCCCATGGTGTTTTATCGTCACCTTCTAGTAGGTTGAATTCTAAGTAACAAATCGTTCTATCTATTTATTTTTATTCTTTGAAACCAATACTAATAGTATAATTCAAGACACATATTTAAATGTTTGGGATACACTAACAATTTTTAGCCCTGATATTCTTACATTAAAAATTATTTCATGTCTCATAATCCCAAACATGCCCATGAATATTAAAAATATTAGCTTCATTTACAACCCTACCATATAGTGGTTCCTAACTTGATGAACATTATCTTGAGTTCTAACCTTGATGATCTGAAACATTCTTCATATTCAATTTACTCAAAATTGAATTAGTCACTAATATATAGACTATTATAAGAGTCTTATCTTTTCATGAATGCCCAGATGCAGTAGAGCTATCAAAATTTATTCTCTACTTGGTTCATGAATAAAACAGGTCTATGTTTTTTAGATCAAATTGTCAACAAAAAATTTCCACCGATCATTCATATAATCAATTTGAAATAGAAAATACTAAATATATAAAGCATAAAATTTAATCAAGAGTTATATGTATCACTATAAAAATATTTATTTGAGGATTTTTTGGATCATGTATATAAGAAACCCCTCTCTTATAAATAAATGACTCTAAAAAAATAAATCTATGAACATATAACTCTAACACAAGATTGTGTGTCGAGCAATTACACACTTGCAACCTCAAATGGAAATACATGTATTCTGTGACTCATTCTCCTTTCATTAAAACTATTTAAACTCCAATAGATGATGTTTCATAATAAACTCTATTTTTTAGGTCCAGATCTAGAAGAGTCAAAATCAATTCCATGCTATGCGTACATGTTAACTACTAAAATGACTTATCAGAATCATCAAACCATATATATTTGGTTCCATCTATGATTAAGAATTTTAGAGATGTTGTAATGAAAAAAAAATGGGAAAATAATTCTAATATTAAATAAATATCCACATAAAACATGGAATATCAAATACATTCCAAATATTTTCTTAGGAAACCATTTATCTCACCCTCTCTACTTCCATAGATACACCTACATGAAAGATTATGTGGCATAATATGTGAACATTATCAAACCATTTGTGGAATTTCATGAGATTAGCTTATATCTTGTGCTCTCTTAGTATACTCAATATGATGTCATGGTTATTTGGAATGATGATTTCAAACATGAATGTACAAAAATATATAATGAATAAAAACTTCCAAAATATAATCTATATAATGGTGAAAAATAGTAATAATATCCATAAAGATAGCTGGCACATTCATGGGATTGAACATCATTACCAAATACTCACAAAGTCCATATCTACTTTAGAAAATGTTTTTTTGTATATTTTATGTTGTAACAATTACCTGATGAAATAATAATCATAAATATATTTTATTGAAAAATCTCACCCCATGGAGATGGTAAAATAGATCCTCAATATTAGGATATAGGTAAATGTTCTACATAGTAATTTGATTCAAATGCTATTAATCTACAAATACCAAACGTTTCATATCCAAATTCTTACAGAAAAGTACAAGGGAACCCCCATGAGAATTAATAGGTTAGATAAACCCATTTTCTACCATGTCATCTAACTACATATTGAGTTCTAGAAGGTCTTTTGAGAAATAATATAAATATGAATAAATACCAGTGATTCTTCTGGAAAAATATCAATAGTAAACTCTACTTCCCTTTTAGGAAGGAGTCTAGAAATTCCTTATATAAGAAATCACAAAAATGATCCACCACTGGTAGGACCCCTTTTGACATACACCATGATCTTTCAAAAATAGATTAGATATATAAGGTCCAACTCATCTCCCATCCCACGATGCTTAGGTCCTGCTCGAGTTTCCTTGATAAATAAGTAATCTTTCTGAATATGATTGAAACCATCATGAGATATAAAAGACACTTATCAATGATAAAAAATTAATATTATTGAAAATGTAACTATATAATCTATTCATATAAAAATGTCATTGAATATAACTAATAGGATAAAGTGGTTCTACATGAAATGCCAATTATCGATCTTTAGTTAACACCACCTGCATTGGTGTAAAATTTATATCTATACTCTCCATAGTGTATCAACAACAATTACTATATAAGAAAACCCAATTTCAATCTCCAAACACTATGTTAAGTCTGAATATTTAAAATAATGTTATGTGCACATTTCAAAAAAAGTAAAAAGTAATGTCGAGGATACAAAAATCATTCCCTTGATAATCGATTTTATGGAACTATCCTCCTTAGTTCCATGATATAGAAGATGTAATTTTCATAATCTATGTCCAAGTGATACAAAACTTATATAGTGAGTAGATTTAAAATGCTGGTGATACATACCATAAGTCTTCCTTCCACGATATTGACCGCCTCCTTCCCTTATATGGTTGTTGGAATTATATCATCCAACCTAGAAAAGAGATACTAATATTAACCTAGAAGGAAAGGTAGTTTAGTATAATCTCCCACCAGAAACATGTGAGAGGATCCTAAATATTCTATGAAGATAGCATTCTCTTTCATTATATTGATAATCAAATGTGGCATTGTTAAAATAAGGCTTTATGTGTCATGGATTCACACACTAATGGAATACTACATAATAGCCCGTGTATATAGTGTGAATTCCATCATCTTGGATGTTACTCTAAAACTAATGCATCCTAGCACTGAATAAACTTTTTCCCTACATTATATTGAACCACCAAACCCAACACCATGAATATTTATCTAGATAAACTATTGATATGATTCATTATATATTAAATAGAAGTCATTTAGAGAACATTTACTTGTGATTGGATAGAATACATGACCCCATACTTAATCCATCTCACTCTCAATAGTATGTTTCTATAAAGACTTAAAAAAAGATGTTGAATCTTATCCAATGAAGAATAATATTGCAAATGTTCATATAAAACTATTGAAAATTCATTAACTACCTAACCCAGTCATTAATTAGAGATTTCAAGATGATGTATTCAAAAAGTCTATATTGTATGTCCTCCCAAATTATGGACAGATGCTAATATTAATCATTCATGACATCCCACCATCTATTGGGTGATCCACAAAGGGTCAAATTCATAAGTTTCACCTCCCTTTTTGGATGCATCTATAGATTCTCGAAGACATATAAAATGGATAGTAGCCCTGAATCAGAAGCCTGAGGGCCAGTATCTCTAAATAATGTAGGGGGTGATAATAATAGAAATCTAATGTCAATTATATTATTATCGCTGTAGATAATGGAGGTCCCTCCATTGAATACACTAATAATAAGAAACCCTCTCAAATCTAGGAATCATTTACTAATATTGGTATAGAAGGTGGTACGGCAAGAGGTTCTACAAGTGGAACTACTATGAGGTTATGTCCCCCCACATTCAGAACATGGTCATCAACACCTTCCAGACATTCAATAATAGGCCATCCAAGTGAAATATATATACAATTTGAATCATATTCTCTTAACTAGATATAAATAAGATTTTATTGTAATAGATAATAAGGCAAACACAAATCGTTATTATCCTGGGTAATTGAAACCATACTAGGCACTACAAATTCAAGGGTACTAGAAAAGATACATGTTTCAATCATTGTGGTTCTAATATATGGAGTCTCAATTCCTTATTAAGGAGGAAACACCCTTTAAGATTCATTTCTAATTAAAATTTAATTAATATAAATTCATTTTTCAGTTTTTATTTAATAACTTTTACATTTATACAATGGTCTAGTGATATTAGTTATCTTACCATGTTATAAATTCATAATATTTATATTTTATAATTGGAATTAATGAAACTACAACCCTAATTTTACAACTAGTATCGTGATGTAATAATTCCCTAAATTATAGTTCTATTATAAGGATTGATATTCTAATTTTATAAATTCTTAAACATTATCACTTCATTTAATTTTAATTGACAATTTGTTTGTTCATGAAACTAATGATTTTTGCATAAAAATGTCATTATTTTCTTGACAAGGTTCCACCATCATTTAAAGAGTGAAAAATAGTTAAGGTTGATTCATGGACTACATATAAACAATTTTTTATTCCTTCAAATAATTATAAATAAATTTACAAGTATAACAATTAATGAACATAAAATATGCATCTCAAAATGCACATAATAAATTAAATATGAAATTGAATATTAATGAAATATAAATCATCAAGTTCTTAATATTATGCATGAACAATTACTTTCTTATTATAATATGAAATGGGTAAAAATAAAACTCATAATAATAACTAGGTTAGATAAAATTTGTTTCACCCAATTGGGAAATTAATACAACTATAACTGGTGAAAACCTAAATAAAACGTCACATCCTAGGAAACATTCAATTTTCCTTATACCTCGGTTAACTAATCCCATATATAGGATTATTACAAAATTCAAACACTCTCTAATACCTTATCTTCTATCCCAAATAGTAAGGAAAGAAGATGAACCTCTAATACCAGTTTATGGAATCTCGGTCTCAGTTCACTCACATCTAAGAAAACATAGTTTGTATCATAGACATAAGTACACCTACCTATATAAAATAGGCTGCTAACATATAGGGAGGGTCTATTGTGATATGGTTGGGAAACATTACCCTATTTATTATGATGAAACAACTGTAAATAAAAAAATAAATATGCAGAATTATCAAAAATAATTTTAGTAAATATAAACAAACCAACTAAATACAGAAAAGAAAATCAATATCCAATTTTTTTATAAAAACATGATTTCAATATTCTATAAATAATGTGGAGGGTAGTAAGATAAATAGTTTAGTATAAATACAAAATACATTATATACAAAAATATAAAAAATGACCAAAACCGTAACTCTGCTATCATCATGAGAACTAGAATATTATTCTCCTCTCACAATCTATCATTGATTATAATGACCAAGAATCCGTAAATAGACAATTCCATTTGTCCCTACCTGAATCAAAGAAGTCTATTTGGGTACTAATTTGATGGCTGAACATAGTGTGAGGAAAACTCAGTATGTCACCACCAATGATGGCTAATACAATCCATTATATTAATATTAAATTAATAGTTTTTAAGTATATGAAATGTGAAAAAATGTAAACAAACCATGTCGGGATCAAACTCCCCATGAAAACATGGCAGACCAAACCTAATTTGACCTATGATATATTTCCTAAGAAAATATCAAAAGAGTCTCCAATTTGGAATATGGGGTATTAGTCCATGCATTTAAATATGGGATATAGAGTAGCATGTAGGGCAATCCCGATAATTGATGTAGGCAGTCATGTCCAACATACAAAACCATAAAGGCATGGATTTTCATTTCCAATGACTCCCAATAAATGATGAGGCTAACCAGGTCTAACAAATCCTAATAAAATAATGTTGATTTTCCTGAAAAAATTCACTTAACCGAGGGGGCATAGAGTTTAATGTCCAAATACCCCCAATAACTAATGATGTAATAATTGTCTAAGAGTTCCATATAAATTATATGGGACACCATTTCCAACAATACATAACCATTTAAAAAAACAGAACCATAAGGCCCAACAATAATAATAAACTGTTTTATTTCATATTTTAACGAAATACAAGGGAAAACCATATCCCTCATAACTCATCTAGACCCCTCTAGATATTTCAATAGAAATAGACACCTAATCAAGTGGTTACATGACATATTCTTACCATTAAAAAATCCATTTAATCATTTAACATATTTTTATTTTGAAAAGTATTCATGGTATGGTATTAAAAAATTCATTAAATCAAATATTTCACATATCACTTCCACTAAAAAGGGGAATGGCCTTCACACCACTACTAAACATTAGGGATTTAATAGTGCATGTTAATGGGTTTTATCAGTGCTTAAAAGGTGATTATACTGAAAGTGTTTTTAGGGGGGTTTAATTAACAACACTAAAAAAATTCCTGATAATTGAACATATAACAACTCTAAAAATAACTAATAATGGATTCCTTTAACAATGTTTTTAGCAATATTAATGGATTACTTTCATACAGCCAAATTTTATTTTTCAAAATATTGAAAAAAAAATTAAATTTTCATGCAACATAGATACCCCATTTCTCACCACTTATAGACCCCTTTCTCTGTGCTTTCCACTACCCATATACCACCACACAAACACCCCCTTATTCAGCACTAGAAGGCTTACACAAATACCTGTGTGTACCGGGATATGATCTCAAGACCTCCCTTATTGGATATAATTCTCATTACCAATATGTCATCTATGTTTTGTTGTATATTTAAAAACTATTTTATTTATTTGTATACATTATTAAATGAGTGATAAATATATATACAATGATATTTATTAAAATATATTATATATTTATATTCCTATATATATATATAAGAATATATATATGTGTTTGTGTGTTTCTTAATACAGACACATATATATACATAAAAATACATATACATATTAATGAATTTTTATAAGGTGAATATAATAAATACTAATTAATTTAAATAAAAATTTATTATAAATATTATTTTCATAAAAAAACAAATACATTTCTACATAAATTAGTTTATATATTTATTTATACAAGTGTTTTATTATATACCAATATTTGAAAATATTCATATATTTAATAAAATATATATTTATATTGTTTAAAATGAAAAAATTTAAAACCGTAATATCAATATCAATGTAATCCATGGGAATAAATATAGTCCCCATAAAAATATATTATAATACCCCCAAAACAAGGAAGAGATTTCATCGAATGTTAATAAATTTGAATTCCCAGGCTAAAAACTCAATTTTAGTAACCTTATGGGCCTCTTTTGGCCATTAAAAAAAGAGAGACATGTTGGATCCAAATTTTAAGTCATGTAATCATACAATATATGACTAAGTAAGTGTTTAAGGAGGCACATTTTCCTAGTATATTCCAAAATTTAGCGCTCAAAATCAGAAATGTATCATTTTTGAAAAGGAAGGTTTCATTCTATGGGGACGTCCGGGTTTGGTTTGTGGAAAATGTAGGAATTTTTTCAGACTACATTAGAGGTACAAGAATCAGTGAGGAAAAACAACATCGAAATGATTTCCACGTAGCAGTGCTACATGGACCACAATTGTAGGTACGTGGATCGAGAACAAAGACCAGTTCATGGGATAGATAATTTGCAGGAATGATGGAAGTATGTGGAATGTAGACGGTTCATGGGATGTATTATCTTTGGTGAAAAATTGGTGGATATCAATTCCTAGAAGAGTTCGAGCACCAAGAAGGAAGAGTTCCAGTATGCGAACCATGTAGGAAAATGGTTCATGGGATATGTGCGGTACGTGGTAAAGGTGATGTCATAAATATGATTTGGTGTATATAAAATTTGGGGTTTCTTATGGTTTATTTTCAAATATATGCTTCACTAATCCCTTTATTAAGTATATTTTTTTTATTACAAATTCGAGAGGAATTTGGTAAACTACAGAAGTTGTTCATGGGCAGACAACCTTATAAAGGAGAAGAGGTTCGCAATGAGGATTTTACAAAAGGATAAGTGGTCTGTGGATAAATTCCATGGAAGGGGTTTTGTGGGGAACTAAATCCTACAAATGAAAATGTTTCATGTATGGTGTTTCAAAAAATATGGTTTGCGGGTGATAGTTAGCTAAAGGGGAGTTGGTCCACAGATAAGAAGTGGTTCAAAAAAATTTGTATATGGAGGCAGTATGCAAAGGTGGTAGGTAGAGGAGCACCATTCGTAGAAGAGGATGGCCAGTCTGTGGAGGTATAGTTCATCAACTACCAGTGTGCAGAAAAGTGGATTACGTCGACAGGTAAAAAAAGACTTCAATAAAGCATCTATATATAGTTGAGGATGCATGATTTAATTCCAATACATTTAAGTGAACTACATGTTGATAAAATGATATTTTATTCATCCCAATTTAGTGAGAAAGTGGGAGTCAGTGGATGTGATCCTAGGGACACAGTGTGAAATACCTAAAAACCTAAAAAGGAAGTGTGCGTGGTATAGTGTGAATGTGCAAAACGTTTTTAATCCAAAACTACTGAAGATTAGAGGACTTTGGAATGACTGATAACCAATTGGAATAAGTTCAATACTATCCCTTAGTGGTGAAACATGTAAAATTACTATGTTGTCTTTATACCTGTGAATGTCAAAATTGTTATACATTACCAAATCCATCATAAGTAGTAATCCTAGGACATAAAACATTAAAAACAAATAGAAAGTGTATTTTTCCATGGTACTCATCATTATTGAATTGGGGACCTAATGTAAAATTTGAGTCTCATATTTCTATACAAGTGCTCAATTTTATTTATAAAATATTAAGTAATGAAAAATACGAAAGTGGTGTAAAACATGTTTTCATCAAAACCCCACAAATCATAGACAACGAAAAATCAAAGAGTTCATTTCTATATATTAGTCATATTTGACTATAGAAAATGTTTGGGAGGTGATAAAAAAGACTAAACAGATAATAATATCTATTATACAATTCTAGTAATATTAGAACAACAATGACAAGGCATAAAGTCCTAAGAAAAAATTAGAGTGCCCTCAAATTCCAATAAATGTAATTAAAACTAATTAACATGATAACATTAAATCAAATGTGTTAATTTAATTGTTATGTTACATTCATAATGATTATCATAAAAATGGATTATGTGATAAAGGAATAAAAATATTTTCCAATCACTTATTAATATTCACAAGAGCTTACACATATTGTAGTCTCTCCACCATGTGTTATGTGGGTTCCTATAAATAGGCCTTGATATTATAAATTATTGGTTGAGTATTATCTCTTGTTTTTTTATCCCTATAATTTTTTGATGTGATGTCCCCCTTAGAATGATGACGTTTCATCTCCTCTAAAGGAATAGAATTACATTGGTTTTCCAATACCCGCTTCAAGGACTGGGGGTGTTGGATAATATTTTATTTGTGGTGTAGAATTATTATTTAAGGTGTACTATCAGGATATATTTCTTATCAATTTATCACTGATTCTCCTCCATATACATGTGTTTTATATGTTAGGTTGTAGAAAATATATCTCTAAGGAATTCATAATGGACAAATATTGGTGCCTCAGCGTTTTATGATCTTTTATCCACATTCCATTTCCATATGTTCGACTTCACATAGTGAATGATTAGGTTTTAATAAAATCCTATATACCCATAAATGGTAAAAAAAACTGAATCCCTGTGAAGTCATGATGGTAGAATATACATACGAGTCTCTTAGATTATCTTCCAAATGCCTCAACAAACAAGCCATTCTGATGCTTAAAAGGTATCCTTGGCCTCCATTTTTGACTCAAATCTTCTTTTAGAGGGAGATATATACAATAGTATTAAAGAACTAAATAATGATCCACATTATTTTCTTTTTGTAACAATATCAACCTCTCCTTCTACTATATACTGAGTAGGATTGGGGGCATATCCCTCATGATTTCCCACTAAATATGATGATATTAGAAAACAGATTGGACTAATCATTAATATTAGATGATTACAAATAGAAATTTTAGAGAGATAAATAGAGTAGTTAATAACACTCACCCATTGATGGATTGAACGCTAGTATTTATTCCTCTCAAAACCCCCAGTCTCAACACATCGAGTGAGGATATCTTGATGAGGAACACCCCCCCCTCATGTTTTCTTAGAACCTGATATGGATGGTTCTTGAGAATCCATCACTGTATAAAATCAATGATCTAGATATCATTCCACCATATAATTAAGGGGGGCCCGTTTCCCATGTCATGAATTTCCTTTTTTTCGTAGAACATTTTTCATGTTAATACCTTTTGCTTAAAACATCAATCATAAGGACTTTTTCAATGCTTTCGAATGTCAAAGAGGAAAACATAAATTCATAAAATTCCTTATTAAACCTGTGTAAATAAATAATAAATGAATGGAAAATTAAGATAATGATGATATAATTTCTTTTTCATTATATAATAATATGACACTTTATATATAATAGAATCGTCAATATTACTATTATACAGGATATTTGGTCCAATAAAAAATTAGATCTATCGTCGGTTCATTCCATCGCCTTATTGATAGGTATAACCAATTCAGGAAACATTGAATCAATATCACTACCATGTCCTTCATTGGATGGTTCTCGTTCCGTTTATTCCCTTTCTGGGATGGTTATTAGAGTAGTGACATTGGTCATAGAGTCCTCCAGTGTATTCAGAATATCTTAAATACAATAGAAATGAAAAATAATTATTAATACATGACACATTATAATGGTTATCAATATTTACTAATATCATCATCCATCTCTAGTGTAACCTAAACATTCATGTATTCATCAATTGGGAATTCTCCAGTATATGGAATTTAATTTCCATCACAATTCATTGCCTTATCTGGAATGTCCCCCATATTCCTCCATGGATATGTGTCAGACCCCTTGATGGAGGAATATAATGATGATCCTAAAATGGAAATAATGATAAAATGGTAATTTATTGTGGGTATTAAGATCAAATTACACAGATATTAATTAATATGTCATGTTATTTTGACCCATAAAATTTCCCCCTTTCATTTTTCCCTTTGATTTCAATGGTGTTATGTCATTCATTTCAAATATAGGCACTCGATGTGGAAGAAGAGAAGACCCCCATCCGTCTCCTCCACTATAATACTTCAAATAGAGGAAAACTATATAGAATTTGGAGTATCATACCCCCCACTCTAATTGTGTTTCCCATCATCCCATTTTCTAATGACTCGGACTATTTAATTTTTACCCATTATTCTCCTCTTATGTAGAAATTAAATCCCATGAAAGTAAATGATAATGGATAAATGAGGGAATGGAGAAGGGAATAAAGAAAGAGAGAGACTTATCACTAATCTATATGTATTCATCCCATTAATTGTTTCCTTAATCATCCACCCTTTTATTAACACCTTTTTTTATCATATCATCTACCTGTTTTGTGGCTGGGATCAAGTCATTAGAATCATATACCATCATTTACACCTCACTGACATGATCCCCCACCTCAGTAGGATTTATGTAAAATCATTGATGTGTAGGTTCTCCAATTTCCCCCTTATTATAAGATATGTATTCTTATATAAATAAATAATGATAAATAAATGATTCTTCAGGTAATGCCTTCCTATAATTGGACTTCCATTGACTTCACATTATATTATGTTGATGTGTCTGACTATGAAGAGAACCTGGCATCATTCATCTTAAAAATCTACTTTATATCTCATCCTAATCATTGGGATATATAAATATAGCCGAAATCCCCTCATGGTGGTGATGATTGGATCGCCATATCTCAACTCTACAGATTATTTTTTGTTTTGGCTCACTAGGATCCATAGCACCGTGTCCATATAAGAACTTCATTATTATCTCTATCATTGTGAATATTCCTTCACCTTCTTCCATTTTGAATGTAGTTTTAGAATCACTAATTTGGAGAATTTTCTTCAATAATATTCCTTGGAGATTTAACGATATCTAAGAACAAGAATATTATTGAGTCAGTTCAATAGGTGTACTCGAGAAAAGAAAAATAGTGACCACCTTAAATTCTTCCCAATCTCTGATCACCCAATGTTTCATGGACACCATTGGATATTTCCAAAATTAAAAATATATAAGAGGAGAGATGGAGGGATATTTTAGAAATTTAAACCTACATAAAAATCTATAGGTGATATAAGCCTCATAAAAAATTTCTTCATCAAAAATTGTCACTAATATAAAATATTTGAAGGCCATCATGTATGATTTGACCCCATATTTATTTTACCCATTATGAGTGATCATTATGGAATTTATATCACCATAAAAGACTAAAATAACGTCATAAAACATTATCAGAGTCATTGAGAAAACCTCATGCTTCATGACTTGAGGTCTAATAGTAGATACAACATAAAAATTTATGAAATCGATAGAATATAATGATGTATCACTAAATAACTCCGAGGTAATAAAATTAATTCTTATTGATACCTATTCTACATAAAAAATACCTTAATTTTAGAATAAGGGATTCCACGTGTACTTGTGCATCAAAAACTAATGTATTATTGAAATATTAAGAATTTTGAGCCCTACTTTTTCTCTTTATACCATCTTTGCCACCATGAATACTATCGTAATCCACACATCTATATAGGATTCATGTTATTGTATCATAATAGTATTTATCCACATAACATGAAATTTGGAAAACTTCGAACTTGGAAAAAATTGAGGACCTAATTGAATACTATCATTTTGTGTTTTCACCCTACATTAACACATGACATTATCTTATTGGGATTCATCACATATCATTTGTTGGAAATCATTTTGAATGTTTACATGTAGGTCCCTCCACCATGGTATCTAGAAAAAATTTAATCTTTACCTTCAATTGAATGTCACCCCCAGTTCAATTATCTCAAATTCACCCTTGTTAACTTTGGTGGGATGAATTTATCATACATTTATCTGAGAATCAGTGTTCCAATAATTTTTTTAAACATCCCATAAACAAATACTAACTTATCCAGGATTCATATAGAATGTATTTATCTATAGTGTCATTTAGAAAATCTGAATCATTTTTATCCGAATTTTACATGTACCTCCACTCCACCCAAAAAAACATAATAAATGAAAACATGTTTTAGATCCATTTTAAATTTAGAAGATGTATTGCGAACTGATTAAGTAGAAATCCCTTCAGGATTGAACCCTAAAACAACATAGAAGACTAATAAATACTCCCATCCCATTGATTTTTCCATTTCCGATTCATTGAAAATGGATGAATAACAATGTGGTTTTTATTTAAGAGTGTGAAGTTTCATGTATAGAGTGTTTTAAAACGGTCACTTAAGATATATCAAGTATATAATTCTTTTATTCATGTACAAACCACATCCTGAATCATTGGAAAAAATAATAATTTTATATTACTCGAATGAGGACCTTGGAATGATGTATATCTTTATTAGGATGGGTACATCCCTCATGAGTCTAAAGCCATAAAATGTATGGTATTACCTCTAAGGTTATTCCTTGTTGTTAATTCCTATGATCATTGATTGATTCCAATGTATCTAGTCATGTATATTTGATATAATGGTGAAGTAATTTCCAAAAACTCCTTGATATGTGTAGAAACTTTTGAATCAAAAATCCTTACAACCTGAGTATCAACATGGGAAAAAAACATGTAAACCCTGTGGTATGAATTAATCTCCATGGTTTCATCCCATAAAAATGAAATATTTTTTGATGGGGTGACCTAAAAAATTACAGCAACTCATGTAACCTCACAAAGGTCACTCTCCAAAGTTTCCACACCCAGGTCACTCACTCAACTTTGTCTCCCTTGTTCCCTTTCTCATTTCAATCACCTAAGTACGAACGTCATAATTATTGTGAAAATGATGGATGAACAATATCTATGTCTACCATTAATTACTAGAGTGGTTAGAGTGTCTGTTCAATATAATAATGTGAATACTAAGAAAATTGGAAACCCAATATATATAGGTGATTAGCATATGTGGAAGACCCATGTAGATGACCTATGTGGTCTGCCTTTGTGGTCGACCTTTGTGTATGAACTATGAAAATAACCAATACAATCATCCTTCATTACCCACCTATGTGTTGGACATATGCACTAAACCATCCCACTCAACTTTAGTACAATGTTCACATACATATGTTCTCTAAAATAAAATATAAAGATACACAAGTACATAAAGACCAATAGATAAAGAATCGATCAGTACCCATATTTCACTCAAACTTATAATTGGACCCTCTTCATCGGATTGGATCCCATCCTATATGTGGGATGTTTTTGACACTCTTTTCTAAAAAAGAATGAATGGTACTGAAAGTAATGATAATTATGAATTTAAAATGAATAAAATGATATTCAATGATCATTGTCTCCATGGTTGAGAAATATGACCCACCTACGCAGTGTGGAATCTCATTCAGGTCTAGGAATCATGAAAAACATACACAACAAGTGTCTCACATAATCCTAGAATTCATTTTCTAACACGAGTGACCATTATCTGAATGAGATTATCGTGTAATAAACATTCATGATGGACCTTAATGAGTTGTCCCTGTCACCTTTGGTCCATTTTTTTTATAAATGGGATCCTTTTTCTCCTAAAATGAAATGGATGGAGCACTAGAAGAATTCATGAATCCATGATTTCACTTTTCCATTGACCAAGTCATCATAACATTCCAGGTAGATCTATAAGACTTGTATTATTTTTAAATCAGGGAGGGTAGGGATATTAGATCTCCTATACTATACAATACTCAAAAGTATAGATTGAGGAACTATCTCAACATAGTAATAGAGAACTAGTTTGATGTCATATTCATTGGTCAGTGAATTTTATGCTAGTTTTCCAAATACACCGTAGAAGGAAAATTACACCTAGAGAAAGGCCTATACCATGTGTTGTTTCCTAGTTTGTCCATCATCCAAAGGTGCCTTCATCTCTGTCATGTCTCCACTACATGAGACATCTTAATATCACCCAGGCCTCACCTGGGATATCTACCATATGTTAACATAGTCCTCACATACATGAGCCACCATTAGCTCACCAAGGCCTTATATTAGTGAGACACCATCATTTGACCTAGGTGTCACCTTCAAAATACACCATCATCTCAATTAAAAAAACATGCATCTTGAAATGGATAGAACCTTATTATAGAAAAAAATAAGGGAAATTGAGGAAGATTGATAAACCAGGAAACAACAATGTCCCTTACTATATCCATGATATAAATATTACGCTTTCACATGTTTAGTTAGTGATGTAGTAAACTAGAAAAGGTGTAGTTATTTCCCGATCACCAAGAAGAATATTGTATTTTCCTTCCACCGAGGATAAAATATCTAAAAATAAGAGTCAAATACAAACTCTTTGAAAATTAAACATGGAGATACTCAAGGGAAATACTCCCACTAGGTATCATCTTCAAGCATAGATGAATATTCTTTATCCCATTGTCAATCCACTAGAAAGAGCTGTATCTAAAAATCAGACTGGGTCTAGATATAGGCATCCTACCTATATAAATCAGAAATTTAAAAATTATTGTGACTTCACTCTATTATGGAGACAGCCTCTGCCTCTAAAGGGTAATCATTCAGTCCTAGGATGAATCATGAATCATCAGAAGATGAAGGTCGGGTGACATTATTGGGCCTCTTCTAGTCCATATGGATTGGAGACAGATCTAACAATAGTTACCCTAGAGTTACTTAACTTCATCGAGTCCCTAGATACTCTAATGGAATCCATGGAAGGAAAACTAACACATGTGCCACCTTAAATGAATCTATATCCTGAATGTGTGTATGCTACTCCACCTCCACTAAACTTCATAAATCCTACCTCCACTGCCTCAAACGGTGAAAGAGACCTTGTACAACATCTCAACACTTTGCATCCAAATGTGGGTTGATTATGGACCCTCGATATCAACATGAGGACTAAAAACCGATGTGTTTTGTATAAAATCTGATAGGTTTGTCCTATGATTGGTATAATATACTTCTATTAGGATCCATTGTAGGACGGTAAGACCTTTTTTGTAAGTTCATTTATCAGTTTTTCTCCACACATAGAAAAATGACAATCATTTACATAAGTTATGTTATGAACTAATGAATTTTTATGAGGTGTGAATACTTTCTATTTGATATGATATATAATAAATATTATTATATTTATTTCTATTAAATTTTTAATTTTATTTTACTCTTTTACGAGGCATGTGATTAAAATGATAATAATGTAGTAAATGATTAATGCCACAGTCTCATTATTTATCAAGATGGATTATGTTTGTGCTTACAATGATGAAATATTTTCCTTAATATCTCAATAAACACATTAATTTTACTCTAGTATTATAATTTAAAGGGAACAATTTTTTTTACTTCATTTTCCATTATTTTTTACTCAATTTTTCCAAATAATATTTTTAAGAAAATGGATTTTATTTCTCTCTTCGAATTAAAACCATTTTTATCCCAAAATCATGTCTTCTAAGAACATTTTAAAAAATTATTTTATAATTACCCAATGATTTATTACTAGAATTTATGACCATATTTTATTCTTTTTAAAATGTTTTCATAGGAATATTCATTATATTTTCAACTAATACTCATTTTTATTTTATGAAAAATGTAAAAGGAATCATTATTTTATTGTGTAATAAATAAAGAGAATTTACCGCCATCATGAAAGTTATTTTCTTTTAATAATTATTTATGTTCCTTAAATGTTATGTTCAATAAAAATTATTTTTATAAAGCCTATGGTTTTTTACATAGTATATTTCATATTGTAAGGGATGCTTTCCTTATGAAATGATCCGAGTGATATTTTTTCCACATTATTATCCAACTAAGATGACATATATTTATGTAACATACAATTTATAGTTGATATGATCCAATGATTCATTTTTTATTATTTCTATTGAATGATTATTAATATAAGGAAATTAATTTTATGAAACCTATTTGTTTTCATGGGTTATATTGTAATGAAATGTATATGATACTATTCCCCTTTTCATAGGCCATAATATGATGAATTTTTTATGATTTTATGGAAGAATGATGTATGTATTATATGACAGGGGGGACCTATGTCATCCATTAATGAATTTAGAAACATTGGAAAACTCATAAATATATATGTTATGCATGAACCTGATTTGAAGTTCACAATGTTATGCATGAAAAAGATTATGTGTTCACAATGATATGCATGAACCTTTGTTCATGATTATAAAGTTATACATGAACCTAGGGACATGTTAATAGCATAATGTGTGGAGATATATTTTAAATCCATAAGCTCATGAATGGAACACATTGCATATCCATAAGACTAATCAAACACCTTATTTCATGCCCTTATCTACTTTAGTTAATTTGTTTCTACTTGTACAAGATCACAATGTTATTAGATTATGTGTATGGCCAAAATATATGTATTTTACAAATTTAAGGTTCTTATATACCACTTATTCAATTAAATTATGATCCATGTCTTATTAACTATCATTAATCATTACATGACTAATGGTCATGATCTATTATATGAATGATATGGGTTTCAAATCCTATTCTCATGTTATTATACCATTATGCTCAGGATATATTAATATCTCCCACGTTTACCCATATATACCATCTAACCTCCCCCATTATAATTTTCCTTCTCCATATTATGATGAATGGTTAAGGTAGGATATTATAAAGAACAACACTATGTGAGATGATATTTATGGAAGATTCTTAATATCATTCATGAAATAAGTAAATTGTGTTTATAGTAATAAAAGACATCCAAATAATTCAGACCTAAGTTGCATGTTTAAGAAATGAATTTAATATTAATATAATAAAATGTCATATTAATGTATGAAAGACTCAAATACTTAATTTTTCTATCATAGGAAATGTTTAGTCATCAAATTGATATAATAATCAACAAAAATTACTAAAAAACCTAGGGAAATACTTATGTATATGATAACGTAAAAATATATTAATATAAAATAGAATATGATGTTTTATAAGAAATATATCCATGTGTAGATACTAAAAGTGGATGGGACTTTGGATTAATGGTTCCTAGGGTTAATAATGAAAAAAAGGGTTTGTTGATCTAGGCATAATCATCACCTGGTGAATGGTAATATGCCTTGTTACACACTAGGATTAATACTAATGGGGGATAGACATTAGTTAATCTAAATTTTCATTATGAACTTTTTTATGTATTTAAATAGATAATAATAATATATGAGATATTTTTCACCAAAGGTGTAATATATTGAAAAGAATGGGTCATTGTTTAGACATCATATAATTTATTTTTCTGGATTATAGGGTTTCCCACAATGAGGATTTTTACTCCCACTATACATTTGGATTTAGTCAATAGTGGTAACCAAATGCATCTGAATTATCATTGAATGTAATGGAAAATATTTTTATGAGGATCTAAATGATAATATGATTAGAGGTATGGATATTATGATTAGTCATAATATGTTATCATGATATTTGTTATACAAATTTCCCCTAAACCATCCCTCTATCTCACCAATGAACAGTAGGATAACATTATTGTAATCATTATTTTGTACTATATCGTGATAGATATAGAGTATTATTTAGAATATTTGAGGAATGTGCAATGAAGAACTCCATGTAATGTCATAATGTATTGAGAAGATATTTTATGAAGTTGCAATTGTATGAGATTATGAAGGGAAAATGAATTTATCAGTTAAAACAATTGATGAGAAAATTTGTTTACCTAATGCATTATCAATGATTGAATGTTGAAAATGTTAAAATCATGGGTATTATCAAAATTTATTTCCATGGGTGAAATAACATTATGAGTATCTACATGGTGGTTTGAGTGATGTTTTTACTACTAATGATGAAGATAATATGAACAACATATGAAAGGTATTGTTTCTTATAAGAATTTTAATTGAAAATTTTATAATAATGAATAAATTAATGTTTTTTAATGTTAATATATGATTAATAATTAAAATTATTCTATTAGGGTATTAAGGAATAATTTGTTGAAAAATAGTTATCAGCTTAAGAAAGAAGTGGAATGATTGTAACACCCCGAGATTTTATGAAAAATATTCTTTTAATATCATCGATGTCTTGTGTTTTATGCTACAACAAGATTACCTTGCGCTACACGCATCATCGTATGAGCTTGCAGTATACACAACACTATTCTTGGATCATGTTACACACAATTTTGATAGTAGTTATTCTACGAAACATTTAGTGTATATATATAAATATATATATATTCAATGTATAATTGAAATATGGTTTTATTCTGTTATAAGAAATAATGGAGGAGTCTTGCACAACACGAAACCCTGACTTGTCTTGCATTACACGCAATCATGACTTTCCTCGATAGCGTGTGTTGTACGCAATACCACGTTTCACTAAACAATGATATATTGTTATAATATTATTATGAACTAGATGTTATGAATAGTATCAATTACATTTTTAATTTTATAACATTATTATTCATCTTACACATTTTCTAGAACATGGTATGAGAACAAAATCAATTTTTCGAGTAAAATAAGTATTTTCCAAAAAAATATAGTTTTGCTGCCTTTTGATGGCGCACCCATCTTAAATCTTGTTTTTGACATGTCTTTAAGTTCAATTTGACAAAATAAAATTCTTCTTTGGAATCAGGGTATAAAAATTTACTTTGGATAAAACTTTCATATTATTATGATAACTTTCATATTTTAATGAATAGAAAGAACACGCTATATTTTAATTAAAAACAATTTTTTTCATCCAAATAATTTATATGGTTAGATTATCTTTTTAATTGTTTTTAAAGTATATTTAACATATATTTTTATCATTTAATCCAATTTTGGTCATTGGAATTAATTTCAATTTGAAATTGGATATAAACAAGTATCAATCTTGTGATAGTTATTGTTTCATAAAAACACGCCATTTGTTTTGACCACGGGAATTAATTTTTAAATTAATTAATGCAACTGATATTTATTGAATTTGGTAAAATAGACATCATTTTTGAATTCATAATATCAAATATATCTTAGGCCTAATTTTTCGTATTTTTCTGGAAACTTTCATTTTTTGATGAATAGTGAAACCATTAAGTGGTAGTTAAAAAAACTGAATTTTTCATAAAACTTAATTTTACCACTTCTCTGAGTGGAATATCAAAAATATGAGAGACACAGTTAATATCAAGTACTAAAATGTGGTTCAATGAGATGAAAATAATTTTTGGTGAATAGTAACTTTTTACTTTTTTTTACCACGGTTAAAAGTAAATAGGGTAAGTAAGGGTAAAAATGATATTATTATTACCCTAAAACATGTCCTAATTCTATTGGATAAGTGTAATTCGACCAAAAACAACCTTAGGAATAAAATATGACCATTTAGGTCCACTTGGATTATATTAGGACATTTATTATTAATTTATTTAAAGAAGGGTTAAAAAAGTTAAAATCAATGTTTTATAAGTAAATAATTTTTAATATTAGGTTATACATAAGATAAATTAGACTATAAATATTAATTATAAATCTAGAAAGATTTCCTACATAATGGTATTTTATTTGTAATTTTTAGACTTTAAATAATTAAATTTATTTATGACACAATGATGATGCAGTAATTAAATTATTAAGGAAATATTGACATAATTGATGTTATAAATACCCAAATAAATGTAATTTGAGACTTTTTATGAACTAAAATAATTTTAAAGGTTAATATGACATGTTATTATGGATTTCATTAATTTTTTTCGAACTAATAATTCTGTTATGATTTTCACAAAAATCAATTACTAAATAGTGTCAAAAATGACATAAAATAGATTTTAAAAATATATTATATTATTAATTGTTATTTTATTCTTAAAAATCTAAGTATCGGCTAAAAGACTTAGATAAGGTTATATATATTAATAATAAACAACTTGGGGTTCGTTTGGCTTGTTATAGTAAGTTTATTAACCTTATAGTGTGAGAACAGAAAAAGACACGGTAAAAGTAGAATTATCTAACTTAAAGTTAAATCTAAATGATAAGGTAAAAATACTAAACCAAACTTCTCTAAATTCTATTAGATGAGATGATTTAAAACCATCCCCACCTTAGCTTTGAAATAAATCAATTTTGAGCTATTTAAAACCAAATATGTCTTTATAATAAAATAATATATTTTGTTATTCCAAAGGTGCCCCTCTCCTCCCTTATAAAAGGGCACGTCCTCTCTCTCTTCCTCACACCACTTTGAGCCTTCAAGCTCAGCCAAAACCTGCCAAATTCTCTTCTCCACTTCCCTAGAAACATCCTAGAGGTCATGGTCTTCTTCAAAGACCAATATTAGTGCCCTAAAAGGAGGTCTCAAAGAGGCGTTTCAAAGAAGAGGTAATGTCTGTTACCGATTCTTTCAACTTTATTTCTTCTCCCACTTATTATTCTTTAGTTGTTTCGTTATGAAGTAATTACATTAGTATCAATAATATACTAATATGTTATTATAATTATTAAACAACCCTATTTCACCATCTATCCATCCTACGGAAAACAAAATCACCGCGTGTGCGTACGTAAGGAATACCGTCTCCACGCCGTGGTGTAATCTATTTTCCACCACCACCTTACTTGGATGGGTATAAGGGTGAAAGTAATGAATATATATGATATTGTAATGTGATATTTATTCTGTAATATTATACATACACTTTAATAAAATTCCGCGATCTTGGAAATGATATCATCGCTCGTGCGTACGTACGGACTACCGTCTCCACGACGCGATGAGATTCACTCTCCATGTTAACCATTCATGAATGATTATAAATTATATATAATGAAGAATAATTAAATATATGAAATAATAATGATACTATATTTATGTGTATATATATATGTCATTTACTTAATTCCATTCAATTCAAAAGGGAAATGAAAATAGTGTTCATGCGTACGTACGGCCTACCGTCTCCATGAACGGTGTATTTCATTCCTTTTATCGATCTATAATTTATATGTATATGATGAATATATATTATATATAGGTCATTTTTTATATTATTTAATTATGTAAATCAGGATATAAGTAATAATATCAAAAACTAAAAGTCGAAACACATACGATAAATAAAATGATTTTACCCAAAATGCTGCTTTAACATGGAATTTACAAAAGAACGGGTAATATGAAGTCATAAGTTAAACATATATGATATCATAACAACGAATATGATTCTGTAATAAGTCAATGACATTATTTAAATCATTATACAGGAGGTTCGGATACGTACGAAGCATATCAGACCTAAGGTAAGGGATAATTTTGCAAATCTCATTTTTATCCGAGATTACTTATTCGTAAGTATTTACTGAGGTTATTTATATCATCCATGTCCATGTTTTATAAAAGCGTTTTCATGTATGTATAATGTCCTTTTTTCCCATTTTTGACTTTAACTACATAGTATGTAAGGAATCTTCCTTTTGTTTACATTACGAGGTACTTTTTTGACTTTTCCGACAAAAGTACGAGGATAATGTTATTTTTAACTTATATGGTGTGAACGGATTTTTACGCTTTCATAACGCCTCATTTTCATGATGGTTACTCTACATGATTTTATGACAATTTTCAACAAAATACCTTTTTTTTAAAAGTGCATGGCATTTTTTGAAAAGAAAATGATTTTGACGAAGAAATAATAGTTTCCTCAAGAATTCATTTCAAATGTTTTATCAAAACCATTTTCCATCTAAGATGAAATTATTTGATATGTGTATGTTTCGAGTTTAATGTATCTATGATTTACATGGTTCAGTTTTCTTATGATGAAATGTCCATTTGTTTTATATGGATTATGAAATAATGGGATGATGTTTATGAAACCCATTTTATTCTATGGGTTATGATGAATGTTTTAAGTTTATTTTGTGGCACAAGTAAGAATGATTTCATTATGAGATGGGTGGGACCTATATCTCCCTCCAATGCATTGGGTAAAGATTTTATATCTCATGAGATAGACATGGATGGAACGGTAAGTTAATCCGGTTCAGTGTTACAGGACTGAAACGAGGAGTGAACTCAATTCAGAATGGGACTTTGTCCACTAAGATGGTCTTGGCAGCAATGCCTTGGATACTATTGAAATAATTACATGTGCTTAATGGATGCCACAACTACATGTTTTATTCCCATGCTATGTTATCATGATTTATGTTCCATTATGATCTATTCATTATGTACTTCCATTATTAAGTCGTTGCTCAATATTTTGATGTTTAAACATTATGTTCATGTTTTTAGGTTCAAATGTATATGGTATGTTTTATTTTATCCATGATTACCCTTACTGAGCATTTGAGCTCACCCTTTTTATGTTTTATTTTCCCCCAGGATTAAAAGAAATGTTTTAGGTAAGGAAACAAAAAGTGGAAGATCTTTATGGGAGATGTTGAAGATCTTTCACCACGATTTGAAGATTACGTTCCATGTTTCAAAGACACTAAACTATTACGGTCCTTGTGTGTCTGTTTTTGTTATGTACTATGTATTCCTCAAAAGTAATGTAATATCTATGTATGTCAAGCTTCGGGTCTTTACAGTTGGTATCAGAGAAAAGGTTTAGTCAACCTTTGGAAACTAGGATGCGAGAACTTTATTGAGATCCCTAGAGATATTTCTAAGGTATGTCTAGGGATGTCCCTAAAGATAAGTATACATATAGGATATAGTCCTAGCAATACGCTAATGATATTAGAATTAAACCTATGATGTTAGATGTCGAAGGTACTCCCCCTTGATTATGTTATTTTCCTTGTATGATTTTTTCCTATCACAGAATTCTTTTTGTGTTTTAGTCAATGGAGGGAACCAGAAAGAATTCGTTTAACATTGAATCCAATGGACAAATTGGTCACTATGAGAAAAAAAATTGTGTAATGCCTAGAGAGAAAGATATTGTGATTATGCCGAATCATTCATCGCGATATATGATTAAAAAGGTGAAATTTAGTGGTATGCCTAATTTATCAAATAAGAGGAAGATAGACTTTTATGCATGCTCACATGTTGAGGAGCATAAAGAAAGGAAGATTGAGATTTCTAAAGAAGGGAAGAAAAACCTTGAGGAATACCTCAAATGGAGGGACAAATGTTATTTGTGTGGAGAAAAGGGTCATAGAGTGACAGACTATTATGGAGTTCAATGTCTTATTTGTGGAGAACATGGGCATTACCCAACTCAATGCCCTGACCTAAAAAGTTACTTCTAAATCAAGGAATTACTTATTCCAGGACAATCATTGAAGAGGATGGATTAATGTGTTTATGTATTAGTATTCAAGAATAATGTTGTTGAGGTACTTTTATGGGGTATTAGACTATTTTTGTATTAGTCTATTGTGGTTTTCAACAATTTTTTGGTACCGGTAACCATGAAATGTGATTCAAATATTTTGGAAAGCAGATGATATGCGCATAATGAAGGGATAAGGAGAAAATGAAATGTTTGACAGTATTCATGAGCTCATGATTGATATAAAGACTAAGTGATATCATGGTTCGAGGATATAGAATTTTGAGGATTTTGGTATGTGGAAAGTGTTAACTTTTAACTGCATTCATGTTTTCACTAAGGTTTAATGGGTATTAATTTTTCAAGAGAATACACGATTAAGGCCTTGGAATGTTTGGAATGTGACCAACAAGACATATCTTATGATATATGGGGATCAACGATGGTATTAAATCTCTGGTAATTGTTTTCACTATATTATGAGAATGGACTGCAGTATTATGGATAAGCCTAAAGATTGGAATGGATTATGTTGGACATAAGTTAGTATTGTTTAAGGATAGAAGTTTTTTCGATATTATTGATGGGATGTTATAGTAATATAGTTTTAGAAAAATGAAAACTTGCAGGATGGGCGACAGCCCATCGCGTCAGACAAGGCTGTGGGAATCGAACCCACAACTAAAGTGCGACTGGCCTTTATCGCCAACCACTGGCCTACAGGAAGTCCCTAGTTAGTAGAAACTAGTTTTATTTTATTAAGCGGTATGCCATATGAAGTATAAGTTCATTTTTGGAACCATATATGATTAATCTAACCATAAGATGGACTTATAACTCTTTCTAACCTTTTGTTTGAAACAGATGGAATGACCCATCATTCTATCACATGATCTGCTAACAAATCACGAATAAAAAATTCAACTTCATTTCATTAAGGGATAAAGTGGAAATTGTTCAATTCACGAACAATAGTGAGATTGTACCAAAATCATGTAAGTATTTATTTTAATTCATCAAATTTAGGGAAATGATCTTGAAAACAAAAAATGTTGTCCTAGGGACCTTATATCCGATGAATCAGATGGTACATTAGATCATCACAAATCTATGGGTTTGTGATTGATGGTTTTTTCATAGCCATGTTCTCTACCACTCTCCATCAAAACTTGATGGTTAGATTTTTCTTCCATATCCATATTTTCACCTATTTTCTCCTACGTGGAAACCCAGTGATGAGTTAATTTGGGTAACCGTTACATTTCATACTTTAGTTTTTAAAGCCATGTTTTGGAATTCCTTTTTACGATGTGGGTTTCTATTAAATAAACATTCGTGTAGTAAACCATTTATAACCCCGACGAATTTTGAGGGAGAAATTCATTTTAAGGGTGGTAGAATGTAACACTCCGAGATTTTATGAAAAATATTCTTTTAATATCATTTATTTCTTGTGTTGTATGCTACAACAATAGTACCTTGCGCTACACGCAACACCGTATGAGCTTGCAGTATACACAACACTATTCTTGGATCATGTTACACACAATTTTGATAGTAGTTATTCTACAAAACATTGAGTGTATATATATAAATATATATATTCAATGTATAAATGATATATGGTTTTATTCTATTATACGAAAGAACGGAGGAGTCTTGCACAACACACAACCCTGACTTGGCTTGCATTACAAGCAATCACGATTTTCCTCGATAGCGTGTGTTGTACGCAATACCAGGTTTCACTAAACAAAGATATATGGTTATAATATTATTATGAACTAGACTTTATGAATAGTATCAACTAAATTTTGAATTTAATAACATTATTATTCATCTTACACATTTTCTAGAACATGGTCTGAGAACAAAATCAATTTTTCGAGTAAAATAAGTTTTTTCCAAAAAAATGTATTTTTTCTGCCTTTTGATGGCGCACCCACCTTAAATCTTATTTTTGATATGTCTATAAGTTCAATTTGACAAAATAAAATTCTTCTTTGTAATCAGGGTATAAAAATTTACTTTGGATAAAATTTTCATATTATTTAGATAACTTTGATATTTTAATGAATAGTAAGAAGGCGCTATATTTTAATTAAAAACAATTTTTTTCATCGCAATAATTTATTTTGTTAGATTTTATTTTTAATTGGTTTTAAAGTGTAATTAGAATATATTTTTACCATTTAATCCAATTTTGGTCATTGGAATTAATTTCACTTTGAAATTGAATATAAACAAGTATCAATCTTTTGATAGTTATTGTTTCTTAAAAACACGTGATTTGTTTTGACGATGGGAATTAAGTTTTAAATTAATTAATACAACTGATATGTTTTTAATTTTGTTAAATAGAAATAATTTTTGAATTCATAATATCAAATATATCTTAGGCCTAATTTTTGGTATTTTTCGGAAAACATTCATTTTTTGATGAATAGTGAAACCACTAAGTGGTAGTTAAAAAAACTGAATTTAGCAAAAAACTTAATTTTACCGCTTCTGTGAGTGGAATTTTGAAAATCCGAGAGACACAGTTAATCTAATGGACTAAAATGTGGTTCAATGAGACGAAAATAATTTTTGGTGAATAGTAACTTTTTACTTTTTTTACCACAGTTTAAAGTAAATAGGGTAATTAAGGGTAAAAATGATATTATTATTACCCTAACACACGTCCTAATTCTATTTGATAAGTGTAATTCGACCAAAAACAACCTTAGGAATAAAATATGACCATTTAGGTCCACTTGGATTAGATTATGACATTTATTATTAATTTATTTAAAGAAGGGTTAAAATAGTTAAAATCAATGTTTTATAAGTAAATCATTTTAAATATAGGGTTATACGTAAGATTAATTCTACTATAAATATTAATTATAAATCTAAATAGATTTCTTACATAATGGTATTTTATTTTTAATTTTTAGTCATTAAATAATATAATTTATTTGTGACACACAGATGATGGAGTAATTATCTTATTAAGGAAATATTGACATAATTGATGTTATAAATACCCAAATAAATGTAATTTGAGACATTTTATGAATTCCACTAATTTTCCAGGTTACTCTGACATGTTAGTATTGATTTAATTAATTTTTTTCGAACTAATAATTCTGTTATGATTTTCAAAAAAATCAATTACTACATAGTGTCTAAATTGACATAAAATAGTTTTTAAAAATATATTATATTATTAATTGTTATTTTATTCCTAAAAATTTAAGGATCAGACAAAAGACTTAGATAAGGTTATATATATTAATAATAAACAACTTGGGGTTCGTTTGGCTTGTTATAGTAAGTTTATTAACCTTATAGTGTAAGAACAGAAAAACACACGGTAAAAGTAAAATTATTAAACTTAAAGATATATCTAAATGGTAAGGTTAAAATAGTAAACTAAAGTTGTCCAAATTCTATTGTATGAGAGGATTTCGAACCATCCCCACCTTATCTTTGAAATAAATCAATTTGGAGCTATTTAAAACCGAATATGGATTTATAATAAAATATTATTTTTAGTTATTCCAAAGGTGCCCCTCTCCTCCCTTATAAAAGGGCACCTCCTCCATCTCTTCCTAACTCCACTTTGAACCTTCCAGCTTAGCCAAAACCTACCAAATTATCTTCTCCACTTCCCTTGAAATATCCTAGAGGTCCTGGTATTTATGAAAGACCAAATTTAGTACCCTAAAAGGAGGACTCAAAAAGGCGTTTCAAAGAAGAGGTAATGTCTGTTACCGATTCTTTCAACTTTATTTCTTCTTACACTTCTTCTTCTTTAGTTGTTTCATTATGAAGTAATAACATCAGTATCACTAATATACTTATATGTTATTATAAGTATGAAACAACCCTATTTCACCATCTATCCATCTTACGGAAAACGAAATCACCGCGTGTGCGTATATACGGAATATCGTCTCCACGCCGTGGTGTAATCTATTTTCCACCACCACCTTACATGGATGGGTATAAGGGTGAAAGTAATGAATATATATGATTATTTTAAAGTGATATTGATTCTGTAATATTATACATACACTTTAACACAATTCCATGATCTTAAGAATGATATCATCGCTCGTGCGTACGTACGGACTACCGTCTCCACGAAACGATGAGATTCACTCTCCGTGTTAACCATTCACGAATGATTATAAAGTATATATAATGAATAATAATGAAATATATGACATAATAATGATACTGGGTTTATGTATATATATATATATGTATGTCATTTACTTAATTCCATTCAATTCAAAAGGGAAACGAAAACAACGTTCATGCGTACGTACGACCTACCGTCTCCATGAACGGTGTATTTCATTCCTTTTATCGATCTATAATATATATGTATATGATGAGTATATATTATTTATAAATCATTTTTTACATTCTGGAAATATGTAAATCAGGATATAAGTAATAATATCATGAATGACAATTCGAAACACATATGATAAATAAAATGATTTTACCCAAAACGCTACTTTAACATGGAATTTACAAAAGAACGGGTAATATGAAGTCATAAGTGAAACATATATGATATCATAACAATAAATATGATTCTTTAATAAGTCAATGACATTATTTAAATCATTATACAGGAGGTTCGGATATGTACGAAGCATATCGGACCTAAGGTAAGGGATAATGTTTCAAATATCATTTTTATCCGAGATTTCTTATTCATAAGTATTTACTGGGGTGATTTATATCATCAATGTCCATATTTTATAAAAGTGTTTTCATGTATGTTTAGAGTCCTTTTTACCCATTTTTTACTTTTACTACATGGTATGTAAGTAATCTTTCTATTGTTTACGTTACGAGGTACTTTTTTGACTTTTCCGACAAAAGTATGAGGACAATGATATTTTTAACTTATACAGCGTGAATGGATTTTTACGGTTTCATAACGCCTCATTTTCATGAAGATTTCTCTACATGATTTTATGACTATTTTCAACAAAATACTTTTATTTTAAAAGTTCATGGAATTTTTTTAAAAGAAAATGATTTTGACGAAGACAGAATATTTTTCTCAAGAATTCATTTCAAATGTTTTATCAAAACCATTTTCCATCTAAGATGAAATTATTTGATATGTGTATGTTTCAAGTTTAATGTCTCTATGATTTAAATGGTTCACTTTTCTTATGATGAAATGTCCATTTGTTTTATAGGGATTATGAAATGATAGGATGATGTTTATGAAACTAATTTTATTCTATGGGTTATGATGAATGTTTTAAGTTTATTTTGTGGCACAAGTAAGAATGATATCATTATGAGATGGGTGAGACCTATATCTCCCTCCAATGAATTGGGTAAAGATTTTATATGTCATGAGATAGACATGGATGGAACGGTATGTTAATCTGGTTCAGTGTTACAGGACTGAAAAGAGGCGTGAACTCGATTCAGAATGGGACTTTGTCCACTAAGATGGTCTTGGCAGCAATGCCTTGGCTACTATGGAAATCATTACATGTGCTTAATGTATTCCATAATTACATGTTTTATTCCCATGCTATGTTATCATGATTTATGTTACATTATGATCTATGCCTTATGTACTTTCATGTTTTAAGTCGTTGCTCAAGATTTTTATGTTTAAACATTATGTTAATGTTTTTAGGTTCAAATGTATATGGTATGTTTTATTTTATCCATGATTACCCTTACTGAGCATTTGAGCTCACCCTTTTTATGTTTTATTTTCCCCCAAGATTAAAAGAAAGGTTTTAGGTAAGGAAACAAAAACTGGAATATCATTATGGGACATGTTGAAGATCTTTCACCACGATTAGAAGATTACGTTCCAAGTTTCCAAAGACACTAAAATATTATGGTCCTTGTGTGTCTGTTTTTGTTATGTATTATGTATTCCTCAAAAGTAATGTAATATCTATGTACGTCAATATTCAGGTCTTTACAATGATTGAAGTTTTTTTGAATGGGAGTTCCAAGATTATGTTATATAAATCAGTATTTATATAAGGATTATTGTGTAGATGTTCTTTAGTAAGGAGTTTCAATAATATTATAATTGTACTGATGTCCATGAAATGTTATCTAATGGAAATGTGTTATTTTTTGGAAAACATCTGTTTACAGTAATATATCTATTAATATGTTTTTGATGTTTAAAAAGGTTTTTTGTCTAGTTAATTGATTATAGATATAGATAATGTAAACATCATAGTATTACTGACCCCAAAACTGATTTGTTATTTTTTAAATGTGTGGAATATTTATCATTGGTGTATTTTTAAATATTTTTTTTATTTATGGAATATATTCAAATATATGTGGTTTTAATTATTGAATGAGTAATCATGAATTTTTTCCATTGATGTTTAATTATAATTATAGATGTTACCATGGTTCAAGAAAACATATGACCAAGGTATTAAGATCTTAGGAATGTTACAATCAGCATAAAATTAATGATATTCGGGGGATTAATGTTTAGTTGATTTTACCAAATTTAGCGAAATTAATTATAAATTTTTATCATTGGAAAGGAAATAGGGTTAATAATTTTTTATATGTTTTATGTTGAACTATGGATGAGTTTTTTAGAGTTTAATGTACTATTAAATCAAATGGATATTTATAAAAATTGGATAACATGTTCTATCCATTTTATTATGTTTGTAACTAGAGTATGAAGGAATAAATTGTCAATATATTATGGATCAAGTGATCTGTTAGTTTTTAAGATATGAAAAAAATCATATTCTCCTATTGGGTTTTATATTATTTGAAAAATAATTGATGAGAAACAAAAATATTAATATTTTTATACGATATAAACCGACGCTAAGACCCATGAACATTATTAAATAGAATATTATTAATATTATCAATGTGGTATCCCACCGATTGGTGCTTCCTCTGATTCTCTCCCACATCCATGACATATACCATGTATCACTCTCAGGTAAACAGTCCTCTACCCATGAAAATGAATGTGACTATTCAATTTTCAATGAAATTGTCTGGTTCTGCTTTATTAAAAAAGTGTAATGTCATTATACTCAATATAATGAAACAGTTTTTTTGAGTTACTGAATATTCAATATAGTATTAAAAAGTAGAATGTATATATGAAATGTAATGGTAATATATTATCAATATAGAGAAAAAAATACATGAATTATCATTAAAATAAAATAAGAAATATTAATTGCAATAGTGACACATTAAAATTGAAACAAAAGTTATATCAAAGTTGATTTTGAGTTAAACCCATGTAAATCAAAAAAATTGTTTGGATAGATGATGTATTTCAAAAATATTTGGTGAAAAATATTACAGAAACTGATTACTTTAACTGTGGATAGTATCCCTATTGAAGTCAAAAAAAACAATTCAGAAAACTATGCTAGTAAGAACCTTCATGATGTGGGTTCCTATGGCACTGAAGTGGACATGTACTGGTGGCTTCTGGTTGATAGTAAGCTGGTACTTACACACATTACTAATGTTGATAAAATAATGATAAATATGTAACATCTATGAGATTTAATCATTAGAGAGTGTCTAGTTGTGCCTTATACATGTTCATACACCTTTTGTGTATATTTAATAATGGTGAAGTTAATAGTGGAATTAAAATTTTAAATAGTAATTATAAAATTACAAAATCTGTAATATTTTTCAAATACCTTTCAATTACATCATCAAATTTCAGTAAATTTTTTCATTTTTCTTGTTGAGTTTTTTCTTTAAATGGGGATGCAGTTCATGGATTGTTGTTGCGTCAGAGTCTCGAGATGTAACAGTTCATTGGACCTCATCATCAACAAATAACTATGTTAGTATATTTTCTACATGAATATCTAACTTCAATAAAAAAATTTAAATAATTACTCAAATCTATATGTTGTGTATAAAAAATATGATGTTTCTGAATTGGAAAATTATATGATCAAATGAAGTCAGAATTAATCATGTAAGGTAAATTGAAATGAAAAAAATCTGTAATTTCAACACCAATGATATAATTAAAATATAAGAGAATGAAGAAAAAGAAAACATATTCTTGAGTTATTTAAGCGGCCAGCTGGGCTTGGGTAAGAGCTCCCTGGGAAACTCTTAAGTTTTTATCTCCAATTTCTTATCTTCTCCTCCATGCTTCTATTTCTTCTATATTTTTCATCTCTGCATATATATATGAATGATGTATTCTCTGTGATCTTCATTATATTCTTACCTGATTTTCTTTCCCATAAACAATAACCTGGGTAAAAAAGAAATGACTTGATCTTTTAGCATCATTATAATGGGTGCACTCATTTAATTTAAGCCACATACATTTCATTTTCATCACAACATCCCATACAACTATGAAATTATAAATAATTAATGAGATTAATTTGGAAATATTTCTAGGCATGAAATACAACCATGGATGATCAAAAAATGCATGTCAATAAGCTGCATTAAACTACATAATTAGAAACCATCCATGGCACAACATTAATCAAATTACATGAAAATTAAACCTCAAAATGTATACCTACTGCAAGGTAAATAGGAGTGTTTTATTCATTATAATAGAACATAGAAAAGAGCTTCCAACCTTCATCTCCACCAGTTCAAAGGAAACAAATCAACTTTTGGTGTTTAAAACAGTAAGAATTTATGCTGATATTCCAGGAATGGGAGATATGAATAAAAAATATATATAAATAGAATCCATAAGCGGATGAAATGATATACAAACTGAATCAAGGGTGGAGAAGAGTTCTATTATATTTTCCATAAATAAACATTGAATAAATTTGAATCCAAATCAAGAAAAATGTTAGGAAATATGAATAGATTTTATTTCTCATGCAGCACAAAGAGACTACGACAAATTTATTTAAAATAAAATAGATAATAAAATATGAAACTCATCGCTTATGAACATGAAATGAAATATAATTTTTCTACTAGAAGTTACCAGTAACTAGATGAAGCTTCACGCAATAGAAAGCAACTGTTGTGCGCTTACCATGGATGAATGAGGCATTTTAAAGGATGAAGGGGGTGGGAATGAAGACAGTGAGAGCATCGTCGAAGACATCTGCAGCTAATGGGAGCTCGGAACTAGCAACATAAGATCAACCTTCATTCTAGTGGGGCTACAAATCATGAAGTAAACAGTTAAAATATTTTACCGTATCGATCTGATGTTCCAGAAATGACTAAAAATCATTGAATTGCATATGAGATTAGGGGTTGAGTGAGGACAAAGCATATACCACACACAGACGACCTCTGGCTTTCCTGTGAGACAAAACAGGTCACAATGTAGTTCAAAGAACAAACCAAGGGCTGAATTCCAAGAACATATCCTTATTAGAGAAAAGTATAGTATAATTAAAATTGAAATTTTATTATATCTTTTATCCTGATTTGATATTTTCTAATGTTTTTTGTCCAAATTGGAATTAACTTCTAGTTATAATCTGTATCATCGTTTCCCCCAAAACAACAGTTGTGGCCGCCATGTAATTGGCTTTTCCCTAAGTATTCATATTTTTATTTTTTAAAATATATATATGACCAGCAGTAAAGAGAGTTAATATCTAAAGATGGGACAATTTTATGAATATTATCAAGAGATTTAATTAGAATGGGTTATTTTTTAATAACAAATGGTTGTGAGGGTGTGAACAGTTGGGGTTGGAAAAAAATGATCAAACCAAATGATTGAATATACCTTTGAGTTTTTTATTTGGTTAAAGTGTAAAACCAAACTACATATGTTAAATTAAACCACATCTGTTTTTAAGAAAATAGATTTCTAGTTTTCTATCAACTCAACTCATGGATCAATTCCATGATCCAAACCCTCATTCAAATTTTATTTTCAATCACTACTTAAAAATAAATGTTTTGTTTTCATACCTAGTCAAGAATAATATAATGTCAATGTATTGATTTTATATAGAAATTTTGTCCAAATTAGCATCCAATAATTATAAAATGTTATGGATCAATTTGTAGGATGTTACCATACACAATATGTTAATCTGCAGTGTGAAGTAAATGAAACCATAATTCAATGGTTTATAATATTTTAAGTCCAAACCAAACATTTATTAAATAGACAGGTTTTTATGTATAAAAAATAATGAAAAATTAAAATTTGGTTTTATTTTGAGTTTAAATCGAACCAAACTAATCTATTCCCACCCCTGGTAAATGGTATAAGTCAAGACCCAGATTTGTTCCAGCTTGAGAACCATTTATGCGGGTTTAGTGAGATATCTATACATGTGGACCCAAACTCATAACCAGCACAACTTACACACACCTAAAGATGTAGTGAAAAAAATAAGAATGTAATTAAAGTACCACATAATTCCAAAATTAGTTGGTCTTGTATAACTGGCATTTAATTCACATATTTACTTAACTAATTAGTGAATCCCAAGCTTGAAATAATAATGATGCTACAATTTCTTTGATTCAATTTTGCAAAAAGTAAAATGATGTTTTTATTTTAACACACACTGCTCTAAAATATTGGATTCATTGGTCATAAAAACGATCCACTGATCTAATAAAAAACATGATCAACCGCTCCAACAAATTATATGATTCAGTACTCAATAAAAATGCACGAATCACATGATAAAATAAAAAACATGTTCCACTACCCTAAAAAATGATCCATTAGTGAAATATAATACATTATTCACTAATAAATGAAAATTGAAGATTGACTGCTATGAAAAAGATGTACTTCTCTAATAAATGTCAAGTCAGATTTAGTAAAATTAAAAGTAACTAATAAGATATGGATGTTAAATTCTTGAGGAAAAATATTAAAACATGTCTGAAAAACAACGTTGTTGTTGTGCCTGGTTTGTTAGTTGTGAGAAGGACTTATTGTTATGGAAGAATATGTAATATGCCAAAAGCGGAGCACCTACACATTCATCCAATATATTTACCTGTAGATATAATAATCTTTAAAAATAAGAACACATAATATGTATGAGTAATAAGGAAAAATTCAAAGAAGGAATACAAGAATATGAATATGAAATATGTAAACAAAATTACCAGTTTGAAAGTAGTAAATGAATAAAAATTCATATGGATTTCAAATTAACTCGGAGTATTAAATAGTTACAAGACATATTGAAAATTACCTTTCAATTATTCTTTTCATCTCAGTAATGCAAATAAAATGAGAAAAATTATATGTAGAAGTTGGGTAACTGCTTCTACTATAAGATGGGAATGTTGAAAGGGATTGAGGAAATAGTAAATGAATGAAACAATGAAACAAAATAATAATAAATAAATAATAAAATAAACTGTATCGTATTCAATAATTCAATACAACTAAACCATAACCAGGGAAAATTTTAAAATAAAGAAGTCAATAAATTGATACCAATAAATCCCAATGAATTCAAATTTGAGCAGGCTAACAATTTGTAATCAATGAAACCCCACACAATGGTAAAAATAAGAGATAATGTGAGGAATTAGAACAATTGTAGTTTAGATGTTATGGGATTTGAGCTTCATATGTTTCTTTAGATCAGAGGAAATAAGAGATAATTGAAACAGTGGTCATACGAAAGTAGATATTGCAGGAAATCAAAACCCTTAAAGGAGAAATCAAAGGGAGATATTTAGAAATTGTGTCATTTTAATTCAAGAAAACCCTACCACATATGAATCTGAAGAGGTGAGTCATAGAGGACTGATTTGTTTAATAAAATGATGATAGTTATATTATTGTGTGATGTCTATGGAAGTCTCAGATTTATTTATAGTTTTTTACATGCATTCAAAATCAAAACAACCAAACTGGATGAAAAAGAGAAGGGGATAATACATGGTAACTCTATGTTGTTTTATTTCTAGGAGTCATGCCTCATAATTCAAGGCTGTCCACCTAACATCTCACAACGAAGCCCCTTCCTCCAGTCACATGCACAGAATTTCTAGGTTTTGATCATTTTGCATCAAACCCAGTCAACCAGACAAGATGTCATTGTATCAACCAGTGAAATGGACAATGAGAATGCAAAAAAAACAAAATTTACTATAAATAAATAGTTAATTTGAAATCATAATCACAAAGTGATCCGCAGGATTACCATTGGGAACTATGATGGGGCTAAATTTCATATTTGAGGATGCAATATAGTAAAATAAAAACTTTTCATGAAGTAAAATAGGATGTGGTAAAACCCTAGATTTGGTGATGGTGGATGAGTTGAAAACCTTATGTAGGGAATTGAACAACGCTTTGGTCTAAAGTCAAATTACCAGAAAGAGAAAACTACTGCACATGTCGTAGGGGCACGTGGAGTAGCAGTAAAAATGTAGTGGGTGTTGCAGAAACACCCAACATAAATCACGAGTCGGATATGAAGAAGTAGGGCATAGAGGATACAGTAGTAAAAATGAATTTTGTACCATAACAAAAACTATCATAATTCACAAATTTGAGGATCTAAAGATGAAGGAGTTGATGGGAGAGGAGTCGATGGAAGAGGAGTCGCTGTGAGATCAAGAGGGGGCATAGTAATGTTTGGTGAAAGGATTAATAGAGGGGAGAGAGACAGGGGATTCATGGAGGGTTGCGAGAATTCTAGAGAAGGTAAAGAGGAATGAGGTAGGGGTGGGATAAGTTGTGGTAAATCCAAATTGGGATTATGATAGCGGGATTTATTTCGGGTTTAGAGGAGGGATAATGAATTTGGGGTGACGTGGCTACATAGGAAGGTGACACGTTAGATGAAAAAGGCCTTATTTAGTATGTATATAGATTATATATCCAATCCTTCAAATGAAATGAAATCTATGGTCACACCCCTGAATAATGATCATTCTTATATGTAATAAGTAGTGGAGTTTCTAGATTATACATAGAATTTTCTACAAAAAATACCAATGAATAGGTCAATGTTTTGTGGTGAAACTACTATCTTTAAGAAGAATACAGAGAACCTAGGAATGTATTAAGGATAATATATCCTAAATTTATTTCCAAAGTGAGGAATTTCTATAGAGAGATTCATATTATCTGTAAAATAATGTTACAATTAGAGAACTTATAGATTTTTTCAAAAAAAATTATTTATTTCATTATTTTTCATTACAAACAACAATTGTAATATATTTCATTACAAATATAAATTATTATATCCAACATTATGTAAATCATTTAGTTTAGGTTGCATTACATGAAACACCGATTTTACATGAAACATGACTGACTATTAAAATATAATTATTTAATATTATTGTTATCAATAAGACAATAGAGTGGAGGGTATGAATATTATTAATTAAATTAATAAAATATATCAGTTTAAAATTAATATATTAATGATTATTTATTGAAAAATTAATTAGATATTAAAATAAGAACCCTTTGAAAATAATGGAAATCTATTTCTGAACAAATATTTTCAAGTGTGAAAACGTGTTTTACCTCATTAAATTAAAAAAACAACCTTTCTTATAATGATTGCGATTATATATATATATATATTATATGATAAATTAACTATTTATCATTTTTCATATATGGTTTCTATATTATAATTAAATATAAATATATTTTACACTTAAAAACATTATTTCTCTAAAAAACATATACATTAACTTATGAGAATTTATATTAATTTTTCTAGATTTTTTGGAATTTTTAATTTAAATAACAAAACTTATTTGTTTAAAAAATCATGTTACAAATATCATAGAGTGATATTTTAATTTTTTTAAAAATATTCAATAAATAGTGAAAATAATTGTATTTATTAGGAATTTTAATTTCATTTTATCATTAAAAAAATTAAATTTATTTTAATATTATTTTATATGAATAATAAATTCAATAATATTCAGATATATATATATATATATTAACTTTATTTCACTTTAACCAATTTTATTTTGAATTATATATATATATATTAATCTTTTCAAACTTTTATCTTTAGAAATAAACATTTTCTTCTGTTCTATGTGAGTTGTTTTAAATTAAAACTTTCTACTTTTAGAAAATTAATTTGGAAAAATGGATTTCATATTTATAATAATAATTTTTTTATATTATCAAGTAAGTTCTGCTTAAATAGTTACCATAATGAATAGAAATAATATTAAAAAATATTTAACGTGTTTAATGTGACAATGGGTTCACCAGAGGCTTAAAATAAAAACAATATAGGTTAAAATAACATTGAAACTTATCCAATCCACATTGGGTGTAAATAATTATAAATTATAACTTATTTTATTTTATAAATTCCCATTTTGATAATTTGGGAATTTGAAAAACAAGGGTACAACATTGTCTTTTTAAAAATTGCATGAGTTCCAATCACCTCACAAATGAATTGACACTGCCTCTAATCATCTATTCACACATAAAAAACATTTCGTATTGAAAATCCCTAAAAGTGACTTTTCTATTTCTTTCACACGTACCTGGATATTAATTTTTTTAGAAAAATATTCTATGAAATATTTTGGTGAAATCCAAAATAAGTTTTTCAAAGATGTAGAAATGAACCCAACCGAGATTTGTAATTCATTTCGTCCTTCACCTCATTGATATTTTTTGAAAACATTAATATATAATATCATCCTTCTATTAAATATATTAATATGTATTTTATATTAATTAAATGTGGAAAAACTTTCTCCACCTCCCTGAAATGGAAACAAAATTTTGAATTGTGTGTACAGTGTACTGTTATGTCATGACATATGTAATTTGTTTTCCATCATCGCTTCCCATGGATTGATATATTGATGTATTTTAATATTATATAAAATATATATTATTATATTTTCCATTTTATATTAATATATACAAACAATAATCTTACATTTCAGTCCATTTAAAAAAATAGTGCCACTCCTGTTTGTGGCTGACTACTGCATCACGAAACGATGTGATGTGTTTTTCTATTTCAATTTTACTATGATGGTAATACAAATATATTGAATATATATGTGATATTTTTAAAGTAATTATTATTTTATAAAATTTATAACACATATAAATTGTTACATTATACTCTATGGGGGATTTTATAGCATCAGTCATGTGTACAGATGAATATAGCCTTGCCAAGAAATTTGATTAGTTATTCATGTGAACATTACATAGAAGGTAATAACGATACTTTTAAATATATATATATATATATATATAATAATTATTTAATGTAAATATATTATTTACCTTTATTTCATTTATTCTATAAATAAAATCGAAACAACGTTCATGCATTTGTATATTCTATTGTCTCCAAGAATGGGGAATTTAATTTTCTATCTCAAAATATTACAGAATAACTTATATATATATAATTTTTAATATATATCATGTATATAAATATAGATATTGTGAAACCATTATCAATTTCAGTGGACCAAAAATATAAAATAAAAAAAGTAAATGAAAAAATAGTTATTATACCTAAGATGATCTTAACAAGAAGTTATCAATAAATATGTAATAAAAAGTCATATGTAAATAAAATATGGTATGATATATATATATATATATATTTCTATGTGTGTATCATTCTGTAATATAAGTATATTAAAATTATTTTTATCATATAGGTAGTTCAAATGTGTATGATGGAAGTTGAGACTTATGGAACGAGATTTTTGTCACACCTTAATTTCACTATGAAACATGCCATATTCACCAAGTGTTTCTTTCATATAATGTATATAATATACATGAATGAAATTTATTTTTATTGTCCAAAACAATAATGGGGATTTATATATCCATTTTAGGATCTATATTTTAAGGGATTTATGTGTCAAATGATTCCAATGCAGTAAGGGATGTTGGTCACAATTTGACTTCTTTGGGAAATAAGTTACATTATACCCCGATATTCTTCGATGATGGTCATTTACATACCCATTTATATGTTATGACTTTAATATAATTCTATTAATTATATTAAATCTTTCATTTTATATTATTCTCTAATGGTTCTTATCATTTAAAAGTTAGCAAAGTGGCAAATGTTCATTGTCAAAATCTTATTGTTTATCATTATTTTTTTATTATTCTTCTAATAATGAAATATTATAATTAATACATAAAAAACTCATGAATTTCCTTATAATATTGTTATTTCATTATAATACAGGTTTTTAAATAATTTTTATATCTTTTTGAACTAAATATTTAAAAGAAAAATTTTAATGATAGCTAATTTTATTTATCTCTTTGGTCAAAGTTCCTTTCTCATAAAAATAATTTTTTTTTAAAAATATTTCAAAAATGTTTTCAAAATTCTCCCAATTATATATTAATGAAAATTTTACCAATTATTTACATTTTAAAAAATATTTTCAAATGATTCCTCATGTCATTTTCAAATAAATATCTATTTTTATTTTACAAAAACTATGAAAAGAATCATTGTTTTAATATTTATGAAATCAATGTAATCTCTTGCTATCATGACCATTTCATTCATTGATGTTTAATCGATACTTTTCCAAGGATATTTTAAAATAAAATTATTTAATTTTTCTATGTTTAAAAAGATTATTTTCTATGTGGAAAATAAATTATACTCAATAAATATTACAAGTTATTTTTCCAAAATAATTTTCCATCATAGGTTGTCACAACCCATCACTCGGGGCCCTTGTCATGACTACCCAAATCTTACATCCCAATGGATAGGGGCTGGCGACTAGCGCTAAAGGATTAGTCCTAAATGTGGGAGGCATTTTTCTCGAGTTCCATTACACGTGCACACACACATCCCCAACAAATAATGATGAAAAGTAAACGTAAATTCCACTACGACAACTAATGAGAGTAGTAGAAGAAAACGAAGAGTCACATGGGTAGAATACATGCCTAAAGAAATTCATGTACATGATCCAAAAGTCTATATATGGCAAACCCTAAAAAAGGGTAGGTGAAGAGGGTACTTCTTGAAGTTGTAGACGTATGACTCGTCTGTCAGATCTCACTAGGCACCACATAGTCCTAGACCACCATGGTCTCTATCGAAGAGTATGTCATCTACCCAAGACACGCCACGTGCAGGCGAAACCTGTGTAGGGTTGGTTAACATAATACTCAATAAGGACCCCAAAAAACAATTTTAATACCACATTAGAATGCGTGAACAATGTTTTTTCATCTCACGTAGGTATAATCCTAATTATGGAAATAAAGACTATCTATCGTAAAGACGTAACCCCTTGTACTGTTGAGACTATAATCCTTGATGAGACAACTTGGTATACTGAGATACATAAACCCAGTCATCATTTGTTCATACTTGGTCACATAGACCCACTCATAATGTATTCATGTTGGGTGACTAAAACACGCTCATCTCTTTGGAATACTGGGTCACATAAACTCACTCGTCTCCCTAAATCTGGGTTCATGTAATATCGCTCATCACTTTTACCAGCTGGGTCACCTATACCCACTCATCTCAGTATTCATATCAAATCTATCCATAGGTTTCTTGGTTGTAGCATGATGGATTCTATGATAATATACTCCTCAAGCCAGTGGTTAGAAGTGAGATCACAATGAACACCCAAGGCAATAAACAACATACTTGTTCATTTGGTCTTTGTTCATTATATTACAAAAGAAGCGGGAGACATTGAAATAATTTCCATGATATATTCCTCTATTTAAACCCCTTATTTTAAAACCCCATTCCCTCAATGGAGATCGAACGAAATATTAATTTTTTAGAGAATTGATCGGTGTTAGTCGTTTAGAAAGAATTAATGGAGGAATAGAGGCCACACAAATAACAAAAACCCCTCAAATAGAATTAGATTGTTTTGGGGGGAAGAACAGGGTTGTTCCATTGGCATTTGTTAATCCAGAAATCTCTTTTATGATGATATACTTCGAATAGACAAGAATTAAGGAAGTTTTTCATCATCACATGTGGTTTGTCATTTACCAAAACAAGTTCTTCAGAGGTTCAAAACAATCTCCCGGTCATGCTTTGATTCATGTATCCATGTTAGACTATTAATTAGTGAAGTGTGTTTCACTATTTCTGTCACGCGCAGTCACCACATCATTATTCTATTTCATTTATGAAATAAAACAACTACCTCATCACTAAGTCATAGATAAAAATTTTCGAATAAAAAAAATTATGTTTATTATATTTTTCTGTAAAATGTCTGAAAATTTTTTATTTTCCCTCAACTGCACCAGTCAAGGATAGGTCCATCCATGGATAATGTCACCATTCAGGATGCAATAGTTCACATATATTTTAAATCAGGAAACCTGTTTATAACTTCCCAAAACCATCTCCACACACTATTTTAAACAAACTAAAAAAGATCAAACATTATTTTGGGCTCACTAGCCTTCAGAATCACATACATTCTATGTTCCTAGCCATGAAATAATCTTATAACATGTCCATAAATTTAACATGGAATATATGGGACATTACATTCTCTCAATCATAGAGATTTACATCCTCAAATGTCAAAACAAGGTCTAGATAAACAAATGGGGATACCGAGGGATAATCTAAGTCTCCCTCTCCCATGGGCTCTCCTGAATATTCTCATTCTTCCACCGAATGTAAACCATAGGAGTTGATTACCCATGAAGGGCCCTATCCTATCGATCCAAAATCTTTACTATGAAATATACAAACATTTCCCTCTAATCAATGTCCAACTCCCCATATCTATCACCTACTATGGGTTATGCATGGACCACATCTACTACGTCACATGAAAAAACTATGCACCTGATGCATATGATGGGGAAGTGCTAGGTGGTATGCCACCTCTCCAACTCCACTCATAATTTGTAAAGGGCCGATGAATCTCATATATAACTTGTCACCCCATCCAAAACTCCACAATCCCCATTTATGTGAGACCTAAATGAACACATATTCTCTATCATCGAACTACATGAGCCACCATATATTATCAACATAAGTTTTTTCCTTCTCTATCAAGTCCTTAAGCACTCTTGGATGACATAAACCTTCTCAGTGGTGGATTGAACCAACTATGGACCCTTGCGTGCGGACTTGCATGGGCCTATCCGACAAAACAATTTTCTACATGGTCTCCCATACTGTTCCATGAATAGTTACAGACCAATGGTGGAGTGGTAGCTATTTTTGTACACAAATTCCTCCCATGGTAGATGGTCCTTACAACTACCACCACAGTCCTAGATGTAAGAATGAAGCATGTCCTCCAAAACCTAGATAGTCCACTCTGTTTGGAAATCCTTCTGAGGATGGAATACCAAGCTCAAATGTAGATGAGTCATTAATGCCTCATGCAGTCCCTTCCACGTCATCAACATGAAGCGAGAATTAGGGTCTGAAACAATCAACAAAGGCACCATATGATGCTAAACTATCTTAAGAACAATGAGGCTCCCCCATACATCAACATAAACCTACTTTCAGATGGGTAGGATGTGGGCTGACTTGGTGAGTCGGTCAATGATTACCCAGATGGTATCATTTTCCTTGGACGTGTATGGTAAACCAGTCATGAATTCCATCAATATAACAACCTATTTTTAATCTTGTACCTTGAGTGGAGGAGCCATGTCTACTGGAACCTGATGCCCTGCCCTCACTTACTGAAAATTGTGGCATCGAGAATCAAACTCTACCACTTCATTCTTCATCCCCACCCACCAATACAGATGTTAGAGATCCTGGATCATCTTTTACAATCCATGATGCACCACCATGCAGGACATGTAGAAATACCTTAGAATATCCTCTTTCCATTTCACTGGTACAATAGTGTTCCATATGAAAAGGACATCATGCTCTCCACCTACTGAATATCCATCAGTGTCCTTCCCTATGGAGAATTTAGCATGTAGGGCCTCACTGTCAACATCCACATGTTGTGCCTCCCTAGCTCCCTATAATAGTTGGGGAGTGACAAACATCGAATCAAGCTATGTTCCACCTTCACCATCTATGAAGGATATTTTCACCGCAGTTAACTACTCTAACACCTAACTCAGAAACTGCATCCCAATTCTTCTACTGAGTGTTTCCATCACAACATTCCCATTACAAAGAGTATATAATATCTTTAAGTCATAGTCCTAGAGAAACTCAAGCTACCACCACTAACTCATGTTCATGTCCTTCTGTGAGAAGATATACTTGTGATTTTTGTGGTCAGAGTGGACAGTTAATCAATCGCCCATGAAGTAGTTCCGCCACATCATCAAATTGAAGACCACTGATGCTAGCGTAAGATCAGGGTTATTATAGTTTTTCTCATGCTACATCAACTTTCATGAACGTTAGGAAATCACCACTATATTCTACATTAGGACACAACCTAGTTAGGTCCTTGATTCCTCGTAGATCACTAAATACCTCATGCCCTCATTTAGTAGTCTCATGATAGCGACGCCCATCATTATTTACCTCAACTGCTAGAAACTCTATTGGAACTTCTCCATCCACACGATGGGCTGTATCTTTCATGTAAATGATGATAAGGGTTTTGCTACCTGTGAAAATTCAGGCATGAACCTCCAGTAGTATCCTACCAAACCCAAGAAACTCGGCATGTTAGTCACACTCTTGGGGATCTCCTAAGCATGTTCCACCACTATCTTTACTGGGTCCACCACAACTCTAGCCTCTGAAATAATGTGTCCCAAAATTCATACATCCAAAATCGTGAAAAGACACTTCAAGAGATTTCCATAATGAATGTTATCTCGGAGTGTATCTAGGATTATTAGTAGGTGTGTCACATGATCCTCCTCAGACACTAAGTATAACAGGATTTCATCAAAGATGACTATGAAGAAATTGTCAATGTAAGGTTATAATATCATGTACATGATTACCATGCACAGTAATCAAGTGGTCGTCAAGATTAATGGAGTCACCAAGAACTCATAGTGGACATACCGACATTTAGAGGTCTCCTTCAGTTCATCCTCATCCCATACATGAAGATCATCACAAAGAGACCTGAGCTCTATTTTCGAGAACCACCTCGCTCCTTTCAGTTGGTCGAACCATTAATCGATTCTTCGATGTGGAAATTTCTTCTTCATGGTCACCCGATTCAGGCACTAATAGTCCACACATAGTCTCAAACTCTCATCTACCATCTTGGAAAACAAAACTACGACCGCCCAAGGAGAAACACTGGGGCTTAGAAAGCTCTTATTCTATTGGTCCTCAAGCTATAACCTCAACTCATGATTCTTCATGGGAGCCATGCGATATTCTACCCACTCTAAGACCTCATAGGACACCAAAAAATGGTCTTCATCTACACAAGACATGACACATGGGTGGAAAATCCGTGAATGTGTGAGTATATCAATACTCACTGTGACACCCAAAAATCACAAAATAATAAGAACCATGTATAGTTATATTAATACATGATAACAAAATTAACATACAAAAAATGTAGAAATAACACATATATACTCAAGAACGAAACCACACCATAAGTTAGTTATAAACAACTGCTAGCCACATTATTCTATTCGAAGAAATTCTTTTTCCAAGAGAATGATCTCCATCAGTATTGATACAATCGTAGACACTCGAAAAAGAGGTCAGTGTCATTGGGCCCTTCCCAAGGAAGATCGCTGGTCTAATGAGACCAATATTAACATATTCGGGGTCACACCTAGAACCATTAGCAGACACAAAAAATGCAGTTTGGATCAACCCACTATGCAGGGGATCATATGTTAATGATTCCAAATAACCTAACAATACGTCCGGTAAGATGAAGAATTATTATCCTACTCAAGGAGGTAAAACCAATTTCAAAAACCCTAACTTGGGATGATATATAATCATACTTTAGTGTCATAGATGGACACCATAATTCTATCTGAGACTCAGCCTCAAGGAATGATAACAATCCAGTGATGTGGTTGTAATTCAACAATGTGCCCTCAGGGAAAGAGGACCAATGGAATGCACTCAAAAAATAATTGTCCAAAATAAGGAAATAAAGATCCTCAATCACTAATGAAGGGAATAGTTGGTGTTTACCAAGGAGTACATGGTTTGTAAAAATAACCTATGTCTTACCCATGTGGAAGATACTCACACGACATGTATTCTCCATTTACATGATGTGTAGAAGGACATGCATGGATTATATAGAAACACAGTCTCCTACAAGTGTCTCTTGGATGTGTATGTGTACCAAATCCATGTCTGTGTATAGGTCTATGTGTACCAAGTTGTGTACACAAGTGAGTACACATGTTTTCATGACTGTGTACTCCAATACATTTCAATGGAATTTCGAAGACCAGTCGGATTTAACTAGGGAGGTTCACATGTTGTGTGATATGAGTCACACACCATGTGATCATTAACTTCTTTCAAACCCCTAAAACAATATCCAAGGGGGCCCACATGTTGAGTAATCCTGAATTACACAACGTGTTCTATGGGAGTTTATAAAATCCTAGATTCTACCCTATCAGTGTTGGCTAATGCCCCATCTTTGAACTGGTTTCACCATGAAATTGGTGATCAATTGTTTTCAATTCATTATTTTTTATTTTACAATGAATATTATTATCATATCATACCACAAAATGGATGAAATTGATTTTCTTCTTGGTTCACCAAAGAACTCCGAAGACAGATAAATTGGGGATCAACCATGATTTAATTCAATTTTTCTATATCATCGTACTGCCTTCATGTTCTTATAATCCTAGTTATATGATATTGTATCATTGTACCATGAATAGATGTGCAGTGATCAATTGATCAGGATTAGTCCAACCTCAGTCCAAACTAAGAATGCCCAGGGTGAATCGCGGAATTGGGAGAGAAAATCACAAATAAATATAGAGTAATGAAACTCAATTCTTGCCCATAATGATCTTGGTTCATTTCCGTTACTACAAAAATCAAATCAATAAAAAATTTATTAAAAATAATTTCTCCCATTAAAACTGAAAAAAATAAATTACATCCTATAAGGCGATCAATCTAAAAATCATTTCATTCATCGACTGATTTTCATTCATCACATAATTAAATAATATGTATAAATCTACTTAAAAACATCCTAAAATGTGTTTGATCAATATTTTATGAGGAAAATTTGAGTTTGAAGACGTCAACAGTTTTAGTTGGTGTAATGATCAATTATCTGATCATGATATATCATTGTTCGCCTATGATAAACATCCATAGCTCTCTCATATGGTCCTCAAGAGGTTCCAGGGTTATGCAACTAACTTTGAAATTATAGAATAATTATCTACCTAAATATCCATAAATCTATTCATCATACAATTTTTACAAATAATTATATTAAATTAGTTTTATTCAGTTCACACATGTGAATTTTTTTCCACAAACAGCTTCTGCCGCCTAATGGTAAGTCAAATCTAGGGTAAAATTTTCATTCTTAACTCAAAGGTACCCTAATATTTTGGAATAGATAACCCATTTATAATTTATTCCACTTTTTTGTAAAAATATGTGTGTATGTGTGTGTGTTTGTGCTATTTAATATAATTAAATCATTTATTTCAAGAACACGAAGCCCCAGAATCAGACTTCATCTCAACAATTGGACTATAAAATATTCCCTATAAAATTTAAAAATAATAATGTCAAAATTTGAGATGTTTTATTCACCCCACCTTATGTATTTACATCCTATAAATCTATTACAAGTGTTTCACATAGATTTTTGGGTATTGAGCATGAATCTAAGCCTCCCACTCCCATGTTAACTTTTGGAGATTTCTATTCAACCACTGCATACACACCAAAGGAATCAATCACTCAAAAACGATCAACTTCTACTTATCCTTGATATCTATTGGGTACTGAGCAAAGGTTTCTATGTCCTCAATGTCTGGCTCACCCTATTTGAAAACATTTGATGGGTTATGCATGTACCACATCACCTGAAACAAATGGATTATGTCATGTACTATGTATAAATGAAGTGGTAGAGATAAGTGTTACACCACCATTCCAACTCTACGTAGTATCAAAAATTGGACAATGATATTCAAAGATAACATGATACCGTGGCCAAATCTCCCTAATCCATGTCTAGGTGAGACCCTTAGAAACACATTGTATCATTTCCCAATCTAAAGAGGTCTCCTTCATCTATAAGGGTTTGACTTATGACAGCTCTGTGTAGTCATCATCCAGTCCTAGATGATATATTCCTTCTATGTTTTTTCTCTAACCTTCTTAGGTCTGACTATTACTGACTAACAAGGATCAATCCATTAATATGGTTCCCTAAAGGGATACCCATACAATGCCACAAACGGTGTCATATCTATGATGTAATGGTATCTATAGTTGTACACAAACATGACCAAGCTTTTATGGTCCTCCTAACTTTGGCCAATGTCTTATATGTAATCTTGAAGTATGTACTCAAAGACCAGGGTGATTCGCTCTATATAGCCATCAGTTTTTGGGTTAAACACTGTGCTCAAGTATAACTATTTCCCAAATGCCTCCTGAAATCCCTTCCACAACCATTATGTAATGAGATCTTCACGATTAGAATTAATCTTCTGGGGAACTCCATGGAGTTGAAATATCTCCTAAAAATAAGGGCGTCTCAAGATCTCTTCTAAACAATACATTCATTCAACTAAGAAGTGTGACAACATGGTGAGTTTTTCTACAATCTCGTAGATGAAATCATATCCCCTGGATGTATGTGTTAATACCATCATTAATTACATGATATTTCTATCCAACTTCCACTCTGAAACCTCAAGGTGTTGAGCTAATCTTGTAAGAACATGGTACTCTACCATTACCTAATGACAAGTAATGCATTGATAGATAAACTCAACAACTACCTTTTTCATCCCTAGACACCAAATATGTTGTTGGAGTTCATGTTACATATTTTACAAACCTGAACTTACAACCAAGGGATATGTATTAAACTAAGTAAAAACATCGTCCTACAACCCCACTAGTGCCATCATCCATCTTAGGAAAATAATTTCATGCCCCTCACCTACATAAATCCATTAAGAGAATTTATAGTGGATATCATAGTATGTAGGGTATCATAGTCGGTTTCCCAATGATAGGCCCCCTCACTCATTTTAAGAGTGGAGTGGTGACAACCATCAACTAAAGGTATGGTGCTCTAACTCCAACCTTAAATGATAACTAATATGAGGATAACTGCTCTAACACAATATTCAAAAACGACAAACAACATCTTATATTGAGAGAAACATCTACCATGTTCCCCTTCCAATGAGTATAGACAATCACAAATCCATAATCCTGGAAGAACTCTATCCATCACCTATTTCAAAATTTAATATCGTTATGAGTTAATATATACTTGAGACTCTTGTAGTATTAATATACGATACAATTTTTTCCCATTAGGTAGTGTCACTATATCTACAATGAGAAAACTACTTATACTAAATCAGTTTCATGGTTAAGGTTTTTATGCTCATGCAGTTTTAACAAGCATGAAGCATATGCAATAAATACATTACTCTACATTGGACCACAACCATATGTAGCCCCTGATGCATTCCAGAAAACTATGTACTGGACACCCTTATCTGGTAATATCTTAATGGAAGAACTCCTAAACCTCTACCTTAGCTGTTGGAAGAAATTATGGAAATTTTCTATGCACATAAAAGGCATCACATTCCTTTTCATGGATGTCAAGGGTGATTCCAATCTAGAGAAGTAATGAACAATCCTCTGATTGATCCCATGAAATCAGTGGAAACATTCACCTTGGTGACACTCTTGGGTGGCTCCCACAAAATAATTGTGTCAAATGTCATTAAATCTATTTAATATATTGCCTCTAAGATGACTTTCGCAAATAAAGGTAACTCTCAACACCAAAAATTACAGTTCAGGAGCTTCATGTAATGTTGATTCTATCAGAGTGTGTCTTGGACCATACTCAACTATATCGATTGATCCTTCTTGGAATCCAAATACCCTTGCATGTTATCATTGAATACATCAATTAACCAGTCTACGAAAGGCTTGACTATCCAGTTCATGAGTCCTAGGAAAACTGATGGAGAATTTTTCAATCCAAAATAAATCACCAAATAAACATTGTGATAGTAATGACATCTAAAGACCATATTTTGTATATCCTTGTCCTATACTTGTATATGGCGATAGCTTTATCTAAGTTCAGTCGTTGAGAACAATCACGCCCCTATCAATTGATCAAAGAGATCATAAATCTACAGTAGTGAATACTTTTCATAATGGTCACCTAGGTCAAGAACTAACATTCCACACATAACATCAATCTCCCATGTGCTTTCTTAGAAAACAACATTGGGGATGACTCGGGGGAACACATGGTCTGATGATGTCGTTCCCCTAAATAATCATATAACTACATCTTCAACTATCGAATCCGTATGAGATCCATCCAATATGATGCTTCAGATATCTATTCAATTCTAGGATTCATGTTAATGTATAAATCTATCTCTTAGTGGGGATTTAAACTGAGAACATCTTCAAGGAAGACGTCCTCATACTCCGTCACCACCATAGTGTACTGTAAACACATAAGATTCATTATTTTAATGGTCAAGAAATCAAAATTATAACTAATTGGTTTCACCCTCCAATGCATGAGTCCATATTTGAATTCCTTCAACTCATCTTCACCGTTAAAGGGGAACCTAGTTCCATCATTGTCGACACAGTACATCATCCACCTAAAATTTTCCATAGGTTCATGAACTATACATAGCCAGTACAAGTGTAACATGAAATTGTAAGGCCTAATTTGTGTAACAAATACATCCAATTCAAAATGATCACCCACAAGAGTCATGTTTCATGGTTAGTAGAAGTTTAGAATCATTGAATCATCACTTGTTAAAATCACTAATCGCAATGTTCAATCAAATGGCCCAACCTTAATCTATATGCCTCAAACTAGAGAATTGTAAATAAATGAATGGGTAGAAATTGTGTCTTGTAATACTGTATCTACTCTACTAAAGACAAAGATCATACCTTGTACCATCCCTTGAGCCTTGGGGTATAGGCATTCATAGACTTCATCTTGTCTCGTTCCAGCCGACAAGCTCCCTCAGCCTAGTGCAGACCACCCAGGGGTAGGGGTGGTAATAAGTTAAACCTTTGACCACCTCCTACTACGATTCCAGCCCCTCTACCACACCAGTTTCCCATTGGAACACCTTTTTCCTACCACTATCTGTATATTGGATGTGCCTGGACCATCTCTTGATATTTTGTATGATGGGTCGGGAAAACATAGTCTAGATGTTCCCGACCACCACTAGAGAAACATAACCATTTTTTTGGATGATACAAGCCACCATGGGAGCTATGAACCATGACCTTATTCCTTGTGATCACCTCATTGAGTGTATATCTCTCTTGGATCACTATAAATGTTGTCGTCCACCTGATGCAGGGGTCTCAGCTAGGTGGTTCCCACTACTAGATCGAACTATTTCTGCCTACTCTTCCAAAATGATCTCCACTAACAAGGCCCACTAATGCACTAAAGAAATGGTGAAAATTATAAGAGATTCTACTGAATCCCTAATGTCCCAAATAAAGACCTACTCAAAATTTTGTTGCCAGAAGAACTGGTCACACACCATATAAAAGGATAATCATGAGAGACCATTAAATTTCTCTTTGTACTCTACCATGTTTGAACGCCCATGAATTGGGTGCAAGAATCTCATGTATTCATACCGATTACAACATGGTTGGATAGAGCTCTTTTATTAAGAGATGCTCGATGTCTATCCAGGAGTGATTTTTTCACCATGTGACAGAGACAACATGCTCCATCATCTCCCAGTAGAGCCCCAAAGAAGACTCAGTAAAATGAATTCCATGTAATTTTTAGGCATCCTCACTAGGAGGAATGGAATATTGACTTTCTATATCCAGTCCACAGCCAACTGGGTTTCGGGCTCAGCTTACATGCATCCTCTGTCATTAGTGTCGGCTATACATTATGCTAAGTGGGTGGTGGTATAGTCGGTAATCATCCCAAAGGTTCTATCTCTGGTAAAAGACCATGTACTAATTCATCTTAACATTGAGTATCGTCCTCATGATCACATGGTGGAATCCAAGCTGGTTGTCTATTTGGAGGCATCCTGAAATAAAATAAGATGTACCATGGTCAAAAGAGTATATCTAGGGTGCTGAACCAATAAGGAAATGGAAACCACAACCATTCCTATATGATGTGTAAACAATTTTTTTCTCATCCCCACCACTCCATTGGGTGTTTGGTAAATTCAAAAAATTTAAGAGACATCTTAATGACCTTTGATCGTTTATGGGTGGAATACTCTAAATAAGTAACGTGAATCCAAAACAATGTGCATCCCAAAAAAATGTTTCCACTTCACAATCACAAATCAACAACCCAAACTCAATCAACATTTAAAAAACCAAGAACTACACAATTGAACCAAAATTAACATTTTAAAACCACCAATTTCTTTGTGAATTCAAATCCATTTTTCACATAAAAATAATTTAAACTTAAAACCTATCTCAAAACCCACATTCTATTTCAATTCCTCTTAGACAAAAAAATCCCAATACAAAAACATATAAAAACATTGTAATCCCCTATTAAAAAATTATTTTCAGAAAAAAAACAATACATATAAATCATGCACCTACTATTGATATTGCATGAAACCTAAAATATAAATTCATAATTTTCAACTGCTGAAAACATCCAAACATACCACCATCTATCAAATAGCCACATATATCCATACAAACATGTTAGCATCTATAGGAATACCATGGCTCAAAAATAAAAAAAATATTTCCAACCCACTCTTCAAAACGTGAACAGTAAATACTTTTCAAAAAACCATTATAATTCCCAAAAAAATGTTTCCAAAATCCTAGTTTCTAAATAAAATTTATTTTTTGTTTCGGAAATATTTCCAAAAATTCCCTAAATAGATTTCTAAATGTCTTCATTACCAAAAGAATTCCAATTTCCAAGGAAACCCATCTGATTTTAAAAGATCCAAATATTTCATTTTTTGAAATTAAATTTTAATAAACCAATAACCATTTTTATCTCAAGGGAAAAAAAATCATAGAGGAACAACCACTACACAAGACATCGTTGAACAATTTGGTAGGTTATGGACTAATCGGGTGAGCACTTCAAAATTCATTAGAGGTAATTGAATGCTCTAGAAATTGTTTTCTAGGCCATTCAAAAGTACCAATAACCCTCTAAAACCCACCCATAATAACCACCTAGTCCTTTCAACCCACTAGAAATTCCTAAACAAAACTAAGGATCTCAAAAACACCAATGATTCATGCTTGATTTTTTGAGGAAAAACCAAACTAGAATACCTTGGAAATTCAAGTGTCCTTATAAATGGGTAGTGATCAAGAACCTATCCATAAATGACTACTTGAAATAAAAAAAATCCAAGATCCATAAAACCGGACATCCCCATAAGAAAAGGGATAATCCTTAAATTGATATGAATTTTCACTAACCATCCCAGTTTAACCCTAAAATCGGTCAGCCGAGTCGGCCCGTGATAAATCTTTATAGGAATTCCTGATCCTCCCGATCTTTAAACTAGTGACGAGATCAAGAATACATAGGTTGGAATGATTTTTCCCATGAAAAAAATGTACATTTAAATTTTAAAATAAATAATAAAAATATAAAAAATCATCAGAGAGAATTAAACTCCAACATGTACCTCCAGGTGACCTCACAAGTCACCTCCAACCATGAGATCACAATAGCTCTATGATATAACTATAGCAGGAAGCATAACTAGATTCTAAAAGACAAAAAATGTTATAAGAATGGGTATTAGAACTCAATAGTCTTTCTCAAATAAACTATTTCCAATGTCTTACCACCAAAACGAATACCAACTCAAGCCAGTTTTAAAATAATACATTTTAAAAATATGTTTTTCTAATTTTTATGAAAAACAAGTTAAAAGGTTCCATTTTAAAAAATCATCATATTTTTTCAAAACAGTATTCAATTCCTAAAGTAAATTTCAATAAAATTATTTGAAAAAGATAATTTTGTATGAAAAAATTTGATGGTATGGAAATATTACAATGTATTATATTTTTAATCCACTACCATAGAGAAAAGGGGTAAAGGATAAGAAGACACAATAGTAAATCCATAGTCATCTAAGGTTAGTGCAACCCTTAGATCCTCATAGCTTGGTTATAAGAACATATAACCAAAACCCACATCATCCTCATGCACGGTCTAATAGAGGGAATTACATCCTAATGTCTTGTGGTCCCTGATCATACATAAAAATCCAAGGTCTTCTCATGCATGATCCAGTAGAGGGGAATTCATCCAAAGGTCTAGTCATTTTAGATAATCATTATATGATTATTTAGTGTTGTAGTGTCAATCATACTAATGGAAACCAAGCCTCGCCCCTACCAATCAGCCTGGTGTACTAGTCCTTATTTTCGAGCCATGGTTCCCAGGCATCCGATATGCTTAAACAATTATTAGTATCAAACAAACTTCCATTCAACACATTCACCCCATCATCACATGAATCAACAATTGTGAAGAAACCTTTATAAACAAGAAAATCAACATTTTTCCTCAAAATCACACCAAAACCCATGATCTTTTCCAAACATAACAGAACATAAAATTTCAGCTTTTTAAAATAACACATGAACCCATCATTATTGAATTCAACTTTCAAAACTATTTTACAAAAAAAACATCATTGGAAATTCCCACAGAACATCGAAAATATTTTCTGAAACCACATTCAAGTAATTAAAATGTTGAGACATATAAAACAAGATTGTAACTATATATTAATGAATAATACAAATTCCAAATCATGAATGCGGATATGAAAACTGATTGAATGTCCAAAAAAAGAATCAACATCAGTTTTCATAGAATAAAAATACTATTTTATATTAGAAAAAAAAATTAAAACACTAAAGCAATTTTGGAATTTAAATTAATTCCTGGGGAATATTTAACCAACATCAAACTCTAGACATGCTTCTATAGATAATGAAAACTCATATCATCCTTTTTCGAGATGCATGTATATGAATCTTCTCTTATATGTTAGTACCTATATCACCTATGTAAAAATTTTAACGGCCACATTCATACAATGTGATACATAAATATATAATCATACATGAATATACCCCTTTACACGTACACACATATGTATCATGATATGCATATATAATCACAACTAACCCCATTATATATATACATACTTCCATGAGTGAACATATATAAAGAGAGAACCTATATATATACAAGTATAACTTTGCATAAAAATGTAAGACTTCAACAATAGAGGCTCAAACCCACCCCAATTAATAACAAATGAACTATAATAATATAAGAAATCTAAAAATAAAAAATTGCATAATTAAAAGGTGGAAAAAGGAAAGGAATAAGAAAACCAGCCATAAAAAGATGGAGGGAGGACCAAAACAGTCTGAAATGCTTTAACATTGGTGGTGGGTGCTGAAACATGAACAGATATGACCTAAGAGTCTATTTGGACCTTCTATTAAAAAGAAAAACATCAAAAACCACCCCAACAGAATCTATATGGTTCGGCTGAATGGAACATGGGAATCGATCTGTGGTGATCAGATTTGATCTCTTCCTCGTTTATGTTGTTCTTATCCATTTTATGTTTTTTATAAATATTATTTCATGAATTAATATGGAATTATATATCCATCATTATAATCTAATGTCTTTAATGTTTTTTAGAATTGTTTTGGCATGATCTTCTTAGAGGGTTATAGATTTCCATGAGGAAGAGGTGATTAGAGCTATGTGTTATTGTTATCTTCTCATCAATGAATATTTAATCCTTGATGTTGGGGATTTAGTGGTTCTCCTTTTTCTAATATAATTGTTACGGTATTGTGCTTTATATTTAATATGGTGGTGGGATTGACCCTAAAAATGTATAAACCAAATTAATGAAATATTGGTTCATGGTTATATTGATCGTAGGTATTCTTCCATATTAATAGTAGATTGCCTATTTATTTACACAATAGTATCACATATATGTTTATTATTATTCTGAATTATTTTTTATGACATGATTTAGCATGTTTAATTTGAATAAAATGGGTAAATAATGTAAATATGATAAATTTATGGATAAATAAAGATATAAAGAATAATGATTAATGTATTCCTAGATTCTTGTAATTTGATGGTAATCAAATGTTTCTTAATGAATGATTAATTATTCATTAATTCCATTTTAGAATGAAATATTATGGTGAAATTGAATCTAGGATTTTTGTTGTTTTTTTAAAGTCGGGGCCAAAGCCTCATTTTTTAGGATTCATGTTGTTGATAATAATCAAAATTCATGATAAATAAGAATTTTTCTTCTCACAATATGTAAAACTAGAATCGATCCACGAGAGAATGTTTATATAAATTATTTCTTATTATTAATGATTTATTAGGATACACAATTATGTAACATGTAATAAATGAATTAGTTAATTAAATATGTAATAAAAATAGTTGATCGATAATTCTAATGTTTTGTGCCAAATGTTCCTATTATTTTATGATAGTTGAATTCCATGTTTTTAGGGATAGGTTTTCCTATTGACCTTGTTTATTATTTTCTACCTTACATTTTTATTTATATGAGAGACTTTAAATGTTATGTTTTGTGATACATGGATTGCTTTTGGAAGATGAGATATGGTAGGAAGGCCCATATTTATGGATGAATTTTATTCTTTTTACAGTGATATGCAAGACAGTATTCATGATGGTTTCAGTGATGTGACTGAGTCTGATAAAATAGGATAAATATTTTATTACCATTTTTTAAGATAAAAGGTGGGATGATTTGTTTTAATTTTTCTTCTTAAGTGAGGAATGGCCAGGTTTATTGTTTATCACAGTTTTTTCCCCACATAATGAGGTAACTAGATGTATTTGGTTATACATCTTCTTGTGGAAGTTTAAGATGTCTCTTAGAGAACCTAGAATTTTGTAATGATTAAAATGTTGAATCAGGTTTTTAACTATGTAGTTGGTTCTTCAATGAATTAAAAATATTTAAATCTTGAGAAACAATGGGATCGATTGGATTATTCCTGAAGTGAATGGACTACATCTTGATGGTTAATCAAATATAATTAAGAATAATTTTTACTAGTGGATGATTAATTAATTATTGTATAGTTAATTTCTGAAAAATGAGTGCAGTATTTTAATGAATATCTTTTAATACATGCTTTTTTATAGGATATCTATTCTTAGCAGTGGAATCTTGGGGTTCGAGAGAAGATAGGTATAGTTAATCCAAATACTAGGTTAATTCCAATAATGTGGTTGTGATATTAATTATATCCTTTATGTTTTGTGAATTAATACACTACTACTCCCTTGTTGGTAGGGGTAATAAAACCCAGTAGACTATGTATTGGTGTTTTCCCTAACACCTAGGTTGTTGAAGGTTATATGAATGACTACCCTATTTGGCCCCACTATTCTCCTAGAATTTTTATGTGCTGTAATATATGATTGTTAGTTTCTCCATATATATTTATAGAGGGTTCTAATATATTTTGATTATTTCATACACATGTATCCATGATCATAATAGCCTAATGGTTACTATATGTATGATGTGTATAGGATATGATGGATTTAGGTACTTGATTTATGTATACATTTTCATTCATTATATGGAGTATTAAAACATATTTTCACTAGATACAAGTTATTTTATGGAAAAAATGCATTAATTTGGAGTTTATGGTAATTTTCAGGTGTCATCCTGAAAAAATTAAAAATCCAGAGTGACCAGAACAAAAGTTCACGTCTACATAGTGTGTACATCATTAAAACACATTGTATAGCCTTTCCAATACAAGGTTCGGCCAGAATGTGTACACACCCCTGTAACAAACCAAATAGAACAAATTGTTTATTACTTTTTAACACATTGTGTATGTACCTATAGAAGTTTTTTGTGGATGAAATTGATTCCCCATGCCATGTGTGGATGTGATACATGTAATGTCATCACAGCAACAGACCACTAAGACATTGAATTCAATGGACAGCTCGACTACTGACCTTCTTGTAGAGAAGCTAGAGAAATGTCAAGTTGACCTGACTACATACCTTATACATTAGGGTACACGATGTGTAGTCTAAAAATATATATGTATATAGGGAGGACCTCCATGTTTGGGGGTCATAAATTATATGGGATGTGTTTTCTCTATGTCTTTCAACCTCCCTCAGATCCACATTTTATTTTTCCTTTCATGTTTATAATTCTACAAAGATTAATTCTTTTCTTCCTCATCTTCCTCTTGTATCCATGTAATTCTACCCCAAATTTCATCGATGGTTTGGGATCCTTATTAACCATGTTATCTGTGTTGGTGACACAGATTATGTATTTCAGAGAGAAAATGAGCACATTTACCCATCCATATTGAAAATGAACAATGTGGTTTTATTCTGATGTGACGTAATTTTTAGATATCTTGAGAAGTACCAAATGAAGTTATGATAGAAAAATACTAATCCTGGAAAGCTGTGTATCTCAAAGAAAATAGTCATCCACATGGTTCATGAGTTATAGTTTATGGACACTAAAGTTTATGTGTTTGTTACCCATATATTACCTTCATGATCCTTAAAATACAATAAAAAATCTAAAATACAACATGTATAATACTTTGAACATCATGATTTTATTAGATTTACCCTACATATCAATCATCATGTAAATCATCGCATCCTATGAATAATGAGTCATAATAAAGGGGTGATATCAATTGCTTGGTAAGGGTAAATACAATAGTAAAAAATATCATAAATTAATATAAACATTTAAGGTGAGTTATAAAACTAAAACACATGCCCTTTTTACATAATATCGATCATCATATAAGATGAATAAATAAAATAATTTCATATAAATGATCACATTGATATTATACTATATGAATAATCACATGTATTATCAATAAAAAAATTCATAATGATGGAATGAATAATTTCAGACATCATAAACCTACCATAAAGGCATGGTCCAAGAAACCATACATAAACTAGTAAAAATACAAGCTAGTTTGTCTCATGATACCTACATATTTATCCAGGGGTTATATAGGGCCATGCCCATCACTTAATATGTCCAATTCATTCATAATAGGAAAATGTTGAAACATTTCCAATATAAACATTCGTATTAAAACTAGAATACGAAATATTAATACATTAACCATAAAACATGAATGGTATCAAGACACCACATCTATAGTAAAACAAAACATAAACCCTTAAATTGAAATTTTATAGTGTGACATATAAAATTATCATCAGTTATGAATAAATTTTAAGAAAGGATGTTATCATAGATGAAAATAATATAATAAAAATATTTTAAAATTACATGAGAGATAATCTTTGAGGGAAATACTCATGAAGCATGGGTATTATCTCCATTATAGTCAATAGGGTTATATAGGGCTGTGCCCATCACATAAAATGTGACCCACATTCCAATGATCACTTATGATCGGGTCATCTTCACTAACGAGTAGCAGTTGTGGAATCGTGCGATCGGCGGTAGAGGAGGATGACGAAATTGCTATGTGAGCATCAGAATTCTTAGGATTAAATGCATGGGGGCAGGATCAGTTGAGTGGAAAGGATTGGATGATTAGATGTTTCGGCTGATTAGATGGTTGACCGAGATGTGAGATGCGATAGATGGCATAGATTTTTTCAATGCATTAAAATTCTCACCCAAAATCGAAACGGAAACGCTGGTTGAGCGTGGATTAAATGTCATGTTTGTCCACTCCATCTCCGAATTACTCCCTTTCCATCCATGGTATCACCTTGTATCGTCTTCTATAGACATGCTGTAGAGACCCAATCTTGATGTACATGAACATTACATTACTTTTGAGGAATACTTAATACATAACAAAAAACAACACTCAAGGAACGTAATAGTTTAATGTCTTTGGAAACTCGGAACATAATATTCTAATCATTGTGAAATATCTTCAACATCTTCCATAATGATCTTCTTTTTTTCCTACCTAAAACATTTCTTTATATCATCTGGAAAAACATAAAAAGTGTGAGCTCAAATTCTCAGTAAGGATAAGAAGGGAGAAAATAAAACAACTCATATACATTTGAACTTAAAAACATGAAGATAAAGTTTAAAAATCAAAATCTTGAACAATGACATTAAACATTGTAGTACATAAGGCATAGATCATAATGGAACATCAATAATGACGAAATAGAATGGGAATAAAACATGTAATTGTGGAAAACCATTAAACACGTGATATGATTTCCATAGTAGCCCATGCATGGCTGCCAAGACCATCTTAGTGGACAAACCCCTTTCTGAATCGAGTTCACTCCTCGTTTTCTTCTTGTAACACCGAACCATATTAACATACTATTCCGGCCATGTCTATCTCATGAGATATAAATATTTACCCAATTCATTTGAGGGAGATATAGGTCCCACCCATCTCATAATTAAATCATTCATATTTGTGCCACAACATAAACATAAATCATTCATCATAACCCAAAGAATAAAAATGGGTTTCTTAAACATCATCCCATCATAACATAATCCATATAAAACAAATGGATATCATTTCATAATAAGAAAAGTGAAACCATGTAAATCATAGAGATATTATACTTGAAACAAACACATATGAAATAATGTCATCTTAGATGGAAAATAGTTTTGATAAAACACTTGAAAAGAATTCTTGAGGAAAATATCCTTTCTCCTTAAAAATCACTTTCTTTTCAGAAAATTCCACACAATTTTAAATGAAAAGGATTTTTTTTGAAAATAACAATGAAAATTTTTATAGTATGCTTCTTGAAAATTTGGCGATATGAAACTGAAAAAATCTGTTCATACCGTATATGCTAAAACAATATTCTTCTCATACATTGGCCGGAAAAGTCAAAAAGTACCTCGTACTAAAAATGAAACAATATTCCTTTCATATCATTTACTGAACAAAGGGTCAAATTTTATTTAAAAAATTTTATGGGGATAGAAATAATATTACATATTGGGGAAACATGGATGTGGATGATAAATATTCCCCAATAAATTCTGAAGTATAAACCATCTCAGATAAAAATGAGATTGTGAGATTTTCCCTTACCTTAGGTCCGATATGATTCGTACGTATCCTAACATCATGTATAATGATTTAAATAATTTCTATGACTTATTAAATTATCATATTCATTGTTATGATATCATATATGGTTCAATTATGATTTTATATTACCCATTCTTTTGTAAATTCTATGTTAAAGTAGCGTTTTGGGTAAAATTATTTTATTTATCGTACGTGTTTGGACATGTTTTTCATGATATTATTATTAATTATATCATGTTTTAATTACTTCCAGAATTTAAGTCATTATTTATATATCATATAAATTCAGTATACATATATATAATAGATAGTTAAATAAAATGAAATACACAGTTCACGGAGACGGTAGGCCATATGTACGCTTGAATGTTGTTTTTCTTTCCTTATTGACTTGAATTGAAGTAAGTAGATGAAATATATACATATATACAGTAGATGTTTCATGTCATATATTTCATTATTATTAATTATATATACTTTATAATAATTCTTGAATGGTTAACATGGAGAATGACTCTCATCGTGTCGTGGAGACGGTAATCTGTATGTACGCACGAGCGATTATATCATTCCCATAATTATTGAATTGAATTGGAGTGGATGATATAATATCTCATAATAATTATGATGTTATAATAACTATATATAGTTATTCATTAAACCATTATACCCATCCAATTAAGGTGGTGGTGGAATAATAGAATACACCACGGTGTGGAGACGGTATTTCGTACGTACGCACGCACGGTGATTTCGTTTTCCGTAGGATGGATAGAAGGGGAAATACGATTGATTCATACTTATAATAACATATAAGTATGTTATTGATACTGATGATATTACTTTATAATGAAACAACTTATGAATAAGTAGTTGAAGAAGAAAGAAACTTGAAAAAAATCAGTTGAAGAGATTACCTCTTCTTCGACGCACCTATTTTATGCTTCCTCTTAAGCCACTAGAGTTTGTGTTTTGAGAAGACCAGAACATCCAGAATGTTTCTAGGGATGTGGATAAGAGAAGTGGGTAGTGTTTTTCTGAGCATGAAGGCTAAAAGTTGTGTAAAGAAGAGAGGGAGGTGGTTCCCTTTTGTAAGGGAGGACAGGGCCACCTTTGGAAAGTGTGAAAATATTATTTTATTATAAACTTATCTTCCGTTTTAAAAGGTCAAAAAATCATTAAAGATGAAGATAAGATGACTCATGGTCAAAATAAAATCATCAAATTAGAATTGTACATGTTTGGATAATATTTTAATCATTGTAATCATATTTATTTAAATCATTTATTAATGAGGTAAATACTGCATCATTATTGTGTCATAAATAATTTAATTTATTTGATGTTTAAAAATTATAAAAAAATACCATCATGTAGGAAATCTTTTTAGCTTTCGAATAAATATTTAATGTCTAAAAGAAAATTTATATATACCCTTATAAAAATTAATTACTAATAGATTTTCGTTAATGTCAATTTTGTCATTACATTTAATTAATTAATCCAAATTTCCATTATCACTATCAAGTGGCTCAATGGGGTCCCAAAAGCGACCCAAGGATGACCATGGTTGGCCACTACTCATAAAATAAGATTAGGACAAATGTTAATGTAATTTTGAATTATTATAATATTCTTTTAACCTTGAATTACCATATTTATCTTTAACCGTGGTAAATAAAAGCTAAAGGTTATTTTTCACAAAAAAATTATTTTCATCTTATTGAACCAAATTTTACTTCTTGATAACAAAAATGTTTGTCAGATTTTTAAAATTCAATTCACCAAAGTGGTAAAATTTCATTTAAATGAAAGAGTCAGTTTTTTAACCACCACTGAATGGTTTCACTATTCATCAAAAATTGATGTTTTACAGAAAAATACCAAAAATTCAGCCTAAGCTATATTTGATATTCTGAATTAAAAAATGATGTCTATTATTAGAAATTCAAAACATAGAAGTGGAATTAATTAATTTTAAAATTAATTCCCATTATCAAAACAAATAGTGTGTTTTTAAGAAACAATAACTATCAAAAGATCGACACTTGTTTATGTCCAATTTCAAAGTGAAATTAATTCCAATGAAAAAAATTGTATTAAATGGTAAAAATATATTCTAATTACACTTGAAAACCAAATTAAAAGATAATATACCCATTTAAATTATTGGGATGAAAAAAGTTGTTTTTAATTAAAAAATAGCTTGTTTTTACTATTCATTAAAATATGAATGTTATCAGAATAATATGAAACATTTATCCAAAGTAAATTTTTATATCTCGATTTATAATTAGAATTTTATTTTATCAAATTGAACGTATAAAAATGACAAATACTATATTTAAAGTGGGTGCGCCATCAAAAGGCAAAAAAACTACATTTTTTTAAAAATACTTATTATACTCGAAAAATATATTTTGTTCCCACACGATGTTCTAGAAAGTGTGTAAGATAAATAATAATGTTATAAAATTCAAAATTTAGTTAATACTATCCAAAACGGCTAGTTCATAACAATATTATAATAATATTTCATTGTTTAGTGAATCTCAATATTGCGTACTACACACACTATCGAGGAAGGATGTGATTGCGTGTGATGCAAGCCATGTAAGGGCTGAGTGTAGTGGAATCTCCCTTTGGTGTTGCGTATAACATAATCAAAACATACTTCATTTATACATTAAACAAAATCTATACTTAATGTTGCGTATAAAAATTCCCACAAAACAAACTTGAAATTGTGTGTAACACTAGCCAAGAATAGTGTTGCGTATACTGTAAACTAATACGGTGTTGCATATAGTACAAGCTAATTTTGGTGTAGCGTAAAACACAAGACATAATTGTAATTAAAAGAATATTTATCATAAAATCTCGGGGTGTTACATTCTACCACCCTTAAAATGAATTTCGCCCTCAAAATTCGTCGTGATTATAAATGGTTTACTACTTGAAAGTTTCTTTCATAGAAACCCACATCGTAAAAAGGAATACTAAAACATAATTTTAAAAAGGGAAGTTAGAATCATAACAGTCACCCAAAGTAACTCATCACTGGGTTTCCAGATAGGAAAACATAGGTGAAAATATGGATGTGGAAGAGAAATATAATCATCAAGTTCTGATGGAGAGTGGTAGAGAACATGGCTATAAAAATCCTTCAATCACAAATCCATAAATTTGTGATGATTTAAGGTACCATATAATTCATCAGATATAAGAGCACTAGAACAACATTTTTGGTTTTCAATATCATTTCCCCAAAGTTGAAAATTTTTAATTAGAAGAAATACTTACTTGATTTTGGTACAATCTCACTGTTGTTTGTGCCTTGAACAATTTACACTTCATCTATTAAAGAAATGGTGTTGAATTTTTTTTCTGTGAAGTGTTAATAGATCATGCGATATAATGATAGGTCATTCTATCTGTCTCAAACATAAGTTTAGAGAAATTTATATACATAAGTGCATCTATGGTGAGATTAATCATATATGGTTCCTAAAATGGACTTATAATTCATCTATCATACCGCATAATAAAATAAAGCTATTTTATACTAACTAGGGACTTCATGTAGGCCAGTGGTAGGTGATAAAGGACTGTCACACTTCAGTTTTGGGTTCGATTCCCATAGCCTTGTCCGACGCGACGGGTTGTCGCCCGTCCGACAGGTTGTCCATATTCTAAAACTACATTATTATAACATTCCATCAATAATATCAAAAAATGTTCTAGCCTTAAACAATACTAACTTAGGTCCAACATAATCCATTCCAATCTTTAGGCTTATCCTAAATACTTCTATCTGAGCTCATAGTATAATGAAGACAATAACTAGACATGTCACGAGCATGCGACTATCATCATTTATCCCCCATATATCATACGATATATCTTGTTGGTCAAATTACAAACATTTGAATACCTTAATCATGTATTCTCTTTAAAAATGAATACCCATTGAACCTTAGTGAAAACCTTAATTCTGTCAAAATTTAACACTTTACACATACCAAAATCCCAAAATTTCTATATTATCAAACCATGATATAACTTTTTCTTAATATTTGTCATGAGCTCATTTCATTTTTTTATTTATCCCTTCTTTATGCACATATCATCTTCTATCCCAAAATATTTAAATCACTTTTCATAGTTATCAGTACTATATAATTATGGAAAATCAATACATAGATAATCCAAAATTCCACAATACCAAAAATGAGATCCCATGATACTATTTTGAAATCCCATTACATAAACACTTAAGCATTACAAAACATCAGAAGTAGTGATCTCATGTGACATCCCTTTATCCATTTCCTTAAGAGGTTTCTCACATTTATCATCAATAACCCTTGGATTAGGGCATTGATTAGCATAGTTCCCCATTTCCTTGCACTTGAAGCATTGAAGTGTTGGTGGTCCGTTCTCTGCAGTCTTTTCTCTATTCATATCATTAGCAACTCTTTTTCCATTACATTGAAACTCAGCTGCTCGATGACCTTCTTTTCCAAATATAAAACATTTTCTAATCCCTTTAAGAAAATCTCCACCATGCTTCTTTCCACACTTTGAGCATAAAGAATCATTCATCTTCTTTTCACCATTATTATGAGATTTCTCCTTGAACTCCATCTTTTGTTTCTTGTCAAAACCATGAGATGGATATGTAACAACAACTACCATTTGTACCTTGATAGAACAATTCACAATTTCTTCATAGCTACTAAACTATCTTATAGCGAATGCCCTTCAAAGACTTGGTTTTAAGCCACTGAAGAATCGATCAACTTTACTTTTAGCTTGGATGATAAAGCCAGATGCATACCTTGCAAGCCTTGTAAAATTAGCTTCGTATATACCAACAGATTCACCATCCTTTTGCTTAAGCTCAAGGAAATCATTTTCCATCTTTGTTCAAAGAATATGAGGGATGTACTTATTTTTAAAATAAGTTCTTGAACTCATCCCATTCCATGGATTAAATTTAATCTCAGGGCCTCGTATTATTAATTAGAGTCCACCATTGATCTTCTTCACTTTATAAACGGTAAATAGCCAGAATGACCTTTTCATGTTCCGAACAGAGAAGTATGGAAAATATATTTTCAATGGTACTGATCCATTATTCAGCAACAAGTGGATCAGAAGGCCCACTAAAAGAAGGTGGATGTTGCCTCATGAAGGACTCAATAGAATATTTTTCCCTTCTCTACTTATTTGGAAGTCCAGAATGATTCATAGCTTGTGTAAGTATAGAAATAAGATTTTTCACTCCATATCCTACAACATTTGTTTGTCCTTGAGGACTATCATTGCATTTTCCATTACATTGATCAACACTGTTACTTTGGGTTCCATCCATCGTCTAAAACCCCAAAATAATAGTGTGAGAGGCAAAAATAATTCTAGGGAAAACAAAATAATAAAGGGGGACTACCTTAAATATATAAAATCTTATTGTTAATTCTAAGATTGTTACCACAAATCTAGGACAATAACCTATACTTATACTTAACCTTAGGGACATCCCTAGACATACCTTAGAAATATCTCTAGGGATCTCACTAAAGTTATCACATACTAGTTTCCAAAGGTTAACTAATCCTTTCCTCTGATACCAATTGTAGATACCCAAGTTTGATGTACATGGGCATTAAATTACTTTTTCAGAATACATTATACATAACAAGAAAAACACACTAAAGGACCATAATAGTTTAGTGTCTTTGGAAACTTGGAACATAATCTTCTAATCATAGCGAAAGATCTTTAACATCTTCCTTAAAGATCTTCTTTTTTTCCTACCTAAAACCTTCCTTTATATCCTGGGGGAAAAGAAAACATAAAAAGGATGAGCTCAAATGCTCAGTAAGGGTAAGCATCGAGAAAATAAAATAACTCATATACATTTGAACATAAAAACATGAACATAAATATTAAACATCAAAATCTTGAGCAATGACATTAAACATGGTAGTACGTAAGGAATAGATCAAAATGGAATATAAATCATGACCAAATAGCATGGGAATAGAACATTTAATTTTGGAAAACCATTATGCAAATGATATGATTTCCATAGTAGCCAAGGCATTGCTTCCAAGACCATCTTAGTGGACAAAGTTCCTTTCTAAATCGAGTTCACGCCTCGTTTCTGTCCTATAACACTGAACCAGATTAACTTGCCATTCCAGCCATGTCTATCTCATGAGATATAAATATTTACCCAATTAATTGGAGGGATATATAGGTCCCACACATCTCATTATTAAATCATTCTTACTTGTTCCACAACATAAAAATAAATCATTCATCATAACCTAAAGAATAAAAATGGGTTTCATAAACATCATCCCATCATAACATAATCCATATAAAACAAATGGATATCATTTCATCATAAGAAAAGTGAAACCATGTACATCAAAGAGATATTATACTTGAAACATACACATATGATATAATGTCATCTTAGATGGAAAATAGTTATGATAAAACAATTGAAATGAATTCTGGTGGAAAATATCAATTCTCCTTAAAAATCATTTTCTTTTCACAAAATTCGACATAATTTTAAAAGAAAAGGATTTTTTTTAAATAAAAATGAAAAATTGTATAGTAAGATTCTTTAAAATTAGGTTATATGAAACCATAAAAATCCATTCATACCATATAAGTTAAAAAAATATTTTTCTCATACTTTGGCCGGAAAAGTCAAAAAGTACCTCTTACGAAAAAGGACAAAAGATTCCTTTCATATCATTTACTGACCAGAGGGTAAATTAGGATTTAAAAAATTTAATGAGGATAGAAATAATATTACATATTTAGGAAACATGGATGTGGATGATAGATATTCCCCCAGTAAATTCTGAAGTATAAACAATCTCGAATAAAAATGAGATTGCATGATTTTCCCTTACCTTAGGTCCGATATGATTCGTATGTATCAGAACCTGCTGTATAATGATTTAAATAATTTCATTGACTTATTAGAGAATCATATTCATTGTCATGATATCATATACAGTTCAATTATGACTTTATATTACCCAATCTTTTGTAAATTCTATGTTAATGCAGCGTTTTGGGTAAAATCATTTTATTTATCGTACGTGTTTGGACTTGTTATTCTTGATATTATTATTACTTATATCATGTTTTTATTACATTAATAATGTAAATAATTATTTATATATTATATATATTCAGTATATATATATATAATAGATAGATAAATAAAATGAAATACACTGTTCATAGAGACAGTAGGTTGTACGTACGAATGAACGCTGTTTTCCTTTCCTTATTAACATGAATTAAAGTTAGTATATGACATATATACATATATACAGTAGATTTATCATGTCATATATTTCATTATTATTCATTATATATACTTTATAATCATTATTGAATGGTTAACATGGAGAATTAATCTCATCGCGTCGTGGAGACGGTAATCCGTACGTACGTACGAGCGATGATATCATTCCCATAATTATTGAATTGAATTGGAGTGGGTAATATAATATCTAAGAATAATTATGATGTTATAATAACTATATTTAGTTATTCTTTACACCATTATACCCATACACGTATGGTGGTGTTGGAAAAATAGATGACACCGCGTAGTGGAGACAGTATTCCATACGTACGCACGCTCGGTGATTTCATTTTCCGTAGGATGGATAGAAGGTGAAATAGGGTTGTTTAAAATTTATAATAACATATCATTATATTAATGATACTGATGTTATTACTTTATAATGAAACAACTAATGATGAAGAAGTTTAAGAAGAATGAAACTTGAAATAATCAGTAGAAGATATTACCTCTTCTTCAACACACCTATTTTATGCTTCTCATTAAGGCACTAGAGTTGGTTTTTTGAGAAGACCAGGACCTCCAAAATGTTTCTAGGGATGTGGAGAAGAGATATGGGCAGGGGTTGTCCAATCAATAAGACTCAATGTTGTGTAAAGAGGATAGGTAGGATGTTCCCTTTTATAAGGGAGGAGAGGGGCACCTTTAGAAAGTGTGAAAATATTATTTTATTATAAACTTATCTTCGGTTTCAAAAAGACCAAAAATAATTAAATATGAATATAAGATTCCTCATGGTATAAATAAAATCATAAAATCAGAATTGGACATGTTTTGGATAATATTTTAATCATTATAATCTTATTTATCTAAATCATTTATTAATGAAGTAAATACTGCATCATTATTATGTCATAAATAATTTAATTTTTCTGATGTCTAATTTTTTTAAAAAAAAACCATAATATAGGAAAACTTTTTATCTTTCCAATTAATATTTATAGTTGAAATGACAATTTATATATCCCCTTATAAAAAATTATTACTAAAATATTTTGGTTAATGTCAATTTTGTCTTTACATTAAATTAATTAATCCAAATTGTCATTATCACTACCAAGTGGCTCAAAGGGGTCCCAAAATAGAACCAAGGATGCCTATGGTCAGCCACTGCTCATCGAATAAGGTTAGGACAAGTTTTAAGGTAATTTTGAAATATTATAATATTTTTTTAACCTTGAATTACTCTATTTACATTTAACCGCGGTAAATAAAATGCAAAAGTTACTATTCACCAAAAATTATTTTCATCTTGTTGAACCACATTTTACTCCTTGATAACAACCATGTACATCATGTTTTTCAAAAATCAATTCATAGAAGTGGTAAAATTTCAGTTAAATGAAAGTGTCAGTTTTTTAACCACCACTGAATGGTTTCACTATTCATCAAAAATGGATGTTTTTCAGAAAAATACCAATAATTCAGCCTCAACTATATTTGACATTCTGAATTAAAAAATGATGTCTATTTTTACAAATTCAAAAAATAGAAGTGGAATTAAATAATTTTCAAATTAATTCCCGTTATCAAAACAAATAGTGTGTCTTTAAGAAACAATAACTATCAAAAGATCGACACTTGTTAATGTCTAATTTCAAAGTGAAATTAGTTCCAATGACCAAAATTAAATTTAATAGAAAAAATATATTCTAAGTACACTTTAAAACCAATTAAAACATAATCCAACCATATAAATTATTGCGATGAAAAAATTTGTTTTTAATTAAAATATAGCGTGTTTTTACTATTCATTAAAATATGAAAGTTATCATCATAATATGAAAAATTTACCCAAAGTAAATTTTATATCCTGATTCCAAATAAGAATTTTATTTTGTCAAATTGAACTTATAAACATGTCAAAAAATATATTTAAAATGGATGTGCCATCAATTGGCGGCAAAACTGCATTTTTTGAAAAATACATATTTTACTCGAAAAATATATTTTGTTCTCACACGATGTTCCAGAAAATGTGTAAGATGAATAATAATGTTATAAAATTCAAAATCTAGTTAATACTATCCATAAATACTAGTTAATAATAATATTATAACAATATATCGTTGTTTAGCGAATCCCAGTATTGCGTACTACACATGCTATCGAGGAAGGTTGCGATTGCGTGTGATGAAAGATAAGTCAGGGCTGTGTGTAGTAGAAGATCCCTTTGGTGTTGCGTATAACATAATAAAAACTTATTTCATTTATAAATTAAACAAAATCTATACTTAATGTTGTGTAGAATAATTCCCACAAAACAAACATGAAATTGTGTGTAACACTAGCCAAGAATAGTGTTGCATGTAATGAAAGCTAATACGGTGTTGCTTATAGTACAATCTAATTTTATTGTAGTGTACAACAGAAGACATAAATTAAATTAAAAGAATATTTTTCATAAAATCTCGGGTTATTACACATGCTCTTTGCCCAACCTATGCACTCTTTCTGCCCATGTTCTTCCCGCATTCCTATGTGTCGCACCATGTAAGTGTACGCGCTCTGCATCCACTATGTTTCTCTTAGGATGTCTCTTCCTGGCTTCCCCATGGGCATAGTTGACCACTGGGGTCCCTCATGTGCATCACGATGAGGCTGGGTAGTTAGCTCGTGGGTTTCACCTTTTTTAATGTAAGCCACAATGAAGTGTTAACACAAAAATTAACATTAAATAAGATTCATGGACACCATAAAGTCCAAACCTCTTCTTCAAACATCATTCTTCTTATTTTATTTTTGTATTATCAATTACAAATAACACTCCTCAATCACCCTTAAATTTTTTAAAATTCAATGTTGTAAACAATGTATCACTCTTTTATACAAGCTCTCTGATCATTAATATCAGTGAAATAATTGTCTAATTTGAATAAGATGTATAATTTCCCAAGAATGGAATCTAATGTTATGAATCAATAAAAATTATCCAGGAATCTTCACTTAAACCAATCGCTAATACCTTTGTATTTACTAATTCATTTTGGCCATTATTGAAAATTGTTCACAAAAAATACAAATTATACATAATGTTGTCCCAGAAATTTCCCCCTTTTTATTTCTGGGAAATAATTCAATATTCTCTCAAATGAATGTTTCAATATCAAAATGAGAATATTCACTCTCCCCTTCACTTTTCATTCTTTCACATTGAACATCCATTTCACTTTCTCTGCCCCTTGTTGACAGTAAATACATAGTTCATTGGAATGTGTATCAATCCATAATTAAGTAATGTTCCATCCATCATTTCACTATAAGTCTACTAGAGCCATGCTCGGTGTAGAAAAAAAGAGTATGTTATTTAGACACCAAAGCTGTCAATTACCCACTGACCATGATTCTTCATGATATGAGAACTCATGTACTTATCTTAAAGGGGGTTTTAAAAATAATAAGTAATGTTCATTAAAGGAAATATGCATGCTCCGCCATACTGACAGTTTCCACAATATTCATGGAGGGTCACATAGGTATTTTTAAAATACCCATTCTATTTTAATGATCAAGATATAATTTCCCTAAAGCATGGGTGTTATTTTTCCCCATAATAAAGAAATGAGTACCTTGGAAACATGATGTTGAAATAATTAGATCATGAGAATCAAACAATTTCTATGAGTAAATGTGATCACACGATCATGGAAAGGTCATACTAATGGATCATATGCTTCACACGATCTCTTTATCTTCACAAGAACAGCTTTTATCTTATAAGTATGATCTCTTTGATTCCTAATTAAAACCCAACTTTATTTCATGAATTTAATTTGAAAAGCATACATGACCTCATTAACGGACCTAGTCAAGTCTCCCTTGATCTAGTGCAAGACTTTTTAACCAGAATCATTATCCTGCGAGAAATCCAAGACATATCGTCCTAATATTATGGGTGATCTTCGATATTTCAATTTAATCATGATAAATCCACTGTATTAGTTGTAACACCCCAATATTTTAAATAATGAATATTTTTCAATTTAATATCATCGACTTCTTATATTTCACACAACTCTATATTTAAATGAACAATGACATATAATTGAATATCATTATTTTAACACGACTATTATAACTTAGCTATTATATCATCATGAATGAATAGTATTAAAAAAATTATGAAATTTATATATTATATAATTAATAAAATATTTTTAAATCCATCCAATCGATTCTATATTCATAATATATGAATTAATTTAATTTTACGCATTAAAAGAATATATGTTTCTTAAAAGCAATTATACCACCTTTTAATGGAGAAACCATTTTATATAAAATATGTGACACTTTAATTTTTTTATTTTAAAATATTAAATTTTTTATTTTAAATCATAATATCAAAATTTAAATTGCTTAAATTTTTAGTATTTTTCAAACAAGATTCATGTTTTGCTGAATAGTGAAACATACTAAAATTAAATTGAAAACAATTTTTTTCATATAAATAATTTATAATGATAAATTAAAAAAATTTGTGGTTTTAAAGTATAATTATATTAGATTGTATCATTTAATCAAATATATGTAGTTTCAATTATTTTCTTATTAAATTTGTATAACAAAACATTTCAATATTTTTATGGTGTTTACTTTTAAAAAAATGTTTTCTCCTTCAATCAATAAGAATAATTTTAATTTAATTACAGAAATATATATATTTTTTTAATTCATAAAAATTGATTCTATATTTGGAATAATTGGGTCCAAGTTATGTAAATATTTTTATTTTATTTTTTGACATTATGAAAAATAACATTATTATTTTTTATTGCCGCTGTTATAGTTAAATCCTGAAATTATAGGTAAAACTTATATTATCAAATTATCCTAACACATATAAAAATCCTATTAGATGAAAATATTCTACCCTTATAATATAAGATTCTAAATGAAGTCATTTAATGGACATTTTTTTACGAAAATTGCATCGATATTATTAAAATAAATGAATGTGAAAAAATGGAAGACTCTCATTCCTTATAAGAATCATTATTTTCATATAGATATAAACCTAATATAACATCTATCTAAAATATTCTTTGGAAAATTAAAGTATTTATCTTCTTCACAGTAATTTATTTAAAAAATTAACAAGATAAATAATTATATCTAATGAAGACACAATAGTGATGTTGAAATCACTTTATCAATTGAAATATAAAATAAATGACACTAATAATTTTAAAATAAATATAATATAACATAATTAAATAGATAAATGACTTTTATAGGTGAATATGTCATGTTAAGAATATATTCAATGGTTTTTTTGTAATTTATATCTATATTTTGATTTTATTTAAACCCAAAGAAATGATTAGTGTCAAAATTGACAATATTGTTAATTTTTAGAAATAAAATTTTATTAAATTATTTAAAGACTCTAAAGATATTTGAAAAATTCAATATGATAATTATAAAGTCTAAAATGTCAATATGCTTCAATTTATTAAAAAAATTTCCAACATACGTAAATATTTATAACATTTTATTGTTTACAATATTAATAATATAATTAAAATTTAATATATTAATTATTGATAAATAATATTAATAAGGTTTAAAATAAAATCAAAACATATCTAAATTATATTGATTTAAAAAAATTATACCCACACTCAAATTATATTTTTAATAACATACTTTTGAGATATTTTTAATTGGGGGGGGGGAATGCTTAAAATGCAAAGGAAATGAGAGAGATTACATTGGCTAATATAAAAAATAGTGTGATCACCACTTATAATCACCTTGTGACATACAAATTGGGTATAAGATCCTTTTTCTCTTCATTCTACCCATTTGTATAAACATATTAATTAATTATTCATATGTTTCTATAATATATAATTCCAAATAAGGGATATAATTTTGTAACATATGTATTTATCGATCACCCCTCCTTAGATTTGTAATGGAACTCTCAATGACTGGGTATATGTGACCCTATATTACCCTATCATTTTTTGTTTCAATAATTGTAGAAGCCATTCATGTTACCCATGTGGGGAGAATTTCATAAAGTTTCCACGTCGATCAGCAGAGTTGAAAGTCAACTAAACTACGAAAAACATAATTCATTCTATAACCTCGATAAGTATGAAGCCTTCATAAGGCCCAAGAACCATGATAAGCACATAAAGAGATATCCATGCTCATAAGTTCCCCATACATATATTGTGAGAATAATTACTTGTTATCTACTTTTTATCACACTGGTCATGGATCACATGGTTGTATGGAATTTCAATTGTCATATAATTTACATTAGGATCCTAAACCATCCATCGGAACCATAATGTATAATCAATAATGAGATCCATGATTTTACTACCCTCATATAGTGGAATATAACCATAGAACAGTCACAAGGGCATGATTGAACTATTATGAATCTGATTCCTGCTATAACCAAGATACATAGGATTCCTCCAAGAGGTTTCTGCTTAAGTACCTGAAGCCTAAGTGACCTCATATATGATTTCCTTTATATATGGGAATCTACCTTGGGTTTAATTCCAACAATGTTATTGAACTGTTAGGACTCTTATTACAACTATAACCAGGATATATAGGACACCTTCTAGAGGCTCATGCTCAAATACCTTAATTCTAGGTTCCCTCATATATTACATTTCCCTATGACGTAAAATAGAACATGTTTAATGAAATATGTGGGTTTTGATTCCAGGAATTAGTAGGATACATAGCACGCATCATAATTTATCAATCTTATCTGAGGAATATTAATCACCTCCCCACTTGGAAGAATATCCAATAGTTTATGGAAATTTGGATTCAACAAATAAGAATCTACCCATTAAATGAAATCTATGAAGGGCCTTGGATACATATAGATTGGATCACTAAATAGTTCTTCTTCCTACGATAAAATTAAGTAACAAATGATAATTTTTTTAGAGTCACTAGGACCACATACGAATTAGGAAAAGATTCTTGAACATATCTAAAATCGATAATAGAGTATTGGAGTAGGAAAATATTCCCCAAAAATGGTGTTATGATCATGTACTACCATACACTCTACCAATGTTAGTTTGTAAGTGTCACTTGGTCTAAAACCCTAATTATATACATATCATGAGAAATAAATCTCATACTCAGTTATAGATATAGGAACAATTAAGAGTTTACATTCAAGACAATCATGGTTATCAAAAAAAAACCATTTAAAACCCATTCAAACCATCTCAATCCCTTGAATGAATCCACCAACCATTATAAATTCTTTGGGAAAACAAAAAATAGTGAGTATGATATGATGGTATTTAACTTTGGCATCTCCTTTACATGACAAAAAGTATTAATTGTCTTGTTGTCATCAGACCATTATTTACCCAGTGTGGGAGATCATCATATTGTATTTACTAGAAGAAACCAATATTAGATTTAAAGTGACCATAAAAATCATTTTATGGATGTTTTATGATGAATAACTTTAATTTATTATTCTATGAAACTCCTTACTTATCTATGGGTGAATTGTGTTAAGATGAAATCATATTTATTCCAATTTCTTTTCCACATGTTTTACAATGATGAATTCATTAATTATTATATAATCTTTTCACATTATTGGTTTAATGTTATGTTATGGGTGGGTATAATATATTGTTGAATTGAATTTGATAAATATGGATATCTCATGAGATGAATTTATCATGTCTGAACCTAATTTAATGTTTGTATAATTATTTTTGGACATAGTTTCATGTACATTCTGTTATGTTTATACTGATTTTCATTACCATAACATTATCTGAGGATCTAATTTCATGTCCATAAATAAAATATTAAGCAGGTTACTATTTATACATGTTCAAAATGTAATAATCATGTATTCTTGTCTCATTCCATTATTTTTATATGTTTTCATGGGTCATGATTTATTATTTATGAACCATACTCATATGAATTATGTATTATTTTAGGGGAATCCTTATGTCATGACTCAATATTATGATATATGAATTTTTTAGAAATTATTTTATGTCGATAATAATGTATTCATAACCTTTTATTTATAATATGCTTATATATAATAATTTATTGGTGTATATTATGATTACCCTTACAGATCATCTAAACTCAGTCTTTCCAGTGCCTTAATATTTCTATAGTGTGTTATGATTGTTACTAAGTATCATGAGTAATAATTATAGAAATATTTAAATAAAAATGATGGATTCTATGAATATTGTACATTAATAGGATGTTTTTTAATATTTTATCTATGTACATCAATCCAATATGGTCATTGAGCATGTTTATAAGGGTAAAATATTTAATATTTGAAAAAAATAAAGTAATATCTATACATTTAATGATTTGGTTTATTTTGTTTTTATCTGAGAATTTTTTATATTATTTTTATGAATATTTGGTGAGAACCTTAGAAAAATGTACAACTATAGAATAGCATCTCAATGTTTTATAAAAGTGTATATATTTTTTTGATTTATAAGAAAATAAATTCTTCTATGGATACTATAATGTTGATGTCATTATGGACCATGTGTACCTATAAATACAAAACACCGAAAAGGGTATGATTGGGTATTGAATCAATTGAAATTGGTGAATTTGAATGATTTATGTTATTTAACTACATTATAAACACTTATGTGGCATATTCGTTGGTGGATACACATTTTTATTATGAAACATTATGAATGAACTGAATAGATGAAAACCATGAATGACCTACATTAAACATATGTTGTCATAGATTATAATGTAGGTGTCAAAATTTGGAAACTGAATGGATAATTTTTCATTATTATATAAATAATCTATGTGATTAGGTTAGTCCCACTATGATTTTCAGTTTTAGTGAATGTTTTGAAGCAATTTTGAATCATCTTCCCACAGAATATGACATAAAATTTAATGTTTTTCCTTATATGAAACTAAATTAACTGTGATATAGAATGTAAAAATTTGTGATTATTCGTAAAAAGTTACCTTCTTTTATAATTAACATCCAAAAATTGGGTGAGCTTCCAAATATACCCCAAAAGATAAAAATGGAGTTCCATGGGAATTCAGTTGATGAATTAATTTTATGGAATAAGAATAAAATTCCTACATTTCATGTATGTGGGAAAATAACACACCAGGAAATGTATTTGTGGAATGAGATAATGTTTCAGAAATAAAAGAAGTGCATAGAGGTGTCAATTTCCTATAAAAATATCCAATTTTAGAGGAATGTATATGATGTAAATCATAAGTTACTATTTATAGTTCAATATATTATATATGGGGAACATGAAGATCATCAATGTAAATTTATGAATATAAGGGAGAACTCCTATACCAAGGTATGTACTATGTTATGACATTAATTTAAGTTGAATAATTGAATAATTATTATATTGGAAGTTGAGAATTATCCTTTTGGTTTAATTTATAAATGATATTCTCTCTATAATAATCATGATACATATATGGATTGTTCTGAAATATTTTTAAAATTATAGATTCAAAATATTATATTGAATGGTATTGATAACTAATAAAAATTATTTAGTAGAAATATATTTAAAAAAATGGTTGAAGAATATATTACACATAATATGTGGATTTTATTAAGATAATAATGTTAATTTGTTACAAATAGCTTTTAAATATTAATAATTTAAATTGGATAGTTTAGGTTGAGTTATTTTATGGATGAGTTGATTTTTTCAATGAGGTTTTGTGGTTATAATTGTAATTTTAGTATGTGTGTAACATGTTTTTAGAAAATACATGATCTTGAAACTCATGTGTTTGATGATAAATTATAATTTTGATCGTGGAAAAAATAATTTAGGTTATCATTTAGATTTTTTTGGGGATAAATATGATGAATAATTTTTTGGAGGATTCTTATGGAAATCAATTTTTTGAATGGGTTAAGTTAAAACATGGGTGAAATATTTTAGGTACTATATATAGTGTAATATTTGATCAAATTATTATTTATCCATAATGGATAACTTTTTAAATTTTTTTTGACTTGTTAATATCTAAATAAATATAGAATTAATTCTGACTCTTTTATGGATTTTAGGCACTTATATTAGAAAATCTAAATGATTTATGGTTGAAAAATTCTACATGAATAATAATTTGTTGGAGTAAGAGAAAAGATAGAGGTTGAAATATATTTGAACTATATAAATGGATGAAATTTTAGTTATGAAATGAAAAGCTATAATGTGAGTATATTTTTTCAAAAAATTAGCGGAAAATGTAATGCTAAAATTAATGAAAAGGATGTTGAATTTAAAATTTTATCCTATTATACTAATTTATGAGACTTTATATTTTTCATTGAACATAAATGATTTACTTTTTATGCTCATTAAAATTATAATGATCGAGTTCTCTATAACTCTATATTATTCATTGGTCATTATTTTTATTCTCCATGTTCATATTTTAAATTCTCACTAATGTTTTCCATGTATATGAATATGATTATGTGTTGTACCAGATATTCAATATGTTTGAAACATCACCTTTTCGATTGAATATTTATTATCTCCTGGTATTCTATGAATTTCGATAAATGTATTTGGAAATAGTAAACATTTTATTATCCAAATAAAAATTTATTTGGTGAAATATATTTAAGGGATGGATAATGTAATATCCTTATAATTTAATTTAACAAAATTCACCACCTTATATATTGTTTTACATGCCTCATTATGATTTAAGTGACATATAATACAGTATAAAATATTATTTTTTTGACCATTATAACCCTGTCATTAAATAAGTGCTATAAATAGAAATAAAAAATTTATAAAAAATATTATTAATTTATTTATAATTAAAATTTATGGATTATTTTTTAATTAGAACTCAATTTTTAGTAAATAAATTTTAGGAATCAAACAACATTTTTCTCAAAAAAATGTTTATTATTTCGTTCTTTGCATAAACAATATCATTAATGTGTAAAATTATTTATAAATTATTTATTTTTGAAATGAATATAATTTTTGAATTATCATGATAAAATTAACATATAGTTAATGTTTATAGTTTTGAAATTGTAAAAAATAGTAATTTTTTGCATAACAGTCATTCCCTTCAATAATTCTTGTAATTAAAAATCCCCATTTTTTGTTTAATTTGATCATAAGTAGTCATATGTTTCCATTAATTTTATATTATCAAATTAATTTCATAGAAATCATCATTATAATTTATTTTTTATTTATGTCATTCTTCGGCACAAAATTTTTTTAGAACCAATTTTTATGGAATTTAATGAATTTATATTAAAATTCATTTCTTCCACATATAGAAATTGAATCCAGAAAAATGATTCCTTATTTATAATTAGATGGTTCATATTTTAGAAATATTCCAATTTTAGATTTTTCTTTATGAATAGTAGATGTTGTAAATATTTTTCACCTCGGTTAGGGTACAATTTGAGAAAAAAAATGTAAAAACAAATGGTTAAGTCCATGAAAAATCCAAAAACATTCACCAATTCATTTTATAAGATATTTTACTAATTAATAATCTTCTATTTTATGTTTTTGAAATTTTATAGGCATTCCATTGAAAATAAAATTATGATTATATCATATAATGAATAGAGATATATGCATCTATTTTTTTTAATATCTATAATTATTTCTAATTGGTATAGAAAAAAGATTTACAATATAATAAATGATTATTTTTAATAATGAGGATTTTTTTATCATTTTGATTTATTATTTGTTTTTAGTTACTGAATAATTACATTAAATTCTTATGGAATGTTGATTAACTAAATTATCCTGTAAAAGAAAAATAAAATAAATAAATTTAAAAATTTTAAATTTAATTTAATTTGGATGAAATGTTGTGTTCAATGAATTTTTTAGGAAAATATAAAACATTAGTGATGTTTTATATGTTTTTCATTTTGTATAAATTTATAACATGTAGACATTAAAGTGAATAAATTTTTAATAGCCCCAAAAATTTCAGTAATGGTATCATATATTAAATAATATTTCACTAAATTCATTAAAAGTAATAGTGAAATGACTATCCCCAAGAGAAATAAATATGGTTGAGAACATAAACCAGTTTCCACATATGGGTAAATTTTTTTAGAGTAACTTTCATTATTCCAAGAGAGTATAAAAACATGATCAAATAATAATCATTAACAAGGTTAACTATGGGTTAAAACAATGTGATATGGGATAATAAGTGACTTAAACATATCTATGTTATTTAGATGAATGTTTTTTAAATTATATTCATTATATATTATAAATATTTTTACATGGAACTATAGTAACTAAAAATACAATTTTTTATACTTAAAAACACTATTTAATTTCATGGGTTCCAATACAATCACTTATAAAAGTGTACATACTCTTCTACCTTATTAACAATGTTTGTTAATTTTAGTTTAAAAAATTCCTACCAAAATATCATAATATATTCTATACACGATTTATAGTGATTATGTTAATTCTAAAATTACATCCTTTTATGTATTAATGGGAAATTAAAATGAAGGTTTCTCAAGGAAAAGTTTGAATTCTTAACTGATTACATTCAATTTTACATATTTTTATACCCTTTCTAAATATATGGTGTCCTCAATAAAATAACAACTTTTTAATTTTCTATAAATATAATTTTTATTATGATTAACCAACTATTATCCACATTTTTCAAAATATGTGGGAACAAAACTTTGCCCAAGCATTGTTGTATACTACCACCTCCATGAAGCGATATGCTTCTTTTTTAATCACTACCTCACATTCAAAGTTATAGTTATAGATTTACTGAATATAAAAATACATATATGTTATTTATATTATTTTTACAGTTCTTTAAAGATGGATTGTTATTTACCTTTCTCTTAATATATGATATCGAATCCCGAATCATCAGGTAATTTCATGACATCATTATAATTTTTATGAACAAAAAATTCCAAAGTACATTTAAATTTATAGTTTTAGAGAATTAACATAGAATAAAAAAAATTCATTTATTGTTTATCTAAGGTAATATTTTATTTCAACTATGGGATCAATATATTAATCCATAATCAGTCTTCATCATCTCCAATAAATTATTCTAATTAGATATCCTTGTAGACACACTTTATGAATCACTATTCTTCATAACCTAGGGAAGTGGAAAAATATGAAATGGTAGAGATAAGATTATCAATAGTACAAACATATGTGACAATAATATAAAAAAATAAGTGAGAATATGTTGATAATGTTCATATAATCGATATAAATAATAAAATCATATCCTATAAAACATATGTACTAAAAAATGTGACCAAAAAAATAAAATATAGGCATCTAACAAGAAATGATTTAAAATTTACAGTAGAATAAGAAAAATAATAATATTTAATATTCTATGGAAAATTAAAAAATAATTAAAAAAATAAAAATATGACTTCATATATTTATGAACATTTCTTCCTATAAACCTATTAACATTTATAATTGTTAATAGTGCAAGACACCAACACACTAATCCAAAATGAACCTAGAATCTTGATGACATGTTTAAACGTTAAACTAACCCTTTTTGAACCTATATAATAACTATCTATTTCACATAATACATCAATATCATTTGATATAAATAATTATGTTATTAATTAGTGGGTGATACATGTACCCCCTATTTCTTAATTCATGCTTTTGTGTGTCACATGGAAAAAACAAGCATGATATCATAAAACAACCCATAAAAGGAAAATGGGATCAATAGGCATTTCAAAAGGGATCACATAAAGAAAAAATCATAATTATATGAATAATCATAACATGTTATACCCATAGAAAATAAATGGGTTTCCAAATATATTCATCAAACCCAAATATAAATATAACTCATTCTAGATAATAAAGAATATAGAATTTAAACCATTTAGATAATGGTAATATGATTAATAAAATAATGTTTCTCTAATCAACTGATGTGTGGAGCATAAATTAATACCCTTCAATTAGAGGAGTCAAGAATAAGGTATTGAAATAGGAAATTCATTGGATGAAAATTATAGATGTACATCCAAAATGATTAGGAAAGACAAATGTGGTGACAAATCATTTCTCTAAAAGGTAATTATATGTCATTATCCACCTAGAGAATGAATATGGATAGTTTCATTTTAGAAAAATCCATGATAGAGAATACTATATGTAAAATTTCAATGATGTAGATCAACAATAATTTTATGGATTTTCAGATAAAATTAACATTGTAAATAAGAAACATCATCAATATTTCAAATTTATTTTATATTATATTTTTTTAAATCACGATGAAAAAATTTATTTTTAAACAATTCAAATATAAAAAAAATATTCCAATGAAAATACAAATATGGTTAACATATGTATCCCAACAAAAAAACCATGAATGAAATATTTTTACCCCAATTTATAAAATAATTAAGTTACATGTAAATTTTAAAATTTAGTTAACAAAATATCAAACATATATTCTAGATAATAATTAACATAAAAAACTGTTATAATATTGATTCCTCGAAAAAATATGATCTGATAAAATTTGGGGTGGAAAATATTTTGAAATTCTTTTGTTTGAAATCCCACTCAATAAATAGTTTTCAATTTTTACTTTTTAAAAGGTAAAAAACTATTATAATCATATAAAATATTACATATTTTAATGTTAGAATTGATTGGATAACATCAGAGAGTGCAACACCCAATTTTTATATTTAATATTAATTTTTTTTAAAAATATATTTATTTGATAACTTTTCATACATGAAACTTTATATTTAAACAAACTGCATAATATTAATATGTGACTGTTACCACATGTCCATCCGATTTTTGCATATGGATGGAATTATTTAAATTAGAAAATATTAAAATTATACAAAATTACAAAATTAGTTAAATTAATATCAAATAAATATAATTAAAAAAAATATTATTTGATTATAAAAGTGACATTTTTATGAAATATTTCTTTTCTTGGATTTATATATTTTTATTAATAAATTAGTTTAATAATCAATGGGTTATTATTTTAATTAAAATTATATATTATTATTTTAATAAAATATTTTAACTTTCATCTAATTTTTTATTATGAAAATTATAATAATAAATCATGTTTTATAATTTAAAATAGAAATCTATTAAAAATAATTTCATCACATTTTTCATAATTAAATTAATATTAAATAAATCATTTTTTAGGTATTGAATCAGATAAATGAATTACATATTAAAATTTTTTCTGTTAAATTTATGAATAAATTTACCTTTTCATTTTTTGTGGATATCAATAGTGATCATGCTAAAATGTATCACCATTGAAAATGGTAAATCGTGTAAATATAGATTAATAGTAAGTGATAATGCTATAACATATCATTATAAATATTTTAGAAAGAAATAAAACCATATTCTTGTCACCTTATACATTAATTTTATTATTTTAATGATTACCATTCCATGAACATAATTTAAATATTATTTAAATTAAATAAATTTTCAAAATGTATCTCTTTTAGTTTTAAATATCATTTATGTGATCACATAGAAGAAAAAGTAGTTACAAACGAATATTTATAAAAAATTTATTAATATTAAAAATAATTTCATAATGTTATTTTATTTATAAATTTTAGGTATTATATAATTATCAAAAATTACATAACACTAAAGCATTATTTATTAAATTAATAGAAAAAAAATTAATTATTTCCAAAATATAATAAAGTGAAGAAATTTAGGTAATTTATATTGTTATATTAAATATAATGTGGAATGTGAAAAGTTATTGATATTTATAAATGTTATATTCTAATTAAAAGTATGTATTTTTGTCTAATAAGTAAAATTAAATGAAAAGTGTTAAAATTGAAAAAAGTTATTTTTATTAGAATAATATATTATTTAATTATTTAAAAACATAATAATATTTAATTAATAAAAGATTCATATGTCATTCTTTATAATTATTTTGGACATTTATTGAAATTTTTCATTTTTTGTTTGAATAATTGTATTTTTTTTAATATTGAAAACATAATATATTATTTTAAAAAGGATTAATTGGTATAATTCATTTAATAACCTATAATACCAACAATTCGATATGAGTATGGTAAAATTAACAGTAATATAGGCTTCTTTTTATTCTCAACTATCAACACATGGTTCACCACCTCTGAGAATGATTTAAACCTAGAGATGTTTACCTAAACCTTGAAATCATGCCAAAAAAATCCTCAGTCTATCACACCATGGAAACCACATCCATTTCCATTTGTAGTGAAAATAAAAAACAAATCTATGAATCTCTTAGAATAATAAATAACCTAAATATATCCCTACACATATGTCTTTAATTTATGTCTCTTCATGCACCTAGTGCATCAATTATCATATCAAGTATACCATACTCTTCTCTGATACTAGACCTCCCTTATCCTTGCAAAATATTTCTCTTACTATTCTCACCTTGAGTTACTCATACATCCACTACCCAACTCTTCAAGCCTCTCTGGAAAGCCTACATACATCAAAACTGCCTCACTAAACTCTTTATCAAAATATATAAAAAAATATAGATATCAAAAATAGGTAAAACTGTAACAAGAATCCTGACCCACTAGCCTTTAAATTTCCCAACCATATCCAAGTCATGTATCACCTTGATTCATTCTCCCTTGCTTAACCAAATTTCATTCATGAGCATTTGAACTGCTGTAAATAGTTGTTGAGTTTGTTGGAACTTGATGGAAGTACCTATGTTTTTTATGGTTAATTGAATCTTTGGTCGATTCCTGAACGACCACCACTCTTAGATTTATGCAATTTTTTTATCATTTCTCGCATTGGAGGATGATGGTAGTGATCATGATGGTGTATTTCCTCCTCTGGTGGATGAGTTTCTATAAGTATTTCCAGAATATTTTCCATGATTTCCTTCTGGGTGGGATATCGAGTTCTCGATTGATTTTTCACTAAGAACACATCATATATCTATTACCTCATATCATATTTCCCCAATATAGTTGATTTAATAAAATTTACAATGAACTAATTTTGAATACAAAGTTATATTTCTACCAAGAATCTATCCATGGGTCATCCCTATTTTGTTCGTGATGAAGGGAAATGGGTGTCTCTAGTTGCATATTGTTAACCAAATATTGAATAAGGTAACCATCAAAAACACATATCATTTCCCTAAATTTATAACTTAATTAATATCTTAAATGTTCAAGGTGGTTTTAAAAAATTAACTCGCATTCTTGATATCACCAAGATAGGGTGAGAGATGAGGATGTTCCAAAAATTGATTTTTGATGTAGGTATGACCATATTGTGTGCATGGTCATTCTAGTTAGGGAGAATAATTCTAATAAAGTTATCATAGAGCCTGTAAATAGTGTCCTCCAACCTTAAATAGATCCATTCAACATTTTATTCGTGTATGAAATCCTAGTTTATTGTGAATCCAAGGAGGATAATTAGCATTATTTGAGGATTGTTTTGGGAAATATTTGATACCATCGAATGTATGAAATTTTCACAAAGTGTACCTTCTAGATTAAAGGAAAAAACGTTTTAGGTCACGTTATCTCAAAGTGCATATCCACCTCTTGAGATCTTGAAACTCTTTCGTATCCTTCTAGTAAGGAGGAATGGATAATGATGCATCTCCTGGAACTAGCTCAATGGAGAACTCCACCTCTCTCATAGGAGGAAAACCAGAAAAGTAATATGAGAATAAATACCTATAATAATAAACCAATGGAGAAAATTCTACCTAACATGTTCCATAATCATCCTGATATAATCTATCAATCAGAGCTGTCCTTCCACCTAGACCACGATGCTCTGGTCCATCTCAGCTTTCCTAGAAGTCCCATTCACTCTAGTGTGTATAAATAATTCACTTTGGTGATTTGAAAGTACCCCTTTGCTGATATCATTCAACATAAGCTCGATAATAAACTCATCATGTCATACTATGTATGACATCGAACCAAGTAATCTTGAGGAAAAAGTATTCCTGATGAAGTGACACCCACCAACCTCAATAGGAACTCCATGCACTAACGTACATCATTCTTTCTGATCCTCAAAGGAGTTTCTAGAATCAAAATTCCATCATAAAATTGAACCATGATCCCATGTATCTCTATAATATGTATATATATAATATTATGTGATGCATCTATGTTAAAAAGAGAAGATAAAAGCGTTGAGGATACTAAGATATTACTTCTCACCGTAGATATTATGACACCCTAATTCTTGAGGGAAGATTATATAGAATAGATCTGACCTGAACTATGTCCCTGTGACACAACCTCACTACCCAAAGTATGCCCACTCTGATGTCTCGGTTCAACCGGTGTCTGGATACCTCAGTCTTGTCTACCAACACCTTGGCCTGAATGATTGGTACATCTCCATCGCCGTAACTAATGTGGAGCTTTGAAACATACTCTTGAACCTTTTGTTATAGATGACCCCATCCTCTAACTGTTGAAGGGAAGGTCCGACAGAAATGATGCACATGGCCCATCATACCGTAATATTGTCACTCAACTGGGTTGAGGTCACACTAATTTCTCAAGTGTCCCCATATGCCACACAGATGACAGAAAAATGCTCTTCCATCACTATTGACCTAGATGATACTCATCTCACATGACACCTCATAATGTCGCTTCCTTCCATTAGAAGTCAAGCTATTAGGTCTAGTGATTTCACTTCTCTACTATGCCCCCCTTAATTCCCCTAGGTTACACTCTATAATTATCACCTGATTCATAACATCAGAAATAGATTTCAATCTGAAAGTATTGACCTGATATCTAATGGAATGATTAATACCATCCTTTAAGCATCTAAACCTCGATAAATCATCATTAATACATGTTGATGAAAAACTATGCAACTCTATAAATCTTGTTGATTACTCCATAACTATCATAGAATCCTACTCCATATGCATTAACTCACTATAACAATCTTCCCGCAGAGTCTCAGGGTAAAATTATTCGTAGAACCTGGTTTGTAAACCAACCTAAAACATATCTCACATCCTATCTGTCTGTTCTAGAACATCCCAATAGTTCTTGTCTTCTCCACATAGAATATAATTCACGAGATTCACTCATCAATCAAAAGGTTTTTCAAGAAATTTTGAATATCGAGAGTGTAGTCTCAATCCACAACTCAAAAGCATGTGGACCTCCTTCGCATGAAAATGTGGGATGATGGTTTTGTTGGAACACACATGTTAGTTTGACCATAGACAAGGCGGGCTATAGTGCTCCGTAAAAAGTATGTATAAAGAAAAAAACCCTCATGTAATGGTTCTTTAGAACCGGTGTATTGTAAAACTTCTTGTGTCTCATCTAGCACTATAGGAGGGTCCATCAGTATCCCATGGGCCATCTCTTTTGAAGCATGGTCATCACCAACCTCTTGGCATAAACATGAGGTCTTCATGGTGGAATTAATCTACAATTCTAAATACACACCATAGAAGAAGAACAATATAAAATTTCACAACTCTAAATCATAGGACATGTCAAAACCTTTCTATAACCAGGTCATATCATATATCCTACTCCTAAATCCATGATTATGTAAAAAATAGTCGTAGAAGCCACTATAGAAACTTCCTATTTCCCACTCAATAGTCGAGTCTAGGTCATGTTCTCTATCGATCATTTTAATTTTCCAATTGAATTTATTATTAATATCAAATTTTATTGTAATGGTTAAACCCAATTGTTCTCCACTTCTGATCCATAAGGTCCTATACTCCTCATGAATAGAAATATGGTGTCCACATAATTCACACCATAACACATTCCAATCCATGAAACTCATGGCCCATAACTCAATGTGCCACAATTAGCTACTCAGGGTGTCTACTGTAGCCTAATCAGGAAAACACAACATAGGTTATGGTAGGAACTCTGAGTTCCAACCATGTTTTTCAATTACCTGCACATAATTCTACTTCAACATTATGAATATCTATTATAGAACCTTTCATAATATCATTAAAATATGAAATGAATCATATATAGAATGGCATAATGAGTGGCATGTGATTTATCACAAGTGCATAAAATGTGGAATGATATGGAATAAACTCATCTCATTTGGTTTCAAAAAAATATAACCCATAATTTATTAACAATAACATCACAATTCAAGTGCATCAACAAATAGTGTTATCAAATATACTATTTTTTTAAAATTCTATAAAACTACAATTTCCATTCAAGGATATTTTGATTTTTCTTTTGTGTAGGTTAGCTATGCCCAGGAACAGATCATTACTAAATTCATAATTCTTCATAACCCTATCTATTGTCACCAAATAGTAAATCAAACCAGAAAATAATCCTATCATACCACTTTGAAACATCCCAGACCCGGATGCCACTCAACAGTTCCCCAAGCCCTGTAGTCCACATTTCCTCAAGCGTATCTCCCCAAATTCCAAAGGATGCTGACTAGAATCGAGGGCCTAGAGTGTGTCCAAGGGGAGACTATTCCCTCATTATGAATGTGTAAAATAACATAATATAAATAATATTCAATAGAGAAAGTATTAAATCATTCAAAAAATAGATAATAACCAGGATAAGAATATATAAACTATGATAAAAGAAATTTCATATAAAATGATGATTCTATATGGCCCTATAAAGAATCCAAAATAGGTTTACATGTCATCAATAAAATAAATGTGTCAAAATACCAAAAATACAAAAAAATCCTTTATCTCATTAGCATCATGAGCCTTATCTCAGTTCCATGCCACCTTCTACTAATTATGAATCAAAATCAAGCATTGAAGTATGGAAACTTTTCATGGTCCCTGACAGCATACAAATAGTCTTTTCAGGTGCCCAACGGTGGCCCGGATAGGGTGTGAGACACAATCCCAGTATATAACCATCCAATGATCTATAACAAGTTATGGTTTTGTAATATAACAAGCTGAAGAATATTGAAATGCATATCATAGACAATCAGTAATAAAAAGTGAAGTCCCCATAGAGTATAAACTATAAAAATAGTGATATTTTATAGCCCAACTAGGATCCCTATAAAACATAGGTTAAACACCTATAACAAGAAAGCTACAAAAAACACAAAAATAACTAACACGATCTCACTATACATCCATACATATCATGTAAATTATGACCTTACTGTATAATTTGTAAATCAATACAACCATGGCCACGCTATATAACTAGAAGTGTTGGAACAACCATAGTTGGGATGTAAAATAAAGAATATCACATTTACAATATTCATTCCATATAATCATAGAGTTATAACCCTCATGGTCAGATCTATGGTATATTGGACCAAGTTATCCACATCGAGTCCTTGGATAATCATGATGGAAACTCGGTTAGGATTTAATTGGGGTCCAAGGAGATTGTATACCGTCCATGTCCACTGTGAGCCCAACCAAACCATATCCAAGGGGTAATAAGGCCTAAGGCATCCCACATAATCAAGATCCAAGAAGAAATATCAGCTAAGTAATCCCCCTAAACTGTCATGATCCAAGGAATAATATTCAATGCATCTAATATAATCATTAATCAATCATTACATGTATTATTTCATAAGATGAGTTTACCCACTCATGTAACCATTCAAATACATTCACATTCCATGAGTTTACCCACTAATTTCCATAATTACTAAGTAAACCATTCAAGAAATTAAATTTCAAAATAAATTATTTTATAAAAATAATCAACATGAAAATGAGGAAAACCATATTCTATTTAACCATTTTGGTTCAATTAATTTATAAACAGGCTTCCTCTAACTAGGAAAGAACAAACGCTTACCCCATGGGTGGTTTAACAAAGTTAATATCAAAGGAACACACCATGGATGACGTTGGTTGGAAAAAAAACCTCAATCCAGTCTCAAAAATACTAAAGGGAATACCGAATAGGTTCCATTTTATTTAACTTAATTACTCAATTCAATTTGGGGATGTTTCGGAATGTTGGGTCTGATTCACAATGTCATCTAGATTAATAAAGAACCAAACGATTTAGGATAAGTATATACCACCTATTGTAGGTCCATGGTAGAGTTATCATCTTGTATTATCTTCTGATTCGACTCAGATCAGAAGAAAAATGAAGAAAAAATAATGAACCTAGAAATATGTAATATCATCTTGCAACTAAATAAATCTTCTGATACTAAGACTGGTAAAGAATGTCCCAAAAGGAATTGATTACTCATTAACACGAATCCAATGAGACTAACGATGCTCGATTCCAAGATTAGATGGAGGATATGGGTCAAAATCTGTCAAATTACATCAAAGTATCTCTTAAACCCCCCAACTACCAATAGGGGAAGAAATAGTAAAATAAGATAGAGTTATAAGATTAATTAAAGGGAAATTTTTTTAATTTCACCCAAAATACTAGGCTTTGTAGTTTGGCTGCATGGTTGGTGAAACCATGCACTAACTATGTGCCCACTACTGTAAAGAGGGGCACCTCGCATGGTTTACCTTACCGTGCCCAAAACATATCTTATCCCACTATAAAAAATTTTATGTACTCTCTCACAATCATGTTCCTCCATCTGCATGGTTTTAAAAATTGTGTGTCATGTAGTACCCCACTATCCAGCCTCACACGGTTAGTAGTGATCATGAAAGCTTGCCTGCACATTTTTTACTATGTATCCTGCCTAGGGCCATGAAATAATGTATTCACCTCATGGCCCTTCCTATTATATCTCAAAAATAACAATATTCATGATTCCGCTTCATGGAAATAAATTAGAAATGAATAATTGTTACTTTGTATAGTGGAAAAAAATATACCAATGCTCAGGTATTTCTTTAATTAATGGTTTTCCAATTCTTAATTGGTCAGTATCAATAAATTTTCCCCTTCATGAGTAAGTTCCATAGGGACAAGGAATCAATTATGAGGAGAGTGAATATGCACATGAGTCCATCAGGCTTCCACTGATTGGTTTCCCAAGTGGAATTTTTTGTTTCGTGTGAACATTGATGTTCCATAGGGCACCTAATAAATAGGAAATTGAGTAATATTATCATTCCATGTGTGTCTCTAACTCCTAGATCTCGATAATTTTCTTATGTAATGTATCTACTTCGTAAGACCTCGCCATATGAAATGTTTCTCAAGACCTCATCCAAAGATAGCTTAGAAATATTTGAGCACACGAAATTTCCACATAACATTTCTTATCATGAAAACTATTTCAAAAAAATTTCTTATAGGCTAATGGTAATTTTCATGAACCATAACAAATGTCTCTATTTCATAGATTCCCTTTAGGTTTCACATGATTTGTTGGCTCAGTTTCATGATTACATGATTGTTATGCCTTTCTCATGAACAACACAGGGCCATGTGATCACAAATCTTATTATAAATCAAGTGGTATAAATATTTTTCTTGGGTCATCTGATTGTGAGAGGATTTTTGGGTCATGCGCTTCACAAGACCTATATCAGTTCCCAAAAATCATGAATAAATGGAATTCTCCCCCATAATAGTATATTTTATAATATTTTGGAAAAACTGAATTTTACAAGTTATGGTCATCATCCTATTATGGAGGGTCTAAAGAGGTATCCCAATTCTATATCATTATATCAATATTGAATTGGGGACCATAAATGACCCATACTGATATAGAATGATAGTTCTATAACCCATTTCATATTCATGGGTAATATATTTGGGAGAACCGTTTCGCTTGCATGGGTTATATTCTTTTCAAACCTGCATTTATTCATGGGTTACACAATTAGGTCCTTTTTATGAAATTTATATCTTTTCCACAAAATATAATATGAAGACATGTTTATGGAACCAATTTTATTCTATGGGTTATGGTATGATTTCGATGAAATTCATATTTTCATGGATCATGATATGATGATTGTTTATGATGAAATGTCACATGTTTGTATGATTTCCTTATGTAATGAGTGGGACCTATATCTCCCTCCAATACATTGGGTAAAGGTTTATATCACATGATATAATGGTCTTATTTGAGATTTACAAGATAATATGCGTAAACTATTGACAATACCTCTACGTGTCTACCAATGAACAGTACCATGTTCAACGTTGGCCCGGTATTATCAATAGTTTATTATTGAAATGATTATGTTGTAATTTAGATTTTTAAATTTATCTTATGTCTCATTTATTTATCTTGTTTTCTAAGACTACTGAATTATTTAATTAATCAAGAAGTGATTACATGAATTTTATGCCAATAGAATAAAGTATGAATAGTCTCTAGGCTACTTGGTGAAGTTACCGAGTCAGGATCCAAGTATCTTAGATAGGGGAAGGGGTTAATCAATGATATATCTTTCTATTATGTATCCCATAACATTGAATCATCCTTCACCACATATAAAATTGTTCGTTCCCTACTGGAAGCACACAGCCATAGGAACACAATATTTACATGGTTCACCACTAAACAAGAGTAGCTACGTCCATGGTATTGTACAAAAATAATCTTGTACCACACATTCCACTAACAAATAAACCATTTATGTGGAATACATTGATATGAAAATAACCTAACACTCGTGTATCACTTGGGAGAAAATCCTCAAATTTTTGTGCACCCTCTTTTCCCAAATAGGGTAATGCAATATCTCTGTGCTTCTTGACAGACTTTCACAAATCGGATCATTGAAAACAAATCTTTTCATACATATCCAGAAGCTGATATGAACTAAATGGAATTTGTAATAATACTTAGTCTTATACCCCATTCATATCGTAATCCAATTGAATGCACTTATCACAAATTTGGGTACTCAAATCTTTAGCCCGTTGAGCTCCATTGCATAGCTCCTTTGAATAACTCACTACTTTGCAAAGAAATGTAGTTTGAAAATCTCTTGTTCATAGAGATTATAGATCACGTATCTCACTATTTTTCATAGAACATATTGGTATTTATGAATTTCACTTCTCTCACAGTGCTCAAAGGCTCGTAGTGAAGCTCGTTTCCTTCATGGATCTCACTTCTTTCATAGAGCTTTCTTTCTACGGAAACCTAATTCATAGTTCAAGAGATCTAAAAATTATCATAAAGTCTCTCTTATTTTCTCGAGGGGGAATGGAATTATTTATAGGTGTGTCCCATTGACTTTATATCCTTCCAGATACCTCAGCACAACGTCAGCACCAAATTTCAATGCTACGCAATTTCCACTGAAATTCACCATGTTTCCTGAAGCACCATGTTTATTTTCTGGATTCTCAAAGATCATCATAATCACTTAGTTTTACACAAAATACATTTATCCAACACAATTTTCCTTCTTCCGTTGCACCACCATAATGCTCTACTCTCAATGCTCTTCACCTCTAACACTTGCGTAGCTCATCATGGTAGCAGAGAACCCGGTCAACATTCTTCATGTCATTGTGAAATATTCTTCAATAAATCCCATATTCATTAAAGTCATTACTTCCCCATATTTTGATGATATATTAAAGGAAATACCCTTTCTCAATGATATCCACACTCCAATTTTTGGACCCAGAAAATGTGGCAAACATTGGAAAATTGCACCACCATGGACACTTGCTTCTGCAACACCATCCATGTTAATTGACATCATCTTTTCTCCACCTTTCAATCATAAATCTTTCATCACAAGTTCTCCAACAAAATGATGATATTTTTGAAATACAGATCAGAAAAGCATCATCATTTGTATCATGGAGAGTATCATAACATTCCTATTTCTACATCTATGATGATGAATGAAGAAGGTATATCCGATACATTATACCTACATCAGCCCCAATAACCCTTCCCTATAAGGATAAACCCAACAAATAAAACAAGTTAAGAAACATTAAATTAAGATATCATATAAATATACAAAAAATTGGAGACCAAGATACCTTATCTAGAATAAATCTTTCAAATCCAAAGGCAAACATGATTTATCGAGGAAATGTGTACTAATAAGGGGAGATTAAAAGGAAATTTAAAATTAAATCTATGTAGAAATGTAACTTCCTTTATTACCCCACAAATTCTTATGAAATATGAAGTCTAATTTACATTCATTATCCCTTACACCATATGATAACTAAATATTAAAAATTCATTGTGTGATTTAACATGATATATTATTGTAATTTCATACTATGTATGTTTTTTCCTATATATAATAGATCTCAATCCAACCATATTTATTGTACAACCTTCTAAGTGAACCACCACCCAGCTAGTTAGAGTTTTGGAAGATGTTTTGGTAAGCGTGAATGGATTTTGAACCCTAGTGATTTTTATATTCTTAATATACAAGATAAAATAGGAAATGTTCACCCACATAATCCTAGGTAAAAAATTTATCAAAATATATAATATAATAATAAATTTCAATTAATTGACTCTTTAAAAGACTTTTTGATAATAGTTAGTGAACTTTATCATTCTAGATTCAATAAAATATCCCCATGATGAGAAAAATGTTTTTAAATTGAACCATTTTGAATATATTTATTGTTATAAAAATTAAATTGAAAATTTTTATGAAATAATTTGACTAAGAGATTCTTTGGAAACAACATATTCTTCTAATGAATCTTTTTTTAAAATGAGTTAAAACTAGAAACTATTATGTGTGGGGATGAAACTTATTTTGATGATAGTAATTTCAATTAATTAGATAAAATTTTGAATGAAACTTCTACTATACATAAAAATGATACAGGAATGGGTAACACTGGTTTTAAAAATCATTAGAACCCCCCAATGAGAAATAAATATTCTTCTATCCAATTTGAAATATGATATTTTAAGAGAAAATAAAATACTTCCAATTTTAATTTAAATTATTTACAACACAATCAAGAGATCCAATTATGAATCATTCTGAAACAAAACATTCAGTCAATAAGAGGACATTGAGGGAAATCCCATGGATTATCCCTACCACCTATATGCATTATAAATTTATATAAAGTGATTGAAAACCTTTAAGAAATCCCCAAGAGAGGATAAACTGAACCCTCATTAAAGTTTAAAAAAATAGAGAGACAATTAAGATCTAGAATCAAATTCGCTATCATGGAATCCTAATGGGCGAGTCCCATTAAAATTCACCCAAAATATATGATATAAAATTTTATAAAGTAAGAACAATGAGTTAGTAACCACAAGGATTCTAAATACTTTGAGTGTTTGGATTTGATACAAAAAACTGAATCATATGACCTGAATGGTCCAATTCCCCATTATATATTTAAATCAAATGTTATAGAGGTTAGATAGAAAGGGTCGCTACTATTTCTTTGATGGATTTCATAAGTATTTCCATTTTCTAATAGAACATTATGTGGAATTCATGATCATGAACCATTGGTTTTTATTCTTAAGTGGCTAGTTTGATTAATGGGTGATGTCATTTAATGGGTGACGTAAAAATTGGGTGATCCTTTGTGTCAAAGTGGTGGGCCCAATTTTGGGTTATGGTATGAACTGATCGCCTGGTATTTAGGGTATGTCTTGTAATATACCAAGATGTGTGGTGGATCATGGCTCTGAATTTACTAAGTACCATCTGCCCATTTTTCAAGGTGAAATAGGCCCCCCTAGAATCCAAGTAGTGCCATGATTGAAAATAGAGGATCTTAAACTTCATGAATACTTATGAAGACACTATATATTTTTTCCACATATATACTTGAGGTAATAGAATATGTCTTCTTGAATACTTATGAAGACACTATAAAGTCACTGTAATGGGGAGTAATGGACACTAAAAATTCCATGAAATTATTCATTATTTGTATGTGAAACTATTCTGCTGAATCATTCTATAAAAATGAGAAAAAGAATATAAAATGACAATAATTGAGAATGATAGAAAAGGAAAATAAGAATTATTCTTCTGTACCTTTGATTATCTAAGAGTTGAAATTTATTATCAAGGAGGAATTATATTTATTTATTAATAATATATCATGTAATTTTCAAGATTAATAAAGATAATAATTCTTTTTTATGGATTAACTTGAAGATAGAAATAGTTACAACAAGAGACATTTAATTTCTTTTGTAAATAAAATAGCTAGCTTTGATTATATGAATATTTTATGAACCATTAACATTGACATGTTGAATACAAGTATAATAAGTCCCATGATGATGTTTTCTAGGCTATTATGGTTCTCATTCCATATTTCTAACAAAACTAGGTGATTTATCCTTTACAATGGAAATAATAATTAAGACACTATGAAGAATTACTATTGGATATTTTCTTCATAGTTTTTTCATAAGAATTGAAGGAATTAATGCGTATTAAAATCACATCTTCCACAATGTCGGTAATTTGACACATCACAAAAAATGTTTTAAATTCATTAAATATGTGGGGGAGGAAAAAAATAAAGATGTTGAATTTTCCCTGAAAATGAGAACATGAAGAATATAAAAGATTCATGAACATTCATTCCACTTGGATAGGTGAAGGACAGTAAAGAAGAATAAAATAAAGGAACTCAAAATAAAATAAAATTTGAAAAATTCTTTATGAAAATTAAGTAGCCTAACGACATCGTTTAAATTTTCATAAAATAATTTTTTGAGTGAAAATGAGACATCATAATTATTATATAATATGGGAAGTGTGGGGGATATTTAATGAAATATCTGATCCTATTCTGGAGGGAATGAAATAGAATAACATAAAATGAATGGAATGAAAGAGAATGCAAGAGGATGTTTACCTCTTGTTCTCTTCTCCTTGAGATCCATCTTAAGGCCTTTGGTTTTGGCCTTTTTGTGAGACCAGAAGATCAAGGATGTGGGGAAGATCCTTAGGAGGAGTATTGGGAAGGAAATAGGTAAGGTTCATGGCTTTAGAGGTGTGGGAGGAAGGGGGAATGAGGGTGGTACTATAGTGGAGGAGATGGGGTATTTTTAATTACTTTAATCATTATTATAATATTTTTTTATCACGACATTGAATAAACTTAATTAATGTGACTCCAAATAGAAATTATGGCATTTATGTTCTAACCAGGTGGCCTTAAAAAACTTATGTTGTCATAAATAGTGTATTGTAGTGATAATATGAATATACAGTATTTTAACGTATTTCACTATTCAAAAAAATTCAATAATTTCAAAAATATACCAAATATTAACCTTTACCATTTCATAGAATGTATAAATCAAAAACGAATTAATTTTTTTAAAAATAATTTTATAATTATTATTAAATTAATTTTTAAATAAAATCATACTTAATTCAAATATTAAAAAATGTAAAACAATAAATTCTTTTATATCACATTGAAAAATTAACCAAAATGTGTTTATCTTTAATCCTTATGAAAATAAAATAAAATTAAAATTTACTATTCATTAGGGTCATATTACTATTCATATTACTATTATTAAGGTTATGTTACAATTCACCAACATAATAAGTTGGTTTTATTAGGCTCTAAATAACTTACTGAACACAATTGTAGATGACTGTTTTTCAAAATTCAAAACCTAGAAGTGGAAAAATAATTTTTGAAGGCAATTTATAAATATCTACATAAATCAGAGTTGCATGAATTTCCATTTATTTTTTAAAAAAACATTGAGTGTTACATTATCCCTGTCTTCTGAAAATTGGCCCTCTCAATTTTATTTACATATTAAAAAAGTGAGAGTACCATTATCTCATATCATTTTCAGACTCCCATGTTTCTTCTTATACCATGTGGTTTCTCCACAAAACCTTTACCTAATAGATTACCTTATTCCGCAATACAATTTCCCGAAGACCAAGGATCTAAATTGGTTTCCCTTCATAAGAAAGGTACTCTTCTAGATGAACTACTTATGGCCTCAAAACATGAGTCGAATATGGAACATATTTCATCAAAATCAAAACTTGAATAACATTGTGTACCTGAGACAAACTTGGAAGCAAAGACACTATGTATGCAAATAGTCCATCTTTCTACAGGATTTCAAAAGGACCGATGAACTACAGACTGCGCTTCCCTTTCTTATTGAAACGCATTCAATATTTCTATGGAGATATTTTAAGTAAAACATGTTCACCTACCTCGAAAGTGAAGTATTTCCTTCTTTTATCTGCATAACTTTTCTGCCTACTCTTAGATTTCCTCATGTGTTGGTAGATCATCTTCACTTTCTCAACCATATCCTCTACTAATTCTGGCCCCATAAACATTCTTTCACCAACAATATCCCAAAACGTTGGAGTTCGACAGTGCAATCCACACAATACCATAAATGGTTCAATCTGTATACTGGAATGAAAACATTTATTATAAGAAAACTCAACTAAAAAAATATGATGATCCCAACTTTCATGACAGTCCAGTGAACAAGACCGAAAAATATACTCTAATGTCTAAATAGTTTGTTCTAACTGCGCCTTTGATTGAGGGTGAATAGTTGTACTAAAATTTAATTCTATTCTCAACAACATCTAAATTCCCTTCCAAAATATAGATGTGAACCTGGGATCCCGGTAAAATACAATGGAATGAGGAACATCATTTACCCTGACAATATCCTTAAGGTATAGTTGAGAATGGTTATCCAAATACATTGTATCTAGAATAGAAAATAAATTGTGCTGATTTTGTCAGTCAATCAACAAATTCCCAAATCACATTGTTACCTTGAGTAGTATTTAGTGGTCCCACCAAGAAGTCTTTGGATACATTCTCCCATTTCCACTTTGGAACTGGAAAAGGATGAAGCATCCCATTTATTAACTACATCTCTACATTAACCTGTTGACATGTAAATCATTTCATAGTTAAGTCAGAAATATATCTTTTCATCCCATCCCACATATAATACCCATGAAGGTCTCTGTATATCTTAGTACATCCTGGATGAATCAAAAATGGAGAACTATGAGCTTCACACAATAAATCTTTCTTCAACTAAGAATCACAAGGCACACACAATGTTTTCCCAAATCTCAAAACATAATATTTTTAAGGTAAAAATATTTCAACTTACCCATTTTAACCAATTCTTCCTTTTTCAGTACCTCATGGTCTTCCTTCCATGCTTTCTTAATTCTGTCAAATAACAATGACTGCACTAAAACCTGAGTCAAAATAGAGGTATTTCATGCACCATCAACTTCTAAGAAAAAATTAATCAAATATTTAATCAACGAATCATTTTCTATATCTATCATTGTTAATGATGCATGATATTTTTTATAGAAGGCATTCTCAAATTTGATTTCTTTTCTGGGATGGTAATTGATCATTAAATCATAATCCTTTACTTGTTCACTCCTTCTTCTGTTCGTCACGTTTAATTACTTCTTAGTGAATATAAACTTTAGACTTTTATGGTCAGTATGTATTTGTCATTTGGCTCCATATAAATGATGCCACCAAATTTTCAATCAAAGAAACCACAGCTTCCAATTCCAAATCATGTTTGGTATAATTTAACTAATGATTTTTTTGTTGTCTTGAAGAATAAGATATTACCTGATCATTCTGCATTAAAACACAAACAAGTCTCTTTAAAGAAGCATCATTGTAGATTAATAACTTACCGTTTTGGGAAGGAAAGGCCAAAACAAGAGAGTTCAATAATGTCTTCCTCAGTTCCTGAAATCAAACAACACATTCTTCTATCCAAATATATTTAACCCCTTTTTGGTGTTAACATAGTTATCTAGCTAGATAAACATGAATTTATTTTAACAAAATGTTGGTGATAACTTTCTAGTGCAAGAAAACTGTAAATCTCTGTAACATTTTTAGGTCTTTTCGATTCACATTCCAATTTTGTTTTGGTAGGATCCACTATTATTCCATCCTTATTTACGATGTTCCCACGCAAAAAAAAATTGTTGCAACCAAAAATCACACATTCTGAATTTTCCATAGAGTTTATTTTTCTTTTTTGGTTTGTAAAACAACCCTTAAATTTTTTTCATGCTCCCCTTTATTTTTATGAAATGCTATAATTTCACCAATGAACACAACAAAATATTATCCAAGAACACATGAAATATTTTATTCAAAATATCCATGAATAAAAAAAGTGAATTATTTATTCCAAACTGTATAACATAAAATTCCTAATGCCCATTTTCAGTATGAAATGCTATTTTTGGGATGTCATCCTCATTCACCTTCAGCTGATGGTATCAAGATATCAAGTCAATCTTAGAAAAAAACTGAGATCCATGGAGATGATCAAACTTGTAATCTATGTGAGGAAAATGATACTAGTTTTCAATAGTGATGTTATCCATAGCTCTATAGTAAATAAAAAGCCTCATGAAACCATCTTTCATTTTAATGAACAAAACAAGAGCTCCCCATTGTGAAGTGCTAGGATAAAGAAATCATTTATCAAGAAAATCATGAAACTAACTTTTAAATTCAAGAAGTTCTAATTGAGCCATTCGATATGGGTGTTTTGAAATTGGATTAGCATTAGAAACTAAGTTAATTGTAAACTCAACTTATCGATCATGTATGACACCAGGTAACTCATCATGAAAAACATCAAGGTATTCATTTACCATAGGAACATCCTCAATCTGAACATTTCCATTATTTTCAACAATATATGAACGATAACATTCATTTCCATCTTTAAACAGTTTTTTAGATTCATTATATTTTAGAAATTCTATGTTTTCATTATTGTATAAAAATTGATAATCTTTCTAAAAACAACTTTTTATATCAACCGTTAATCATAGAATGATAAAATGAAAGCCAACAAATTCCCCGAATAACATCAAACTAGAATAAGGGGAAAAACATGTTGTGCATGTAAGGTTTTTCCGCTAACCACAATGGAATGATTCTTATAATTCCTCTTTACAATAATATTTTCCCATGGTGTTTTAACAACAAGTTCTGGTCTCATTTTATGAGGTTTCATTTCCAATTGACCAAACAATTTCTCAGAGCTGATAGAATTTGTGGACCCAATATCAAAAAAAAAGGATCAAAAATATGAGTAAACAAAAAAAGCATCTGATACAACATCATTGGATGGTTCGACATCTGCTGACATAGTATCAATAAATCTCACTACTCATTTCAACATATAGTCCGGCTTCTTTGCATCATTTGGATCTCTCTTTGGGTAGGCATTTACATAATGACCCATCTTAGAAAATTTAAAACACTTTATAGTTATCTTATCAGGATTAGTATTATGATATTTTTCATTACAATATCAGGTCATATGTTCAATCTTAACACATTTAAAACACTTCCTAGTTTTGGAATGAAATTTCCCAGGGAGCTTCTTGCCACACTTTTCAAAAACTGGAATATGGATTTTATCACCGTCAAATTTTTTTTGGTTGATTCTTACCCATCACATTCCATCTAGACCTCTTTTTTTCCTTGTTTCAAAAGTAAACATGATCATCGGCAACCAACATCTCTAACCTCTCAGAACATTAGAAAAGTTTCTTGTATCTTTTGAATTCATGGGAGGCTAACTCTTTTCGATACCTTGGATTCAGTCCTAAGTAAAAGAATATGTTTTTTAGGTCAAGATCTGTTATAAGATTTGGAGGATACCTCACCAGTCAGGTGAAGTTCTCTTCATAAATGGCAACTGAATCTTCCTCATTCTATATCAATTCAATGAATTGCTTCTCCATACTAAGTCTCACCACCATAAGAAAATATTTTTCAAGGAAGATACTTTTAAATTCATCCCACTCAAAGGCATCAATATCCACTTTATTCCTGATATTCTTTACCATTTCCACCATGTACTATATTCATCTTTAAAACAATAAATCTCAAGACTTTCCTATTGATTAACTGAATACCCCATAACATTGAATATCATTTCAAGGGGTTTAATCCATAATTCAACAACAACATGGTCAGAAGATCCATACAATGTAGGTGGGTGTTGTCTCATAAAATGTTTCACTGTTATCATGTTATGTTGTGGTAACTATGGTTGTTCTATTGAATGGATTCATCCACCATTTATTTCCTACGTCAGCTGATCCATTACTGTCACAAACTAATCGGTTCCATTCTCTACCATTCTGAGCTGCAGATTCCGAAAGACGTCTTTCTCTAAGTGCCTCTCCTCTTTAGCTTCCCTATTTCTTCTATTTAAAACCATTTTAAGAAAATATATCATAGTCAAAGAAACATGGTAATATTTATATTCTATAACATTTCAAATTAATCATAGACTAAAAATCATTTATGGTATTCCCTTAACATCATCTTAACATGTAACGTTATCTAAACCATCCTCGGATTCCAATTATAAGGACCCAACCTTATTAAATTACATAATCTTGATTTCAGTCAAGAAGTAACATCCTATTACATTGATAATATTATGAGGTTTAGTGATTTAGGGAATTGGGACATAATACATTCATAACAATACATAGTGGATACCACAAAAACTATTTCCAATTTTTTTAAAATATAAAACATTAATGCTTAAAACATGACTTCATTGAATATTCTTCAAACATTTTACTTTGATTCCTAGTTTAAAATACGCATCCTTCTGAATTGTGAAAATCTTTTAAAAAACTTGTAATGAACAAAAAATCTCATTAAGTGATGTAAAATAAGAAATAACACATTAGTCCCTGAATACTTGTAATGTATGATAACATTTTCAAAAAAAATAATCGTCAATCTTGTATACATACATTATGAAACATGAGATTAACATAATATTTAAACAATACATATGTACAAAAATATAATAATAATGGTATCTTTTGGCACTACTTACATAATCATGTAACCCTCTTGGCTACCTTATAATTTGTAACCCTCATGCTACCTTAAGATTTTTGTAACCATCGTAGTTAGACATGGAGTAACCATACAACAGACATCCAACATAAACATATAAAATGAATTATAGGGAGATATTGGTCCACAATTCGTCATAAAAAATTCTCAATAACCATGACATAACCATACAACATGAATAATAGCATAAAAACGTTGCTTTTGAACATTGTAAAACAAAATTTTAAAAGCAGATGTTAAAAGCGAAACCGCTTACATAAATCATATAATTGAAGTGAGACATAATAGAGTGGATGTAATGTGTATAAAAACAGTAAATACACATAATTAAACATATTATGTACAAAACCCATCACACAAACAATTTTAATACCACATAAATAATGAATTAGAAAGTTAACCCAAAGAATGGAAATCAGGTTAAAAATTCCCTTACCTCGGGTTAGCCTTACATAAAACTTATTTAAAAAATATGTATAATGGTTAAAAGAGTGTTATGAATATCTTAAAGAAAAATATACATATTTTTAATAAATTATATTATCATTTCATTACATCAATTAACCCTTTAATTGTTACCATTTTGTTACTTTCACTGTTTTTTTGGGTGAGTTCTTTACATGATTTCCATGATTGGTTCATGATGGATGTTCTTGTCGATTGGTATTGAGACTCTATAAATGGAATGGAGTGTTATTTAAATATTAATTTACTCAAAAAACTATACCATTTTTTATTTTTTTAATTCTTACATGAGGATGATTCAAATGTTAAAACATTAATGATGTTCATTTAGATCATTTTTTTGGTTCTTTGATAATAACATCCTCATTTTGTTTTATAATTTAAAACCATGTGTAAACAGTAATTCTAGAACCACTTATGAGACATAATAAAAATATTATAACCTCTCTCAACCATAAAAATTGTTTCATGACCAGAATTTGGGAAATTAAATGAAATTGAAATCACATTGTCCACGATGTCGGTAATTCGGCACATCACGATAAATGTTTTTAATTATGTGAATAATTGGGGGAGGAGAAGAAGATTGATGATGAATTTTCAATGATCATGAGAACAACCAAAATATAAAAGATTATATATCTTTCATGCCTCTTGTATAAGTGGATGTTATGAAGGAATATGAAAATAAAGTAACTTAAAATAGAAAATATTTTGTGAAATTCTGCACGAAAATTCTGCTGCCTAACGACATCGTTTACAATTTCATAAAATAATTTGATGAGAGAAAATTGGTCTCTCATAATTACTAAATAATATGGGAAGTAATGGGGATATTGAAATAAATATCCCAACATTAGGCAAAGGGAATGAAAAATAATAACATAAAATGGAAGGAATGAATGAAAATGAAAGAGGACGGTTACCTCTTGATCTCTTCTACTTGAGATCCCACTTAAGGCCTATTGATAGGGCCTTTTTTGTTAAAATTGCTGTTGTTGGACGTGGTGAAGAGCCTTAAATGGAGTATTGGGTAGAAAAATGGTATGTCTCAAGGCTAGAGAGGTGTGAGAGGAAGAGGGGAATTATGGTTGAATTTAAGTGGAGGAGAGGTGGTATTTTTCATTATTTTAATCATTATTATAATATTTTTGCTCATGACTATGAATAATATTAATTCATGTGACCAAAAATAGTAATAATGTCACATAAGTTCAATCCAGGTGGCCATATAACACTTATGATGTAATAAATAGTGTATTTTTACTGATAATTTGAATATGTAGTATTTTACCATATTTCACTATTCATCAAAAATTCCAGAATTTCAGTAAATACCAAAAACTAAGCCTTACCATTTCTTGATGTATAGAATTCAAAAATAAAGTACATTTTTTGAAAAAAAAATTCTATATATTATTAGTTTAATTTTTAAATAGAATCATTCTTAATTAAAAAAATTAACAATTTTAAAAATATAACTACTTTTTAATAAAATTGAAAAAGTAACCAAAATGTCATTATCATCAAACCTTAAGAAAATAAACTAATATTAAAACTTACTATTAATTAGGGTCATATTACTATTTATATTACTATTCATAAGGGAATGTTACTATTCACCAAAAGAACAAGTTGGTTCCATTAGGCACCAAATAACTTACTAAACACAATTATTGATGCCAGATTTTCAAAATTCAAAACATAGAAGTGCCAAACTTATTTTTAAATTATAGTATAAAAATCTTCTTAAAACAATGTTTCACGAATTCCGATTAATTTTTTAAAAAATATGGGGTGATACAATTAACTAGACCCTATTACCAGTTTTCAATATGTGGACAACTAGGATCAATGGAGGCCAATGCCCATAGGGTTCTTCAAGAAGATTATCAGGTCGAGGAATTTTTTTGATTCATCCTAGATATAGAATACATAATGTTAGATCATTGAGAATGTTTTATTTGATAAGTATTTGAGCACAAAAATGGTTATACTATATTGTATTGAACAAATTTTGAGGAAAAGTAAGAAAAATTGTGATTATTGAGTACAAAAACATCAAGAGGGATGATATGTTCAATGTGAAGAGATATTTTCATGTAGTTTAACATCATGAATCTATGATATTGTTGCGAAGTTTAACATCATTAAAATAGGAAACATTTCCCTATATTTGGAGTGAATACACCTCGATTGTACCAGTTAGATTGACTTTTTAGGTTCCTTAAGTGAACAAGAGCCATGATAATCATGAGAAAATACATAACCCTAGATAGTTAATTGAACTGTGTGAGAGTACATGAAAGGGATTATGTTGGGGTGTTCACATTTTGGTTATGAAGGATAACCCCAAAAAATTTGATTATTAGTAAGGGCAATTTTTTGGACTAGTGAGAATTCATTTTGGGCTAGAAACAAAGGATCAATGTATTACTACATATCCCACAATTTGGAAACCAAGCAATACATAGCTGTGAAAAAGGAATTTCACATATTTATTGAGTTTATGTATGGGGAGATGGACTTTTTATTAATCTTTTCTTAGATCCAAGACTCAGGTTCTAGGATTCTCTATATTAACTATGGTTATTTGAATTAAACCAAACATAGTTATTAGACATTCATTACATAGGTCTAACAAATATGTAGGCAGGGGGAATGTATATATATATTTTTGTATGACCTATGATATGGGAACATGGATTCACTGTGTATCATGGGGGAATAGGTATAAAACCACACATAATTATCCAATATAAATTCATTGTGTAGGTATTTTCCACATTCACAATGAATGTTCTATCAATTTATATTGTGTTTTGAACCATGATTTGGGATGTAGGAATCATAATGTATCATGTATAAACATGAGTCAAGCCACACATGGTTCTTAAATGGATATTAGATTTGTATTCTTGTCCTATATATAGGGGAGAACATTTTTACACATATATTGTGGCTTGTCCTATGATTTGTGATTTAGTAATCACTATGTACCCTATGTGAACAATAATCAATCCACACATAATTCTTAAATGGTAATTCCCAATGTGGGACTGACCATCACATAGGTAGTGGAAACATTGTTATATTGTGCCTTGACCCTTCATTAGAGAAGTAGGTTTCACTACCTATCCTATGGTAAAAGGGATCAATCCACATGTATTTATTTAAATGGAATATTACCTACATAGGTCTGACCCATACATGGATTTGGATATTCTTTCCATTTATATTATAGTTATACATATGATTTGGAATATGGGTGTCACAATATAACCCATGTAAATAGAAATCAAGACACAGGTAGTTCTTTAATGGAAAATTACTTATACATATATGAAACACACATACGGATGGGAGTATATTTCTTTGATTTCACAATGATGTATTCTATAACGTCCTTCCCCTCTACTATTTCCCTTGGAAGAGGCTATGGGCGTTATAATCCTTAGGTGGCATCCCCTATACACAAAAGTATGATAATAAATAAAAGGCCCTAAAAAATTCAATGGATTACGTTCCCTTCGAATAGGAAAAACCAAAACAAAAATAACAGAAATAAACAATAGAAAAACTATATAATGCATGTGTACTAGGATAATAACTATATTAGAGTACATGCATAATCCAAGAGTAATAACTAACATAGTCAAAAGCTGAAAAAATTCAAATAAAACTAAGAAATCCAACCAAAATCTCCTAATATACTCCATGTTCCCACCAGACAAGTGACATCCCTGAAATCATGATGGATCACTAATCAATAGATATACCTTACCTACTCTTATATCTGAAGATAAGACATCTGAATTATCACAACAGTTCCAAAGTAGGGGTGTCATTAAACAATGTTGGATTTCTCTAGTGAAATCCCAACACATTCTACATGGAAAATAATTGTTATAATCTTTATATAGCATTTTTTAAATTAATTATAAATATTTTATATGAAATCAAAAAATGTTATAGGGACTGAAATAAAAAAATCCATTAAAACCATTCTCAATTATATTTAGCCTAACCATTCCGTCATTCCGCAAATCCATACAACCGCACATCAACACAAGCTTTCCCAAGTGATAATATTATACTCATGAGAGGTAACTCACCAATCAATTGAGTTATCATATGGTAACCAATTCTTTGTTCCCTAATGTCACATAACCCTTTAATAGGGGCATGTATAATAATAATTAACCCCCACAAACATATCTTCTAGAACACATTCCAATCCATTTTACATTAAACCATTATATTATTAACTAAATTTAAAAAAATCTATTTATAAAATCAAACCCACTATTTTAAAATCCACCATTTTAAAATTATCAAAAATGTAAATTTTCCACAAAGGAATCTAACTTCCAAAAATTACAATAACAATCACAAAATATTTTTCCATAAATAATCCAACAATACAATCACAATTATTTAAAAAAAATTGAATTGAAATGATCTTTCATGTTTAAATAAATTGGATTCAATATAGAAGTCGCCTACTACACAGAAGTTGAGATATACGGTAAATGACACAACAATTTTCTATATCTGATCACTAACCACATTTAAATCACTATATTGAATCATAAAACATCAAACATTCCTTAAAATGACACAGATCTATGAATAATGGATTAGATATAAAGATTTGGTAAAGATATGTAGAGTATATGTAAAATGAACATCAATGAATAAGGATTTACTAGTGAGTCTCGATCTCCAGAAAGAATTTAATCTCAATTAACATTCCTAAGGATTGAATACAATTTCAATGAAATCCTATAGTGGAAATATAATTCCATATTATGAAATATTTGGAAAATATAAGTGTTCTAGGGTGTTAAGAAAATTTAGATCCATAATTTTAAGATATAAAAATAGTTAGTGTGAAATTCATGTGAATAGTTTATCAAAATTTACTCCAATCACGAACAATCTATAGTCTCAAGGCAACCCACCATATGGTTGGATTAAAATTTTATATAAACTAGGTTCAAAAATTTCTACTCCAACTATCTAGAATTTTAGAGTTCCAATTTTCTGTTGCACAGCTTGGCAAAACCACCCAAAAATAGAGAAAAACTATTTTCCCTCTTTCCACAAGATGCATGGCTTCCTAGATGAGGTTCATTGTTTGTACAAAGCATCCTCAAAAAATGTTCCTTGATAAAATCATCAATGAATTAAAATAATCTTATGAACCTATTATAACTTATACCAATCATTATTTATTATTTAAAAATTTAAATAAAGTTTCATATACCAGAAATATATGGTGATACATTCTCCCCACCGTTGGAATTTCCATCCAAAGAAAGAATAAATCCATATTTATCTTGGAATAGTTCAAGACAATGCTCCACAATTCCCTCCTCATGCTCAAACATTTTTTCGTTACTTCAACCATCTTACCATAAAACTTTTATGAGATTGATTTTTTCTATTGAAATACTTTTTCTTTCATATCCAAAATCCATACTATCACATGAATCAACATTGACTTTTACTAACGTTCACTGTGATCCCATATAATCACATTATTAGGATCAAATTGATACTTATTTAATAGAGATACATGAACCATATAATGAATAAAATTTACCCAAGGTGGAAAATACAATAAATATTCCACTTATCTCAAAAGGGAATAGGTATCAAAGAGATTACATTGTTTTATCACCAAAATTATTATTACAAACATATGAGATAATCTTAAAAACACATGATCACTCACCTAAAATGATATATGTCTCTAATGATGATCCAATTAATATTTTTGATGAAAATCATTCATCTACATCCCCTTACTAATCAATATAATCTTTTCAATTGTCTCTTTCTTAAGGCATGGTCGAACCATTGAGGTATCACCTATTACCTTCTGAAAAAGTTGAGAACAAAAATGATTCCCTAAAAAAATATAAATAATCTATATCTATCATGTCTTGATAATATTTTTATAAGATCTCTAATAATGGTATGTGATCAACCCATGAGACACCAAAATGAGTCACACAATCCATAATCATGTCTGAAAATATATGGCTCGTACTTTCAGATTGTCCATCCATTTGAGGATGATACACCATGCTCATATTCATCTGAGTTCCCAAAAATCTATGTATGTATTTCCATAAATGACATGTAAACATAGGGTATCTATTAGAAACAATCGATATTAGGACACTATCAGGATTTAAAAAAATTTGAATATAGATTTTGGAAATGTCCCCCACCACATGGGATTCTTGAAGAAGGGTAAAATGAGCCTAATTCATGAGCTGATCCAAAATTACCCAGTTAGAATTTTATATCCACCCTATTCATGCTAAACATTTCACAAAATATATTTCTATATAATCCCAAATCCACATAGGAATAGGTAAGTACTAAAACAATACTACTTTTCATTGGGGTTCCAACTTCATCTTCTGATAGGTGAGGCATCTCAAAACAAACACATTCACTTCCCCTTTCATACCTACCCACCAATACTATTATTGCATCACAATGCACATCCTTTTCATTCTTGGATGAAAATGCCTTTTCAAATGGAGGTTATAATTAATAATATGTTCCTTAAAATCCCATGGTACCTTGATCTGATCATTATTATGCAATACTAAATTTTGATTATAATTTAATTCCTCAATAGTCTCCCCATTATTGATTTATTAGCTTATAAAAAAATATGAACCAGGTATCTTAGAAATTATAACAAGATCTACCAAATATGGAGTAGATAAAACTTTGATTAAAACAGGATCGTCAACATGGCCAGTGATATATTGTTGCATGTCTACTATAACTAACACCAACATTCATTAATTTAAAGTTACATTATAAAACTGACTATATGAATTACTTATTAATATTTCCATCACATAAATTAATTTAGTAATTTTATATATCATGTAAAATTATAATATATATGCAGACACTCTATGAATCACTATTTCCCTATATTCAAATATCATTGTGAGAATATGTGTTTCAAAATATTGTGATTCTTAAACACTATTTTTTTCAATGGAAATATAATTATTCCATTACATAAAAGCATGGATCACATCAGGTAATTATAAATCTTTTTTTGGTGGTTATTATCATGAAATATTAGGTGCCTTGAGCCATAATCTGAAACCTGTTCACCCTCCCTGAGAAAAAATCCCATCCCAGATCATGATGCATCACAGTATACTATATAGCTCTGTCCAATGACCATAAAACATATATAAAGATGTTGATGTTATTATAACATTGTTATCATGGATGGATTTATTAAATCCATTATTGAATTTTAAAAAAATACCATTCATCATCAAAGATATCAGTAGGTATTAAAAATGTGAATACCACAAACAAAATATATGTTGTATCCTACTTTTCTAGAGAAAATAAGTATCTCAAATAATTTTTTTGACTATACCCATGAGTCAAAATATTATATCATTTCATGATATACATGAACTCTATTTCTTTAAATTATATGGACATGGAATGATACATATTTAATGTAGAAATAACATCTTTATAACTTAACAAACTGATGATTCTCCAACAAGATGCCCAATACGATAGCTAATTGTTTCTCGTGATCTACCATTTTCCTTGAAAACACCAGTATATCATCCACAAGTTCCACCATAAACATATTCAAATACCTTTTAAATATTCTAATCATCAATGTATTTAGGAAAAATATTTCATCCGTATGACCAAAATGAATAATAGTGAACTCATAAAGGCCATATAAGCTTCCAAAATGTATTTTTAATATATCTAATTTCTAATGGGGTATCCTAAGTGGAATATTGTTTTAGATATCCACTGGGATCCCCTCAATTGATAAAAAGTATCATCAATGAATGGAATAGTATATTAACTATTTACATTATCTTAGTTAATATTATGATCATATACAAGAATCCAAATATTTTTTCTTATTTCATTGTAGAAATAATCAATGCTTTCCATAGAGACATGTTCGGTCATACAATACCTTTACATTATGGTGTTTCCAATGAATCCTTCAACTACATCAATTATATTTGTTCCATATTATAAAATGTAAGGCAATTCATAATATTCACTTGTTTGTAATCAATCACAAAATCCAATTCCCTTTTGGTTGGAAACTCCAATATAATCCTAGGGAAAAAATCTTGGATTTAGTTCACTATGGTTGGGAAATAACTATTCTGAATCTCAACTTTGGATTCCAATGAAATTAAGGTCAAATGGATAGTGATATTTATGATCACTAGTAATAAGGATACTTTTCTTCTTGAATCCATTGCCTAATATACTATAAAAAAATTCCTAACTCCATAAAAATATTTTAAACTCACTTTCCTTCCATAACAATAGACATTGGACACAAGTTTTTTTCAGCCAAGGAATTCCCAAAATCATGTCATTGAAATCCATCGCTATCATAGAGAAATCCTATTAAAACTCAATTCTATATCTTATTATCAAACACACTTCACATCTCAAGGATAGAAACTATATTATTCCTCCAGGTGTATGGAGTCCTAAAATTGAAGCCATCATCTCCACATGTATACCGGAAAGATCAATAATAGAGGTTGTAAAAATGAATGGGGCATGCCAGTATCAAAAAACATGAATAGGGTTTAAATTAAAAATATTTATACCTATCATCATCAAAGTTCTTGATTTATCTTCCACTATCACTTTATCATATCCATTCATTTTGTTACTAACTTTACTTTTCACTTATTACCTTTTCAAGATTTTATTGGTTTAGATGTCTCGAAGATCCTTGATTTACTATGGAATTCTCAGTTCTATAGATGATATCTATTCTACATCACTCATATAGTAAATGAATATGATTCCCATGAAACAAGATATGGGTCCCCAACAGCTGTTCATGTCAAACATTGACAATAGAGCTTACGATGACCCATCACTTTGTAATTTTGTAATGATATAGTTTTTCTATACAATCTCATTTCCTATGATATAAAATTACAATAATGAATACATACATATATAAAAATAAGTGAAAGAGTTATTTTAATGATATCAATGATATATTCTGAGATATACCACCACGTTTATAATAGGTGTCATTCATATGATTATTTCCAACATTGGATTTGACAACTATTCCTATAGGAATAACCAATATTTATATGAACTCATTTCTAATGAATTATTTTTCTCCCACCATTTATTTAATGAAAATCTATAATAATAGTTTAAAAAATAATGACAATTGTGATCAAAAATAATGTTTCAACTAGGACAAAAAAATGTGTACATTGAAGGATGCACTTGATGTAAAATCTAGTGATATGGGGACATAATTCATTAATTTAATAATATACTCTATTAATATGAGATTATATAATGTCAAATTTATGTTTTCTATTTTTCTAAAATTATGAATTTGTGTGGATATGAAATTAGGTTGATTTTTTTTCAAAATACCCACATTTTAGCCCTTGGTACACTATATCCAGAACTACTAAATACAAACATTAGTGGGTCTGATTCTCCATCATATACCTTTACAACATCACATTCAACTATTATTGTGTCCTAAGTAAATAAATTATTCGATTAATCCTATTCATACATAATAATATTGTATTCAACTCAGAATCACCTAAAAATATTGGGGTATTCGAATTTTTAATACACTAGAATGATCCACTTGTCTTGGTTAATACTCTATAATCCCTTTATCCATTCCTTGAAAACCCTTTAGATCACATTGGACCAATGGATGATTCACCTATGGATCTAGTGAAGCCACATTAATAGTAGACTCATTCATTTGGTTTCTACAGAACCTACCTGATGTGATTCTCTATTGAAAAAACCCCCCTTTTGCCTCACTCTCTAGAAACTGAAGGCATTTGTATTTTAAATTACCATTAAATAAGTTCCATAATCAGGGTTATCCACAATAAAATATTTTAACCATTTTCAAAATACAATAATTTAGCCTTCTCACAATACCATCTTTTAATAACAATTTCATTTTTTCAGAAACAGTAATTCTTACAATTTACATTAAAAATCATCTCAATTATGAAAAATTACGTAAAAGTGTATAGTCATTCTATCAACGCATTTCATGAGGATTTCATTGTCTAATCCAAACATTATTAGGTGAAAAATATAATATATGTGTCTAAAAACAATAATGTACCCAATCCATGGTAACATGATGTTCAATTTGAAGAGGTTATAAACTTTTTTTATGCTAAAAATTTCATGTTCATAAAATCTTGTCTCCTTTATACAATAGAAAGAAATATATGTACATATCAAGGATGATACCATTTCCATCTCCATGACGGAAAAAATAATCCCAAGGATCGAATACACATACACCATTTATAACATCCCTCCCCTCACCCATTATTTTGGTTGAGGTGAGGGGTTTACTGATGATATGTGATATCTCCAAGACACCAAAGGATAGAAATAAATGTATAGGTCCTCAAATACCTTAGGGATTATATTCCTAGTAAAACTAAAAAATTCATATGAAAAAACTAGAACAACCAAAACCCACTATATGATAAAGAGTACAAAGTACAAATCAACACATAACTATGATAAAAACCATAACATAGTGTAACTTTAAATTAAGAGTCGTAATCAAGGTAATTGAAAGAAAAAACTCATAGAAACCAATGAAATCCTAATAGAAACACCCAAAATTCTCTTCTATCCAAATAATCAATACAAACACTCAATATAAAGAATCATAACAAAATAACTGAGATATATTTCATTTAATTATGTCATGATAGATGAGATCGACACATTAAAAATAGATCTCATGCAAGTGGTAAGAATAAATTCATTTGGATTTCACTAATGACTTCCCAAGTCAATCCACATGGAAAACAGTTGTTCATATTATTATATAAAATAATTGGTAAAAAATAAAACATTTTATATCAAAGACAAAAAAATTCACTAAAACATGACAAAAAAACATTTTAAACCATTATAAATTAAAGTTATCATACCAAATCCATGATTGTACACATCTACACATGGATACCTATGAAATAGTTATGTAAATCTGAGATTTATCTCATTGATCTATAAATTCATCACAAAATAACAAACATTAGGCATCCCAATGGATCATTCCCCTTTCATAGCATTACATCCAATGTTAATTAACCCACACCAACCATGTATTCCATACCCAATTCCAACTAGTTCACAATATTTTTTCGTTAAACCAATTCTACATCCAATTTAAATGTATTATAATATAAAAAAAATATTAAAATCAGTATTTCAAAACCATCTTCACTGATGATTTTCCAAAAAAAAACAAATTTCAACAATTTCTCAAAACCATAACAAAATATGATTCCATAAATAATTACATAATAATTAACAAATAATTTGAATAAAAACTTTCATTTCTTTCTAAACCAACATGTAATAATCAAGTGGAGTCAAGGGAGATTCCACCTACATAAAAATTGATGAAAAAAAAGAACTACATAATGATTATCAATATAAGATCACAAAACAATTCCTTAATTACATCTAACCATAAAACATCACAATTCCTATGAAGGAATAATGATCTATCAAAAAAAGAATAGATATAATTTTCTTAGAATGGTAATAATAAGATATCTAAAAATAAATTCCTTTGACAAAGAGTTATATGAAAATATGTATCCCCAACAAGATTGGAATCAACCAAAAAAAATTCTCGATACATGGAAATTTACTTTTTATGCATTGGTAGGAAAATGAATTTATGATTAAAAAATGGGTTTTGGGACATATTATGAGTTAGATACAAAAATATCAGATTTGAAACTACCTGGATCATGGTTAGAGAACACAATTACTCAAACCATGTTATAACCATGCATGAGCTATTTCTCAATCTATCCCCTTTCATTGTTGGTTCGAATGGTTGGGAAACCCATGGTCCAATAATAATTTTCCTTTTTTCAATTATTTAATAGTTTACCTTAGGTATCCAGATAGCTAGAACAAACCATGATCCAACCTTGTAGATAAGATTTACCTACTAAAAAAAGTCATATGGTTACTTAGATCAGGTACATTATTTTTACTAACAAGTCAAAAAAAATGAGCCCCCATAAAAGACCCAAAATAATTACAAAACTACTACAAACCACCCAAAACATAACTTAATCATTATATATTCTTAATATAAATAATTAAATTTTCATGTAATATAAATTGGGGGGGATACATATCTCATGTCTATTGAATCGTTCATGAACTAACATCCTACATGTATTTTAATATCACACAGTAAAGATTTATTCTATACAATTAAACATCATTAAGTAATTAAATATTCTATAAATTTTAACATCATTTTGTAAGGACGTATTTTATGATATTTAACTTACTGTGGTGAGGATGTTTTCTATGTAAGAAAAATGACTTAAGTATTTTTTTAATGTCATTATAACAAAAATATCAAATTAATGTTAAGGTTATTAAATTTGGAAATCTTCCATGATGTTAAATTTCATTTTTCACAGATTTTTTTCATGTAGACTAACATCATGTGGTATTGAATTCTTCCAAGAATGTTATCATTAAGTGTTAATGATGAGTTCTATATAAGTTAATTTCATGAATTATGGTATTCATAAGTTATGAATTATAATTTCATAGATCCAAAACCAAGTATTATTTTTGTAATATTTTAAATGTACATATTTAAAAACCTAAAATTGTAGGGATTTATAACTCATTCTACCTTTTTTATGGCCAATAAGTTTTCTTCTTTTGAATTTACCTTATGTTAGATGAAAATCCATTCCCACATGGGTTTCAAAAATAGAGGGTTCTTTCCTGGTATCATTAGTGTTCTAAGAACCAATATCACTTCTCCTTGAATGAATTATAGGAGGAGATATTTTTATTGATGTGTGATGTATCCTTATAAAGTTGATCTATGAGGTTTTGCAGTGTGAAAAAACACTTCTCATCGAGTAGTTCCAACACATCTAGATACTTTTGTGATTTATTATTTCTTATGAGTTATCTACAGATAGATATTTGAAATGAATGAAATATTATGTTTAATGGAATAATTTCTTCATTCCATAAACTAAAGAATATTGAGTCAAATTTGTGGATATTCATACCACGGTATGATATAACCATAAATCATAAATTGGATTTCATGACCATGAACACTTGTCTTTATCAACCAATTTAATGATGATATTTGATAGAGACTTATTTGAGGCATATATATATCCATTTTCCACTGTATTATATAAATCTCAATGGGTGTATATGATTTTATACTCCTGAAATAATTTCTATAATTCACTAGTATAGATTTTGGTGGTACGTTATTTTAGTATCATGTGAGGGACAACACATCTAGTTATTATATTTAACATCATATTTTTTATGATATTCTTTGTCCAAAATAACAAGAGTGGTATTTCTTTTTCCCATTTGGAAATGAAGTCAGTTTTAGTAAGGATGTTATTAAACTACTTCATTTTTACCGGGGGATATGGCTCTGGAATATCCATTCCCCAGACAAAAAATAAAAATATTTAGTTGTTTGAAAAAAATCGGTTTTAATGGATGACGTTTTCATGAATCTAGACTGAATAAAAATTCATAGTTAATTCCACATAACCATGCATTGTTTTTTAGTGGTAATCAGGACACATAATTTGAATGGATTATCATGTTACAAATTGATGGGCATTGTCGAAGCCTTCATAGTGATCTTTCATAACACCAAGAATATATCCTTATACATTGAATATGAGGAGGAATCCATCAAATCAGGATTAATAAAGTTATTTATTCTAATTTATACCATATTGATGGGTGATTATTTCTACATGATGTCGAGTCTGTTCCTATTTGTCTTGATCTGATGAGAGGGACCCATTATTTGAGGTGTTCTACTCTAGTGTCCTTTAATCTAGGTGTGGATATAGTCTCATACTTCTCAGGGTTAGTTTTCAACCAATTTACACACACCATTTCATAAAGGATTATTGATGTGACTAAAATTTAGTACATGATACATAATAAACTTTTTTCATGATTGGGATCATCCACTGTTGCTATTTCATTAGCCATTACTTCATTGTGGGAGGGTTTAATTCTTCTTTCTTGACAGGGATACTAATTATTGATCATTATTATCAGTAACGTTGAACCCCCGATAATGTTTAAGAAGTTAATCTATATCATTAGGGATTGTTACAATATAGTAATTAAGATTGATATTCTTCCTCAAAATCAGTGAAACCATAAAATAGTGAGAAAGAGTATAGAAAAAATTCTATATTTGAGGGAAAAATCAATAGAATAACCTAGTTGAGTTTTAGTTTTTCCATCATCATTCCTATATGACATTTAGTGGCACCATTAAAATATATCTTCCACATTGAGGTAGTTATATGGATATAGAAAACTTCTTCTGCTTCTTGTTTAGATTTTACTAATTTTATCTTCCTTGAGGGATGTGCCAAAAAAATCATCCAAGGACTTCCCATTAACTAAACATTGTATAACCAAAATAATGTATAAGAATAAACCAAAATATTTCCAATATCCAAGTCAGCATTGTGAGGAATCTTATTTAATTGATTAGGTTAATACAAGATACATAATATACTTTCTGATGCTATATGTAAAGTATCAGTTTTCCACTATAAGGCTGAGTGTGAGGAATTTTTTGTTGATATCAAAATACCAGGTCTCATTACCGTTCATCCTTCCAATAACATAGTATTTTTAATTTTCAATCCCTACATTTTTTCAAAGGGTAACACCAAGTGATCATTAAATGGTGGCCACATGTAAGATAATATTCATACCTTATACCAGTGAAATCAAGAATGGTGGGAACAATTGGTACTTCTTTATAATATCAAATAGTTATTGGTAGTTAGTGTCCTATAAATAATAGAATTTCTTCTATATTAAATTGGTTAAGGGGAAATATTTTATAGCTATGTTATCTATTAGGAAAAAAAATTATGTTCAGATACCATGGTGCCCCATCAGTTCATTGTGATTCTGAGGGTGGGGGGGGGGTTATGGGATTGAAGAAGTATTTTATAGATCAAACTTGATGTAATAGTTTAATACCACAAACCCATGTAATTACCCTAATGTTACATAGAAATAAAATATTAGAGGATTTAGCTTCTAACTGTAATGAACCATCATTATGAATATTGTTTGATGATTCGTGATGTGATTACATAACCATCAGGATTTAACTACATGGTGGTAAAAATTATATTCAATGAATCATCACAAAAATGGTTTAATTAAATTATTCATGGGGTGTTAGTCACTAGTTCTTATGTTATTTAATCCAAAGGGCGTGCACTAATAGTAATAGATCCCTTGAGATGCTCTAAAGGATGTGGATTTCTCATATTTAGGGGACATCAATATCTGATTATACCATGAATAACCCTTCAGGAATGAAAGTTATTATATTATATATGTCTTATCAATAAAATCTTTTGTGATAAGAAATTTTAAAGCATATTTTGGTTAGTGTCAATTAAGTTATATGAAATAAATGCACACCCTATCCTCCAATTATTTCTTCATGATAAAGATGATGTTGGAAATCCATTTTGGGTACTGAATATTCTAGAAAAAGATTCATTTTATTAATTTTGTGAATTATGATTAAACATTATTATGTGAGAGGGATTCTTTCCTCAAGCTTCTTTCTTTAATCCTTGATGGTCATTGGAAACTCTAGTGTGATGTGTAGGGAAATTAGTGTTTAGACCAACCATTTTTGTATAATTACATGAAAACATATATATATATATATATATATATATATATATATATTCTAAGTTAAAAAAGTAATATACAACTCTTACACCTATAAGATCATATACCAATAATCTACAAAGAAAGTGGGTCTTTTTCTATCCCCATATTCACCTTAATGAGATCATTGATGGTAGTAGAGATGCCTGCCTCAAATGTAGGAGGTGTAAATTAGGTCATCATATTCTCAATTAATCACTATGTTTGTTGAGATATTTTCAGATATGGTGTGTAATCCAATGGAATATTATTGACCGTCAAGATAATTGGATCCACGAGAAGATACATTATCATATAATATTCTAGATTCATTATAGAGAGATTATAGGGATTCATGTCTCATTAATGATACCATTAGTGGATGGAAGATCCTAGATAGCTGGCATTATAATGAATATATTAGGGGAATCATCATTTTTTATAGATAACAAGGAGGAATTATTATATCTCGATAGATAATTATTATTATCCAATTTCGATTAATACAATTAATCTTAAATGACTTCTATCACATGGAAATGAGTTGATACTGTTTTAAGTTCATGATAGAATACTAAGAATATATATATTATACCTTAATTATATATATTGAAATATCATAATCACTCTCTAAAATGTTCACATAATTCACAGGGGTGTTCCCCAATCCATTGGGATTTGAATCCTCCATATAATTACCCATCATTGGATGTTTTCTTCCATTATTGTAGAAACATACCACAACATATATGGCTTCCCAAGACTCAGATAGATCAATTTCATCATGTAGTATACCGACCATCCCATCAATGGGGTATTTCATGCATTGATGAAATGTTAAGGGTACCACCACAAGGTTTTGAAGCCATAGTATTCTAATAAGGACATTATATGTAATTTATTAATGGATAACCCTGAACTGATTATCAGTTTTGTGATCCATACACTTAAACTTAGGCTTGATCATCCTAAGCAGCATATTCTTTCTCTCATCATATTCCTTAGTGGTTATAATTATTGAATTTGATTACCCCGGGCTATATCCCAAATTACTTTGGGCCTAGATTGGGATAAGGATTATCCTTGAACCATTGTCATCCAAATCCCATTGTATGTGTAATTTAGAGTTTTTCCTAAATCATACAGCAATATGATATTTAGATGGATAATTTAATCCAAATAATATTCTATGAAAAAGTTTGGGGTGTGAAATTCTGATGTAATTGTCTATACTCATTAAAAATAACCTAAAAACATCTATCTCAATCTTCGATCACCTCTAAGGGACTTGAGGAATGGTTGTATGAGTTATTTTGACATATGGAGAGAATAGAAGATTGATATTTTTGTTGGGAGAGTTGAAAACTATTTTATAATTTCATACATTTGTGTCGTTGATTTTCACCACCAAAGGTATAATTTTTCCCTATTATATGGACCCTGAGTTGATATTTTTTAGATGGATGGGCATCATTCTTGAGTAGTGGTTAGGGGAGTATCAGCTACCTATGGAGTAGGTCGCACTATACATCCCTTTTATAATGATTGATCAGATAGTTTCTTCCCCATTAGTCCTTCATTTCAATGATCGGTCTTAAAATACCACTAGAGGGTCCTAAAGCTTCTATATGATTCTATTAGGCTTTCTAAATTTTATTCCAAATGGTATACATGCCATATAAATCATCAAGGGTGATGTGATCACTACATTGGGATCCACTATTCTCACACCACCCTTTGCATCATTGTGCTATGAATCCTTGGCTTCCATCACCATGGTCAAGTATAGGAAACTCATAGTCAAGGGAATATTTATTATCAAAAACGGTGTCTGCAAAGTGAACTATGTGAATAGAATTAAATATGATCTCTTAATATAATGAGGGTTCTATTTTTGGGGTAGTTTATATTCAATAGATGTATAATGGGACCAACTAGAAGATTCAGAGACAATGTTAGAGTAGAATATGACTCTTTCTTGTGTGTCCTTATTTCAAATAATTATTTATATCTCCTCAAGGAATATTCAATAAAACCTCCCTAGTTATCAGGGAAATTACTATTTTTCAAATCTGAGCTCCCATGAATACATAAATTTAGTGAACTATATTTTGAGTCATCCCTTTATTACATTTCAATCCATGTTGGGAAGAAAATTCTTATCAGTGACCCTATAATTCTAGTAGTGTGATAGTTACAATGGTAACCATTTATGAGGCCCTCTCTAGTATCACCTATATAGTATTAAAAATTCAATAGGTGACATAAATGAAGAAAAGTGAGTACTAGATAGTGTACCACCGTTCTCTTATGGGAAGGGATGTAATTAGGATGATTAGTGTGGTTGACTCCGTTGGGTTTCATCTGCCCCAATATCATGAATAGGTTTTTTCCATGGATTTATGGAAATAACTAGGGAATATCATATTTTAGATAGAATATGATTTATTCATTTATTCCTAAATTAATCGGTGACACTAAACTCTATTTTATTCTAGTATATGGTTGTTTTTTTAATGTTGCTAGTTTTCCATGATACAGTAGATTATGCTGGTCCTGACCGAAACCTCTACCGACCACTATTATTGGGATGAGGGTAACTTTAGCTTTCCCAAGACTACTATGGATTTTACTCTATGTTGTGGGTGTAGGAGGAGATTTATATTGGGTCCGATGAATAGAATTTTCTATATGTTGTGTAGTATTGGTGATGTCTTAAAATCCACATGAATTCTTCACTAGGATCAATGGTGTTTGTTAGTCATCCCAATGTTTATCAATATAATTCTCCATCAATGTCTCTTGTACGACTGGGGTAAAATGATAATTGGATTAAAATTTACATCTGGTGATGAAGTAATAATTTATTTTATTTTCAAGTTGTTTAAAATTTCTAAGGTCATAAATTGGATTTCCCTAGATATGGTTTTTACTAATAAAGTATTTAAAAATTATTTCCTTCCATTCTTGCTGAAGATCTTACTCGAATAGAGATTTTCCAAACAATGGGTGTCCCTAATAGATTATACTAAAAATATCATTTTACTTAAACATACTAATATCTGGGGCCCATCATTAGGCTACATTAGGACATTAGGTGAATGATATTCTATTTTGGATCTTCTTCACCATCAAAGGATGATAAGATAATATTTAAAAAAAATTTGGGGAAATATTTCATCAACCCATCATGGATATGGATTCATTTCAGGATGCATGAATGGTGCACCTCCCATCCAGGGATTTCATTCCAGAAGCCAATAATTTGATGGAATTAAATAGTACAGTAGGTATTGTTGTCTAGACCACCAATCATAATAAAAAAATAGAAGAGGCTTGATGAAGTGTCCCTATATTCTTATCTTTCTGATTCTAGATCCATTATAAGACTAAATGACCACCCTGATGATGGAGTGGAGATCATTATAATGGCGTAAGGTAATGGTTATTCTCAACTTTCTAATTATAATAGATTGGAATCCTTATTCCAAATATGACATGATGCATAGATTCCACTATTATTGGTTGATTTATCTAGCCTAATGCATGGTAGTTGGTATATTCATTTTTGTTTGAAGATGAATTTTATTAGTAATGATTACCCTGATTAGTTCCTCTTTAATGTATCTGAGATTCTATATCTAATTCTTATATTTTTCCATTCATTCACATGAAGATGTAATTTTACCTTCTATAGGTTGATATTTGGATATAGATAGACCTTTACCATTATCCATGGTATATTTTATACAAAGAGGTGGAAATTCATCATTTGAAGGTTACGGGATCTAGATCCCTCTCTGGTTTTTGGTATGTGCATCCTCAGTTTTTTTGTTCAAATAACCCACCTCTTGAGTAATGATTTCATGATTTAATCCCACTATATCTACATCATTGTACATATCATTTTTTATTTATGGCCTTTAAAATGACTGAGGTGTTTAAATTGATGATAGTTATCCCATTACTCTCTTTAAAATAAGATGATTTTGCACCAATTACTCCCCTTGAAGTGAGTCATCTGTGTATTTTCTCTAACCTCGGGTCATATTAAATTTTTTTATTATGACACATACGGGGTTTGACCACACTTTTCTTACACTCCACATGTATCGATTTATTTATAGTTACCATAAGGGAGATTCCAATCGTACTAATTGAACAAGACCAAAATGAAAATGGTATGTATTGTTGTATGTGGAATAGTTGGGATGGTGACTATTAACATTTAACACCCAACCTAGAGAATAATGATTCATTTAGGTTTAATGATAATGATGAAAATGTTTGTGGAAGATTTTTAGACTCCACAAGATGATCTCAAAGATTATGATATGTAAATTGTGATATAAATTCTCCCTTTCCAATTATTTAGGTTTTATATAGAACTTACAATAACATCTCTAGCACCCTCTTGGTGTGGGATGAACATGTTTGTGAATGATAGGAAAAAATGCACTTATCCCTGTAGGATGTGGTAGGTTATCAACCACCACTGATATTTTTGGTATCCTATCACAACTTATTGATCCAATATGGTGAGGTAGTGGTATAAATAGCCATATTCGTGTGGGATTGGTTCCCTACTAGATGGATTATATGAAGGATTATATTATGATATTTTTTGATTTAGAAAAATTATAGTTGTGTATGAGTTAGATGATTTTGATAGCTATGATTCTAGTTATTTTCTTTCAGAATCTTCCAGGTAGTCCATAATATCATATTCTATATCTAAAAGGTGTTCTCATTTATTCAATAGTCCAAGCATAAATTTTTTTTGGTGGCCCATAATATCCATTAACATTTATTTTCATCCTCATTGTTGAGGAGTCTCTTTTTATTGAACTACAGGCATGTGTGTATCCATATCCCCTGATCTCTTAGATGGATATGACATTAAATGATTCCATATCTATATGTATTTATTGTTCTAGATATATATTTATGTTCCATTCTCCACCCCTTCCCCATTATCGAATATAGATATTTGAAAGTGGTTTGATGATTAGTTTCTGGAGAGTTATACAATAATGAAAGAAAGCATGTTATATATTTTCACATTGCTTTTTCAGTCATTGGTGTAAGTCCAAAGATTTATAATATTTTTCCATCTAACAATAGTTTATGAAAATTTTTTAATGTTTCCCCTCATATCATGGATAAGGGAGGATGATAGGCTATATCAACTAATGAACCCCCCATAATTTCTAGTGTTTGTAGAGAATGAACTTTTTCTCTATCTCATATGTGATATCGTATTCAAAAATGGTGATCGACCAAAACATTTTTGAGATATTATTTAAGAATAAATAACTTTATATATCCATGCAGACATCTTCTTCATCCAAATTATATGCCACCACATGGTTAGACCGCATAGGATTCTTCTCTAGGTCATCTTCAAAATGTGGTAAATCACTATTGATATTTGATGGGTAACTATATTTTATTGTCAATAATGTTTTGGTAACCATTATAATGACGGTTTATATGTTTTTATAACTTCTCTATATGGTGCTGTCTTGGAAAGGTTTCCATTTAAATGCTCTTGAGAGATATTTAAATGTGAAGGTTATACATGGTGGACATAATGAGTAAGGTCACTGGGTTCCGTCACTACACTACCAGGAGTAAGAATATCGAGGAATTCATCACATTATAAAAACATTGAATATTCAATAGACGATTTATGTCTTTTTAAAATGTATCATAAATCATTAAGGACATTCTAATTAAGAGGATTATGGTTATAAGCCTCGTTAAACGTTGTTGAAGGAATACGTTGATATAAATTTTGGGATAGGGTAATGATATCATCCTATGTTGTGAAAATTTCCTAAACATATTAATAACTCTATGGTGAAATATTTATTTTACACCATATCGGAGGAGTTAATAGTGTATGTTTGTGAGCGTTTCTATCATCGATTGGAATATGAGTGTAGATTTGGATGATATTTTAAATATGACGATCAATCATGGAAGAAGTGATGGTATGAGATTGGTTCATATATGTATCCACTTTTGAAATATGTATAATGAAATATGTAATGGTAGAAGGGATATGAGCCTCCTTCTATATAGACTCAGAAGTATTCTAGTGCACATTTTCATAAATAGAAGTATAGATATGATCATTACTTATATATGATGTTGAAATATGCTGATTAACATCATTGATAGTGATATAAGATATCTGTGAGGTGATTTCCACAATTTTTTTCAAAACCCTTGGTTGGAGTGGGGATGTGAGCATTGTATTATTTTTATTGAGTAGCAACTTTTGTATAGGAATGTGGACCTATCCTGGGGAATGTTTCAAAATGAGTTGGTGTGCACAAATCGAAATGGGGATATGAGTCTGATTCAATGCCATTTTAGAATGTTGATGGTCCTTTTTTAAAAGAATGTAATCTTATACTAAGGTATGTTTTAATTGAGTTTGTGATCCCTACACACAAACCATGTCCATTATTATAATATGAAGATATTCCAACTAGACTAGAGAAATTATAAATAATTGATCAAGAGTAGCCACCTATTCTTACTAATCATGTTTATATTATTCCACAGCTATTGGGATATAGATATCTCCATGTCCATATATCTATATTAGTGATAGGATATACTGATTGAGAAATTCAATTTTTTCATGAATGTAGTGACACTTTAGTAAAGTGTGTACTAGAATATAGAAATTCATGTTCTGATATTGCAAGATATAATGGAAGATTCATTCAATAGAAGTAGAGATACAATCCTTCTACTACATTATTTGTTACATTCAAATAGTTTGATAACATTCATATATAAGGGAATGGATTTGTGCCTCACCCAAGTTTGCTACTAGAATATGTGTGCTAGCTTGATCCGAGTGATTACGAAAATGTGTATCTTAATTAGAAACCACTAGAAGATGCTGATGTGATACATCATTTGATGTTGGGATATGAGAAAACCCACATTTATCCACATTTAGTCTCACCCTAAAGAAATCTTTCTTAACCATTGATTATTTTTTAGGGTCAAAATTTTAAGGTTTCACCCCTGGCATGTGACTAAGTTGCATTAGTGGGATGACACCACTGATGGCAGTTGACTGGGGCCCTCACAGGAAGATACTAAAGTAGTATGGATCTGTAGTAAACTACAAAATACAACTTAATAAGGTATGTATGGTTCTAATTTTCATTCTCCATATATAATCTTATGATGAAATTTGTGGTGGTGAAAAGTGAAACTAGTTTCATTTCAGCTTTCCCTACACAAGACGAACATTTCAGCTTTAGTATCTAGAGACCTCTATTTGAAAAAATGAGATAGAAGATCAGACCTTGTCTATTGTATTATCTAACCATCATGTTCTCCACTTAATCTTAAATGAATTACGTTGGGGATGTTTTTTTCCAACTCTGTGAGGATTCTTCTGCAACTAAGGTTCAAAAACATTCTCATCATGAAGAAACCATCCTAGGTTATAGAGTATGTGAGATGAGTTTCTATTTACATGAATATTACAAGTTACAAGTTATAAAATAATTACATAGTCAAAAGTATAAAAAATAATCAATTTTCTATATAATAGTTAAAAAATTCTTTTTTTCCTAGTCAGACCATTTTCCTCACATCGAATTTATATAGTAAGAATAGACTATATCCCTACAACCTCTAATACATTTCATTATCCAATGGTTTAACATGATGTGTGCTATGTTTTTTCATTGTAAAAACAATGAAAAATGGCTCAACAAATGGTGATCTAGTATTTTTTTATAGTTTTAGAGATTCAAATTGGGTTCACGATATTTTTTCTATCAGAATGGTATGGTTCTTAATGTTTAAAAAAATGGAACTTGGTCCCATTAATGATTCAGTTATTTTTATTTTACATTATTTCACATTATTTTTATAATATTTGTTTCACATTTTTATATTAGGGAGTCAATGACATATTTTAGGGGGTTAATGCATGGTTTCAAAATCATTATTTATGTGTTTTCCAATTTCATATATCTTAAAAACTACCAATGGATCTCGCGTTCATATGAAGGTAAACCAATAAATTTTAAATGGGGCATTAATTTTTGGTTTTGACTCAAAATTACTCAATAACTTGCATTAGTTGTGAGGATGGGAGTTCGGGATATCACAACCCACTAGGGGGATTTATTGCATACCTTGAAACTTTATTATACCTTTTATATATGTTTGTGAATCGCTTACAAATCCTAATATAGAATTGTATAGAATTACATTATAATAAAGAGTAAAGTCCTTATACATGTAATGGGGACCCTATTTATGCGATAATGTGTTTGTATCTAAGGTTCTATATCTATTTCTAGTTATTTTGATGAAATGTGTAGTTACATGTTTATTAATTGTATAAAAAAATACACATAAGAGATTACATCAATAAAGGGAGATGATTTTAATTTCAAAGATGGGATTTACCCTTTATAAGGAATCATATTTTTCCTATTTATTAAAGGAATAAAAAAAGTCATAGTTCTTTTATGTTCATGATGTTATGTTTAACATAATATAAAAATTAAAATAAATGAGTTATCATAGGAAGACGGTATAAAGATTGATACATTGGATGGAATCCTATATATCCTTCAAATAATCAGAAAAAGATGCCTCAATGTTTGATCATCCCTCAACCTACTGATGGGAAGGGGACATTGATAAACACACATAGGGTTTATTTTCACTGTGATTACTAATATGGAAATTCTTTTGGGACATACATGAGGGTGTATGTTCATGTGTTGAGTAACTCATAACAAGTCACCTGATGGTGGATAAACACTTAGGAGAAAGTGACTTTGGAGAATCCATGGTAATAGTGATATAATCATTATAAGTCACTAAGACCATGAAAAAAATTCATGGTGTGGTAATTAAAAAAAATAAAATGATAAAAAAACTACACATTGATATGAGACATATGCATTGGGGAGGCCCTCATAAAGAGTCAAAATGGATCTTAGTCCTTAATAAAGACTCTTATATATACGAATTATTGTAAGAATTATAGTCCTCATAATTTAATCATTCCAAAACATTTAAATTGGTTGGGAAATGTCATTACACTGAAAATGATTTTTTACACATATGGTTTAGTAATGTTAGTGAATTATACAAGGAATGAATCATGTATTATATATTTATCCTCTATCATCTAACATATAATGAGATATAAAGACTAAAAAAGACCATAAAATATAATTTGTATGAAATGAAGTCACCTCTAAGAGAATCACATGAACTGGGATGCCAGAGTGTGTGACCCTAACCCATGACGAACACGCTCCTTGCAAAGGTGGTTCTATGGTGATGTTTCATTGCCAATGGTTCAAATGGTGTATTTACTAGTGTGTCCACCAGAAAAATTTTACATGTCCATGGGTGTCTGCCTAGAAAATATGACATGTCATTGGGTTTCTTCTAGTAATAGTTGATATCTCAAAGTATGTCTACTGAACATGTTCAGGTTGTCTTCCCAACATGTCTGGGGATGTTGGTACATGTCCTTTTATCCTCGAGGACATGATTGAGGATGATCACCTTATCTAATTGTCTTATCTAGGGACTCTTTGAATGATCAATTTAAAAAAATACATGGGTGTAGTGTTATCATGTAAAATATGTCAGAGGGCTTCCACGTAATCTTGCTGACATGTTGGGATAACCTTGAATGTCTTAGCTAATTTGTCTGGTGGAATTTTTATGAATTATCTAACATATATGAGTACATTATGTAATTTAATCTTGATAACATGCCCATGTTCTACCACATGAATAATGAATAGTTCAAACTTAGAGAATGACTATATAAAATGGGAAATAGGGTACCCATGTTTTTCTGAGGCTTATAACTATTTCATCCTTTATTACATAAGTGTCTTGATGTCTGTTTGAAACTGTTCTATTAAGATTTCACACTTTTAATTAGACACATAGAAACTATTTTGAATAATATAGTTGTCACAATAGAATTAACTTTTGTGATAACTCTATTGATCATATGGAGATTGTATTAATTCAACATAATTTCTTGTTTCATCTCATTGTTTTTTCTAGTAAAATTACAATTGATACTATGTGGAAATTTTCTCTATGAATTATATTATAGCCTCTGCAAAGAAATGTTTATTATTTAGAGGGTTGAATTTGTTTTCCATGGAACCTTATATATGCATTTCATCATATACAATATAAATTTCATATATGGTTTTGAGTTAGTAGTGGGATCATCCCATCATGCATTTATTGTTATCCTTCACCATGTCATCCATGAAATCATCCATATGTCAAGGGATAAACAGTGACTTCAGAATCACTATTTCTTTGTAATTTTAATCAAAACCATGTGTTTTAAACGGGATTACACATAATTAAATCAATATGTCAATGGTCCTTTACAATATCAATATGACATGTTTGGGAATATTTTTTAGATTACATATCTTGTCCAAGAGGATTTCGTGTGATGAATAATGGCTATGAAGAGGAACTTCCTAAGACCATGTTGGCCTTTCATATATCCTTGGAATGAATAATAAACTTATCACTCAAATGGTATTACCACTTAACATAAAATACAGTGTAACTTTTATTCTATGAAGGTAATGTTTTTTATACATTATTTTAATAAAGCTTATAGCACTTTCCAATCTGTTTTTATCTGTGCATCATATTATCAAACAGAAAAATGGGATGTCCTTTAAATGATAATGGTGACATTTAAAAACCCCTTAACCTAAGGAAGAGTTAATTTCTTTTTGAATTTCATTGGAAATGTTTATTGTTCAAAAAGAAAGCATTTTCCTATCACATAAAAATTATCATAATCCCCTTTTCAATGAGGCTTCCCGCATTGACATACTTATTTTATATATTTTACCATAGTATGCCATATTTTGTATTATCGGGGCATCCCATTATCAAATGGACATTCCATAAGTCCTTATTTGGATAAAAATGACATTTATAGTATCCTTCACATGAATAATATTTCATATTCTAATATATTTCATGTTATCAATGAGTTGGTCACATGTAACACATAATCCCTTATCAAGAAAACAAGTGTAACTCCATTTTGAATGAAGAATACTCATTTACCACCATTTATATTATTATCTATATATAAAACCCATATGTTGTATAATAAGTGAATTTCTTGATAACAAATTAATATTTGAAGTCTTATGAATGATAAAGGGGACTTGTCTTGTAGCCTTCACGTGATGAATCTGGCATGTCCATGGTGATTTTTTTAGATCAACAAGATTCACCGATAGGGATTCATGTGATCATTATTAGATCACATTTAATGCATAATATTGATGTTCAACATTCCTAGGGTTACATGATAACATGTATTATTCTGGGAAACATGATCTATGTTACAAATATTCATAATCTCCATGTTCCCTGATGATCATTCATATCCTTTTCAAAGAAAATAATTCTATTTATTCATGTAGGTTATTGATCCAAACATTTATGATTCACATTTTTTTAGTGTTAATAAATCCACTTGGTATGTATTGTATTGATGCCATTCTTATTCTTAAGATGGATGGATTATGAAAATTTTACCCAAGGATAATATTGACACTCCCTTTCTTTATTAATTTCCTTATTCAATAACATCCCCATGAAATATTAAATTTCTTATGATCATTGATCATTAAATTTCCCCTATAGAATGATATTATTTATCATTAATATATTTATTTATTAAACGATATATCATTCCTATATATGTAATTATATAATTATTTTTATTTTAATATTTTTTGGAAATATTGATAAATTTTTATTGTTTATAATATGACTATATTATCATAAGTTCCATTCTTAATGGGTTAAATCTATTAATAAATACATTATGAATATTTTGGATGTTATGATACAGGTGAATAAAAATTATAGAAGTCCACTTGATGAATTGGTAGTCTCATGAGATGAATCAATTACCTAGCCTTAGTTAGATGTGTTTATGGTGTATACTAACCCATTAGTTTTAAATTGTCTTCGAAAATGTCATGAAATTGGAGGTATCATAATTGATGAGAGCATGATGTCTAATAATTATGCATTCAGTTCATATATAATTGTTTTTCTTATTATCCATGATATTTTCAAAATTAGATTATCAATGAAAATATTTTCAATCTCATTTTATTTATTAAATTACATTATTTTCATTTATTTTCCTTTATATATTTATTATGGGTTATTAACTCATGATAGTCATGATATTTTAGTGAGATTGTTGTTCATTTTTTTCATTTCCATACTAATTATAAATTTTATATTCAAGATAATCTTGTTATTGATTAAAAAAATGTATGTGATGATATTTACCTTTCCATATTGGTTATTCCTTGTTTGTTATTCTTTATTTAATCTTGATAAATAATAATTTACTTAAATCTGACTAATTATTTTAACCCATCCTTATATTTTACTTTCCCATTAATCTATGATGTATAATATGAATGAAATTCAAATTTATACCAATGTGAATAATGATAATATCAAAAAATATTAGGGAATAACTTGTGTTTTCCAATGTAATACATGAATCATATATGCTTTTAGTGAACCATTATTGGTAAACTATTTGGTATTTCCATAGAATATCACCTATAACTTATTACATTATACTAAAGTATATACTAGCTATGGGTTCTTGAATTTGGGGGTGTTAAATGTCATGTTATGTAGAATCTTTTTCCCCTACAACTCGAGAAAAATACATTAGAATTATTTAAGTATATGCATGTTAAATTAATTTTATATTATTTAAATTGAATATAAAATCTATATTTTAAAATTTATTTTTAATATAGGATTCTTATGATGGATAACCACCAGTTTTTAAAAAGTACCGTTTTACAAATTATGTTATCGAACATAATTATCATAATGTTATATGGGATCATTACAATATGTTTATATTATTATGAATGGACCTTGTTTCATGTCCATAAATTTATCCATGGACCTAATTTCATGTTTACAATGCCAGGATTAAAACATATTCCATGTTAAAAATTTTATGCATAAACCTGATTAAAAGTTTTTAATATTATGCCTAGATCAAGTTTAATTTCCATTTGTTTCTGAGTGGACCATATTTTCTGTTCACAGTTGTGTGAGTGAACCTTATTACTTGTTAATTATTTTTTTCAAGGACCTATTTAAATGTTAATAATATAATCAATGGACATGGTTTCATGCTCATATGTTTATATGTAATCCATATTTTGTGCTAATTATGTTAGGATTCATTATTACGGCCTATTAAAAATGTTATTTTGGACCTGGTTTCATGTCTATAAGTTTATGTGAGGGCCCAATTTTAGGCACATAAATTAATGTGTGAACCTATTTACTTTTTAACATGATAACATTTTTTATGATAATGTTTGTTCCACAAATCTATGCCTTATGACTATATTATTCTCCCATGGATTATTCTATTTGATTCCCTTATGATTCACGCCTTTTGAACTAAAAATATTTATTCCATGACTCTTGAATATGAACTTTGATGTGAAGGGTACTATTTTTTAATGAAATGATCATGTTCTCATACATTTATCCTCATGACTATGACTAAATATTACCCTTTTTTACCCTTAATGATAATTTTATCCCAACATTTATTATTTATCCTTTTACCCATAAATGAATAATGGTTTTGAGTAAGAGTAAAAAAGTGGAAGATATTTTTGGGAAATATTGAAGATATTTCACAGGGTTAGAAAATTCTGTTCCAAGATTCCAAATACACTAAACTATTATGGTTCTCATGCATGAACATTGGTAATGTTCTTAATATTCATCTAATATGATGTAACATCCATGTTCGTTAATCTTGGGTTGCTATAGTTGTTATCAAAAGAAAAAATTTATCATCATTTGAATACTAAGAAGATAAATCTTTTGTGAGCACTCAAAGGATATTTAAAATGAAATTTACTGGGAAGTTTGTAGGGATAATCCTATAGTTTTATACATTTAAAATTATGTTTCTTGATTTAGTCATCTTATATGAAATATTTCTTGATTATGCAGTTTTCTTAATTAATTAGTGTTTCTCACAATATGCTTTCTGATATTATTCAATCGAGTATACTTGAATTAATTGGGGTAAAATTGAATACATTAGATGTGTGAGGTATGGGAATTAAAAAAATAAATTTCTTAACTGGGATTCTCACAAAGAAAATGAAGAAGCCGGTACGAGTACCAGTTGTACTATTGTATATAATGAGACCACAAGTGACATGTGAAAGTTTCGAGATGTTATAACTATATATTTTAACAATAATCATAAGAATAATGATTATATTGAGGTTAGGGAACATTAATAAATGATTAATATTTCATATTCTTGTATGGGGGTATTATGGATTATATTTTTGAATCCTAAGTAATGGATTAAGAGTACTGTTAGATTATTGTGGTGTATATGTCTTGAAATTCAATGATTATGTTATATGAATCATGATGTATATAAGGATTAATTATTAAGAGATTTTCTAGAATGTTTGATGTGATACTGATGAACTAGAAAACTGATTTAATTCAAAGGAAAAATTAAGGTACGGAATCTATTTACATGTTCCTATAAATTAGAATATAATAATTTTTATGTGTAATAGGATGATTATATCGATTACGTAAATTTGATAGTATTTATGTACTCATAAATAATAAATGATTTAATGAAAAATTGATTTACGATATCAAGGATGGATTTTATAAAATATTTGGATTTATGAAATATATCTGAGGATCTGTGGAATTAAAAAATCATGCAGGTTTACAATAAGGATTTATGGAAATTCTGGTTATTTCCATGGTTTAAGAGAAAATGAAATAACTATATTCACATGAATGTTATGTGGCAACCAAGATATACGCTATGGTATATGGGGGATCAATGTTGAACTAATTTTGAGAAATTTTTAGTTCTAATTTATAAAATTTTGGATTTTCATCATTTAAATGAGTAATAATCTAAACCATTTAGGGAATTCATTAGGTTAATGTTCATTTGAGTTCTTAGATATTACTATATTATCTTACCACATGGAGATTTCTGCATATCAGATAAATTTTGATAAGATTTTTGTTGTAAAAAATACAGATGGAAAGACATGTTATTTTATTTATGGATCTCATTATCTTATAATAATTCAAGAATAATAAAAAATCATTATTTATTAAAATAAGAGATGATGTTTATATTGATCAAGAACAACCAAAGGGATAGATTATTGTTTTGAAAGTAATGAAATAAAGTAAATATATTTCTTTATGTTCATAGATGGTAAAAGAATTCATTAAATCAGAAAAAGGCTATTGAAAAATATTTATCCTAGATCACATGTCAGAATCCCATCATGTGATCAATAGGGTGATCAAGAAATGGGATTATTCATCCAGTGTAATCCCCTAAGTTAATCACTATATTTTACTTGATTGAAGTCCCTTGATATTGAGTGGATTTCCACTACAAGAAGTTCATTCTTTTGTGCTCTCATTCTTGTTCCTTACTTATTGTGAGTGTACCAGTTTTTTATAAAAGGGAGGAAATTATATGACTCAAATACACAGTTATATGATTCCATTATAAGATTGTATATTATATATATGACATTTATTAAATGGAGTTAATTTCATATCACACACATTCCACGATATTTCGGGGGGTCAACAATGGAATTATCTTTGTCTCCCATGAGAAATAGTGTCCATGGTATCACTATATCATTTCAATATTTATTAGACTCATGGATTGTCAAATGGAATTTACATGATCAAATTTAAATACCCAATATCCCTCAAGATATCTGGATTATATGTCTTGAAGTATTTTTAATATCATAATGCAAGTCAATGAGGAATTCATATGATCATGGAAGACTTATCTGGGGGCCTTCTAACTAACAAGTTGTCTTATTAGAGGATATTTTGGAACCAAGATGGGTTTTCAAGGGAGCCTTTATAAAATCATGATTTCATTTAAATGGTCATTCACCCAACAATGAATAGATCACAAAGATAACAAGATTCATTCGAATGGACTTCCTAGGGCCATGAAATAATGTATTCTCCTCAAGGCCCTTCCTACTAGAAATGAATTCACTATGTTTGGAAATAATATAGCTTTTGTTATATGAATGCACTAAGTTTGGATTGTGCTATACAAAACACCATGTTATGATTCTATTACATGAAACACAATGCACATATGAGAATATAATATCATATTACTTTACAATATATTTTTTATTTTAATAACACTCTTTATATTCTAAAGAGATTTCAATGCCTGCAATATGGAGTTAGTGTGTGTCACACGTAACACTGGGTTTCATTGATGACATATGTTACACGTATTATAGATTTTATGAGTGTGACCCAATATTGATATGAGTATGGGCCATTATATCACTAGATAATGGAGGATCGATAACTGGCTCACACTATTATTCCATACCAAGGTCTATATAATATACTCTAGAAATGGTGGCATAGTCTCACCGCAATAACACCCTAGTCCCATCCTACTAGTCGGAAAACTTTGGCATCTGGGGAGATGTGCTTGAGAATATATGGTCAACCGAGATCTGGGAACTATTGAGTGGAATCTAGGTTAGGGATGGTACAATCATTAACATTATTTTATTCTATATTTCTTTTTGAGTTTCACAATTTTATCATTCTTTATATTTTTTTATATTGGAAAGAGTAGGTTTATGTTTTTTCCAATCAAATGCAAGGATTTTTTCTGTTATAAATCATAATTAAAAGGTATGTCCTTATTTTATGACTCATAAACAATGTATAGGTTTCTTTTTATGTTTTTTCCATAGAAAGGAAGGTTAAATAGACTAGTTTTTTCCTCCAAGTTAAAAAAATAAAAATATTTTTACATGAATATCACACATTTTAAAAGTGAGTTTTTATTCTAGTGAGTACCATTAAACTTGCTATGTTTTTGGGGTATGGATAAATCATATAAATCAAAATAAAAAAATAAACAATGTTTAAGATTTAATTAAAATTGAGCACTATATACGAGGAATAAAAGTAAATATGAATCCTTATATCAATGTAAAACCATTAACACATTAAATATATTCACACCAACTTGAGATTTTTTTGATTTTATTACAGTTTTGACCTTAATAATTCAGTGTTTTGTTACTACCACTATGATCCTCCATCTCCTCTATCAGTCTCTAGGGATATGTCATTGAAAATAAATAATCCTAGATGAGACCTCATATTGAGTTTTATATAGATTAAATTCTAGGGTTCACTATAATTAATCAATAATTTAGTTAATTCATTCATTTAATTAATCCTGCTACAAATTCAAACATCTAGGGGTCTTGATGATAATGAAACTAACTTTATACCTAGAGAAAACACACCAATATAGACTAATTAGTCCCACCACAAAAAGGATAGTAATTACCTATGGGTTATGGTATGATTTCGATGAAATCCATATTTTTATGGATCGTGATATGATGATTTTTTATGATGAAATGTCACAAGTTTGTATGATTTAATTATGTAATGAGTGGGACCTATATCTCCCTCCAATACATTCGGTAAAAATATTTTACGCATATTATCTTGTAAAGCTAAAATCGGGCCATTATATCATGAGATATAAATCTTTACCCAATGTATTGAACTGAGATATAGGTCTCACTCATTACATAATGAAATCATAAAAACATGTGACATTTCATTATATAAAATCATCATATCATGATCCATAAAAATAGTGATTCTGTCGAAATCATACACATCTTAATAGTGTGATCACCATTTAGTGAGTTGTTCCCTTACAAGTGTCACACCTAAGCCAATGTTATTGTCTCTATTCCCCAACCGGAGAGATAAATTATTCTTTATATAGGCCATAAAACTATCAAAATATCTTTATCAGTTCACACTATTGATAATTGGGGATAAATCATAATTTACCTAGAACCCCTCACCTTGTTGAGTAATAATATTGAAGTGGGATGAGGTCAAAATTTCTTCAATTACTGGATGGATAAATCATATTAAATTGTAATGATGAATTTAATGCATTTCTTAATATTATCAATGATAATAGAGAATATCATTCAAAACCGATGAATAGTGTGATGGGAATGGCTCATAATTCTTGGGAAGCTTATCATATTGAATAAATTTGAGGGATTTTTCCATGCCATGATAGATTCTATCATTTTTTACTCCATTAGATAAAACCATTAAAAATCACATGGATAATATATGTTTATTCCTTGATCAAAAATGAAAATTTAGATAGTTGGGAATACTAATGATGAACCTTTAATTTCAGTATTGGTATGTCATGATATATTGAATGCTCATGTAGATATTGGTAATATTATTGAAAAATATCACAAAAGTCCTCATGAAATAATAAGTGATAAAATATCCAATTTATAAGTATCGTAAATGAAAACTGAGTGGTCTATAAGTCCTGTGTCTCATAGAAATAAAAAGTGGGATTAAATTCCCTTACCCTGTGTCTTGACTATCATCGTAATCGTTCAAACCATCTTTATAATAAAATTATTTCTATTATATATATTTTAAATATGATTTTATTGCATCTATCACCATATATTGTTTTATTATTAGATTATATTACTCACTTGGTAACAATTACAATTTATGGTTACGCATCGGGCAACATTCACTTTGTTTTTTTTCTTGTTTCTTAGTTTGTTATATCTGTTTTCCTTATATATAAATCACAATTTATGGAATTAAAGCCAATAAATAAATATCTTTTATATTACATATATTTTTATAATTATAATCTTTATAATATATAAGTCTTAAATGGAATACATTGTTAATGGAGACGATAGGTCAAACAAATGCATGAATGTTGTTTCTTTTTTATTTTCGTTTTGAAAGAAAGACAGAAAATGAAAAATCTTTATATATGTTATATGTATATAACATAATTATTTTATAATTATTAATTCATATATATCACTAAATTTAACTAATCACATCTTTAATTCATTCCATTTAGTATGTGAACAAATAATTTCTATTTGAAGAGGCAATTTCCCACACATCCTCAAACGAAATTACCATATTCATAGAATATAGAATACGTACAGTTATTTTATAAATAAAATGTGAATAATATTAAATAATTTAAAAATATATTATGCGTAATTTGGGTAAAGATATTTTACACCTATCCCCAAGTATCAATAGAGTGAACTGAGCTTCACACCAACCCCCAATTATAAATAGAGTGAACTGAGCTTCTTCTAGTGGAATTTTATGATGCTATGTTTTCCCTTCATATTGGGTCAAAATATTTACCATAACACTTCACATTGGGTCAAGTGGTGGTATATCATTTTTATGGTTGTAAATAGTGGTTCTCACACTATTAAAATATGTGACACACATATTTTAGAGTTTCAAAACACAAATTTTATTTAGTCTTCCTGAGAAAAATGTAACTCAATTTGATCTGAAGCTAGTTCCTACACTTAAAAAATCAATCATTTAATATTTTAGTAGTATTTAATGGAAATATATTTCCATTTGACTGGTATTGATCCCAGGATGTGCATTTTTAAGGAATTCAATATATTTTTAAACTGCTTATTTAGTCTTTTTGAGGACACTACACATCGGATTGAATTACTATCTATTCACACATATCAAAAATGTTTCAAAGACCATTTTACTGTGATTTAATGTCAATATATGGTAATATTATAGGTTTAATCCATTAAAAATGATTTATTGTTTTAAAACACTAAAAATGAATTTTTCCTCATCCTAAGTGAACCATAACTCAGATGGACATAACATCAATTCCCCCTTCCAAAAATTAATCCACAACCATTGTATTATGATGTGATGACAATTTAGATTTATTTGATATGTTTTTACTAAACACCATTGTGCGAGACACATGTTTTTATTTACTATAACAACATTATAAAAAATTATTAATTGAATTATATTTTTAGAATGAAATGTTAAATAATAATAAATTAATGGAAAATACATCATGAATTTGGTGAATCTGCATACGAGTCACCTATGTACTCAATATGTCTATTCACCTATAAATAGACATTATTTCATTAAATCATCTATACATGATGACATATATTATAATATCACCTTTTAATTTTTCCATATCTACTAAAACTGAGCATCCATACGGTACTCCATAGTGTGCACAACAACATCTACCTCGACCCGGGTGTGCATCCATGCATCTCTATAAGAACCCATTGCCTCTTATCTGAAAACTGCATGTTCTGGGACACTTGTTCCATATGTGAATGAGAAATCATGACCATCACAACCTATGACATGCTAAAATATCTTAACTTTTTTCACAGCAATATGTCATTGATTGTATTGTAGCAATGCAATATTAGCGTCAAAATGAACCTGATAAATATAAATAAGGAATTAATGAAAAAAATAAATATTCTCTATAAAATAAGATCTATTTTTTAATAAAAAAAATTCATACTAAAACACTAGATACATCGTGATCAATGTTCTAATGAGTTTTTATCCATACCAACATCCAATAAATGCACTCAACTCACTAGCATAACTAAAAAAATGTGGTCACCAATTAAATATTTATATTAAATTCATACGAATGTTTTTTAAATATATGAATGAGAAGTTTATTGTATACTTACATTATGTATATGTTATGACATGTATGGAGTGAGAAGTGTTGAATGCATGTGATAAGAGGTGTGTCTTAGGTCCCTCAACAAACAATATTTCAAACCCAAACTAGTGTAGTAATAGTGGGGATCTGGTTTCCTCCAAAGAGGAGAGTGTTTGGGGTGTGTTCTTATCTTATTTACCCGGATTAGTGTGTGAAAATAATGATTGAATTTTTTTATTTTTAATTTAATTTTTGGAAATAATGGTATAAACTCAGATCATTCCCTTATTCTTCCATTGAATCCTTTTTATAGTTGTTTCCTTACTCCTCTAATGAAACATGATCTCATTGATTACCCTCATCATGTTGTTTTGGATTTTATAATTGATTCTGATGATCTTGTATACCCTAATCCATCCTAGTTAGTGACCAAATATATCCAATCACCCTTAGAACAACCGTTATTTTCACATTGTATTGCATTATCTATGGAATCATTGGGTGGTATCCAAATGGGCTTAGGATCACACACTACATACACCCATTGTCTGTATGTAGACTTTATTTTTCTTGACTCTAGTAAAGGGAAAGATAAGGGTGATGGTGGTTCACGGTGTTAGTCCCCATCATTGGGGAAGACTTGTGGAGACGGCTTGTGGGTGATGACCCCTTGTCATGTGGAGTATTTGGGGCGATCATGATATTATCTTTATTTGTATTTAGACATATTTTATTGTATTTAAACCAATGTATCTAGTTTTTTCTTAAGACTTGTTTGGATTGAAAATTTCAGATTTATATTATGGATTTTTTTTAATGTTTTGTGCTTTCATACTTGGGTAAATCATTCCCAAACCTAAATTAATGATTCCCGGGAAGTTGTGCCAGTCCATGAAGATAGGGAACACCCTTCGGGTCTTGTCACGTGCCGAGTTTGGTTCCGGTATTGGTGGCCAACAAATTCAGTTCATGACACAATATGTCATATTACTTTATACTAGGGACATGGTCTCTATTCGATTCTTTATGAGTCATGTGTTGGGCATTGTAAATACATTCCACCATGAGGACCTCTAGTCATACACCAGGAGGGTGGTGATGACCATTTCAGCGTAGGTGGTGGAGCATAAGATACTAGTAAAACCTATAGTAGTTTCATTTGTGGATTCAACGGTTATTACAAATATAGGTATAGATGCACAATTCCAATTGAAAAAAATGACATTATATAGAGAATTCTGGGATCTCCACGATCTGGATCTTCTATGGTAGAGATTAGTTGTGTTTTCCTACAAAAACATCCTCCCGTATTTTTTTGCATGGTGGTCCACAATATTTTTAGCTATGAATTGAGACTATATTTTTATTTTTTGATCATCTTAATACACAAAATGTGTTAAAAACCAATATTTCTTGATTAACTTATCTTTGATTAATACAATATCTTGTGATGAACGTAGCTCCGGGTCGTAGCACACCACGACCAATCAAACTAGCCGTTTAAAAAGTAGATATGAATAGTAACATCCACATTTTGAAACATTATAAATTTTGTTTTTCAAAATGGGCTTCATTTTGGGATTTGGAATATCAAAATTATCATAGGTTGAATTTTTTTTGTTTTTGTAAAAACATTAAATTTTTTATGAATAGTGAAAAACACTACGTTATTGTTCAATACCGACATTATATTTAAATAAATATTTTTTTTATTTAAACTTATTTTTAAGTCAAATTAGATACATAATACTTATATTAGCCTGACGTAATTCATTGGAGCAATTTTATAATAAGATTATATAAATTAAATTTTATGGACAGTTTTTACATTTTTACCCACCTTCTAGCCACATATGTAAATTTTCTTAAAATGTAACTTCACCACTTCTGTTAATTGAATTTAAAAAATCTAACTGACATGGTTGTCATTAATAATTATGTTCTGGTTCTATAGGATGAAAATAAGTTTTGGTGAATATTAACTTTTGAATTTTATTTACCACGGTAAAAAGTAAATAGGGAAATTAAAGATAAAAATAATATTATAATTACCTCAATACATGTCCTAATTCTATTGGATAAGTGTATTTCGACCAAAATCAACCTTAGAACGAAATTATTTCCTTTAAGATCCACTTTGATTAGATTAGTACATTTATTATTTTTTTTAAAGAAGTTTTAAAAGTGTTAAATTAAAATTTTATTATCTAAACCATTATTAATATATAGATATAAATAAGATAAACTCAACATTAAATATTTATTAGAAATTTATAATTATTTATTACATAATGGTATTTTATTTATAATTTTTAGACATTATATAATTAAATTTATTTATGACACAATGATGATGCAGTAATTAACTTATTAATGAAAGATTAGAATAATTGATTTTATAAATATTAAAAATATTGTACATTGAAACTTTTTATTCCATCCAAGAATATTCAAGGTTAATATGAATTGTATTTTGTTCGAATTGATCATGTTTTTATTAATTTAACAAGAAAATACTAAATAGTGTCAAAATTGATATAAATGGGGTTTTAAAACAAATACTAATTTATTAATTAATTTAATATGAATAATAATATAAGATTCTGAAAAAGGACCTCAATAATGTTATATATCTTATTAATTAACCACTTGTGGTTCTCATTCCATTTTATAGTATGTTTATTAACCATATAGTTTAAAAATACTACAAGACATGGTATGAGTTAAACTATTTAACTAAGAGTCGAATCTAAAAGATATGGTTAATATGGTGACCAAAATGTGTATAAATCCTTTTGGTTGAGAGTATTTAGATCCATTCCCTTATTATCCTTAAAATAAATCCATTTGGCGTTACCCCCCCAAGAAAGCTTAGTCAGAGGCTAAGCTAGTGACCATTTATTAAAAGAAAGAAAAGAAAAGGTACAACATCAATCAAAACAAGATAGAGAAGCCACTAAAAATCATAAAATTCATACCCGTCACCACATCCATGATAGAATGATTAATCCGTTGTAGCTGACTCCCACTCATAAAATTCATAATGCCTCAGGATCTTGGAATATTTCCTTCTGAGATTCAACTTCTCCAATGAAATGAACTCCTTAGCAGACTGCGTATTGTTTTTCACACCATAGGCTGCCCCACATTCTGTCCCAATAGTAGACATAGTAGACATCAGCTTGGGAAGATATGGATAATCTTTCCTCGACCATCTTCGTGCTGGGACAGATTTGGAGCCCTCACTCCAAGATATCTTCTTATTCCCACCCTGTAAAATGTCACTGTAGGAGGGTCAGATCAAGATGCAAACATTATTCTTCCCACTATTAGGGAAGTCTCCCAATTTTTGAGCAAGGCACAACTCTTGATATCCCTCATTCACTCCCCGCTCCTGCTGAGAATGATTGTTAGAATCAATCATAGCCAAGCAATGTGGTTGTTCTGCAAGTGCCAAAGTGTCATGAGTCCCCTTCTCCATTGTCGTTTCACCAGAAAAAGCATCCTTACTACCACTTTCATTCAGAGAACTAGTTCCCTCATAATTATGGGCCACCCCATGCGCCGATTCTTGAATAAAGATACCTGTGGGAACATTAAGAGACACACATCCAACACCATCTTCCTTCCCTTTCAACTCCTCAACAGAGGCATCTAAAACTCCCAGAGCTGTGCTATCTCCAGAAGTATCAGAGTCCCAGTATGGGTGATTAATAGGATCTATCCGTGAAGAATATCCAGGTCCTTCAACTTAGAGAGCCTTCTCAATACCAAGAGCACGTCTTAAAGTATTGAAAACCTCCCTCACCATCGGATTTTGCTGCCTCTGCTGCTCCTCCTTCCGAGCAGCACCACCATTGATCACTGAAAGACAAGGCTGCCCCATTGCATCAACTACCTTCACCACAGGTTGAATCCCTGCCACAATCTACTCCATGGACTTCCCTTCCACACAAGACCCCTGATTCTGAGAACTTTCAAAAGAATCATGCTTTGAAGGAATGCTTTCCATTGGAGTCTTAAACAACGGCACAACCAAAGTCGGCGCATCACTGCCCCTATTACTCTTCCTCATAACCGTTTGCGAAACTAGTGCCTATCTACCTCTACGATAGACTGTGTCCACATGTCCAAAATGACTGCAAATAGAACAATGAGGCATCTAGTAATCAAATCATAACTCTTTCTTCCATTAAAATTCCTTCATGTCAGTGATCCAAACGCACATCACAGGGGGCCGTGCAACATCGATCTCAACACAAATCCGTGGACAGATGGGATGACATATAATCTTTGTTCGATGATCAGAACACATATATCTACCTACCATGTTTCTAATCGCACACATAATGGAAGGATTTTGAAATGACAGAGGATAGCCTGGAAGATTCACCCACATCACCATCGTCGAGGGATCACGCCGAATGTGGAAATTGAAACTCCATCGAAACAGGAAAAATGAGTCTCCATTGCAACGCCGAGGGGCCCTAGACCAGGCTGTAATCAGATTATCCTCCATCTCAAACCGAATCATCAGATGTCGTCTGTCCATTAAGCCGACTATTGAACGTTCTTTAGGATCCCAAGAGTTGAAAACAAACCAGTCGAACTCATCAACCGAAGGACGCTGATGTCTAAATCAAGCCACCAGCATGAGATTGCAAAGAACTGAGGCATGATTGTCCTCCGTCAGAGATTGAAGGAGTTTTGGTGCTCCCTGGAAGGGGTTATGAACTTTCGGGGAAAGCTAGATCTTTGTGAAAGAAGAAAGATACTCGGGATTGGAGAATAGTAAGAACTGATTTCGTTTATTAAGCTGAGAACACTAGTCTCCTCCCTCCGATCGAGAGGGGGAGAAATGCTTCGAGACATTAATTCATAGTTACAAAGATATTGGATCAGTCAAACCCTACTCAAATCTCTTCCAAACTACCCTCACATCCTCCTAGAGACCTTAATTTGATCATAAATCCAACCTAAGGATCCCTATTGTTCAAATCAAAAGAGACAACCTAAAGAAGAGGTAATTATTTCATCACCTATTTCAAAGATCTTCTCTTCTTCCACGTTCTCATTATTTTTTTCCCAAACTAAAATAATAACACCGATACCATCTTTATACTATAATTTTATTATAAATATGTTAAAACCTTATTAATTATTATATCAATCATGTGAATGACAAAGTCACCATACGTGTGTACATACTGCTTACTATCTCCACATCGTGGTGAAGTTTTTTATTCAACACTTCAATATTTTTATGGGTTTAATAATGAGTATAATTGATGTTAATAATAAATGTGGAATGCTTATGATTCTGTATATATTATATACAATACAATTATATTCAATTTCACTATAAATTGAATGATATTTTCGCTCGTACGTACGTACGGCTTACCCTCTTCACGAAGTGATGAGGTTTAAATCCCAATCATAACCATTCAAGAATAATGATCATTGGATGATTAAAAAATAATGTTCATGAACATAATATCATTGTTGATGTGAATCAAATACATCCTATCGATAATAGACATGACTTACAAAACAAAACATATAAAGTAAAATGAATCTGTTAATACCTGAAATTAGGATACTACAGAAATAATATTAACAATGAAATATTAGAGGATCACATTGGATATAATATTTATGTACGTTGTTCTTGTATAATTTAATAAATATTATTTAACCATTACAAAATAGGTTTGTGTACCATCAACTAAGGAAAAGTAAAAGGTAAGGGTTAATTTTACAACCTTTTTATTATCTGAGGTTGTTTATATGTATCTACTAGGACTTATTTATAATCCACATCCATGTTTTAAAATATTTTTACTATTTCCTAGAAAATGGGTTAAATTCATTTATACCTTGGTTTTACATTTTATAAATTTTTTTGAAAGGAATATTTCCGTTTTTTTCTAATCATGGTACTTTAGGACCTTTTTGACAAATTATGAAATGAATTTTTTTTAACTTATACGGGGAATGTGGATATTTTCCGCCATTATAACACCTTCAAAGAATCCATTACAATATTTTATGAATATTTTCAAAATAAAAGTTTTCTTTTATAATTATGAAATTTTAAAATGATTTCAAAGTGGAAAGAGATATTTCTCTCAAATTGTTCTTAGATTGATTTTTTCTATTTCTTCATCTATTATTGGATTTTAGGTATACTTGAAGTTGGTTTATTATGATACAATATTCTATATAGTATTTATTGTTTTATGATATGTTTTATTTTGTATGTGCTATTTTATTTCATTCACAATATATGGTCAATGTATTAATATTTCATATGTTATTTTAATATAAATGTTTATGTTTTATATCATCCTTTTCATATGGGGAATGCATTGGATGTAGTAAGTGATGGGTGAGGCCAGCTATATCCCCTTGATGCATCTGTAGGCCTCATGAGACAAACTAGTGTTTTGGAACAAGGCTTTGACAGAAATATATTTAGGTTCTTGGCACGAGGCCTTGACATTGTGGCTATGAAGTTCGGTATTATGCATTTCATCATTATAAGATTAGAAATGGATATTACATGTGATTTTTCATCAAGTATAATATCCATGTGAATAATTTGTTGGAATTATTTGATTTATCTTTTCCACATTCTACTGAAGGTTATGTTTAAAAGTCTTTTGTTTTAGTCTTATACTATGGCTTAATTGTTTATGCTAATTTACCATAGTTTTCATTATATTGTTATCCTTACTGAGAATATGATCTCACACCTTTATTATGTTTTATTTTCAAAGGATACAAATAAGTATATTATGACTGACTTTCAAGGATAGAATAGCGAATATGAGTGTGTCCAGTGGAGAAACAATGTTACGTTTTCCTTTCATAATGTATTGTAAAACTTATGTATGTATCTAGTACTTCTAAGGATACTAAACTGATCGTTTATTTGGGACATGATCAATTGTGACCATGAAAATGTTATTTAATAGTGCACCGACTCAGGATAATTGGGGTTGGGTCATTAATGTTTATATTAGATGAATTTTAGTATAAAACGTGGAAACTAGATTTAGTAAATCATTGATTAGAGAACATTACCCTAAGATAGACTTTGAGGATTAATATAGATGAACAACCAAAATTTTTGGTTATATAGATATTATGTGGGTTTTACATGAAATTAATAATAGAATTGATACTATAAGTGGATGTGATTCTAGAAAAGATGTACCTAAGAATGAAAACTATAAGGAGTATCGGGCTTGACCCGGGGTATCCTGGTACATGACAATGGGCATTACTGTGCACCTGGTTTGAAACTCCGAAAGGATATGCTTACAATAAATAAAATATTCATTAAAAACTATTATGAAGGATTTATAAGTAAATACTTCCTTAAATAAATTTTTTTTATGATTATTGATTACATGCATAAACTGTTCAATTTATGTTATGTATTTTCCATGTTTGGAATTATGCATTGCGATTTATAAACTAATCTAGTGTGTGACATTGTTTAGAAATGGTTCATAGTGGAAGGAATATAAACCATATCAAATGACATAATCCATATATCTATTTACCTCATATTAAAGACAACTATAATGGATATAGTGATGCAAATTGTGCTGAATAGCTTATTACCATCTTGGGACAACTCACTTAGGTTATGAATAAAAAACATACACTTATGAAGAACCCTGATCCACAATACAGAGGATCAATGTTAGACCAATTCATGAGGAAAAACCAAACAACAATAAATGGGACTACAAAATACATTTTTAGAATAGAAATGGATAAGCTTCTTAGAAAAAAATATTTCATTATTTGGGGAGTAGATAAAAGGAAAACTTTGTCCGGGAAATTTATCGCCTCCCAGGAGATGCAAGTCAATGGTCGTCATTAATTCAAAACACAATGTTGGATGATGGATTGAAAAATATGGAATGGAGGGATTATATATATATATTATTAGAAAAATAAATTTCTCATGAACATCGAGCAGATATAGAAAGGAGATTTTTGAGTATGAGGAAAAAAGTGGATGAGAATGTCACAAAGTCTGAGGCAATCCTTATACGGTTATCAAGGCATGATGCAGATTAGATACATAACCCATGAAGTAATATTGATAAATTATTTAATGGGTTAAAACTATTTCTCAATCAGGCATTAGTCTCACAATCCTTCTCATCGTATGAAGAAATACTCTAAAGTGATATCAAGACAGAAACAGAATTATTTAAGTCTTGTTACTTTAATTTGAACAAATAGAATATAAGAACTATTGGGAACTTTGGAAAAGGAAATAAGGGGAAGAAGGGAAATATCTAATTTCCATCCTATAGTACTTTTGGGAAGAAACAGACTAGAACGTGACTAAGGGGGATGATAGTTTGTTACAAGTGTAGAGTAAAATGCCCCCAAACGAATGATTGCATGGAGAAGAAAGAGGTTGTTATTGTTCAATTCCACTATTGTATTGAGATGGGGAATTATGAAAATAAATGACTTATGCATCGAGGAAACTTAACATAGAAAAGGCCAAGGGAGAAACCCCAAGCTTATGCGATCACAACTACTGAGGTTAAATCAATGAATGACATCGTGGTATGTACATAAATAATTTACTAAAAATTAAACAATTCATTATTTGATTCTAGATCATTAAATTATTTCATATCATTTCAAATTTCCAAGACAATTATACATTTCTAATTTGACATATTATAGGAGTTGTCAGTCAAAACTCATAAAGTAAGTATTATTTCAATAATTTTTTTCCAATAAGTTGCCATTATGGCATATTAATTTATTTTATCTACTAATATTATTGTCATATATGTGATTTAATTTGATATAATACTTAGTAAGGATTTTATTTTAGACCATGATTTGATAAATTAATGTAAGAGGAAGGAGATTACTGTTTTTTATAATGATAAGGAATTCATTATCTTTTGATAAGAAACATCCCCATCTGATTCACATCTTGATCCACCCCATGTAAATCCTCTAAATCCAATTATTGTGGATGGTGGTAGAGAAATAACTATGGGTGAGGAAGGGAATTTTCAAATATAGGATGTAACTATTTTGATAGAATAAGTAGATATGTGTCTAGAGGATTTACATGGACATCCTCCAGAATTTGAAATTGAGTTTTCCAATGACTAAACTACTAGTTCAAGGCCTATATCTATGTACCCTTATAAAATGGCCATTGTGGGATTAGTGGAACTGAAGAATCAACAAGTGGAATTGAGTAATAAAGGATTTATTCACCCTATTGCTTCTCCATGGGGAGCCCCTTTTTTGTTAAGAAGAAAAATTGATCTATGAGGTTTAACATTAACTATAGGGAGATCAATTCTATAACACTAATGAAAAAGTATCCCCTACCTCAAATTTATGATTTATTTGATCAACATAATGGATCTCAATATTTTTAAAATATTGAACTTCCATTTGGATACCATTAGTTGTGCGTGAAGAAGGAAGACATTCCAAAGACAACATTTTGAACTAGGTATGGGCATTATGTGTTTACAGTAATGCCTTTTGGACTGACTAATTCACCCTTTATATTCATGGATCTGATGAATAGACTTTTTAAGGAATATAGTTAAGAATTATTAGTGTTTTTTATTACTGATATCGTGATATACTCTAAAATATACGAAGATCATGAAAATATCTTGCGCACTATTCTAAAACCTCTTAGAAGAAATGAATTATATGGGATGTTTAGCATGTGTGAATTATGGTTTCATGAGATTTCTTTTCTAGGCCATATTTTCTCTATTGTTCGAATGTCTGGTGATCCTTAAAAGTAATGGTAAATCCAATAATGGCCAACACTGATGAGTATAACTGAGGTATGCAGTTTTATTAGTTTAGCATGATATTATTGGCATTTCATCCAGAATTGTTCCCAATTGGCTAACCCATTAACCAATCTCTAACATAAAGATATTAAATTGGTTTGAAAAAAAAGTGTGTGAAGAATAATTTTAATAACTGAATAGAATATCAGTTAAGGGTCCTATCTTGACCCTACAAATGGGGAATGATGGGTTTGTTATTTATAGTGCTATGTTAAATATAGGACATGGTTGTGTTTTTATATATAATAATCTATTTATTTATTATGTATCATGGAAGATAAAAAATTCTAAAAAAAACTATTTTACTCATGATATTTATTTAGAGGCTATTATCATTGCTCTGAATATATGGAGACACTATCAATATGGTAAAAAATGTGAGATATATACTGATCAAAAGAGTTTGAAGTATTTATTTACATAGAAAGAACTCAACCAGAGGTGAAAGGGATGGGATGAACTACTCAAGGATTATGATTACACAATACACTACCACCCAAGGAATAATAATTAGGTGGGATATGCCATGAGTAGAAATGATCATGGTGTTCTGAACAATATGAGAGATGAAAGGGATCCTATGTTCATGGATCTAGTAAAGATGGATATGGGAATGACCATGGAAGTTGAAAAATATATACTTATTCAAATGGATTCCAAACCATCTTTACAAAAAATGATACAAATTTCTTAGACTAATGATGAAGAGTTTCAGAAGAAAATTAAATCTATAAATGATGTGATATTGATTGAATTTGTATATGAAGATTGAATTTGGAAATTTGGGAAGAGTATTTTTTCCCAAAATACCTGACCTAAAAAGGTAATTTTCTTATGATGCTCATAGCTCCAATTTCACTATACACCCTGGTATCACTAAGATGTATATAGATTGGAAGGAAAATTTTTTGTGGGACATCATGAAGAGAGAGATTGCTTATTATGTGTCAAGATTATGGTTTTTCTATAGGAGATGGCGGGAAAATGACATCCATGAGGAGTCATGAAACCTCTTTCCATACCTTAGTAGAAGTGGGATGATATTATTATGTAATTAGTCATGGAACTACCAAATAATCTTTGAATGAATTATGAAATATGAATTGCTAATGATTGTCAAACCATGTCATCACATTTTCTTACTCTAAGAGAAGATTTACCACTTCAACGTTAGGAAAACAATATATTATTGATGTTGTAAGACTTCATGGTGTACCCATATTGATTTTTTCTGATAGTGATCCCCATTTTACATAATTATTATGAAAAGTATTCATAAATCCCACGATATTGAACTTCATTTGAGCACTTCCTACAACCCTCAATCTAATGGACAATCAGAATGGACTAATCAAACCATAGATGGCATGTTGAGATCTTTCTAACTTTAACTTCAATGTATGTGGGATCAGTATTTACGTCTGGTAGAATTTTTATATAACATTTTTATCCATTCAAGTATTTATATTGCAACATATGAAGCATTATATGGAATGAGATGTCACACACCAAATTGTTTTGTGATGTTCGTAGAGGAAAACTCATAGGCCCAGAACATGTTAATGAAACAATGGAAAAGTTTAAGATTATCCTGACCCACATCAAAGAAGCTCAAATTAGGCACAAGCGTTATGTCGATAACCAAATTAAGGATTTGGAATTTCAAGTTGGTGATCTTGTTTTCTAGAATGTATATCTATGCAAGGGTGTTATACGATTCAGTAAGAAAGGTAAATTAATTCCTAGGTAAATTGGACATTTTGAAATCCTGGAATAATTTTGAGTTGTTGATTACCATTTTGAAATTCTTCCAAGCCTCTATACTGATAATGATGTGTTACACATATCACTATTGAGAAAATACATGTAGACCCAACACATGTACTCACCTATGAAGAAATAGAACTGGAACCTAATCTTTCGTATTGTGAAGAGCCTATCAAAATTATTTATAGATGAAAACAAGTGTTCTGAAATTGGACTACTCATATGGTAAAATATCTTTGAATAAAATCTAAAATTGAATAAGAAACAAGGGAACATTAGGATCTTATGAAGGAGAACCACCCGAATCATTTTACGTTTTAATATTCTAGAAATTTTATGGATGAAATTATTTGATGGAGGGATGAATGTAACACCTGAAGCTTTGACAGTACACTTCTCATTGATTAATTCAATAGCTTGCATTGTACGTAGCACTAGGTAATAGCACACCATGACCAATCAAACTAGCCATTTAAAAAGTGAATGGGAGGGTAATGCCCGATTTTCCTCGGTGGTCAGATTACTATTCCTTCTACCTGTGAATGTTTTAACTGTAGCACATTACCAAATCCATCATGAGTAACGTTTTAATTTTTCAATGATCATTATGGAAAGAAGGTGAGTAAAATTTGATATTTAAATAATTATTATAATATAATAAATATAATATTATTTCATTAAATATACATTTATATCACCCTTGTGGTGTGGTTTTGATAAAAGAATCACATCGCATCATGGAGGTCGTAGTCCACACGTACACTCGAACGACGTTATCATTTTACCATTGTAATAATGAAAATTATATATTACGTATTTTAGAATGATAAATATGTCATTAATATCGTAATAATGTCATTTATATTTCATATACACATTAATTTATCCTCATTACCTTCAATTTAATGTGTTGGTGAAATATGAATCACCTAGATTCGTGAAACAATAGTCTACCATACACATGAATGACGTTATCATATCCCTCACAGAATTGAATGTAAGATGTTATATCTGATATTATAACTAAATATGTTTAAATATTTTTAAAATATCATACAAAAACGTTATGTCACGACCCGTCCTCGGGGCCCGTGCCGTGACTACCCCAAGCCCACCTTCCATAGGCCAGGGGCTAGCGACTAGCACCAAAGGCGTAAATCCCGATAACTGGGAAGGCGTTGCCTTTATAAAATAAAACAAGCACCACAGAGTAAGCAAGCGGAAAAAAGTAAACACTAAGTACAAGAGAAGTGCTGAAAAGTAAATGGGCCAAAATACAAACCCAAAAGAAAGTACAACTACAACTGAACAAGTACAACATAAAAGATAACAGCTGGATGGACGAAAGCAGCTCCTGGGTTGTCCTCCTCGGATCCTACCTGAAGGGTAGGTACAGATGGCGCATCTCCTGGTCGTCCACCACGGATCCTACCTGAAGGGTAGGTACAGATAGCCTACTCCACGCTCTCGCCCGTCAACCTCCTCTGTGTGTCGTCTCGTCGTGTAGTCCACCTCCGGGTACTGACTCATCGTGTAGTCCACCTTTAGGTACTGACTTGTCATGTAGTCAACCTCCGGTTATCATCCAGTCCTCGAACACTCGGCCTCCGTCAGCACTGCCCGTCGTCTGCAACCAACACAACGAGGTGTGGGCATAGCCCGTGCAGGGGTGAGTATAACGATACTCAGTAGGGACCCCGAGACCCTAAAGGTCTCACTAAACCGACAAGGATAACCACAAAGAAGATCTCAACAGATAACCTCTACTTAGGTATATTCCCATACATATACCTATGTTATCAAGTAACCCATCTCAATCATGAGGAAACACAAGGATTGTGAAATCAACGGATAACCACTACCCAGGTATATGACCATACATATACCTAAGTTATCAAGTGACCCATCTCAATCATGAGGTAAACACAAGTTCAAAAGAGTCAGCTCAAACCAGGATTTTCATTAATGAAACCGTAACTGTTGAAGAGCTCCGTGCATAAAGTGTACAGTGGTCCTGTCACGACTCCGAGGTACTTCTCACTAACCTAAGACTGCTGAAGTACTCCTCCTGTCGAGTACCGTGGGTCTGCGGCCAACTACCGGGCGCTCCGTCCGCTGAGGGTCTGTCGCCAAATACCGAGCGCTCTCCCCAATAGCCTACAGAGGTACTCCTCCGGTCGAGTACCGTGTGTCTGCTGCCAACTACCAGGCACTCAGTCCGCCGTGGGTCTGCCGCCAAATACCGGGCGCTCCGTCCACTGTGCTAGTTGACTCACTCCAAGTCGAGTCGGTCAAGCAGTCGTCAGGTCTCAGTCGTCTACACGGTCTACGTACTCCGCTCGCTCGTCTCTGGGAGGGTCTGCTCCATGAGCTACAGGTTGATACTCCAAGTATCTCAAATTCCCACGAAAAAGTATCTCAAAGTACCGCCTCGTCATAGGGGTCTCAATGCAACAGACAGCGCGTCAATCGGACGCTCGGTCTGTGAGTTACTAGCCTTTTCGTCCCAGGGGCCCGGTTGGTTTCGTGTGCGAACCAACCCGGCCGTAACTCAACTATACCCCGAACACTCATAGGGTATACTCATAGGGACAGTTTCTCAATGTGATCACCAACGCCGCTAACGGTTCGTCAAACGGACGTCTGGTCTGAAAGATATCATCTTTCTCCGTTCCAGGGGCCCGGTTGGATTTCGGGCACAATCCAACCCGGTTGTAACCCAACTGCATCCAAAACTCGGGCGGAGGATGCCAAAAGTTCCGTATCATCAACAGGAATGCAACGCAACAGACGGCGCGTCAATCGGATGCCCGGTCTGGAAGTTATTGGCTTTTTCGTCCCGGGGGCCCAGTTGGTTTTTATGTTAAAACCAACCCGACCGTACTCCAACTGCGTCCAAACCTTGAGCGGAGTAAGGAAAAAGATCCGTCTCCCTTATAGAAATCCATAAAATTCGACGGCATGTCAATCGGACGTCCTTAGCTCAAGATATGAGTGTTTCCGCTCCGAGGGCCCGGTTGGTTTCGTGTACAAACCAACCCGGCCGAAACCAAAGTAATCTGAAACCTTGAGTGTGATATACCGAAATGACCGTCTCTATCCAAGGATCGTGTTTCCACTGACGGCGCGTCGTTCGGAGGCACGTAGCACATGTTACATGCAAAAGACCGAAAACGGTCTGAAGACGGGGGGTCCGGGCCCGGGCCGACCCCCCTGGGTCGGCCGAACCGGGTCGACCCGACCCTGTCCGACCCAGCCGGACTCGGTCCGGTCTAGCCTGGGCGCGGCCCGGCCGGTCAGACCGGCCTGGATCGGCTTGCCCGAGCGGCCGAGCAGCTCGGGTACCGCGGGGCGCTGCCCCCGCGGGTTGGAGGTGCCGCGGCCCCGCGTGGGGCCGCGCCGATTCAGCGGACGCGGCATGGCGCCGCGGCTTCAGCCGCGGCGGCCCTGTCCGGCGGCGCGCTGGGGAGCCGCCGCCTCCGGCCTCCGGAGTAACTCCGGTGGTCCGTTTTCCTTCCCGTCTGCGCCGTTGCCCCTCCCGGGTTCCGTTCTTCACTGCGGGATCATCAAAATGCCCTTGCATCACGTTTTGTTGTCGCCCGCCAAATCTGCACAACCACGAAGAACGGTGGAGGGTTGTCGGGCCGTGTTCGTTTGGCCCGCACCCTCCGCATTAGAATAATAACAACGAGAGAATTATGCAACACATGAAACAACAATTTTAATAAATTAAAATTGTTCATATGAATCTGGTTCTTTAATTTTTAAAGAAACGTTCACGGGAATATAAAAGAATTATTCACAACAACCCCTACCTCGTCAAGTCGTCGCACATGGGTTCTTCAGGGATTTGATCTCCGCGGAAGGAGGCGATCGTCGCGTCGCAGAAGGCATCGCGTCGTCGCAGAAGGGCGTCGCGTCGTTGCGGAAGGGCGTCGCGTCGTCGCGGAATACGGTGCGCGTCGACGAACTCCGAGGTTCAAGAACAACAGATTTAATTTTAATAATTAAATCCGTGAGTTGTTAAAAACCACAAAAGAAGTTTTAAAAAAAGAAACCCGAAATCTCTTTCCTCAAACAGAAGATCGAAGATTTCGTTGCGGACGAAGGACCATCGCAGAAGAACATAGCGGAAGAGGAAACGTCGGCGTCGCGGCACACGGCGTCGCGTCGTCGATTTCCGTGGTTCGACGTTCTTCGTAGGAGGCCGGCGTTCTTCGCGTTCTTCGTGTTCTTCGCGTTCTTCGCGTTCTTCGCGAAGAAGGGTGAAGGCACAAGAGTTCTGTCAAAATCCTCCCTACGTGTAATCCTCAATATGTGGCGTTGGTCTTATTTTATTACTACGCCAACGTATTTCAAACCGGTTTTGAAACGAAAAAGAGATAACTAACGACCCCTTAATTCTTAGAATTAATTCAACAAAATAAACCGCCCAATTAATTCAACGAAGAAAACCACCCAATTAATTGGTGCGTTAAGAAATTAAGAAAACGCGTCAATTGACTTTCATAATGACGGGTTTTCGCGGGCGCGTTACTTAGCGGAAAAGAAACGGTGGGGCTCGTGCAGGACCCACCTCACAAATATCCTACCAAGAGGGTAGGATATTTCTGGATAGCACCCTATCTGCATCGACTCAATTTAAGCTGCTTTAAGTGGCTTCAAGTGGCTTCCAAGCGGCTTAAGTGAAATAAAATAAAGTTTGTCGTACAATTTATTTTATTTCTTAACTTTAAGCCCAAAAATTAAAAACCACACCCGAGAAAACGCAACTCCGGAAGAGGAGTTTCTAAGCAATTATCGGCGCTGCGATTCCATCGGTGCCCTCAGAATTCTATTCCGAGCACCGGTTCAAAAGTTAGAAGAACCCGCTCATCCGTTCACTGAACGTACCCGAGCCAAACTTCGGAAAATGATTCCGGGCACACCGGGCCTCGGAATCAGGTGCCGTCAGAAACTGCGGTCTTGTAAAATTCCAAAGAAAATTAAGAAAAAAATTTCCTTGGTATTTAAGGGTCTTTACACGTTAAATTAATCAATATAACAAGTCTCGATAGGTAGTGTTGGAAAATGAATAACATCGGTTCGCGAGGTGGTATTTCTCCGTACACACGAATGATGATTTTGTATCCTATTTGATAGAATAAGAGATATATTTAGGTTATGTAATTAAAATAATAACATATTATTATATTTTATATACATTTATTATTATATATTAATAATTTATGAATATTTTAAGGAGGTGGAAGAAGAAATAAAATAAAAATGCTCAGTTAAGTAAAATACTTCTTCTTTGTACAACCTCCTAAGGTTTGTGCCACTATTCTTATTAAGATGGATTTATATTCAAAATAATCACTCTATTATGTGGGTAGGTAATTAATTAAGAGATTTGTCTATGTATTGGTCAAGAAAAATGGCATTTAATGTGTGAATAGGATAATGGAGGGTGTGTACTTTTATAAGTGAGGTGAGGGGCTCACTTGAAATTTTTTAAAAGAAAAAAGTGTAACTACAATTTTTATCTTAAAAAATACTCCAAAAGAGACAATTATTTAGAATTAGATATGATAAGGTTTAAATAATATCATAAAATTGATTTTATACAAGTTAATATGTCATTGGGACTCTTATCTTTTTAGTTTAACCCTTGGTAAATCTAGTTTTATCTTAACCACGGTAATAAATTTTTACAGTTGTCACTATTAATTATGGTAAAAAATCAAGAATAAATTATTAGATAATATAAATTATTTTGATTAAAAATATTTCATCATTTTTAATAAATTATATTCATATAATTCAAGAGTTTTAATTTAAAATTAAACCTACAGACGCGATGAAAACGAGTTTTTTCAAGAAGTGTATTTTTCAAGAAAAATATAATTTTATATTGACTTTATGACTAATAATAATAATTGTATGAATATAAATTAATATTTATTGATATATAATATACAAATTTCATTTAAAAAATTCCTCATTAGGTGTTATTTTAATTAATTAAAATGGATAAACATTATGCACATTAAAATAGTTTCCAGACAAACCTTTTTTTAAACACACAAAATTACTTATACTAAAATAATATATATATATATATAATTAAAATATAATTATTCAGATTAAATATAAATATATAATACATATGTTACTTTAAATCTTGTTAAAACAAAATTATACTTTCAAATTTCATAATTTATTGAAAAGAAGTGACAGTTGTACATAAATTGGTATTTTTCACTATTCACTGAAAAACAATATTTTTTGAAAAAACCCAAAATTTCACCTCATGTTAATTTTGATAGAATAATTAAAAAAAATTAATTATTTTTATCAAATATAGTTTCTAAAATTTTCATAAAATTATTTCAATATTTTTTCAAGAAAATAAATTTAATGCATTTTTGAGGAAAATTTTTTTTGGAGAATAAAATTAATTTAAAAGTTGATTGATTATTTACTAATAATTTATCAATAATTTATATTGTGTAGGAAATATGTATATATATCATAAATTATTTTATATTATTCATACCCAAAAATTTAACATCTAAGATATAATGTTATATATTTCACGGGTCTTTTAAGTTCGTTGTTTTTGTTGAATACACTATTGAACACATTTTTCTTTTCGAAATTATATGGGTGTTACAAGTCAACCATGTTTGATTCCATCATTATATTATCATTATTTTTATAGTATTCACTAATAAATTTAATCAAAATCATACAAAAAAATTTTTCAAAACATTTTTTTATTTAAAATGTATTGATTGAATTTATTTAACTAATTATTCCTTGGATGAAAAAAATGATCCAATGTTTTCAATTATTTTAATTTTTTTGTAACATACTTGAACTGGGATCCACTAAACCAATGACCTAAGCTGGGTCATCACATAATATTAATAATTCCTCCCTTTACGCCAGAGTCTGCCGACTAGCATTGAGGGTCTAATAAGCCACGTAGGGAGACAATACACTCTTTACCAGAGTATTCCACAATAGTTTTCAATATAAATAATGTAAAAAATATATAGTAGCCAATAAACAGGCATATCCAAACAACTCTCAAAACTGGGTACAAACCAAAAATCAACATTAACCATGTCATTTAATTCTAATAGTGCTAAAATGAAGGAAAACGAAAATATGGACAATTAGTCGAATACCCAAAATGGTCCTGACTCCAAGTCTGTATCCTCGTCCATGCATATCCTAAGCCAGAATCAACTCCCTAGCACCTGTCTCTTTCCCTTATCCAAACCTACAACAATAAAGTCTTTTTGGGTACCCAAAAATGGCCCAAGAAGGGTGTGAGTACATTTTAGTAGGCCTCCACCAATGGTGTCTACAAAATATCCAGTCTAAACATATAGTGAAAGAAAGTATGAAGTAAATGGTATGATAAACAAATGAAAAACTCAGGTTCCATTACATAACCAAGTAAAATTAAACCATTTATAACATTATTACAATTCCCATCATTTATATCATCTTCATTAATTAATCCCTTTTTGTCATGTGTTCCATGGGTTAGGTATATACATCCTCTACACATGGGTCTAAGGAAATAAATAACTATTTGAAACGGAATAATTGAAGTCCCTATCTCACTAGGGATGAACACATCATGTCAACACATTATCCTCACCTCGAATCCTTGGTCTGGGTGGAATGAAACCATTAAGGGAATTGATACTTTGTCCTCTTCCCAAACTTGTGCATTTTGGAGTGGATTTTAGAGCCTCAATCTAACTCAAACCATGGGCATAGAACTTCATGTCAGTACACCACACTACCAAGCCAAGTGCACATGTTAATTTATGCATTCACCACACACATACCATATCACAACCAAACACAACCAATACAAATAACAATCACATTCCATAACCATCAACATGGGAATTAATACTATGACATAACCCATTAACACATTTTCCATTTTCATTACTTATCTATTTATCCCATTTCCCATTCTCATAGCTCAACCCATTAATTATATTCAAAAACCCCATACATTTTCCAATATTATTCAATTACTATACATCATCCCATTATCCCATTTATCATTTCACAATAATATTCCCACTTTTTCATTTCATGTACAATTATTATATCACGAAGCACAACAACTTTATTACATTCAACCCATTAGGTATACCCCATAATTCATATGTCTTAACCCATTCAACATATTCATCAATTCCCTTATGCAAACCCATTTACTTGTTATTCAATTCATTAGACATTTCTAATTTAACATGTTTAACATTTCTAAAATACTAATCCTTTTATAAATTTCAACATAATTAAAAATCCATTTAACATAATCTCAGTTAACCCAATTAACGCATTTATCATTTATAATCCTTAGACTGTCCACCAATTACCCTTTGAAGATTCATAGAATAATAAGCCATTATCAATTAATTAAATTACCCCTTATACCATTATCCAAGTCTAGAAACATCTATCAATACTCCACTTTCAACTCAATTTATCATATCAACATTCTCATCATGGGATCCACGTTGTCACATGATAAATCTACACTTAGCCTTACCATGTTCTAGGTTCGTGGATATTGGCACACACTATGAGTGGCCCTAAATTGGTAAAATCATTATCATGAATCCCAATAAGATCATGAGGGGTTGAACTTATCATTTATACCCCCATTATAACCAATCCCACTAATGGTGTCAAGAAAACAACAAGAGATAACCATGAACAAAACCAAACATTCACAAATCAACTCAATGACTATGGGATATAACATATAGACCACCAACCTCAAATCTAATGATTAATTCACTCCAAATAACAGCCTTATATCTGGATTCATGTAACCTTTTAAATCTTCAAACTATGATTCACTGGAACAAAGATGGTCTTAGAGCTTTAAAAAAAGATATCCCAAGATACAAGACATAATCTGGAAAAGATAAGCAAGAGGGATATTAGACATACCTGGGGATTTTATCTAGAATAAAAGGCGCTCTAACTGTATAATAATCAAAGTAGAACAACCATTGGGAAGCTTGGTATAATTTGGTTCTTCTTTAGGGTTGAGTGGGGGGAAATAGGGGAAAATAGGGTGGGGATCTAAATATCTTATAGTTGAGAAACTGTAAATTTTACAACCTTTATTGGGGAGAACGGTTTTTCATCATGGTTTTCAAAACCATGCGTAGGATACTGTATAATGGGAAAAGGTCGCATAGTTACCTGGGGAGCTCCTCGCAATTTTAGTAACTATGATCCAAACATTTGTAATTCCACTATCCAAGGTTTCATGGTTTTATTAAGAAGGTAGTACGATTTACTTAACTGTGTTCCTGTCATGCGCCTTGCATAGGTTGGCCCAGTTTTCCTTCATTTTGTGCCCCGAACCCCCAAAACATCCCTGAGGCTCTCCTTTCTCACAGGAAACATTTCATTAACAAAAATGGATTTTAAAACCAAAATTTAAACAAGGTAACACCTTCATGAATATCGGTTCCTACAACTTCTCTACCATATAATGGATCATCCATGAGCCACATTCCCAAGAATCCTTGAGCATTCGTAACAAATTGATGGGGCCACTAGGCTCACATTTCCATTCCCCTATTCCATGTTTCTCATTAAACATTACAATGATATCATAGAGTTCAGACCAAATTCATGGTCTTTCCCCACAATACTTCCTCACCACAACCCACAACACAATCCGAATACTCCACAAAGGATTAATCAACTTCAACCATACATCAACCACAAGAACTTCATAGGGGAAACATAAGGAATATTTCCCATTCAAGTCACATGGAAACATCAAATGCAAAATCATACCATAATAGAAGAACCAATAGTCTGGTCCTCTTCACAACTCATGACCCAAATCAATTAGCATCATTTTACTCTATTTTAAAAACCCTAAAGGTAACAAAATCTAAATATCCCCCCAAAGGAAAGAACATAGTCTTTCCAAACATATTTTCCAACTTATGATGACCACCACGTGTGTCCTGATAATCCCATTCATAACCATTCATTCAAACACAATCCAAACTCCCAGGGCACTCAACTGATTAAACCCATTCCAACGCTTGCTATCAGGGACAACTCACCTAATCAGTGATCAATCGAGTCCCTCCAACCCGAAACGTTGATCATGTCATCAACCAACCACTTTCCAGTTATGGTCCTCTCTACCATCATTCATTAGTTAGAACCCCCACTATCAATTAAATACCACAAAAATCTTAACTCATATTTCACATCATACCTGACATGTTCCCAACTCACCATGCCCAAATATCTATATGTACTTCTCCATGTACTGGAATCTTTCCTTACCGTTGAAACCACCCGGGAGGACATTCCTACACTAACCATTTAAGGAATAGGATCAAATTAACCTCACTCAAGTATGAATTCATGTTCAGATTTCACTTACTAGTACAAACAATAAATCATAGGTGGTTCATGCTCACCACACCCATTCCTGTTTACCAACTCATGTTGGACCACCCTTGACTAGATTGTCCTAGAACACCCATCCTCTATTGGTCAATTGCTACCCCTTTTTAACTTACCAAGGTGCTTACTAACTTTAATCATATCACTATCATCAAATGTGGCTATCTATTTCATTACCCAACCTCTAGCATTATTCTTCCATCATGGAATCAATACCCTCCAAACCATCATCAGGCTCCACTAACCCCATAAACATTCCCACACTAGAGCTCCTACCATTTATACACAAACTAAATAAAGCTATGTTCTCACCAAAACCCATTCAAAAAATTTAACATTATTCTCATCCCAAAACATCCACTGATGGTGATTTATGACTCTCCTCATCTATCCCCCACTTATAGCTGAGTCGATCCGTCCTCAGTTGACTCATCCTGGAACACCTCACCTCACCATTGGCATGACACTACATCCCATGGAAAAGGTTCCCTCAAACATCAATACATTTAAATACCTTCTAATGTGACTTACTTGAATATAATAATAATCTCTATTGGATTTATAGAACATAGCTTCTCTTTTCACAATTCATTTTCATGTATTACCACCCTCCCTTCAGTGAATTTAACGCATGCATCTCAAATTTCATTTAGAACTACCCTGAGCCCAAATCCACTAATTTTCTCAATCAACTACCATTATCAAGGCCCAAATTTCCTCTTTAAGAGACCCAACATGCACCTCATAGGATTCTCATTCGCATCAGGGTGCTACAACATCAACTCAACGTTCTCTTCTTAACATCCAAGACTAGCTTATCACTCCCCACCTTAAGAGTGTCATTACCATTTCTCTCCATGAGGGATTCCAACCCCCATGGATTATAATAAATCACAAAAAAAACATTAATCATGGACATGGTTGTCTATATTTCCCTAGAAAAATAATATGAATGTCCCCCAGTTCTCATTCTTGTCCTCCATGAACAACACCCACAATGTTCGTCAACATTCGTTTCATCCTAAGGACATCACTCCAAAATGTCTATGGTTTAAATACCATCATTCAGCTCCACATATTCATCCCCCATGAGCCTAAACTCCATGATGTCCCTCATCGAAAAAAATACCTTCATGTCACTTGGTGTATATCCAGATCTTCTCATCATACCTGGGAGAATTTCAAGATGTTGGCCATGATCCTCACAAGTTGTGGAACATGAAGAAGTTGTCTAAGAACACCACCACCAACTTATCTATTTGTAATGTCACCTCCCACTATGGGACACCATGACCTGCCAATTATCTTAGGCTTCCCTACTTTAAAAATATCATCACCACTTAACCACCACCGCTCTGGAATGATTTCTAACCAAGACTCACCACCGCTCCATGACAATCCTACAAGCATCCATGAACCAATGTTTCCTGTGGAACTACTTATACCACAACCCTTGATCTCCTTTGGTATACCCCTAATATATAATAATAGAAACATAATGTTCCACCACACAAATCAAACCAACAGTCTCACAAATAACTACACTTTACACCTTGGTTTCATATATAATAATGCATGCTTATCCTGGTCATAATCACGCCTTACCAGTGTGTGCCCACATCTGGACCACATTAGATCCCTTGAGGTTTCACAGTTTTCTACAACCACTCTTACACCGACATTAGTTCCCATAAGCCCACTATTAACTTAGCATATCACAATTCTATCTTACATGTCTAACCATGCCTCTTGGATCGTAAGCCTCATCAACCCCAATGAATTCTCAAGATCTCATCCAAAAAACTAAACCATTTATACAAAAAAGATCAGACACGTGACCACCATCACCTCAGGTGTCACCTTCAAAACAAATGCATCTAATCTTTTCTTAGTCACCCTTGCCTATTTCACTCAAAACAACATCAAGAACTCCATTAATAATCATCCAAATAGATGGTTCATGCATCCATACTATAAAATCTTTTGAAACAAGCGTTAAAACCAACCATAAGCACTCACGTGACCATATAAAAGAACCAAGGCACAACTATACCATTTACTGAAACCTAATGGTACACATTATGCATCAAATCCAGCTTTGAATCATCTCCCATACTTCATATTCTAAGGCACCTGGATCACTAGGCTTTCCCCCCATTAGGTCACCCTTGTTTTTTTCTAAAACATTTAAAGTGTAACCACAACTAAAGTCGCATCACCAAACCATAAACCTTCTCAATTAACACTCTCTGGGATCCAAAACACAACTCGCATGGTCCCTAATCACAAGGTTACTAAAACCCAGACATCGTCCTTAAGGTCTAGCATTAAATCTATAAGGGAACAACCCATGAATGTTTTCACACTCACATTACCGAAAATCACATCTCAACCCAGTGGTCAGAACCCTACAAAGGGTTACCTAAGAACATATCATATGCCATATTGAATCTAGCATGTCCTAACAACCCAAATCCAAGGTCTCAAACTTGGGCACTATCACTTCCCCAAACCACCCATACAAGGGTCAATCCACAACACAAGGAATGCCCACTACCTATTTTTCACAAAAGTTCCATCATCACACATACTTTCATAATTAACACCCCAATCCATGAAATCAATAATTAACATTTTAAACTCCCCTTTCACCCAAAACCTCGAAAGACCCTACCTTATTCATAACCATAATCCAAAACATTTTCCTCAATAAAAACATAGATGAATTATCAAAAGGATTTAAACCAAAAATGGGAAAGATATTATTCTATCTCCCTTAGTCAACCCACTCCGCATACATTATTCTCATAGTCAACATCATACTTAGAACACTACCCTCTACTATCACTACCATGTTTCATAGCCAACATTGGGTAAACCAAAACACTTAATCACAAGTCTTTAATAAAACAACTTTTTAAACCATTTCCTCATTCAAAACACAAATTTTTTTTATTCGGCACATTCCCCATTTCACAACTTGTTATAATCCTCATTTTAACTCATGTACACCTTTCATTAAAAAATTCTTTATTCATTCCTAACATTTCTTCCATTCTACCAATTTTCATCATCTTTATTAGACACTAATTTTCTTCTAACTTTAAGAAATTAAAATTCATTCCTCCCTTTATGTCTCACACACTCATCATGTTTGTTCCTATCAAGATGCATGCCACCAATATCCTTAGGTTCCTAAAATGATGCATGAATGCACAACCACATGCCATTCCATTCATGTGAAAATATCATAAATCATTCACATCACACAACATGTGCATCACCAAATGGGGAAATATCATTCAACTATAACAACACACATCAAAAAAAAATCCCACACTAAATGAATTGGGTTTTACATCATACATGCATTAGATACTCCCAAGAACAAGCTCATTACCAAGTCCCAAAACATCCTAACCTTCTATCTACCATCCCAAATAACAAGAACCCAAAAAAGAACCTAGCTCTAATTCCACTTGGTAATGTCCCCGACCTAGGAGCCACTAAACCAATGCCCCAAGCCAGTTTGCCACATGACTTCAAGCATGCCTCCCTGTACGCTAAGGCTACCGACAAGCGGTGATGATCTAATAAGGAATGTGGGAATAATATAACCTCTTTACCATATTAATCCAAAATAGTTAACAATATAAATAACTAAAACAATATTTAATATCCAATAAACATGCATAGAAAAACATCTCCCAAAACTGGGTACAAAACCTAAATCAATATTAACCACGTTACGCCATGATAATAGTGCCAGAATGAAGGAAACCCAAAATGGAGACAACCAACTGAATCTCCAAAATGGTCCTAACTTCACGATCTTATCCTCATCAATGAATATCCAAAGACCGACTCATCTCCCAAGCATCAGGCCCTTTCCATTATATGAACCAGTAATAATGATGTCCACTCGGGTACCCAATGGTGGCCTGAGAAAGGTGTGAGTAAAACTCAATAGGACACCACCAACATTGGATAAAAAAATATCCAGTCTAAACAGATAGTTCATGAAAGTATTAAGATAATTTTAAGTTACAAAAAAAGTACAACATAGGTTCCTTTAGATAACTAAGTTCACTTAAACCATTTTCACCTTTATCACCATTCCCATATTTTATATCATCTTCATTACATAATCCATTTTCATCATGTGTTCCATGGGTTAGGCATATACATCATCTACACATGCGTATAAGGTAATAAATCACCATACCTAAGGTAATAAGTCATGTCCTCATCTCAATAGGGATAAACAGATCACATCAACACATTATCCTCACCTAGACGACTCAGTCCGGGTAGAATGAAACTGTTATTGGAATAGATCCTTTGTCCCCTTCCCTAACCAGTGATTTTTGACGTTGAGTTTAGAGAATCTTTCTAACTCGACCTATGGGCATAGAATCTCATGTCAATACCCCAAACTACCAAGCCATGTGCACATGCTTACTTATGCATTCACCACTCACACACACCAGGTCACAACCAAACATAACCAATAAAAATTGAAATAAAATTCCATAACGATCACCATGGGAATTAATACCATGTCATAACCCATTAACACATTTTCCATTATATTACATAGTCATTTATCCCAATTCCTATTATCATGCCTTAACCCATTATGTATATTATCAATTTACCATATATTTTCCAACATTCCTCAATTACCACACATTAGCCCATTTATCCCATTTATCATTTAACAAGAATGTGCCAAATTATTCATTTAAAGTAAAAAAATTATATCATAAAGCACAACCACTTAATTACATTGAACCCATTAGGCATACCCCATAATTATCATGTATTGACCCATTCAACATATTCATTAATCCCTTTATGCAAACCTGTTTAAATGTTCTTAAATTCACAATCAATTTCCAATTTAACATGTTCATCATTTTATATTTACTAATAATTTTAGGCATTCAACATAAGTCATAATCCATTTAACATAATCTAAATTAACCCAATTAACACATTTGTTGTTTATAAGCCTTAAATGGTCAACCAATTACCCTTTGACATTTCATAGGCCAATAACCCATTAAAAATTAACCAAGTGGCCCCATATATCCTTATACAAGACTAGATACATCTATAAATACTACTTTTTTCAACTCAATTAAACATATTAAGAAGATCATCATGGGCTCTAGTATATCACATGACAGATTTACACTTAACCTTACCAATTTCTTGGTTTAGGAATGCTGGTGCGCCCTATGGGTGGCCCTAATTTGTTCAAATCATCCTCTACGCAACCCAAAGAGATCATAAGGGGTAAATCTTATCATTTAGACCCCTATTGTACCCAATATCACTAATGGAATCAATAACACAATAATAACCAAGAGCACAAGAAAACATGCACAAATAAACCTAACAATTATGGGATATTACTTGTAGACCATCTACCTCGAATCTAGAGATGTAAAAACTCCCAATCATGGCCTTAGATACAGATTCAATCAACCTTGAAATCATCAACCTATGATTCAACAGAAAAAAAGGTTTTAGGGATTCATAAGAAGATAACCCAAGATACAATCCCTAATCTAGAAATGAGAAGCAAGAGGGAGATTAGACTTGCCTGGGGCTTCGAACCGCAACCATCGGTGCTCCAAACATCCAATAATCAAAACATAACCACCCATGGCATGTTTGGGATGATTTGGGATTTCATTAGGGATGATAAGAGGATGAGGGAAAATAAAATGAGGATCTAAATATCCTATAATGTAAAAACTACAAATTTTCCAACTTTTATTAAGGTGCACAGTTTTTCCGCATGGTTTTCCAAATCGTGTGGAAACCCTATACAGACTACTCTCTTAGGGGAAAAGGTCACAAAGTTTCCTAGGAAAATTTATGTTCTAACCATGTGTAATGAAATTATCGAAGGTTGCACAATTTTCATTGGAAGGTTTCATGATTTACTTAACTGTGCGCCGACCGTGCACCTTGCATAGGTTGGCCCGATTTTTCTTATTTTCGTGTCCCGAAACCCCAAAACACCATGGAGGCTCCCCTTACTCATAGAAAACATTTCATTTACCATTAAAAATAGATTAAAACTAAAATTTAAATAATGTAATACCTTCATGAAGACCGGGTTTCTACATTTTCTACCAATATAAAATTTAATCCCTAAATATTATTAAAAACTTTTGCCCCTGTCTTTACACTATAAACTTCTACATCATTAAAAGATTGAGATTTAATTTTAATTTATTTGTATTATTCTATTGATGAGTTATTTTATAATCAATTTTCCAACTCAATATCTCACATCTAATACATTTGGGACTCTTGTTTAACACTTTCCTACAGTTTCTTGAGGAAATATATTTACCATCACTCTAACATAGAAATTTACTCACCATTATTGGTTGGACCTTCATTATAAAAAAATAATATTTTCTTTATCCCATGCTTATTTTGAAAGAAACCCCATATTCATTATTCTATAGGATGATTTCTAATTTTCCTTTAAAAAATATATTTTCTTTATTCTTCATCCTTTTTTATTTTTCCTTTCAGAAGGATGGTGAACCCTATTTTTCACTATCTTCATTTTCATGTCAAGTGAAGTTTCATATAAAAAATAGAAACTGTAATGGTATGGTCTATTCTGGTCCATTATTCTGTGGAAATATAGTATTTGAGGTGTTATGGTTTTTAAGGTGACTTATACCCAACACTTTTCCAAATTTCCAACTCATTGAACAGTTCCACTGGTAGGCCAGTGTGAATAGTTCCACTAGTGAGATAGGTGTCAACAGTTTCACCGGTATGCAACTGTGAATAGTTTGACAGGTAGACCGGTGTGAATAGTTCCACTGGTGAGACCGGTGTGAACAATTCCACTTGTCAAATGGTGTGAATAGTTCCACCAGTAGTTCGGTATTAACAGTTCCACTGGTTAGACTACTGTGAACAGTTCCACCGGTAGACTTGTGTGAAGAGTTCCACCTATAGACCACTGTGAACAGTTCCACCAGTGAGACCGCTGTTAATAGTTCCACTGGTGAGGCCACTGTGAACTGTTCAACTGGTAAGGCCGATGTGAATAGTTCCACTGGTGAGGTCGATGTGAGTAGTTCCACCAGTAGACCGGTGTGAACTGTGTTCCCATAAAAACATGCTTCCAATAACAACCTCTATTTCTTTTTACAAAATATTGATTTTGATATACAGTGTTTACAGCATCCTATAGTTTCACCCCATTTATGTTTCCTTCGATGAAAAATTCATCTAAATCCTTATTTTAAGGGCTCTAAGGTTGATTCAAAGCCCATAAATCCTATATTAGTTTTCTTAAGGCTCAAGATGCTTTTACTTGGTAAACCCGCATGGTTTCATGCAGTTTTCTCTTAACGTAAAATTCAATGTATCTTAAACTGCTGCTCTGTTAAATATTATAAAGGGATGAGATATCTTCCTCCCTTGTTCTTCCTCATTTTTCTCTGGTGTGATAATCTCAAAACTATCATTCCTTCCCATAGGTGTTGTGTGATAAAAATTTCCTCCTTATATTGGTTCCATTCTATTTTTTGATTCAACCGATCAGTATCGATCAATCTTCATTATATGGTATGTTCTATCATCATTATTTTGTGTTCATCTATTTTGTTTCTCCTAGCTCTTTTATGGAATTATATCTCCATATTTCTAATTTACTTTTCTTACGTGTTGGATGGTGTGGTGGTTTCACTGTATCCTCGGGTGGATAATGTTTTCACATAGGAGGAAATTATAATCCGCTGGGTGGCTCGTTCTCGTATAAAGCATGTAAAAACCAGTTGAGGTATGGGATTTTGTTCTTCTCTATTATTTTATGTGAAAAATAGAGTTATCATGTTTTAACCCACTATATCACAATGGAATTGATATAATAAATATTTGAACCAGATAAATAAATTGGTATTGATAGTATGTTATTTCCTTCTATTTTTCTAGATAGTGTGATCTCTGTGAACTCTTTGTTTAGATTTTTGTTCTTGATTAAATTGGTAAAGAACATAAACGTAAAATCAATTGATAATTTTTTATCTAAAGATAAAGAGTCATGTAAATGAATCTAGTTTTTGTGGTTGTAACTTGATGTTAATCAAATTGATGCAGTAAGCATGTTTAATCAATTTTTTATATCTTACAGTTTAGGGTTCACATAGTTGGAACCTACGAATAATAAATTGATTAGTTAAAGGTGGATTAAAGAAATGGTTGTTTGATAAAAGATAATTCATTTTAGGGTTCTGAGTTACCATCTTGATTATTTATGTTCCAAGAGTCTTGTTGATATGATGTTTGATTTCCTACTTCTTGTGATATGAGCCTAGATAGTTGTTTTGATATGTGGGGGAAGAGAGGCCTATTGGTTGTAGAAATATTTGATGCCTAGATTGGTGAGATTCATCTTTTTATGCATGTGGGTGTCGGGGAGGACATTGGGGATGATGAAACATTTTGGATGATAATGTTTGGATGGTTGCTGAATCTTGTTGGTTGATTATCTATTTTACCTTCCACACATCTCAAGGAAGTTGGTCTTACTAAACCTCCTTCCAAAAAGGGGCGAAGATGTGTGGAATATTCCACGTGATTTCTGTGTTTAGCTTCTCAAGTTAATATATGTATACGCTCTTGCTATAGGCAGCAAAGAATCCATGGGTAGTTTATATACTCGCCGTGTTGATCCCCCTTTTTTAGTAGCATATAATGTTTTTCTAAAATACATGGGAATATGGGAAATTAATTATATTGTTAATAAATGATTTAATAAATTATGTTATCCAATGGGGTTTGATCTTTCTGGGATGCAATACTGAGGTTGAAATTTAATGGAACAGTGGAATTCGGGTGATGATAATGAAATAAAATGTGGAAATTGATAATAGTTAATTAATTTTTGAAGAATTGATGAACATAATGTGAAACTAATAAAAAGTTAGTGAAGGTATTTAGTTAATCTCTTCAAATGGTTGTGTGCTTATAGTTTTCATAGTCTTAGGAGTGGAATTCAGGAGTCCGAGAGATGTTAGTTGTAGTTGTGTCTAAGACTAGGTTATGTCCATAGTGTGGTTGTGAGCTATAGTATATTATGTAGTTTTTGTGTTTCTATACTCTACTACATCCCGTTAAATAGGGAAACTTACACCTCGGGGATTCTGAGCCCGGGGGAGGTGATTTCCCCAACATTCTAGTGGGAGGATGGATGGCTGACTACCCCCTTTGGCCCCACTCTCTTATCTTGGTAGTTACTTGTGCTGGTAGGCACAGTGGTTGGTTTTCCCCATATATGTGTGTAAGGGCTGTAATGGTTTTTGTTTTTTCACACAGCCAAATATTCTAGATATAGTTTTCATATGGACTACTATTGGTGTAACGTGTATAAGATGTGTTTACTTGAGGATCCTTACTCGGTGTTTGGGTTGTACTGGATTGAGGTATAATGTCTAACATATGATACACGTTATGAGAGTTGTGGTGGCTCCTAGAAACTACCTGGTTACTTTTCTTGCAAGGACATGGTGGTTTTGTTTCATGAGGTTCATGTTGTAGTGCTTCCCCCAAGTGTCTATGGGAAAGCCTTTTTGGAGAGAGATGTCTTAGGACGTGTGTCGTTGGGGAATAGACGAAAACTAGTGGGAAATTATTAGTGAGGTACCCTTGATATTATTTTTTATATTATATACCCTTGAATGCGAAACTTGGTGAGAGTATCCATAGTGTGGTTGGGAACATAGTATACCTATTTAGGTGATGATTTAGTTTCACTTGTTGTTCACTGTGCTTTAGCATGCTTTCTATAAATTTGCACAAGAGGCTCGAGGGAGGATCCTACTAAGTATATTTTTATACTCACCCTATGTATATATAAACTATTTTTCAGGTCACTTGGAGAAGTTTAGAGATTGGGTTGGTTACTACTAGCTTGGGGTTGTAGGAGCTATTCTAGATTTTGGGTTGCTATCCTTTTTACTTTTTTTATTCATGTAGTTTTTCGATTCAGTTATAGAAGTTTTTCATGACATTACATATGTGTACATGGGATTTATTTTATATTGTAGTCTACATTGGAATTCGTTGGTATCTATCTTATCTCTCTCTTTCGCATGTGTTCTCTTATAGGGTAATGCCTCTCACATATGTGTTAGTATACCCTTGGTGCTAGTCACCAAACCAGGGCCTACTCTAGATGGGACTCGGGGGACAATATCCCCCTTCTCACATTTCCATCCTAAGAGGGGTACAACATGTGGGGGGGGGGGTCGTGACAGAGTGGTATCAGAGGTCTGGATGGGGGACAAGATGAATTTTGGTGTTAGGCATAGGTGAGATTTCATGGGTTGGTAGGGAAACAATGTCAGTCAAGTTCAGAAAGCGATGTAAACAATGGAAGAAGGTTGGGACATAGGCATTTAGGGCCCCCTATGATTTGATGCATTGATCTTTATGTTTATAATGGCTGCTAAACGAGGCGATACTGGTTGCAGGGTAAAGACCTAAGAAAGTATCGTGTATCATTTTTCTTTGTGACTATGTTTGAATGGTTATACCTTGGGATAAGATAACCTAAAATGAATAGAAGAAGAAAATTAATTAATTAATGTTGAGTCGTCCATATTATAGGTTTAGGAGCACAAAATGTTTTTTATTTTACAGGTATGGCTCCAGGTCGACGTCCTCATCGGGATCACATAGAAGATATCCAGCAGGCTGTGCCAGCAGATCTCCGCAGGGTAGAGGTCGACGATTACAATACTTGGAGGAGGACACACTGATTTTAGAACTAGAGTCTATAGAAGTATAAGGGCTATGTTTCAGATTTTTTCATGGAAGACTGTTTGGAGGAGGTTGATATAGGCTTTAGTCAAATCCAGGCCTGGAAGGTGCACTGGGTGTGTTTGGTTATGATGATGCTACATAGAGCAGTGAGGCAGTGGTGGTTCTTGTTTCTCAGGTATCGTGAGGATTCATCCATCTCATGGGAGGAGTTCTAATAGAAGCTTAGAGTTGAGTTTCTTTCTTCGACTGCAAAGGCCTGCAGTCGCAAGGAGCTTATTAACCTTTGACAGGGGTGATCTTGTGTCGGAGAGTGTGGAATCCATTTGAGGAACCATTTATGATATTATTAGGACTTTTTTCTCGATGAGGAGGCCAGGGTGAGGCATTTAGAGGAGGCTTTGTTTCCATAGATCTTGCACCAGGTCACCCCATTTATATTGAAGACATATCTTGAGGTGCTGGGGAGGGCTGATGTTGTCGAGAGGATATTGTCCAGAACCAGATCTTCATGAGAGGGGAGTCTTTATGATTCCTCTCGAAGCAAAACTATGGTCTGGGGTTTTCAGTTTTCAAGGCAGAAGAGTTTCTGTTTGGACCGGGGTACGTCCCAGCCCTCAACATCTGATTTCTCTTGGGGAAGCGGCTCCCAGTCCTATGCCAAGGGATCATGCACTTGTTTTTTATGGTGGTTGAGGTCATCAGTAGTAAGAGTGCCTGAAATTTCAGAGCATTCATGGTTCACCAGGTGTTCTGCTCTAGTTTCCTCTGTTGAGGTAGTTTCAGCTGAGGTAGTAGTAGTAGGTTTCACTAGCATTGGATCAGTAGAGGTTAGATGGGGCAGGAACAAGACAGCCCCGTGATGCTCCCCATTCTCATATAGTAGAGCACGACCATGGTGGTGGTCATCATTAGGGTCAAAGAGGTCGTGGAGGATTTCTTGGTCATCCTCATGCTTTAGCGTTCCCAAATCTAGGTGATCCATACATCATTCGAGGTATCCTTTTCTAGTTTTCTACCGTAGTGTATGCCTTGTTTGATTCAGGAGAAACACACTCCTTCATATCACCTACCCTTTTCCATGCTTTCGGACATTAGGTAGAGAGGCTTCCAGTTCCCTTGGAATTTACTAAGCCATATAGAGGTTGATTTGACTTGTTTGAAGTATGTAGTCTATGAGCTGGTGTTGGGGTAGCACTGATCACATAACGATTCACTATTCAATTCCACCCTTACACTGTTGTTTTAAACTAGTTTTGTAATGAATATTAAAAATAAAATAATGAATTAAACTTTATTTTTTATTAAATTAATTAATTTTTATCAATATTAAAAAGGGAAATTATATTTTTCTGATATTTTCATTAAAGGTGGAGGTGATTTGGAGGCATGGAGATCAAAAAAAAATGGGCAAAACTGCATGGTATCCCATGGACATATGTCCATTGTTTTGAATATTAAGAGTGTTAAGTGAATCAAAATGGGTTGAACCTTTGTTTTTATCTCCAAAAAATCATGGGATACAACTATTATTAAGGAACTGAAGCCCAATTAGGCCATCTGGTGGCCCATCCAAACCATTCTATCCAGGGGACAGAATCTGCCCATATTCAAATGTTTGTTTTGGTCTTTTGACCATATCCCACAATCCAGTTGTCTAATGGACACCAAATTCTATAGAGAGACATTCAAGATGATGAACAAAAACTCTTTGCTTTTGGTCAAGTCATGATATGGCTTTATACTATTTCGAAACTGAAACACAAGTTGTATCTCAAAAAGAGGGTGCTCAAAACCATGCCCCATTTTGGCTATAAAAAGGCACCATGGGCACCTCATTTGTGAGTTCGAACAATGAGTGAAGTGGTGAAAATTTGGAGTTAAATAGTATTCCTCTCCTCATATTTGATGTTTTGGAGGCCCCTATCCTCATAGGGGATCGAGAATGAAGATGGACTTCCACTCGAGCTTCCTCATCCACCTGATGTTGAGCTAATTGGTGTGAGTTTGTTGTGAGGGAGCTGCACACATGTCAAGGGACTTCAAACACATACATTTTCTACTGGTATCCTATAGGTAAAATACTATATTTTTTGTAAAAAGATAATAAAAAGGATATGAAATATTTTAATCCTAAATATAGAAAACATTCCACACATGTGGTACTTCAAAAAAACATAGAGCGGCGAATTCCATTACCTTGATTATTTGCTTCCAAAAACGTGATGATGGAACCTTTATGACATAAGGACACCATGGAGGGACTCTTTGGGATGTAAAATGATCATAACCTCCTATATTATGGATTCATAGTGAAGTGTAATGAGGGGTGGGTCATTATTTATAGTAAAAGAGAAGTAATTGTTTAATAATTTCTTAATATAGATCTTGGAATTCAATGTTGTAGAAAATGAAAAATAATTGGATTTAACCTGGTTTTTTTCTCTTGCTTTTAGAAATTTGAGTAATTTTTATAGTATATTAATCTATTATATCTAAAATCCATATCTTAATATTACATTGGACATGGAAAAATGATTTTTCCACATAATATAGTTTTTAAAATCATAATTTCTATTTTAGATTTTAGAAAGTCTTTTTTGGTTTAAAAATTAATTTAAATCCATTAAAATACATTATATTTATAAAGAAACATATTTTTAGAAAATTTATTCTATTTAATAAATTATTATACCATTATTACATATATATGAAGTCAGAAAACATATCAAAAATAGAAAACTATATTTTTACTATTCATAAGAAAATAATTTTTTTCTAGAAAATTGTCAAAAATTCACCATAACATAATGTAAACATGATGATTTCAAATTTAATTTTTATTCTATAAAAATAATTTTCTATATTTAAAAATTAATACATTTAAAGAAAAACAACTTATTAATTGAAAAATAATAGTTTTTATAACGTAATAAAGTTTATGACACATATAAGAATTTCATAAGCCATTGTAAAATAATATTATCATTTATATTTAATAAAATATATTTTTAAAAGGATATTTCCTAAAAAAAATTATATAGAATAACTGATTTTTTTAATAAAAGTGTATAAATTTTTTGAAAATATATTTTCATTTTTATCCAAAAACCAAAATTTCAAATCCTTTTTATTTTTATGGATATTTTATAACAATATAATACTAAAAATATGATTGAAAAAATAACCATTTAATTTACACAAAGAAAATTTAACTTTTATGATACTATGTTCTAGAAACAAAACCCATTATTACACCGGCATACACCCTGAGGGTATAGTGTGCGATTGTGGTAGTTCCATGGTGGATCAAATAATATTCACCTTGTAGTGATATCCACCACCGTTAACTTCTCCCATAGTTGATTTTTTTAGCCTCATTTATTGAATCTCATATTGGTATTGGTCATGGGTAAACCCTAGTGATGTTTCCACCCTCCCATGTTTTGAAAAATGGGATTCAAAGGGCATGACTCAACTAGTTGAGGATGTCATTTCTCTTTTATTTGTTAATTATCATTTTTCATTACCTTTTATAAACACTAAATATAATGGTGAAAATATTACTAATGGACATAGTTCCCAGTGGTCATATTAACCAATGGTCATATTTCTATTACAACAGTCATATTAGCTCCTATAAATACCTTTTCATTTCTTCATACACTATTTACTATAATTCCACTCAATGATCTATATCTTTTCATTTTCTAAAATTTTGATTGGTTGACTAATATTTTTTTTATTTTATATATTTTTTTGAGTGGGGATAATGATCTTAATCGATTGAAAAGATCTAAAATTTCTTATTAATCTAGGCAAATACTGAGATATTAACTTAAACTATATGTCATGTTGATGTTGTTTCGTGTATTATTTTAACCTTCTTTCACTAAATTTAAATATGTTTCTTCTCTATAACATAATCATATTCGTAAAAATAATACTTTACATAGATTAATTAAAATATTTTATCACCATTCATTAAAAATCATTCATTATTGTCATAATTTCATTTATAAACTACATTATATTCATTTATTATTTGATTTGGTAGTTATGGTGATTTTACCTTTCACATGATTCCATCATATCTAGAACATAGATCATGATATAAATATATTTATTTTCATTATTCACATATTTATAACATTCCATAAAATTTAGATATAAAAAATGAATTACAATGTCCTTGAGGGTGGAACTTTATATGTAGGCATGCAATCTGTTTTTCAATTTATAACAAAAAGAAGAAATAAATGATAAATAATATTTAATAATTATAGAAAAATAATTATAATATATATATTAATTTAATACCTCATTATAAATATCTTCGATATTTGGTGATATTAAAATATTTATATTCTTATGTGGATGTGCTAGTCTGCACCTGCATGCTTCAGATAAATGTATTTCCCATTTCATGGAAATGAGGTGAAAATAGTTGTACTGATATAATAATTACAACATATTATATTGATGATACTAGAGACATTTATTAATATATATATAATTTATATATAGTATATTTATGAATTAATAAAATTTCAAAGAGTCGAGTAAGAAGACAACCACTTCTTTGAGAGACCTCCATTGTCTTACACCATAGGCCTTAATTAGAAGATTTTAGAGTAAATCCAAATGATAAATTATGATTAAAAGGATTATAGATAGTTTTTTGAGTAGGTTTTTTTATATTGATTTATTAATTCATGTGAACAATTTTTTAAATTTTGTGGACTTTTATATGTGATGGGAGGGACACACAATAATCTACCAAAAATATTTAGACAATATAAAGCTATTTTCTCGTGAAAGAGGTACCAAATAGAAATGAATTAAAATTTAAGATATAATAATGTTTAAATATATGGATCCAATAATTATTATACACGTTTATGTTATATTACTACCATTATCTATTTTTAACCTCTTTCATTAACCAATATTAACTCTTTCAAGGGTCACAATGTTTTACAGTTTTTTCTATTCATTATGAACCAAAATGAATGTAGACTTGTTAAAAAATTTAGACATGTTATTTTCAAAAATCATTTCTACTATATAATCTTATTCTCCTATAAGTACTAGAAAGAAAAATCAAAATAATTACACAAAACACAAACAATTTGTTTAAAAAAAATTATTTTAGGAAAAAAATAGAATTACATTCATTCATTAACATTTAAATAGGAATCGATTGATATTTAACTATTTTATACTATATAAAATAATATATTTATGTATAATTATTAATAAATAGTTATTTATTTTATTTAAAAGGATAAAATACAGTATCAAAAAAATAATTCTATGAAAAATATATTTTTTCATTGTATTGATTTTATCATCAATCCTAATTATTATATAACAAATTCATGAATTATGCTTCATAATTTTATAATATATCTCATTATAATTATTATTTTAAAATAATTAATAAATAATTTTATAAAATTATTTTAGATTTTAAAAAATTCATTTCCTCTTAAAAATAGGTATTGCCATGATAAAATTATTTTATTAAAATTAAATGAAAATTTATTAAGAATTTATCAATATATTTGAATTAATCCATAAAATTCATATATATTTAATAATTTGTTTATGATTATTCATAACCACCAATCCAATATCCAAATCGTAATGACTATACTATATAATGGTTCATTTGGACTGGATGATGAGTAAAAGAATGAAATCAAATACCTAATTTTTTTCATATGAATATATTTACAATCTTGGTGTTTTAAATTCATAAATTCTACCACATAAAAATAAATCACTAAAAAATGTTAGGGTATTAATCTCATAACCATTCATCATGAACCCTAGATCTACCCTTGATAATCCTACGTTTTTATATTACACACACTAGGGGAATTACTCTAACTCGTATGATCTTCCACTACGAATCATCGATCACCACATGGTACTCAGAATAGGTTCTATATCTTCTGTGTTTATCATGAATAAGAATATAATTTGTGTTAGATAATGAATGTATCTCCTCGACTACAGAACCTGGAAGACATCATTTACTTGCTCCAATGATCGGAGTAATTCCAAGATGTATGAATAAATTCTAACCTTGTACAGATTATATAATAGACTATTGTCTCTCAAATATGAATGTCATCATTGTTTACATCACTATAATATTCTCCATTGATATACCTTTAAGAAAGCATTATCACCCTCATCATATTGAATGGGTCTCTGTTTAATATGAAAATAATAATTATAACTGACTTATGATGTCTATATACATTCATGAATGGTATAATTCTTACCAGTCATTACATGTATTAAATCCAACCCCATAACTATTGTATCATTCATATATTAATATAATAAAGGTGACTTCCATTTTATTTTTTAAATAAACACCATTTTTTCCATTCTAATATTCATGTGATAGATATTCTTTATAGAAATAACCCCTATGTCATGTCATTCTCTCATATCTGACCAGAATCTAAGACAGAATCCATTACAATATCTCTCTGAACATTAATGTTTATTACATTTCATCCATTAATATGTAGGTAAAAAAAATTCTCATCCTAAAATGAATCATTAATTCCTCTGTAAAAACAATCCCTAATAGGTATGTAAATTGAGTTCTATGGTTAGAGATGATAGTCAAGGGTTCTCAGTGAGTCAGATGTTCTCATGAAAATACAGTGGTCCCACGATTTCCAATGAACTCTGATCTTGGATTAAAATAATGTGAGTCGACATACTAATTCATTGAAAAATAACCTAGATAATATAGCTACCTATCACTTTCCATGGACATGTTTTCAAAAAATCAGTATATATGTTATCTAAAATTTACAATGGAACCTCAATGGTTTATATCAAACCTTTTTAAACTATCAGATAAACTATTACCTATTAAAACATAAGGCATATATATATAAAACCTACAACAATACCCTTCATTACTATCCCCAAAACTAATTATGGAGATATTAATAAATCATTACCACCTTAGAATGTACTACTAAAGGATATTTATGGAAATCCCTTACCACTACCTCTGTATGTATATTTGGTACAATATTCCACCCTTGGAAGATAATTACATGCTTAAAACCTCTAGTGAATCCCTTAGGGGAATTTCATGTGCATATATAATGACATATGTTCTCAAAATCAACATCACCACTTTGGGCTTCATTGAAATCCTAGAGAAGTGGAGCAGGAAAAACCATTTAATAGAGTTATGATGTTCTTTCCTAGAAAGATAAGGATAAATTCAATAATTTCAACTACTATAATTATTTTATTATAATCAGATAATGATAATATCGACATAGATAATAATCCATAACATTCCCATTTCTAGGTATAATTATTGTCTCTACATCATAAACTCGTAGTATCTATATCTATAACCATTTTTTCAGGTAATTATATCTTGATGTGAATATGTATTTGAGACACTTATGGTTATAATAAATCACATACCACTCTCTATGAAGATATTTTCACTATATATTTAGTGTGAATTCTATTGATTCCACCTCTAAATCATAGTTTTCAATTTTTATCTCATGTAGTATCATGTTCCTAGGACCATTGGAATTTATTATATGAATATGAATAAATTCACACCTGATCTCTATGATTTATGAATCATAAAAAACTACATGATGAACCACTTCTTCAAATATCTGAGTATGAGACCACTTCTTAACCTCTACCACAACTCCTTTAAGTAGATTTTCCACTTATTTGACTGGATTACCAACTTCACCATTTGGTTAATGAAAAATAATATTTTTTCAATATTATAGAAATATATTATGAATATTCATTAATATAATAGTAATATTATGAATCGCCATGTCTCTATCACAATTATAGTTGACTCCTATGAAAGAAAATCTTCGATCTTAATTTGGTCCATAACTAAACCATAATCCGAGAGGATGTTTCCATGAATGTGGAAACTCTAAAATATAATTTAGACATTATGTGTTTTCTATAGAGGTGATACTCTCAATGAATAACTAGTACCATCCTAACATGCTAGTAATGATATGGAATCAATTCTTAGTAAGTGAAAATGTTGTTGAAAAAAACTACTACAAAATGGTCTACAAAAGGCAAAAATATTTGATTTATGAGTTCCAAAAACTCCATTGGAGCATTATTCTTGAAAAAGGGTTTCACTTAGTATCCATAATTACTATAGAGTCATTGTAATTCCATCTTATCTATATAGTCCTCACTTTCCCATAGTTTATTGTATCATCCCCTAAGTTTAATCATTGAGAACCACCAAACACCATTCAATACATCAATGAGGCCATTGATATATGGTAGTCTATATTTATTTATAATAGCAATAGATTTTTTTAAAAATAATTCACACATAACCTTAGGCACACACTGAACTTCTTGGTTAATAATATATAGATTCCTATGGGGGAACAATAGGTATTCAAAAACCTGTTCATTGATGGAACTCTAACTACGCCCCCATCAATAGAATATTAGTGGGAGAGATTTTATATCCTACTAAATATATTGAATTTTTCCCAAAATTAACGTCAATATAGATACTTAACATATATTTTGGAGGTAAACTAGGTACATATTTTCGGATGTTTTTTGAGCAATACCCAACTATAATGGGGTACTAAACAACTTCTGATTCCTCTTTACCAAGAGTTAGAATAAATAACTATTGTTAGATCATCTCTAATATTATATATATTATTTCATCCTTCTCCCCAAGTAATTCCATCATTATAGTGATGTAAAATATTGACTCATCTATTTGGGGGCACCACATTCGTTAATAGATATAATAATTCTAGGAAAAATTTGTAGGAAACCAGTCCATGTAATGAATTACATCAAGAGGTCTCATTGAAACATTGAAAAGGATCAATGAGAGTCCTTATCCACCATGTTCATTATAAAATTTTCAAATTAAAAATTTACTTGGAATGATCCATGGTTCTAATAAACATTGATGACATCCCCCAGACATGAAATTCTAGAAATAAATTCCAATTAATTTACAAAACACTTGTTTAATATTTTTCCCATTATATATATTCATGTTTTAAATAATGAATAAAACCATTTATATAATGAATGTGGTAGAAAAATTTCAAATAAAATGATAAACTAATAATACAATAATATTTGATTCGATTTAAAAAAATACATAAAGGATTCATAATATAACCAATGGATATCAAAATTTAGTAAAACAGATGCGGTGTCATAGGAACTAATATATGAGAGAAAATATGATCCATAAATACCGCCCTTAGATGTATCATTATGATTCTTCACTTGAGAAATAAGATACCATTACTTTACCAATATAAGGGATAACAACATATTTATATACAAAAACATGTATATGATGGGGGTGATCAAACCAAATATGATTTACCCAATAGTCTTCCATAATCACCCTAGTAGGACAAAGAATATATTAAATCACATTTAAAAATATAATAATATGATATATTTTCCAAATTTATAAATATTTAAATTTAATAGAATACAATTCTATCGAGTAATACCACATGGACCACATTCATCCACTCACACACACATTCCTGACAAATGAAAATCATAATACTCATGACTTGTGAACTATCCTTTCACATCTCATCACATGGTGATATACCTTCATACCATAAGTTGGCACTAATAAATAATTTTTTACTAATAATCTTGCACACAATGAAAATAATGAGCATACAATACCTTTATTGGACAAGTTTCCTCATCATATCATTATAAATAACTTCATTCATTATTTTAAAACATTAAAATTAATATATTTATGTTATTAGGGTAAAAATGATTTAAACCCACAAATCAATTGGATTTTTTTAATAACTAGAAAATTGGTATGTTTTTCATATTCTAAAACAAGATTTTATACACTACCAAACCATAAAATATTTCATTTTTAATGTCCAATAAATAATATAATATTAACTAACACATCAGGTTCCGAAATAAATGGATATGTTAGTGAATACACCTACCTCTAAATAGGTCATGTGAATGAAAAAATACATTTATAATCGTATGGATCTGGGTTAAAAACTACCTCTGTCAATTTATCAAATAAATACTTCATTAAAATACATCTTATATAAATATATATATACATAAAAATTATTTCTAAAATTAATTTGGATAGGATAATAGAATATATAAAGACAAATAAATAAAAAAATACTTATCGTTGATTTTGGATACCCAGTGCACTTTCATTCATTAAAACCTGATTCCTTATGAAAGTGATTCAAAAAATTCAAAAAAAATTAGTGCACCTCTATATCCAATGTGGACATATAAAAAATGATTACTTTGGAGGATAAAACCTAGTTAAACTATAATTTTAATATTATAAAATATATGTGGCAAGGTTAGTCAACAATATTTTTTGAAACTAAGTGTTAATAAAGTGCATGATACTAAATCCAAATGACTATCACAACATTGATTTACATGGATCGAGAAGTCACCTATGAACAAATATTGTAATTAAATATCAACATTCACAATTTCTCTTGGGATTGAAAATGGTTTTGAAAATCTATTTTTTCACCTATACATTTAATCCTAATGAATGATTTCATAGAGAAAGCAACATGGTTTCACCTAACAATGCTCAAACCTTACATCCATATAAATACATTCAAAACACAAAATACCCATCCATAAAATTATAAAAATAATATTAAGTAATATTTAACTAAAAAAATAAAGTATCAAATTTTAATGTAACAAAATATTTGGGCATACAATCTCCCCAATTTTATGATTTTTATCATTGAGATGTCATAGAGAATCGATTCTTTAGAAAATTGTGATAAATTTTCCATGAATCTCTTAATCACCTTCCAATGATTCCTATTAAATATAATTATGTTTATATAAGGCTCAAATTATTTAAATATGTCTTATATGAAGTAAATTATCTATTCTGTTCAAGAGAGGTACTACAGAGACACTCATCTCGGATTAGTCACATTTTCCTGATGGGTCTCCTAGACCCAGAAATCTCCCCAATCTCGCTCTAAATTATGTTACAATGTTAGGAAATTAATATTTTAAACTTGTGTTAGAATTTTTGTTACACTGACACTCCACGTCATTACACTGTTTCATTTATGAAATTAAATGGTTTCATCATAATTCTGTATTAGGGAGATATATTTTTAATAAAATAAAATCTCTTAAGTTTATTTTATTTTCACATAAAATTCCTGATAATTAACCTTTTCTCTCAACACGCACAAATAGAGGTAAGGTCCATCCATGGGTTAAGTCATCATTCCGAACGCAACTGGGCACTTAGATTATTAATCCAGGAACATGTTTAGAAGTTACTAAAATATAACATGTGTAAAATTTTAATCAAATTAAAAAAAGATAAAAATTTTATTCCCGGCTCACTAGGCCTCAAAATAACTTGTTGTCTAAGCACATACTCTCAAAATAATCCCCTATCATTTCCAAAAATTTTCATGGAATTTCTTGGACATTAAAAAGGTGTAATATGATGATTTTACTTATACTTACTATGGATATGATCTAATGAAACCACACATATTACTATCTAATATGGTTTTTTAATATGATAAAAATTTATCGATGTAACACATTTCATTAAAACAATAATATTATAATGAAATTATTATAAAACAAGTCCCATTTTAATAGGTTATGAAATGATGAATGTTTTTTAATCGGATGACATATAGATGTATAGATTATGTGATGGGTGGGAACACTATAACCCTCTACATCATTGGATAAATATATAAAAATCATGAATACATTTTTTATGCATGAGATTTATTACATTTTTAGAGTGTTATGTGTGAACATGAGTACATGTTCACAATGTTGTATGTGAACCTGATTCCATGTTCATAATGTTATGTGTCAGCCAGATTACAAGTTGGTATTGTATTGTGTATTACTAGATATCGTTTACATAACTGTAAAGACCCATAAATTTAAAGGAAATTTTTTTCTTAAATTCTTTGGGATTTTACGAGTACGTAGTTTCTGACGACACTTGATTCTGAGGCCTGGTGTGCCTGTAATCAATTTCTGAAGTTTATCTTCGGTACTTTTAGTGAACGAATGAGCGGGTTTCTCTATCTTTTGAACCGTTGCTCTGGATTGAAATCTGAGGGCACCGATGAACTCGTAGTGCCAGATTTTGCATAAGAGTACCTTTATCGAGGATGTGATTAATCGAGAGGAGTTGTTTAAAAAAGGGGATTAAATAAAAACGGAATAAAATGTGTGGTGAAAATTTTATTTTTATCTTAGGATGGTTATATCCTACATGGGGTAGTTGGGGTGGGACCCAAAAGACCCTAACTACCCATGATAGGATATTTTTGAGGTGAGGCCCACACGAACCTCACCCCTTCATATTCCTTAAACCTCCTCTGACTCCCCCATTAAGTGGGTGACTTCTCCTCTCGTCACCTTCTCCACTTTAATTCTTGCCAACATAACACCTAATTAATTAGACAACTCATGTTTAATTAATGAAGTTATTTTGTTTGAATTTTGAGTTTTTGAATTGCATGGAAAAATAATAAAATAAGGGAAGGCCTTATTTTACTTGGTTAGTTCTTGGTTGTGTGAGATAATTTGGGGAGAGAGAGCTCTTTTCTATTTTTAATGAACTTCATATTCTCCAATGAAGAACTTCTCCACTTCAACGAAGAACCCTAATTCTACGATGATGAATTTCGACTTGGTGGTTTTGATTTTATCCATCCTCTTCTTCCTTCGCGACAAGGGAGGAGTCGCCGACGACGATGGAAATGACGCCAACGTCTACAGAACATGACTACCGCAAACTTCCTTCACGGTTGGGGTGTTTTTATAAATGAGAAATGTTGTTTTCACTTCCATGTTATTGGTTCTCTCTAAACCTTTTTCTATCAAACTAATGCAGAAGGAACCAGACCAAACTAACATGGTCTGATTCCTCTGTCGTTCTTGTTGTATGGTGTTCTCCAACCGTTCTTGAGCGGTGAATCAAGGAATGTTTTCGGAGCCGATCAGAGGCCTGAAAACATCAAAAACTACCTAAGAACATCAGGAATACCGAGGAACAAAAGTTCTGTAGAAAATTGATCACCGGAAATAATGACGGAGGCCTAGGGAGGTGGGCTGGCCAGAGGCATCGTTTCTGGAAAATTCCAGAATACACGGCATGTCCTTCCAAAGCACATGTCGTGCACTACAAGCGTTTAGTGGCATAAGTAACGGACATCAAAATAAGTGACACATGGCGTGTGACACTGGTCACACAGTGTGTACTATCCACACAGTTTGACAGAGGAGAATTCGATGGACATGGCGTGCATTCAAGGGAAATACTTGGACACAGACAGAAATACATGGCCACGAGGCACGTCGTGTATTATCTTCACTGAAAGGCATAAGCGGCTTCATAAGGCTCTGTGTGTAATCCGGGAGATACAAAGACACGGGTAGAATCACACGGCCCAGAGGCATGGAGCCTACTACCTTCACCTTGGAAGAATAAGCTTCGTGATGAATTGGTGTGTATTCCGGGAATACACGGACACGGGGTGGAGTACACGGGAAGGTACTCTACCACACGGCCAGGCATGGCCAGCGTACACGGAGCCAGCCATAGAAGTTTGGACATAGCGTGTAACCATACCACACGCCGTGTACTTACTTTTTACATGAACAGCCCTTCGACAAGGGTTGTGGTACACGGTCAGTACCTGGGGACTGAAGACACTACGTGTAACCATACCACATGTCGTGTACTTACTTATTACATGACCATCCCCATGACACGAGCTATTTCACACGGGCAGTACCTGGTGTCTGATGACATGACGTTTATTGATTACCTACATGTCGTGTACTTTAGGAAAATGTCTTGGTTGTCTGGTTCTCGGTGACTTGGACACTTTTTTCTTGGTTTTCCCCTATTACATGGGACAGAACTACGAGATACATTAACTATAGACTTTGTGATGGTTGATGTATCCACCCCTTTTCACTTGAGGAGCGGACCCTCCCGGAAACGAGTGTGTTGTGTGCGGGAACCCTAGAGCTGGCTACGACTGTGACAATGATGGCAATTGTACTTGTATCCTATGTGGGTTCGGAAGGGAGGACGACTTTAATTGGATCATCTGTGGGTTCGGCAGTGATGATGACTGTACTTGGATCCTCCGTGGGTTCGGTACCAATGACGACGGTACTTGGATCCTACGTGGGTTCAGCAACGATGGTTATTGTACTAGGATCCTATGTGGGATCGGCAGTGAAGAATTCAGAATTTGGATCCTACATGGGTTCGGAAGTGGAGATGATTCAGAGGCTACATCTATCATCTCCTCCCCTCTTAATGATTAGTATAACTATGTGAGCTAAGTCATGACTTTCAATCATTATCTTCTATATGATTTTCTTTCTTTCTTGTGTGTATTGGGTTGTGCTTTCTTTTATGGATTGGGTTGTGCTTTCCAGTGTGGGCTGGGTTGTACTTGAGCTCGTGAGTTGGAGCCAAACTGGAATTGATGACTTAGGTGTATGTATGGGAATATACCTATGTAGAGTTGGTTGAAACCTCATGTTTGTATCTTTCCTTTGAGGTATATTCTTTGTTGATTCTGGGAGTCCTTTGGGGGTCTCGGGGTCCCTACTGAGTATTTTATACTCACCCCTACATGGGATATGCCCGCACTACGTTGTGTTGGTTGAAGATGAAGAACAACACTGATCATTGTTGATGTCTTCTGGAGCGGGACGGTACCCGGAGGCGGACTATCAGGCAGGATATACACGGAGCAGACGGACAGAACCAAGGAGTCGACGAGACTATCTATACCCACCCATCATGTGGGAATTCAGGAGGACGACATGGTGGTTGCTGATTTACATTACTACTGTTGTTCTTTCCTTTCAGTTATACAACACTTTCAGTTGGGTTTGTATTCTGGCCCATTTACTTTCAGCACTTACTTTTGCACTCAGTTTACTTAGTGTTTACTTCAGCTTGTGTACTCTGTGGTGTTTTTTTCTTATATAAGGGCAATGCCTTCCCTTTTGTTGGGATTTACGCCTTTGGTGCTAGTCTCCAGCCCCTGGACTATGGGAGATAGGCTTGGGGTAGTCACAACAAGGGCCCCGAGGACGGGTCGTGACAAATTGATATCAGAAGAGTCGGTTCTACCACAGAACTCAGGACTCTGATAATTTTTTCTGTGTGAGAAATAGTGTTTAGGGTATTGAGTGTAGTTATCAGTACATGGAGTCTAGTGTTGGTGCAGTGGCCAACGTATCCATACACCAGGACCCTGACTTCTGATTTCCGACTCAATTCACAAAAACATTGATTGCATGTGTGTTTCAAAAGATTTCTATATGATTACTTTGTGACATCTCCTCGGGTATACTGTATTAACCGTGGCACACCTGTTTCTTTTCAGGATGGCCCCACGATGACATCCAGCTAGGAATCCGAGCTTTGTGTGAGATGGTAGCCCACCGAGTGATGAGGCCTCGGTGCAGGGCCCTATTACAGCGGAGGCACCGGTGGTACCTCTACCCTCCGAGCCACCGTTGCCACCAGCCCCAACAGATGAGAGTGCACGTCGTCTGAGTGCACTGCACGATTTTAAGTGTCAGAGACTGCCCAGGTTCCAGGGGGAGACGAACCCTCAGGAAGATGAGGATTGGCTGGTGGCCGTTTTTTGAGTTTTCAGATTAGTGGGGACACCGACAGATCTTATGGTGATCCTTGCGGTGAGTCACCTGCACACGGCAACAGGTAGATGGTGGAGACTGATGCTCTAGGTGCACAACGAGGCATCTCTCCTTTGGTCGGACTTCGAGAGCCTTTTCCACTTGGAGTTCGTTCTAGCCACCCTCCGTGCGGTGCGCATCCAGGAGTTACTACAGTTGTGGTAGGGTAGCATGTCAGTAGCCCAGTGCTCGGTGAGATTTACTGATCTCTTGTGCTACTCCACAAACATGGTATGAGACCCATTCTTCAGGTCCCAGACCTTCGAGCAGGGACTAAGGCATGAGATCAGGATATTGATGATCTCCCTCAGTATTCCGACATAGGCAGGAGTACTGGAGCGAGCACTTCTTGTGGAGCGCATTCTAGCTGAGCCTTCACCAGCAGCGAGACCTACCACAGGGCAGCACGTAGTGGAGTCTTCTACAGCCGGCAGTAGACAGATGTCGAAGACGTACAAGCAGACCAGACCATCAGGTGGATGACCTCAGGATACTGGTTTGGAGGTGCGGGGCACACGCAGTAGAGCCAGTCATTCGAGAGGCAGAAAGTGCTATGCATGCGTCGGCCAGGGCCACATGGCTTGTGACCGCCTGACCCTTTATGCATAGGAGCAGCAGATAGTTGAGGGACCACCCAAGAAGAGGCAGTGGAGCTGGACCAGCAGTGGGTGGTGGGAAATTCTTTGGGGCTCTACCACCACCACCACCAGGAGGCCCACCCTGACCATAGGGAGCTGGAGGATAGAGACAAGCTCAGCTTCAGGCAGTGGAGGCCTATGACCACGGTGCACCTGAGATGATTTGAGATACTATCTGTGTCTACTCCACCCTTACTGCAGTTCTTATAGACATAGTAGTGAGTCATTATTTCATTTCAACTGCCCTTGTTCGGAGCTCGGAGATTCCGACGGAGCCTTTGGCTCGATCCTTGCGGCTAGAGACTCCTACAGGAGAAGAATCGATGATTACGCACTGGTGTCGGCAGTGTGAGCTTAATCTATGAGGCGAGAGATTTGGCTGGGATCTTCTTATAGTGGCATCGAGGCCTTACGATGTCATCTTTTGAATGGATTGGTTATCTACGGTCCATGCTCAGATAGTCTGTATTAGGCGCAAGGTGCGATGTGTCCGCACCGATGGGAGCAGGTTCACCTTTACCAGTGAGAAGAGTGCCTTTGTAGTGCAGGATAGACTCACACAGAGGAGAGGACAACCGATCACCCATCAGTTCGCTAGTCTCATCCTAGGAGCAGTTGATGTGCGGAGTCCGAGTTTTCTTGTTGTGCTGGATCAGTATGCTAGCGTTTTTCCTGACGACATTCCCAAACTACCTCCTCATAGAGAGGTAGACTTCTATCTTGACCCGTACCCCGGGAAAACCCCGATATCTACTCCAGAATATTGGATGGCTCCCGCTGAGCTTCAAGAGATACGGGTACAGTTGGAGATCTTGCAGGGGAAGGGATTCATCCGACCCAGTTTTTCACCCTGGGCTTCCCCGATATTGTTCGCCAAGAAGGCAGATGAGAGCTTGCGAGTGTGTGTCGATTACCATCGCCTGAACCAGGTGATCATGAAGAACAAGTATCCACTTCTAAGGATCGACTACCCCTTCGATCAGCTCAATGGAGCATGATGGTTCTCGAAGACAGATCTCAGGTCAGGCTATCATCAGCTTAGAGTTCGAGATGAGGATGTGCAGAAGATAGCCTTCAGGTGTTGGTATGGACACTATGTGTTCTTGGTTATTCCTTTCGGTGTAACCAACACTCTATCAGTGTTCTTGAGTCTCATGAACATTATCTTCTAGCTTTACCTAGATCGATTTGTCGTAGTCTTAATCGATGACATATTGATTTACTTGGCCACTGAGGAGGAGCACGCCTACCATTTTCATGTTGTACCAGATACAGTCTGAGAGCACCGAATTTATGGTACGCTCTCAAAGATTCAGTTCTGGATTCGAGAATTCCACTTCTTGGGACATGTCATCTCTAGGTCTAATGTTGTGGTGGATCCTCCGAAGATCGTGGTAGTTCTAGCTTGGGAGCCACCCAGGAGTGTGACGGAGGTGCGGAGTTTCCTAGGTCTGGCAGGGTAATATCAGAGATTTCTGCCAGACTTCTCCAGATTTGCAGCACCACTCTTAGCTTTGATGAAGAAGGGGAAACCCTTCGTGTGGTTGGATAGATGTTAGCAGAGCTTCCAAAAGCTGAGACAGAGATTGACCAGTGCACCCATCTTGTAGCTACCAGAGGAGGGCGTAGGGTACGTATTTTAATGCGACGCATCAGGGACTGGACTCAGGTTTGTCCTGATGTAGGAGTAGGTAGTGATCACCTATGTATCACAAAAGTTGAGGCAGCATAAGCAGAACTACGCTACCCATGACCTGGAGTTAGCAGCAGTGGTCTTTTCCTTGAAGATGAGGCAGCACTATCTAATGGGTGAGCGCTTTATAGTCTACTCTGACCACCAGTGTTTTAGGTACATCTTCTCGTAGAAGGACCTGATCCCAAGACAGCGGTGATGGCTTGAGTTCCTCCAGGACTATGGCTTTGAGATAGTCTATACTCCTAGGAAGGGGAACATAGTATCTGATTCTCTCAGCAGGAAATCGGGCATCCAGCTACTTGGAGAGGCTACAGAGCAGCTAGCCATGTTGCAGATACCCTTTGTGGATAGAGATGGGGTAGCCTTTCTACAGTCGCTCACAGTCACTCCTCCACTACTTTAGCGGGTCAGAGAGGTATATCGTGGGGATGTTTACTGTGAGAAGTGACGTGCACAGATATCCTCAGGACAGGTTCCTGATGGTTTCTCTATAGGAGGAGAGCACGTCATCATTTTCATATGACGTACCATGGTACCAGTTTCATTATAGAAGGAGGTGCTGAGAGAGTTTCACACTTCCCCTTTAGCGGTATATCCTAGAGTGGCGAAGATGTACCGGGTTCTCAGAAGACAGCACTGGTGGCTGGGTATGAATAAGGTTGTGGCAGAGTTCGTTTCAAGATGCCTCACCTGCCAGCAGGTGAAGGCGGAGAATCAGGTACCCGCAGGCTTGGTATAGCCCTTAGAGGTCCCAGAGTGGAAGTGGAACGGGATATCTATAGATTTCATGACTGGGCTTCCACATACTTCTAGAGTACACAACTCTATTTGGGTGATTGTAGACCGACTCACCAAGTAAGAACACCTTCAACCTATCAGAGAGCAGGGCTCAGTAGAGAGCGTGGGACGTCTCTATATTCAGGAGATCGTACGACATCATGGTGTACCATTATATATCATCTCTGATCGAGATGATCACTTTACTTCTCTTCTATGGAAGGAGTTGTAGGAGCCATTTGGGACGCAGCTACGCCTGAGCACCTCCTTTCTCCATCAGACGGATGGTCAGAAGGAGAGGACCATTCAGACTCTCAAGGACATGCTCCGTGCATGTGTCCTCGACTTTGGTCACAGCTGGGTGGATCACCTACCTTGGTGGAGTTTGCATACAACAACAGCTACCACTCCACCATCAGGATGGCACCATACGAGGCATTGTACGACCGACCTTGCAGATCACCTCTGTGCTGGATAGACCTTGGGGAGTCAGCACTTGTAGGACCAGAGATGGTCCAGACCACGATGAAGAAGATGCAGATCATCTAGGAGCAGATGAGGACTGCCCAGAGCCGAAAAATGTCCTATGCTGAAAGGAGGCGGATACCACTAGAGTTTGAGGATGGCGACCACATTTTCTTACGGGTTTCACCTCGACGTGGATTATGGAGATTTGGTCGGGGTTTCATGTTATCTCCGGGCTTAATCGGACCATTCCAGGTTCTCAATAGGATAGGTGAGGTGGCTTATCGCCTGGATCTTCCACCTTAGTTGCACCAGGTGCACGACATCTTCCACGTATCTCAGCTGAGGAGATACGTGCACAACCCGATGCATATCATCGATCATGGGGAGATGGACATCGATGACGGGGTGACTTTTTCCAAGGTCCAAGTGGAGATCGAGGATCGACAATAGCGGTTCCTACATGGATTTTTGATTCCTCTAGTGCGCATCGGGTGGAATCACATGAACCTCCAAGAGAGCACATGGGAGCGGGAGGATAAGATGCGGGCTCAGTACCCACATTTGATCCCCTTTTTGTGTTATATCTTTACAAGAAAGTAAACCCCTGAGTTTGGAGTAATGTAAAGACCATTAAATTTGAAGGAAAATTTTTTCTTAAATTATTTGGGATGTTACGAGTACGCAGTTTCTGACGGCATTTGATTCTGAGGCCTGGTGTGCCTAGGATCAATTTTTGATGTTTAGCTCAGGTACATTTAGTGAACAAATGAGTAGGTTTTTCTATCTTTTGAACCGGTGCTCGGAATTGAAATCAAAGGACACCGATGAACTCGCATCGCCAGATTTTTCTTAAGAGGACCTTTATCGAGGATGCGTTTGCTCGGGATGAGTTGTTTAAAAAAAGGGGATTAAATAAAAAGTGAATAAATTGTGGGGTGAAAATTTTATTCATATCATAGTATGGTTATATCCTACATGGGGTAGTTGGGGTGGGACCCACTAGACCCTATCTACCCATGCTAGGATATTTTTGTGGTGGGGCCAACACAAACCCCACCCCTTCACATTCCTTAAACCTCCTCTAACTCCCCCATTTTTTGGGTGACTTCTCCTCTCCTCACCTTCCCCACTTTAATTCTTTCCAACAAAACACCTAATTAATTAGACAACTGATGTTTAATTAATGAAGTGATTTTTTCTGAATTTGGAGTTTTTGAATTGAAAGGAAAAATAATAAAATAAGGGAAGGCCTTATTTTATTTGGTTAGTTCTTGGTTGTGTGAGAGAATATGGGGAGAGAGTGCTCTTTTCTATTTTTGAAGAACTTCATCTTCTCCGACGAAGAACTTATCAACATTAATGAATAATTCTAATTATCTAATGAAGAACGTAGACTCGGTGGTTCTGGTTTTCCTTATCCTCTTCTTCCTTCGCGAAAAGGGTGGAGATTCCGATGATGACGGAAACGGAGCCAACATCTGTGGTTCTTGACAACCGCAAACTTCCTTCGAGGTAGGGGTGTGTTTATGAATGAGAAACGTTTTTTTCCCTTCCATGTTATTGGTTCTCTCTAAACCTTTTTCTATCAAACTAATGCGGAAGGATCGAGACCAAACTAACATGGTCTGATTCCTCCTCCATTATTGTCATATGGTTTTCTCCAACCGTTCTTCAGCGGTGAATCAAGGAATGTTTTTGAAGCCGATAAGAGGCCAAAAAACATCAGAAACGGCCTCGGAATATCGGGATGACCTAGGAACGAGAGATTTGTAGTAAACGGATTATTACAACAAAGGAAGGATTCCTCAGGAGGCGTGCTGGCCAGAGGCGTCATTTCTGGAAAATCTTAGAATACACGACGTGTACTTCCAAAGCACACGCCGTGTAGTACAAGCATTCAGCGGAAGAAGTAACAGATATCAGAAGAAGTGACACACGACATGTGAAACTAGTCACACGGAGTGTACTATCCACACATTTTGACATGGGATACTTCGATGGAGATGGCGTGCATTCAAGGGAAATACATAGACACAGATAGAAATACACAGCCATGAGGCACGGTGTGTATTATCTTCATTTAAAGTCAAAAGCAGCTTTGCAAGGCTCGGCATGTAATTTGGGAGATACACGGACATGGGAAGAATCACACGGCCAAGAGAAATGTTGTGTACTACCTTTAACATGGAAGAAGAGGCTTCGTGATGACTCGGTGTGTATTCTGGGAATACATGGACACGGTGTGGAGTATACGGGCAGGTACTCCACCACACGTCTAGGCATGGCCATCTTACATAGAGCCGACCCCGGAAGTTTTTTCATGACGTGTAACCATACCACATGCCGTGTACTTACTTTTAACATGAACGACCCTACGACAAGGGCTGTGGTACACGGTATGTAATCGGGGACTGAAGAAAAAATGTGTAACCATACCACACACTGTGTAATTACTTTTTACATGAACAGCCCCATGACACGGGCTGTTTCACATGGGCAGTACCCGGTGTCTGATGACATGCCTGTATCGCATACCTACACGCCATGTAATTTAGGAAAATAGCTTGGTTGTCTTGTTCTCCATGACATGGGATGGTTTTTCTTGGTTTTCCCCTATGGTGTGGGATGGAACTATGGGATACATTAACACTAGTCTTCATGACGGTTGATGTATCCACCCCTTTTGACTCGAGGAGTGGACCCTCCCGGAATCGAGTTTGTTGTGTATGGGATCCTTAGAGCTGGCTGCGACTGTGACAAAGATGGAGACTGTACATGGATCCTACGTGGGTGCGGAAGCGAGGACGACTGTACTTGGATCCTTCGTGGTCGGCAGTGATGATGACTGTACTTGGATCCTCCGTGGGTTCGGCAGTGATAATGACTCTACTTGGATCTTACGTGGGTTCGAAAGCTATGGTTACTGTAATAGGATCCTACGTGGGTTCTACAGCGATGACCTTTTAATTTGGATCCTACGTGGGTTTGACAGGGGAGATAATTCAGAGGCTACATCGATCATCTCCACCACTCTTCGTGAGTAGTATAGCTGTGTGAGCTGAGTTTTGAATTTCAATCATTATCTGTGATATGATTTACTTTCTTTCCTGTGTGGATAGGTTTGTGCATTACTTTGTGGATTGGGTTGTGCTTTCCTGTGTGGACTTGGTTGTACATGAGCCCGTGAGTTGGATGCAAACTAGAATTGATGACTTAGGTGTATGTATGTGAATATACCTAAATAGTGTTGGTTGATACCCCGTGTTTGTATCGTTCCTTTTTGGTTTATCCTTTGTGGATTATGGGAGACCTTCAGGGGTCTCGGGGTCCCTACTGAGTATTGTATACTCACCCCTGCATGGGCTATGACCATGCTATGTTGTGTTGGTTGCAGACAAAGGACATCGTTGATCGTTGGTGATGGCTTGTGGAGCAGTACAGTACCTAGTGGTGGACTATCAGGCGGTACATACACGGAGCGGACGGATGGACCCGAGGAGTCGACAATACTTTCTGTACCCACCCATCAAGTGGGAATTTCGAAGGATGACTTGGTGGTTGCTGATTTACTTTACTACTTCTATTATTTCTTTTCAGTTGTAATGTAATTTCAGTTGGGTGTGTATTCTAGCCCATTTACTTTCAGCACTTACTTTTGTACTACGTTTACTTAGTGTTTACTTTATCTTGTGTCCTCTATGGTGTTTTTTCTTATATAAAGGCAATTCCTTCCCTTTGGTTGGGATTTATGCCTTTGGCGCTAGTCTCCAACCCATGGCCTATGGGAGGCGGGCTTGGGGTAATCACAGCACGGGCCCCGAGGATGGGTCGTGATAGTAACATTCAACATGGACCTAGTTTCATTCAAAAATGCAGACACATAGATTTTAGAAACAACTTTAATGTTTCAAAAAAACCTTAATAAAAACCAACTTCGATTGTCAGACCATTTTATAATGGTTTGAAATATCATTTTAATTAATTCTTAAAACTAATCATTTACTGTCCACTTCCAAATATGTCTCAAGATAGGGTACTAAAATCAATTTGAAAACAACTTTGAATAAATTAATTCAATATTTATAAAATGCAGTCTAAAAGATTAAACCCCATTTTTATATTAAAAGAATGGGCCAAATGGTGGAATAATATTTTTAAACCTATTTTTTTATTTAAATTAAATATTTTAACAATCTACCAATGCCTATAATTTCTAGAACCACTTGAAATTTCATGTAAAAAATATTTAAAAAATTATTTTTAAAGACCAAGACAGCTTCAGTAAATGCAAACACAATTTTAAAGAGTTATTTGCGTAATTTAAAATAAACTAGGTCTGAAAAGTTAAATTATAAAAATTTATAATATATTCCAAAATTAGTAAAATTATCTACATCCAAATGAAATGTAAGTAAAAAATGTCTTTTATTCGAAATAATATTTAAACATATTGAATAGAATTGACATAAAATTAAATCCAAATTTAATATCCCAAGAAAATCAGTGATCTCAAATTAAATGAAGAAACATGGGGAAAACCTACCATGAATCAATGAAAAATAACTCACAACATTTCTCATTCAATGGTAGACACCAAAATATAGAAGAATGAACTCTCATGATCCCTAGAATAATTGAAACCCCAAAAATCAAGTCATTTATAAATCCCTAGGGTTTCAGATATATTATGATATTTACCTTATTATGATTACAAAATATAACAAATTACATTTCTCTTTAACATAATACCCTAAAATATTTTAGGATATCAAGTAAAATTTACTTTCAAAATTGATGAGAATAATATTTTTTTGTTAAATTTCAACTCTGATATGAAAAAAAACATACTCCAACTAGCCTCTTAGAAACTATATTCAATTGATAGTATCATGATATGATATAAAAAATCCACTCGGTAAAAACAATAATACATATTTACTTTAGTGGGAATATTAAAAAATAAACTATTATATCCATATCTTATATAGTATTCTATTTTTATGGGGTAATATTAAAAAAAGTCTTTATTGTTAAAAATATACACTTGATGGGTGGGGTAATCTCAGTTCCTTGTATTTTAACACATATCAAGGATAAACGCTTTTATCCTAGATTAATATTCCTTCATCCTTACCTTATTTTTAAACATGTTATAGAATTTAATGAATCATAAACCCTATATATAAAAAGGATCACCTCATTTTTTAACAGAAAACCAATTTTTGTAAGTATCTATTATCATATAATAGAAAATAAATGAGATCCAAAATAGAAATCCTCTACAAAAATTAACTTGATTTTTATGTTATTCCAACATCCAAGTCCATAATGTGAAAAATTCTTTCTCCATTATTTAGAAGGAAACATCATGATTCTACTATTAAATCTAAATCAATAGTGACCTCCAATATATTTAAAACACTTATAATAAATAATATTGGCTTCTTATAAATTATAAAAAATTTATGGATTGATTTATATAACATTATACATGTTGTTAGATCTTTACTATGTTTTTTATGAACCTTTATATACTCTATAAAATTACTTCTCCAGTGGAACGAATTTACAAAATGGAAACATGCGCCTTTATTATAGAAATTATATATCTATTTCAAATACCATGACCGGATATTAGAGATTCTAATATTTGATTTTTGAATAGAAATTTTCTTATTAAAATTTAAACATTTACCACCTTGAATCATCACTAAAACACTAGATCATGTGCCTCCCATTTACTTCTCATGAATCCTAAATATAATGATTAGCTTAGATTAAATGTTTCTTGAACTCATTCATCTTATAGGTCAAAATGGAAATCCATAAACCTTTCAATAAATATAATAGAATGAAATCAGTATCTATGTAATGATCAATATGTGACTCTAATCTCTAAAAGTCATTTTCATACCCAGTCTTGTTTAGTACATGCACTATAAAAACATAAAGTCATTATAAGGGAATATTTTTGTTATTAGAGGGGTTTATAACCCATTATTAATATATTATCATAAATTATGAGAAATCACCACTAAAATATCCACCTAGTCTTGTCAGTATTAATCTTTATGAAGCACTAGTTAGGTGTTGTGAAAATTAGTGGCAGTTATTTCAGAGGGGATTTAAACCCCCTCTAATTTTAGGAAAAATATTCGTAAAATGATAAATTATGGATTGTTTCCAAGAGCACGTAATTTTTTTAACTATCAAAAGGGTTGTTAAAACTACCACTGACTTATCTTTTACGATGATTTTTTTGGCGGTTTCCATCCTCCCCTATGTTTTTTAAACCATTGCTGCTCTCCCATCCCACTACCCCCCTATGCATAACCTTTCCCTCCCTCTCCCAATACACCACATATTCCCCCATACCTCTCTCTCTCCCTTGTACACCCCCTAGAACAACACCCCCTCCCGCGTGCCCAGTCCCCCAATATAACCCATGATCGACCCACTATGCCCCACCCCTTGAGGATAAAAAACACATTCTCTTAATTTTTGAAACACTTTTTCAAGGATATATTCTATAGAAACCAACCACTCCACTAAATAATTTTTTTATTTGTTTAATACACATGGTTTTATTTATATATATTAGTATTTTTTATTCAAACATGTATTATTTTCATTATAAATTTAAATAAATTTAAATATATTACCTATATATACATTTATATAAATAAATTTATTCATATTTCCATTAGGTATTTATTTATTTATATTTTAATGAATTTAAATTTTATTATGTTTAGACATTTATATAATCTATATATTTATATGTATACAATTTTATTAATGCATATCTTTAAATACATATATGCATATAAATATAAATACAAATATATAGGTGTAATATATATATATATATTTATATATATGTGTGTGTATACTATACACCCCTAAAAATTATATATTTACATATATTTAAATAAAATTATTTATCAATATATTTATAGATACATTTATATCAAACGCGAAGATATAAAATTTGGAAATATAGATTTATTTGTTAATATTAATACTTATATACATACACGTATATATTACAACTGGTTAGAGACTGAGGATAAATAAGAAAATAACATATACACGAGAGGAGGATCAAAATATGTGGATATTTTTATATTTATATTGAAATACATTTGAGTAAATATATTTTTAAAATATATTTATAATTCTATTTATGTTATGTATAAACACACATATTTATATATTTATAAATATATTTATATAAATTATTTTTTTAACTAAATAAATATTTTTATATTATATAAATTTTTATTTATATAATATATTTATATAATGCCTTCAAAAATATATTTATATTATGAATTTCAATACATATACATAAATATATACTAAAAACATTCTATATTACAAATATATATGTATGTATGTATGTATGTATGTATGTATTTATGTATGTATGTATGTATGTATGTATGTATGTATGTGTCTATGTATGTATGCATGTATGTGTGTGTGTGTGTGTGTGTCTGTATGTATGTATGTATGTTTGTATGTATGTATGCATTATATTATATATTTATGTATAAAATGACGTGAAATAGTATAATATATAATGTATAAAAATTTATATAATATACACACAATCAAATACTTATATAATACATATATGTTTATTTATATGCATCTATGTATAAGTATGTGTATAATCTATTATGTTATTATTATTATTATTATTATTATTATTATTATTATATCATAAAAAATATAAGGTTTTTTATATGATACATTTTATAAATAAATTATATATCTTTGTATATTAATATAATATCTTTATTCTTTAAGGTTATAATTAATATTATATGAAATACAATTTTACACAATAAATTTTTATTTATGTTCACATTATACAATTATATGTATGAATACATATAAATACAATAAAATACAACAATATAAATTATTTATATAATAAATAAATAATATAATATATATATATATCTGTGTGTGTGTAATATAAGACATATATATATATGTGGGTGTATTTATATAAATATTTCTATATACTTTTATTTTTTAAAATATATAATTATTTGTTTAATATACATATATATTGTCCTTATATAATATATTTATAATGATTTTAAATACATTTATATAATGTCTTCATATAAAACGCACACAAACACAATTTAATATTTTATATTTAAAAATAAATTAAAAAATATAGGGGACTAAAATCTCTACTAATATGAGAAATTTTCAATTTTTTTCACATATCTTCAATAAAATATAAAATATTTATTTTAAAAAATACAGGGGACTTTAACCTCCTCTAAATTTTTCATTTTTCATTTTAGAAGCAGTTATTTGAAACCGACCGCAAAATTAAACTTTATAAGATGTTTTGATATAACTGCTACTAATTTTCACACAAATTTATTTTAGAGGGAGATAAAAATGCCTCTATTTGAATTCATTAAAATCAGTTAATATCCATTACTAATATCTCAAATTATAGGGGTTTTTTACCCCATCTAAATTTTTTATTTTTTATTGTAGCAGTGGTAAAATAAAACCCCACTAAAATATATTTTATTGAGGGTTTAAAAAAATCCCTTGTTAATTTATACAAAAAATTATTTTATATGGAGTTTTTCATAATCCACTCTAGACAACCACCACTAAATACATTGTCTTTTTAGTGAATATCTACGAGCGGTGTACCTTATATCATCTTACTCTAAATAAACTGATTTAGATAATTCATGACTTGTGGGTTTTTCTTACCCCAATTAAGTCCATGTCAAATTTTCATTAATCACATAAGTATCCATGGGTTCAAGTTGGTATATATTTTGGGATCTTTAAAAAAAATATAAACATACCAAGAGAATCCCATTTATGTTTATAATAAATTTTCTATCCTCTTTACTTTCTTTATCAATTGTTATTTGCTTGAGAATTAGATTCTCTAACACAATGAATTCCTCCTCACATTTTAAATCTATTCTAGAAATCATTAGAGTAGTTTAAGAAGTTACTACCATTTAGATTTTCATTTTCAAACATTGATCACATAGCCACATTCAATGGTGATGAATACATTATATAAGTAACATAATGTTTTTATTAGATGAGTGTCATGTTTTCCATTCATTTAATGAGGAATTATATTAAATATTCTCCCACTAAAACTATAACCCCTTTTATAATTTTATGTTATATCCATTAGGGTTGAAGAAACTTATTTGACTGAAAAAGGAGTATGATTTCGTATTCCTATCAAAATTTATATTAATTTTTAGTTCATCATTAAAATCATATCATATATAAATCTTGGATGGTTGAGCTTAAAACTCATTATCTTTTCTATGTTATGATTAAACTCATCAATATTACATTTGTAACATTTATAAGTGTTTCCCATCTATGTGTAAACCAACTATCATAGTGGAATTTTGTTACCTAACTTTTAGTGTTATCAATTTTCACCATACCATTCCCAAGGTAATGCAAGGGCACCCTTTTTAAGCAGAACCTACCCAATTTAATGATCTCTTTCTCAAAATGTGTTTTTCATAGAATAATTTTAATGCATAGTATTATTTAAAAAGGATTTAATGATACCATATTTTCTAATTTTTTTCTCATTAAATTCATTTATTATTTGAATGATTTATTTTGGAATCTCATTCCTTAAACCAAATTAATATAATCAAACCATATTTATGTGTATCCCTTTACACAACTCATAGATAAATTTACTGACCCAAATTAATATCTACAAATATTACTACATATCCAAATACATCTCACTTATAAATAACATCAATCCCTTTTATGTAAAGTTTTACAATCATATAAAATCAATAATCCACACATGAATAAGCCATGATAGTTAGGTATCCAACCCCCACTTTTCAACATAAGAAATAAGCCTCAGATATATGAGCCAACCAAAAAAAATTCACGCTACCCAAGGATAGTTTACTAAAGAGATATATCAATTCTATCATAATTTTTACACCTAATATGTATAAACTACATCCAAATTCTTAATTCAAAATCATAACCCAATACAATCTAAATTCATTATAAAAAATAAAAAACCATTATAATACCTATCATAATACTCCTTATTTTCACATATGACAATTTATAGAAGTATTTTAATACTTTTAACTAAATCATACATCAAAATTTATAATATCAAAATTTCACATCTATAAAAGATTCAAGTAATAAATGAATAAATGGAAAATTCAAATATTCAAACATGATATAACCTATTTTTGATCATTTAATAAATTAATTATAAACACATTATAATTTTGGTATAGATAAACATGTACAGTTTACTTTTACCAAATTCCAGTATTTCATATTATTATTTACATATTATTAATATGAATATGTATATTATCAAATAATACAAAATTTAAATTTTATTTTATTTAAACCATTTTTCTTATCATAATCTAAAAAACCTTCTAAACGATTTAAATAATTCTTAAATAATGTCTTAATATAAAACTTTTATATTTTCATTTATAGAAATTTCATATTCTGATACAAATAATTTTTATTTTTGAATTACTTTAATTTATAAATATTGTATCATTTATTTACCATGTAAGTCCCATTAAACATAGATCACATCTATCAAAATGTTTTTGGTTTGGTTTAAAAATCATCGTAGATTCGGCATGATCTCTATGTGCCCCTGCTAGTGGTAGATTTTTGATAATTTAAACAAAACTAATATTTCCTTAAAATTATATTCAAAATTGTTTTCACCATATAGAAATGAAAGATATTTTGTTTTTTAAAATAGTATCCACTATAGTAATTTTGAGTCATGGTAATACCATGATAATTGTTGTTTGGGGTTCCATTTTTCTAGAACAAGAAATTTCATATAGGAAAAATGAATTCCCAATAATGATTCAAAACATACACTATCAATGTAAATTCATGGTTTAATGGAACTTATTTATTTATGTAAATTAATTTATTTAAAGACTTCCCATCTTGAATTTCATATATTTATATTAATTGACTTTATTATTAGTATGAATTTACAAGACTGATTTTCCCAATAATTTTTGCTCATTCTTAAGAAACATTATAAAAATAATATTTCAAATTATTTTATAGAGAATATTTATTATAAAACTTGGGAATGTTTGCCTCAATAACATACTTTCCATCTTATATAATTATTGATTGTAAAAATCCATATTTAATGTGATTGAGGTATATTTTGATTGTCAGTTTTTTCTAGACCCACCATTACATTAATCCTTTTATGCCCTTATAATTCATCAATAGACTTGTAAGGGAAGATATATTATATAAGATAAAATTATCCTTTCTTACCCAACTCTATGAATTTTTCCTGATTATCAATATGATTCATATTGGGGAGATAGTCCCATAGGGTAAGGGATTCATTAGAAAAATGGATAATTATATGGGTTATTTAATCGTATTTTATGAGAGGTTCATTATTTTAATTCAATCTATTCATTTCACACCCTCTTGAAAAAAATTGAAAAATGGGTTGTTTCTTTGGTAATTAAATAATCACGATTGCTTGTATAGTTGTCTTGTTATATCTTCTACATATAGTATCATGATATGATCATATTGGGTTGGGTGTTGAATGATATATTTCACCAATAATAATTTTTGAAAAGGGAATAAATTAAGAGGGAATTTTATTCATTACAATTCATTGATTCATGATCCTAATTTGAGTTTTTTGGGGGGAGGAGGTTATGACTTTTATAAAGGATATTTATGTTGACTTTTTATAATTATAAGGAATAATAATTTAGAGATTAACCTCCTATTTAATATTTAATTATTTTACATAATTTACCCACTTATTCTAAAGACTTCAAGTCATTTGAACCTAAAATTAATCACCCATGGTTATTTTTAATTTCTTATATATAGGGGGAGAAAGAAAATTCACTAGAATCTTTTGGTAAGGGCATGATTTTTGGTATGAGAAAAGTTCCATTTTCAATTTTAAATTTATTATGCATGAAAATATTTAAAGTGAGTTAAATTACATGTGGAATGCACATTGATATATAACTGAAAAATATAAATGTAACAATGAATAAGAATGAAAATTTTTAAAAATGAGTAAAATAGATAGTTGATGTGTTTCTCTGACAATAGTTGAGTTGATGAAATTTTATAATGTAATGATTGAATATTTAATTCCCCATTATTAACTTAATTTTTTTAAAATTTTATTAAAATAAAGGAAGTTTGAACATCATTTATTCTATGTTCATGTTTCATTCTTGACAGAAAGCAAGAATTAAAGTGAGGGGTTTGATATAAATATTTCTTCCATATCTTCATAAACATAATATTCATTATTTTTTTATAAAATTGATATTTCATTCAGATTTTTTTAATGGTTAATTCATATTATTTCATGATCAAACGGATTTTTAATGAAAATAAAATTTGCAAATGAATACCCACTTCACATCATAATAAGTTCAGGATATTGTTTTTTAGCTCACAGTGGAGGCTAGAGGAAAATAAGTAAAATAGAGTTTTATAGAATACATTCATAGTGTGACATCATTTTCACACTATGAATTGTGAATACTTTCACACCAAAGACATGTCATGATCTAGAATATGAGTTCATTCAAGAAATTAATACCATGATATTTCATGGCGTTAATGATGAATTCACATCATGAACATTGTGATGGGAAGAATATTCTTTTGTTTCTCCCCCAAATTTTGATAGAATCCCACCCTATTAACCAAAGACTAACATTCTCACCAAGGATTGAATCCAAATTAATTTAATTTCCACATTTATAGAGTATTAAAATAAATATAAGCATCATTTATTCATATAAATAAGAGGTTTTAACTATAATAAAATGTATCAATAATCATTTAGAGATCAGAGTGTGGATAGAAGAGTTTAATTATTTCTATGTCCTTCATTGGTTCTATTACACAATTTTTTGGTGATATAATTTAGTGGGAAGGGTTCCATCAATAATAATATTATTTTTTTATGTTTTGGTTTCTATAATCATACTTCATTTTTAACTTATTTTCAATCCCTAACTCAAGGTCATTGGGTTATGAAAATTAGAATTATTTTAAAATTGTGAAACTTATTATCTTTAACTAAGCATGATATTTTTTGATTTTAGATTAATTATGTTTCAAATTTGAATTGAGACAACTTGATTCATTAATAAACCAAAGTACTTAATCATAAGAAAAGGAGGATATTTTCATTATGTATGGGATACCATGAACAAGGATCTTCCTCATATCAAACATGGAAATAATAATGGATGATCACTTCAATTTATTAATTAACTATTACAAGAATTGGAATCCAAAAAACACATACATTCTTTATCAAATTGATTTCAAAAACAAATATATTTTCATCTCTCTATATTTATTAATAAATTTTAGATAATCACTTTAATCTTCTTAAAAAGTTACATTTACTATCTCAAGTGATAGAAATTGAACTCACCACTTTCTATATATTCTTAGTGAGTCACACTTGTTACACTCATTTATAAATTATAAAAAAAATGAACCCCATGGGATTTAATTATTCCCTTTGAATATAGAAGTTATGTAAACCATTATACTTAATTTGAAGATATTTGAAACTTATTATGGTTTTCATCTAGTGGAATTATATGTGGTTACAACATTCCATCATAGTGATTTACATAATTAAGCCTTCATGAGGTAAATAAATATATTTTTGAATTAAAGTAATAAGGATTTAGAGAGAGAAAAATCATAAGTTTGATGATTACATGGTAGATACGATTCATGTGGGGAAAATAATATAATTTCTCTGATCAAAATCAAGTTTAAGACAAAAAAATTATTACCCTTCAATTATACATGGATGGTATACTTATTATGGGTCTGGTAAGAGTATCCAAATGTATAAGAATGGTTTTTCTAAAAGTTTTGTGGAAAAATATCTCAGGGAGAATAAGAAAATCATGGAATTTATAATTTATAGGGATAAGAATAATGGAATTTTAGTGTTATCTCAGAATAATTACGTTTGGAAGACAATCAAGAGACATGGTATATCCACATGTAATTCATTCTCAACTCCATGGATCAACACTTAAAATTTTCTAAGGGTCAAGAACCATAAATAAAATATGAGGTCAAATGCTTAGAGAAAAATTCATTTCCATTAGTAGATGTAATCTTGATATATTCCATGATATGTAATTGACTATAAATTTCATGAAAAATTAATGGAAAGAAGACTAATAAATCTTAACGTATATTTTGTAGTATTTCAAGGTCTTGTAAGATAGATCTCGGTGGTTTAGAGTTTATGATTCATTGTAGGTTTTTTATGAGGATGTTGGAGGGGATAGAGATACATAAATGATGACCATAGGTTTTTTTATCACATTTTAAGGAATGGAAGTTAGTTGAATGTTAAGGCTATAGCTGTAAGTATCTCTGTCCACAACAAAAGGAAAATATGTAGTTGTAATGGAAGTGAAAATTAAAATGGTTAAATTTTTAGCTGAACGATATCAGAAGAAAACTATAACGTAGTTTTTTATTTTATGATAGTTATATTGTAATAAATTTTGTAAATAATCAAGTTCTTCACTCTTGAACAAAATACATTGGCTGAAAATATCATTTGTAACACCCTAGAAGGATAAAGGGTTAAAAGACTGAATGATATAACCCATTTCAAAAAGGTGCACCTATCATTTCAGGAGCCTACCTAATTAGAACTTGTTATATTATCATAGATGTCATGGAGTAGTGATATAGATTAGTGATATAGATGGGTGATATTTTCAAGAGTTTCCCAGGGTGTGTATGAGTGAGGACAAAGCACATTGTAAGAACTTGTGTTGGCATGTGGAGAAAATCACTAGTCTGATGACATGTTCTATCATGTGGGTCGGCCCCAAGAAGGGATAATGTGACTATAGAGAAACTAGTGAAACTTAGGAACTAATGGCTATGTTAAGGTGGTGTGGTCATGATGTTCATCAAGCCCCCATGTTTAGGTTGGGTGGTTTTACTATTCATGAGGCCTAGTTGTAACATTATTATCAAGGTAGGAACCCTGACTAAAGTGTGGTGGCACTACCAGGGTTTGGGATATAGTGTCCATAGCAAGGACATTGTTCTCTAAAGGCTAGTTGAATTTGAAACCCAAGAGTTATAAATAGTTAAAATAAGAAATGATATGATTAATGTAAAAATTATCACTTATCTTTTTGGGAACCTAACTGATTAGAACCCAGTGTTAAGGGTGTTGGCATACTTGGGTTTGATATGTGGGGTCCACAACAAGGACATTGTGCTCTAAAGGTTAGGTGAATGTGACGCCCCAAAATGATAAAGGGTTAAAATGCAAAATGATATTCCCCATGTCAACAAGTTTCACCTTTTTTTTCGGGATCCTACTTAAATATAACTCCATATTTAGACATTCTTGGACATGAATAGTGATCTTTATGGGTGACCCTCTTGGAAGTTTCCCAGGAGGAGTGCGAGTGAGGATAAATCACACTAAAAAGAACAAGTTTCTCTTGTGGGGATAGTCATTGTTTTGATGACCCATTCGAGCGTGTGGGTAGGCCCCAGGGAGGGGACCATGTTTGTACAGTGTAACTGGTGTTACCTGGTAGCCCAGGACTTGATAGCCATGTTAAAATGGGGTGTCTTCACAATCACTAGGGAACAGTTTTTACATAATTTCTTCTAGAAGATGATTGAGTAATAATATCTGGTGCTTCAAAAGATATATTAGTATCAGAGGAGGAACCCATTCTTAAGTGTGGTGGCACGACCTTGGGATGAGATGTGGGGTCCACAACAATGTCATTTTTCTCTAATGGTCAGGAGAATGTGACAACCCATAATGATAAAGTGTTAAAATACTAAATGATATGACTCATGTCAATAAGGTGCATCTTTCTTTTCAGAATCCTACTATATTGTAAATACATAGTTAAACATTATTGGCCTTGAGTAGTTATTTTTATGTGTGACCTTCTATGAAGTTTCTCAAGGTTTGTGTGAGTGATGAAAAAGGACAAAAAAAAACATGTTTCTCTTGTGAGGATATTCATTAGTCTAACGACCCATTTTGGCGCATGTTTAGGCCTCATAGAGGGGACCATATGTCAGAGGATCAACTAGTGGTACCTGGCAGGCCATGACCTAATTACCATGTTAAAGTGGCGTGTTTGTATTATAAATGGGGCCCATTTGTGACATCATTTCATCTAAAAGATGATTGAGGATGAATATATGGTTCTTTAAAAGATAGTTGAAGGAAAAAATATAGCTATCATGTTCACTATGGTTTAGTCTAATAAATTTGAAGGAAACATTATGACATAGTGGGACTAGGGTAATTGAATGTTGGTTAAGACAATATTATATTTTAATAAGTTATAAGAACACTTTTCTCAAGGTTTTAGAGGTTTCCAAGTGTTTTTCCTTTTATGTAGTTTTTAAGTGGGAAATTTTGGAAATTTTATGTTCATTCATGTTTTTATTTTTTGATCAAAAGGAGCTCTAAATGAAGTTTAGTGGTTAGTTTTTCAGATGATGTAGAGCGATAATTAAAAGAAGATCATTTTGGAATTTTTTATATGATAAAGGGTTTATATAAGATTCTTTGATGATGATGATATATAAGAGTCCATGGAATAAAAAATGGGGATATATGAATGTAATATACTCAAAAAATAAGGGTCATTTATATTGTTCACCAAAAGGTAGCGGTCATGTGAAATTTTCTATAGGCGATCAAAGGAATCCATGTTCATCTGAGGGACATCCAAAAATATTAGAAGTTAGTGAAACTAAATGACTGTATTAAACCTACTATAAAATTATGGTGGGACTATTTCTATATTTGGTGTTTTAATTACTTATAATTTTTGATCTACTAATATTGTTAATAAATTTGATTATATTTTCTTGTAATTTCTAACAGAAATAAAAGTTGAAATAGTGTTCTCCTATAGGGTTACTAATTAAGCTCCATATCATGTACTTTTTTCCATAGTGGTACCAGGGTAACTGAATATTGGTTGAGAACTATTATATATTTAGAATTTTAAAGGAATTTTTCCCTAAGCATTATATGTTTCCATGTTTTTTTTCATTGTAGTTGTTTTAATGTGGGATATTTTTATGAAATTTTAATTCCATTCATTTTTTTATAAGTTGACCAAAAGGAACCTTCATGAAGTGTAGTGGTTAGTTTTCTGAATTATGTATAGCGGAACTTATAGAAAGATCCCTTTAGAATTTTTTATGCAATAAAGGGTTTATATTAGAGTCTTTGATGATGATATATAGGTCTACTTGGAAGAAAAAGGGGGAAAAAGAATGTAATATACTTAAACATAAGGTTCACTTACATTTTTCAGAAAATATTTTTTGTCTGGTAAATATTTCTATAAATGATCGAAGTAATCCATGTTCATTAAGGGTATTTCCATAAATACCAGAAGTTAGTGAAATCAAATGACATGTCTTAACCTACTCTAAATGTAGGGTTGGACAACTTGTACATGTGGTGTTTCAATTACATAAAAATATTAATCTACTTGGATGATTGATCAAATTGATTATATTTTATTGTAATATAAAATAGCAATGAAATGTGAAACATTATTATCCTATAGAGGTTGGAATTAAGTATTGTATCATATTATAAAAGTTTATCCTTTTTTTCTTTTTTCTCATGAATATTTACCATTGAGAGTTTATTTTATGGATTAATGAGTTTGTTCATAATGTGGTTTTTAGGTTGTATCAAACATACAATGTTTTGGTGCATTGAATGTATGGTATATCTTCTGGTCAAGGAAGTTTAATATCTTATTATACCTTTTAATATTTAAGACATTGTATCTTCAAGTGATCAGTATGGTGTATTCCACCCATAAGAGGATTTATGTGTTTCAGTATTTTCCAAAATATAAACTAAAACAATAAGTAAAAATGTGATATAAATGAATATAGAGTGAAGAATGTGTGTAAAATAGTATCCAAAAACATAAAATAACAGTAAGAGAGAACAAATAGTTGATGAAAATGGAAAAATGTTGAGTTGGGGAGATTATATGAATTGGATTAAAAAAAAATTATATTTTTTTATAAAACTCACCAAAATTCGAAAAGTTTGTGATGAAATTTAATTAACAACACCTCACCAATTCACATCTAATCAATCTTTAGTCTATCATCTTCATAAAATGATATTTTGTAAATCATAATAATATATAATGATTATTCCTTTAGGAAAAATGAATAAGTACATTTATTCCACCATTAATATATTAACCAATCTTTTAATGAAAATGAATAATTTCTCATCACTTTTCAGTACATAAATGAATTTCGCAAAAAAATCTCAAGAAAAAATTGAAACTAATCATAAAACAGGAAGAATTGAAACTGTTGTTCACCTAATATTTCATCATCTAAATTCAACGATTTATTCATGTTGAATCAAGAAATTTCTCATAAATTAAAATGGTTTTTATTTATCTTCACTTGATGGTTCATTGATAAAAAAATATCAAAAAGGATTTTAGTGAGAGTATTTTATGATAAAAAAAGATATTCATGATTTATTTGAAACATGAATTTGCTAAAAGTTTCAATATACAAAAATTGTTTCTGGTAAAAAAGATTACTTACACATAATAATAACATTAAAAAAAGAAACATTAGTGAAATAAATTGTATAATAAAATAGTAAGATGAAAAATGGAAGGAGAAATAATTTTTCCCAATCTAGAGGATTACCCACACTATCATCGTCATCTTTGACTTTTTATCCCATTCAAGGATCATATAATTTTCTTCCATTTCATCCATGTAGATAATAATCACCACAAATATATAAATACACACATTTTATATTATTTAAATCACTAACATAATTTTGGTCACTACCTTAAGTAATTTTTATTGCATGAAAAATCATTAAATCTAAGCTAAAAATTTCCAATAGAAGTCGTTAACGGCCTAACCACCACTTAGAGTCCACCGTTTTTCTTTTAGAATAAAAATTTATATTTTTTAAAAATTTAACACATTAAAACATAGTATTATCACCTTGAATTATATAATAGAAATCTCTTAACGGTTTGGGTTAAAGTCCTCCCTATACCAATGTAGATGTGCTATAAAATCATAATATAATTTTTTGTTATCATAGCTAGGAATTATAATAATAATTATTCTATTTGAATAATTTTTAATAGGAATAAAAATTATTTATATTTTATAGAAAAATATTATTATCTAGCCCTTCAAAATGTTTTATGGACCTATAATAATAATGTAGTTATAATTCACGTTTCATGTATCTCAATTGAAATTATTTATAACCCTAATTTCACATAAAATTTTTAAAGGTATCATCTAATGAATTTGAATACTAAGATACATTTTATCCTCTATTATAACTATCAAACTGATTGGAATTCCAAAAGTACCAACCAATCCGTGAAGGACATGTAGAGGTCATTTTCACTAGAATTAAAAATACTATGGTAATATTTCATACTTCTAATTCAAATCACATAAAATAATATATGTCATTAAATTATTCAAATTAAACTATTTTAGGACATTTTATGATATGTATATTGTACTCTAAATTTTTGAGATGATGTTGGGGAAGGTGGATGATTATTCCAAATATATTTTATGAAAACGATTTTTCAGATATTAATAATCATAAAAAATATAGATCACAATATATAGAAATTATATTCTAATAATCATTGGATATACATGAAAATCCATGTATGAGATAATATCTTCTGGAATGAATATCCATTTAAGGGAGTTATAATATGTTTTATGAAGTTATATATTAGGTAATGGTTTATTGGATCCCTTCAAATTTTAGAGAGAAATGGTATTTTTAATAATATATATTTTCCAAAAAACATTCTCTTAATTGAATGGTGTCTTTAATTCCTCAATGATAGGGAAAATCATTCTTGACCCTACACATTAACTAAACATTGATTAAATAAATTTGGATCTAGCCTCATTATATGATATAGATTAATTTGAGATTCTTGAAACTATTGGGAAAGTGTTTCTGAATTATCAAAATTCACAGGTGAATGTTAATTTGAAAAATCACTATTATGAAGAATCCACATGGATCCCAAGGAAGTAATGAGGAAAACTTTCCCTTATTTGTTCATGTATTGATGTACACACGAAATTGTTAGGATTGATTTATTTTTTGGTAGCGAATGTATTTTTTGAGATTCTAAAATAAAAAAAATTAACATTTTATTATAAAACACCGACACAACATAAATGATAATTTTTCATTTTAATAGAATAATCCATAGTAAAACATATAAAAACAATTTCCCAATAATGGAAAAAACTAGGGTGAAGAAACACCTAGAAGTTTAATGGACCTCTATAATATTGAACTATATAGGATAATATTAAAAATTAAAGGGAAAATACACTAGTTTTATGTCCACTGGGTTAGATTCCCAGAGAGGTGGGGGGAATCGAGGTATGAAAGATTAAAACAACTTCTTCTATTGATCTAGTATTGATGTTAAGAAAAACTATCTTCTCTCTCTTTCCCGTAGAAAACTATAAACAGAAACTAAATTATGCACATGACACATCGATTTTTACATGGTTTTACCTCACTGGGATACATCCATGAAGAATACACTAGTGATGTGTTGATGTACCAAATCCTCTAAAATCACACAGCTATTTACAATGTTCAGAGCGAACTCACTGGCCCTCCTGGTTTACAACCAATCACAATATGAAAGCTCAATGCTCTCTCAACTGATATGTGCTCACCGCTTCTTTAAAAGATCCAAAAATAGTTGAAATACTTTAAGGTCCCTTAATTATAAAAAATGAATGCATTTTAAACTGTATGTAGATGCTCTATTTATGTTCCACTTTCCTCCACTGATTAATACAAATTACCATGGATGTACTGATAAATCATCCAACATTCTCACAAACATTGAATAACTGATGCACTTATGTTTGATTGGAATGATTTTCTATGCTTGAAACACTTCTTCAAATCTGGCGTGCAAGTTTCACCAATCCACTTGAACAAAACACCCTTCTTCAACACTAATCTTGGGAGACTCGCACCCTTTTACGCCCAAACCAATATAGGAGCGCACCAATCAACTGGTGCACATCATCTTTGTATCATTATACACGCGTGACTAAACCACCACTTACTCAACCGAAACCACCTGCTCAACTGGATATCTAATCTTCTTTATGTATTTAACTCTCTCAAATGTTTTGTTGTGGTGCTATATTTTATGATTTTTTTACATGGTGAGTAGTGGAACACATGTCTCCTCTCACTGCAAAAGTCCAGCCGCCCGAGTATCTATCGCCAATGTCACTTGCACGACCAAACCAAAACATGGGATCCTATCACATACATAACATATTTTAAAGGTATTTTTATTTTAATTTTCATTATATATTTGTTTTGGGGGTTCCCATGCTTTTATGGAGGAATGGGTGACTTTTCATGAATTGGGAAAAACTGTGAGCCCAATTCCAAATTTAAAAATAAATCTTGTTTCTTTTATAACTCCTTTATTTTCAAACTTTTTCATCCATTACAATTCTAACATGGCTTCCACTGACCTATTAACACCAACATGTCAATTTGGAGACTTTATAAATCCATAACAAAGGTGTATTTTGGTTTTTATTTTAGGGATTGGGCTAGCCTGGAATCCCATTTCAAATGTTAAAAATCACTTTTTTTTATTTAATAACAATTTTAATTTTAAATATTTTTCGGTGATTCCAAGTGTCACCCAAGACCACTAAACCCAGCCGTGTGCCCAACCACTTTCCCCACACTTTGGAGATATTTTTCATCACGAATTACTGTAGAGGATTATAGGGTTTCTCAAATCGGCCGGAATTGAAGAGGTAAATTCATTCCATCATAACTCTTTCAATTTTTACTATTTTTCCTCCATTATTGTTCTTAATTAGACCCCTACTCCTGATAATTGATCATAAAATCCATCATATCCCTCCAAGTCTCTCAAAACCCCTTTAGAATCCCATTTTATGGGAGATTTTTTTGAAGAACTTCCAAGAATCTCAAATGAGTGTCTCTCCTCCTTAGTTCATCCCCTTTCCATGAAGTTTCATACAACTTCATTGAAGTTACAAATGAATAGGGGTATGTTTTAGAACCTAGGGTTTACCATTGGGTTTTCTTGGTCAATTTTTTTTGTTGTAGGTTCGATCTAATTCCCTCTTGGTGCGGTGGTGGTGCGACTTAATTTTCATACATTGATTTAAGGAATTCATTAATTTTTGAAGGTGATTCCAATGTTTATGAAATATTTCTGTAGAATCATGCTATATTTATCACATTTTAAGGTTTATGTCATTTTATAATTGATTAAAAAATTAGTTTTAGTGGTGTCTTTATAGAAATTGATTTATAAATACCAATTTGGTGTGAAATTTTGGGTTTTCCAAAGAAATGTTTTATTGGATTATTTGGGGATTCCCTATAAATACTTAGTTTTTTTACTGAACTATAATAAGGATGAAAATACTATTTTGAATGATTATACCCTTTGGGTTTTAGTACAAAAATGGGTTTTAATGGTATTTGTGGAGCATGTGAACATTAACTACCTTGTTTGTGGGTAAAGGGTGGTTTTACATAGTTATCATTTCATGGTTCACATGGGGATACCATAAAATATAATTGTTTGATTCATTGAAATTTATTGGGCTTAGTTTTCTATTTTTTTTAACATATAAGTGTGCACATAGTGTACAATTTGGGGTTTTCAAGAAGTTTTGTGTGCAAAACAGTGCGTGATTTGGAGAAATTGTTTCAATTAAAAATAAAAAAGTTTTGTGGTCTGTTTTAAGTAGTTTAAATTGTGTATATCTACTGTAATTATTGTATGTTACAATTAGTGGTGTTTTATATAAAAATGGAATTATGTGTCATGCTGAAATTGTTAGGTGGGGAGAAAGTATACTAGTACGACTAGTGGACTGGATGGGTTTTGTCCCTGTTCCACAAAGCATTAGGATAACTAAAACTATAACCAAACTATATGGATGATGGTTGGGTACCACTAGGTGATGGGAATGTTCTCTACTAGTGGCTCGTGCATGAGAATAGATTTTTACTATGTTTAATTGACACTGAGGTACGAGGTACGTTGGGCCTGAGACTATCTAGTGCCTAGGGGTGTTCTTGATTTTGTTTCTCATTGTATTTTTGGTATTTTACCTTATCATGGGGTGTTTTTGGAATTAATTTACAGTAGATATCATTTATATTTAAATGTGTTATCCTTCGGAAAATTTTATCTTGAAAACTGTTTTCAATTGAATGTTGCATTTCATGGAATTTATCACTACTCTTCATTGCGTATTAAAAATGATTTCTTTTCCATGTAGAATTTCATGCTATTTTTAATCTTTGGGTGGTATCCAATTGGTCTTAGTCTCACACCCTAATTTGAAAACATGGGTGTAAGTAGACATTATTATGATTTATTCTAGTATAGGGAAGGTTGTGGGTGATAGCGGATTAGGTGGTTAGTTCTCATCCCCGGTGCAGATTTTTGGAGATGGCTTGTGGGTGATGACCCTAGGTCTTGTGGAGTCCTTGTGTCTATTTTTCTGTTTTTTATTTGTGTATTAGACAATTTTTACTGCATTTGAACTTATTTATTCTGTTCTGGATTTTTTTGTATAAACAATGTTTAGTATGAATTTTTCAGATTTAGTGTATAAAATGATTCTGATGTTTTATGTATACATATATGGGAAAAATGTTCCCATAACAAGATAAATGATACCCGAGCACATTTTCAAAACTGTGGGGATAGGGAATGCCCTTCGGGCCCTGCCATGGGCTGAGTTTGGTGCCAGTAACAGTGGAAATAACATTCGGTTCGAGAAAAAATTGTATCAGAGGAGGTTCAGGTTAACTCTTGGCGTCATGTTATTTGGGGAAATGTCAGGATATTCTGGAGTTATGATTTTTGGGACATGGTATACTATTTATTGGTAATGCTCTTGACCACAAAACCTCCTGATGGGATTCAAATTTTCAGGAATGTCAGGATTTATCTAAGTTTTTTGGTTTTCTTGGTTTGATGATGATTATAGGAAATGAAAATAGAGTTGGGTTAATGGTCTCAGTGAGCTCGCAGGGCCTGACATGCCATGTGGAGCCTGGGATATCCCCATGAACACTCTCTGTGATGGATTATTAATTGGAATATGGCCTCCAACCATATGTCTTAGACACCCACTGAAACTAGTTTCCTCTCACATTGTCTTGTGTTCATTATTTTCTAAATCTTGGAACATTGGTTTTAAAGTGACATGTTTTATGAATCATAACACTTTTGAGATATGATTTTCAAATAAAAAAGACATTTCATGATTTATGAAATAGTGCAACTGAATTTTCAGAATCATTTTTAAATTGAAAATGTAGTGCTTACACCTCTTTTAAAAGTAGGAACTATATAAAAGTTTGTTATGAAAAAGTGTTTCTAAAAATGATTTCAAAAAAATGAAAGGGAGTATTAATGAGGAGATATTTTATTTGAAATTAATTTTATTAATTGAATGTGAGTTTTCATTTGAATTTTTATTCCTTTCTGAATTGTTTTTTAAGATGTAATTTCGGTTCGATTTCGTGGTTAGTGGTTTTGATAAAAAGGATGTATTGGTTGATTGTTTTTATTTTGAAAAGATTAAAGTGTTTTTGTTTTAGCCATTGATATTTTCATGAGCTACCACATGAATGGGGTTATATGGGATGATGGATGGTGAAGGGATTGATGGGATGTGTAGAGACCCAATGCTTGATGTACATGGACATTAAATTACTTTTGTGGAATACTTAATACATAACAAGAATAGACACACAAGGACCGTAATAGTTTAGTGTCTTTGGAAACTCGGAATATAATCTTCTAATCATGGTGAAAGATCATCAACATCTCCCATAAAGATCTTCACCTTTTTGTTTTCTTACCTAAAAAATTTCTTTAAATACTGGGGAAAAGAAACCATATAAAGGGTGAGCTCAAATTCTCAGTAAGGTTAAGTAAGGAGAAAATAAAACAAATCATATACATTTAAACTTAAAAAAACATGAACATAATGTTTAAACATAAAAATCATGAGAAGTAAATATTTGCAGTACATAAGGCATAATCATAATGAAACATCAATCATGATAAAATACCATGGGAATAAAACATGAAATTGTGTCAAATCATTAAGCACATGATATGATTTCCATAGTATCCAAGACATTACTGCCAAGACCATCTTAGTGGACAAAGTCCCTTACTGAACCGAGTCCACTCCTCCTTTAAGTCCTGTGTCACTTAACCGGATTAACTTTCCATTCCAGACATGTATATATCATGAGATATAAATCTCTACCCAATGCATTGGAGGGAGATATATGTCCCACCCATCTCATAATTAAATCATTCTTACGTGTGCCACAACATAAACATAAAACATTCATCATAACCGAAAGAATAAAATGGGTTTCATAAACATCCCCCCATCATAACATAGTCCATATAAAACAAATGGATATCATTTCATCATATGAAAAGTGAATCCATGTAAATCCTAGAGACATTATACTTGAAACATACACATATGAAATAATGTCATCTTAGATGGAAAATGGTTTTGATAAAACACTTGATATGAATTCTTGAGGAAAATATTTTTTCTTATTAAAAATAATTTTATTTTCACAAAATGACATGATAATTTTAAAAGAAAATTATTATTTTTGAATATAATCATAAAATATTGTTGAGTAATATTCATGAAAATAAGGTGTTATAAAACCGTAAAAATCCATTCATGTTGTATAAGTTAAAAAAACATTCTTCTCGTACTTTTGCTGGGAAAGTCAAAAAGTACCTCATATGGTAAACAAAATAAAGATTACATACATACCATGTAGAAAAAGTAACAAATGGGTAAAAATGACTTTAAAAATACATGAAACCAGTTATAGAAAATAGGGACATGAATGATAAATATAACCCTAGTAAATAATTATGAATAAACAATCTCAGATAAAAACGAGATTGGAAAAGTTATCCCTTACTAAGATATTTTGGTAAATGAAATAGATCACTTATGTGTATTCACTAAAAGGTCACATAAATGAATTATAAATACATTATAAGATATAAAAATTCATTTCTCACATAATCAAAGAACGACCTAAACAAGAAAGAGAATATCAACCCAAAGAACAGAAATTGGGTTAAGAAGTTCCCTTACCTCGTGACCGACTTGACTCGATCGTTCTTTAATCTCATGAATAATAAAGCAAAGTTAATTTATACTTTCTTAAGAACATTTTTCATGTTTATTATTCATTTTATATCACTTATTACCATGTTATTATCATTATGTAACCATTTAAGTTAATAACATTCATTTTGTCGATATTTGGTAATTGAGTCAAAATGAAATTCTTATAATTACATGTTGTTCATGTGGTCAAAGGTTAATTATATCCAGATTAATATTCATGATTTATATAGAATATATATCATATATATCAATCGTATACATGTATTTATAATGGTACATAACATATAGATGCAAGAAAAGAAATGCACCGTTCATGGAGACGGTAAGCCGTACGTACGCATGAACTCTACTTTCATTTCTATTTCTTATTTTAATGGATTTAAAACATAATTATAAGTAGATATATTATAATTACAGTATTATATCATATATAATATCATTAACTCCATCCTTTATACATCCCACATAAGGTATTGATGAATCACATCACATTGAGGGGACGGTAGTCCGCACTTCCTCAAATGAGATTATCGTATTTACCCACTATGGAAACCATAAAGGCTTGATATAATTGGAAATTAAAGAAGTATAAGGATATAATAAACAAAATATATATCATATATAAATACAGTTCCATCATAATGGCATCCATGAGAGGCGGTAGGATAAAATCGAACAATCATCATTTTGTGAGGCGTTAGTTTTCCATCAACAGAAACATTATGTTCTTCATCCATTAGATGGAAGTGTGTGTAAGTGTAGTTATAATAATTCTCATATAAACATCATATTATATTGAGTATACTGGTTTTTTACAAAATAATGGATTAAAAAGGGTTTAGGGGTTGGAGAAGTAGAATAAAAGAAGACAATTTAAGAGAAACTGTTACCTTTAATTTGGTTAACTTCCTTTGGATTGAACCAAAAGGACTTCTTGAAGTTCCTTACGCCTAAGTTAAGTCTTCTAGGGGTAGGATAGAGATGTAGGGAGATTAATTGGGCATATTTTGGACGAGAAAAATGGATTGAGATGTGTGAGTAATTGGATAGAAATGGTCTCCTTTTATAAGGGGGGAGGGGATCTTTTGGAAAGTGTGAAAATATTATTTTATTATAAACTTATATTCGGTTTCAAAAGGTCCATAAACCATTAAAAATGAATATATGATGACTCATGGTCGAAATAAAATCATCCAATCAGAATTGGACATGTTTTGGATAATATTTTAATCATTATAATCTTATTTATTTAAATCATTTATTAATGAGGTAAATACGACATCATTATTTTGTCATAAATAATTTAATTTATATCATGTATAAAAATTATAAAAAAAATACCATCATGTAGGAAATATTTTTATCTTTCTAATTAATATTTATAGTCGAAAATATAATTTATATAACCCCTTATAAAAATTAATTACTAAATGATTTTTGTTAATGTCAATATTGTCTTTACATTAAATTAATTAATCCAAATTGTCATTATCATTACCATGTGGCTCAATGGGGTCCCAAAATCTACCCAAGTATGAACATGGTCGGACCCTACTCTTAAAATAATGTTAGGACAAGTGTTAAGGTAATTTTGAATTATTATAATATTCTTTTAACCATGAATTACCCTATTTACCTTTAACCGTAGTAAATAAAAGTCAAAATTTATTATTCACCAAATTTTTTTCATCTTATTGAACCAAATTTTACTTCTTGATAACAAAAATGTATTTAGGATTTTTTAAATTCAATTCACAGAAGTGGTAAAATTTTATTTAAATGAAAGAGTCAATTTTTTAACTACCAATAAGTAGTTTCACTATTCATCAAAAATAGACGTTTTTCATAAAAATACCAAATATTCCGCATAACCTATATTTGATATTCTGATTCAATAATTATGTATATTTTTTCAAATTCAAAACATAGAAGTGGCATTAATTAATTTTAATATTATTTCCCGTTATCAAAACAAATAGCGTGTTTTTAAAAAAACAATAACTATCCAAAGATCGACACTTGTTTATGTCCAAGTTCCAATGACCAACATTAGATTGAATGTTAAAAATATATTCTAAATACACTTTAAAACCAATTAAAAAGATAATATAACCATATAAATTATTGTGATGAAAAAATTTGTTTTTAATTTAAATATTGCGTGTTTTTACTGTTCCTTAAAATATTAAAGTTATCCGAATAATATGAAAATTTTATCCAAATTAAATTTTTATATCCTGATTCCAAGGAAGAATTTCATTTTTTTCAAATTGAACTTATAAACATGTGAAAAACTAGATTCATAGTGGGTGCACCATCAAAAGGAAGAAAAACTGCATTTTTTGAAAAATACTTATTTTACCCGAAAAATTTATTTTTTTCTCATACTATGTTCTAGAAAATATGTAAGATGAATAATAATGTTATAAAATTAAAAATGTAATTAATACTATGTATAACGGCTTGCTCATAATAATATTATAACAATATATTGTTGTTTAGCGAATCTCGGTATTATGTACTACACACGCTTTCGAGGAAGGTCGCTATTGCATGTGATGCAAGCCAACTCAGTGCGGTATGTAGTGGAAGATCTATTTGGTGTTGTGTATAACATAATCAAAACATATTTAATTTATACATTAAACAAAATCTATACTTAATTTTTTGTAGAATAATTCCCACAAAACAAACTTGAATTTGTGTGTAACACTAGCCAAGAATAGTGTTGCATATACAACAAGCTAATATGGTGTTGCGTATAGTACAAGCTAATTTTGGTGTAGCATACAACACAAGACATCAATGAAAAGAATACTTCCCATAAAATATCGCGGTGTTACAGGATGATTGTCGAAGTAGATATGAGGAGCTTGCCCAGTGTGGCATAGAAACATGCATTTGTGGGCCTAGGAGTACCATTATTGGATACACCAACTGTGGAACCATTTGTTTGAAATAAATGGTATTAAAAGTAAAAAATGATGTCTTGATGAGTGTTTTGGGATGGTGTGTATTATGTGTTTTTGAAAATGTTGATGTTTTTAGATTTTTTAGAGTCCAAGAACCTCTCTTGTTTGAATGGTGATTTGGGTTTGTGTTTGGTCATTAAGATGGGTTGAAGCTGGTTAGTGGTCTCTTCTATGAAAATGTTTGGGAGTCCTTTATTATGGTTACCCTAATCTGTTTCGATCTTGTTGAAGTATTTATTAACAAATAGACCAGGTTGGTTAGGTCCTTGGGGACCTCTTATAAGATTAGGCACGCCCCCATTAGGGTTAGTTCACAACTGAAGTGAAACCTAGATTGTTTTGTCGTTGAAAAATAATCAAGTTGATCAATATAAGGAATGTTTTCTCAAGAATTTTAGAATGATTATACACCCCTTCATTTTTGATTTTGAGGATTCTATTGTATCAGTAGAGTCCTCATGGAAGGATGAAAGAGGCCATAGTTTCTTGAGTTTCCTATTTTTTCAAAGGTGGAAGTGGTCGGGGGTTGTTAGTGTTGAAGTGTGTCTGGATAGTGTCTAAGAGGGCCTCTAAATCCTATTTAGTCATTTTGAAGTAGGAGTTCAATTTTAATCTGCGGTGTTGGAAATATGGTCATGATAGGACCTTGTGGCCACATTTTGGAATTGGGTGTTTCTTGGGGATGGTGCATAAGGTCCCTCACTAGGGATTGCTTCTATCAGTCGCAATGGTCCTGATTAGTGATGCCTTATGATGTCATGGGTTCATTTGAATATAAAGGAGAAGGTTGTAAAATCCTCTTCGAGTCTCTGTTATGTTGGGAGTGTGCCTCTATTAGAAAAACATCAAATCTCTTGTCTTAGATGAAGATGTTTATAAGTTTCCTTTCTTTCTGTTTTTTCTCACCCAAAGAAACATGTTGTGATGGGTGTGCATATTCTAAGCCATGTCTCCTTGAAATGTCATGTTTTGGTATAGTTTTTTATGGAGTGTGTAATGTCTTGGTGAACCCATCATAGACAGTTGTGTAGTTTTTTGAAGCACTAGAAGGAGAAGTTTCATTCATGGGGTTTCCAAATCCTAAATATGAGTCCGAAGATACTTAAATCCTTTGATCTCCAGCCATAGGTCACAAAGGGAAGCAGGCACGTAGTCAGGGGAAATCACAGTGTTTTCCATACCCATTTACAAATTCATGTCCTCAGAATGAGTGATGGAAATAGTTTAAAAAACTGGTGTCACATCTTTCTTCTATTCTTCCCATTCACTAGGTAGAATTGGATGTCCTCATGCCCATGTTATCGCTCAATGTTATTCCTTCCCCCTTCGGTTTCCATTGAGTTTTTAGAGAAAGGAAAAATATTTTGATACACATGTTTATTACACAATTTTCACATGGTTATATGTAACCATGATATAGAAAACCATGCAGATATAAGGATCTACACGGTTAGTGCACAATTCCCCAAACAATGTGGACTAACCGTATGGTCGTCCCAACTCTCTGAGTTTGGGGTTCTTTCTGTGCTGGCCCATGCTGGTTGGTTATGATGGTTGCTTCTTAGTGTGGAGAGACCCACGATGGGTCTCTTGTATTTTATTTTAGAAATTTCTATTGGATGTATACCCCTTGTACTAAAGAGTATGTTCGGGCCTCCCCTGTTAGTGTCTTGATTCTGTCTCAGGAAAAATTTATGTTGTCTTTTATAGTGGGGAGATCATTTGTGTCTCACTATACATGTAATTCTAATTGGTCCTCGGTATTGGTTTTGAGGGAGGTAGTCTCATTCGGTGCTATATAACTATCAAAAACTTCCTAGGGCAATGACTGATATTGGAGATTTCCCAATGTGTTAGTTATAGTAGGGTAAGTGTAACCTTGTTCGATGTTGTTGTTTGTTTGGGTAATTTCTTGAGTCTTGTTCAGATTTTTTTATGGAGTTTTCATTTTGGATAAATAATGAATGTTCATTATTGTTTCAGTAATGTGGTGTAAGTATAGTTAGTGAGAGTATTTCATCCTTAATTGATCATTGGAGGTTTCTTGGCCTTTGGGGGCGAAACCTGGCAAGGGAGTACCTCATGGTTTCTCAGTTGGGTTTGGATATTGCTTTGGCCTTACTGTGACTTTCTGGGTGGAAATTTATATTGGTGAAATAATTGTCACATAAAAAACTTATTTTAAAGGTATTATTATTTTAATTTCCATTATTCCTTTGTTTTGGGTTTTTCCCATGCTTTTATGGAGGAATGGGTGAGTTTTTAAGAATTGGAACAAACTGGGATCCCAATTCCAGGTTTAAAATTAAATTTTGTTTCTTTTATAAAAACTTCATTTACAAAAAATTCCATCCATTCCAATTCCTAAGTGGACTCTCCTAACCTATTAACAGCAACATATCAATTTGCTGCCTTCAGAAATCTATAATCAAGGTGTATTTGGGAATTTATTTAAGAAATTGGGCATGACTAGAATCCAATTTCTAATTTTAAAAATCAATTTTGTTTATTTAATAAAATATTTAATATTATGGGTTTTTTATTGGTTTCAAGTGCCACCCAGGACCACTAAACCCCACCCTGTGCCAAGTCTCTTTCACCAATATTTTGATCTTTTGTACATCGTGAATTAGTATATAACATTATAGGGTTTCTCAAATCGGCCATAATTTTAGAGGTAAATTCATTCCTTATTTACTCTCTCAATTATGACACTTTTTCATCCATTCTAGATCCTAATTCAACCTTTCCTCCTCCTCATAGATCCTAAAATCCGTGAAATCCCTCCAAGTCTCTCAAAAACCCTTTGGAATCCCATTTTAAAGGGAATTTTATGGAGGAAGATCAATGAATTTCAAGTAAGTGTCTCTCCTCCCTATTTCTTTCCCTTTACATAAAGTTTATTTCAATTTCATTGTAGTTAGAAATGGCCATGGGGTAGGTTTCAGAACCTAGGGTTTAACCTAGGGTTTTATTGGTCAATTATTGTGGTTTTAGATTCGATCTAAGTCCCTCTTGGTGCGGCGGTGGTGCAACATGATTTTCGTACGGTGATTCAAGGGGTTCCTTTGTTTTATTAGGTTATTCCAATGTTTATGTATTCTTTTTATAGTATCATACTATATTTATAATAATTTAAGGTTTATCTCATTTTTTGATAGCTGTAAAAATTAGTTTTATAGGCGTTTTAATTGCAATTTTTTTTAAATTCCAATTTATTGTGAAAATGAGGGTTTTCCAAAGAAATGTTTTATTGGTTTTTTGGGGCTTCACTATAAATAATTAGTTGCTTTTATTTAAATTTAATATATCTGAAAACAATATTTTTAATGTTTATCCCCTTTGGTTATTGGTGAAAAAATGGGTTTTAATGGTATTTGTGGAACATCTGAACATTAACACCCATGTTTGTGTGAAAATGGATGATTTACAAAGTTATCATATGGTGGATCACATAGGGATACCCTAAAATAGATTTTTTGGTTGAAATTAAATGTATTGGGATTCCCTTTTCAGTTTTGGTAACATACAAGTGTGGACATAGTGCAAAAACTGGGGTTTTCAAGGAGTTATAGGTTCCTAACAACGCGTGATTTTGAGTTATTATTTCATTTAAAAATTATAGTGTTTTTTGGGTTTTTGAAGTGGTTTAAAATACGTATAGATACTATAATAATTTTATGTGACAATTAGTGTTGTTTTATATGAAAATGTATTTATGTGGCTGATAGAAATTGTTTGAGCATAAAGGGGGAAGCCCGGGTACCTTGGTGGGGCGGATGTGCACCAGTACGGCAAGTGGACCAGTTGGGTGTTGTCCCTGTTTCACTTAGCATTTGGATAATGGAAACTATTACTAAACAATATGGATGATTATTGGGTACCACTATGTGATGGGTATGTTCCCTACTAGTGGCTCATTTATGAGAATGAATTTTTACTATGGTTACTTGACACCGAGGTACGAGGTACATGGGGCGTGAGACTACCTAGTGCCTAGGGGTGTTCATGATTTTTTTGCTCATTTAATATGTGGTATCTTCCCTTGTATTGGGTATTTTTGGTTGTAATTTATAGTATCTAAAATTTCTATTGAAATGTGTGAACATTCTAAAACATTTATCTTGAAAACTATTTTCAATTTAATGTTGCATTTCATAGAATTTATCACTGATTTTCTTTGCATGTTAAAACTTCTTGCTTTTTCACATTGTATTGCATGCTCTATGGAATCATTGAGTGTTATCCTACCGGGAATATGATAACACCATAATTATACCCCTTGGGTGAAAGTATACCTTATTATTCTAGAACTCAGGTAAAGGAAAGGGTATGGGTGATTGTGGTTCAGGGTGTTAGTTCTCATCCCTGGTGCAGAGTTGTGGAGACAACTAGTGGCTGATTCCCCCATGTTGTGTTGGGTACTTGGTTCTATTTTTCTGTTTTTATATGTTTATTTGGGACTTTTTAAGTGCACTAGAACTAATTTATTAATATTTTTATTTTTTTTGAATAAACTTTGTTTAGTATTAACTATTCATATTCAGTTTGTCAAATGTTTCTGATGTTTTATGTATACATATTCGAGTAAATCATTCCCAAACCATGATAAATGATACATGGGAAGTTGTGCTATACCATGGGGATATGGAATACCATTCATTCCTTTCTACATGCTAGGTTTGGTGCTACTAATAGTGGGGACCATATTCAGTTCGTTACAGCGCCCCTGTTTCATTTGCCATATTTTGATGTTCTGATCTTGAAAAACATATGGAACACAATTTTCAAAGATTCCAAGACACCAGTGTTCAAATCCATTTTTCAAAAACAAATTTCAACATTTGTCAATTTTGAGGCCCAAATGTGTTCCAAAGACTGGAAAACAACACCACCTTTTATCTGCTCTTTTTGCACCACCTCTAGATTGTCCATTCCTTTGTCGAGGTTCTGCAATCAATCATGGATTGTTGAAAAAATCTTGTAAACTCAAACACTCACCAAGTAAACGCGATTTTCAACAAAATTTTTACATAATGGTCTACTTTTTCAACAACACAACAAAAGTCCTAATTTTACAACAAACACAATGTAAGGAACCTTACTTGACGTACATAGACATTAAATTACTTTTGCGGAATACTTAATAGATAACAAAAAAACAAACAAGGACCATAATATTTTAGTGTCTTTGAAAACTCTGAAAAATAATCTTCTAATCATGGTGAAAGATCTTCAACATCTCCCATAAAGATATTCCCATTTTTTTCTTACCTAAAACCTTGCTTTATATCCAGGGGAAAAGAAAACATAAATAGGGTGAGATCAAATTCTCAGTAATGGTAAACATAGAGAACATAAAACAATCCATAAACATTTGAATGCAAAAACATCAACATAAAATCTAAATATCAAAATCTTGAGCAAAGACATAAATCATGGAAGTACGTACAGAATATATCATAAATTAACATCAATCATGATAAAATAGCATGCGAATAAAACATATAATTGTGGTAAACCATTAATCACATGATATGATTTACATAGTAGCCAAGGAATTTCTTCCAAGACCATCTTAGTGGACAAAGTCCCTTTCTGAATCGAGTTCACTCCTCGTTCCAGTCCAATAACACTGAATCAGATTAAATTACCATTCCAACCATGTCAATCTAATGAGATATAAATCATTAACCAATTCATTTGAGGGATATATAGGTCCCACCCATCTCATAATGAAATCATTCATTCATGTTCCACAAAATAAACAAACATCCTTCATAATAACCCAACGAATAAAATGGGTTTCATAAACATCATCCCATAATAACATAATCTATATAAGAGAAATGGATATCATTTCATCATAATAAAAATTAAACAATGTAAACAATATATACATTATACTTGAAACATAAACATACTAAATAATGTCATCTTAGATGGAAAATAGTATTGATAAAAGACTTGAAATGAATTCTTGAGGAAAATATCCTTCCTTCTTCAAAATCATTTTCTTTTCTCAAAATTCCATGAAAATTTCAAAGAAAATTATTTCGCTGGAAATAATAATGAATTTTTGTAGAGTAAGGTTCATTGAAATAAGTCTTTATAAAATCGTAAAAATACATTCATGTTGTATATGTTACAAAAAACATTATTCTCATACTTTATCTAGAAAAGTCAAAAATTACCTCGTATGGTAAAAAAATATTCTTTACATGTCATGTATTAATAGTAAAAAATCGGTAATAAAAGACTTTAAACATACATTAAACCATTTTTATAAAACAGGGACATGGATGATAAATATAACACCAGTAAATACTGAAGAATAAACATTCTCGGATAAAAACAAGGATTGGAAAATTTATCCCCTACCTTAGGTCCGATATGCTTCGTACATATCCTAACATCCGGTATAGTGATTTAAATAATGTCATTGACTTATTAATGAATCATATTTATTGTTTTGATATCATATATGGTTCACTTTTGACTTTATATTACCTGTTCTTTTGTAAATTCTATGTTAAAGCAGTGTTTTGGGTAAATCGTTTTATTTATCGTATGTGTTTCGAATTTTTGTTCTTGACATTATTATTACTTATATCATGTTTTAATTACTTCCAGAATGTAAATAATGATTTATATATCATATATATTCAGTATCTTTATATATAATAGATAGATAAATGAAATGAAATACACCGTTCATGGAGATGATAGGTCGTACGTACGCATGACCGATGTTTTTCTTTTTCTTTATTGACTTGAATTGAAGTAAGTATATGAGATATATATATATATATATACACACACATAAATCCAGTAGCTTTATCATGTCATATATTTCATTATTATCAATTATATATATACTTTATAATTGTTCTTGAGTGGTTAACATGGAGAATGAATGTCATCGCGTCTTGGAGATGGTAATCCGTACGTACGCGCGAGTGATGATATTGTTCCCATAATTATTGAATTGAATTGGAGTGGATGATATAATTTCTCAGAATAATTATGATGTTATAATAACTATATATAGTTATTCTTTACACTATTATACCCATCCAAGTAAGGTGGTTGTGGAAAACAGATTACACCACGGTGTGGAGACGATATTCTGTACGTACACACACACGGTGATTTCGTTTTCTCTAGGGTGGATATAAGGTCAAATAGGGTTGTTTCATATTTATAATAAAATATAAGTATATTAGTTATACCGATGTTCTTACTTTATAATGAAACAACTAAAGAAAAATAAGTTGAAGAGGAAAGAAACTTGAAAGAATCAGTAGAAGAGATTACCTCTTCTTCGACGCACCTCTTTTAAGATTCCTCTTAAGGAACTAGATTTGGTCTTTTGAGGAGACCAGAAACTCTATAATGTTTATAAGGAAGTTGAGAAGGGAAATGGTCAGGGTGTTTCCGATCTTTAAGGCTCAAATTTGTGTAAAGAGACGAGGGAGGAGGTGCCCTTTTATAAGGGAGGAGAAGGGCACCTTAGGAAAAACATAAAATATTATTTTATAATAAAGTGATAATCGGTATATAACAGCTCAAAATTGATTTATTTCGAGGTTAAAGTGGGTATGGGACGAAATACCCTAAACCAATAGGTTTTATACAAGTTTAGGTTACTATTTTAAACTTATATTTTATATTTAACTCGAAGTTAAATAATTTAACATTTACTGTGTCTTCTTGTTTTCTTACACTATATGGTTAATAAACATACTATAACAAGAAAAACGAACCCCAAGTGGTTCATTATTAATATATATAACCTTATATAAGTCATTTGGACGATCCTTAGGTTTTTAGGAATATAATATTTGTTTTAAAAAATATTTTATGTCAATTTTCAAACTATTTGGTAATTGATTTTCGTGAAAATCATATCAGCATGATTAGTTCGAAAACTGTTAATTTAATCAGTACTAACATGTCATATTAACCTATAAAATTATTTTAATTCATATAAAGTCTCTAATTACATTTATTTGGGTATTTATAACATCAATTATGTTAATCTTTCATTAATAAAGTAATTACTACATCATCACCGTGTCATAAATAAATTAAAATATTTAATGTCTAAAAATTAGAAATAAAATACCATTATGTAGGAAATATTTTTAACTTTCTAATTAATATTTATAGTATAATTTATCTTATGTATAACCTTATATTAAAAAAATTTAGTTATTAAACTTTGATTTTAACTCTTTTAAATATTATTTGAATTAAATAATAATAAATGTCCTAATCTAATCCAAGTGGAACTAAATGATAATATTATATTCCTAATGTTTTTTTGGTCTTATTAATCATATCGAATAGAATTAGGACAAGTTTTAGGAATATAATAATAACATTTTTACACTTAATTTCCCTATTTTCTTTTAACCGGGGTAAATAATAGTAAAAAGCTACTAGTCACCAAAAATTATTTTTATTTTATTGAATGAAATTTTACTCCTTGATATTAACCGTGTCTCTCAGATTTTCGAAATTCCACTCACAGAAGTAGTAAAAATAAGTTTTATTTAAATTTTCAAATTTTCCAAGGAGGTAGGTAAAAGACGGTGAAAAGTTCAATAATTTTTTATATATATAAAATCATTATAAAATGAAAAAAATGAATTAAATTAAACTTATTTAGGTATTATGTGTCAATTTTTACCTAAAATAAATTTAAATAAAATAATTAATTATTTAAAAAAAGTTGGTTTTTAAATAGTAACCCAGTGTTTTCACTATTCATCAAAAATTGAATTTTTTCGGAAAAATACCAAAAATTCACCCTATGCTAATTTCGATATTCCGAATCAAAAACTCAAGTCGATTTTGAAGAATAAAATTTATAAAATCTCAAAAAGTAGGTATTACTATTCATAACGGCTAGTTTATATAATATTTTCACAACATATCTTTGTTTAGTGAAACTCGGTATTGCGTACAACACACGCTGTCGTGGAAGGTCGCGATTGCATGTAATGCAAGCCAAGCCAGGGTTGCATGTAGTGTATGATTTCTTTCTTGTTGTGTATAATAGAATCCAACCATATTTCAATTGTACATTGAATATATATATATATACACTGAATGTTGCGTAGAATAACTTCTATCAAAAGAACATGAAATTATGTGTAACACGACCCGAGATTAGTGTTGCGTATACTACAAGCTAATACGGTGTTGCATATAGCGCACGATAATATTGGTGTAGTGTAAAACACAAGAGATAAAATATATTAAAAATAATACTTCTCATAAAATCTAGGGGTGTTATATTCTACCCCCCATAAAATGAATTTTTCCCTTGAAATTTTTAGGGTTATAAATCATTTACTACTTGAAAGTTTCTTTCTTAGAATCCCTCATCATAAATAGGAATACTAAAATGTAATTTTAAAAACTAATTTATGAAACGTAACGATTACCCAAATTAACATATCCTTGGGTTTCCACATAGGAGAACATAGGTAAAAATTTGGATATGGAAGAGAAATATAACTGTCAGGTTCTAATGGAGAGTGGTAGAGAACATGGCTATGAAAAATCCAACAATCACTAAGCCATAAATTTGTGATGATCTAAGGTACCATCTGATTCATTGGATATAAGGGCACTAGGATAACATTTTTGGATTTCAAGATGATTTTCCAAATGCTGAAGAATTATTGAATTAAAAGAAATACTTACTTGATTTTGGTACAATCTTATCGTTGTTCGTGCCTTGAACAATTTCCACTTCACCTCTTAATGAAATGAAGTTGAATTTGTCTTTTGTAAAGTGTTAGCAGATCATGCGATAGAATGATAGGGCATTCCATCAGTCTCAAACATAAGGTTAGAAGAAGTTATATACATAAGTCCATCTATGGTGAGATTAATCATATATGGTTCCAAAAATGGACATATACTTCATCTATCAAACCGCTTAATAAAATAAAACTAGTTTATACTAACCAGATACTTCCTGTAGGCCAGATGTAGGCGATAAAGGCATGTCGCACTTTGGTTGTGGGTTCGATTCCCGCAACCTTGTCTGACGCGATGGGTTGTCGCCCGTCTTGCAGGTTGCCCCTTTTTCGAAAACTACACTATTATAAAATTCCAGAAAAAATATCCAAAAGTTCTAACCTTAAACAATACTATCTGATTTCTAACATAATCTATTCCAATCTTAAGGATTACCCAAACTCACAGAATAAGGAAAAATATTGATAGATAGGTCATCTTCCAAGAATTCAAATACCGTCATTTATCACCATATATCATAAGATATGTCTTGTTGATCACATTCCAAACATTCGAATGCCTTAATCAAGTATTATCTTGAAAAATGCATACCCGTTGAACCTTAGTGAAAACATGAATGTAGTTAAAAGTTAACTCTTTCCACATACCAATATCCCAAAAATTCTATATACTCAAACCATGATATCACTTAGTCCTTATATCAATCATGAGCTTAGGAATACTATCAAACATATTAGTTTCTCCTTATCCATTCATTATGTGCATATCATCTACATTCCAAAAATATTTCAATCACTTTTCATGGTTACATGTACCATATAATTATCGAAAACCACAATAAACCATTACATAGATATTCCTATGTTCCAAAATCCTATAAATGAGAACCCTTTACATAAACACATAATCATTTCTCCATATCATTTTCATTCTCAACATTTCTAATAGTAATCGTATGTGACTTCCCTTTGTACTTTTCCTTAATAGGTTGTTGATGTTGATCATCATTAAACCTTGGATTAGGGAATTGATTAGCATAATGCCCCATTTCCTTGCACTTGAAGCATTGAAGTGTTGGTGGAGCATTCTCTACAATCATTTATTTATTCACATCAATAGCTACCCTTTTCCTAATACTTCGACACTCAGCTGCTCGATGACCTTATTTTACACACTTGAAACATTTTCTAGTACCTTTTATACAATCTCCTCCATTCTTCATTCCACACATTGAGCATAAAGCAACATTCACCTTCTTTTCACCATTGTTCTGATGTTTTTCCTTGAACTCCATCTTTAATTTCTTGTCAAAACCATGAGATGAATATGTTACACCAACATCCAGTTTTTTCTTGATTGCAGAATGCACAATTTCTTCATATCTATTGATGTCTCTAATAGCTAATGCCCTTGGAAGACTTGGTTTTAAGCCACTGAAGAATCAATCAACTTTACATTCAGGTTGGATGATAAAGCTAGATGCATAACTTGGAAGCCTTGTAAAATTCTCTTCATATATACCAACAGATTCATCATCCTTTTGCATAAGCTCAAGGAACTCCTTTTCAATCATTGTTTGAATAATACGAGGGAAGTACTTATTGAAAAACAAGTTCTTGAACTCATCCCATTCCATGGATGCAATTTCATCATGGGGCCTTGTATTATTAATTAGAGTCCATCACTGGTCTACTTCAACTTCTAAACGGTAAACAACCAAAATGACTTTTTCATGCTCTGAACAGTGAAGTGTGGAAAATATCTTTTCAATGCTACTGATCCATTGTTCAGAAACAAGTGGATCAGAAGACCCACTAATAGAAGATGGGCATTTCCTCAAGAATGACTCAATAGAATATTTTTCTCTTCTCTGCTCATTTGGGAGTCCACAATGATTCATATCTTGTTTAAGTATGGAAATAAGATTTTTCACTCCATCTCCCATCACATTTGGTTTTTCGGGAGGACACTCATTTCATTGTCCATTACATTGATTAACACAGTTCCTTCGGGTTCCAGCCATCATCTAAAACCCAAAAAGAATAGTGTGGGAGGCAAAATCATGATAGGAAAAAAAAACATAATAAATGGGGAGTACCTTCAATGTCTAACATCTTAGGTTTAATTCTCATATCGTTACATTAATTATATTACTATAACCTATAATTATACTTAACCTTAGGGACATCTCTAGACATACCTTAGAAATATCTCTACGGATCTCACTAAATTTTTTCGCATCTTAGTTTCCAAAGGTTAACTAAACCTTCCCTCTGATACCAACTATAGATACCCAAAGCTTGACGTACATAGACATTACATTACCTTTTCGGAATACTTAATACATAAAAAAACACACATGGACCGTAATAGTTTAGTGTCTTTGGAAACTCAGAAAAATAATATTCTAATCGTGGTGAAAGATCTTCAACATCTCCCATAAAGATATTCCCCTTTTGTTTTCTTACCTAAAACCTTTATTTATATCCTGGGGAAAAGAAAACATAAAAAGGGTGAGCTCAAATGCTCAGTAAGGGTAAACATAGAGAACATAAAACAATCCATAAACTTTTGAATGTGAAAATTTGAACCTAAAATCTAAACATCAAAATCATGAGCAAAGACATAAATCAGGGAAGTATGTAAGGAATATATCATAAAGGAAAATCAATCATGAAAAAATAGCAAGGGAATAAAACATGTAATTTTGGAAAACCATTAAGCACGTGATATGATTTCCATAGTAGCCAAGGCATTGCTTCCAAGACCATCTTAGTGGACATAGTTGCTTTCTGAATCGAGTTCACTCCTCATTACAGTCCTGTAACACTAAACCGGATTAACTTACCGTTCCATCCATGTATATCTCATGAGATATAAATCTTTAACTATTTAATTGGAGGGAGATATAGGTCCCACCCATCTCATAATTAAATCATTTTTTCGTGTGCCACAAAATAAACACACATCATTCATAATAACCCAACTAATAAAATGGGTTTCATAAACATCATCCCATAATAACATAATCCATATAAAAGACGTGGATATCATTTCATCATAAGAAAAATAAAAACATGTAAACAACAGATAAATTATACTTGAAACATAAAAAAACTATATAATGTCATCTTAGATGGAAAATAGTTTTGATAAAACAGTTGAAATGAATTTTTGAGGAAAATATCCTTTCTTCTTCAAAATCATTTTGTTTTATCAAAATCCCATGAAATTTCAAAAGAAAAGGATTTTTTGGAAATAATCATGAAATTTTGTAGAGTAAGGTTCATTGAAATAAGTCGTTATGTATCCATAAAAATCCATTCATTCCATATAAGTTAAAAAACGCTCTTCTCGTACTTTTTTCAGAAAAGTCAAAAAATACCTCGTATGGTAAAAAAAGATTCTTTACATACCATGTAGTAAATATAAAAAATGGGTAAAAATTAATTTAAACATACATGAAACCATTTTTAGAAAGTATGGACATGGATGATAAATATAACCCTAGTAAATACTTAAGAATAAACAATCTCGGATAAAAACGAGATTGGAAAAGTTATCCCTTACCTTAGGTCCAATATGCTTTATACATATCTGAAACACCAGTATAATGATTTAAATAACGTCATTGACTTATTACATAATCATATTCATTGTTATGATATCATATATGGTTCACTTATGACTTTATATTACCCGTTCCTTTGTAAATTCTTTGTTAAAACAACCTTTTGGGTAAAATCATTTTATTTATCGTACGTGTTTGGACTTGTTGTTCTTGATATTATTATTACTTATATCATGTTTTACAAACTTACAGAATTTAAATCATGATTTATATATCATATATATTCAATATATATATATACATAATATATAGATAAATGAAATTAAATACACCATTTATGGAGACGGTAGGCCATACGTACGCAAGAACGCTGTTTTCCTTTCCTTATTGACTTGAATTGAAGTAATTATATGACATATATATATATACACATAAATACAGTAGATTTATAATATCATATATTTAATTATTTTCTTATTATATATATACTTTATAATAATTCTTGAATGGTTAACATGGATAATGAATCTCATCGTGTCGTGGAGACGGTAATCCGTACGAACGCACGAGCGATGATATTGTTCCCATAATTATTTAATTGAATTGGAGTGGATGATATAATATCTAAGAATCAGTATTATGTTATAATAACTATATATAGTAATTCTATACACCATTATACCCATCCAAGTATGGTGGTGGTGGAAAAAGATATTACACCACGGCGTGGAGACATTATTCTGTACATACGCACGCGTGGTGAATTCATTTTCCGTAGGATGGATATAAGGTGAAATAGGATTGTTTCATATTTATAATAACATATCAGTAAATTATTGATACTGATGTTATTACTTTATAATGAAACAACTAAATAAAAACAAGTTTAAGAAGAAAGAAACTTGAAAGAATCGGTAGAAGAGATTACCTCTTCTTCGACGCACCTCTTTTAAGATTCCTCTTATGGGAATAGAGTTGGTGTTTGTAGGAGACCAGAACCTATATAATGCTTATAGGGTAGTTGAGAAGGGAAATGGTCAGGGTTTGGTTGAGCTTTTAGGCTCAAAATTGTGTAAAGAGAAGAGGGAGGAGGTGCCCTTTTATAAGGGAGGAGAGGGGCATCTTAAAAAACATAAAATATTATTTTATAATAAAGTCATATTCTGTTTATAATAGCTCCAAAATGTTTTTTTTAGAAGCTAAGTGGGGATGGATCGCAATACTCTCAACCAATATGTTTTAGACAAGTTTAAGTTACTATTTTAACCTTATCATTTAGATTTAACTCTAAGTTAAATAATTTAACCTTTACCTTGTCTTATTGTTTTCTTAAACTATATGGTTAATAAACTTTCTATAACAAGACAAATGAACCAAAAGTGGTTAATTATTAACATATATAACCTTATCTAAGTAATTTGTCCGAACCATATGTTTTTAGGAATATAATATCAATTAATAATATAATATTTGTTTTAAATAATATTTTATGTCAATTTTGACACTATTTGGTAATTGATTTTTTTTTTAAATCATAACAGCATGATTGATTCTAAAAATGTTAATTTAATCAATAATAACATGTTATATTAACCTAAAAAATTAGTGTAATTCATATAAAGTCTCAAATTATATTTATTTGGGTTTTTATAATATTAATTATGTTAATATTTCATTAATAAGGTAATTACTGCATCATCATTGTGTCATAAATAAATTAAATTATTTAATGTCTAAAAATTAGAAATAAAATACCATTATGTAGGAAATATTGTTATATTTATAATAAATATTTATAGTCAAATGTATCTTATGTATACCTTTATATTAAAAATGTTTTAGTTATTAAACTTTGATTTTAAATCTTTTAACTCTTATTTGAATTAAATAATAATAAATATCCTAATCTAATCCAACTGGACCTAAATGATAATATTATATTCATAAGGTTTTTTTTTGAATTAAAATTATCCAATAGAATTATGACATGTGTTAGGTAATAATAATATCAATTTTACCCTTGATTACCCTATTTACTTTAAACCGTGGTAAATAAAAGTAAAAAGTTACTATTTACCAAAAATTATTTTTATCTCCTTGATATTAACCGTGTCTCTTGTAATTTCTAAATTCCACTCACAGAAGTGGTAAAATTATGTTTTATGTAAATTTTTAAATTTTCCAAGGAGGTAGGTAAAAGACAGTGAAAAGTTCAATAATTTTTTTTATATATCTACAATTATTATAAAATGACTCCAATGAATTACATTGAACATATATAGGAATTATGTATCAATTTTGACCTAAAATAAATTTAAATAAAATAAATAATTATTTAACTAAAAATTCGTTTTTTAAATAGTAACCCAGTGTTTTCACTATTCATCAAAAATTGAAATTTTTCTGAAAAATACCAAACATTCACCCTAGGCTAATATCGATATTCTGAATCCAAAAATGATGTCCATTTTGAAAAATAAAATTTATAAATTTTCAAAAAGTGGGTATTATTATTCATAACGGCTAGTTTATATAATATTTTAATAACATATCTTTGTTTAGTGAAACTCGGTATTGCGTACAACAAACGCTATCATGGAAGGTCGCGATTGCATGTAATGCAAGCGAAGTCAGGGTTGTGTGTATTGCAATATTCCTTTATTGTTGCGTATAATAGAATCCAGCCATATTTAATTTATGCATTGAATATATATATATATATACTCAATGTTGAGTAGAATAACTTCTATCAAACGAACTTGAAATTGTGTGTAACACGATCCAAGATTATAGTTGCATATACTGCAAGCTAATACGGCGTTGCGTATAGAAAAAGAAAAACTTGGTGAAGCGTACAACAAAAGACATCAAATAAATTAAAAATAATACTTCTCATAAAATCTCAGGGTGTTATAAACAATCACTTCAAAAATGCATCAAAGATATCTTGAGGTATTTTTGCCGAACAATTAGTTACCTTGATATTTATTATAAAAATATATGTAGATAAATATTTATAGTGTAAGAAATAAGGGATATAATTAAATTATCATAGGATGTTAGATTGAAGTTTATATTTATATTTGGGGTAACATGGCCATTTGAATCTGAATGTTTCAATCTGGTCATTGGGGATCTACCTATTATAATACTAATGAAATTTTAATTTTGAAAATGAATAATATCTTGTCATAATAATATAACTAATAAATATTAAAAACATTATATTTATCCATGAATAGAAATATAATTACCCACATATGAGTTTGATCAAAAATGATATTTACTAATGAAAGTGTTCCATCTCTTTTGACATTAAATATTTGATTTTAAAAAACATTAATAAATGTAAGTAAAAAATAAAATAATTTTATATTGAAAATTATTTTCATAAAATGACTATAAATTTTATATTAATACATTATAATTACCCAATAGTGAATTTGTCATTATTTTATAAGGTGGTTGAATATGTAGGTGAAAAGTAAAATACAGTATGAATATACTATTGGTATTATGAAAACATAATGACTTAATAAGGATGAAACATGTACAAAATTTATTTACAAAACCAAAATTATTTAATATAAAAAAACAAGTATTTTAATGATATAAAATTTATTTTAAAAACATAAAAAATATATTACAAATCCAAATGAATATTTTCTGATTTTAAATATCAATCTAAATAATTTTTTCCATATTCAATAGAATATATTTTAATTTATTTTTCATTCTAATACAATTAGAGTCCAATAATGGACCATACAAGACAAAAACTATTGGTTATTTCCATGGTAAGTCTAGTTGTTTTAAGTGTTCATACAATGTGTCTATGTATAATGTTTTAAAACTAATTGATAAATTCCCCCGAATTTTCAATAAATACTCACTCATGAACCCATTATTATTCACTAAAAGTCACATTTCGTGGTTTCATTTCATTTTAAACCACAAAATCCTCCCATAAACGTTTATAAGGATCTACTGTATTATTCCCAATCATTATGGTTCCACCATTCATGGTATGTATTCCCAATCACCCTTTTTCCATTTAAATTGCATTATTTTTTTTGTAATATCAATTAAAATCATATTTTTGTACATAAATTATTGAAATTTCCCTATATTTTCAACCATTGTTAAATAAATAATTATATATTTTTTATTCCATATAATTCTATATTTTTCCTAAGTCGTTATTATGTCAATGTAAGAGTTCCTGGCCACATTTTATCCTTTATTGTGAAACACTTTCAAATTAATTTTTGATAAATTATGTACTATTATTATGTTATGTTGTTATTAATTACTTATCACGTTATGAAGTATATATCACAATTTCCTATCATTATATTACCATCATAAGTTGTTATAATGAATAATAATATTTTGTGTAATAAACTTAGTAAAATAAAGTTTTTTTGGTCTAATAGAAATGAAATCCCTACTTGGATACAAACAAGTTGATATATGCACTAGATCATATGTACCTAGAGGTAATATCCTAAAAGAATTATGTCTATGAATTAACTAAATCTATACTCAGTGCACACGAAATGGGCCCAACTGCACTCATATTTTTAAATGGTGGGTGGATATTCTTTGGGTGATTCCATACTATTTATGAACCATAATGGATGATTTTAATATATATATATATATATATATTTATATATTTAATGACATTTTTTTCATTCATTTCATTTTTATCCAACTAATTCAAACTATAAAACACAATGAATATTTCCAATAGATATTATTTTTCCATGATGTTACCATTCTATTGATAAATGTACTTTCTATAATACATATATTATCCTATAATTAATATTTTATTTGTAGAATACATTAATGAATGGTAAAATATGTATATTCTGTATATCTTCTGTTTCAATACATATACACAATGATTACTTTTCCATGATTTTGTACGCGGTTTATTAGGATACAATATTATATGTAATGTTTAGCCATTATCTTCATATTATTGTTACATTGGACTTATTATGTGATCATTTGGTGTTTGTAATTATATATACCATTTATGAATTTTTATGTATCATTAGACAAATTATTTCGGTATTTTGTGTGTGCCTTACATGTTAATTAATGATTTAATGGTATGAAGCCATGACAATATGTTTATGATATCTAGATTTATGTGTTACATCACTATGAGATTAGTAATTTTAATTCATGTGATTTATATTCCACTGTTACGTTTTATATGGATATATTATTCTTCATCTATCTTTTATGTATTTCATTTTATTTTTAATTCTAGTCACATTATTTTTATATGCGTGTACTATGTTAGATTCTCTTTTACGCTACCCATTAGTGGGTATCTGAGCTCACCAATTTATAATTTTTTTCAATGTTTTCAGAAAACCAAGACGTTTACTACATGTTACATATGGATTTTTAGTGATAAATAATTAATTTTCCACATATTCATATGATTTATCCTAAGTTTTCAATTTAATTTAATGTTTTTCTATATATATAGTTTCATATGACCAATAATCTATTTGGTCATGTTATCTATTTATTTTTTACCAACATAATAAAAAATCCCCCATCTCTATGTAACTAAAGAAAGGGTGTTACAAATATCATTATTTTTAATTCAATGAGTGTATGTTTTGAAAAAACATAATAATGATGTTGATCTTGTAAAAAGAAATTATATGCTTAAGGGGTGAATCATACGTTCTATATAAGAATATTTTTTTATTTATTATGAGTTGTTATTTATTTCTTATAATAAATATTGAATTATACTTTTTTATTATTTATTTATGGTAGTTATCACCATTAATAAATGGATAAACAAATAAAAAATTATTTACACAAATTTTATGTGAATTTTGAATGTACATTACGGTGTTATGTATGAATTGGAAAATAAGAATGAAAACATGGAGAAAAATAAAATTATGGTTATTTTTATTATGTTCATTATTTATTACAAATATTAATTTTATTTAGTATTTTTATGTTATTTTTTATAGATTCATGGGAGATAGTGTTGGGATATGGTGTGTTTTTCCTATAGTAGTAGAAGTTATTGAGGCATTGATGTATTGCTATTTTGAATGATCTGGAATAGATGATAGGGTAAGAATAGATTGTTCTTTTTCATTTTTATGGATTTTAGGTAGTGGGTTTTTGTGGGATGGGTTGTCGTTGATGTAATATTGGATATAGGTTAATGTGGATCTGTTATAGTGGCTATGAAACATGATTTTATGATAAAATGAAATATTAGAAAATATTACTTATTTTTTTATTAATGGGTTGATGGGGTTAATATCATTATGGGAATAATGAATAATGACTAGTGTAAATTATTTGTGAATCATGTGTAGTAAATATTTAAATAAGTGATGAATAATGTACATTGGGTAAATGAATATTTATTAAAATAATTATCAGTTAATAAATGAATTATTAGACGATGGAATGAATATAATAGAATTCCAATAATGTAGTTATTTATGGATATTCTAAAAATAAATAATTATTTGATTAAAGATGTTTTTTATTAGTTGTGTTGTGTTTTAGTGAATTTTTTCCATTTTTTTACTCTTAGTAATTGGGTTTAATGGAAGATTGTGTCGACAGTGGATGTTTTGAGTTTTAGTAGTGTTGGATATTTGTGTAAAATCGTATGATGGGTTTTTTTATATACCAAAAACTTTTATACCAGATTATTTAATACCCACCATCACCAGAGTTCTGTAACCATACTAACACCCATATGAGGACATGGGTTCCATATGTTTCCCCCAATATATTGGTAATAGATTGTATAGATAGCCAAATAATCCTTATTAACCACTCTGACATATAGATATACTATATTCAATAATTCCATGTGGGTATAATACATGGGTTGTGATAGAAGGAGGTTAATTTTCCCACATGATTTTATATTATTATAGTGATGTGGTATAGGCTTTGAATAATGTTGATGGATATTCTTGGTATATGATGGGATGCAGTTTGATTTTTTTCATATTCATTTTAACCTTTTTTGATAAGGATACAATATTAAATAGAAATGAGGGGATATTTAATATGGTTTTTGTAAGCAATATAATTTGGAAATGAAATATATATTTTCGATGAGGAAGATAATGCTATAGTAGTATTGTGGGATGTAGAAAACTGTTTATGATGTTATAAAGAAATTACTAGTGATGGTAGTATAATGGCATATATTTTAAGTGAGTGATATAATCAAATTTAGTTGGTAATTGGTTCTATGGTACATTTTTTATATATTATATTGTTATCAGGTTTCTATACCTTGATCTGTTTTTAGATATCTATCCTTGAAAATTTATTTATATGAAATATATTGGTGAATATAAAATTAAGTATACTTTAATTATCACACCTATATAATTTTTTATAGGTTTCTAGGATATAGACTTTGAGCATTGTGAATTATAATAGCTCATAGGGATTATGATTGATGTCAATGTCACTACTATATGATCTATGTTTTTCTGTTTTATTTTAGTGAATTAGTTAGTATTGAATTTACATGCATTATGTAGTGGTTTTTATTTTTTTATTATATTCTTTTCTTGATTTCATAAATATAATTTTTTGGCAGTAACTCCCCATATACATGTTTTTCCATAATAGTTCTAGCAACTGAAATGTGTCATATTCGATATGGGATTCAACGATAACTCTCATCTTCACTATAAGACTAGGAGGGGTTCTAGTAGGGATGGGTCCCGATAGGTTTTTATTAGATATATGGATGAAATATCTGATAGAGTTTCAATTTATAAACATGTGTAGAATTAATGAGTTTAGTAGGATAGTAGTTTTGTCCACCCTTTCCATCTGACATAATAATATAGGGTGTCAAATATATATGAATTTACAACCCCTAATGATCTGAAATATGGTTCTTATGAATATAAAATATACTAGGTGAGATGATACTAATTTTTGGGTAAAAATATAAGATATGAAAGTACATCGTGACTATCTACAATTATGATTGATTTGGGATAAATTTTTGTTAAATATGAGGTGAATTAATTATGTGATATTAAATTAAATCAATTTTATTAGTCATTGGGTCTCACTATTTATAGTTTTTTTGAATGTTATTAGACAGTATCCATGTGTGGTTTAGATTTTTCACATGCAACAAGATTCTTCACTCTCGCGTATGAGGGTTAACATTATTGAGGTGGCTAATTTTTGGAGGAAGAACCTATGGAAATTTCAGTCTTGTGGTATAAGTATATATGAGTGGACTATATAATATTTAGAGAAAGTGTAGTGGTGAATTTTATCATGATTTATTCTACTCTGATACACATTTTGAAGGATTGTTAGATTATATTTTTTATTAGTAAATTTATTTGTGTTTATCATCAATTATAGTTTCTATATCATGGGTATCACAATAAATCTAATCTCTCATGTGACTATTTTTTGAATCCATTACATAAATTGGTTCACCCTTGGATAATGATTGTGTCTTGGTGGTACAATTTTTTCCCTCTTTATTCATAATGAATTCATTAATAGGTGGGGCCTTGACCATTAGTTTTGGAATATTATTTATTTTTCATGGGATATTTTATTTGATAATTTATATTAATAATGTAGCTTTTAAGAGGCATTATATCTAGATATCATGTGAAAGGACATCCCATTTATAGTAAATTCATATCACCATGTGATGACAAAGTTATAATTGATATAGTATATACGTGTGAAATTTTGATAATATCAAGAGGGAAGTTATAAAATACCCCAAAATATTAATGTTATATATTGATATTTTATCTCTTCTATGGATCTGGTTTTTCTAATAATGGGGAATTATAATCAGTAATCTTCTTATAACTTCTCTATATATATTTCTTGTCACACATCAAACAAGTGTTAAATTCGTGGGTAACATTCTTCTAGAGATCATGGATATTTGATGTACCATTGATTGAATATTATTAGTGATAATAAATTTATAACTGGTTAAATTTTTGTGAATCTTCATATGAAATTTCAATATGACTTTAACAGACGTATTTTTCATAGAAGAAGGTAAAATATTCATATCAATAGGAGAGAGAAAATAGAGTTGATAAAGGTAGTCCCTTTGATGTTCCAGGTTCTAATTTATATAGTCTTTATTGTGCTCATGGAGGAAATAATAATAAGGCCCAATGAAGAATATGATCATAGAGTGGTTAGTTTCACGGAATTTCTCACACCAAGAAGGCCAATGATCATGTGGGTTTCTATATGTTTGTCTTTTACCACAGATTATTCATTATTTGATTTAGGAACATTACATTCCTTTAATAAAATCACCTTTATTGGATATTTATAATGTAAGGTATTGATTTTTATTTTGAGCTTCATAATATCCTTTCATGATGAAGGTTGTTCTATGTTGTTTGAGGTGTGTTGGGGTTTTGATTTGATTATATGGAAATAGAAATATTTTGTTTCTTTCTTCTAGCTACATATACAACTAGATGATGTCATTCATAGGATTGTTTGGTTGTATTATTTGTTTTTTCTTATTTATTTTTTCTATATGATATATTTTTCATCGATATATTATATGATCATATGATGTTCATCAACATATGAATGTATTATATGGGTCATAATTTTTTGGATATGTTGACTCTTCCTCCAGTGGAGTTGATATTGCGATTTATGGAAGTTCATGTAGTGGTGTTCTGCAGATTTCTAGAGTAATTATATAATTTCATTCCTAGTAGGTTGTTTTATATCTCCTTAATATGATATTGACTCGGGTAAATTACATCATCTTGATGCCTCTCATATTTCAATGGATCATTATCACAATTATCCAATCTTATTATGGATGTTAAGAATTTTTATATAAGATTTATTACATATGGTTTGGGATATTTATTCCTTATTGATAAAGAAGGTGGATTCTAGAAAACTTTTATGCATAGAATATTAGTTATTGGACCATATAATGGTGAAAAACAACAATACCCACTAGAGGAAAGATGATTAGTTTATGGGATTTGGAATGTTCCCAAAGGGAAGTCTTCAATTTTTGTATCCTGGAATGAGATTAAAAGTGGAAAATATCCAAAATTATAATTTTTGTTTTCATTATGGAAAAATCATATTCATTTTTTTATCATTCAGTACCATGAGTTACGAATGATTTTTTTTATCTTAATGATCTCAATGTTTTTCATGTTATTTGATCAATTCATTTTAGTTTTCATTAATAACATCATCATGTATTTGAGTTGAATTGTATATTGTGTGTCACACATTAGTTTTTCTATATATTGAATAATAATTTGTATCAAGGTCTACTATATGAGATTTATTTTTAATTAAAATCCAATAATAACCCAATTTACAACTTCATCTAAGAAGTACCTATCCATAATATAGTCAGATCAACGTTGGGTGGTGTTTGTGTATCTGAAGGAGATGTTGATTGGTGCTCGCATCTATTATTTTCTTTAGGAGGTAGTTATATTTTTATATTTCTAGAATTCATAAAAACTTTAGAATATGTTTATTTTCATATAATGGATTGTTTTTTCACATATGAGACTCATTACTCATGTCCCCATTAGAAAAAATATGAAACCAATGATTTTAATTGTGAGGTGTTAGGGTTAAATCTAATATTCCAGAGAGATTGACTCACTATAAAGCACTATGTCGCCTTCATTTTCAATAATATCATCTGTTATATCTTCAATTTTATTTATTTGGATCATCATAAATAGTAATGTATGGATTTCCAATATGACTGTGACTTTGATATCCTTTATAAACAATGGAAGGATAATGTGCCTGATGACTCCCAAAGTAGAAAGTCGCATGGGAGTGGTTTTCATGAGTCTAATGATTTATAGATGGTGATAATGGATCTTTTATCTTTGTATCTTGATATGGTGGAACATATGGGAGAGTCTCCCTACACCGTATGACTATGAACTTGTATTTCTTATAGAAGGATGATGAGTCCTGGTTTGGAGATATTATTGAGCCTACCTTTTGTATATTTTTTATTGTTATGGAACTCTATTATGTTTATAAAAAATTCATAGCTTATATATATAATACAGATAGTGAGAAGTCCCTAGATGCAGTGTGTTGGTTAAATTACTTGAAATGGGATGATATATCTTGGATGTTTAGGTTGTGAATGTTTTACGGAATATTTTAACATTACAAAATGATAAATAATTTTCCATTGGAAAAACATTGTGATATATTTACATTAAATGAAAATATTTTTTTGAAGATTTGAGTATTTATGTGTGGAATTATATTTACAATAAATAAATCATATCCTTTTATAAATAAGGACTTTCGAATAATTGGAATCTATGTTTTTTATAAGGATAATTATTTTTATTAACAATTATATTTATTATGTTTGATGATTTGAAGGAATCATATAATTATTTCAATGCTGTAATTTTTTGTACATGGAAGTGGTGTATTTTTTATTTTTAATGGAATTGCGTAATGGAGTTAAGATAGAAAACCCAACTTTAGGACAATAATAAATTAACTCAATTAGTTGATGAGGGGGGAACCTAGTGGCTAAGAAGTTACCTTGATTGTTTCATTGGTAGTTACATGAATAGGCCAATGTGGTATTCGGCCTATGATGTTTTCGATAGTCACAATTCACCAATAGAGTGATATATCACCATGAGTCATTAATAATTATTTTTTTTATATACATTGTTTTATTAACAAGTCTCTTTTCAAGTCAAAATTCTATATCAGACTCTATATAGTGGGTTATTATTCATGCACTATTAAAAATGATGGAAAATACTAGGAAATTCTATGTGACATCAACTGAGTGATCTTCTACCATAAAATCCCAATATGATATTCACCACTGTTGGTTTTTTTTGTAACCATTAGGATCATGTTGAACATGAGAAAATGAGATCATGAGCATCCAGTCACATAAATTAATTAACATAAGTAAAAAATTAATGATTCAAATATCATTAAAATATTATATTGTGATTCTTACATATGGTATAAGAAATTTGACTTATGGATTTTCATGATTGGTGGATTAAACATGGAGTTTACACAGTTCCTTTTTATACCATGGGATTTGAATTGTATATGGATGCACTATTGTCTTTGCATGGTAGGTTGAGTCACGTCAATATTATCATAGTAGGTAATCTATGATACACCAAGAGAGAGAGGGTTTTAATTATCAACATATATGAATTATAGTAATGACCCATTGATGTAATATTAATGATGTTAATCATTACTGTATGAATTCACAAGAAGAGAATGGGGAAGATTAATACAATTAATATTATAAATCAAATATAATCAAGAATATCAATGTATGGAAAACCAATGGATGATCTCAATGTATGAAAAAATTTATATTCACAAATCACATATGATCAACACACCTGATTATGAATGTATGTGAATTCATGATGGAGGAATTTTTTGATAAATGAAAATAGATGAATGTAAATATGTATAATTATATTAAATTTAGATGATGATAAGTGATGTAATCATTAGTATTGAATATATCACAATAAATTTATTTTTATTATTATCTTAAAAGGAATAATATAATTTAACCTTTAATATGAAATTATCTAATTATATATGTTTTTCCACCTCCTACTTCTTCTTCCATATCACAATATTAAAATGAAACTTCTATTGTTTTGAAAAATAATGTGTATAACAGGTGTATTTTCTAGAATATATATCTTATATTCTAATATCTATTCATAATTTTTATTCTTATTAAATCTAAAATTCCCAAAAACACTTCATTTCCATTCGTCATATGTAAAAATGGGGGTTAACAAATATATTATTATTTATGTGAATATAACATCCAAATCAACTACATAATCATCCTTTTACATCTTATTCTTCTTCTCATTAATTTAATTAAAAAATAATTTAGGTATTATAATTTCCAAATATAATTTGAAACATTTAAATCCATTAAAATAATATTAATTTTAGGAATATTTTTCATCACATGGAAGACAAGATATTTTTTTATCCTAGGATATGGTGTCATGCCAAAAAATATTTCATTAAAAACCTGAAATAATATATATATATATGTATATGATTAATAATAAAGGTACTGTAGGTTTCATCTTGTACATATTAATAAAATAACATATTCATATTTGAATTAAAATTACTAATATTATCATACATAAACCTCTCTGTAGACTCAGATATAAATTCTACACAAAACCATGATAATTAAGAATTATCCTGGTCTTCATTAACATAAACCCCTCCCTAATCTATAACCAAATGAATCATATAGTATCTAAAAAGACATCCTTCTTCCGTCCAATGTGTTTCCATATATCGTCTTCACCCCATGATAATCCACATATATTTATTCTTACGATGCATGCATGTATATTGTCATGGTACAATGACATAATCATGGATTATAAATTCATCTGGGAAATTAAATATTGGTAATTCATCCAAATTAATCAATAACATTAACTATCATAGCCTCCTATCATTTAAAAATTTTATGGCATCCAAAAATAATCATTTTCAAGATTTCATGAAAAAACAATGTTTATAGTATCTTCATTTTCTATGAAGATCCCATGGTTCTTTTTTTCTTACTACCTGTTAACATGAAAAATATTATCATGATATTTGATTCTATTTAAAAAAATCACACTTGGAATAATCAAGATCCCACTACTTCTTCATATCCTCAATCTTTTTATGGTGCATCTATAAACACTGTGGGATAAATCTGAAAACCATTATAAGAGGTTTATTGTACACTCACACAACTCAGTCCCTATATATTTATATAGGTAGTCTGGTTCACATATTACCCTCATATAGAAATGAATTACCCTTTCATATCCAATATGAAAATATGAAATACCACTGGATGTGTAGATATGTAAATTTTTCGAGACATCAGTAACTATCTTTTCATTTTCTATCCTCAAGAATCATGGTAATATTATCATGATATATTCAAAACTTAAAATCAATTCCAATAGAATATTTTAAATTCATTTAAGATATGTAGATCTACAAAATTTATTTTCATGCATTCTAAATCACCTTCATAGTGAATTATCATACATGGATAGTTATGTATATGGATAATTCTAAAATCATGTACATAGGTATTTAAATCTTTGAGATACTCCACCAGTTCCCCGTATATCAGTCTTCTTTATTTGAGCCATACAATATTAGCTTCCCCACTATTCCTCACCACGCACATTTTGTGAATTCACACTGCACTTTGGAACTCCTATGAGATGCTTCTTGTATGAGACTATAAAAATTCTTCATATGTTCTCATCTTTGAAATATTATATATTTATGTGTATCACATTCAACTTAACATGAAATGATAGTGATTAATTTGACTACCATTTGAGGCTGACAGTCTCTCTTCATACTATGAAAATACCAATGTTGATTCACCTACCATGAAACATCCATATTCTCTCTACCTATTATGATATTTTAATGGTATCACTTCATAATCATATTACATGAATCATGAAAAAAATATTTTTGAGATATTTATAGCTGGTTATCACTATTTTTATTGGATTTTACATTGCACTAAAATCTCATGATATTATTTAATCATGCATGAGATGATCATGTGGGTTAGAACATTATAAAACTAGGTGTGATTGTTCTCCAATAGGGTTTATAAATATATAATATGAAATAATGGATGAAAAATAAAAACTCATATATTTATAGGATGCTTTTAATTATTTAGGGCTAGTTCCCCACTATGTAGAGTCCCACATTGACACCCCACATGGAATTTTTTTTATTAAATATATTTTCAACTTCTACATTAAACTAATTTAAATCAACATGGATTCGTAGATCCCTATAGGTTCATTTTTTCAGAACACTATTAAGTATCCCAAAACAAACTATACCTCCTTCAAATGTTTACCTTTAATCCTTGAAGGGTTTCCTTCATATCCACTCTATTTATAACTCTTATACTACTCATGATCACTACTATATATTTGTCAGTTTGAAAAAAATAAACCCCATTATCTAATTCCATTGTGATATGACATGTTCACAAACTAAAAATACTCAATTTCTATCCTTCAACTCTTGATCAATTTCTTTGAAATTGTTAATGTTTTTTTTAAAAAATCGATCACAACACCCCTTCTACTGATATCCCAACTGGGTTGGTAATAAAGTGATAGAGTATCCAATAAATACCACCTCCAATAATCCCAAGGTAGGCCACTTGAACCAAGGATATTGAGAACACAATTAGAGAAATTACACTCAAAATATGAATTTAATGTAAAAATGTTAGATAAGAACCACAGATCAATACCACATGATATATCTATAATAAAACAAGATACAATGAAATTAAATATATCATTGACATGATTTTCAAAATGGGGGGGGGAATTAAATTCAATTTATAAATTTAATGGAATTTGATAATATAAGAAACATATATTTCATGTTAACTAGATTGAATTTTTGTTATGAAAAACCAGTCATGTGACAGTGAGTTTCACAAAGTAAAAGAATTAAACATAAGAGAATAATATTTAATGTGAAGACATTTCACTACTAATAAATGATTAAAAAGATGATATATGAAGTGACCTAAAGTGTTACATATGATATGTCACTATCATCATGGGGCCTATAGAAAAAATGGACTAGAGAGTTCAAAATGAATGAGATATTTTTAGAATTTTTAAACATAAACATAATATTATTTTATAATACATAATAATGGTTATTTTGTTAATTAATAAGGTTAATATGAAAAAAACCACAAATTTAGTAGATATATGAATATTGATGAGTATATGGTCCAGAAATTATTATTTGAATGTTTACATGTTGAAAAAAAGAGATTTATCATTTTATTCTAAAGACTTTTAGAAGATGATAATGGACATCATTCTAAGGATGCTAAGTATTACGAATAAAAATTTTATATATATCATGAATAATATTTATAATATTCTAAAAATAAATTCATGAATGATAGAAGAAGATATGATAAAATATTCATAGATGGATACATGATTTTTTTTACAAATAGTATAATTATGTGAAATTTCACAGATAAAAAGAAGTGTAATGGGTCAATAGAGGATAATCCTATGAATTTATCTTCAAAATATTACATCAATTACATGATTGTATTTCATGAATTTCAAAATATTTGAAATTAATTTTGTTTAAATTAAAAAATATTTATTTGTTATTTTGAATATATTAAAACCATGAGAAAAAGTTAGAACTTATAGATCTTATTATGTTTCTAATTAATTCACTAAAAATGTGTCTCTTACAAGAATGATTTTAGTTGATTTAAATTCAAACTAATTATCACGGATAAATTATAATGAATAACATTATATTGGGAAGAGTAAATCCATTATAATTCTTTTTTGTTTGATTGAACTAATTTTATGCGCAAAAACATGCAATTATGTGAAGTTATAAAATATGATGAGAGGGAATTAAAATCGCTAACATTATTATATTTATTGAAAATAATTTTGTTGATTTAAATTCAAAATATTCATGTGATTTTGAATAAATAATGAAATAAAATAATATAAATAGAAAAATAAGAAACTAAGTCTGAATTATATTATCATCAATATATATTTATTATTTTTGGTTGAAGAAATGTGTATGAAAATAGAGAATATTAATCAATATAATATAATTCCTTATGTTACAAGAATGTGTTTCCAAAAACTATATTTAATTAAAGAAATATTTTTATATTAATGAAAATATATAATTAGAGTAATTTGAATTCTAAAAGAAAAAAATAGAATTGAATATGAGGTAAGAGGAAGAATTAGAATAATTAATTTTTTTATTTAAGTTCACTATAAGAAAAGGATATTTTTGAACCACATTCTTCACTAAATAAGTGTGTTGTTTTTTTCAGTTATCATAATAATGAAGATAATGAATATTTTTGAGTACATTGGGATGAAACTATAGGGAACAAGAAGATATTTTGGTATTTTTTTCAAAAAAATAGTAAAAGTGACCTACTATTGTGCAAGGGAATAAGAATATAAATTGGGATCCCATATAAACCAATTAATTATTCTTGATTGGTTCTAGTATACCTAGTTGTTACCTCACTGATTTATCATAAGGATTATAGATATAATTGATATTTTGAATCACCATACCTAGTTGTATTATATGCGCACTATCACACAATAAGAAGACTACAATTTATAGATCATATGATGAACTATAAAAGAGATAACAAGAAACCCACCCACCTAAAAGTGATAGAGGAAAAAAAGAAATGGGTTTAGAACAATAACATGTTACTTATACTACATGGAATTAAATTCCTTATAAATTTAAAAGAGGGTAATTGTGAGGAACCTAAAAGTATGTATATACTGTAGAGAAGAATGTGTATATGTTTTTATTACCTACGAAGATCATAATAGATGTTTCAGAGTTCTTAAAAACATCATGATATAAAATATGTATAAAATTTTGTTTTGAAATAGTTTAGTAATTTTTGGGAATTGTTCAAGTGGTAATAGGTTTGGAAAATATTTATTCCATTGTTGTTATAATCAACTAAATGTTTGTATTCTAATAAATTCCATTTTATGGGGGGAAATATGTAAAAAATAAACATCCACATATTAAATGGATTTTTTCAACATCAAATTGAATTATAAAACAATATTTAATATACGATGTTTATATTAGTTGTGATTAGGTAAGTGAATTTTTTATCTTGAAAATAATCTACAAGAAATATTAAATGAAATCAATGGTCTATAGGGAATAATGGGGATATATCCATGAAAATGATGATTATTGGAATAAAAACTGTGAATATTTTCTAAAATATTACAAATAAAGATGATGAAACAACCTTGGGAATAATCCCAAGAACACTAGGTGGAGTGAATCATCTAAAAGCTATGAAAAAATGAAAGGAACGTAAAATAATCCATTCAGAGATCACAAAAAATAATATAATTATACAAATGATAATTTATTTAATTTTTTATATTTGATTTGGAGAGTAAATGAATATAGGTAGTGGCATAAAAATCCATTGATAGAGGACAAGGAGAATTTAAACATGATGAATTAGTATTTCATGAATGTTTTTCAACATATGAAAACCCAAGTGTTGGTGAACACTTATGTGTTACTTGAAATGAAGCTTTATATAATGAAAGAATAAATTTTTGCCATTCTTAAATGGATTTAATAAATAACAAAATGGACTCAATATTCATTAGATATAATGGTTGATAACTCAAAAAAGAAGAAATTTTTGTGAAGATATCAATGTTACCATAATCCGAAAATGTTTTGTAGAAGATATAATGATGAAAGAAGTATAAATTAAATAGGGATACTTGGTTGAGAAAATACATTAAACCTTCATGTTCATGTTGAGGAATAAGAAAATCAACCCAATTATATTAATATTCTTTTGTTGAACATGTACATGAAATATAGGGGATTGAAGGTAAATTATTTTTTTAGCGAGTAAACATGATAATATGAATAGGTTGTCAAAACTAGATAGTAAAGATTAATAATAAACCACCATGGCATGATTTATCATTTTTTACTCTAAATGAAAATTTCATAAATGATAAATCCTTGGTGAATGTTTGAATGTATACATGTTTGGAAAACTTGAAGATCGTATAGTGTCTCCGTGAGGGGGAGACAAATGACGAATGGTAGAAAATATTCCACATTTAATATCTAATTAATATATAAATATTATATTATGTGATTGAAGTAATTTTTTGATTTATGTTTTCTTTTCTAACATTATAAAAATCATTAGTAAATTTATATTTTCATATTAATGGGATGAATATAAAATAAAGGAATGAATAAGATCATAATATTGAATCTCTTTAAAGTATTTTGTAAAACAATTTGTATTTAAATGTTTTAATATATGTATATAGGTGGATTTATAAATTTTTGGTAAATATATATCATTGGAAATCTTCATCCAAATCGATGTCATTAATTATTATATATTGAAAATTGTTGAACATCCCATGAAATTGATTTGGGAATACAATCAATTCAACAGTATTATATTATTTTTTTAATGGGAATATTTGTTATCGTAATAAAACCATTCTTTCTTCAAAACCTATAATTGATCATGTAGACATGGATAAGGATAATTAATGGAACATTTATTTATTTTGAAATGATACAATCAACTCCCTATAAATTTTTTATCTCTTGTCCACAAAGGGGAGGGAAATAAACATTTATTGAACATGAGAAAAATGAGAAGGTAAGTGAAAGGATCGGAGAAATATATTTGAAATATTTTATATCACATATGGATTTACCACTTTATACATGTATTGAAAAAATATTAAAAATGGGTAAAAATTGACAAACTTTCTATTTGTTTTAATTTCCTCCAAGGATTATTCATATGTTGACAAAGAAGCTTTATTTTGGATGTTAAGAGGAGATGGTGAAAAGTTCCCAAGGTTCATTAATTTGATCAAATAAATGTGACTTTGATGATGTATCTTGGGATTTTGTGTTTCAAAAGATATTTTTCATATTTGAAAATGAAAAAATAAAAATAACATTCCTTTGGTAGAATTTGAAAATTAATTTATATTGAAGGAAATAAAATTGTTTTAAAATTGGAGTAGTTCTATGGGGGATTAATGATATAATGATTACTTTTATATAAATATATGATTAATGAATATTTAATAGGTGTAATCTTTGTTTTTGATAATTATAATTGTTATTAATTACAATAATATAGATTAATAATGATGATTTTAATGAAATAGATGAAGAGTTGAAGGAAAAAATTGTTGTATTTGGAATTATTTTCATTATTATTTTGTTATGTAATTATATGAGGGTTTTATAAAAACAATTTTTTTAACTATAGGGAAACAAATAGATTAATAGGGTAGTTAAAGTGTGACTAATGAATTGGTTACCAATGTTACCACTCATAGATCATGAGTATGAATGTGAAAGAGGAATAAGAGGTTCTTGTCTATTGATGTGGGGGGTCAGTGAAAATTCACATATGGACCACACAGGATCCATGTGAATTTTATTTAGTTGTATACATATGCATATATATTATTATTAAGTGGATTTTCATGTAGGAATTTGATTTGGGAATCTATATAGCAAGGAATTGTTACTATTATATTAAAATAAATGGACAAAACTAAGTGTCACCACAATTAAACCTTCATGTCATATATTAACATAGCTAACCCTTGATGATATCTAATTCACCTTGGTTTTATATATGGTGTCATTCAAAATTAAATTGGACTCGAGAAAATGAGACTGTGAGATTATGGTTCCATGGATTAGGTAATCAATGTAGAATATTCAAGATTCAAATATATCAACATTGTTTTGTTGATGTAATTTTATAAGGTAAAATTAGAGTAACCAATGGATTCGAACAAAATGTAGAGTGATGGTTGGATTTTCACGGTATTTTATGTGACTATGAGGATTTGAAGGTAGTCAAAGATATTGTGGGTTTCACAATGTAGTTGGACTAACCCAGACCGTATCCTGGTATATTGAATATCATACAAGGAAATAGATAATTGTTTATAGAGCAGAACATACAATTAATTGATAATTATCCATCGATAGTGAATAGGGTAGGATTTCATGGATGTTTTATGAATTCACATGAAGATAATTGTGAGAAACATAGGATAAGTATGGATAATGTGTATCTAATAAAGAATATTAAAGATTGGGAAACCAGTGTAGGATCTCTATATATTTAAATTTCAATGTAATTAAATTTTATATTATCTAAATACATCATTATATATGTGTGATGACTCACTATATTGTTAATTCATTATATATTAAAATAAATTAATTGATATCCACACAACTATATTGAATTTATATGATTCTATCTTGGGTAATATTTAATATTGAAAATATAATGATATTATTATTATTATTATTATTTCAAAGAATTAAGTTGAAAAGAATTTGGGAAGTCTTTAAATTTTTAAGGATCTTCATATGTATATTTAGATCATATTTTTCTACCTGATGCATAAGGTTATTTTATTATTGTTTATATTAAACATGAAAACTACATTACCTACATTATGTTATGGAGAATGTGTTTCATAATTTTATAAATAACTATTCATAAAGGTGATGATATTACTGTTGTAAGATTTATGGTTTTGTCATAATTAGTTCAAGGAGATTAACACAACTGAATATAAGATCAATACCAATGGTTTTAGTCAAACCGTTGGTATAGTTCAATTATATGTAGCTATACTAATGGTTTGGAAAAAACTGTTTGTATAGGTAACTTATTGGTACCTATACCAATGGTTTTGTACAAAATGTTGGTATAGGGGGGACCTATACAAATAGTTTGGGGAAAAACGTTGGTATAGGGTCTCTATTATGGACCTCTGCGAATAATTTTGGCCAAACCATTGGTATAGGTCCATAATAGAGACCTTATACCAACGGTTTTCCCCAAACTGTTGGTATAGGTCCCCCTTATACCAACGGTTTTTCCAAAACCATTGGATTATGTCCAAAAATCAAAGAATCTATACCAACATTTCTCAAAACCATTGGTATAGGTCTATACCAACGGTTTTGAGAAATGTTGGTATAGTTACATGTATGTTTTATGGAATATTCTTATAGAGAACCTTAAACAAATAAAAATTTAAAATATTTATGATAATACATATATATATTTATGAAATTATGTTTACAAAAGTCATGTTAGGTTAGTGGTTAGGTCGTTCAATCATAAAATCCAGGTACTCGGATCCAGACCCACCCAATGCTTCTATTTTGAAATACATATACCTACGGTTTTATGGAACTGTTGGTATTTATTTTTCATATTAGTTATACCAATGGTTTTCAAAACTGTTGTTATAGGTCTATAACAATGGTTTTGGGAAAACCGTTGGTATAGACTTATCCCCACGGCTTACTTGGCCACGGTTCTCCAAAACCGTTGGTATAGGATATACCAACAGTTTGGAGGCCTATACAAACGGATTCATACCATTGGTATAGGTTATTTTTCTACTAGTGTAAGATGGATTGAGGTTTGGATATTGAAAGGTATGATAATATTTTTTTGTTATAGGGTATTGTTTATGAAAAAGGGTCGTGAGGTGTTTAGAAAATATTGATATTATGAATATATTTGATGCATGAATGTATGAAAGAGATGATATCATGAATTTATAGTAATGTTTAATTTGTGAATGATTGATTACTTACTATAGATAAAAAATGAGGTGTGGTTTTCTAAATTTTATGTCATGAATGAATAATGGAGAAATGGTTATGTCACTATACTATGTATATATCCATGATTTCAAGGTGTCATTAAATATATAATATTTATTGTGGTGAAAATAAGTATAATTCTCTAATAATAGAATGAATATCGAATTAAAATTAGTTACTACCTGATTCATTCATTTAAATTCCAAGTAGTGGTTTATGAAAGAAAAATATATGATATTTATTAACCATCATACACATCTAGGGAATTTATATCCATGTCTACATGGATGTATATGGAAGACAATATTGGTGATTTGAATTCAAATTTTAATGTTGTGATCTATGAATCCCGTGAAGATAAAATCAATTTTTGATTTATTATTATTCATATATATGTATATATTATTTTATGTTATCAATGAGTTTTGTTGAGTACTAGTTCTATTGCCTCATAGAAACAATATCATATATTCCAAGAGTGGAAAAACATCCCAAAACATAAGTTATTATGAATAATTTGAATCATTCAAATAATGTAGAGGATGGAAAATCTTTAATACTCTTATTTAGTAACTAAAAGAGATGAAAGATAATAGGGGATAGGAATAAAGAACAGTTTATCTAGCCATGAATTCTACCAGATGGAAACAATATTTATGCACCTTGATTCCCATATATGAATGGATGATATAATGATTGAAATTGATTTTTAGTATTAACAATATATAAAAGGATAATTTTTTTTGTAATATATTTTTAATAAAATTATGAATAATAGTTTGTATGTAATGTTGTATATAAAAATATATCATGTGACTTTATACACGATAAGGACTGAAGAAAAATGAATTGAAGAGAGCATTGATGAGCTGTTGATATTCATATTCGTATTATAATACAAAGTTTATATAAATATATATCATAGTCATTGTATGGTATGTACTTGAATATGATAATCACCAATGAAGTGTGTGGGATTGACACTCTAAACATTCAAGACAAGAGAGTATACAACTCAGATGATGAATCTAATGGGTGGTGTTATTTTGGAGGAATCTAGAAAAACATAAGGATTAGTGGGTTTTGTGTGTGTGTTACCTATTAATATTAATATTAATATTCATAAAATATTATTTTATGAATTTTAAAAATCAACATTTACATTTTAATATAAATATATTAGTGAAATCAGAATTTATAATACATATCATTGATTTTAATGTAATTGTGTTAGAGTGAATTTTTTATTAATGTAATATTTTTTATACAACTATTTTACAAAATATTTTTTTATTTTATCCCAAAAAATTAAAATTAAAAATTCTAACTCTTTATTATATATGAGATAATATATAAATAATATTTAATTTGTAATTTTTAGAAAATAAAAATACAAAACTAAATTTCTAAAGAGCACATTTTTCAATAAATTTAGTTTTTCAAAATATTTTTTATTTTAATTTAAAAGATAAATTTAAAATTTTAGTAAATTCTATTTAAAAAATTCCAAATCATTTTTCACTTAGTATAAAAGAATTTTTTTGGATTTTTTTTTGGATTTTTATGAAATAGTAAATACTTATGTGTATAGTTTAAATATCATGTTTACCAAAACAGAATGATTAAAATTAAATAAGAATGGATTATATTTTTATAAACCATGTAATTGATTAAATATTTATTTTTAATAAAAAAATAGACTTCAAGAAAATAATATGTTGAATTTTTAGTAACCTATTGTTAAAATTTTAAAGACAGAAGTTATATTTTTAAATAAAAATAGTTTTTGTTATTCTCTATTAAATAAATATATATTAATATCATATTTATTTTAAATTATCATAAAATTTATTTGTTTTATTAGAAAAAAATTATATTATTATAATCACATGCATTGATGATTTTACCATACATATAAATAATAAGCTTAACATTCACTTTTTCGAAAATGTGTTATTACACATTATTTGTGAAAATGCTAAAAATTTGGTTCCATAAACATATAAATTATTCTGATAAAATTGATTTCATAATTTGTACAGTCAGTTCCAAATTAGTAATTTTAATTTTTATCTATTAAAAGTAATTTAAAATGTAAAAAACTACTTACCATAGTAAAAATTAAAATGTTTAAAGTAAACATTATAAGATTAATGGACATAAAATGTATTTAAATTTTTTTTCAAAATTAATGGATGATGTACGATATTCCATATATCATCCCCCACTCAATTAATTTACATTTTTGGGTCTTAATAACATGTTAAACATGTGATTCACTAATATTATCGGAAATATTTATAGAAATCTGATTTTACCACATAAAAAAGGGGTCACTTATAAAATCCATGAACTCACACTCCCGGTTCGAGTCCATAAAAAATGATATTTACAATTTTGTATTTACTAGAAGTTAATTTGACCTCATTTTTTCCATCCAGAACATATTATATCAAGAAAAAATATTGGATATTTTACATTCTCAATGAATATTTAGTTTTATTATTTTATAGAAGTAGGAAAAATTATTACATAAATAATACCTGAGTATTAAAATGATAATTTATTACACTATATTATATATGGATCCTTCAAAGGTAATATAATCACAATGCATGGGGAGAAATTATGTGGTGTAAGGAAATACTATTTAAAATCGACTTCCTATTGTGTAGTATTCATGACCAGTAATTTTTTAAAGATGGGATGGTGCAACAAAGTGGTGTATTAGTTTCCTCCTAATGTATCTGTTCTCATCAACCTAAATAGAAGACCACTAATAATATATTTGTTTAAGGTTAATGGTAATACTCCATGAGTCTTGAAATTGGGTAATATTTAAGGATGATTGGTTTGGCGCCACTTGGTAACAATTTTCTTGACACGTAGTTACACAGAATATAGGAAAACATACAGGAAGAAAAGAAAGGTAAATTTTTTTGGAAGTCATATTTTGTATATTCTGGAACGCTCACAATAGGTGTTAGCATGAGGGTATTATGAGTTAAATTCTAGTTGTTAGGGTCAGATCCTGCTCCATGTTTGTCCAACTATCCCCTCTTTTTAAGCATTTAGAGGCTTCCCAATCCCATCATAGGTTCATGAATGGTAAGGTTTCGGAAAAAATGGCTCATAAACAACGATCGCTTGGAAAATGGGTTTTATGGATTACTCATGGTTGTGGTCTAGAAATAAATACATATAGTCTAGGTATAAACTGTAACCTGAGGGGGGTGAGTTTTTTCAACTGATAAGGATATGTCATCTATGTATTGTGTTTTTCTTTTAAGTATGGTGATTATATCATTAACTTATCCTTGGAAATGATCAAGGGACAATATTTATGCCTCTCTAATGATATCTTACTAGAAGGGGTGAAATGGATTTATCAATTCTTCATGGGTCAATCGTTGAGGCTATATCAGTACTTTATGCTTTCACTTATCTCATAGGAAAATGTTGGAGTCTCATATCCAGTCGCATGGATATTACACATAGTTGTTGATAGGGTAATATGTTCACAGAGTTCCTAGCCTCCCAGGACACCATAATCAATAGTTGTACCATATTTAATTAAACAAGATCACATCTTACGAATGTGTCAATTTTGTGAGATTTGATCCTTTGATGCTCCATTATTAAAGTCCCCTTTGAATTTTTAGGATTTACCCCCAATCAATTAAATTTATAAATGTTGGATGGTGGATTATTTATCCCACTTAACCAATATTTTATTTATTCATATTTATTCAGTATCATTATCCATATTAATTATTTTGATATTTAATTCAGTGAACATAATTCTTAATGTCCAAGGAAAAAAGGAAACATAAGAAGGGTGAGAAGATATTCAGAATAAGTGTAAACATGTTCATTATCAATTGAATGTCACCCATGAAGATAAGAAGAGATTAACTGTATTACGACGAAAACAAATTTCATTATAATAACATAATATTCTACTAAAAAATCAATACATGATTCATCAAACATGAAATCATGCTATAATGATTTTACTATGTAAAGGGTCAATATAATCTGTAATCATAATCCATGTGATATAATCCATGATAAAAGGATACATATTTAAAAATAGAAATTATAATGACAAAATATAGGTTTTTTGGATTATTATCATCATAGAGCTCGTATAGAACCGTTACAATTATAATAAACATATGGTCGAAATATGATATAATTATTTGTATAACATAATCATTACTAAAAATATTGGATACTTATCTTGGGTAACCCCTCATATAAGCTACCTCATGCTCACTCTATGTTATCTAGGATCCACCATGGTATAAGAAATATCAATATAACATGTTATTATCTAGGTTCACCAACCATATCATAATATCCATTAACAATAAACAATTTAAATAGAGTATCAATTTCATGGTCAAAATAATATAAAAGTCATTATTACATTTTAATGATGATTAACATAAGCAAATGAAATGGTTTCTATGAGAATATATTTCAAACATGATTAACCTAGGGAAAAAAAGTCTATAACAATCATTTTGAAACATGATTAACAAGAAGAAGATAAATAGGTCCCAAAACAATCACATTAAGACATGATTAAACCACAGAAAGGAAATGGGTTCACATTCAATCTATCTGAAACAATTTTAATCCATACAAGGAATTAATGGGGTTAGTATCATTAAAATACTTCCCCATTGGAAAATATGTAAAAATAATGGTTACAAATGTTTAAGAATAGAAATACACTTAATTGGTCATTAAAAAAATTGGAAACAAATAATTCTATTTTGAAAATAACTTTTAAAAACTAAAAAATCACAAAATATAGTAAAAATAACACAATTTGAAATGAACAATAGAAAATTGAATGTAGACAACATGGAAAATAAAAGAATCTATATGTGTTAAAATACATTCATGTCATAAAGTTTAGAAATGATTATTAATTTCTTATCATTTTAATAATGCTGGTAAAAATTAACCAATTTAAAAAAAATTATGAACCATTCAGATAAATAATTTTAAAAACTGAAAAACATCATTAAAAAGGGCTTTATACAAATATTAATATTAATAAAAGAACATTATTTAAATCATTTCACAAAAAAAATTATAAAACAAGGATTTGGATGTGACTGATACACAATCTAAAAGAAAACAGAAGACCAGTGTCACATAAAAATGAATTTCATGATGTTTCTTTAATCTACATGGGGGGGGGGAATAGGAAAATAAATATTAATCTCATTCATGACCACTAGATAAGAAATATATTTTTTTCAATAAAATAATGGCATACATTTTCCAGTATAATAACCATGAACAAAAATAATCCTAAATAAACGATACTGTAACATAAATCCTTTACCAATTTGGTAACTCTTCAATCATAATCACTAGGAAAACAAAAAATAAAAATATACATTAAATTTCTTGAAATGTTTTTTATTCATGATAAATTATGTCAAAAGGCAGTCAATACAGCTCAAAAATGAATATATGTGCATATTATAAATGTATGCCTCAACAAAAAGGGAATTTGTGACGAATAACATTTACAATAATAATATGATTGAATTTGTTAATTAATCAATCACTAGATTATGTGTAACAAATGTAAAACTAAATAAATTAATATAAAATAATATATAGGATAATAAAAATGAATTACGCAAATTATCATGACATAATAATTAAAATGAATATGTAATATAACCCAATGAAAAGAAATTATGTTAATGTTTTCTTCCACCTGTTAAATATAAATTAAATAACCCTTGAATTTAAAAATTCGGGTATAAATATAACATAACATGGTTTTTGAATATTTAATTTTATAAAATTTAATATGGGCATCATTTACACATCTAAATAACAAAAAATATTGTCAGTATAAAAAATTTCATTCAGATATACATAGTGATACAAGAAAACCCTTACTCCGAGTCTGTACATTCCTTATGTTTCCTTCAACTCCTATATAATAAGATTATAAAAAATACATATTTCATAAATACCATTTCTTGGATTAGTAAATTATAATTAAATTATATTTTCTTTATAGAATATTCAAACACATAATCAATTAACTCTACATCATGTATTCTAAGGGCATTCATTTCATTGTTTCAAAACGGCTTCGGTTTGTTGATCATGGTAAAATTTTTCCTTATTTGAGAATATATCAAATAATTGTAATGAAAATGTTAACATCTTTTTTTTTTAAATTATACTTTTAAATCCAATAAGGAAATAATTTTTTGGAAATTTTATTAAGTTACAATCATGGAGGCGGTAGGTCGTACAAACGCATGATTAGCATTTCCATTTTTCATAGATCTTCATTGAAAGGAGGTAAGTGTTATTTTATATCTAATAAACTATAATAATATGATAAATAGAATAAAATTTCATTAAAAATTTATAAAAATATCATCCAAATTATTCAATGATTAAAAAATAATCGCATGGTTTCAGGGATGTGGTTGTCTACATGTACACATGAACGATGTTATCATTATTTTAGTATAATAATAAAAATGATATATTATGTATTTAATATTGAAAGATATTTAATTAATATAATAATTATTATATTTAAATCCCATATATTAAATTTATTTTTCCTTTTTTCATTTCATATAAATGATTAGTGAAAAATGACTCACATTTCTTCATGAGGTAGTAGTATCCAGGCACACAAGATGGATTATTGTATCCACCAAAGAATGGAATGTAACAAGTTAAATGTGGTATCATGACTATATATTTATAAATACATTAAATATATCATATATAAAATCTAAACATATCATTATGAAATGTTGTTGTTGGTGATGATGGAAGACGAATGACATCGGTTCATGAGGCAATAGTCTGCTATAAAAACGAATGATATAAGGACCACACCTTTTACATTAAAAAATTTAGGTTTTAGTCATCAATTTAATTTCTATCATATTAATGAAATTTTTAGGTTTATATTATTAAATAAATTCTCCATAATTCAACATAACATCCCACAATCATAAAAAATGGACATTAATAAATAGTATCTACTTTTCCAAAATACAAAACATTTAAAATAAAAATTGATTTTTTTCATGAAAAATATTCATAATCATCAACATGACTTCCTTATTTCTATTAACCATCATTTTAACCAATGAACATGATTTTTAGAACCTTATAGGAGCACAAAAATATTAGTTAGGGTCATGAAAACCAAATAAATAATTAATTTGTCAATGACTATATAAAACCCCATGAAAACATTTTTACAGAGTTGTACCTTTGACCCATAAAACATAATCACATTAACCTACCTTAAGAAATAATTTTTTTTCATATAGACATCCGTATATAATAGAAATCATATATAAGTTTTAAATTATAAATTCAATATCACTCTTAAATTTAATTTATCCTTCAAAGCTATATGTTGAGTAACTCTCACGGTTGCATTTAGAATAAACACCACAATATTTTCCCTTAACCTCTTAGGAAAAACTATATCAGTGAACTCTCTCTCATTTACCAATTTATAAGAGAGAGATATTAGGATAACATTCCTATAATTTATCATGGAACATCATGTAATCATATACAATTACAAAGAACAATAACATAATTAGAACACATAAATCATCTATAAATGTCAAATAACATTTCCCCAATGAAAGAACTTTTCATTTTTACGAATCCAGGAAATGATAAAAAAAGACACATTATTTAGAAATAAAATTATAAACCTACAAAGGAATCATAAAAACATTAAATCGACTATAAATTGTGAATTTTTTTCATGATTTATTGGTTAAAAAGGCATTCTTTTTGAATTTTATAAATGTAGTTATTAAGTTTAATTTGAAATATGTTCTAAAAAAGTACTCTACCTTGAGTAAGACTCGTCATTTACAATATTTATCATCCAAAATAATAAAAATTAGTTAATTATTTACTTTATTAAGAAACTGTATTATGTTTAATATTCATTTTATATCACTTATTATAATGCTACACCAATTACTTTGTTATTTATGTTTAAGTTGGACATTTTGATGATATTCGGTACTTGAGTCCATAAATGACATTGGTAGGGAATCTGTATTCAAACTGGTAATTTTAAAATCATATCTGGATGAATTTAATTAAATAATAACAACTTCTATAAATTAATTATTATTTTAAATCAACCAATTAGTTGTGGATGTGAAAATGAACTATGTTACATTCATAGAGATGGTAGGTTGTACGTATGCATGAATAATGTTTCCTTTTTTCAATGATCATTATAGAAAGAATGTAAGTATGATTTTAAAATTCTATAATTCACATAATATAATTTATCTAATATTATATATATATATATATATATATATATATCATCCATGTAATGTAGTGGTTAAAAATGAACCACATCACTACGTGGAGGTGATAATTCACATGTACGCCTGAAATGACATTATCATTTTTATGTTCATGGAAAGGTATGAAAATAATTGATATATTATACATTAATAATGATAAATATGTCAAAAATATAATATATAATAATCAATTCCATCATTTTACCTGTTCTTGAGGGACTGTGATGGAAAATGAAATATATTAGTTCGTATGGTGGTTTTTCTCCAAACACACGAAGGATTAATTCCATTTCCATTTGATGAATGTGGTGATATATTTACATGATGATAATTACATAATAAAATATGTGCATATTTAGGATACTCGATTTATTATTTCATGATAGTTGAAAATTATTTTAAGGATGAGGAATTGGAAAGAAAATAGAAACACTAAATTAAAAATGATACTTCTTCATCGGACGATATCTTTTTATTAACACCTTCACACCTCTATGGATGGTGTTATGAATTATATAATGATTCAAGACTATGTGGAGGGACTCTATAAAGGTATTTGGGTAGATATTGGTAGAAAAAAGGTTTAAATGAGAATTGAAATGAGAATAATTGGTGCCCATTTATAGGAGTGGAGAGAGACGATCTTAGGATTCATGAAAATATTAAATCAATAAAAAATTTATTATTTTAAAAATGTGTTAAAATGAATTTAATTATAAATATATTATGATTATGAGTATAAAAAATTTCACTTAATGAAAATAATAAATTTTTTTTTTAAATTTGAATCATTTCATTTTGATCCTTATTTAACTATTTAACTTGTATCGTGATATCATGTAATTTATATATTAAGAGATAATATAAATAATTTTAAAATACAAAAGAAAGATAAATGATTCACTGATGTCATTTTTTACTTAGAAAATATATTTGGTCCAAATGAAAATTTTTAGAATTTTTTTTTCATTTAATAAAATATTATTTATTTTATGATATCAATAATGTCAATTATGACAATATTCATTACATGATATTTTAAAAATATCATAAAAATGAGATAAAATCTAACAAATAATTATTAAAAATCACCAAAATGTAAATGTAATATAAAATATTCTTTGTTAACATTTATCATCTCAAATTAATTTTTTGAATCATTTATATGATATATCATTTATTTGAACAATTACTACTTATCCATCGTGTAGAAATTTATGTTAATTATTTATTTACTAAAAATTAAAAATAAATTATCTTGGTGAAAGAAAACATTTTAAATTAAAAATTAAAAATTATAGTACAGGATATCCCCTATATAACCAGATATTAAAAATGATTCAGTAGTTAATAACAAGTGTGATAGAATTTACTTCTATATGAATATGATATAATAAATTTCATAATCAAATGGAAGTAGAATAAACATGTTGTAATATTAGAAGTATTATTTTATTGGTCTAAATAAACACATAAAATGATATTTTTAAAAGTGTTAGTGTAATTTTAAAATAATTATAATATTATTGTAACCCATAATTATATGATTACTATTAACTATGTCAATAAAAAGGCTTACTGATATCACTATTCATAATAAACAAAAATAAAAGAGACTTATTAAATTAATTTCTACATTTTCATTAAAAATATGGATTCTATTTTTGAAAAATAAAAACACATAAATTGAATAAATTAAATTAATATTTATTTTGTTCAATAAATGAGAAAACAGATTTCTAAAGTAAAAACCTTCAAAAGATTGAGATGTTCTTATATAAAAAATCAATTTTAAATTTATTCCAATAACCTAAATTAGATGAAATGTTAAATAATTATTTAATTAAACATTAAAAAATTCAAATATAAAAAATAACAAAATAAATAAGTTAGATGAAAAGGAAGTTTTGAATTAAAATTCATTGTTTTTCCATTATCCAAAAAAATTAAAAACATATCAGAAAAATTCAAAAAATTAATCTAATTTACATGTTGATTTTAAAATTTTGAAGAAATTTTTTTAATAGTATTTATAAAAGAGGAAATATTATATTTTAAAATAAGTGTAGCATTAAAATGAAAGAGAACTATTTTTTAGATTGATAATGATTTTAAAAATAAAACTATATTTATCATGGATTTTATATAGAATTTTGAAACATTTAATAAATATCTAACTCTTAAATATTAACAAATTTGAAAAATAATAATTATATAATTAACTGGGTTGTCATATTCGTACCTTCTTTTAAAAACTGCATCCCCACAATTTTGTTCAATTATTAAAAAAGTTGTGATATCATTCTCTCATTACATTTTAATATTCTGATGACGAATCTTCAACAATATGGGTTTTCCACAAAAAACATAAACTGGTGAATAACCTTATTCCACAACACATTCTCTCTAATGTCAAACCTAAACTGTGTTTTCCTCATAAGAACGGTTCCCTTCCAACTATACTACATGTGGACTCAAAATTTGAGATAGACGTAGTGTATGATTTTTTATCATTGAGAAATGAAAAAAATTATTTTCCTTGGAAAAAATTAGAGGAAAATCTACTCAATAGAAAATTGGTCCTACATTCTCCAATATGTTGTATGGTCTAATGACCAATGGACTCATCACTCCATTATTTTCAAAATACATCACACATTTCCATGGGGAATCATTGATAAATATATGATAAACAACCTGGAATTAAATATCCTTCCTTGAGCTGCCTAAAAAAATTTCATCCGTCTAGAAGACGTAATCATTTTATATTGAATCAACTGAACTATATATATTTGTTCCTATACCAATTATATTTCCACCAACTTTCATTCAACTACATTATCCAAAATGAAGGAGTTTGTAAACAATTTCCATATAATGAATTAAATGGTTTAATATATTTATGAGAATGAAACATTTATTATAAGAAAACTCACTCGATGAGTATTTTGATCCCAAACTCCATAGTAATCCATTGAAAAATCACATAGCATATCTTTCAATGTTTTAATTGTTTGTTATGAGTGTTCATAAACTGAGGATAAATTTTTTTGTTGCAATTTAATTCAGTTCCAAATTATTTCTGAAGGGCTTTCCAAAAATTAAATTTTATGGTGGGATTTTTATCTGATGCAATAGAGAGAGGAAGTCTAAAAATTTAATATATCTTTAACATTAAACTGAAAATATTGATCTGTATTCATAATTTTTTCTAATAGAAATAAAATGTTCATATTTATTCAATTGATCAGTAATAACCCAGATCAAATTTTTTCCTCAAGAAGTATTTGGTTATACTACTAATAATTCCATATATATATATATATATTCCCATCTAAATTATTTCACTATAAAAGGATAAATCATCTACTTCCCTAGTTTTTTTTCTTTACCTTGTTGAAAATTAAAAAATAGCATGTTAATGTCTATAATATATCATTTCATTCCATCCCACCAGTAATACTCTTAAAAGTCAATATACATATTTTTTACTACTAGGATGAACCGGAAATGATGAACTATGACATCGAAATAATAACTCTTTCTACAACTATGAATCAAATAAAACACTTAATATATTCCCAAATCAAAAATTTAATCTTTATCGATGCTACAGAATTAAAATTTAGCCTTATTAAAGAAGTTAACCTTTTTCGCCAACTCACTTCCTTTCTTCTGTACATGGTTACTTCCAACTAATAGAGAATATTTCACTAACAGAGGAAATAAAAAAGTGGATGTTCCAATTCTATAAAAAATCTAAACAAAAATTCAAAAAGTTATTATCTTAAGGGTCACATTTTAAATTTCAACTCTTTAATGTAGCATTACTTTTGCAGCTCCAAGAATCAGTGACATTATTTCCTATTCTTGAGGGGAAATGAATCATGAAATATTTATCTTTGATTATATCATTCCATCTTCCATATTTCGTATTGAATTCATTCTTAGTGAATATATACTTATAACTCATTTTATCAATATATATTTTACACATTACTCTCCAAAAAATATTCCCCAAAATTTTTATAGAAAAAATAGTTTCTAATTCCAAATCATGTGTAAGGTAATTTATATCATGTGGTTTTAACTATCATAATGTATAATCAATTGCGTTATCATTAAACATTACTAAACATCCAATTTCATTATACTATGCATCACTGTAGATGAATTTTTCAACATTACTAGAAGGAAATTATAGAACATGATCATTCAATAATATTTTTTTTCAATTCATTAAAACAATCATCAAATTATATTTTCTAAATGAACGTACCTCTTTTTCAAGTAAACTTATTCAATGGGATAGATAATGATGCAATAGATTAAACGAACCATCGATAATATCATGTCACACTATGAAATCTACTTTTCTCTTTTTTTATTATTGGGTATTCTCCATTTTTCAACAACATTCATTTTAATATGATCAATGACTAAAATATCTACAGAAACAATGTGATTATATAATGATTTTTTTCAACCATAATTCATAAATTCAAAATTTCCCATATTGTTTTTTATGTTTTTAAAAACAATCCTTATATGTCATTTATAATGAAATTTAATTTTATAATAGACCAAATTTTTATCAATAAACCCAATAATGAACTTATCCATGTAATCATGAAATATAATTTCCATAAGATCAATAAGTATATCTTCTGTATTATTTAACCCAAATGCCATAAAAAAATTCATAATGCCTATATATCATTTAAAAAACTGTATTAAGAATGTATTCTACCATTAATTTAATCATAGTTTACCGCTACCTCCGATTATCCTTAAAAAATGATTTTTCTCCCTAGATCTGATCAAAAAAATCAGTGATATGAGGAAATAAATACTTTTTCTTAAAATTGATCTTATTAAATGCTTTATAATCAATTAAAATTCTCATATAATAATTATTATTTTAATTACAAAATATATACGTACCCCTTAGTGAAGTGTTGTGCGAATGAAACCATTATTTAATAACTCCAGAAAGTTATTTTTAAATAATAAAATCTCTAATTGATCCATTTGATTACGAGGTTCTAATATTGTATTAGAATCATAATCTAAATAATTAGTAAATTTAATATCCTGATCATGAATTATACCAGGAAACTCAATAGGAAATACATCCAGATACTAAGTTACCACTGATACATTATTATTCTAAAAAGTCATTTTTTTCAAGAATATTTTCAAGATAACATTCATTTTCATATTTTAACAGTTTCTCAACTTTCTAATATTTTATCTATGATATGAATTTACTAATTTATAAAAACTGAAACACTTTCTCAAATGCAACATCATTAGATGTACATTATATCTTATCATGGTAAATATAAATACAATAAATATGTAGAATAACCTTAAAATATATTATATTAAAAAAGGTTTTAAATTAAATTATTTCCCCAAACGATGAATGTATTTTTTATGATTTGTTTTTCTTTAATATTTCTGCAAGGTATTTCTACCATATGTTCTAGATTCACTTCGTGTTATATAATTTCCAATTTACCAGAATGTTTTTACAAATAAATGAATTTTCATACCCCGAATCAAATAATACATTGGAATAATGCTAATAAAAAAACAATTTATTTAATACCACCTCATTTGATGGCCCATCATATACTAAATTAGATTCAATGGATTTCACCCTTTCATTCTTCTTATATTCTTGCTACTACCCTTCATTAGGGTTCCTTATTGGAAACATGGTTGTAGAATGACCCATATCATTACATTTAAAAAAAATTCTAACTATATATCAAAAGTTATTTTACCCCTAAAATGATATTTTTCATTCCAGTTATGATCCTTGTGCTTCATTTTACCAAATCATAAGTACTTATGTTCATTCAAAAGGAATACCATGAATTATTTTTTTACCATTATTCTCACATAAAATAAACATAATTTGTATACCATCAAACTTATTTGATTAATTATTATCTTTTCGATGACATTTACAACTATTTCTATACTAGATTTCAAATAACCCATGATCATTGGTAAACTCCATTTCCACTTTCCCTATAAGGTGAGCATATTTTTATATTGTTTGAATTCAAAATAATCATTTTCCCATAATTACATTGGATTTAATCCTAAATAAAAATTATTATTTTATCATGATCCTGAATAAAATTTGGTCCATGCCTTTCATATATGGTGAATTTTCCTTTTTTATATAACCCTTGAATCATCTACTACCTCAATTCCAGGAATTTCTTCCATCCTAAATCTAATCGTTGATGGAAAATATTTATCAATATTATTTTGAATTCTTTCCCGTCCAAGTCATAAATATCCTCACTTTAACTGATATTCTTATCAATAGACCACCACATGTCATATTCAAATTTATATTTGTATATATAATGACAAAAACATTTTTTTTGAACAGTTAATGGTACGAAAAATATTTTCTATGGATTTAATAAATAATATAGCTAAAACTGGGTAAGAATATCCATTAAAAATTGGAGGTTGATTCCTCATAAAATGATTCACTACATTGTTATTTCACTGTTATTTGTCAATATTATCTCATTCATGGATGAACCCACCATTTAAATAATGTGAGAACTAATAAATCACATTTACACACTATTTATTTCTAATATACACCAGGTTAAAATTCTAATTTGGAAGGATTTTTACCTCTTGATGCCTTTATATATTAATTTCCATGTTTCCTCTATGAAAAACCATTCTGGACAGATAAAAATTATATAATGAAACATGGTAACCATCAAATTAAATATAAGTTCAACTTAACAATAATTTCAATAATAATTTTTTACATTCTATTAAAAATATCCTAACCCGTAATGTTACTTGTACGGAATATTGATACTAATAATAATGACCTAGCCTTATACATTAAAATGAATTTACTTTTAGTTAAGAATTTTATTTAATTCAAATTGAGGATATTTTCTTTTTTATATTTTTTTATAAATAGATACTTAATTTAAAATAACATCCCACAATATAAAAAAATTCATAATAATTAATAGTATCCACCTTTTCAAAAAAAAAATAGAATAAAACACCCATTCTTTTTCAATAAAATTATTCACAATATTCAACTTGACTTTCTGTTTTCATTTTCACATCCTCAAAATTAGTGAAAACATTTTTGAAACATGGGCTGAGAAAAATAATATCAGTAAATGAAATTAAAAATATTGAAAGAAAACATTTTTCCTTGAATATATATAAACCAATGAAATTCTTTTCAAAAATTTATACATTTCACCAATAAAAAAAATATATTTAGCCTACCTCAAGAAATCATAATTTTCCTGTAAAACTACTTCGCAAAAAATCATAAAAGTATTATATGGAATATATTGTATATCACTGGTAATTTTACTATAGCCCTCATGGAAACATAATGAGTCACCCTCGTGGTAACATAAGAAATAACTACTGAAGTATATTCCATTAATATCTTAAAGGAAAGCCACATATTTAACTCTCTCTCATTTCCAAATGCATTGGATATATATAATGGGATCACCATCCATCAGTTTATCATAGAACAACAAATACTCATAAGAATTTACTGTGAAAAATAATATATTCACACAGATACATCATGTATAAAATAAAAAAACATTTCTACTTTGAAGTCAAATTTAATTCTTACAAATACATACACTCATGACTGAAAAAAATTTAATTATATTTAAAAAATTTAATGGAATCCTAAAAACATAAAGCATCCTCAAATACAAATATTATATTCATTTTTTATATGTTAAAAAATTCTTATAGGGTTTTGTAAACATATTTTAAAAGTATCATTTAAAAGGCATTTTTATATGAATTTTCCTTACCAAGATTCTTACTCATCACATACAATATTTATCTTACTAAATAATAAAAATATTTTAATTATCAAATATATTGATATTATTTTTATATTTTATTATTATTTTTATATCACTTGTTATAATTTTATAACAATTAATTATTTATTTATGTGAAAGAAGGACGTTTTGAGGATATTCAGATCTTCAATCCAAAATGACATTGGTATTTTATCTATAATCAAAGTGATCATTAGTTCATAACTTATAGAATAAAATTAAAGACCTAATAATTACATGTATAATTAAATTATAATTTAATACAATTCATTATACATGGTTATAAAAGATGATAAATTTTTTAATCATGGAGATTGTAGGCTATTATTACGCATGAGTAATATTTACATTTTTCAATAATTAATATGAAATGAAAGTAGTTGTTATTTTTTATTTACAGAAATATAATAATATCATTTATATCATTAAAATAATATTAATAAATTAAATATAATTATATATATCTTCCATTTGATATGGTGATGAAAAAAAATTAGATTGCTTCCTGGAAATGATAGTCCACACGTACACATGAACGATGTTATGGTTTTAATGTGATGATAATGGTAAAAAAATGATATCGTACAATATAATAATGATAAATATGTCATGAATATCATATATAATGATTAAACAAATCCTTATATCCATCCTCTAATGAAACTGATGGAAGCCAAATTATATTGATTCATGAGGTGGTAGTCTGGTGTATGGATGAACAATTAATCAATTTCCCATTTGATGAAACTGGATGTGGATTTGGATGATGATGTAAAAATAATAAAATCATAGTATTATAAAGATACTACATTTATTATTTCATCATGGTCGAATAATATTTTAATTATGTTTATGAATAAATTAAATACAAACCCTTAACTAAAAATTATAAATCTTCTTCGAAATATCTCCTTTAATCAACATAGTTACACATCTATGAAGGGAGTTCTGTACAAACTATCCCAACAATAATGTGTGTACAGATTCTTTTATGTTATTTTAGAAGATATTTTTTTGAGCAAATATTTTTTAATGTGTATTGAAATGAGAATAATGGGTTTCGTTTCATAGGAGATGAGAGGGAACTCTTGCTATTATTTAAAATATTACATTGATATAAATTTATTTCATATTCTAAATGGATAAAAGTAGATCTCTTTAAAATATATGAATTTTTTGGGTAAAAATATATTTATCCAATGAAAATTATTCTTGTTAATTTTTTAATCTTTATCATTTTTAAACACATATTTAACCACTTTAACTCTTACATTGGCATCATGTGGTTTACATTTTGAGGGTCAATATAATTACTAATAAATTCTAAAAAATAAGTAAATTTAAAATATGAGGTTTTGAGACTCATCGAAATTATTTTTATTAAATTACTTTTTTATAAATTTAATTTCATTAAATAAAATATTATTTATTTTAAAATATCAATATTATCAATTTTGATAATATTCATTACTTGACTTTTTAAAAATATCATATATACAAGATAGAATAGAAAAAATATTTACAAAGCATCACTAACAAGTAAAATTAATCTAATTTTTTTTTATATTTATCATTTCAAAATATATTTAATTGAGTATTTCAAATATGATTTATTTGATATTTCCTTTAATTAAATTATTCTTGCATCATCACGGTGGAATCCATTATTTTTATTTTTATTCCATAATTTTTTTAAATAAATTATCATGATGAAGATAATAAATTTATTTCAAATTAATATTTATATTCTAACTTATACACAATATATACACATATTAAAAATGTTTTAGTTTTATTAAAAATTTGAGATAAAATTGACTTTTCTTTGAATATAATATTATAAATGTCATACTATCTTCCAAAAGGCATCCAGAGGTTATAGTTCTAGCATAAATAAGATTGGAGACTGAATACACTCATCTAATTAAATTTTTACAAGGTTTTGTTAAATATTAAAATATTTAAAGTATTAATTTTACTCTTTATTACCCAATTTATCTTTAATTGTGGAAATAAAAAAATTACTAAAATTACTATTCTTAATGTATAAAAATAAAAGGGACATATTTACTAATTTGAACCTCGTGATTTAGAATATGAAATCCATTTTTCAAAGATCAGTGCGTATAAATTTTAGAAATTAAATAAAAATAAATCTCAATGATAAAATGAGAAAACTGGGTTTCTAAATAAAAAACATTAAAATAATAAAATGATTTTATATTCATATTCAATGTGAAATTTATTCCAATGATCAAAATTTAATTAAATGATAAAAATGATCAAATTATAATTTAAAACTATTCAAATATATAAATTATCACTAATAAAAATTTGATGGAAAAGTATTTTTCAATTAAAATGAATTATTTTTTCACAATTCATCAGAATATTAAATATATTAGAAAAAAACAGAAAAATCATAAAAGTAACTATTAAAATTAATATTATAATGAATTATTTTATTTAGTCAAATAGAATTTATAAAAGTTAAAAATTTTGTTTTTAAAAAATGGTTCCATGAAAAGTTGATAAATAGTTGTCTAGAAAAATAATGTTTTTAATCATAAAATAAGATTTATCATAAAATCTATTGAAAATGTTGTCTATTTTAATTAATATTTTACTCATAAATATTAATAAATATGAAAATGAATATTCTATGATTATATGGGTTATGTCATCCATATAATATAATGTTACTCACTATTAGTAAATAATAGTGACTATAATGTCACTATTAATGTCACTATTATATGGGTTATAATGTCACTGTTAATGTCACTATTATATGGGTCTGTACATTCCTTATGTTTCCTTCAACTCCTATATAATAAGATTATAAAAAATACATATTTCATAAATACCATTTCTTGGATTAGTAAATTATAATTAAATTATATTTTCTTTATAGAATATTCAAACACATAATCAATTAACTCTACATCATGTATTCTAAGGGCATTCATTTCATTGTTTCAAAACGGCTTCGGTTTGTTGATCATGGTAAAATTTTTCCTTATTTGAGAATATATCAAATAATTGTAATGAAAATGTTAACATCTTTATTTTTAAATTATACTTTTAAATCCAATAAGGAAATAATTTTATGGAAATTTTATTAAGTTACAATCATGGAGGCGGTAGGTCGTACAAACGCATGATTAGCATTTCCATTTTTCATAGATCTTCATTGAAAGGAGGTAAGTGTTATTTTATATCTAATAAACTATAATAATATGATAAATAGAATAAAATTTCATTAAAAATTTATAAAAATATCATCCAAATTATTCAATGATTAAAAAATAATCGCATGGTTTCAGGGATGTGGTTGTCTACATGTACACATGAACGATGTTATCATTATTTTAGTATAATAATAAAAATGATATATTATGTATTTAATATTGAAAGATATTTAATTAATATAATAATTATTATATTTAAATCCCATATATTAAATTTATTTTTCCTTTTTTCATTTCATATAAATGATTAGTGAAAAATGACTCACATTTCTTCATGAGGTAGTAGTATCCAGGCACACAAGATGGATTATTGTATCCACCAAAGAATGGAATGTAACAAGTTAAATGTGGTATCATGACTATATATTTATAAATACATTAAATATATCATATATAAAATCTAAACATATCATTATGAAATGTTGTTGTTGGTGATGATGGAAGACGAATGACATCGGTTCATGAGGCAATAGTCTGCTATAAAAACGAATGATATAAGGACCACACCTTTTACATTAAAAAATTTAGGTTTTAGTCATCAATTTAATTTCTATCATATTAATGAAATTTTTAGGTTTATATTATTAAATAAATTCTCCATAATTCAACATAACATCCCACAATCATAAAAAATGGACATTAATAAATAGTATCTACTTTTCCAAAATACAAAACATTTAAAATAAAAATTGATTTTTTTCATGAAAAATATTCATAATCATCAACATGACTTCCTTATTTCTATTAACCATCATTTTAACCAATGAACATGATTTTTAGAACCTTATAGGAGCACAAAAATATTAGTTAGGGTCATGAAAACCAAATAAATAATTAATTTGTCAATGACTATATAAAACCCCATGAAAACATTTTTACAGAGTTGTACCTTTGACCCATAAAACATAATCACATTAACCTACCTTAAGAAATAATTTTTTTTCATATAGACATCCGTATATAATAGAAATCATATATAAGTTTTAAATTATAAATTCAATATCACTCTTAAATTTAATTTATCCTTCAAAGCTATATGTTGAGTAACTCTCACGGTTGCATTTAGAATAAACACCACAATATTTTCCCTTAACCTCTTAGGAAAAACTATATCAGTGAACTCTCTCTCATTTACCAATTTATAAGAGAGAGATATTAGGATAACATTCCTATAATTTATCATGGAACATCATGTAATCATATACAATTACAAAGAACAATAACATAATTAGAACACATAAATCATCTATAAATGTCAAATAACATTTCCCCAATGAAAGAACTTTTCATTTTTACGAATCCAGGAAATGATAAAAAAAGACACATTATTTAGAAATAAAATTATAAACCTACAAAGGAATCATAAAAACATTAAATCGACTATAAATTGTGAATTTTTTTCATGATTTATTGGTTAAAAAGGCATTCTTTTTGAATTTTATAAATGTAGTTATTAAGTTTAATTTGAAATATGTTCTAAAAAAGTACTCTACCTTGAGTAAGACTCGTCATTTACAATATTTATCATCCAAAATAATAAAAATTAGTTAATTATTTACTTTATTAAGAAACTGTATTATGTTTAATATTCATTTTATATCACTTATTATAATGCTACACCAATTACTTTGTTATTTATGTTTAAGTTGGACATTTTGATGATATTCGGTACTTGAGTCCATAAATGACATTGGTAGGGAATCTGTATTCAAACTGGTAATTTTAAAATCATATCTGGATGAATTTAATTAAATAATAACAACTTCTATAAATTAATTATTATTTTAAATCAACCAATTAGTTGTGGATGTGAAAATGAACTATGTTACATTCATAGAGATGGTAGGTTGTACGTATGCATGAATAATGTTTCCTTTTTTCAATGATCATTATAGAAAGAATGTAAGTATGATTTTAAAATTCTATAATTCACATAATATAATTTATCTAATATTATATATATATATATATATATATCATCCATGTAATGTAGTGGTTAAAAATGAACCACATCACTACGTGGAGGTGATAATTCACATGTACGCCTGAAATGACATTATCATTTTTATGTGCATGGAAAGGTATGAAAATAATTGATATATTATACATTAATAATGATAAATATGTCAAAAATATAATATATAATAATCAATTCCATCATTTTACCTGTTCTTGAGGGACTGTGATGGAAAATGAAATATATTAGTTCGTATGGTGGTTTTTCTCCAAACACACGAAGGATTAATTCCATTTCCATTTGATGAATGTGGTGATATATTTACATGATGATAATTACATAATAAAATATGTGCATATTTAGGATACTCGATTTATTATTTCATGATAGTTGAAAATTATTTTAAGGATGAGGAATTGGAAAGAAAATAGAAACACTAAATTAAAAATGATACTTCTTCATCGGACGATATCTTTTGATTAACACCTTCACACCTCTATGGATGGTGTTATGAATTATATAATGATTCAAGACTATGTGGAGGGACTCTATAAAGGTATTTGGGTAGATATTGGTAGAAAAAAGGTTTAAATGAGAATTGAAATGAGAATAATTGGTGCCCATTTATAGGAGTGGAGAGAGACGATCTTAGGATTCATGAAAATATTAAATCAATAAAAAATTTATTATTTTAAAAATGTGTTAAAATGAATTTAATTATAAATATATTATGATTATGAGTATAAAAAATTTCACTTAATGAAAATAATAAATATTTTTTTTAAATTTGAATCATTTCATTTTGATCCTTATTTAACTATTTAACTTGTATCATGATATCATGTAATTTATATATTAAGAGATAATATAAATAATTTTAAAATACAAAAGAAAGATAAATGATTCACTGATGTCATTTTTTACTTAGAAAATATATTTGGTCCAAATGAAAATTTTTAGAATTTGTTTTTCATTTAATAAAATATTATTTATTTTATGATATCAATAATGTCAATTATGACAATATTCATTACATGATATTTTAAAAATATCATAAAAATGAGATAAAATCTAACAAATAATTATTAAAAATCACCAAAATGTAAATGTAATATAAAATATTCTTTGTTAACATTTATCATCTCAAATTAATTTTTTGAATCATTTATATGATATATCATTTATTTGAACAATTACTACTTATCCATCGTGTAGAAATTTATGTTAATTATTTATTTACTAAAAATTAAAAATAAATTATCTTGGTGAAAGAAAACATTTTAAATTAAAAATTAAAAATTATAGTACAGGATATCCCCTATATAACCAGATATTAAAAATGATTCAGTAGTTAATAACAAGTGTGATAGAATTTACTTCTATATGAATATGATATAATAAATTTCATAATCAAATGGAAGTAGAATAAACATGTTGTAATATTAGAAGTATTATTTTATTGGTCTAAATAAACACATAAAATGATATTTTTAAAAGTGTTAGTGTAATTTTAAAATAATTATAATATTATTGTAACCCATAATTATATGATTACTATTAACTATGTCAATAAAAAGGCTTACTGATATCACTATTCATAATAAACAAAAATAAAAGAGACTTATTAAATTAATTTCTACATTTTCATTAAAAATATGGATTCTATTTTTGAAAAATAAAAACACATAAATTGAATAAATTAAATTAATATTTATTTTGTTCAATAAATGAGAAAACAGATTTCTAAAGTAAAAACCTTCAAAAGATTGAGATGTTCTTATATAAAAAATCAATTTTAAATTTATTCCAATAACCTAAATTAGATGAAATGTTAAATAATTATTTAATTAAACATTAAAAAATTCAAATATAAAAAATAACAAAATAAATAAGTTAGATGAAAAGGAAGTTTTGAATTAAAATTCATTGTTTTTCCATTATCCAAAAAAATTAAAAACATATCAGAAAAATTCAAAAAATTAATCTAATTTACATGTTGATTTTAAAATTTTGAAGAAATTTTTTTTAATAGTATTTATAAAAGAGGAAATATTATATTTTAAAATAAGTGTAGCATTAAAATGAAAGAGAACTATTTTTTAGATTGATAATGATTTTAAAAATAAAACTATATTTATCATGGATTTTATATAGCATTTTGAAACATTTAATAAATATCTAACTCTTAAATATTAACAAATTTGAAAAATAATAATTATATAATTAACTGGGTTGTCATATTCGTACCTTCTTTTAAAAACCGCATCCCCACAATTTTGTTCAATTATTAAAAAAGTTGTGATATCATTCTCTCATTACATTTTAATATTCTGATGACGAATCTTCAACAATATGGGTTTTCCACAAAAAACATAAACTGGTGAATAACCTTATTCCACAACACATTCTCTCAAATGTCAAACCTAAACTGTGTTTTCCTCATAAGAACGGTTCCCTTCCAACTATACTACATGTGGACTCAAAATTTGAGATAGACGTAGTGTATGATTTTTTATCATTGAGAAATGAAAAAAATTATTTTCCTTGGAAAAAATTAGAGGAAAATCTACTCAATAGAAAATTGGTCCTACATTCTCCAATATGTTGTATGGTCTAATGACCAATGGACTCATCACTCCATTATTTTCAAAATACATCACACATTTCCATGGGGAATCATTGATAAATATATGATAAACAACCTGGAATTAAATATCCTTCCTTGAGCTGCCTAAAAAAATTTCATCCGTCTAGAAGACGTAATCATTTTATATTGAATCAACTGAACTATATATATTTGTTCCTATACCAATTATATTTCCACCAACTTTCATTCAACTACATTATCCAAAATGAAGGAGTTTGTAAACAATTTCCTTATAATGAATTAAATGGTTTAATATATTTATGAGAATGAAACATTTATTATAAGAAAACTCACTCGATGAGTATTTTGATCCCAAACTCCATAGTAATCCATTGAAAAATCACATAGCATATCTTTCAATGTTTTAATTGTTTGTTATGAGTGTTCATAAACTGAGGATAAATTTTTTTGTTGCAATTTAATTCAGTTCCAAATTATTTCTGAAGGGCTTTCCAAAAATTAAATTTTATGGTGGGATTTTTATCTGATGCAATAGAGAGAGGAAGTCTAAAAATTTAATATATCTTTAACATTAAACTGAAAATATTGATCTGTATTCATAATTTTTTCTAATAGAAATAAAATGTTCATATTTATTCAATTGATCAGTAATAACCCAGATCAAATTTTTTCCTCAAGAAGTATTTGGTTATACTACTAATAATTCCATATATATATATATATATTCCCATCTAAATTATTTCACTATAAAAGGATAAATCATCTACTTCCCTAGTTTTTTTTCTTTACCTTGTTGAAAATTAAAAAATAGCATGTTAATGTCTATAATATATCATTTCATTCCATCCCACCAGTAATACTCTTAAAAGTCGATATACATATTTTTTACTACTAGGATGAACCGGAAATGATGAACTATGACATCGAAATAATAACTCTTTCTACAACTATGAATCAAATAAAACACTTAATATATTCCCAAATCAAAAATTTAATCTTTATCGATGCTACAGAATTAAAATTTAGCCTTATTAAAGAAGTTAACCTTTTTCGCCAACTCACTTCCTTTCTTCTGTACATGGTTACTTCCAACTAATAGAGAATATTTCACTAACAGAGGAAATAAAAAAGTGGATGTTCCAATTCTATAAAAAATCTAAACAAAAATTCAAAAAGTTATTATCTTAAGGGTCACATTTTAAATTTCAACTCTTTAATGTAGCATTACTTTTGCAGCTCCAAGAATCAGTGACATTATTTCCTATTCTTGAGGGGAAATGAATCATGAAATCTTTATCTTTGATTATATCATTCCATCTTCCATATTTCGTATTGAATTCATTCTTAGTGAATATATACTTATAACTCATTTTATCAATATATATTTTACACATTACTCTCCAAAAAATATTCCCCAAAATTTTTATAGAAAAAATAGTTTCTAATTCCAAATCATGTGTAAGGTAATTTATATCATGTGGTTTTAACTATCATAATGTATAATCAATTGCGTTATCATTAAACATTACTAAAAAGCCAATTTCATTATACTATGCATCACTGTAGATGAATTTTTCAACATTACTAGAAGGAAATTATAGAACATGATCATTCACTAATATTTTTTTTCAATTCATTAAAACAATCATCAAATTATATTTTCTAAATGAACGTACCTCTTTTTCAAGTAAACTTATTCAATGGGATAGATAATGATGCAATAGATTAAACGAACCATCGATAATATCATGTCACACTATGAAATCTACTTTTCTCTTTTTTTATTATTGGGTATTCTCCATTTTTCAACAACATTCATTTTAATATGATCAATGACTAAAATATCTACAGAAACAATGTGATTATATAATGATTTTTTTCAACCATAATTCATAAATTCAAAATTTCCCATATTGTTTTTTATGTTTTTAAAAACAATCCTTATATGTCATTTATAATGAAATTTAATTTTATAATAGACCAAATTTTTATCAATAAACCCAATAATGAACTTATCCATGTAATCATGAAATATAATTTCCATAAGATCAATAAGTATATCTTCTGTATTATTTAACCCAAATGCCATAAAAAAATTCATAATGCCTATATATCATTTAAAAAACTGTATTAAGAATGTATTCTACCATTAATTTAATCATAGTTTACCGCTACCTCCGATTATCCTTAAAAAATGATTTTTCTCCCTAGATCTGATCAAAAAAATCAGTGATATGAGGAAATAAATACTTTTTCTTAAAATTGATCTTATTAAATGCTTTATAATCAATTAAAATTCTCATATAATAATTATTATTTTAATTACAAAATATATACGTACCCCTTAGTGAAGTGTTGTGCGAATGAAACCATTATTTAATAACTCCAGAAAGTTATTTTTAAATAATAAAAGCTCTAATTGATCCATTTGATTACGGGGTTCTAATATTGTATTAGAATCATAATCTAAATAATTAGTAAATTTAATATCCTGATCATGAATTATACCAGGAAACTCAATAGGAAATACATCCAGATACTAAGTTACCACTGATACATTATTATTCTAAAAATTCATTTTTTTCAAGAATATTTTCAAGATAACATTCATTTTCATATTTTAACAGTTTCTCAACTTTCTAATATTTTATCTATGATATGAATTTACTAATTTATAAAAACTGAAACACTTTATCAAATGCAACATCATTAGATGTACATTATATCTTATCATGGTAAATATAAATACAATAAATATGTAGAATAACCTTAAAATATATTATATTAAAAAAGGTTTTAAATTAAATTATTTCCCCAAACGATGAATGTATTTTTTATGATTTGTTTTTCTTTAATATTTCTGCAAGGTATTTCTACCATATGTTCTAGATTCACTTCGTGTTATATAATTTCCAATTTACCAGAATGTTTTTACAAATAAATGAATTTTCATACCCCGAATCAAATAATACATTGGAATAATGCTAATAAAAAAACAATTTATTTAATACCACCTCATTTGATGGCCCATCATATACTAAATTAGATTCAATGGATTTCACCCTTTCATTCTTCTTATATTCTTGCTACTACCCTTCATTAGGGTTCCTTATTGGAAACATGGTTGTAGAATGACCCATATCATTACATTTAAAAAAAATTCTAACTATATATCAAAAGTTATTTTACCCCTAAAATGATATTTTTCATTCCAGTTATGATCCTTGTGCTTCATTTTACCAAATCATAAGTACTTATGTTCATTCAAAAGGAATACCATGAATTATTTTTTTACCATTATTCTCACATAAAATAAACATAATTTGTATACCATCAAACTTATTTGATTAATTATTATCTTTTCGATGACATTTACAACTATTTCTATACTAGATTTCAAATAACCCATGATCATTGGTAAACTCCATTTCCACTTTCCCTATAAGGTGAGCATATTTTTATATTGTTTGAATTCAAAATAATCATTTTCCCATAATTACATTGGATTTAATCCTAAATAAAAATTATTATTTTATCATGATCCTGAATAAAATTTGGTCCATGCCTTTCATATATGGTGAATTTTCCTTTTTTATATAACCCTTGAATCATCTACTACCTCAATTCCAGGAATTTCTTCCATCCTAAATCTAATCGTTGATGGAAAATATTTATCAATATTATTTTGAATTCTTTCCCGTCCAAGTCATAAATATCCTCACTTTAACTGATATTCTTATCAATAGACCACCACATGTCATATTCAAATTTATATTTGTATATATAATGACAAAAACATTTTTTTTGAATAGTTAATGGTACGAAAAATATTTTCTATGGATTTAATAAATAATATAGCTAAAACTGGGTAAGAATATCCACTAAAAATTGGAGGTTGATTCCTCATAAAATGATTCACTACATTGTTATTTCACTATTATTTGTCAATATTATCTCATTCATGGATGAACCCACCATTTAAATAATGTGAGAACTAATAAATCACATTTACAAACTATTTATTTCTAATATACACTAGGTTAAAATTCTAATTTGGAAGGATTTTTACCTCTTGATGCCTTTATATATTAATTTCCATGTTTCCTCTATGAAAAACCATTCTGGACAGATAAAAATTATATAATGAAACATGGTAACCATCAAATTAAATATAAGTTCAACTTAACAATAATTTCAATAATAATTTTTTACATTCTATTAAAAATATCCTAAACCGTAATGTTACTTATATGGAATATTGATACTAATAATAATGACCTAGCCTTATACATTAAAATGAATTTACTTTTAGTTAAGAATTTTATTTAATTCAAATTGAGGATATTTTCTTTTTTATATTTTTTTATAAATAGATACTTAATTTAAAATAACATCCCACAATATAAAAAAATTCATAATAATTAATAGTATCCACCTTTTCAAAAAAAAATAGAATAAAACACCCATTCTTTTTCAATAAAATTATTCACAATATTCAACTTGACTTTCTGTTTTCATTTTCACATCCTCAAAATTAGTGAAAACATTTTTGAAACATGGGCTGAGAAAAATAATATCAGTAAATGAAATTAAAAATATTGAAAGAAAACATTTTTCCTTGAATATATATAAACCAATGAAATTCTTTTCAAAAATTTATACATTTCACCAATAAAAAAAATATATTTAGCCTACCTCAAGAAATCATAATTTTCCTGTAAAACTACTTCGCAAAAAAATCATAAAAGTATTATATGGAATATATTGTATATCACTGGTAATTTTACTATAGCCCTCATGGAAACATAATGAGTCACCCTCGTGGTAACATAAGAAATAACTACTGAAGTATATTCCATTAATATCTTAAAGGAAAGCCACATATTTAACTCTCTCTCATTTCCAAATGCATTGGATATATATAATGGGATCACCATCCATCAGTTTATCATAGAACAACAAATACTCATAAGAATTTACTGTGAAAAATAATATATTCACACAGATACATCATGTATAAAATAAAAAAACATTTCTACTTTGAAGTCAAATTTAATTCTTACAAATACATACACTCATGACTGAAAAAAATTTAATTATATTTAAAAAATTTAATGGAATCCTAAAAACATAAAGCATCCTCAAATACAAATATTATATTCATTTTTTATATGTTAAAAAATTCTTATAGGGTTTTGTAAACATATTTTAAAAGTATCATTTAAAAGGCATTTTTATATGAATTTTCCTTACCAAGATTCTTACTCATCACATACAATATTTATCTTACTAAATAATAAAAATATTTTAATTATCAAATATATTGATATTATTTTTATATTTTATTATTATTTTTATATCACTTGTTATAATTTTATAACAATTAATTATTTATTTATGTGGAAGAAGGACGTTTTGAGGATATTCAGATCTTCAATCCAAAATGACATTGGTATTTTATCTATAATCAAAGTGATCATTAGTTCATAACTTATAGAATAAAATTCAAGACCTAATAATTACATGTATAATTAAATTATAATTTAATACAATTCATTATACATGGTTATAAAAGATGATAAATTTTTTAATCATGGAGATTGTAAGCTATTATTACGCATGAGTAATATTTACATTTTTCAATAATTAATATGAAATGAAAGTAGTTGTTATTTTTTATTTACAGAAATATAATAATATCATTTATATCATTAAAATAATATTAATAAATTAAATATAATTATATATATCTTCCATTTGATATGGTGATGAAAAAAAATTAGATTGCTTCCTGTAAATGATAGTCCACACGTACACATGAACGATGTTATGGTTTTAATGTGATGATAATGGTAAAAAAATGATATCGTACAATATAATAATGATAAATATGTCATGAATATCATATATAATGATTAAACAAATCCTTATATCCATCCTCTAATGAAACTGATGGAAGCCAAATTATATTGATTCATGAGGTGGTAGTCTGGTGTATGGATGAACAATTAATCAATTTCCCATTTGATGAAACTGGATGTGGATTTGGATGATGATGTAAAAATAATAAAATCATAGTATTATAAAGATACTACATTTATTATTTCATCATGGTCGAATAATATTTTAATTATGTTTATGAATAAATTAAATACAAACCCTTAACTAAAAATTATAAATCTTCTTCGAAATATCTCCTTTAATCAACATAGTTACACATCTATGAAGGGAGTTCTGTACAAACTATCCCAACAATAATGTGTGTACAGATTCTTTTATGTTATTTTAGAAGATATTTTTTTGAGCAAATATTTTTTAATGTGTATTGAAATGAGAATAATGGGTTTCGTTTCATAGGAGATGAGAGGGAACTCTTGGTATTATTTAAAATATTACATTGATATAAATTTATTTCATATTCTAAATGGATAAAAGTATATCTCTTTAAAATATATGAATTTTTTGGGTAAAAATATATTTATCCAATGAAAATTATTCTTGTTAATTTTTTAATCTTTATCATTTTTAAACACATATTTAACCACTTTAACTCTTACATTGGCATCATGTGGTTTACATTTTGAGGGTCAATATAATTACTAATAAATTCTAAAAAATAAGTAAATTTAAAATATGAGGTTTTGAGACTCATCGAAATTATTTTTATTAAATTACTTTTTTATAAATTTAATTTCATTAAATAAAATATTATTTATTTTAAAATATCAATATTATCAATTTTGATAATATTCATTACTTGACTTTTTAAAAATATCATATATACAAGATAGAATAGAAAAAATATTTACAAAGCATCACTAACAAGTAAAATTAATCTAATTTTTTTTTATATTTATCATTTCAAAATATATTTATTTGAGTATTTCAAATATGATTTATTTGATATTTCCTTTAATTAAATTATTCATGCATCATCACGGTGGAATCCATTATTTTTATTTTTATTCCATAATTTTTTTAAATAAATTATCATGATGAAGATAATAAATTTATTTCAAATTAATATTTATATTCTAACTTATACACAATATATACACATATTAAAAATGTTTTAGTTTTATAAAAAATTTGAGATAAAATTGACTTTTCTTTGAATATAATATTATAAATGTCATACTATCTTCCAAAAGTCATCCAGAGGTTATAGTTCTAGCATAAATAAGATTGGAGACTGAATACACTCATCTAATTAAATTTTTACAAGGTTTTGTTAAATATTAAAATATTTAAAGTATTAATTTTACTCTTTATTACCCAATTTATCTTTAATTGTGGAAATAAAAAAATTACTAAAATTACTATTCTTAATGTATAAAAATAAAAGGGACATATTTACTAATTTGAACCTCGTGATTTAGAATATGAAATCCATTTTTCAAAGATCAGTGCGTATAAATTTTAGAAATTAAATAAAAATAAATCTCAATGATAAAATGAGAAAACTGGGTTTCTAAATAAAAAACATTAAAATAATAAAATGATTTTATATTCATATTCAATGTGAAATTTATTCCAATGATCAAAATTTAATTAAATGATAAAAATGATCAAATTATAATTTAAAACTATTCAAATATATAAATTATCACTAATAAAAATTTGATGGAAAAGTATTTTTCAATTAAAATGAATTATTTTTTCACAATTCATCAGAATATTAAATATATTAGAAAAAAACAGAAAAATCATAAAAGTAACTATTAAAATTAATATTATAATGAATTATTTTATTTAGTCAAATAGAATTTATAAAAGTTAAAAATTTTGTTTTTAAAAAATGGTGCCATGAAAAGTTGATAAATATTTGTCTAGAAAAATAATGTTTTTAATCATAAAATAAGATTTATCATAAAATCTATTGAAAATGTTGTCTATTTTAATTAATATTTTACTCATAAATATTAATAAATATGAAAATGATTATTCTATGATTATATGGGTTATGTCATCCATATAATATAATGTTACTCACTATTAGTAAATAATAGTGACTATAATGTCACTATTAATGTCACTATTATATGGGTTATGATGTCACTGTTAATGTCACTATTAATGTCACTATTAATGTCACTATAATTTCACTATTAATGTCACTATTATAATGTCACTATTATATGGGTTATGTCATCCAAATGCTTTATTCTATGATTATATGGGTTATGATTATATAATGTTACTCACTATTATTCTATGATTATTCTATGATTATTTTATGATTATTCTATGATTATATGGGTTACTCACTATTAGTAAATAATGTTTTTAATTAATGATTATCATAATGTTTTTCAATATTCTATCATTTGATGGAAGAGTATATGGATTATATCATCCATTAACATAAGAATATATCAGTATATGGGAGATACTGGTGATTTTATATGATAATAATGGCATTATATTTGGATTATACAGAATAAAAAGAAAAATAAATGCACTCTGTTAATGAAGATAACTCTTTTTCATTAAACCAACATATTTTTTCAATATAATGCATTACGAGCTTCTTTTCTGATAGTAATATGTTATCTATGATGTCTAGAGGGAATTAAGGAACACATTTTGGTATATATGGGATGATACAATAATATTTGATGGAGTTAAGAGTATAGGAGAGTGGTTTCCTTTTATAAATATTGTGAGTGGCACACTTATATGTTCTTACAAGAAATAGGTGCACATACGTTTTTCACGTTCCAAAAGGATTCGAAAGTGGACCCTTATAGTGACTTAAATAATATAAGTTATAACTATATCAATAAAATAAATTTCATTATAGTATGTAGTTAATTTTTAACCGTATCATTTTAGTTTATCCCCAATAGTATTCATTTTTTACCTTAACCATGGTATGGAAAATTTTGTATTTTCACTATTCCTTATGGTCAAATTTAATTTAAACATATTATATAATAAAAATTAAATTTATTCAAAATATGAAATCATTTTTACAAAATTATGTTTATAGAAGTAGAAAATAGAATTTTAAAACTAATCATGCATGTGTGATGAAAATGTAGGTTTTGAAGAATTGTATTTTGTGAGAAACATATGATCTTACATAAACACTATGAATAATAATAACCATTGTTGGAATATAGATTTATATTTATTGCAATATAATATATAAATTTTATTTATAATTTTCTTTTTTGGGTATTTTGTAATTATTTATAACAGAAAGACATTTGTCACTTTAAAATTGATTTCAGACAAACCCATTTTTAAAAACAATAATATATATATTAAAAAATATATAATTATGATTGAAATTAAATAATGTGTCTAAAATATAAATAAATAATTATTATGGTACATGAAATCATATTGAAAGAACAATTTCTCTTTTAATTAAATTATTTTATTGAAATTAATTCACATTTTTTTAAAAAAAATTATTTTTCCCTATTCATTAAAAACCTAATATTTTTAAAAAATACAAAAAAATCACCCCATGATAATTTGGATATACTGAGTTATAAAATTAATTTTCTAAATATTTCAAAAATTAATAATATTATTATTTAATGAAAATCAATAAAAATATTTTTTGAAGAAATTAGTTTTTAATTAATGAAATTTATTTACTATAAATCTATTAATAATTTAAAAAAATTATAATTAATTTATATTTATTATAAAAATTAAATATATATATATAATTGTTTAATAATATTCATACTAAACAATTTAATGGGTATGATATAATGGTTATATATTTCATAAGTCATTAAGGTCGGCATTGCTTGTAAAATATGATATGAAACATTGTTTTATTATATTTAAAATCAAATCCCTATATCCTACACACTTATATAATTGTTTCCTTTCAATTTAAATTCTAACTCTTTAATAAATTATTTTTCATTTGATGAAATACCTAATTTTCAAATACAAATCATTAAAAGGGTTGACATACCATCATGTCATGAACCATCTTGAATACCCTTGTATCCTGATACCTATGTCGACACAGACATAACACCAAATTTTTTTTATCCCCTTGGGTTGGTGACTAGAACTTGTAATCATACAAGATAAAGTATGGGATGAATTTTACTCAAAAAAGTGGACAATAAAAAAAATATAATTGTGCTCAAAACTCCGAAGTGAGGTAATACCAAAAACCAAATAGGTATATCAAACCCCCATAATAATAAATCCAAAAAATAATCATTATATGAAAAGATAAACTCAACATATCAAAGTAAACTCACTCCAATCCCATAGGATCATGATCATCCACCTCCAAAAATGAATATTTCCCCTTACTCAGTCTTGGAATAAGGAAATATACAAACTCCCATAGGCAACGAAAGGGTGTAAAAAAATTATTGTAGTGTATCACCAATAATTCCATATAAATATGAAATATATATATACAAAATTATTCATTTAATTTCAATAAAATTGGGAATTCTCATAACTTTTCATATTTTAAAAAATATACATTCTTTTGAGAATGATGGAAAACATTTGAGACATTTCTTAAATAATTTTTTTGTAAAAAATAGTTTATATAAATCAACATGAATGAATAAAATTATTCAATAAATCAATAGAATTTATATTATAAAATAAGTCACAACAATAAAAGTGGTCATATTCCTTACGGTATGATAGTTTCTAGTTATATGATCCTCACACACCTTATATATGTGGTCCTAGAAATATGCATATGACTCCTAAAAATACCTTTGTGGATAAGATATTTCTTACTTGGATTATTTTAGAGTTATCATCATCAATACATAGTGAGGGAATTTCCATTCTATTATTCCTATCCCTAATAACCAACTAACCACATAGTCTTTCATGTGTTCAGTCCATAAAACAATCATTAAAATTCAAATCAAATCATCATTTACAATTTAAATACCCAATTTTACATTACAAATTCCAAGTAAATTTCATGATTTTTTTTAACTTTTTATTCTATTTAAATACAAATCCAATCTTAGGAATTCATTTATTAAATATAATTTTATTTATAAAATCAATTCTCAACTTTGTTCTAATATTCCATCCACTTTAAAATTTGACAAAAATTATAATTCTATTCAAATTTGGTTTTCTTCAATGTACACACCAAATAAAATTACAATACCATTTCACACCCAATAGTTTATTCAAAAATATATTTAAATCAATTTCATGCAATATGAAAAAAAGTCAAAAAAATAGACAATCTCAATTATAAAAACCAATCCTTTAATGAAGAATCAAAAAACAACCCCCTCTTTGGGATCTGTCAACAATGAATGAAGGAAAATGATATAAATTAATCAATCTTATATTCAATATATAATTAAATTTATTTTAGATCGATCAATAACATGAATATCTATCACTCTCTAAATATGAGAGAAAGATATATCAGGAGAAGACACATGATAGACAAATCATGTAACCAAAGGATATCGAACGAGACACATGAAACACTAATCCACCATGGAATGGGTGTGTAAGAGAGAAAATTGTTTTTTAGATCCTCCAAAGAATATTAAATTGAATTAGGTTGAGTTCGGGTTGATTAGGGGTTAATGGGAGGTCTTTTGAGTTTTAAATAATATTTTATAAACAAACATTCTTGTATGCATGATTAGCTGGGAAGGGAAACATGGTTAGAAAAACCATAGTACCTAACTTTGTTACCCTCTCAACATCCCTCCAATAACCCTTGAATCCCTTCCTTAGGTTGGATGACTACCAAGGAATCACATTGATTCTATCCAAATGGAGTTACCCAAATAAGACCTATCATCCTTCCATAATATATTTTGTTTTATTTTGATTCTCCACACCCTCAAATATTCATATTCAATTATTAAATAATAAACTCAATATCGTCAACATGTTGAGATGTTTTCAAGAAACACATATACACAATTCCATTTAATGGGTAACAAACATACAGTTCATTTGTTTGGAAAACTACCTCCTCAAAAAATGATGTCAATAATTTTTTTACAACCTATCATGCTTGGGAATTATGATGGGAAAATTATTCATATATTAAATACAAGATATTTATAATTTCATTATGATTCTGAAATTCTTTAGTAATATATTCCTTTATGAACTCCATTTTATTGGAATACAATAACAACATTTGTGAAATGTGGACTACTACGACCAGAGAGCGATGGGATTTTTGCACTGTATACATGAAACTAAAAAATGAAGGATTTAACTAAATATATGTATCATAAATTAAACATATAAAATATTCATGATATAGTTATATTTTTTACAATATTCTATAAGATTTTATTTATAACCATTATTACACACTAAAAATTGATTACGTCGGTCATGGACATCTGGACTACTGCCTCCATGACATGAATTTGTTTATTTTATAACACATTAATTCTATATATATATATATGGTTTATCTTGGGGATGGTATGGAGATATCAAACTATGATAGAGCCTCCCTTTTTTACTAATGTCCATGTCCTTTGTTTTGGTCATTCCCCCTCAATGGGGGAGGACCAACATCATCCCACAAGGAGACTTCACCTATAAACTTTGTTCCATTATCCAATCTATAATTCAATCCCACATTACCGTAGAGATCACTTTTCCATAAACATAAATATCTATTAAATGGATTCCCTCACCTCCTGATATCACCATCAAGATTCAATGAGGCCTCATATACCTTGAATCAAATATTGATTTCTCAGCTCAGATAACACAAGACTTTAGTGGATTCCTTTGATGGAACTTTCATTGGATTCATGGGTTTACCATATTTTCAAATGGTGGTACTTCCTAATATTATACACATCCTAAATCATTTAACTTCTAAGGATGACCTATCAGATCTTTTTCTAATTCTCCCACTCCTATAATGGATTTCAGTTCTATTTCTTCATCTAGTCTTATGAAAACCACATGAAACCTAATAATCATACCATGGAGATCTAGTTAGGTTTCTCTAATCTCCAGTTATTATTTCAAAATCAATCAATTTTTTCACAAGTTTGTAAATATTCTATATAGATTTATGTTCTCTGACAGTGATTTAAAATATGTTTATTTCACATTTCTTCTACAAATCCTTGTGGAAGTAGATGTTCACAGAAGTCTAGTTATTTTGTTAGGAATATGATCAGATAATAATTACACTTCAAAAATTTTGTGGCCATCATGTAATGGTATTATTATTGTTCATTATGTAAGATATTAGGTAATTTAATGAATTTTTGTTAGCAAGGGATGAAGAAATTACCTCATAAGTAGGATGTTAATGTATGGGGTATTGTTCAATACCTGGTTCCTATTGCTGGTGAAGGTATGATGACTCAGTCAGATGTTCTTATAAATAAAATTTTTTGGGAACCCATTCATAGTAGTCTTCACTTGGGAAACCTGGGGGAAAGACATCTTTAAACTCTTGCAATTGGATTTGGATGACCGTAAGTCTGAGTTACAGTTTCTTATAGATTCTGTGGGTATTTGGTGGTGACTATTTCTAGTTACTAGATTACCATTACATGAAATTAATTTGGGATTTCATATGGAAGGGCGGTATGGAAAAGTAGTGATATTACCCCTAATGAGGGGTAAAATTGTCTAATATAGGAGGATTTAGGGGATGTATGACCTGGGAGAACCCCTTGAAAAGATTTTTGGAGTAGATGGGCGCTAGGTAGGGATCCAACCAAAGATGTGCCACATCTAGTTTTTATCTAAGAAATAGTGTCTAATGACTAGAATAACAATTTAGGGTTAGGAGCTCCAACTTTTCAGTGGCAGAGTCAGAGAATATTGATGCCGAAATCATTGATGACCGTTCTAATGAATATCTGAATAGAGGATTTCCAATCCAAAAGAGGAATACTTTTTAGAGATTAGTCATGGATCTATGTATTTTAATTGTATGTATGTGTAAGATATACAAGGGGGATAATGATTATTCATATCATCCTAAACCAATTGAGATATGTTTAGCTACAAACATTGAGTCCATGGTGACAAATAGTTTTTCTTCTGATAAGGAGTAGGTGAAAGACAGAATCCTGAATCTAGTAAATAAAAATGGGACAGACAAGAATAGTGGATGTAAGGACAATCAATTTGGGAATATGGGTGACATTATATCTATTCATCCATATTGAGAATCTATGTTAATTTTTGGAATGATAGATTAGTAAGGGCTTCCTATACATGTGGCTGTATAAGTAGATTCATCATTAGATATTTTGATTCGAACTCATTGTGCAGAAGGTAATGAGGTAGTGAAAAAGTTGGAACTACTCATACATTATGATAAATAAATTTTTGAGAAGGCATCGATTATTCATGCCTCTAAAAAGGATTCAGTAATGATGGATGATTGACCAGTTCACATAGAAAAAATGGGGTTTAGATCAACCATTTAAAAAAGAAATACATAATCCTAGTAAGAGGCAATCACAAAAAATGTTATCAGTGGGGAACTTCTTAAAATCATTGTACAATATCGCTTACACCATAGATGATATTATACAAGTCTGACAGGATCAAAAGGTAAATGTTATTTTATGATTTTTTGGGGGTACTTCTTCTAAAAGGTTTAGTATTTCCATTAATAATTTTTAGTCTAGTTATCTGTAAGATTTATCTTGTGTGAGAAGTTTTATGGTTTATCACTTTTTGAAAAAAATTGTCTCTATAATAAAAATTTATTTTTAACATTCAATAAAATTTTATTTATGATATAATGATAGTTATGGATTGAAATAATGTAATTTACCATCTTTCCATAATTATCACAAAAAAATTGGAATGTTACTCATGAAAACATACAACCTACTTTCTCCATGCCTGTATTATTTGTTCCTACATCATAACAACATTTCATGATTAGATTTAGAAGAAAATTTTATGTATAAATAATAAAGTTAGGTCATTATTATTATTCTGGAAATTTTTATTTAATGAATGTTTGGATGATAGTTTACCTACCAAAGACGTTTTTGAAACATAAAACAAATATGGTCAAAACACCATACATAAAAATTATTTTTTAAGTATTTTTTTTTAAAATTTAATAATTGAAATAAAATTAATGAAATAAATGAAAAAGGTTCTGATAAAATATATAACAAATAGAAGTTTATTATATAGGTATATAATGACGCATGTGATAATTCAGACTCATGTTAAAGGGTTTTTCTCAATTTACACTCCATTGATAATTATTTTTTTATACACCAATTCACTTTTGTATTTGGCGTGTAAACTTTCCTATGGTTTTTTATATGATGAATATTATTATTCTAATGATATTATAAGGTTAATCAAATGTTATTACTTTAGTTGGATTATGTTTCAAATATCTTAAAGTCATATGGGGAAATTTAGAATATTTCATTATCATTTGCCTAAATAATTTTTACTTATCTCTCAATTTTATTCCCTTTCATCAACATCAACAAACCTTATTGTTATATTTCCTCTATTGGTGACTTAATGATAAATCAATATCCATTACTCTATATTGATAATTGATATTGAAAATTTTTAAAATGATTATTAGATATGTCAGGAGTTCTTTCAGAATGCACCACATGGGTGTGTCTAGTTTATAGATTGACCCTCGATGCATTGGTAGTCTAATGAGATGAATTTGTTGGCCAAATTAGATGCTTTTGACCCCTTATGCTATACCATATTATGAAAATTTATTACAACCCAATATTTCAATGAGATACATATTTCAAAATTTATTTGATATATTGTTTTTTATGTGACACCATTATATGATTTTGGTTCAAGAAACATCATATTATCTTGTGGTAAACAAAATTCTATGCTTGGCTTCTGTCACATGTAATTTCAGGTTTTTTATAGGGTTCATTTCACACAACATCAATTTTAAGAAAATAACTATATACTATTATGTTACCTTATAACCTAGCCATTATAATGGTGGGTATGTAAAATATTAACTGAATTATAAAAATATTCTTTAAAAATGATTATATAATTATTTATTTAATGGTAAATTATTAATAAATGAAAATAAAATCCTTTTTAAATGAATAGAAATAATTTTTTTTGAATGTCTAATTAAATTAAAATAAGTGAGTTTATTAAATAATAAAATCACTCTTGAGGGATTTTATTAATGAAATAAATTTGAAATATATTCAATGTAATGTTTAAAATTCATCTAATATGTTTTCTCAAAATTATTTGAGCACAAATTCAATTTTATGGATATAATAAATGTTTTTAAAAAAATGTCCTTTTTTACCATTTGATAGTGATTCCATTATAAATAATTTTTTTAACACATTTTTATATTCTATTTTAAAAAAATAAAATTATTATTCTAAATTGGGATATAATAATTTACTTTTTATGAGTTTTTTATATTTTTTTGATTAGTTTCACGTTTTTATGAACAGTAAAAATATAGTAAATTATAATTGAACACAAATAATGTCATTAAAAAAATTTTATTGTCTATTTAATATCATTTAATGGTTTTAAAATATAAATTGATTATATTTTTATCATTTAATTTGATTCAGTTCACTGTCATTAATTTTTCATTTTTTAGTAAAACATTTCAATCTTCTACAATTTTTACCTTTTGTAACACATTTTCTCATTATGAACATGAGATATATTTTAAATTAATTTTGTAAAATTATTTGTTTCTAATTTTAATAAATGGATTCCATATTTTGAATTAGGGGGGTCCAAATTATGTAAATAAATTTCATATAATTTTTGGAATTATTAATAGTAACTTCAGTAAATTTTTATTAATATGGTAAAAAGGATAATCTAGTAAATAAAGGAAAAAATAATATTATAAAATTACCAAAATACAAATTCCTAATGTCATTTTATGAGTATTTATTGATATAAATAATCATTAGGTTGAAATTTTATTCCTTATAATCCCCATGGATTTGATTAGGGCGTTTAATAAATTTTATATTAAGAAAACGTAAATATGTATTACTCAAATTTCATAAATTAAATCATTTTTAAAATAACATTATATAGAATATAAAAATTTCTATAAATAGTAATTTGAATGATAAAATGTTTATATATATCATAGTAGGATATTTTTAATATTTAGGAAATAAATATTTATCTTAATGGCTTAGACATTGATGATGAAGAAATTATTTTCATGATGAATAATCCAAAATATCATTTTCATTAAAATGATAATAACCATCAATTAGATAAAAATATTGAAAAATATTATTATTAGATTTTATATGGACCATATTCATCCATTGGATGAGTTATTGACTATTTGGAGGCATATTTAACAGATTATGACACTCATAATATTTTATTTAAATTGATGTTTATGTTGTTAAATTAACTTTTTCGCTACATATAACATTTTTAATATTGGATTTTATTGAATATATATTAAAATTTACATATTATATGTGAAATAAATAAGATTTATCTTTTTCATTGTATTTTATGTTTAATATTAATTAAATAAATAACTATATTAAATAATATTACAAAGATGAGGTAGTAAATATTTTATTAATGGAAATATCAATTTAATATTATTCAAAATAGTAAAATAAATATAATTTTTTATAAATAATATATAAAATTAATTTTGTTGATGACCTTGACCCATTATGGTTATAATAAAATATTTGGTTTGAGGATAACATCTTATCTTGATATTTTTAAAAATCATTAAATTGATTAGTTTCAAAATTGGCACTATTGATTTCTTGTCATAATAATGTATTGTTAAATTATTTAGAAATCATAAATCATTTCTAAAAATATTTAATAATTATTATATTGTGTAAAAATTACCAATTTATTATTTAATTGTCTAATTTGTAACGAATATGTGAATATTGCAGCCTTTTAATATTGAAAGATTTGTTACTATAGTATAGAAATTAAACATAATAACAATTTTTTAGTTAAAAATATAATGTTTAAATTAGCATAAAAACATGTCTAAAAGTTTTTAGTTGAATATATTACAACCTTATAAGCTATAATATTAAATTTTAGTACATTTTTGAGGTTTTTAGATGTGTCTTTATTTTATTACAACTTAATATTTTTGAGATTCCAAAACTCCCCTCACCTAATTTATTAAAAACACACATCTTCCCTCACTTATTCACTTATCATTGAGCCTTAATGATAAAATATTCCCCACCAATTTCATTTATAAACATCAATTTTCACATTCTAGAGGTTCTGTTCTTCCCATAGACCAACTCTAATATATTTAAGTTTAAATCTAGAGGGAGATCACCGAAGAAGAGGTAATCTCTTTTACCGACACTCTCATGATGATTTCTTCTTCTGCATCCTATTAATTTATTATTTCCATAGTAAATTAATATCTCAAGTATAATATATACACTGAAATTTTATAATTTTTATTTAAAAACCTTATCCCACCTTCTATGAATCCTATGAAAAAATAAATCACCAGGCATGTGTATATAAGATTTATCATCTCAATGTCGTTCTGTAATTTTGTTTTCACCAATACTTTACATGGATGGGTATAATGATGGAAAGAATTACTATATATAATAGTTATAAAATGGTATTTATTCTAGACCAATATATATAAGCCATCCACTTCTGTACCATTTCATAATTAAATGAATGATATCATTATTCGTGCATAGGTACAACCTACCATCTCTACAACACGATATGATTAATTATCCATGATCTAATTTAAGGAATTAATCTATAAATGTATTGAATGAATCAATGTGATTTATATTAAATTATTATTATTATATAAATGATATAAATAGATCCCATGAAGTATATTTGGGATTTATACCACAAAACATACAAAAATTAACTCCTAAAAGAAGGGTAATAACGACACATTATTAAACGGGTGATAATAAGATCACCTATGTCACAAAATAAATCTGGTCACCCTCAAAACCAGAACAATACCAGACCCGTGACAAGTCCCTAAGGTAATTCTCAATCTCTACATGCTGGAACATGTGTATCGTTATCATATACTAAATAATTGGGAATAATTTTCCCGATTTTATAAACATTATACAACAAACAAATCCAATATAACAAATCTGGATTTAAAAAAATTAATCTTTTACAAATATCAAAATTGAATTAAACAATTTAAAACAAATTTAAAAGGCCATTACAATGGTGAAAAATGATAATGACATACCAATAACCAGCACATGGCATGAGGAACCTCCCTCAAGACATCTCTAAAACAACGCATCACGATGGACCGCTAAAACCATGAACCACTGGAACAATGTTCTACCCAAACATATGACCAAAATAAATAAGTATACTTACACCAAAAGGAGTAAGTAGGTTGTACCAAAAATCCCAATATGATTCCACCACTTGAAGATTCAATTTGATAAAAATTCATGGACCAAAATCATTCATGTTTTCAAAATTGGAAATCATAGTTACAATTTCTAAAAGATAAAACATTAATTAAAAATTATTTACAAGGGGGGTATTTTAAAGAATAATTTTTTTAAAATAAAATAACAATGAAATTAAATTTTCCAGAAAAATATACCGTATGTCGAAGGTAAAAAGAATTCATCTAATTAGCACATGAAAAGGGAAATAACCCTTGGGCACTATCTAGTTGTGGGTCCCAAGTACCACATATCTCGGTGAGATTAACCATCAAAATATTTGTTCTCGTGAACAAGACACTAGTAGGGAACATACCCATAACAAAGTGTCCCCAGATCATCATTGTATTTATGGTTTACTTAGTATTTTAAGCATCAATCTTTAGCCGTGAATTTGAGTCCAAGCCCCATAGGACCACTACCATAATAGTACACGTCCACCCACCTAGATACATGAGTTTCCCTATTGTGATAAAACATGTTATACATGAAAAGGAATATAATTTGAACATAAAAATACCACATAAACATAATAAATTCACCAAACATCCAACATTTATATCACACATGTTACAAAATACCATTTTTCTTCAAATTCATTTTGAAATCTCACTCACACCAAAACATCCCACAAAAATTTTCGGATAACTTTCACCCCCAAAAAATCCATTAAATATTTTATAAAACATTTCCAAGATATTGAAAGTAGCATAACATTCCACACATATGTCTCATAATACATATTTTACAACATAATTCATTTTTCATTTCATACTCACACAAAGCAGCCCATATCACATTCACATCTCTTTCACACTTCAGTAAATCCTTTAAAAATTGGTATAAAACATTTACAAGATTATACACATCACATAATAGCCCAATTAAAATTTAAAATTTTACATTTCAAAATATACACAAACCAAAATAGTTTTCCAATATGGTTTCACCTATTACAAAAATCATTAAACCATTCAAAACTTTTAAAAACAATTCTATGGATTATACCCAAACAATTCACATAAAACCCATTTCAAAACCATCTTTCAACAAAAAAATTACACCCATTCAAATCCAAAACATAGTTTTCAGGACTATAAAAATTTAATAAACCACTCTCATGTGAAATAAAATCACCCAGATAATACCACAAATATGCACATGAAAAGCACACATTTCCATAAAACCCATTCAAGAAATATAATAGGGTTTTACCCGTAAAACCCATTAAAAACCCGCCTTTTAAACACAAAATCACTACAATAATTTAAGAAAGAATAATTGGAGTCCCCAAAAGAATTTAATGAACCATTAACATATTTTTTAAAATAAACTCATAGATTACCACAAGGGATGTATGTGAAAAATACCCAATTTGATACAAAAGTGGGACTATAAAATTAACTGCTTAATAAAATCCTTAAAACATTGTATTCTCACAATCCACAGGATATGAGGAACATTAAAAAAAATTAATTCAATCATGAAAACTCATCTAAAAAGGTTACACATGGAATCTACCACTGAATGTGTGAAAAAACTCAACTCTTGGTGTGAAACATCATCTACACCACCACCATACAACAAGGAAGATAAATCGAGCCCTAGAGCACAAGATTTCACCAAAAAGACTCATGTTTAATGCCTATGTATGGGCCCTAGCTTAAGGACATTTTTGAACTCATTAATGTGTGAAATAAACCCTAAGGAATGGGATGAAATCAAAGAGAGAATGGTTTACTTACATGATTTTGAAATTTCCCCCATCAAATATATCTTCAAAATTGATTCCTATGGGGGTGGGAGGGCTTGAAGGATATCAATAGAGGTATTGAATGGAATTTAGAAGATGGGTGGATTTGGTTTATTTTAATATGTGAAAAAGTTTCAAAACACATCAAAATTTAATGTGTTTGGCACCTTAGCAAGGTTTGGCAGCACAGATTGAATTTGTGTGTCCAAACGGTGCAGCCAGTTTTGGACACCAAAAAATTTCAATAATCACCCAAATTCAGGGGGGTCCAAGGTGTAAGCCAAGGTGTAATTAAAGGCCACAGATTGGGGATAAATATTCCCAATACAAAGAATTCATTCTAACCCATAACTCATCCATCTCTTGGGTACAAACCACCTCAACAACTTACCCCACAACTGGTTCCACTATGAGTGTCACTAATAAAACTCAAAAACACCAATACATCACCCCATCCCATTGAAAAAATAGCATTCCAATTACAATAATATACCCCCAAGACCATGTTCATAGGTTAATAACCCAAGAAACACCAAAATTAAAAACAAAAAACACCCGGAAACAAATTGAAAGCTTTGGACTAAAAGAGATCTTAGAAAAAAGCATGGAATTGAAAATATGGGAGTGAAAATTCTCCCCCCATAATTCTTTCCACCCCCAAAAATCCATATTCTGACAAAAAAAAAACAAATCAAACTGATACACCAACATGGGCTCCCTTTCCAATTTTTCCCCCAAAGGCCAAAGCATCATCACTGATCAATTAGAAAAGGAATACTCTCAGAACAAAAACATACATCACATTCCTGAAATGATCAAGAACTATCAGAGATTATCCGAAAATAAAACTCCTCAAACACTATATTAACAGGACTGAAGCAACTTACGCAAACTAACAATAAAACAAGGTTACACTTACATTTTTATTACAAAACCATTGGGTATTTTTCAATAAAAATGATTACTGAAGGAATATGTTAGTAGTTAGTTAGATCTGAACAAGACTACCTACCACAAATTCATATCCTCTGAAAAATTTGAGTTACTTGTATGGGGAGACACAAATGGGATACCCACCATAAGAGATAACAAGAATTTTCATGAGGGAGAATCAGTACAATTACAGGTGAGGCCCGAACAGATTCCTCAGTACAAGGGGTAGAATTCCATTCGAAATTTACAATGTAATGAACATGAGAATAATTAGGGGTATTCGCACCATAAGAACCATCCATATTAACTAACCAGCATGGTATGACATAGGAAGAACTCAAATTTAAAGAGTTGGGACGACCACATGGTTAATCTGCATGGTTTGGGAAATTGTGCGCTAACCTTGTGGATCCTTCTACTTGAATGGTTTTCTAGAAAAGGGTTACAAATTACCATGTGAAAAATGTGTTCTCATCCTATATAGCCATATTTTCATCCTCTATCCAAAAACAATTTGAACGACCATAGTATTTTTCCTGATTAAGTGCCATTTTCACTACGAGACCTATGGCGGGAGCTCAAATGAGTGAAGCATATTTGGCCTCATAGTCAGGCATTGGAAAATACTAAACTAAACTTTTCCTTTCGGTGTCATGAAAACCATACCCTAATCCTATATGGGTTATCTAAGACATAACACCTTCCAAAAATAACTTAACCCTAACCTGAAATTTCACTAATACAGTGGCGTAGAGGATGCACACACATCACTCCTTGTTTCGTTACGTGAGAAACAACTAAATGAAAGGACCCATATCAACACAATCCTATAAAATAGTGGATTTTGAAGTTTTTTCAAGGGTGATATACTCCCAACATAATAGAACCGCTTAAAGGATTGTACGACCTTAACCCTTATAGTCAAATGAACGCACGACATTGCATGGAGTCGCCGAACATGACCATTGCGGCTAAAAAACACAAGGATATGGAAATAATAAGGATACCTGAATAGAAAACGATTCTAGTAGACATCCATAACAACCACTCATGGCAAAAATTTTCACACTGGGATCCTAACAGGAACTCTTGATTTTGTGAGACAAACAAAATATCTAATTTCCCTTTAATACATCCTTCTACACTTACAACCCTGGACTGTATTCACCTTCGATTACATGGGCAACATAAGAAAATAATATTTTTTTCAACCTCCTAGAAAAAATCTCCATCTACAAGGGGATCCACATAAAAAAAATGGAGGAGGGGTAAACACAATCACTAAAACTCAGGAATAAAGTCCTTATGTTGATCAATTGGACGATCATCCAATGGTGATTCACTATAGGACACACATTAATCATGCATTACCTCTTTACAGGGGGTACCCTTGCCCATAATGAAACCCAAGGACCCAACCAATCTAGTTATTTTGTCACATCATAACACAAACCTGAACTGAACACATGAGTGGAGAAACCACATTGGCCTCCCAAACAATTCCTCAAAAGAGACCACTGACCAACGCTTCATTCCATCTTATCGACGAAACATTGTCCCAAAACATTGTTTAAGAAAGAGTGTTTCTTTGTATCAAAATATCCTAAAATAACAATCCCAAAAACACATAATCCACACCTCCTAACCATACATTATCAAAACACATCACTTTCCTTCAAATTCATTCTAAAAAAATAGTGTTTGTCGATTTCCCCTTTTACTAATGTTATCTCATGTGTGTCTCACATGCATTTTTACATGCCACTCCATGAAACATCCCCATATAAATCTATATTACCATTAAACCTTTTCTTGTGGTCACCCTTGAGAACACCAAACACCAAAACCCATCCATTACACTTTTCAAAATCAAATCCTTTTTATCACACTTTTCCTTTCTCAAAACCGCTAACCAAAAAATAAAAACCCTATTTAAATCTTACAAACCATTTTATGAAAGAAATCATAATTCAATGAAAACTCACTTTCATTCCTTTCAAAAGAGTTTAAAAAAAATTCAACCCATTTTCAAATACTTCTAATTTCATGAAAACAACCATTTCATAAATCACAATTTAATTAAGAGCTCAACTCTTCTTATTTCTAATAAAGATTATAATATTTCAAAAAACATTTCAAATTATAAGTAGTTACCTAATCAAAATCCATCTTCTACCCCCACACATAGATTATAGAACACTTTATTCAATTTAAAACAATTTTTGATGGTATATAAAATTCTATTGGAAACATATTTTCGAAACCCCTTTACCATAATTCATACATTCAAAAGTGGTGTAAACACATAATTTACCTTTTTGAAATAATTGTAAAATTAAATTTTTATAATGTCAGAAATAAATCCATTTTCACTTTACTATAAAATCACATCAAAAAAATTCACACTCCTTAATATCAATTCATTTTTTCTTTTAAAAAACATGTATCCAAGACTCCAAAACAAAGATACACAAGACAATGTGATAGGAAACATATGATAGTGGGTGACTTGGTAATATGGTTGGAAGAAATATTCAAATAACTTCCCCTTTATGGAGAGTGTTCTTGGGAAATATCTCTAGCTCCACATGGTTTTCCAAACCCTGTGAGCTCACTGAGACCATTAACGCTACTCTCTTTTCATTTCCCCTAGTCATCATCAAGCCAAGAAAACCATGGTCTTAGATAAATCAAGGATTCACTTAGAAACTTTAATCCCATCATGAGGTGTGTTGGCCAGGCACACTACCCATAACTGTAACATCATGTACAGAAATTCCTAGACCTATACTATCCCAACGCTTCCCCAAATAACATGACCCAATGGGTGAACCTCCTATGATCCCATTTTGTCACGAACTGAATATGGTCACCATAAAAAATCGCACTATACTCAGCCAATGACAAGGCCCAAAGGGAATTCCCAAACCCCACAGGTTGGAACAAGTGCCTGGGTATCATATACTAAAAACTGGGAATGATTTACCTAATTTTATAAACCTAAAACAACAAATGATTACTATAAAATGAATCTTGATTTTTTAAACAAAATATTCTTTTAAAATATTTCAGAATTGAATTACACAATTTAAAACAATGTTCAAAGGTCATTAAAGAGGTAAAAACCAAAAATGATAGCCTAAGAACCTCCACATGTCAAGAGGCAACGCCCTCAAGCCATCTACAAAGCACTCCATCACAATGGATCTTTAAAAAGTGAACCACTAGCACAAAGCTGAACCCAAACCCGCAACACAAATAACTGAGTCTACATACACAAAATGGTATAAGAAGTGTGTGAGCCAAATCCTAGTGGGATACAACCACAAAGATATTTCATGTTATAAACATTCAATGAAAAAAATCATGCATGTTTTTAAAACATGAAATGAATGTTACAATTTTTAAAAGATGCAACATTAAATAAAAATAGTTTCCAAGTGGGATATTTTATAGAATCAAAAAATTTAAATAAGATACCAAATCTATTAAATTTTCCTGCCAATTATACAATATGCCGAAGGTAAACAAAAATAATCCAATGATCACAAGAAATGAGAAATAATCCCTATGCACTAGAAAGTTGTGGGTCCTAGGTACCTAATATCATGGTTAGAGTAACCATCACAGTATTTATTCTCATAAACGAGCCACTACTATGGAACATAAAGTTAACCTAGTTTTCCCCAATAATCATCATAATCACAGTTTATTTAGTGTTTTAAGCATCAATCTTTCTATATGAAACAGAGGCCAAACCCCATGAGATCACTAGCGTATTATTACACGTCCACCCACCTAGATTCCTAGGTGACCCTCTTGTGCTCAAACATGTTCAAAAACACATGGAATAAAATTTGAACATTAAAATACCACTTACACATCACACATTATCAAATACTCCCACATTTATATGACACAAGTCACATAATTCCCATTCTCATACAAATTCATTGGGAAATCACACTGCTGTACATGGATGTTACTGACATTTTTTTTTCTTATTTTCATTTAGTTTTCATTAATTTTCTAACCGATTCTTGTGTTTTTATGTTCTTTTTGTAGTATTTTAAATATTTTAGTTGTTTATATACTTTTAGTTTGTATTATATTAATATTAGTTATTTATTTTCATTTTTTAGAATTTTATTATTTTTTACTTTATTAACGTTTTTTATTTTATTTTTATTTTAGTTTAATATTAGTTATTGTTAATATTAATATTTTACAATGATTCTACTTATTATTAGTATTACTAATATTCTTATTACTATTATTATTATTAATATTAATTATTTAATTATTTTTTTAATTTAATTTAATTTGAATTTGAATTTTTTTTCTTTTTCTATTTCCCCCCCTATTTCCCTTACGGGCCGCCCTTTTTTTATTTCTCCCTCACTGGACCCGCACTCCCCCTTTTCTCTCCCCTTCTATCGCCGCCCTCCCTCTCTCTATCTCCCCTATCTCTCTTGCCCGCAACCCCTTACCCCCGCACCTCCCCTCTCTCTGCACCTGACCTACCCGCCTCCCTCAGCTCCACCACCCATGCTTCATTTCCCCCGTCGCGCCCTACTGCCTAGTGCCCACTCCACTCTCCCTCGCCACCCCCTACCAGCCCATCGCCCTGCTTCCCCAGCTCCGCCCCGCATCACCTCGTCGCACCTCACCCTACGTCCCCTCTCCATTCCGCTGACTGCCTCCTTTTCTCTCCGGTTGTACCCGCCACCACCCGGCCTTCCCCTCTCCCGGCTCCCTCCATCCCACCTCTACCCCACCTCCAGCCATCCCACTACATCCCCTGTCAAAAATCGCTACCCCTTCTCCACGAACCAACCTCTCCTCCTAAAGCTGCATTCACACGAGCAGTCGCCTCATGCTGCAGAGCCAGCCGCCACCCTCCTCTAACTCTGCATCTTGTTTGCAGCCCACCGGTCACCGCCATCCGAGCAGCCGTCGCAAGTTCCTGTCACCTCGCTCAAGCTACTTCTACGTCACGCAACACCAGGAGCCTACCAACCTCCGCTACATCCCCAACATCTTTCATTCTGGTGGGCACACCATTGTTGAGTGACTGCATCACGTGCCGAGGGTTGCTGTGCGCGTCGAAAATAAAGACAGACACATTCATTGCTTTGGAAACGTGGTTTTATTTTACATGACTTGTTATCTTATTACCGTGCGCACATTTTTAGTTGTGTTGTCGGGTGATTTGCTTAGTGTCGAGATGTTGGTTGAGTAATTAAAATTATTGTGCATAACATGAAATGATATTGTTTGATGATTAATTGTCAATTAAATTTATTTTAATTGAATATTTATCTGTTTAAATTATTTTTGCACTGAATTAATTTCTGAAATTGATGTCGGCTCTTTGAATTATAAGTTGATGCGGTGGTCCATGAAGGTAAACTTCATTGACCGATGATAGGTGAAAATTGGTGACACAACATTGTGAGAAACAAGTTGTGACATTTCGCCATATAGTTCGCGACTTGAATGAGTTTTCTAATTTATTTATGACACCATAGAACGGGGCTTTAAATAAATTAAGAAATTTAAATTGAGCATCTAAAAAAGGCTTATATTTTCGAAACTGGAAATAATTAAATAGAATAAATATTTAGTCATATAAAAGAATATTTTGCATGTCTGCGTGATAATTTAACTACAATACTAGCATCCCCGACACATTTTATAGAGTTAGAGTCCATCATCATTTTCATTTGCAATTTTCTTTTTATCTTTTGTCTTCTCACCTTTTAGTTTAATTAAAAAGAAAAAAAATAAATCTCAAAAATTTGAATTCCCTCAACCTTTTTCCGTCTAAACATCATCCAACGAAACATTTTTAGTGAACAAGATTTCGTGCTCTCTGTGGTTCGACCCTGCTCGCCACTTTTACAGTAGCCAGTCAGTCATTAAAATTTTCAAATTGGACGCGATGTGACGCGCGTGCCACACACTCACACAAAAACAGCCCGCAACATTTTTTTCATAACTTTCACACTCCAACAAACCGTTTAAAAATTTTATAAAACCACTCCAAGATATTGAAAATATCATAAGATCCCACAAAAATGTAACATAATACCCCTTTCATAACAAAATTCATTTTTCATGTCTTACTCACCAAATAACAGCCCACTTCATGTTCAATTATCTTTCACACTTCAGTAAATCTTATAAACATTTTTATAAAACATATCCAAGATGATACATATCTCCTAACATCACCTTTCACATTTAAAATTGACCATTTCAAAAAATACACAAATAAAAATAGTTATCCAATATGTTTCCACCTCTTACATAAATCATTAAAACATTCAATACATTCATAAAAAATTCTAAGGAGTATACCCAATGATTTCACATAAAACCAATTTCAAAAACATCCTTCAAGAACAAAATCACAAAAATACCAATACAAAAGGGAATTTTCATCCATATAAACATTTATTAAACCACTATCAAGTGCTATAAAATTACCACAAATAATAGTTCAACGATCAACATGAAATGAACCCATTTCCATAAAACCCTTTTGAGAAATATAATAAGGTTTTACCAATAAAACCCATTAAACCCGTATTTTAAACCCAAAAGAGCACCAATTCTCTACCAAAGATGAATTATAATCCCAAAAAACATTTAATAAACCATTCTCAAATTTTATAAAATTACCCCAAATATTACGAAAAGAGTTACATATGGAAAACAACCTATTTTAAAAAAAATGAAACAATAAAATTAACTGCGTAACACAATCCATAAAAAATCTTCATCACACAGTGAAAAAATATGAGTAACATTAAAAATAAATTACACAATTCTACTAACTCCTAAAAATGGTTAGACATGGAATCACCTACTGAATGTGACAAAACCCTCAAATCATTGTGCAAAACATAAACCTCATCACTGCCACACCCCAAGTAAGATAAATGAATCCCTAGAAAATGAGATTTCACCAAAAAGAATCATGGTTAAACCATATGTACGAACCCTATCTTATAGAGATTTTAGAACTCGTGAAAGGGTGAATGAAACCCTATGTAAAGGGAAGAAATCAAAGAGAGAATGGTTTACTTACATGATTTTGATGTTTCCCCCATCAAATATCCCTTCAAAATTGATTACCAAGGGAGGGGGATATGTCTTAGAGACTGTCCATGGAGGTAGAGTACTAAATGGAGAAGGGAGGGGGTATTTGGCTTATTTCCGGAAGGTAAAATGGGTCAATACACATCAAATTTTATTGTTTTAAACACCCTTGCATGGAGGTATTTGGCTTATTTCCGGAAGGTTATCAAATTTCATTTTATTGAAAAATTATTTTTTTATAATGATTTATGATAACATTGAATGTTTATTAATTACATATAAATTATGGGGCCTTAAATTATCCCCCATTAAAAATAATTTTTCTCGTTCATGTCATTGGTTGGAATAAAAAATACTTCTAATTTTTCAACTTCCGAATAAAAAAACTAAGACTACTAGACTTCAGAAAACTACATCTTAGATGATAACATCTAATATCCAATGTTATATAGATCATTCCTCTGATACTAATTGTACAGACCAGAGCGTGAGCTACTAGAATCAGCCCTTATAAATGATGTTTTTCTTATATATAAAAGAAATATGAACAAATACACGACATTTATTATTATATATGACCTTTTACTAGTCTTTGTATTGGGGAATTAGATAAAATTTTAACAACTAAGGAAGCTATATAAAATTAAATAGTATACTTTGTGTGTTGAATCGTTATCGAATATGCTCAAAATAGAGCATATAGTTGACCTATAAAAATAATTTTAAATCTTGGGATGAGAAACGAAATCTTGGAAATGGTTTTAAAAAAAAATTAATCTAAATATGGTTTAAAATTCAAAATAAAAATTCAAATAAGTCATGATGTCTGAAAATAAAGTCTCATGAAACCATGAGATCATTTTACAATAAATATTTTTATAAAAGTCATTTAAATATATATAGATAAATCATTTTGAAGTCAAAATCAGTCACTGATAATGTTGTATCAAATTCACTTGAAAACTTATAATCATTTCACTATTTAATTCTCAAAGCAACCTTGGATCATTGCATAAATTCTCGATTAACTTGTGATACATAGTGGACATAGTCCCAGGTCATAATAGGTTCACTCCCTAAACCCATGAAATTATTTGGATAAAGCTCACATGAACCATACTGTTCTTAGGATAAACCTCTCGCGCATTATATATAACTTCCCATGAGATTAACACATTACCCAATATAGTGAGGAGCTATCTGGGGGGACCCATCATAATTGTAAAAATGTCCCTTAAGGGTTTTGGGATCACTCCCCATTCTATGCCTCAAATAAACCCATGTGTGAGTCATTGGAATTAAAAACATTATAAATTTATTTTTTCATCATAAGTCCTACACAGATTCAATAAATTTTTGAGCTTCAAAGTCCATTTGGGAAAATAAATTATTTTTATATACATGTGTCATGAAAAAAAAGTTTTACATGAAATCATATATATAAAAATGTATATATTATATTTTCATAAAAGATTAATTTTTATATATAAACTGATATTTAAATAAAATATTATTGCATACACATATTCTTGTATATCAATATTGATAACAATGGAACATACAGTAAAATACATATATAAACATCATGAGAAATATATATATATATATATATGTGTGTGTGTGTGTATATAAATATATTGAACATAGTTTGATAAATTAAAATAAAACTCATAAAAATAATTTTTAATTCCCTTTAGTTATAAATTTTGGAATGGACATTACTACTTGAAAATTAGATGCACATAATTTCAATGTAACATGATGAAATAATTTGCACATTTGTGAGAAACCTGACAATAAAATTATAAAAATGTCAATTTAACATTTCATCTTTATATACATATATATTTTACAACAATTATCAAAACATTATTTATGAATATATACATATATATTAAACAACTTTTATAATATATGTGTATATATAGCGCCCACTTACATCACTTAGATGAAAATAGTCATAGTGTTTGATAATTAATACATATATATATATATATATTGAAAAAAACCTGATATTACATTCATAAATATATATATATATATATATATATATATAGTTCATGAATTTAAATTATATAAATATAAGTTTTGGAATAAACTGTGTATAAAACATGAAATTTGATATAAATATATTAAATAAGTTCATCTAACAAAATTATGAATTCATGAATTCTTTCTTTTAAAAAAATGTTACCACTTACTTCAAAACATCAAAACATGAAAATATAATTCATTAAGAAATAACAAAATTATATAAAATTAAATTTTAAAGAAGATAATGTTCTCTTTTTAACATAAAATTAAAATAAAATTTAAAAAACTGATTTTTTTAAAAACAAATTATAAAGACAAGAAAATATTTATAAAATGAAGCCTTGCTAAATTTGGTGAAAAAAAAATGAATCAAAATTTCAAAAAATTTATTTAAATACACCCCTTAAAAAGTTTAAAAATTAATTCGTACTTTTAAAATAACATTTTCACCCTTACATGAATTTTTGGAATAAATCCAAAGGTGCTGCAGTGGAGAAGGTATTGCATTGGAGAACTCCACTATTTCAGATGCCAAAAATAGTTTTCCAATTGTATTTTTACTCGATTATAATACTATTATAGGAATAATATTTACTGTTATTCAATGAAATAAATATAAAAAATGATTAAATTTTGTAGATTAGGGAGATTATTGAGTTGGATACTCACTCACATGCTTTCTCGAGAAGCTATGTACATAGTGGCATTGAATTGACAAATAGAAAATGTATAATTTATCACTTAAAACTATTCATCCAAAGAAAAAACATCATAGATCCATGAAAAAAAATTAATTAAATTAACATAGACACCTGAAATGGTCAAAAAATACCAATGGACCAAAAATGCAATTAATAAACAGCCAAAAGAGTGGAATGATTGATAATAATACAAAAACACTTGGATATCGAATTAGTTTCTATATAAATCAGACCAGAAATAATTAAAAAAAAGAAGAAAAAGTTTTCAGTTGACACATAGATAAAAAGGAAGGAGATCCGACAATGAAAATCTGACAAAACACCTAAAAAAGAAAACCATGAAACCTACCTTGGTAGGATGTAGAAGAATATAGACCCTCCATGTGGTTCAAAAACCCTAACCTACATTAGACCAACAACACGGGCTCGATTTGAGATCGATTCATCAACCAGGTTGTGGAAATCGGAACCCTATGCCCCCACGAACACATCAAAGGATCTTAGTTCAAACACATCGATTTTCGATCCCTCGTCAAAAATAGAACCCTACTCTCCCCTCACCATAACAACATCCCTCTTACACTTGCCTGCTCAACCCCATAATTGACCTGCTCAAACCCTCCACTCGGGACCCACCGGCCGAAGCTTCACAGACGGAACCCTTTTCACACCATTACAAATTCACCTTTTTACATGTATTTTAGTGTGTAAATTGTAATATTTATAAAAAATTTAATTTCAAAATAATAATTTAATAATTTCAAATAATATATCATTATTTCATAGTTATAATATAAACATTAAATCTAAATTAGAACAATTTTAAAAAAATAATACACTCATAATTCAAAACTAATTATTATAATCTCATATATATATATATATATATATCATTTTTTTGAATATATAATTTTATAAAACTGAGTTTAATATATTAGTAAAATAATTTAGTATATTAATATATAAATTAATATAATTAAAATACTTATGATATATATATATATTTTCTTGTATTTTAAAATAATTATTCATACATAATATTCAATCATGTATATATATTTATGACTATATATAATAGCTTTAATTATTATTTATTAAAATAATATATTAGAAATTAATATTTCATGAGAAAAATATTTTCAAAAAAGCATAATAATATAAAAATGATAATTTGGAGATAATACATGGTATTCAATGATTTTTTGAATTTATTTGGGTATCTTTTTGTTTCTATATGAATTTATGAGGTATCCCATTTTCTCCATAAAGTAAACATTATTACTGACCCAAACACAATTATCATTGTTTTTATCCACTATATTCATCCTCTAATTCATCCTATCAACATCCTCTTGAGTATGATTAATCAAAAAAGTATCCCAAAGAATTTCATCCACATTTTGAAAGATAAGATACAATTACTTTTTTATGTACACCTCACTACCTCCCAATACGGGACTACTACCTTTAACTTAATGGGAAAAGACATCTCAATGATGGGAATACTACTGGTAATATCCAAAACCCCAAATATACAATGAAATTGTGTAAATGAATCCATCATTCCACCATCAATATCATTTTCTTTAATCTCACCACATTCAACCACAAGAGTTTCACTATAAATATTCGACATCATATTCTTATTCGGGTCATCGATAATTTGTTCTCCATCCATTTTATTAGTCAAATAATTTATTACAATCATTTCCTCAATTTTTTGGTAAAATATAATTAATTCTTACACCATTTATTTTTCATCCCCTTGATAACCATGCAACTCTTGAAACCATGTTACTCTTATTCTCATTCTTCCTCCAGGTTATGTAAAGTCCTATACCATGCCTTTCATTTTCACATTCTACTAAGGACTTTTTAGAGTTCAAATCACCTAATTCTTCCCCAAAGATCCCTTACACTTCAATGAATCGCACGTCCTAAGATGAATCTTTTTTATCCTGAGATGACCGTTGAATTTCATACCCTTCAATGTGGTTGGTTAGACTAATTTCTGACATATTATTTTATAGGATATAACATTTTTGATTCTTTAAAAAAACTCCATTTTTAGATGGTGGGAACTAATCCAGGGCGTTTTATCGTTATAAACCTCCCTCGAGAACTATATGTATGGTGACCTCATTTATGTTGTTTCATTTCCATAAATCACTTCTTCTATATATGATGATTGTTTTCTTATGTTAGTGACTGGTTTCAAAGAACCAATTGTTCACACCCCATCAACCCCTTACTCAAATGATTTATTCCTTCCTAGCCAATGACTAACCACACCACGTGTCAATAAGTCAAATATGTACACAACCCTTATATATACATTCAAGGGGCTATCCTATTTTTTTATAATATTAAAAGTTCTCTTCACACCTTCCTAAGATGAAATACAATTTTTACCTCATTTGTGTGGCTATATTTCCATAAATCACTTCCTCCTCATATGATGCTTGTTTTTTATTCTAGATACTGTTGTAAAGAACAAATGTTTCACACCCCCAAAACCCCCTAACACAAAAACATCTTCCTAGACATCCTATGGACAACCACACCCCATCTCAAATGGTAAAATATGTCCACAACCATTGTATCTTCATTCAATGGTATTACCTTTTTCGAGATAATATTAGGAGTTATTTTCACACATTCTAGATAAATATACCATTTTGACCTCGTGAGTATGGTTCTATTTCTATAAATATCATCTTCTATATATGATGAGGGTTTTGTTTTGATAGAGTCTGGTTAGGAAGAACCAATTATTCACACCCCCTCAACCCCTAACCCAATGACATCTTCCTAGTCAACCTATGGCCAACCACACTGCATCTCAATTGATCATATATGTCTACAACCCATGTATCTACATTCAAGGTTATTTCCACTTTCTATATAATGTATGGAGTTCTCTTCACCTCATCCTAAGAAGAAATTCCATTTCAATATGAATTCTAATAAATTCAACATATTGATTTAAAAGAAATCATTTTCAACACATATTAGAGGATAAATATAAGATAAAAGAAAATGATACCTACTCTAAAATAAAAAATACATATGACCATGTTACCAAGAATCACAATGATTAATTTTTTTTTGAAATGATAGAGTAAAACTAGGAAAGAATACCAAAATTCAATCTATCCGAGGATCTTCCTGCAAATGAATGATAAAAATACCTCGAAAAAGAAAGAAATTAACATTGTTGAAGGATCACATGCAGTCATTCCTAGAGGAGATTAAATCACCTAATAACTCATATTTAATGAGAATATTTTGAGGGTCTAGAATCCCTATGCTACTATGTTTTTGTATATATCAGGAATCAGAGAAGAATCTATTCCTGGAATCAACTAATGGTCAATTATGACCAAAATAAGCCACTAGAGGGAGTCTATACAGGTCCAATTCCCATGTAAACTCGTGTATGAAAATTAGAAGATTGGGGAATCCCTAGTCAAAATATGAAACCTTTGGATTAATATTGATGATAAGGATGTGAGAAATTTTAGACAGATATATTAAAGAGAAAATGGAAGAGGATGATTAGAACCTTAGTACCCTTTCCCTCCATGGGAAGGGGGTGATGACGACATCGACCATGGACTTTAGTCCATGGTAACCCTATGTAGAATAGATGGTTAAACATAAATGATTCCATTTTTATGTTTTTTAATTATTGGTATCTTATTTTTTTTCTAGTCTTTCTAGGTATTTTTTAGGAAATTATATTTTTTGACTTCAGAGTAGGCAGTGCACAGTTAAGGGAAACTATGTACTAAGCAAGGAGAAACCGTGGACCCTTAAAATTAGAACTTTCTATGAATCACATCCTCCAAAATGTGTGTTCTCCCTCCCCCATGAATTCTTTCATCCTCGTTCCTCTTGGATAGAGAGGGGTGTGTGGTTTCCACATGGTTGGGAAAACCATTCATCCTTTCTAATTCATTAAAAGTGTGAAAATTTGTATTCAAAAGACCCTCTATTTTACCCCAATTCAACCAATGTTTTCCCTATTCCACATTATATTCTTTAAGAACCTCTCTATATCCTCCATTCTCCCTTGGACCTCCTAATTTTTATTGGTATTACCTTCATATCATCAATAATAATAAGGTAATAATCTCATCTCATGAATTCTTCCTTCTTCTAGGGTTCTTCTTTCCTCTTTTGTGGGATATATTTTCTACAGTTGGTTGGTTTCTCTAAAATCTGTTTAATCATTATACCATATATTTAATATTTATTTTTTAGTTTTATATTTCCTTTATAGATTCCTCTTTATGTTTTTTTTGTTTTCTACTAAATTATATAAGATTCCCGGCTTGAGGTTGTTGGTTCCATGATTTTTTGTTATTATATTATTTTTTTATAATTTCGTAGTTTCCTAAATGTGCTCTAGGGATATTTTTTTGGTGTGAAATGTTTTTTTAATGGTATTGTTTTTAGTATGTATTGACAAGTTATTATTCAAATGAAATTGGTTTGACTTAATGGCTTCTTCCATGTTACGATTCACAATTGTGTTCCATATATTGTTTAAGTGGTGATAAATGTGTATCCAAATGGATTAGGTGGGTGGGTGTACTTGAAACGAAATTATCTTATGATAAAAATGATATTTCATGCATATTCATATTTCCTAGTCCAGGTATGTGAAAGTGGTGATCAATGTTACATAATAAATTTAATTTATCATAATGGGAATCTTGAGGTTACAGTAGAGCTATTACCTATAGGTATTACATATGTTTTTGGGGTCTCTTATGATGTGCCACTCACCATCAGTGTATGGTGGACCTTTATCTGATTTAAATATCAAAGAAATGTTCTTCTAAAATTGGTTTCCTTGAAAATGTTTTATTTTTAATTCTTCTGTTGTCTTTCATAAAATATGAATGTAAATTTATCTTCTAATGTTATGGAATGGAATCCATATTTTGGTTAGTATCCTACTGGGATTTGTCTCACCCAAACTTACACCATCAAGTGTATGTATACAATGTATTGATTTACCTTGGTGAAGGAAAGATATATTGTTGGGGTGATGATTGATCTAGTTGCTAGTTTAAATATTTTTTTTTTGGTTTTTTAAATGTATCTTGATGGTTATGTCCCTCTCATGATGTGGATGATTTGGGTTATGGTCTAGTAGTTCACTCTTTTATTTTTTGTATAATTTTATTAGTTAATGTGGTAAAATTATTACATTGAAACAGTGGTATCTCTATTGATAAAAATATTGATCTTAGTATGACGTTTAACTTTGAGTTTTGGATATAGTTGTTCATCATGGGTAAAATCATTCACAAAATTTTATTTTTGATACTCAGACACTAGAATCCAACCTGTGGGAATAAGGAATGTCATTCATGCCATTTTGTAGGGGAGGATGGGTGTGGGTTCGGATGGATCCCCTACCTGGTTCATGAAATAATAGTTTTAGATCATGGGTTTCCCTCTTTTTATTGGTAATTATGTTTGGGGAGACTTTTTATAAACTATAGCTATGATTTTCCAGACTAGATTATTTGGTTGTTAGTGAGTTTTCAGACCAATTCATATCATAACAGGCCATTATTCATAATGATATGTTGGGATTTGTTTTGAATTCTCCACCATGTAAAATATATAGGCTATAGAATATGAATAGACACAAAGATGGAGTGATGTGGTTTTCATTATTAATGTGATGGATATGGTTTTTCTTTTATTTATGTAATTTTTTGTAAAAACAATTTGTTTCTGCAAACTTTTTTAAGTATTTTTTATTTGTGTTTGTTTCTTGATGTATCATGAATTCACCCCACTGATATAGTTACTATTAAACTGTGGGAAGAGTCATGGGGTAGTTCACTATCACCAAATGATCATATAATAGTGGAATATATGGATTGAGGTGTCCATGATTTGGGTTAGCGAGTGTGCCCTAGTCCTGATCTTGTTGGTGAATCTAAACAAAGTCTTGAAAATGAAAAATATCCTGAGTTCTCAATAAAAGAATCTCAAACATTTTGAGAAAGCATATATCCATAGATGGTTGAAGAATGGATTGAAAAAATCAATAGGATTCTTGGGTTTCATGACACTCTTGTGGTGATCAAGGTGAATTGTGCTTCATTTTCGTTGTAAGGTCCCAGTTGAAGGTGGTGGGAATCAGCGGTTCATGCAAGGAATCCCAATCATATCTGTTGTATGGACACCCATGTTGTTTTCAACGAGCATTATTTCTCCAAGATAGAGACAGTGGCCATGTTCCAAGTGTTTTTTATTCTCCATTGGGGGGATCTGGCCATGATGGAGTATGCCAAAAACATTACAGAATTAGCTCAGTTCATGAAAAAGTTATTATCCAATGTTAATTAGAAGGATCAAAAATTTTAAATGAGTTTTCATTCGGATATTAGATACCATTTTTTATGTTCATGTATAAGATGTCTGCAAAATAGGTTCACCAGGTTCTGATGGTGGAGATCAGTAATAGTTGAATTTATAGTTTTTTAATAGTTTTTTTGTGGTAAAAGGTATTGGAAGTTCATAATAGAAGAATAGAAATCTAGAATGGATGGAAAAGTAGGGAGCTGGTAGTTTATTCCACGCTTCCCAGTTGTCTTCATATATGGCTCCATACATGGGATCATTCCTATTTCATCAGTGTTGGAATGTAATATTAGTGTGGTTTATGTGTACGGATCCACCCATACATTTCTATCACTGTGGAAATATGAGTCACATTTATTGGTTTTTCATATCCCCACATTCATTCCAGGGTGGTGCAGCTTCACAGGACTTTAGAGGAATGTCTTACTAGTTATATCCAAATAAGAAAGAAGGTTCTCATTTGGGTGTTTATAGAGGAATGACTATATCATCTTCTGGGAAGAGTCAGCTCAAGGTAGAGTCTCAATACAGGGCTTATTCTCCAGTCAGGGTAGAGACAAGGAATCATCATGATCTGGATCAAGAACCAATGGAATCATATGGAAGACCTGTCATAGTCTGAGTTTTTGTTCATATTGAAACATTAATAACCATTTCTCTATTTAATATAGGTGTATCTATTTCATTAATTAATGTCCATCTTCTTGGAATGTAATTTTTTAATCTAATGTTATGTACAACATGATAGAGCTAGTGACGTATCATGGAAGGATTAAAGAATGGTGTTTTCAGGTGTTCATCATGTGCACTCGTTGTGTTAAGGGTTGAGCTGAAATATGTTTTCTTGGTTTTAGAGATGGAACTCATTGATGTGATCCTTGGTATGGATTGGATGGTGCATTTTTAGGATAACATGAATTTTTATCGATGGTGAGTGAGTTTTTTAGAACCTGATATGAGTACATAATTTTTTTTGGGTAAATGAGATCCTCATTCGGGGCATGATGGACCTCAACTAAAAAGAGTTGTGTAGTCTTGATTTAAAAATCTCATCAATCATGATATAGGAAAATGATTAAGGATTCTATGGTTGATTAAATTATGTGTTGTATGAGTTCCCCTGAGGTATTTCTAGATGAATATTTGGGTTTTCTTCAAGAGTGGGACATGGAACTCACAATTGATTTGGAGTTGGTATCATTGAAGATATATCTTCCCTCATGCAATATGACCTCCATCTAGTTTAGGGAATTAAATGTATAGATGAACTGTTTGGAATCCAAATCATTCAATCACCCAAGCATCCCACCTTGGTTCGCCCCAATCATTTTTTGTAACGTCCTGGACCTGGGTGCCATGCAACGGGTGCCCCGATCCCGTTTCGCCATGTGACCTCAAGCGCATTTCCCAAAACGCCAGAGGCTGCCGACTAGAAGCGAGGGCCCATGTCCGATAGTGGGGAAACTATGCCCTCATTTGACAAAGTGTAGCGCAGCGGAATACAGAATAAATATACAACGACAGCGGAAAAAGTAAACATGCGCAACTGAAATAAACTACAACAGTGGATATAACCAACAGTACCGATGGGATTATGCTACATGTTTGAAGTTCTAAGAATACAGCCAGAACATGTTATACATCAATAAAGTACAACAAAATACAGAGTACAACAATACAAGAAAAACAGTTGGAAGCGGCATCGTGAGCGTAGGCTCGGTCCCATGCCCTCCTACTCCTCCGCAATAGTCAAGTACTTGTATAGGGACTCTTGCCCCTATCTACACCTGCAGAAAATTAATCCTTTTGGGTCGAAAAGCATGACCCAAACAGGGTGTGGGAAATATATCTCAGTAGGCACCCACCAAAGGCCCGTGCCCAACTGCTTGTAAGCATGAAACAATAGTGTGCAGTAGTAAAATGAAATAATGTAAGCAGTACTCAAAAGTCACTAATTACCAGTTATATTTCCATCTTATTATTCATTTAATCCATTAAATATTAGAAATCACCACAATGTATTTCTACGTAAACAGTCCACGTCCTCAGACAAGAAAAACCTTACCCTTAGGTAAGCAGCACCCAACCCGCAGGTAATTTCCCTCAGGCGTACCATAATTTTTACCTCAGGCGTAGGTAGTGTCTCCCTCAGGCATGGAGTCTATGGCCATAATGCACGGAAGAAGTTTCCCTCAGGCCGAAATAACTATAGCCCTCGGGCTAAATAGTGCAGTGCCCACAGGCTAATCACAACAATTCCCCCAGGAAAAACAGGTAACCGGGCCATGCCAAACATATCAAAATGAATTAAAAAAGCAATTACTCTCAAGGCAATTCTACAATTACTACATTGAAGGAATACCCTTGGGTATCCTGGCCAAACGGCTAAACAGTGAAACACACCCCCCCGGGGTGGTTCCAGATCCAAGAAATGATCCCAAACAGCATTTTATCATCACAATTTAATCACCTATGCAATTCTAGGAATTAAATATAGCAACGACCTCAACCTCACGACACCCCAACATGGGTTTGTGGCACAAAACGCACAAAAATACACAACAGTTGGAAATTTTCACCAAGCCACCTACCTTATACGGCAACGAACGTTATACCCGGACGCCGAATCCAGAAACGCCCAAGAATGGTGTTGATCTGACAAAGAACAAAACCCATTCAAATGTAAATAAATCCTGTTAGGAGAAGAATTGGTAACAACCAGCCAAGGAGGTGGAAGCCCTTACCCATGTGGTTCCAACGGGATCGTCCGAGACTAAATCGGATTCCCGAAGAACACCTGGCATATCTTCAAAGGTTCGGTCGTCCTCCTTGGCTCCAAAACAGCTCAAACGCCTCCTCTGCCAAAGAGGAGGCTACTTCCTGTTTAAATCCGAAAAAACAAAGTACACGGCGTGTACTTTTGAGTACACGGTGTGTACTTCTTTCATTTAATTGTTCATTTTACGGCACTGCCACACTGTTCAACCATCGACATGAGTACATGACATGTACTCTAAAGTACATGGCGTGTACGGTCGGTCAGCTGTCAGCTGCTCCAATTCCTTACTGTTTTGGCATGCCGACTGACTACACGGCATGTAAGTACAACTACATGGCGTATAGTCGGTTCCTACACCCCGCGTCACCAACATGGCTACACGCCCCGTGTACTCATCCCAACACGGCCAAAAGTACACATCGTCTGGAAAAGTACATGGTGTGTAGTTCCAAGATTTAGTATTTTTCCCCATTTTCCATATTTTCTCAAAAACACTTAAGGAAAAGGAAAAAGAAGAAGCCCGTACCTCAAAAATAATAACCGAGTTCTTACATTTTTTCTATGATGGGTTGTGGATTTCTCTGTTTTTTTATTGATTACAAGAATATCAATATAGTGAAGATCAAGTAAAAATATTGGTTTCCCTATAATTATGACCAATATGATCAATATAAGGGTTTGAGTTGGTTATACAATATTTATTTACGTTCCAAGTATCACCAAGTCATAATCATGGAGGGGGATATTACCAATTAATATTTTCAATGTAGGTAAAAACATTTTGACTATTAGATCATCTTATAATAATTAATTATAATGCGGTCTCTATGGATCTCCTGAATAGAGTCCCCTGTCAATATCTTGACCATTTATTTTTTGTGTTTAGGGACTACATTCTTTCATATTCTAGGACCTAATCAGAACATGACCATCCCTTCAGTATTGTGCTATGAAATCCTTGAGATCATTGCTTCTATGTGAATATTTCCATTATCACTTTCTGCAATAGGAAAGTGAATTTTCTGGGTCATAGGTTCTTAGGAGGAGGGGTTTTGGTGGACCCTGATAAATTAGTTCCATGATGTCATTTAAACTGATGATTAATATTTTTTATACCCGGATATTTTTTTTGGCCTGGAAGTGTATTATATTTGGTTTTTCGGATATTTATCAGCTATATTCATCAATAAAAGTTCCTACATGGAAAGGGGATATGTTTGAATGGATCTCATTTTGTTAGGAATCATTCTAGGAGCTTACGTTTACATTGAAAAAATACCCCTTTATTGATCATTCTAGGATCTACGAAATGGTAATTGGTTTAATGAAATTATTTTTGTTAGGGTATTTGATGTGTGTGGATGCAGGGTGATCATGTATTTTTGTATGGTTCTCGCTAACAATAGTCACACAAAAACAGTTACACAACCCATAACATGGATTTCGTAGTAATGATGCATTCCTTGACTCCAGGTAATCATTATCATTTTGGGGAGATTTTTATTTCTATTATGATCATAAAAACATGGAATATATACACCCCTTAAATAATCTAAATATAAGTTAGTATCATTGGGTCGAGTACCTTTAGAGGATTTATTTTTATATCATGTACACCATAGGAAAGGATAATTTGGTAGCCTATGATATAAAAAAGAATGTTTTTTTCCATTGGATGAGGGAGTCTTTTTATGAGTGGAATTTGATGGGCCTTTTTTCTCGAATTCATCTACAGACCGAGGATCAAATTAGAGATGAATTCTTGGACTTTGTACAGTTGACACCTTACCTTATATAGTTTATTCAGAAATATAATCTTAATGATGATTTGTGCTAAATATAAATGTACTTATTAATTGGTGGGGAGGTTTCTTATGAATTGTCATTGTCTTATGAGCGGGTTTTTAAGGGTCTCTTCATGGTGTTGTTTTCATTATGGAAAGTGGTGATGTAAGATATCTTCGAGTCTTAGTGGTCCATTCATCTTGTTAAAGCAATGAATTTTTATGATGTGACTTGTTGTTTCTTGGGGGCTAGGTATGATACAGGATACAGATGACTTTGTATCTACATTTTATAATTGTCAGAAGATCAAATATGTTCAATAAAGTCCCCTCATATTTCATCAGCCCATACCAATTTTTACCTAGAACTAGGACAATGATGCCATGAATTTCATTGTCGGATAACCTAATACTCAATGGGGAATGAATTCAATATGTATAATGATTTAACATCCATCAAAATCATCCCATATTATTTATATTTGGGATTAAAATTTGGGGGATGAATTATGATGGTTTTATGATCGAGAAATAGTGAGTATTCATGGTGTGTCTCCATCTATTAATTTAGACAGGGAACATTATTTTTTCCATATGCTTTTGGGAAGGCCTTTAGAAGTAATTGAAGTCCCAGATCATGTTGGGTACAACATACCACCCTCAAACAGATGATTGTATGGAGAAGGTAAATCTGATCTTGAAAGAAATATTTTAGGCACATGCATTGGATTTTGGAGGCTCATGGGAAATATATTTTTGGTTAGTGTAATTTTCTAATATTAATAGTTAATAATCCAAGATAAGGATTTATCCATTTGAGGATAATTATGATCAGTAAATCCGGACACTTTTAGGTTGTTCTAAAGAGGGTTAGAACCTATAGATAGGGATGAGTCTCATATAGGGTACATCTAATAAGGTCTATATAATATGGTAGAAATTTTTGACTATGTATACCCAAAAAAAGTCTTATTCTGATTTGAGGAACCAATCCTGGGATTCTTTTTTGGTGACTTTGTGTTTTGGAAAAAGGCACCTCACATGGATCACCGACATTTGGGTAAGCTAGGGAATCAAATGATGATTTATGTTAGATCTATTGAGTTTAATTATAGAGTTGGTATGGTGGAATGCTGGTTAGATTTTACATATCATTTTATGATAATATAGGACACATTCTCTGTCTCATAGCGGAAAAAAGTATAATATGGTTCTTTCTCATGTGTTCAATTTGGAAGAGTTAGTGCTGGAATAATATTTCCCTTGGTTTGGGAAGCTAGTGAAAATTGTCGAATCCTAGGAAAATTTTCAACTTGGTAAGTCTAAATCTATGGTCCATGTTATTTGGAATCATGGAAATAATGAGAATTATAAATGGGAGTGAATATCTTGGGTTGATGAGAGGTATAAATTTTTGGTCTCTAGTTAGACGATGGATAAACTTTCTGGGGGAGAATATTTTTCATGGTGGAGAGAATTGTCATGTTGGTGATTTTATTATGAGGTATTACTTTTTTATTATTGGTATTTTATTTATCTCATTGTTTTATAGGGAGTTTTTCAGGAGATAAAAACTGAGTTTTTTGACCCAAAAGAAAGTGGCATATGGTTTTCACACAATTAGTGGAAATTATGCTTTTTCCAAGGAGAAACTATATTCCCTAGATATAGGTACTCTCTAGGATGCATTACCTACATCAAGGGAATGATCCAACCTTTAGAAAGCCATTATTATTCAGTCCTGTTAGATAGATAGAGATTCATGGTTGTTGCATGGTTTGGAAAACTATGTAGGATATCTTTGTAGCCTATATAAGACATTAGAAATGAGGATATTACCTTTCTACCCTCCCATGATTTAACCTCAATTCCACCCATTTCTTACCTAATTTAGAATTTATTGCCATATAAACCTCCCCCTCTGCTCCATGCTCCCATAGACCTCTATATTTTCTGTGTTTTAGGATTTGGATCTTCATGAATTGTAATATAAGCCTCTATTATTTTAATTTCATCCTACTTCTAGAGTTATTCATACCTATTTCTTGGGTTATACTTTCTCCAATAGATTGGTCTCAGTAAAATTGGTTGAATCGTGGTTCCATTAGTTTAATATTTTTTGGTTTAATTATTTTTTTATTGGGTTTTCTTGTGATGTGGTAGTGGTTTTCCATAAAATTTAGGATGTTTCCAAGCAAGGGGTATGTGATTCGATGATTTATCAACATTAGATGATTTGGAATGCTTTCATGTTTTCTTAAATGTTTTATATTGATAATGAGTGTTTTTTAAAATGTGTTTAATCATGTTTTTGAGGTTTGAATGGCTTAAAAGTGATTTTACCATAAAACAATTAGTTTTATTTCATTTTTTACATCATGTTGTTCTTATAAAATCTGTTTTATAAATTTTGTAAGTTGTATAAATGTGCTCATAAATAGATTTTGTGTGTGTGTTGATTTGAAGGCAATTTCTCCAATGAAAATAATGATCTTTTAGTAATATTCATATTACATGATGTGTGTATGTGAAAGTGGTGATCTATGTGAAATGAGAAATGAAATTGAGAAAAAATAATTTTGTGGGTCCCACTAGTTTTAGTACCAATTGGGATTTCATATTACATGGTGGTCTCTCATGATGTTGTTCTCACCATCGATATGTGGTGGACCTTTCTACAATTTAAATTTTAAATAAATAATCTATTGAGAATTTTTCACTTAAAAAAATTATTGTAAATGTTTTCATTTTCATTCATAAATTTATCATGATAATTTATCATTTATTATTGTATCGTAGAATCCTTATCTTGGGATTTATCTTACAATACATTGGATCCCATCCAATATACACCGTCAGGTGTATGTATACTCTATTATTTTTTACTTATGTAATGTAAATATGTATCATGGTGGTGATGGTGGATCCATTTTATAGTTAACTTATTCTTATTGTGTTTTTGAAGGTAGTTTAATGGATATTTTTGTGTCTTTTCATGTAGGATTTGGGTTATGGTCTAGTTGGCTCTCCTCCTATTCTAGTGTCTTTTGTTTTTTGTTAAATTTTTAAAAATTTTAACTTGAAACTATTGTAGATCTTTTTTTATATTGCTCTTTATATGATTTTTCATTTTGAGTTGTAGTTATGGTTATACATCATGGATGAAATCATTCAAAAAATTTAATGTTAATACCTAGGAACTAGTTTCCAGCCCATGGAGTTGAAGAATGCTCTTTGGCCCATGTCACAGGATGGGTTGGCTGCCATGTTGGATGACACCCTATATTGGATTTTGATGGATAGTCCCCTATTTTCTTTTCCATGTATGTTTTTCTCATTATATTTCTTTACTTTTCCAATTCCTTTTTATAATTTGTCCATTTCCATTGGAAAAAATCATGATCTTTGTATTTCTCCCAAGGAAAATTTTCTATTTCCAAATATAAATTCATATATTTGGTTGAGAACTTATTCATGTACTAAATCAATTTCAATATCCTTGAATCAATATCAGCAAGAACATAGTCAATATATATTGAATATTTATTTCTTTTGATTAATTATTTTAAATAATTGTCAAATTTCATGGTCATTAAGAGAAATTATTTAACTTTTCACATCCACAAAAACTCTATTTTAGTTTCATTATCTCATTAATTAATGTTTTATTGATTTCTTTTGAACTCTTCCACATTAACTTTTGTAGTCCCTAAAAATTCATCATATTTATTGAAAAGACCAGCTTGATTTTAATACTCACTATTATCATCATCCTAAATTTTTATTGTGAAATTTCTATTTATGGAATTATATAGTTTCTTATCTTTTCCCTTTAAATAGAACATTATATTTTCAAATTTTATATCATCCCATTATGAGAAACTTTTTTTCTACTCATCACCATCCTTATAATATTCTTCTCCTTTTAAAATAAGATGGTTTTATACAAAATTTCATATATCTTCACACATGAAACACATTTTTTGGTATATTTTACATTATTAGTCACTCCCTCTTATACAAGATTCATAAATTAGTTATAGGAGTATTTAAAAAAATTGATGTATTCTTATACATTAAAATCATCTTATTCAAAATATTATTCAGTCTTAATATTTTATTACTTGAAATATTTAAGAGAAATTATTTTCTAATCAATGATATTTTTCTTAAATACGTTTTTATATAATTTTTTACAAGAAATATCAATACAATTCATAACATCTAATGGGAGTGTTCCAATATTATGATCATTAAATAACGAGACATTTTCATCAAACGTTTTAAAAAAAAGTAATTTATCTCCACAAAAACCATAGACTCATTTAATTTCTCACTAAGAACACTAATTGTGATGACAATTTCAATATAAAAAGGTTTTATATAATCATAAATTCTATTACCATTCCTCTTAAGGACTTCATACATCAAAATAAAACCCTATAGTTTAGATTTATTCATTATCATGTATCCTTGAAATGTATTTTCTAACTTATCCCATATACTCTTATTGTCTTTATTCAATTCACATTATGAAAAATATTTTCCATAATATATGAATAAATTACAATTTTAAGAATATCCATGACACTCTAATCATATGTCATTCAATTTTATTCATTGAATCACTTTAAAAATGAGGAACAAAAACATTAGTATAGCCTATAAAATATACAATTCTATTAAAAAACAATTATAACATAAAATCATTCAATATATATTACATTTTTTGTAAAAAATACAATATATTTAAAATTCATTGTACTATGATGATATACATTCATGGTATAAATTTAGTGACAAAATATAAAAACAACGAGGAAATATTTTTCATCAAAATCAATATAGCTAGACAAAATTTATGGAAACAAAAAATATATAATACCACATAGAAATAACCAACATGTTTAGTGATAATTCATTTGGGTGGGTGTGCATTAATTCGATCAATTTTATTTTTTGTTTCATTTAATAAAATCTTTCTATACATATTAATGTGACTACTTTTATTATTACTTCTCCCACCACAAAACACACAAATGACTAATACTATATTATTCAAGAACCACTACTAAAAATAATTAGCTAATATATCGAATGATATAGAATCACATTGTGCAATTCTTTCCACTAGTGATATCATAATAGATTAAAACATGTAGATATTATCTTTATACTCATGATGAAATAAATGTCGTGTAGCCGTGTAAAGTTCGTACACACTGATAATGATATATGGTTTGTTTTTCAACAAAAATATTCTTTAATAGAAATAATCATATATTGGGTTATTTTTTAAAACCTTCTTGTATTTCCACTTATTACTTTTCCATAATAACTTTCATAGAATGACTTAATCTTCCATTTCTCTTTTATGTTCATATATTCATTTATTAGCTTTTTAAATTATTTTAATCACTTTATTTTATGATATTTTAATTTTCAAAAACATATCATTTATTTTCACAGCCGTAGAAAATAATATTTGTTATTAATATAATTAGAAATCCTTATGTTAAAATTAAAATTTAAAATCCAATTGATCAACATTATTCAATATCTATTAAGATATTATCAAATTCTCCCACTTATTAATTAGCTAATGAAACTATCCTATAGAACACTAAAATAATTCATGGTTTCACATAATTCACAAAATTGTTAAATGTGTTTTCTTTTAAAAAACATCATTCATTACGATAAAGAAAACTTATTTTCAACATAAGGTTTCTCGTCTTCTCCTTGTCTTCATGATGACATCATGTTAACCTACATTATGGGGAGACATAGTTAACTACTAGAATATAGAATCATCAATAAATATCATTGAATTGAATCACAATGTCTCTATAATGAATGATCATCATGTAATTCTCCTCTATGGAATGACATTCATAACATGTGATGGGTATCCTTTAAATAACAGATTATCCATAAACATTTTTTCATCCCTGGATTTCATCAAATTTTCAAAATAATCTCCATTGTGTAACATTTATTCCTTAGTGAAAGAATCATGAATTATAATCATGATATATAACTAATAAAATATCATACTAATAATTATTATATTTATCTTCAAAACATTAAATAATTTCTATAAATAATTATTCTGAAACTCTTGTATAAATTACAAATAATTCTAATACCATATAAAAAATATAATTGTTAACATATAATATTTTAAATTTTTTCTATGTTTGGTATTCTCTCTTTATAGTATCAATGACACTTACATAGGATCATAATGAATCTTATGCATACTGAAAAATTATTTTTTTCTGTTGAATTTCCCATATTTTCGGATAATGACGTAAAATATGAATCTTATATATATATAGTGTAGGCTTTTAGGAATTTTATAAATTATAATGTATTATATCAATAATGAATTCGTTCTATATAGTAAATCTTGGATGACATAGATGGATTACATTTTTCTATCCCCAAATTTAATATTTTTCATCAATAAGATTACTCATACGGATAAAAGAAATTTTCAAATTTCATTATATAGGTTAATAAGAAAACTTTTATACAAAAAATGAAGCTTCATTTCCATTTCCAATTTTTAATCCACTACATTAGGTTAAAATTACTTATGTATTTCAATGACTCTAGTGAATTGAAAACATATGATGATTTTAGATTCAATTATTTTTTACACCAAAACAATTCCAAAAAACCCCAAAATTCCTCCAAATACATCAAATAATAATCAAACACTCTAAATAAATAGAATTTATTTCAAATCACATAATATACATTATTTTATATAAGATTGAATGTAATTTATTTATTTTAAAAAATTCACGAATAATAGACATATAGACTACAATTTATTTAATATACACTTCTCTAGAGAAATAAAATATTCATACCGACTCTTATTCTACTTCAGATCTCAAGTCCTCCTCTATTTAAAGGGACCAAAATATCCCATAACAACTCTTCGTCTTAACATAATGTACATTTCATTTTTTAGAGTAGTTATAAGATCCACATATATAAAATATTAAGATATAAGAGTAGATATATATAAAATTGAATGGATATTAATTTATGGTTTAATAGAGTATTATGAATATTAGGTATTATATAAGGGTAATATTATTTTTCTCAGATCATATGGGGGAATTTTTTTTATATTTGTAGATAGAATTTACATTACATCCTGATATTATGAATATTAATCCTGAAATGCTGTATTTTTTATAGACACAAATTAATATGTGGGTGGTGGATTATGTTTTCAGGTGTCATACCTGTCAATAATATAATGGTTAACATCATCTTCCAATATGTATGTGGTATCTATTGGATATTCCATGGATGAAATCTGAATATATTTTTTGACAGGAATGAATTATTTATATTAGGGGCCTGGTGGTATTAGGGTCAAGGATTACTTATAAATAGAATAATATCATTTCATATCTATTAAGGAATCAATAATTGTGAATATTTCTATGATAATTTAAATGGTGGAGATAATGAAACTCCTGGAGTTCCAAGACTGGTTATTACACATTGTATACTGTAATTTAAATCAATTAAATGAATATGATTATAGAATTACATTTGAACATAATTTTATTTTAAAAACATATGTCACTGATTTGATGATAATTAAATTGATTGGATGATTTAGTTAGTGTATGATATATTGAAACATACATTATAGTCTTTAGGGAACCATAGAAAAACTATTTCTTACTTTTTGAGTGTATCTAAAATTAATAATTTCATTTTTCTATTTGAATGGAACCACTTTAGGTATCATATGTTTTTATGTGAATATATCCATTATACAGTTTTAATGTCAGTGAAAAAATGATTATTGGACAAGAATATGTTCCCAATACAATAGATTTATTGAAAATGGTTTGTGAGTGGATAAAGACAATGAAACATCATTAGAAGCTATATACTGATTAGAGGATTAGACCAATGGAGTTAAATGTTCATAATTATGTTTTATTAATTTGTTACCAATTAAATTTAGACAAAATGTGACATATTGGTTTGAATATCACTTTGATATGCATCCAACAATATGACTTGTTGGAGTTTGTAGATGTGTTGGATTATTAGATATCAGTTCCACCAAGTCTAAAGAGGACTTTTGAAATTTTCATAGCTTTATATATATCAATTATTGTTCTTTTGTGATTGGTTAGGGTGATAGAGGTATTTAGGAGGATATGACATTGGTTTTGAGACATGTTGGAATTTAATACATGAAACATATGGTTTTGTGTTGATAGATCATTCTTTTATTTCATGTTTTTTGAAGCATTATGGATTGAAGGAAACTGTGTGGGATTGAGTCTCATAAATGAAATTTCAATATTCTTGGTTTTTCAAACATTCTTTCTTATAAAATAAAGGTTATTTTTAGATTTCAATTTAAATATGTAATATATTCTCAGGGAAGGTAATAGTTTTTAAAATTTATTGTAATGGTTTTTTTAAGTGATTTAATTATTAATTTAAATTATTTTTTTAAGATTTTTTTATTGATAATAATACTCAATATATCTAATATAGATAATTAGAATTTCAATTTCTAAAATTTTGTTGTTCTATGGGAGTTTCGAGAGGATGATTAAGATTTAAATTTTTAAATTTGATAGAAATTAATTCTCATATACAAATGACATCATCAAGGTAATGTAACATGACATTATTAGTTCAAAAAGAATTGCTTATAGTAAAATGATTATGTACTAGATTTTATATAAATTGATACCACTAATAGGTGATATGACATGAGAAACACATAATGTTTTTATATAATTTCATCATGATTATTTTGAAACATTATTTTTATTAAGAATATTTTAAATTTTATTTTATTGTTTCTATTAGTAAATGAGATTAGTTAGTCATAATTTATTATATTTAAAAAAATATCTTGTGGATTTTAATGGAATTGTATGTATTTATTAAAATTCAATTTGGAAGGTAAAATATCCTGGATTCATGTTAATGTACTTTTAGGATATTTGAAACCCAAAATGGGTTATTCAAATTCATTTTGTAAAGTTTTACATAGGTATGTATTTAATTTGTTAAATGGATTTAGATTTTTTATAGATAAGTCTTATAATAACAGAAATTTTAAAATTAAGCAATGATAATATAAAAAAAAATTGTTTCTATGGAGAATAAGAAAGAGTTTATGATAATTGGATTGAAAAAATAAAAATGGCAAAAAAACCTTTTAATTTTATTTTACACTTTCTCTAAAAAATGGGATGGGCCATAGGGTGAAATAAAAAATATTTCTAAGGAAATTGTGATTATTTTGATGTATTTCTTCTTAGGAGTGATCAAATAAAATATTTGATCGATTTTAATTGATATTATAGATCTATTAATTTTGATGTCTAAGTGAAATATATATTTAATATATTTATCAAAGGATTTATATGAATATATTGAAAATGTGTTTTTTAATGGAAATGGATTTATAGATTTAGAGAATAATTTTGATGAGATTTCATCAAAAGAAGTGTACGTTTACATGGTAAATAATTATAATATTATCTATAAATGTGTTAGATAAATATATATAGATTAATTGATGTGGTTTTGATTACATACTATATAACACATGAAATTAATTATGTATAAATTTAAAACATGAACATGTGGGAAGTAGAAATTTAATTATAAATAAATTATGAATTTAATGGAATAAATGGTAATTACAATAATTATAAACATATATGGTGATGTTATAAATAATAATATTATTTCTATTCTTTATTATTAAAATTAAAAACTACTACGTTATGTTTTAAAAGGAATGATGATGTGATATAATTTATACTACATTGAGGTGATGTAATGTTAGGTGATAATGTAGATGATTATGTATTTTTGTGTAAGATTTGATAGTGTCATGTTGATGTTAGAGTTACATGAGGATATAGGTGAGATTATTATTTTGATCTAAATTTTTATTATTTTTTTGGTTAAATATTTTATATGACAAGTTTTTATTCAATAAAATTTTGATCATTATGTTTTTTATTGTGAAAATATTATTTTATTTTTTGGTGTTTTAGCATGGAAGGATGTGGTTTTCTCTAATGATATGTGGTTGAGTGATGTGGAATTACAAATATAGATGTAGTTTTTATTATAGTAATTCTACCATATAACCACTTTTTTTGTACTTTACTCCTTGGGTGCTATAGTGATTAAATATTAAATTTTTTCTACCCCATTATTAGAAGTGTGAATAGTGAGATGTGGTGGATTCTGTGACCTTATTTTAATTATGTTGAATTTATAAAGTGGTTAATGTTGTGGATAATATTATTGGGGTATTTTATTGGCACGATATTTTTTAATATTTTTTTGAATAACTTCAAAATATCTATATATTTCATTCAATTTTATTTTTTTATGTCTCTTCCATTAACTTGTAATAGCTGATAAAATGAAATGACATAGTATTGTTTTATACTATATAATTAAAAATTTTCAATCAGAATTATATAATTGTGTTGATGGTGGTGTAAAAATATGCTATTTTAAGTATGAATTGATATTGATGGGATATGGAGAATTGATGTTTTAGTTCTTATCTTCAAATGATTCTAAGGGAAAAAAATTGATGATATACTCAGGTATGATTTCATTATACTATTGATTCGAGTTTTTTTATTATGGAAATGTGGTGGTTAGTTTTTAAATAAATATGGGCAATATATTGAATAACTATATTATTATACCGTTGGTGTTATCCTTCACCTTGGGACCTATTAGGGTTAGGATTTAGGGGTCACTCATGATCGTGTTTTCTACTTATGTGGATTCCTAACATGGTGAGGACAAGGAATAAAATATAATTTAGAAAAATCCACTTTAAATTTCAAAAATATTTAAATAAAAACAAATAAATTATCATTTAAAAAAATTAGACATGAATTTTAAATATGTAAACATCCATATCACACATTAACCATGAGAAAAATACATTAACAATATAATAATTTGAAAATATTGTTCTTATATAAATTCAACCCATTACCAAATAATTCATTTCATATTCTAACCGATAAAAGGAAAATTGATATGTTATTAAGAAAATATTGATTATATGTTAGTGAATACATTATAGCATGGAACTATTTCTATTCTGCTTCATTACTATAATAATTTCTTGGTACTTAATATCAATCAGAATGCATAAACATTCTATGATAGGCATGAGTTTATACATGATGAATGGGGTAAAAATATCTCTCACCATTTGAAATTGAGAGTCAAATAAAATAAAAATGGTGATTATGATAATAAAGCTCATTTTCCAAAATATCCCCTCCCAACATGAGATTATACTATAAACACGTGAATTAAAAAAAATTATAGGTTACGTATCAAGTTCAAACCCTTGTTATCTCTACATCTACAAAATCCTAAAATCCCATAGACTCTCATTTATACCATACTCTGAAGACCTTACCCAATTACCCATATTGGATCTTATATTGAGTCACCACATAGGTTTAAGAGTACCTCACCATATTTCGATAGATAAAAACTAATATTGTTGTATGAAACTGACATCAATATTAATTTACCACAAGATAATTTATAGTATACATATAAATTACAAGGAATCAATAAAATGGATTCCATGTTGAATCCCCCTGAAAAATACACCACCTTTCAGCACACTACAATGTAATAAAGACAACTAGAAAAACAATAAATCATAATTTATGTATTTATATAATAATCAAAGGAACATCCATAATAAGAAAATTAGAGAAATAAATAAATAAATAAATAAAAGGATTTCATTGGTGGTCCTATAAAAATTTCATGTGATAACATATCTCTAACACAACATTTGTTTCTAAAACCCTCCATATTTTTCACACCCAGATCTTCACTTCAATTATTTTTTTCAAATATTATTTTGGTTTGCAGTTTTTTCTTGGTTTCTAGGTGTTCTAAGATTAGATTTAGGGTCTCAGTGTGTTCTGGATCTAACACATTAGTATTAGAATTCATGGATGTTAATTGGATTTTAATTTCATTAAAAGGGAAGGTATAAGGATGGGTTGTCTTGAAATTGAATTTGTGACACTCCTAGTGAAAATTATTGTGTGGTCAATTTATTAGGGTGGTTTCTTCATCATTTTGGGGAAACCATGATCCCATTTCCATATATAAAAACAAATTTTTTTTTCTTTTATAAATCCTTATTTTTTCAATATTTTTTACCCATACTACATACCACATGGATTCCCCTGACATATTCGATCCACCATATCTATTTTTACCCCTTATGAAGTCCTAATCGTGGTGGATTTGGGTGATTTATTTAGGCATTGGGCCAAACTGTGAGACCATTTCTAAATTAAATGAAATAATTTATTTATTTTATATCTCATTAATTTTTTATCATTTTTGATCATTCAACCTCTCAATCAGGCCCATAAAACCTAGGCGCACCCCATGTTCCTTTTTCCATATTTATAGCTCATCTTTATCATGGATTAGGGTGAATTTATTCAAATTTTCTCAAATAATCTATATTTGAAAAATGAATTTTTTTTAATTTCATAAATAATTAATTTTTTACTATATTACCCCATTTTAGTCCACACATTACATTCTTGGTCTTCTTCTAACCTCACTTCTAATTTTTGATGCTTTTAGATTCAATAATTGGTGTATTTGTGTCAATTTCATCAATGATTGTCAAGTATGTGAATTCCTATTAGGTTCTATCCATTTACTTAGGGATTTACCCCTTTCTATCTATCTTCCCAATGTCTAGAAACAAGATTTTCATACCTAATGACGGATTTTGTATTTATGTTTCTAATATTGTGGATTTAGGTTCGTTTTCACTCCCTTGTGTAGCGGCGGTGGTGCACTACAGGTTTCTCAAAAGGATTTGGGGGTTTAGACATAAAAGGTTAGAGATTCCATCTGTACTCATTCCATAATTATTTATCATTCATTATTTACAAATTTATCGTGTTCCTCACATGTTTTTTGTGGTAATAATTCTGTTTTTGATGTAATTGGTTGAGTGTTTAATTTTAATGTTTCATTTTTTTCTTGAAAGGCTGTTTTTTCTTGTGTAACCATTGTGGTATAATTTTCGGTCATTTTATAACATCTGAAAGGGTTTATTAAATGTGTATTGTTCTTTCGAATATGGTTTCGTAGGGTTTTGGTGTTCTTTTGGCCTTGAAATATGGGGATTTGAGGGGTTTTATGTTCAACAAAAAATTAATACTTATGGTAAGTTTTTTATGGAAATTGTATATGATTTATAGAGTTATAAAAAGTGTAAAAAGGATGTTTATGTATTATTTTGGTGGGCATATTCTACTAAAATGTGTTTTTGAAACAGAAAATGATTATTATTGATGTAATAAAATTTGGTAACATTTTATGAGTTGTTGAGATGTTTTATTATATAGTAATAAGGGTGTGAAACATGTTCTTAGGCTATTTTGTGTGATTATGATGTTAAAATAAATTGGAATGTAAATAGATTGTTATGTGTCCTGATTTTGGGATTTTTTATATGTGTTTGTGTTTTTGAAATTTAATTCTCAGGTAAAAATTTTATTTCTTGACATATGGAACATGATTGAGCATAAAGTGAGAAACCTGGGTATCTAGGTGGGCGGACGTGTACTATTATTCTCGTGATTTGATGTGGTTTCATCCCTGTTTCACGTATAACATCTGATGATGAGAAAACTAACTAAAATATTATGATGATGTTGGGGACAACTAGGTTATGGGTATGTACCCTACTAGTGGCATGTGTATGAGAATAGATATTTATTATGGTTACATTTCATCGAGATACAAGGTACCTATCGCCCACTGCATGCTGATGCATAGGGGTGTTCCCGTTTCAAGTGCTCATTGAATATATGATACACACTATTGTTATATAGTGTCTTTGGATGGAACATTTTCTTGTTTCTTCGTTTTATTTAAAAGTGTTCATTCCTTATAATATCCCCCTTGAAAACATTTTTCATTTTTGGTTGCATCCTTTAGAAAGTTATTTCTACCATTTCTTGTTCATGAAACCTTCCAATATTTTTATCTTGTAATGTTTATTCACATGAAATATTTTTGTGGAATCATATTATGTTTAGGCTTACACAATATATTCATCCTTAGGTTTATGTGGACAAGGTAATCTTTGTTTCAAGTATATACAAATATTTTAGTGTGGGTGGTTCCGGTTGTTAGATTCCATTCAGGGTGCAGTGTTTTGAAGAAGGATTGAGGATTATAGACTCTTCCCATGTAGTGGCCCTTGCATTATTTTTTTTGTCTACTTTTGAGTTGTGTCCCTCCTGTAATTTTTAATAAGCCATGTATTTCAGTTATGAATTTTTATTAATGGTTTATTTGGATAAAATGTTCATATACAATTTTTTAGTGGTTTTAGGTTTTATAATTCTTCTAAATTCTGGTAAATCATTCCTAAAAACTTTTTTTATTATACATGGGTAGTTGGGCCAACCCATGGGAATCAGTAATACCCTTTAGGACTTTCCACAAACCGCTTCATGCATCATTTTCGATGAAGACATGATTTTTTTCATGAAAAAATGGTATTAGACGAAGGTTCACACTTTTCGTTCCTGTTCATTTGGGAAAGTGTCATGGTAGAAAATAGGTTGGATTTTTAGGCGAAGACATTCCAACTGTGAGTTGTGTTCATGGACAACATACATCATTATGTGATTCATGTCTCTAGGGGATGTTGAGTTTTATCTGAGTTATCCTGTTATCATTATTCGTCGATGATTGGGGAAATGAAACAAGATTTGGGCTAATGGTCTCAGTGAGATCGCAGGGCCAATAATGCCATGTGGAGCCATGGATATTTCCATATAACACTCTCTAAAATTGTTTATTGATTTGTGTATGTCCGCCAACCATATGTCCAATCAACCCGCAAGCACTAATTTCCCCTCACATTGTCTGGTGTCTTTTTATTTTAGAATTTTGGAAATTTCGTTTTGAATAAAATGATGATCACTTGATTTTAAGAAGTTTTAATTTCTTGTGAAATGATTTTATAGTAAAGAGGATTTGGTTTTATTTCTGAAAGGGTAGAAAGAAAATATAAAAATGTTTGGAAAGATTAAATGGTGTGTTTACACCTCTTTGGAATGTTTGAATTATGTTATGGTGGGTTTTGAAAATATGTTTTAAGTATATTTTTATGCATTATTGAAAAGTATTCTAAAGGGAATGATATTTTTTTTAAATATATGTTTTTATTTTGAAGATTATTTTTTATTTGGAAATTATTTGTATTTGGAAATGTTTCATGAACTTCTGGTAACTAGTTTTAAATGGGGATACATTATTTTCAAAATGAATTGGTGTTGATGAAATGGTTTTTTTTATAAAATAATATGTGTTTTGAAATTGGATAAAATTCATTGAAATTAATGTGTATGACTTGAAAGTGATATTTAATTATTTTTATGATGTTTTTATGAAAATTATTGTAATAATTGAATTGTGTTTTGATTTTTTTGGTTTGTTGTTTTGAGAAAAAGTAATTGTCAGCTGAATGTGCTGGATTTGAAAAGTGGAAATAAATTTTGTTTTAACCATTAATATTTCTTTGAAAAAAAACACATTAAATGATTTACAAGGTAAGATGGATAGTTAAGGGCATGGGTGGATTAGTTCTGGTATTGATATGGGGAGGGTTCCCGGTGTGGCATGGAAATAGGTATTTGTGAGGCCCAAGGGGTACCACTCGTGGAGGAACCAACCACCAACCTGATTATTTTCAAAGAGATGATTTTAATGGAAAATTTGATTTCTTTAGGACTGGTTTGGGTACTGTTTCATATCAGTTTTTGAAAATTTCATTGTGGGTGTATTTAGTTTGAGAAACCCTTTTCTTTGGATGATGTTTTGGGTTTTTATTTTATTGGTAATTTGGGTTTAAGTGTTGATTAGTGGCCCTTTGAGAGAAATGTATCAGTAATCCATTGTGGTTGCTCTCCTCGTGTGTTTGGACCACATTTTTGGTATGTTTCCACAAAAGGACCATATTTATTAGGACCTTAGATTTTTTATGGATAGGGTATTCCCCAATAAACATTTAATGTATGATTTAAGTGCATCCACATGTAATTCACCATTAACAGTCCCTCTAGTTGATTAGTGTAAAATCTCTCTTCTTTTGTTTCAGAGTTCAGTCTACACCTCATCATTTTTGATTAAGTGGATCCTTCCATGGTAGGAGAGTAGTTGAAGAAGATTTAAATACAGCTTAGTTAATTACGATTCTAGAGTTTCTTAATTCATCAAAGGTGATGTTTAACACTGTTCTGTCTACATGTTTCATTGGAAGTGGTGAAGGGGAATTCTAGTAAGGAAGGTGAAAATAATCGAGGGTCGTCAGTGTAGAATGATGCACTGAAGGGCCTCTGGGTATTTCATTTGTCTAATCAAGGCAAGGGATCATGTTGCGCAACAAATGTGTAAAAATTAGGTAATTGGAGGATGTGATGATTTCTTGTAGTAATATCAGGATACTTGGAATGATATTAAAGGTTTCACTCTGGGTAATGACCCCATCACTTACATCAGATATTCTCGGTGGAGTCTTGTTCTGTTGTGTTTTCTTTTTATGGAAATGGTGGATGTTGTGGTACCTTTCAAGGGGTTTTTCCTAAGTGATTGTTTTATTTTATTATAATAATTTGGAATTCCTTGTTCTAACTAATGATATCTTCCATGTGTTTTCCTTCGGACATTTTTTTGGGGTGAAATAGGTGATGAATGAGAATCCCCCAAGACCCTATTTGGGTAATGGTGTGTTGATTGATATAGATATTTTTTTGGGTGTTGTGATCATTTGCTCTTAACTGTGGAAAAAAAGATGCTTCAAACAACAAGGCTCCAGTATAGGCCCCATAATGAAGCTTTTCATGCAGCCAATAAATCTACATGGGTGTAATGGATCTTGGTTTCACATCCATATCATATATGGGATGTAGAGACACTATTATGATTGAATGTGATTTTTTTATTTCAAGTGGACCCATGTGGTGGAAAGGGATGTAGGGACCCTATCCCTCAAGGTTGTAATCTATGTTAGTGGATAAGTACATCCTTTCTTTTAGGGGGGAGGGAGGTTTTTTCTATAAACTCAGTGCTAGAACCCTTGTTTCTTAAACCCTAAATGTAGTTGTTCATGTATGAATAGCCTGGTAGTCTTTTTTTGATCTCATTCTCAGTTGAGATAAGTTACGGATTATGATTCCTATAGATGTGGGGAACTATGGAGTGTCTCTACTTGTTCAGATTTTCACTAATTGACCCCCCCCCCATTACATTGTGGATTGTATCTTATGCGGTCTTTGTGCTATAATCCCCTTCTAGTTGGTAAAGTTGGTTGGTTATTATGGTGGAGATACCCACCATGTGTCTCATATAGGTTCTTTTGGATTATGCCTAATGTTAGTATATCCCTTTTGATGGGGAGTTTGTTTGGTCTCCCCTTGTGGGTGTCCTAGTTCTATCTCGATAAATTAATTAGTATCTTATGGTGGGCAGTCTATTTGGGTCTCCCCATATCATAAATTTGGTTTTGTTCTTGGTGATGGCATGGTTGTAGGTACTCACATTAGAAGATATCTTACCACTAATTTGCATCCTTATGTAAATGAGGGATTGGAGAACACACAATGGGAGTTGGTTTACATATCATTGAACTTTTAATGTATAGGGGGTAAATGTTAATTGGTTTGAGTATCCCTTCTATTTATTGATCAACTTGTGGTGTTTGGTCCTTTTGGGGGTCAGTGAACATGGAATGGGAGTCCATCTTGGACTATCAGTTGGGTTTGAATTTTTCATCCGGCAATTCTGTGGGTTTTTTAGGGTTGAAAGATTTTTGGTGGGGAGAACTGTCACACCAAGATCTTTAATTTCGTGCTTTTTTTTCAAATCATATTTTTGTTAATAGTTATATCTTTGTTTTCAGGTGTTCTGGGATTAGATTTGGTTTCTGATGTGTTCTTGATCTTATTCTTTAGTCTTGTAAGTCTTGGATGGTATTGGGTCTCAAAAATTTTTGGAAGGTAAAATATAAGGATGAGGTGGATTGGAATTGAATTTTTGGCACAACTAGTGGAACCATTTTTTCCTGTTTATAGGGGTGGTTTCTGTACGATTTTGTCCATAACAAGATCCCATTTATAGAATTAAAAACAAAAATGTTTCCTTTATAACACCTTAGTGTTTTATAAAAAATTAACCCTTTACATTACCTTCTTGTCCTACCCAGACTTATTAAAACTACCATATCCATTTGGACCCCTTATGAATTAATAATCATGGTGGATTTGGGTGATTTATTCAGGCATTGGGCCAACCTAAGAGACCATGTATAGATTTAAGAAATTATTTATTTCTCTTATATCTCAATCATTTTATAACTTCTTTCTGTCATTCTATCTCTCACACAATCCTATAAACCCTAGGCACACCCCCATGTTCCATTTTCTCTCTTTAAATCTCATCTTCATCGTGGAATAGAGATATTTTCTTCAAGGTTTCTGAAATCATCTATATTTGAAGTGTGAACTTGATTCTATCATAAATCAAACATTTTTTCTCATTCCACGATTTTAGTCCCCACTCAACCTCCTCACCCTTATTCGAACCTCCCATAAAATTTTGGCTTCTCATAGATTCCACTATTGGTGTATTTGGGGTGATTTCATCAATGATTCACATGTATTTGAATTCCTCTCTTGTTCCTTTAATTTCCTTAGGGTTCCTCCCCTACTTTGTGATGTTCCAAATGTCTATCAACTAGGGTTTCATACCATGGTTTTTATTTTTGGTTTATGGGTTTAATATTTAGATGTAGGCTCATTTTCACTCCCTTGTTGTATGACGGTGGTGTGTTTGATGTTTCACACAAAGATTTAAAGGTCTTGGCAAAATGTTTGGTGATTCCATGTGTAATAATTATTTGATGATTTATATTTATTTATTTACTTATTTAGAATGTTCCTAATATGTTTTTGTGTTGTGAGAAATCTGTTTTAGATGGAATTGGTTGATTGTTTAATTTTAAAGATACATTTTTACTTGAAATGTTTTGTTTTTCTTGTATAACTCTTGTGGTATCATCTGGCGTAATTTTAAAAAATATGTACATGGTTTATTAAATTTGTCTTGGGATTCCAAATATGTTTCTGTAGGGTTGTGGTGTTATTTTGTCCTTGAAAGAAGTGTTTTAATGGGTTTTATGTGAAAAAAAGTGTTATACATCATAGAAGTGTTTGATGAAAATTATAAATGGTTTATTATGTTATAAAAAATTTTAAAAGGTTGTTCGTGTACTTTTTTTGTTGTAATATTATATTAAAATGGTATTTTAAAATTGAAAATGATGATTGGTGAGGTCAAACGTTTTTAAAATATTTTATAAATTGTTGAAATGTTTTATTAAATTTGTAAGAATGGTGTAAAACATGTTTACTGGATGTTTTGATGTGAGTATGATGTTATAATGAATTTTAATGTTAATATAGGGTTATGTGACATGATTGTGTTCTGTTGGGTGTGTGTGTTCTGGAAATGATATTTTCTTGTGAAAATGGTATTTCATGAGATGTGTAACATGATTGAGCATAAAGTGATAAACCCATGTATCTATGTGCGCAGATTTGTACTTGTTTGCTTGTGATCTAGAGTGGGTTCTTCCATGTTTCAGATAGAATTGTTGAGAATGAATACACTAACTAAACTATTATGATAATGTTGGGGACCACTAGGTTATGGGTATGTTCCCAACTAGTGCATTATTCATGTGATCAATTATTTATTATGGTTACTTTTCACGGAGATACGAGGTACCTAGGGGCCACAGGTAGGAAGTTCCTAGGGATGTTCCCAGGACTAGAGCTCATTGACTATATCATACTCATCATGGGTATATGGGGTGTTTTTATGGATGATTCAGTAGATTTTACATTTTATTTAAATGTTTTCATTCCTTAAAATAGACTCCTTGGAAACTGTTTTCATTTATGCTTGCATCCTTTAAAAACTTTTTTCAACATTTTCTTGTTTATTAAAACACGAAATATTTTCATATTATAATTTTTATCTAATTGAATATATTGTATAGAAGATTATTTGGATAAGGCACACACCCAAAGTATACCCTTGTGTGTATGTAGACTTTGTAATCTTTTTTGTAGGCATAAATAATGATTTTAGTGCCTGAGGATTGGGTTGTTAGCTTCCATTCTTGGTGGGGTTTAATGTGGATGAATTTGGGATGATTGAACCATGTCGTGTGGTGGCCCTTGAGTTCATTTTTTTGCTACTTCTATGTTTTTGACTGTTTGGGATTCCTCTAAAACCATGTAATTCAGTTTTTAATTTATAATAAAGGAGTGTTTGGATTAAATATTCAGATTCTATATTTTTATTGTTTAATGCTTATAAATTCAGTTAAATCGTTCCCAAAAAAAAGTTTATGATACCCGATCACATGTTCCAATATATAGATATTGTGATCCATTATCATGCCTTGCCACAGACTAGGTCATCGTTAGTTTTGATGGTGACTAGATGTGTTTTGTGACAACGTATCTATACTTTTGTATTAGTTTACATGTTTGATTCTTGTAATAGAAATAATAAGAATTGTATATATTAGGATGTCCATGTATTAATTGTATAAATGAAGATTTCATAGTTACCACTAAATAAAATAGATAATGATTATGTTTTCCACTCATAACCATGTTCACATTTCAAGCGACCATATGAAATAATTACCCCAATAAAAAATAATCCTAGTTGATTCCCATATTGGTTTACTAGACCATCCCAATACCTAATTATAACTACTTCATCCAACATTAAAAATTCCTATTTTTGGATAATAAAAATTAATCCAACAAGTAAATAATATAAATTATGATGTTTAACAAACTCAACTGTCTTAATGAACAATATCTTTTTGGGATGGCCTAAGGGTTCAACATTAATAGGTATCTTAGTATCACATTTTAGTACTCTAGATGGAATGTCTTTATGTCACTCCATGAAAAAATATGTATATAACAATAAATAGAGTTACATTCCCATTTAAACCTCATGTTTCAATACTAATGAATATTTTACATATGTATTACATAATGCCACATTTTATAATTTATATATATACAAAGATATATATTCATACACTACAGAACCCTATAGAATTACTAGGATAAGATATAGATGTAAACACAAGTATTATCTAACTCTACAACCTTGAATGTTAACCTAACTAATAACATATCCTCAGACCCTAGGTTTTATAGAACAACTATACAACACATTATCCCCCTATACCTAATAAATAACAAAAACTCATCACACCATATCACCACTAAAAAAACACATGAATCACCTCTCTTTAACACATGAAAATTCACCTCTAAATTCAAGAACTCATATTTAATTTTTACTAATAACATAGAATAAATCCATGTCCATTGAGGATAAACTCTCCATTTGACTTCACCACCAGGCTCCTTAGTTTTATTATAAATATCTTAAATACAAACCCATTGGTAAAGTACTAAACTAAATTGTTATCCAAGATTATTCAAAAATAAAAATGATATATCATTCCATTTTAGAATATATGTTATGGGAAAATAATCATGGTCCAATTAATAATTATTTTAATCTACCAAAATAAAAAAATATATAATCATGATGGAACCAAAAAATATCATAATTGGAATCATCTCGTGAAATAACACAAAAATATTGGTAATTGGTTTCATCACACATCTTTTATTAAGACATTAATTGTCTATTTATCACACAATAAAAATATATTCATTCAATTTGTATACCCATAAATAACCATGTCATAAGATTTGTATTTTAGTATAACCATATTTATATATTACAAATTCCTTTAAAAAATTGAATAAAAGTTCAATAAGACTCTTATATATGAAATATACCCTAAAAACAAAAAAATAATATATCATTTTATTTATAAATATAACTACCCAAAAAGAAAATGTATGGAACCATCATCAGGCCACCCAAAAATAATTCTACCCATAATGCAATATCATGCTCAATGATTTTTTATACCCTAATTTTTTCTATCATTATCTGAATTCTTATATTACTACAAAATATAATTAAGGTAATTTCCCAACTGACCCATTAAGAAACAATGTTATTAGATAGTCCAAAAAATGATCATGAAAGATAAATTTAACAGTTAATAATATACATTATTAAACGTATTTTAAAATTTTAAAACTCCTAATATAACCATTTTCTTGAGGTCATTTACATACCTTATTCATAGTAACATAAATAATCAGTGAAAATTTTCATAAATAATTATGGTTAAACACCTCACAGGTTAATCGATGCCCATAAATTGAATATATCTAATTTAATACATTCAATCAAGATGAATAAGAAGTACCAATTACAAACCCCTTAAAATATTTCTATTTAAAAAATAAAGGTTTAGAATGGTAAAATAAGATCAAATATGTCTGGGGATTATTTTGTATAATAGATAAAAAAATATTATTTGAAAATAATCATGATCATGAAATCTGATGGAAACACATAGAAGACAATGAGTAAAGAAGAGAGGTGAAATGAGATAATCCTTCTCCCCCAAAAACTAGTTTTAGCTATGATAACCACCCCTTTTACAATGAAATTATAAAATATTTACCTTTTGAGTTATTTTAAATAATGACCCTAGGCTTTTATGGGATCCTGGAGAACATTTCCCACAAACCCATAGAAATGGTAGTGGGTGGAGCTATTGTTATAACCACATTGTAACACCCTGATATTTTATGAAAAATATTCTTTTTAATTTCATTAATGTCTTGTGTTGTACGCTATACCAAAAGGAGCTTGCACAACACGCATCCTTGGCTTTACTTGCATTACACACAATTGCGACCTTCCTCGATAGCATGTGTAGTACGCAATACCGAGTTTCACTAAACAACGATATGCTATTAAAATATTATTAAAACTAGCCATTATGAATAGTAATAACGACCTTTTAAAATTTTAGAAATTTTAACTCTCAAAATGGACTTCATTTTGGGATTTAGACTATCGAATTTAGCCTAAGCTGAAATTTTGGTACTTTTCGGATAACTTTCATATTCTGATGAATAGTGAAAATTACTAAATTTTAATTAAAAACAACTTTTTTAATCGAAATAATTAATAGTGATCAATTATTAATTTGAGTGGTTTTAAAGTATATTTAAAATATATTTTTATAATTTAATACAATTTTGGTCATTGGATGTAATTTCACATTTAAACCAGTTATAAACAAGTGTCAATCTTTTGATAGTTATTATCTCTTAAAAACACGCTATTTGTTTTGACGATGGGAATTAATTTTTAAATTATTTAATGTAACTGATATGTTTTGAATTTGGTAAAATAGACATCATTTTTGAGTTCATAATATCAAATATATCTTAGGCCTAACTTTTGGTATTTTTTTTGGAAACTCTCATTTTTTATGAATAGTGAAACCACTGAGTGGTAGTAAAAAAAATGAAATTTTCATAAAACTTAATTTTACCGCTTCTGTGAGTGGAATTTCAAAAATATGAGAGACACGGTTGATGTCAGTAAGTAAAATGTGGTTCAATGAGATGAAAATAATTTTTGGTGAATAGTAACTTTTTACTTTTTTTACCACGATTAAAAGTAAATAGGGTAATTAAGGGTAAAAATGATATTATTATTACCCGAACACATGTCCTAATTCTATTGTATAAGTTTAATTCTACCAAAAACAACCTTAGGAATAAAATATGACCATTTAGGCCCAATTAGATTAGATTAGGACATTTATTATTATTTAATTCAAAGAAGAGTTAAAAGAGTTAAAATCAAAGTTTATTTACTAAAACATTTTTATTATAGGGTTATACATAAGATAAATTCGATTGTAAATATTAATTAGAAATCTAATAAGATTTCCTACATAAAGGTATTTTATTTATAATTTTTAGAAAAATTTAATTTATTTATGACACAACGATGATGCAGTAATTATTTTATTAATGAAATATTGACATAATTGATGTTATAAATACCCAAATAAATGTAATTTGAGACTTTTTATGAATTCCACTGATTTTATAGGTTAATATGACATGTTATTATTGATTTAATTAACTTTTTTTGAACTAATTATTCTGTTATGATTTTCACAAAAATCCATTACTAAATAGTGTCAAAATTGACATAAAATAGTTTTTAAAACAACTATTATATTATTAATTGTTATTTTATTCCTAAAAATCTAAGGATCGGAAAAATGACTTAGAAAAGGTTATATATATTAATAATAAACAACTTGGGGTTCTTTTGGCTTGTTATAGTAAGTTTATTAACCTTATAGTGTAGGAACACAAGAAAACACGGTAAAAGTAAAATTATTTAACTTAATGTTAAATCTAAATGATAAGGTTAAAATATGACCCTAAAATTGTTTAAATTATATTGGATGAGAGGATTTAGATCCATCCCCACCTTATCTTAGAAATAAATCAATTTGGAGCTATTTAAAACCGAATATAACTTTATAATAATATAATATTTTTAGTTTTCCAAAGGAGCCCCTCTCCTCCCTTATAAAAGGGAACCTCCTCCCTCCCTTCCTCACACCACATTGAGCCTTCAAGCTCGTCCAACCCCTGAAACATTATCTTCTCCACTTCCCTAGAAACATCCTAGAGGTTCTGGTCTACTTCAAAGACCAATCTTAGTGCCCTAAGAGGAGGTTTCAAAGAGGCGTATCGAATAAGAGGTAATTTCTTCTACCGATTCTTTCAAGATTCTTTCTTCTTCAACTTCTTCTTCTTTAGTTTTTTCATTATAAAGTAATAACATCAGTATCACTAATATACTGATATGTTATTATAAATATTAAACAAACCCATTTTACCTTCTATCCATCCTACGTAAACCAAAATCACCGCGCGTGCGTACGTACGGAATACCGTCTCCACGTCGTGGTGTAATCTGTTTTTCCACCAACACATTACATGGATGGGTATAATTATGTAATGAATAACTATACCTAGTTATTATAACATCATAATGATCCTGATATATTTTATCATCCACTCCAATTCAATTCAATAATTATGGAAACGATATCATTGCTCGTGCGTACATACGGACTACCGTCTCCACGACGCGATGAGATTCATTCTCCATGTTAACCATTTAAGAATGATTATACAGTATATATAAGAAATAATAATGAAATAAATGAAATTATAAAGATACTGTATTTATGTATATATATATATGTCATCTACTTAATTCCATTCAACTCAATAAGGAAACAAAAACAGCATTCATGCGTACGTACGGCCTACCGTCTCCATGAACGGTGTATTTCATTCCATTTATCGATCTATTATAAATAATTATATTCTGAATATATATTATATATAAATCATGTTTTATATTCTGTAATTAACTAATCATGATCTATGTAATCATATGAATAATTACAAGTCAAAACACAGACGACAAATGAAACAATTTTTACCCAAAACGCTCTTTAACATGGAATTTACAAAAGAACGGGTAATATAAAATCATAAGTGAACCATATATGATATCATAACAATTAGTATGATTCTGGAATAAGTCAATTACATTATTTAAATCATTATACAGGAGGTTCGGACCCTTACAAAGCAAATCGGACCTAAGGTAAGGGAAATATCACAATCTCATTTTTATCCGAGATTGATTATACATTGGAATTTACTGGGGTGTATTTTATCATCCACATCCATATTTCCTAAATATTTAATATTATTTCAATCCACCTATAATTTTCTAAATCCAATTTTACCCTTCGGTGAGTTTTTAGTAAAATATATGAAAGGAATCTTTTGTCGTTTTTCGTACGAGGTACTTTTTTACTTTTCCGACAAATGTACGAGAAGAATGTTTTTTAACTTATACGGCATGAATGGATTTTTAAAACATTATTTCCAAGAAGCTTCCTTTACAAGTTTTCATGTTTATTTTTAGTCAACTTATTTTAGTTTATAATTGTATGACATGTTAAGAAAGGAAAAGTTTTTTTGAAGTAGAAAGGATATTTTCCTGAAGAATGTAGTTCAAGTGTTTTTATCAAAATTATTTTCCATCTAAGATAATAAAGGGTTATGCTTCTATCCCTATTATTACATTTATTTGATTATGTTGTGATGAAATTATTTTTATGAATTCCTTTATCGTATATGAATTGTTTTATGATGTCATGTTGTGTAAGAATCCCATTTTTACTACATGGGTTATGCAATGATGTATGATTTATGATTTTGTGGCACACATAATAATGGTATCATTATGATATGGGTGGGACCTATATCTCCCTCCAATGCATTGGTTAAAGATGTTATATCTCATGAGATAGACATGAATGGAACAGCATGTTAAACCGGTTCAGTAAAATAGGACTGAAACGAGGAGTGAACTCGGTTCAGAAATGGACATTGTCCACTAAGATAGTATTGGAAATGAGTCTTGACTAATAAGAAATGATTTTCTATGACTATGTGTGTATGCCACAAAGTATCATGTTTTGTGTTATGATTATTGGGATTACATTTCACTATTATGATTTATCCCATGTTATGATATTATGATCTCTTTTGCAGGATTAAGATTTCCAAAATGTTATGTTCTTATGAATATGATGTGATTGATATTTCATTTGTTTACCCTTACTAAGCATTTGAGATCACCCTTTTATGTTTTTTCCCCAGGATATAAAGAATGGTTTTAGGTAAAAAAAGGAAGATCTTTATGGGAGATGTTGAAGATCTTTCACCACGCTTAGAAGATTATATTCCGAGTTTCCAAAGACACTAAACTATTACGGTCCTTGTGTGTGTTTTTGTTATGTACTAAGTATTCCGCAAAAGTAATGTAATGTCCATGTACGTCAGGCTTAGGGTCTCTATAGTTGGTATCGGAGGAAAGGTTTAGTCGACCTTTGGAAACTAGGATGAGAAAACTTTAGTGAGATCCCTAGAGATATTTATAAGGTATGTATAGGGATGTCCCTAAGGATAAGTTAAGTATAGGTTATAGTCCTAGAATTACGCTAACGATCTTAGAATTGTACCTAATATGTTAGATATTGAAGGTACTCCACCTTTATTATGTTGTTTTCCCTAGCATGATTTTTGCCTCTCACAATATTCTTTTTGGGTTTTAGACAATGGTTGGAACCCGAAGGAACCGTGCTGATCAATGCAATGGACAATTCAATGATTGTCCTCTTGAACAAACAAATGTTATGGGAGATGGAGTGAAAAATCTTATTTCTATACTTACACAAGCTATGAATCATTTTGGACTTCCAAATGATCAGAGAAGGGAACAATATTCTATTGAGTCCTTCATGAGGCAACGTCCACCTTCTTTCAGTGGGTCTTCTGATCCACTTGTTGCTGAACAATGGATCAGTACCACTGAAAAGATATTTTCAGTTCTTCATTGTCCTGAACATGATAAAGTCATCGTAGAATTATATCTTTTGGAAGGTGAAGCTGATAAATGGTGGGATCTTATCAAGAATACGAGGCAAAGAGATTAAATTGAGTCCATGGAATGGGAAGAGTTCAAGAACTTATTTTTCAATAAGTAATTCCCTCATATTATTCGAACAAAGATGGAGAAGGAGTATCTTGAACTAAAGAAAAAGGATGATGAATCTGTTGGTATATACAAAGCGAATTTTACAAGGCTTTCAAGGTATGCATCTGGATTTATCATCCAACCTCAATGTAAAGTTGATCGATTCTTCAGTGGCTTAAAACCAAATCTTTGAAGGGCATTAGCTGTAAGAGACTTCAGTAGCTATGAAGAAATTGTGCGTTGTGCTATCAAGGTAGAAATGGAAGTTGGTGTTACTCATCCATCTCATAGTTTTGACAAGAAACGAAAGATGGAGTTCAAGGAGAAATCTCAGAATAATGGTGAAAAGAAGATGAATGTTTCCTTATGCTCAATGTGTGGAAAGAAGCATGGTGGAGATTGTCTTAAAAGGACAAGTAAATGTTTCAAATGTGGAAAAGAAGGTCATCGGGAATTTGAATGCCGCAATGATGGGAAGAAGATGTCTAATGATGCAAACAAAGGGATACACAGAATGAACCTACTACACTTCAATGCTTCAAGTGCAAGGAAATGGGGCATTATGCTAATAAATTATCTAATCCAAGGGTTAGTGAAGATCGACATGAGCACCCGCTTAAGGAAAAGGACAATGGGAAGTCACATGTGATCACCATTGGAGATGTTGAATATGACAACGATGTGGTGGAATGATTAAGTGTTTTTGTAATGGGATTCCAAAATAATTTTGTATATAGTATCATGGAATATTGGAATATTTATGTATTGGTCTATTGGGGTTTTCAATAATTTTATAGTACTGGTAACCATGGAAAGTGATTGAGATATTTTTTTGGAAAAAAAGATGATATGCGCATAATGAAGGGAAAACTAGAAAATGAAATATTTGACAGTATTCATGAGCTCATTATTGATATAAGGACTAAGTGATATCGTGGTTTGAGTATATAGAATTTTGAGGATTTTGGTATGTGGAAAGTGTTAAATTTTAACTGCATTCATGTTTTCACTATGGTTCAATGGGTATTCAAGAGAATACATGATTAAGGCCTTTGAATGTTTGGAATGTGACCAACAAGACATATCTTATGATATATGGGGATCAACGATGGTATTAAATCTTCGGTAATCATTTTCACTATATTATGAGAGTGGACTTCAGTATTATGGATAAGCCTAAAGATTGGAATGGATTATGTTGCACATAAGTTAATATTGTTTAAGGAAAGAAGTTTTTTCGATATTATTGATGGGATGTTATAGTAATATAGTTTTAGAAAAAGGAAAACCTGCAGGACGGGCGACAGCCCATCGCGTCAGACAAGGCTGTGGGAATCGAACCCACAACCGAAGTGTGACTGGCCTTTATCGCCTACCACTGGCCTACAGGAAGTCCCTGTTTAGTAGAAACTAGTTTTATTATATTAAGCAGTATGATATATGAAGTATAAGTCCATTTTAGGAACCATATATGATTAATTTCACTATAGATCGACTTATGTATATTTAATAACTTTTTCTAACCTTTTGTTTGACACAGATGGAATGACCCGTCATTCAATCCCATGATATGCTAACAATTCACGAATAACAAATTCAACTTCATTTATTTAAGAGATTAAGTGGAGATTGTTCAAGGCATGAACAAAAGTGAGATTGTACCAAAATAAAGTAAGTATTTATTCTAATTCATATTCTTCAACTTTAGGGAAATTATCTTGAAAACCAAAAAAAATGTTGTCCTAGTGCTCTTATATCTGATGAATCAGATGGTACCTTAGATCGTAACAAATTTATGGCTTTGTGATTGCTGCCTTTTCCATAGCCATGTTCTCTACCACTCTCCATCAGAACATGATTGTTAGATTTCTCTTCCATATCCATATTTTCACCTATGTGGAAACCCAGTGATAAGTTTATTTTAGTAACCATTACGTTTGATACTTTTGTTTTTAAAGAGAGGTTTTGGTATTCCTTTTTACGATGTGGGTTTCTATAAGAGAAACTTTCGATTAGTAAACCATTTATAACCCCGACAAATTTCGAGGGCGAAATTCTTTATAAGGGGGGTAGAATGTAACACCCCGAAATTTTATGAAAAATATTCTTTATAATTTCATTAATGTCTTGTGTTGTACGCTACACCAAAAGGAGCTTGCACAACACGCATCCTTGACTTTCCTTGAATTACACGCAATCGCGACTTTCCTCGATAGCTTGTGTAGTACGAAATAGCGAGTTTCACTAAACAACGATATGCTATTAAAATATTATTAAAACTAGCCATTATGAATAGTAATAACCACCTTTTAAAATTTTAGAAATTTTATCTCTCAAAATGGACTTCATTTTTGGATTCGGAGTATCGAATTTAGCCTAAAATGAAATTTTGGTACTTTTCGGATAACTTTCATATTCTGATGAATAGTGAAAATTACTAAATTTTAATTAAAAACAACTTTTTTAATCGAAGTAATTAATAGTGATAAATTATTAATTTGAGTGGTTTTAAATTATATTTAGAATATATTTTTACAATTCAATACAATTTTGGTCATTGGATGTAATTTCACATTTATACCAGCTATAAACAAGTGTCAATCTTTTGATAGTTATTATCTCTTAAAAACACGCTATTTGTTTTGACGACGGGAATTAATTTTTACATTAGTTAATGTAACTGATATGTTTTGAATTTGGTAAAATAGACATCATTTTTTAGTTCATAATATCAAATATAGCTTAGGCCTAATTTTTGGTATTTTTCTGGAAACTTTCATTTTTTGATGAATAGTGAAACCACTAAGTGGTAGTAAAAAAAATGAATATTTCATAAAACTGAATTTTACCACTTTTGTGAGTGGAATTTCAAAAATCTGAGAGACACGGTTGATTTAAGTAAGTAAAATGTGGTTCAATGAGATGAAAATAATTTTTGGTGAATAGTAACTTTTTACTTTTTTACCACAGTTAAAAGTAAATAGGGAAATTAAGGGTAAAAATGATATTATTATCACCCTAACACATGTTCTAATTCTATTGGATAAGTGTAATTCGACCACAAACAACCTTAGGAATAAAATATGACCATTTAGACCAACTTGGATTAGATTAGGACATTTATTATTATTTAATTAAAACAGTTAAAAGAGTTAAAATCAAAGTTTATTTACTAAAACATTTTTAATATAGGGCTTTACATAAGATAAATTCGATTGTAAATATTCATTAGAAATCTAGTAAGATTTCCTACATAATGGTATTTTATTTATAATTTTTAGACATTAAATAATTTAATTTATTTATGACACAACGATTATGCAGTAATTATCTTATTAATGAAATATTGACATAATTGATGTTATAAATACACAAATAAATGTAATTTGAGACTTTTTATGAATTCCACTAATTTTATAGGTTAATATGACATGTTAGTATTTATTTAATTAATTTTTTTTTGAACTAATAATTCTGTTATGATTTTCACAAAAATCAATTACTAAATAGTGTCAAAATTGACATAAAATAGTTTTTAAACCAACTATTATATTATTAATTTTTATTTTATTCCTAAAAATCTAATGTTCGACCAAATGACTTAGATGAGGTTATATATATTAATAATAAACAACTTGGGTTTCTTTTGTCTTCTTATAGTAACTTTATTAACCTTATAGTGTAAGAACACAAGAAGACACGGTAAAAGTAAAATTATTTAACGTAATGTTAAATATAAATGATATGGTTAAAATATGAACCTAAACTTGTCTAAATTCTATTGGATGAGAGTATTTAGATCCCTCCCCACCTTATCTTCGAAATAAATCAATTTGGAGCTATTTAAAACCAATTATGACTTTATAATAAAATAATATTTTTAGTTTTCCAAAGGAGCCCCTCTCCTCCCTTATAAAAGGGAACCTCCTCCCTCTCTTCCTCACACCACATTGACCCTTCATGCTCGGCCAACCCCTGAAAATTTATCTTCTCCACTTCCCTAGAAACATCCTAGAGGTTCTTGTCTACTTCAAAGACCAATCTTAGTTCCCTAAGAGGAGGTTTCAAAGAGGCGTATCGAAGAAGAGGTAATTTCTTCTACCGATTCTTTCAAGCTTCTTTCTTCTTCAACATATTATTCTTTAGTTGTTTCATTATAATGTAATAACATCAGTATCACTAATATAATGATATGTTATTATAAATATGAAACAAACCCATTTTACCTTCTATCCATCCTACAGAAAACAAAATCACCACCCGTGCGTACGTACGGAATACCGTCTCCACGTCGTGGTGTAATCTGTTTTTCCACCAACACCTTACATGGATGGGTATAATGGTGTAAAGAATAACTATACATAGTGATTATAACATCATACTTATTCTGATATATTGTATCATCCACTCTAATTAAATTAAATAATTATGGAAACGATATCATCGCTCGTGCGTACGTACGGACTACCGTCTGCACGACGCGATGAGATTCATTCTCCATGTTAACCATTTAAGAATGATTATACAGTATATATAATCAATAATAATTAAATAAATGACATTATAAAGCTACTTTATTTATGTATATATATATATGTCATCTACTTAATTCCATTCAACTCAATAAGGAAACGAAAACATCGTTCATGCTTACGTACGGCCTACCGTCTCCATGAGCGGTGTATTTCTTTCCATTTATTGATCTATTATATATATGTATATTCTGAATATATATTATATATAAATCATGTTTTATATTCTTTAATTAAGTAATCATGATCTATGTAATCATATGAATAATTACAATTCAAAACACGGAAGACAAATGAAACAATTTTTACCCAAAACTCTCTTTAACATGGAATTTACAAAAGAACAGGTAATATAAAATCATAAGTGAACCATATATGATATCATAACAATGATTATGATTCTGGAATAAGTCAATGACATTATTTAAATCATTATACATGAGGTTCGGACCCTTACGAAGAAAATCGGACCTAAGGTAAGGGAAATATCACAATCTCATTTTTATCTGAGATTGATTATACTTTGGAACTTACTGGGGTGTATTTTATCATCCACATCCTTGTTTTCTCAATATGTAATATTATTTCCATCCACCTATAATTTTCGAAATCCAAGTTTACCCTTCGGTGAGTTTTTAGTAAAAGATATGGAAGGAATCTTTTGTCGTTTTTCGTACGAGGTACTTTTTGACTTTTCCAACAAATGTAGGAGAAGAATGTTTTTTAACTTATACGGCATGAATGGATTTTTAAAACATTATTTCCAAGAAGCTTCCTTTACAAGATTTCAAGTTTAGTTTTAGTCAACTTCTTTTAGTTTATAATTGTATGACATGTTAAGAAAGGAAAAGTGTTTTTGAAGTAGAAAGGATATTTTCCTCATGAATGGAGTTCAAGTGTTTTATCAAAATTATTTTCCATCTAAGATAATAAAGGGTTCTGCTTCTATCCCTATTATTACATTGATTTGATTATTTTTTGATGAAATTATTTTTATGAATTCCTTTATCTTATATGAATTTTTTTATGATGTCATGTTGTTTAAGAATCCAATTTTTACTACATGGGTTATGCAATTATGTATGATTTATGATTTTGTGGCACACATAAGAATGGTATCATTATGAGATGGGTGGGACCTATATCTCCCTCCAATGCATTGGGTAAATATTTTATATCTCATGAGATAGACATGGCTGGAACGGCTGGTTAAACCGGTTCAGTAAAACAGGACTGAAACGAGGAGTGAACTCGGTTCAGAAATGGACTTTATCCACTAAGATAGTCTTGGAAATGAGTCTTGACTAATAAGAATTGATTATCTATGACTATGTGTGTATGCCACAAAGTTTCATGTTTTATGTTATGATTATTGGGATTATATTTCACTACTATGATTTATCCCATGTTATGATATTATGATCTCTTTTGCAGGATTAAGATTTCCAAAATGTTATGTTCTTATGAATATGATTTGATTGATATTTATTTTGTTTACCCTTACTGAGCATTTGAGCTCACCCTTTTATGTTTTATTTTCCCCAGGATATAAAGAAAGGTTTTAGGTAAAAAAGGAATATCTTTATGGGAGATGCTGAAGATCTTTCACCACGATTATAAGATTATATTCCGAGTTTCCAAAGACACTAAACTATTACAGTCCTTGTGTGTGTTTTTGTTATGTACTAAGTATTCCACAAAAGTAATTTAATGTCCATGTACTTTAGGCTTAGGGTCTCTACACACATACTACCTATTGGAATGATTTTAGGTATCTATTATCCCACTAAAACCACTAAAACCACCTCTCAAACTCCCCAATGATGAACCCAACATACTCCACATGATACAACTGGGAAAAATAAACCCCCCTCATATTTTTATCAATTAGAAACTAATAAAGATCAATTTATATAAGATTATAGTAACTCATTTGTTATATCTTATAAACATCACTTATTTAATATATAATTGACATTTATAAAACATTTATTATAATTTATGATTTAATAATATCCCTAATTGTCTCTTATGATCTACCTTTTATCTGGATTAAATCAGTATGTCATATACAATGTCTACTAAATTTTTTTTCCAAAGACATGTTATAATGTTTATTTATAAAATAAATGAACACTTCTGGAGTATTTAAAAATATGAATGTAATGAAAAACGAACTCATAGTATTCCAAGTCACATTAAAATTCTATCTTTAGTTTGTTAGGCAATATTAACCATAATTGATGATATTCATACTAGCACCCTATTTTTAAAACTAATAATGATCCACTTGATTATAAAAGAAAATAATCAATATAGGTAAAATGTGATGTGTTTTTTATAATCCATTAATTTATCATTTATTTATCAATATAAATCTATAGATGAACATTAACCTTCTTGGAATAAAATATTATTATTTCCCAAAGTAAAATATTTAGTGACTATATTATTTTTACTATAGTTTATCCAATCATGTATCTAGATTCTATTATTCCACTAGTAATATATAGTGATATGTTATGAAAATAATTCAACCTTAAGAAAAAGTAAATAGAGAATTATAAATCTATATTTAATGGAAATCATGAAAAATTATCATCAAAAACATCATGATAGGTATCTAGTACAATCAAAAGTGTAGATTATTTATCTGTATTTTTATACATTATTACTAACTCTTTTGGATTTTATATAGGAACAACTTATTAATGATTAGTGGGATCATGTAAAATACTCACTAGTTGAAGTTAAAGCCTTCCCACTCCATAGGATGATTACTAATGAATTATTTTTCAAAATATTTTAAAATAGATGAACCATTTAATAACATAAATAATAGCCCTTTCTATGGGAATCCTGGCCCCGAGAACCACATACGTACATAACCAAAAAATTTAAAATATCTTCAGAACCATTTAATATCATCAGCCGAATACGATATTTTATTCACCACCACCATAAACAATCAATATATAAATCATAAATCATGTACTAATTCAATATATGAAACAAAAATAATTTTTATTTAGGGAAAATTATTTCCACAGAAGGATATACCATATCCTGGTGAAAATTATAATGATAAAATATAATAATTTGAAACATTAAATAGAATTAACACATAATAGAATAGATAAATATCTTCTGAATATGAAAAATATTCTATTATGAAATGAAAAATATTGGGTGAAGCGTAAATCTATATAGGTTGAACCAACCCCATTAATTCACCTACACAATAAATCCTTTTGAAAATCACATTGGATACCACCGTTTCATTGAATATATATCAACTATATAATATAGGTTTGGTAAGGTAAATAATGGTGACAAAACAAAATTCAGGGATATAATGAACACAATTAGGACCATGAAATACAAAGAATTTGTGATTTCACTCTAGGATCAGATCCACTCAAACATTAACACAAGGTATGAATCAACATTAGGGGTATAAAAAATATAAAAAATATTTGGATAAAATTAATCATGGTAGGAGAAATTGAATATTAACACTAAAGAGAGGGGACAATTTAGATAAAATTTCCAAACCCAAATAATGAACTAATAATGAAACATCAATTTTTGTAAGCAATGTAACACCACCCCAAATGAAAATAGTTATGTATAAAATCACAAAAGAAGAAAAGGGGAAATTGTTAAATATAATGAGTGAATGAATTGGATAAGATTATGAATAATAGAATATGATTCAACATGAAAATCAATCATAGATGCCCTATGAGTGTCCTTTGATATGTGGAAATCATTAGAGAGAATAAATATATCCAAAAAATTATGTACTCAAGAACAAATAATACTAATATTAACGAGATAAATCCAACATCACAAATGATTAAATGTCCTTTTATAAAAATTATACGGTATTCTATTTATAATTTTCTAATATTCCCATATAATGAAATAAAAACACCTACAAAAAATAACGATTTGATCCTTGTGATTAACTATCCAATCCTTAAGGATAATCAAATCCAAATATTGTTATCTTAATGAATAAGAAATTGCATGATAATTAAACAATAAAAAATATTATCATACATAATAGAAAACTAATTCAATGATCATAATTTTCCCTGAATGATGTATGATTATTTATGGAGTATGTTATACTCTACTAATATCCAAAACTCATCATCTCCCATGAAAAAAATTAAATGATATGATCTAGTTATAAATAATGAATAATTACATATATTTGTCCTCTTATGTTCTGGTTTTATCCTCTTATTACAAGATTCCCTGTTTTCTATTAATCCATGATCCAATTTCCCCATATTATCCATTATATTCCTCGATCAATGAGCACTATTATTAGAACTATTACTATTCTCTTATGGAAATTTCTGATTGGACATATTTAAATTACAATACTTCCACATTAGTGGCATAATCAAGGTGAAATTGGTCCTTAATATTTCACATTTCAATCCCACCATAGTAAAAGAAATCTAGTTCTCCTTCATATAAATAGATTTAGAATGTATTCATTATATTTTTAGAGAAATAAATTATCTTCATATTATACAAACTAAAAAAACATGGTCCTATATATAACTAATTAAGCAAGGAACATTCCTTTTATAATCGTCATTGTGACAAAATGCCGATTTTTTCCATATTAACCATTTTTGTATAATTAAATAAGTTCATTATGATAATCCTTATTCTAATATTAGTCCAGTTACTCTTCTTAATACACATGGATTTATGTCACTCATTCCTTATCAAAATTGACCGAAAATAAATAATCCCAAAAAAAATTCATTTGTCCTATGTCAATTAATCATCCATGATCTATGTATATAAAAAGATATACATTCTCCAACATTAGATCTTTATGATTTAATTAATAATTATTTTATTATCAATTCCAAATTGATCAATTTACTTATGTGAGCGATATGAAAATATTATCTCTAAAAAATTCCTCTTCATTCCTTTAAACAAAAGTCACAAACACATATATAAAATAATATGGATTTTATGAAATTAAATAAAATATTTATATATTCCAACCACTCTTGAAATATATTGGGTGATATTTCACCTATAAATGGAAACATAATTTACTTGTAAAACATTATCTCCCAAACTACATCTTTAGGACTTTCTTAGTTATCCTTCTTACCAGTCTTCTTGGAATCCTCCATGATTATATTTAAAAGTTATATATATATAATAAAATTATCCCCAAATCCACTTCTACATCTATCAGGAACAATTACAGAAAGATTATTAACTCTAAATTATTTAAAAATTACATATTTTTAACAACTTATAACCTAAAAAGAAGAATTTTTCATAACATTTTCATCATTTTTAAATACATATTTTTTTCACCTACATATTTGTTAGAAAAAAACAATATTTAAAATTTTAGTCTACAGTAATTTTAAAAAATAACTTTCTAATAAAATTTATATATGAAATTTAAAAATAATCAATCAATTGATTCATTAAAAATATATTTTCATAAAAAATAACTAATTTCCAAACAAGGATACAATTCATATAAAACAAATCCTATAAAAATTATTTCATACGTAGAAGTTTCTATTATTGGGTATTGATAATTTTTTATCTCTCTTTATTTTGATAAATTATATTCTCACAAAATTTAATGAAATTAATGATTTTTATGACATTATTTTTATCATTTATAGTTTTTATTCTTCAATTTGATTAATAATATTTTATGTCATCAATAATGTTTGTTTTTTAGTAGTGTAAAAATTTAATCCTTCTTTTCAAAGGCTCTAATATCTAACCTACAACCACAATTAAGGGAACTTGGATATCAAACTCCATGGTGAGTCTATATTTGAAGCTCGTAAAAAGGTTAGACCCTTCACAGTGCATGCCATAGTTATCTAGGGCATTTTATAAGGCCTTCAATTCACATATAGGGTGGGTTGGTCTCCCAATTGGTACCATGTATAAGATTCTTCAATTTCATAGTAGGTTTTGAGTGTTAATACCCCCTAAAAACATTGTTTATTATTGTTGCATGTTTAATGAAATACCATGCCCTCGACCTATTGATTTTCTAATGTGGGATATTTTCTTTTTTTGTTCTTAACCTATTTTAAAAACATGAAAATGATATTGACTATTTGATCCATCTAATTTCAACTATTTTATCATTCTTGTTACACTTTGTATTATTATTCTTCCCACACTTCTCCTATTTCTATTTTAATGACTCCTTTTTCTATCACCTTATGTATATCTCTAGTACATTAGTGACTGTCACTACAATTTTAACAAATAAAACTGACCTTCTGATTTCATGCCCAGCCTATGGAACTTCTTTGAAATATAATTTAAATCCATGATTCATCAATATTTCTCCTTTATCAGTTATGTGAATCAAAAATGGTGGATTTCTATTCTAGAAATGTTTTTTCTTCTCTGAATGTGTTCCCTTCAATAGAAGAAATGATTGTTCTATTTTATATGTCACCTATAACCTAATTGAAATATATCAAACTAATATATTTTCGTATCATTGGAAGCCAATTGTATAAATGTTTCTACCATTAGAAGCCAATGTTGGATCATTTGGTAACATTGGACTATCAATGGATGTTCATCTTATCATCGGTAGAATTACTTTCTTGACTCTCCTTATATTATTCAACAATACAATTTTTCCGCAGTTATTGATTTTTATTTTATTATAGGATAGAAAGTGGAAAGTTAGTATATTTCTATGCACACTATTTATGAATATCTAGACAAATCTGAAAGTAGATACTATTTTTATCTAAACATTGACCCCAATGGTAGATACTATATTTTTCTAACATTGGACTTCTCAAATGTTAGATTCCCATTTTTTCTATTATTGGACCTCCCCAATGGTAAGTGCCCATAATATATTCCATTGTGAAACTCCAATTAATGGTTTCCTATTTTTCTACCATCTGGCATCCAATAGTTGATACTCAATTTCACTGGTAGAAGAATTCTATACCAATCTCTATTTCAATATTATATAATCATTTAATTTATAATTAATTTCAATATTTGTTTAAAAAAATTATTATTCTAATATTTTTATTTTTATTTTTTAAAAAATAAATGATTTTAATGTATTACAGATATTAAACATGAATATAATTAAATGATGTGTAAATGTATTTGTAATAAGACTTTTATGATCATTTTTACATACAACATATGCATTTTTGTAATGCTCTATTTTACTACATATTGGTTATCTTAAAAAATATAAACATATTAGTTATCATTATAACTATTTTATAAATATATATTACATATATTTTTTTTGTTTTTTGTTTTATTGTTTTATTCAAATATTTAATGGTGAAATAAAGATCGCAAACAATTTTTGATTATTAGCACGTTCATTACAATCAATGTTAATGATCATATTATTTTATAAATTTTTAAAAAATATGTGATATGTAGATGTTGGATATGTAGATGCTCCCAAAATTATTTGTTTTCAATTATTCAAAATTAATATTTTTAAGTTGAAATAATTAAATAAGGAAACTATTTCTGAGATTTTTTGACAGAAAAATATGATACAATTCATGCGGCTCTGAATTGATCATGAAAATTATTTCACCTATATTATATTGTTGTGATCAATATAAAATCATCATCAATTTCATTTTCCACCACTTAACTGGTTAAATAGTTAAAGATTCACATAACTTCTATATCATCTAATCAGCTTTTGTTTTATTTTTTACAGTTATTTCACTGTTGTAATTATTCCTATAATCTATTTTTTCACTAGATTTTTTTAAGATTTTACATCCCAATGAAATATTATTGGGTTATTCCTCTATACAATAAGAATGGCCAGGTTTTTTGATAAATAAAAAATGATGGTCGGTTTTTACTACTTCAACAATCATGGGTTACATAACCACTTTTCAAAATGTCAAATCTTGTTTTTATGTAATAATGTTATTAATCTATTTAAAAAGTGAGTATTAATTCATATTTGTATCCTCACATATTATAGGTTACTGATAAGAGTATTACGATATCAATGATCTGAACTACAATAAAAACTCATGGTGTTTTCTATTTTTATTTCCTATGCACTGTTAACACTAATCTAACTCTAAAGTAATAATATCTATTTTAAAATCTTAAAATAAAAAATTGACTCTCCCCTCAAGTCACTACTTACATACTAAGGGAACCAAAATTTGGTATAATAGTGTGGTTCCTTTTTTAGAAATTGGCCTTTTATTTTTCTCACAAACTATTTTTATCTAACCATTATCCATGAATTAAAATTCTATGGAAAAGATCCACTACATTGTTATAGAATGTCAGAAATTTGAGATGTCGAGTCACATCTGACCAAATCACATTAATGGTTCTGTCTATGGTTACTGGAAGGATATAATGGAGGTATTTATTAATAATATCGGTCGTTATTATTTTTAAATATTTAAAAAATCATATAAACATCCTGATGGTAATTTAGAAACTCTTACAAGTAATGATTCTAGAAAATGAATTTTCAAATTAAAAATTTATGAATCACTTATACTATTCCATATGTAGAAATATGAATAGTCATATTTGTTCCTGTAAAAAATCTTTTGACATTTGGATGACATTAAATTCACTCATAATGGAATTTATATGTTTTTATAACCGAGATAGGTATTCACATAACTGAATTTCAATAATTTTTAATGACTGATCAAGAAACCATAAATGATATGTATAACAGATTAACCCAAATTTTAAATAATATGGTTCACCTGGATAGACCATAATGAATGATGATCTCATCTAATTATTAATTTGAGCTCTACCCATGAAATGAGATTTATATAAACTGTGTATTGATGAATGAATTGGATTAAATGAGTGCTCAATGAATTAGTTTATAGGATCACTTATTTAATATGATATGGAAAGGATAAACTGAAAATTTTATGATCATGATAAATGTAATGGTTTTTATTTTAAATAAAATATAAATTTTATTGGAAATTCCACTGATTTTGAGTTACAAAAATGTGAAAATAATTTTAATATAAATTTTACCAAAGTTGTGTATAGGTACATGATGGATATGGGAGTATTTAAGAAGAATCCCAAAAGATATCATTAAAAGTATGACATAAATAGTAGTAAAAGTGGTAAAAGTTTTAAATATGATGTTATCGAAAAAAATATTCTATGAGTGCATGAAGAAGGTGAATATAAAATATGACTTTCCCAAATTGAAACAATATGGAAAAGACAATAAATAAGAAAATGAAAAATGAAATGAAAATCATGCATTATTTAGTTGTACTTAATTGTAAGACTCACGATTTTAGGGGTTTTACTGTGGATAAAATCTTTCAATATATGTTTTATGTATAAAACTATAAATGAGGTATACTATGATTGTAATTGTAGTTTTGGTTATGAATTTGATATTGAAAATGAAGTAAAATAATTTACTTTTCAAACCAAAAAAATTCAATGTTATATCTTCAAAATGGATAAACTCTACAGGGAAGTATAAAGATAAAATAAGAATATTAGAGAAGAAAATAAATAAGTGAATGTTTTTTTATGTAAAATTGAATTACTAAAGCTTGTAGATTCTGAACTGTTAAGAGATAAAAATCTGAACATGAGAATAAAATATTTCATGTTAAATTATTACGATCATGACAGAATATATAAATTAGTTTCTTATGATTTAGAATAAATTTAAATGTATTTGAAGAAGCTTTAACATGAAAATACGATGGTAAAAAATTATAGATCATGTTCAAATTTGAAAATATGTATTGACCAAAATTTGTTCAAAAACATAATGAAAAACTAAAAATAGAATTACTAGAATAAATGTAACTCTATATATTTTTATTCAAGATCAAGAGAAATTTGATAAGGTAATCGATATGAACAGTCCCAAAGTAGGTAAAAATAGGTTTTGTATATAATAATCAGGTTCTTAAGACATATTAAAATACCTTTTTTAAAAATACAAATGGGAATATTTTAAAGGATAGATACACTATATGTAACAGGAAATAGAATTATTGAAATGAATATTATTTAATGATTACTCTTTCATTAAAATATAGTTATCCCTTCATTTCTAAAAATATTTATTCTAGATTACTGTATAATAAATATCAAAAATCTATTCGTGTACCTAATTTTTTTAATGATAATTCAAATTTTCACAAACAACTATTGGTACAATATTCTTGATTTTATTTATAGGAATCATGTTTAAAGGGTTCCAATTTCACATATTATATAAATAGGGGGTGCTTAATGAACCTCACTAGTAAATTTTTAAAAAATTTATCATTTAACTATTATGATGGATGTACTATCAATTTCAGTGAAAACATTATAGGTATGGATAATGGTTTTGGGAACTATGTTAAAAAAATTTCTACCTCTTAATGTTTCAATGGGGGATAATTTTTTAAACCACCACTAGTCAAATAAGTTTTTGTAAAATAATATTTCTTCTCATTTAAATATTTTTATGGGTAAATTTATATTTTAAATGTTTTATCAAAATTGTTCATGAATAATATTATATTCTATATAGAAAATTTTTTAAGAATTTTTTTATTTACATTTTTATATACATATTATGAATATATATAATGACCTATTTTACTACATATTTATTTTCTTGAGAACAAGAAAATTATTATTTTTATTTTAAACTATGTCATAAATATATCATATATATTGTTATTAACCATAATAGATTTATTGATTTAATAAAAATTATCTTCATGAAATAAAGACTGTGAAATCATAGGGATTGTTATCATACTTTTTACAATCAATTTAAACTACAATAATATTTAATTAATATGAGCAATGAAGTGGAATGAAGATATTTGATATTTTGACACTATGGAAGATACTTTTTTTAAGGAAACAGAATTAATAATTTGGAGAATCAATTAATGGATACAAAAAATCACCTCATATTATTTTACAGATAATTTTGAAACAATTTCTACTGCTCTAAATTTATCAAGAAACATCTTAATATTATTTTGTTTCTAGATCATTGAAAATATCCATCACTTTTATCTTCCACCATAGAAGTGATCAAAGAACTAGAGTTACACTATATTTCTATATCATATACTAAATTATTATTTTATTTTATTTTTTTCATTTTTAATTGTTCCAATCATCTATTCTTCAACTATTTATAGTTTAAGGCTTTCCCATCGAAAATATGACTCAGTGGGTTATTTATCCCATCTAAAATGAATTTCAGTTTATTTCACCTTGAGAAATGGAATGTATGATGTGAATCCTTCAAAAGTAATGGGATATACCACCATGTGTGAAAAGGTTATGTTTCAATTTTATTTAACTCTGTTATCACTCTCTTTAAAAAATAAAGATATAGTTAATACTTGTCACCTCATATAGTGTAAGACATTGAAGAAAATAATAGAATCATAGTGATCTAAATCCATATAAAATCATCAAGTGTTTCCTATTTTTATTTTATTATCTCATTTTACAATGCTATGAATTTGTTATAATAATGTTGGTATTATAATTTTAAAAAATTATTATTCACCCCCCCACTCAACTCAGTACTTTCATACCATGTGACCTACTAGAATTACATCAATTGGCATAGAAACGTTCATTAAATCCTATCCAAATAATCCTCCACTAGTTAAGAAAATTATTTATCACATCTAACAACATCCTATAAATTTTTCATCAATATATTATTCTACATAGACTATTTGAGAATCTCATGGAAAAATATATAGTGGGATTCTACAATATTTATATGTATATATTTTATCCCAGCTATTATATTACCATCGAGAACAACATATTTTCCATAACATGACATAATATATTCTATAATACTATTTCATAATTCCTTGACTATGATTTCTATATCCCAAGACCAGATTTTGGTCTACCACATGATCTTAGGGACCCCCTCCCCTGATCATCAATGGATGAAAACTAATATCAATTAAAAAATAAAAAATATGGTTAATTATTATCCCATGATATCAAAGACTCATCCCTGAATTCCCTTCCAAAAAACATACATTCTCTATATAATTTTTTAATAAATCCACACAATGAAATTTTACATGAATCTAAACAATGCTATTAATTTAAATTAACCAAACTGATCACTGAAAAATAAACCCACTAAAATCAACAATAACCAAATCTACCCTAACACAAAAATTTGATTCACCACTACATATCTATTAAATTAATGATCCATAGATATATATTAATAATTACTAAGTTAATATCCATACACATATAAGGAATAATATGTTGTATATATACTCAAAAGTTTACATGTAAGGGTGAGTTAAGGAACTCAATAAGGATGTATTATTATTTGTAAAATATTTTCATGGCAAAATAAATTTACAATCAAATTCACAATCCATGTAAATAATCCAAAATAAACTACAATAAACGTGGAGATAAGAATATTTCAAAAATATTATTTTAAATCATATGGATTAAGGGTAAATTTATTTAAAAAACATTTAATTGTACCCAAAAAAAGAAAATGGTTTAATCACTCAAAATTTTCTATTTAGTTTTCTTGTAGTTGTCATATTATGTTATAATTAAATTATTTAATGTTTTTTAATAATTTACATAAAAATATCAAAATCATTCACCTAAAAAATTTCATTTTAAAAAAAATTCTTTGAGAACCCAACCCCATAATGGAACCCACTGGATAGTGAATAAAACACCAATGAATTGTATCACTAATAATTCCACTTAATGTATAAACCAACTGAACATTTTCCATTTATTAAACTTATGGTATAACTATATAAATTTTCCAACATAGTTTGTAGACATAATTAAGCCTCACCCCTTTTCACTCAACTATTACTCATGAAACTTTACAAAATCATTAACCACTCAACTATAATGAACCTCTATTGTATAGGTTTCAGGATTTTTAGAACATCACCACCTTCTTGATGTTCCCAATAAAATGACCCACTATATTAATGTTTTGTGGTATTATAAAAAATTTAAAAATTAAATTTCCAACAAAAAAGTTCACACAACTAACCAGGTAGAGAATATTTCACCAAAACCATCATATAAAAATGATTCAATTTTTATCACATTTCCCAATAATTATTCCAAAATAAATATAAGGCAATAAAACCCAATAAAACTCAATACAAATTATAAATCACTATTTTATTTAAAGATTATTTATATATTCACAAATCATTATACTTAAAAAAATCATTAATTTAAAAAATAGTTGATTAAAAAAATTTATCAATTTTGATTAAAATATTGGGAAATTAAAATATACCTAATTTTAAAAAAAAATATAAATTTTATTGTAGATTTATTTTTTCTGCAAATTTGTACATATTTTTGAACAAAAATATTTTATTAAAAATAAAGAAGTTATTTTATTAAATAATATTACCATATTTATCCATTAGTCATGGAATAGAAACAAATCAAAGTGTCTTCTCTAGGCACGCCATCATAGAATCTATTTGAATTTCAAATCAATTTCTAGAAAAAATATATTCATCCTTCAGTCCCTATAAATTAAAAAACAAATCAGTCATTAAATAAAATATTTTTTAGAATGAATAAAATCCAAACAAAATTATTAATATGGAGTGAGAGAGGGAAGATAAAAAGAATGGTCAAAGGAAATGGAAAATTAATTATATATTACCTTTAATGTAGCGGTTATTCACCCATTCCTTAAGATATATGCATGAGAAAGTGGTAGTGATTCCCCAAAATCACCAAATATGTGACATAAAACCATTCAATGTAAATTTAATGTCCTATTAGAGATAATGGAAATAATTTTTTTTTAAAATATTCACTTTACATCGATAATATGGTTTCATGACCTTCACAACGCCACAATGATGTGTCTATTTTTGATATTTTTTATTTCTTTGAGTTTTATGGGGTTTATATGAAAACATTATAAATTATATTGTTTTTTTTAAATTCATAGTTAGAATTCCTGACCAATGGTTACATGAAATGTGACTGTTCAAGATGAAAATTTAATACTAGACAATAATTCATAGTCTATTATAAGTCATAATAATTGTGTAATATCCAAATGAAATTATGTATAAAGTAGATAAATTATTAGTTTAAAATAATATTTATTCTTAATTTTCCAAATTCTACACAAATAAGATTCACATGATTTTTGTGAGACACTCCAACATACCTGCCCACTCCCTCATTATATCTCCCTGACTCGGATGCCACTAACGGGTTCCCCGAGCCGGTGGATCACAAGGCCTCAATTGCATCTTCCCAAACCCCATAGGCTTCTGACTATTAGTGAGGGACTTAGATGTGTCCATGGGAAGACTATCAAATATTTTTAAAGAGTAACATAGTTTTATTAAACATGAATTTCAATAGAGGATTAATATATAACAACTCAAATGTAGACTAATGATAAACCTCCCAAACATGTATATGAAAAAAAAACAAAAGAAAGTCAAAATATAACCTTATTCATGTATTGTCACTACAAAGAATATAGAATAGGTATATAGACTTAAGTAAAATAAAATACATTTATCAAAATACCATAAAGTCCAAAAATAGCTATCTCATCTAGAATCATGAGCTTTATATCAATCTAGAGATCCCTTACACTTAAGAATAGCCCAATTTCAAGAATTAAAAGGTGGTAACCTGAACCAGTCCCTATATGAATTTATATAGTCAGTCAAGGTACATAATGACATATTGAGAGAGGGTGTGGGATAAAATACATGTAGACCACTATATATGGCGTTTAAAAAAAGTCCATGATTTGAAATAAAATCTATGAATTGTGATATGTGTATCCAATGAATTAAATAAATGAAACAAGGACCCATGGCATTTGTAAAATATGTAAAGTGGACCTGTATAGCCATAAAATGACCCCTAAAAAACAAGGGGTAAATATTTAAAAAAGGAAAACTTTAAAGGAAAAACACCATGTCCATTTATGAAGAAATAGTATCTCATATCACCCAAAACCACACATGATAATCGGTATAACATATAAACAATTACCAAAACACACAACCAAAAGTGTCATATCAACCATGACAGAGTTGTATAATCAATAATGCCATAATTTCGGACGATTTATCCATATAATTAGACGTGTCATATGTCATGGGGCCTAATCTTATTTATAGTGAACCATGTAATGTTTCTTACGTCCAATGATAATATCTATGGAAAATAAGCCAAACTTGGAATGGGGTCTAATGATCATTTCAGTAAACCATGTTCATTACAATCCCAAACAAGCCAGACCCAAGGGGTATCAAGGCCCATGCATCCAATAGAATATAGATCCATGGGTAAATATCACCCAAGGAGTCCACTACCACTATCATGCTCTATGGTGTATCACAACCTTGGTGTCCAGGTGAAATATTCATTTCAATCATTATTTTCAATCATTTACATTCCATGAATTTACCCACTCACTTCAATAATTTAACATTTTATCAAAAACACAATTTACATCATGTTATCACAAGTAAAAGAAGAAAACACATCTCTTGATCAACCATCTCATTTCATTTCAATTATAAATGGGGTTCATTTATCTATTAAATATCACACACACTGGTTTGGTGGTATAATAATTGTAAAAGGAAAGGGAACACACCATAGTGATCTTGGGTTGGGGAAATAACCTATTGATAAATCAATGGAATAATTATTAATCCATAATAGGTTTCAATAAGTGTTATTAAATCAATAAATTAATTAATATGGTTCCATTGGAAATTTGGGTGTGTTTTACGATGAAACCATGGAAAATAAAACACCAATCCCTAAAGTAAATGTATAAACCACATAATGTATATACATGGTAAAACACTCACCCAAAATTAACCTCTAATTCAATCCAGGCTTGTATAATAATGAATCACATATGAAAACACTTAAAATATGGCATATAATCTTTCCCCTTAATAGCATTGTTGATACAAATACTAACAAAGAACCATAGAATATGAATTGAAAACTCATTGGTGCAGATTCAATGAACTTGTCAGTGGAATAAATGGTGTTTAAATATTGAAACATCACCAAATACTACATATTGGAATAAAGGGTTTCTCCTTTATGATAATTAAAGTAAGGTGTGGATTTTTTTTGAAAAAAAATATAGTCAGCAGCCCCAATTTTTAATAAATTTACATGGGTAATTACATAGAGTGTAAATGATTTACATGTTGTGTATTGATATAGGTCTACCTCTATTGAAGAAATAAATAACATGAAATAAATGGTCATATATAGACCATTACATATTAGGTATCACAATTACATGGTGTAATATTGTCCTGTTATAAACATATATCCCTCCTGCCACTTCATTCTAAAAGCTACCAAACCAGCCCACAACTCGGTGTAGGTTCTATGAAAAAATATAATACATAAAGATTTTATCCAAAAAAAATCCATACCTCAATAAACATTTAGATAAAATAATAACCCCCCATTAATGAAATTAATCCCAAGATTTCTCTCCCATGGGTGGTCAATAATCAGCTTAGAAGAACTACAGAAATTGAGCCCAAGTGTTTGACTCTCTCTCTCAAGTCTCGTCTTATAAATAGATGTTCTTACATAGAACCCATAATAGAATAAATAACCACCCACAAATAACCTTCATGTTTCCATTAAATTTTGAAATCAGATTCTCTTAAAAGTATGCATCTATATGTAACTCATCCACCAGGTTCTGAAAAGAATGAGATGGTTTATAATGAAAATGTAGAAGCTGAGAAAAATGGAATATGTCTTATATGGATTAGGGACTTTGGGAAAACATCTACTGATAGGCTACTAGACCAAATATATATATAATCTTGAATGACATAACATATTGTGTTGGAATCATGCACAGTCTCTTAATCCATATATGTCCTAGCCTCGATCATATATGTAATAATACCCAATACTAAACCTAAAACTCTATAGTTCATCAACATAGATCATCTTAATATTTATATTGATATTATGTAGTCTCCATCCTCTTTCTAATCAACTGGACTACTTAGATGTCTTCTACATTGTATATGCCCTAAAAAAGCTGTCTCACCTGCCTCAAACCCATGAAAGGGTGATTTTTAGGACCTATTGTACAATTAACCATATTGATATATCTATATAGCCACCTATTAACAATTTTTTTAGGAGATATCAAAAGGGGGTATAATCCTATCCAAATATCACCCAAAATCTATGATTCATTCCAAAAACATGTCATCAAGATCTATAATCAAATTCTCTAACCATAAAATAGTCCAAGGGTGGTTTATTGTTCTCTAATCACATATGTACCCATAAACCTATTTAAACACTTCAAAAAATGAGACAAAATGGTTATTCCCTCTCTGAAATAGTAGTATGAGGGACCCCGTGAAGTCATTCTATCTCACATATATAATACCTCCCAACATCATCCACAATGATGGTCTCCCTAATCAACATGAAAGTGTAGGATCCGGGCGCAGCGGAAGCGCGTTGGTGGGTTTTCCCAACTTTAATTTTAACGTTAAACAACGTTCAATCCGAGATCCGTCACGATATAAAACTCCGAATATTCGAAATAGAACGAAGAACATAAAGAAAAGAAGTGTCCCGGAAACCTTGGGGAGGATCATCATCTATTGATTATAATTAATTTAATTAATGCATAAGAATTACCTCGTTGGAATTCGTTCTTCGTTGATGTGTCCGATCACGATTCGGTGAACCGTCATTGCGTCATAGAATCCAAGTGTAGGATTCCTCTAGCGGTGATCCACACATGTGTAACGTATCTCCGGACGTCCCCGAAGGGATCTCCGGGTGCTAGTGCGGGAGAACCTTCGCTTGCGATGTCCGCCTTCGACCGCCTTGATCCGGTGGAGGATCTTGCTCTCGTAACTTGAGGGCATTCTTGGTGGAAAGGGAATTCTCTCTTTCCTTGAGAGTATTTCCAAATCCGTTGTTCACAACAATGGCTCTTCAAAATATTGGGGTTGTGAGGATATTTATAATCAGGTTTGAGTTTAATAGAGTTATGACAATAAATAAATGTGTTACACGTTTTATTTATTTCATTAACTCTTATTGAAAACCCCCATGTTCAATTATTAATTCCTTGACATGCACCCACACTGATTATAATAAATATCATTTAATAAAAAAATATTAAATCCTCAAAATCCCAACTGGAAAAACTACACTACGTGTAATAATTAATACATGGCGTGTACTTGTTTTCCATAAAACTACAGGGAGTGTATATTTAATATAAACGGCGTGTACTTTTATTTTTCATTTTTCTCCACCACATTTATTAGACCTTGAGGATGACTATTTATTTCTTAAATAAATGTAACTGCATTACTCGCTAATAAATATATTATTTCATCCACAATATATTCTCTCGAATAACAAGTGTCAAAATAAATGCGATCAGACATCCTTAAATAATTATTAAACCACAGTCGAGAATAATATTTATTTAACTTGTTAAATTAATATTTAACTGAGATACATGGACACAATTAGTGTGTGACCCTCTAGGCCTCTTTCTCAATGGCATTAGGCTGAGTCTACCTAAAGTCCAAGGTTAGCATCTAGCAACATGCCAAGGAACCCATAGAGAAAGAAGTTAACGCTGCAATGACGTATCACCTCCTATGAACGCTTACCGTGTAATATAATCCCTTTGTCTCGATATCTCTAATCAAGCGGGTTGCATGCTAGTTCCATCAACCCATGTGCTTGATTATTCATTCTTTGACTTCCCGGAATTGAACTTGCCCATACCTTACCATGGCCATGGATTTATTTAGGATATATCAGTTCCATCAAAGGGCCTGAGATATCTACTTCCATTATGGAACTGAAGGTACAAATCCTTTCTCACATTATCTATTAATGCGGTATTACTCGTGATGCACCCAACGTATCCTACCTCGCTGCAAACAGTGTGTCGTCACAGTTTTCGTCAATACATCTAAGTGTGTGAGTTGTAATACCCATTAATAATAATCTTAAAGTCTAAGGACCAATACACACGTCCGCAGATAGGAACATCCAATGACACTATGAAATGTGGATTTCCTACTGGCGGGTCTCGTTCTCATAATATCTCCTTGGATATTACCAAGGGCGCACACCATGAGAAGGTGCCTCAATCTTTTATGAGTCTTCACCCCTAATGACCTGTATTATTTGTGTCCCTCAAATAATATCATCCAGCCATAGAACATACATTCAAGAACAGTGTTATGGATCTTCCGGGTTCTCATCATAGCAGGGATCCACTACGACCCTTTAATGTAATAGTTGTCCTTAGGAAATTATCGCATGACATGTCACGCAGAAGAACAATCAAGATGTGATAAGGATTTTATTTAAGTGAATAAAGTACAAAGTAGTTGGTTCTAGACCACCAACTCCTACAGACTCCCACTTGGACTAGAGCCAACTGCTAACCGCCTTTAACCCACTAGCTCTCACATGATATTCATACTTCTGCTGATATATGCCTTTAGTCATGGGGTCCACCACGTTCTCTTCCGTGGACACTCTGCTCACTGCAACATCACCCCTTTGATAGAAATCCCACAAGAGGTGATATTTCCGGAGTATGTTCTTTGTCCGTTGATGTGACCTTGGTTCTTTTGCAAGATCCACCATTACAGTATTATCACAATACAATGTAATGGGATATTTACTTCTAGACACCACATAATGCTTCTGAACAAAGTTCCGAATCCAGACGGCTTCCTTGGCTGCATCAGAAGCTGCTATATACTTGGACTCCGCTGTAGAATCGGCAACAACTGGCTGCTTTGAACTCTTCCAGCTCACAACTCCTCCATTGAGACAGAAAACATATCCATATTGCGACTTCAGGTCATTTTGATCTATTTGAAAACCAGCATCAGCATACCCTCTAGTGACAAGATCCTCGCCACTTCCATACACTAAGAACATATCCTTAGTTCTTCTCAGATACTTAAGGATAGTTTTAACAGCAGTCCAATGTTGTTCTCATGGATCTTCATGATATCTTCCTACCATGCTCAGTGCATAGGCAACATCAAGCATGGTACGTAACATGGCATACATGATGGATCCTATAGCCGAAGCGTATGAGATCTTTCTCATCCTATCTTTCTCTTGTTGTGTTTGGGGACACATTTTCTTAGAAAGATGTAAGCCATCTGACAATGGAACCAATCCCCTCTTGGATTTTTCCATACTAAATATATTTAGTATCTGGTCAATGTATGTACCCTGACATAGTCCAAGAAGCCTCTTGGATCTGTCACGAATGATCTTGATTCCTAGAATGTAGGCTGCATCTCCTAAGTCCTTCATGGAGAAACACTTGTTCAACCAGTCCTTTACTGACTGTAAGGCTGGTTAGTCGTTTCCAATAAGCAATATGTCATCAACATATACCACTATGATGATGACCACATTCCCATTAAACCGCTTATAAACACATGCCTCACATTCGTTCTTAATGAAACCAAATTCCTTTATGGATTTATCAAATCGAACGTTCCATGACCTGGATGCTTGCTTCAATACATAAATGGATTTCTGCAACTTGCAAACTCGTTTGGATTCACCTGGTGTCACAAACCCTTCTGGTTGTGTCATATAGACATCTTCCTGAAGGTTCCCGTTAAGGAATGCTGTTTTGACATCCATCTTCCAAATCTCGTAGTCATGGTAAGCTTCTATGGAAAGTATGATTCTTATGGATTTAAACATGGAAACCGGCGAGAAGGTTTCATCATAGTCAATTCCTTGACGCTGTCTGAATCCTTTATCCAATATCCTTACTTTATAGGTTCTAACATGACCTTCCATGTCCAGCTTTCTTTTGAATACCAATTGGCATCCAACAGGCTTTACATCAACTGGCTCATCGACCAGAACCCAATCGTGGTTCTGATACATGGAATCCATCTCAGAATTCATAGCTTCTATCCATCTTGCATCTTCTGAGCTTTCTACTGCTTCCTTGTAGGAGATAGGTTCATCATTGTCTAACAATAATGATTCACTATCCTCAGTGACTAGGAAACCAAATCTATCCAGTTCCCTTACCTCTCTTGAGCTCCTACGCAATACTTGTGTTTCTGGAACCTCTTCCACGGGGACCTGTGGAACATGTTCCTGTACCAACTCCTTTGTATCTTGAGCATCAACATCGTCGAAGTCAATCTTTCTCCCACTATCCTTCTTGAGGATGTGCTCCCTCTCAAGAAAGACGCCTTGTCTAGTGATAGTCACTTTCTTGTCTTGAGGGTTATATGGGTAATATACTTTCTTTTCCTTGGGATATCCTATAAAGATACACATCGTGCCTCGAGGTGCTAGTTTGTTGCCTGAGAAGGCCTTAACACACTCCTCGCATCCCCATACACGTGTGTGTGACATAGTGGGTTTCCTTCCATTCCATAACTCAGATGGAATTCTATTTGCCGCCTTAGTTGGTACTCAGTTTAATGTGTATGCTGCAGTTTGTAATGCATATCCCCAAAAGGATAATGGAAGATCCGCATAACTCATCCTCGACCTCACCATGTCCAACAAGGTGCGGTTCCTCCTTTAAATAACACCATTCCACTGTGGTGTATTAGGAGGAGTGAGTTGAGATAGAATTCCAGACTCCCGTATATAATCGATGAACTCTTGGTTCAGATATTCTCCACCTCGATCCGATCGAAGCGTCTTTATCTTCTTACCAAGCTGATTCTCTACTTCATTCTAGAATTCCTTAAATTTATCTAAGGACTCTGACTTATACCTCATTAATTAGACATATCCATATCTACTCAAATCATCAGTAAAAGTAATGAAGTAAGAATATCCACCTATAGCTTCTATTGGAAATGGTCCACACACATCTGTGTGTACCAATCCTAGAAGCTCTGTGGCCCTTTCACCTTGTCCACCAAAAGGCGGCTTGGTCATTTTCCCTTGTAAACAAGTGTGACATCTATCAATTGGTTTTAGCTCAGTAGAGTCTAAATATCCATCTTGGCAGAGCTTTGTCAAACGCTTATCGTTCACATGACCAAGGCGGTGATGCCATAACTGGGTGATGTATGAGTCATGTGAGTTTGTTTCATTATCGATTGCCAACACTTGGTTTTCGTAATTCAATACATACAAACCATTATTTAAATGTGCCATACCATAACATACGTTGTTCTTGTAAAAGATACAACCCTTATTTCCAAATTTGAAAAAAATCCATCCATATCCAAACAAGATACAGAAATTATGTTCTTCGTAACACTAGGCACATAATAACAGTTATGTAAAACCAAAATCATCCCAGTCGGCAATGAGAGGTGGTAGTCGCCAATAGCCAATACAGCCAGCCTTGCGCCATTGGCATCTCGAAGATCCACCTCTCCTCTAGAGATCTTTCTAAATCTACTTGGTTCCTGCATTTGAATACAGATATGAGCCCCACAAGCTGTATCTAATACACAATGTGTAGAAATAGAAATATTTCACTTGATAACCAACGCACCATTAGCATCCCCACGCTTTTGGGTGCAGTTCCTCTTCCAGTGGCCCTACTTTCCACATGCAAAACACACTGCCTCTCGTTCCTTTCTCTGCCTCTGGATCATCCCCTTCTTGGAGGGACGGTGCTCGGGGGCTTCAGACCGTTTATAAGTCTTTGGCCCCTTTTCCTTGTCCTTCATTTTCTTTTTCACCATAAGGACCGCGGGTTTGTCATTCCCCATGTCCTTATCTACCTGGCGAATCAAGGTCAGAAGCTCCGATAGACTCTTATCATTTCCACTCATGTTATAGTTGACAATGAAGCTAGAGAAGGTCTTGGGCAGTGATGATAGGATGAGATCTGTACACAACTCATCCGGGAATTTAATCCCTAAGATTTCCAAGCGTTCAATGTAGCCAATAAGCTTGACTACATGAGGCCCAGCTGGCGCAGACTCTCTAAGATTCGTGGTAAACAAAGCATTGGAGATCTCATACCTCTCCTATCTTGCATTCTCATGGTAGAGATCTATAAGGTGCGACATCGTGCTATACGCATCCATGTTTTCATGTTGCTTAAAGAGATCATTAGACATGGCCGATAGCATGAAACACTGGACATCTGTGGCATCATCCATGTGTTTCATGTAGAGAGATAATTCCTCATCACTAGACTCTTTCCTAGGCGCAACTGAAATAGGCTCTTCCAGCACATATAATTTGCTTTCGTGGCAAAGGACGATGCGTAAACGCCTCTGCCACTCTTGGAAATTGGTGTCGGTGAGAAGTTTTTATTTTTTGAGTATGGTGCACAATGATATGTTTGTAGTCATTTTCTTGCCGTTTCTACAAATTAAGATGAACAAAGGTTTATTACTTTATTAAAAAATATGAGACAAATAAATAAATTAATACTTATTAGTCTCCCACTATTTTATCGAAATCCAATATCCCTTACCATTGACTTCGGAATATTCTGTTGCGTGAATATTCTACTGGCAAGGATCCATATTTCCCTTCGCATTACCCCAACTAGGGTTGGTCAAGAAACTTGAAGGGTTTTAGGTAGGCATTCCAAATGCCAAATGCAATAACTTGCAGCTCCTTGATCAGCTGAGTGGACTCCCCAATTCTGAAATCCTTTTTGGATTTCCTCAACCTTTTCCTCTTGGTCACACCAAGTTCTGCTGTGGCAGTCAACCCTTAATGCGAACCAAGTCAAGTCAACCCAAAACCTTGAATTATAATTTCCCGATAATTGAATGCAGCCCAACTAGGGTTGGTCAAGCACTTTGAACTATGGTTCGATTCTAACCAAGATTTTGGAAGGCTATGCCGACTTAATATTTATTATGAGTGATTTTATCCTTATACGTAAATTTCAATTTTATTATCTTTGATTACATGCTTGTTAATATTAAGTGGGATATACTTAAGTGATTAACCATGTCTAAGATAATATTTATGTATAAGCAGGTTTTATTTTAGTTCCATCTTTCATGCTCGTTTAATTCATTAATTGTGTGATCGTGACAAACACCCACAATAAATAAACCATGAAACTAATAGAAATAAAATAAATGGTATGATCATGAGCTTTTCTATTGGTTAGTTAATCTAGCGGTTGATAAACTAACCCAAGACCTAGGGGAGAAACACCTTGAACCTTTCGGGTTCGTGTTTACAGCTTTCCACCTGTGCAACTATGTATCTCCTTGGATTGGTTTCACCTTGGATCCTGACTTGAGCCACCTCCACTAGCTTGGGATCTCCATCCATTACATATGTATTTATCTCACACGCAGGTGAGGGGTAAAAGGGGTTTTTACATAAAAGATTCCTTGGACGTGCAGGCCCTACATAATAATTAATTCCTGGAGTGTACTTGTTTTCCATAAAACTACTCGGCGTGTATATTTAATATACACGGGGTGTACTTTTATTTTCCATTTTTCTACACCACATTTATTCAACCTTGAGCAATGACTATTTATTTCTTAAATAAATGTAACTGCATTACTCGCTAATAAATGATTTATTTCGTCCACAATATATTCTCTCGAATAACTTGTGTCAAAATAAATGCGATCAGACATCCTTAAATAGTTATTAAACCACAGTCGGGAATAATATTTAATTAACTTGTTAAATTAATATTTAACTGAGATACATGGACACACTTAGTGTGTGACCCTATAGGCCTCTTTCTCAGTGGCATTTGGCTGAGCCTGGCTAAAGTACAAGGTTAGCACCTAGCAACACGCCAACGCACCCATAGAGAAAGAATTTAATGCCACAATGACGTGTCACCTCCTATGAATGCTTACCGTGTAATATAATCCCTTTGTCTTGATATCTCCAATGAAGTGGGTTTCATGCTAGTGCAATCAACCCATGTGCTTGATTATTCGTTCTTTGACTTCCTGGAATTGAACTTTCCCATACCTTACCATGGTCATGGATTTATTTAGGCTATATCAATTCCATCAAAGGGCCTGATATATCTACTTCTGTTATGGAACGGAAGGTACAAATACTTTCTCACATTATCTATTAATGTGGTATTACTCGTGACACACCCAACATATCCTACCTCGCTGCGAACAGTGTGTCTTCACAGTTTTCGTCAATACATCTAAGTGCGCGAGTTGTAATACCCATTAATAATAATCTTAAAGTCTGAGGACCAATACACACATCTGCAGATAGGAACATCCAATGAAACTATGAAATGTGGATTTCCTACTGGCGGGTCTCGTTCTCATAATATCCTCCTGGATATTACCAAGGGCGCACACCATGATAAGGAGCCTCATAGTTTTATGAGTCCTCACCCCTAATGACCTGTATTATTTTTGTCCCTCAAATAATATCATCCGGCCATATAACATACATTCAAGAACAGTGTTATGGCACTTCCGGGTTCTCATCATAGTAGGGATCCGCTAAGACCCTTTAATGAAAAAGGTGTCCTTAGGACGTTATCGCATGCCATGTCATGCAGAAGAACAATCAATATGTGATATGGCTTTTATATAAATGAATAATGTACAAAGTAGTTGGTTCTAGACCACCAACTCCAACAGAAAGGAGAGGGATTCATGATATTATCTTCAACAATCCAAACATCATCACTACCTTGGTATGGTCTCAGATTACTAGTCATGAAATCCATCACTACATCATTTCATTTACTCACTATAATAGGTAACTACTGTAAAATTATTATTAGTTGATTATGTATCACATTGACATACTAAATAGTGTAACAACTCTTAAGAAAACCAACTTCCTAACATTTCATAACCATCCACCAATAGTTATAGCATATTTCACGGTACATATTGGTGTCACTAGCTTTCATTGACCAAATTCATTCATGACACCCCACCCCCATCATCTTCTATTGTATGTACAGTAGAACCGATATGAAACTACGTAAATGCATGATACCACCCTCTCCCATAGTCCAAATAGGAGGAGGTTCCTCACTTTTTATACTATGACATATTATTAGGCCCTCATAATCTAATTGTTTCCTAATCCATATTGTATTAAGAAGTGTAGTTTTAAAAACTAAGGAAGAAATAATGTTTTTCCCCTGAAAATCCTCCAACTCTTTGTGCATCTCATTGAATAAATCCCTAAATTTTCATTTGATACTATCCTCATGAACCACCTATATCTATGTCATTATTCTCACAACATCAACTACATCATTTCCCTTTCTAGAAATATAGGTAACCTCGATGTCAAATGACTATGGGTTATCAACAAAGATTTAACACATAATATTATTATCACCCTTTGATAATATATTCTTGATGGTTTTTTGGACCATGTAAAGCAAGAAAATTATTCCTAGTAAATAGTGCTTCGAAAAGTTACATGAATGAACAATGATAGCTAACTGGAGATCATGTGTTTGGTGATTCCTCTCATGCAGTATCAACTATCGATACTAGTATGTTATAACTCTATCACTTGTATTATAACTACTTATCATACAATACCTAGTGCATCATAATAAAAAGACTATCTTTTACCTATCTATAGAAGAATCATGGCAAGCACATAATTCAGACTCCCTTTCAACTCTTGAAAGGTTGTCTCATAGTTTTATGTCTATACAAACATCTTATTCAACCCATTTTTATAACTACTAAATTTGAGTAAACCATAATAAAATACATGTAATATCCATCCATGCACAAGAAACTTCATATGTCAAATATTTTCTTGGGATCCTCCTTAGAAATTATATCTCTCACCTACTCGGGGACAACTACTACTCTTATATCTAAGATAATATGACCCATAAACTGAAACTTATCCATTAAGAATTGTAACTTGGTGATATTATCATATAAATAATCTATCTTAGTATATCCAAAATGATTTAATGTTTTTTCATGGTCATGTCAATTGGGATAATATTTAGAAATATCATCTAAAATTACCACCATAAATGAATCTCGATAAGGATTGAAAACATAATCTATCAGTGACATGAATGTTTTTAGTTTGTTTGTCAGACCAAATGGTAAAAAAATATATTCATATAGACCATACTAGCAATAAAAATATGTACAAGTTCATATGTATGTCGAACAAGAACCTGGTGATATCCAGATCTCAAATAAATTATAATTTATACCTGATCTCATAAGAACTAATAAAAAGGAAAAATATTTGTGGAAAGGGATACCGATTCTTATCCATAAACTAGTATAATTTTCAGTAATCCAAATATACCCTAAGGGTACCGTATTCCTTTTCCACAAAATGGACTAGTGAACCCCATAACAAATTATTGGTTCATATAAACCCCTTTGACTCAAAATCCTATTGCTACATCCGGAGATCATTGAACTCCGTCATATCCAACTTGTAACTATGAATGGGTACCCGTGAAGCTCCAAGAATAATATATATTAATATCTCCACCTATATCCCCCGAGGTAAACTAGAAATTCCATCTGTGAAAACATACCTCAAATGATCAACCGGTAGAAAACAATCACCTCGATGCACTCCCAGATCATCTAGAAATAAACAAGAAATTTTTGTTGTCATCCCACCCAATCCACAAAGCACATGTCCATGTTAGTTCTCTATACATCTCATTCACCGTTTTAAATAAAAAACTCGTCCCTATGGTGATGTTAATGTCACTCTCCAATTATAGAAATCAACATGTTCTTGATATTAAACTAGCAATTCCATCACAAATATGACATCAAACCTAGTCATCTTGAGAAAAAAGATTCATACAATGTGACACCCACTAACCACAGAGGGGAACTCCCTAAATTTTTGTTCACTCTCTATTCTATTACCAAATAGAGTGTTGAGTTAAATGATACCCTCTATAAATTGAACCATCAACCCAATGATCTCCACCACTGGTACATATATAAAACTATGTGATGCACCTATATCCAAAATATAAGATATAAGAGTGGTGGATACTAAGATTGTACCTCTCTCTATAGAGGTAAGGGCACTCATCTCCTTATGTGTAGGTTATATAGACTATATCTAGCCTAAGTGGTGTCCATGTGAAACAACCTAACTACCCAAAACAAACACTATCTATTATCTATGTGCAACTGGTCTGTGGATTCCTCATCCATGAAAAACACCTTGGCATGAAAGTTGATAATCCTCTAACTCCATGCATGACATTGTGATTTTATTTCCACTACTGAACTAGGATTCATAGTTAATACCTTCCACTAAATGTTCACGGGAAATTTATGAAAAAACATTGATCATTCCCGTATTTCCAAAATCTCATTTCATGACAGGGTCCTATTAACATTGATTCCTCACATGTCCCCATCATTCACACTAATGATATAAAATTGTGCTACCAATACTAACAGCATAGCTAGTATTCCCATCACAAAAATCATGAAAATTTCCCTTCCTTCTATTAAACACTGAATCACTACATCGAGAGGTTCAACTAAACTACTCTATACCCCTAATTTCCCTTAGGTTTCATTCTATAATCATCAGCTGATTCATTATTTTAGTAACAAAGGAAAATTTTAACATGTTGGAATGGGATCGAATGCAATTTCAAAGAAATTCATCTAATATTCTCTCCCTAGTAGCCTTATCAGCATGATATATTGGTGAAAACACTAAGCCTCATAAGATATGATTTAATACTCCATAATTTTCATCACTCTCTACTATAGAAACATGATCACATATTCCCACTATAATATTAGAATATCAGTTATGAAATAACAATAAAACCCAGTTTGGAAATCATCCCATACCATATATTGTTTCCTTTCTACCTCATTTAAAAAAAATACCACCTGTGATTTTATGCTCCCTAAATCATGAAATTAATGAGACATAATCTCTACGTAGAAGGTATCTCTAGGTGATTTAATATTTACAAAATAGTAACAAGACATAGATTTTTATCCCTTCGACTGTCATCCCCCAAAACATGGGGGGATACTGCTATTGGAACACATGTGTCTGCTCAACCATAGACATGTTATGTTGTATTGATCCACAAAATGTCTTCCTATGTAATAGAAATACCTTTTAGAACATTACCTCTACCTCAATTTCTATTAAAACTTCTAGTTTCATATATTTCACTAATGGAGTCTCCACTAGTATCCCACAACCCACAACCTCTAAAGCACCACCCTCCAGGGGTATGACTAGAGGTCTTCCTAGTGTCGTGTCTCTACAATTCCAATTTCATGACCCAAAAAAATCTTGATTCCGAAGTTCATTGATGAAAGAGTAGGGAAATAAAAAACCTTCCTATAAATAGGTCACATCCCATTACCAACTCCTAAATTAAGGACTATGTAAAAATAAACTTTCATAATGTCTCTGAAGACATTTCCTATGACCACTCAAAAGATAATTCAATGTAAAATTATCGATTCAATATTTCAATTTCCATTTACATTAATGATTATTTAACATAAAAATTTATAAACATGAACCATATGGTGTTTCATTTCAAATTTATAAGGCCCCATACAACTCATGAACTGAAATATGGAATCATATTCATTTAAACCATAACTCATTCTAGTCCATGCGACTAGTGGTCCATGACACAATGTGCCACAGTTGAACACATAGGGTGTCCTATGTACCATAATTAGGAAAAAACTATTTAGGTTATGATAGATACTCTATGTTCAAACCATGTTTTCTCATTTACCTACATATAATATCTATGAAAACAATAGTTATATCACAAAAGGCACATATCACCAAGTTATATAGTCTTGTAATACATCCTATATAGAATGGAATAATACATGGAATTTGAATTCATGTAGGTGTTTAAAAGGATTCATGAGATGGGTAACCTAAACTCATCATAGAATGGTAAAATTTATATGTCATTTCAATAGTAACATCACAATTCAATTTCACCACCCGATATTGTAAAAAACAACTACAATATTCCAAAATCAAAAAAATGGAATTTCCATTCTTGAAATTTTGTTTCATTCCAATACATGGGTTAAATACTCCAATGAACAGATCATGACCAAATTCTAGTACCATCCTAATAAAAATTCATTGTCACAAAAATTTAAATTGAGAGAAGACAAAACCTTTAACACCACATTGTAATGCACCGACTCAGATTCCACTAGACGATGCCCTAAGTCATTGGTCCACATGACCTCAAACACATCACCCCAAACAATAGAGTCTTTTGACTAGTATCATGTCCTTGGTTATGTATGTGGGGATACTATACCCTCTTATCCGAGTGTATCACCATGTATGTAAACATATAGATCAATAGATGACGAAATGTAACAACCAAAAAGTACAAAAAAATATACATTAGAGAGAGTTATATATATAATAGTGAAAAATGGAATCTCATATATAATTATGATTATTTCATGTCTCTAAAAAGAATCCAAAATATTTATATGGATATCAATAAAATTAAATACATGTATCAAAATATAGGCAAAAAAATCTATCCTAGTTAGAGTCATGGGCATCATCTTAGTCCTATGCTCTCCTAATTTTATGGATTGCGCAATGACATTCATCAAATTGTGGGACCTTTCCCATGTCCCAAACTGGATCCATATAATCTTTAGTGGTACCGAATGGTGACTCGAAAAATGGTGGGAAAAAACATCCTAGTAGGCCACTACCCACAGTTTTTGTAACATTTCTAGACATTGTAATAATATATAAGCAGTGTATAATTTGTATCATTGGTATAAAAGAAATGAATCATGTTCCCATTGAATATATAAAACATGTAATATGAATTTTTCTATCCAAATATGGCTTCATACAAAGAAAATGGGTGAAGCTTCTATAAAAAAGATGTTATAAAGGAAACATAAAAAACATTGTGGCCTTTACATATGCAAAATATCTCATATCATCCATCAAAACACCGAAAACCTATATATAATATCACCCAATACCACTCCATAAAATTTGAATTTTTATATTAATTGTTGATGATTTGTACAATCAAAAATATTTCAATTCTTGATGGTCGAGGTATATAATTCGATGTCTAGGACCCCCAGGGTCGGATCCAAGGTATAGTGAATCATGAAATCCTCATTATTTCCTAAGAGTATCTCAATAGAAACTCAGTTATACATAGAATTGGGTTCATAGAGAATATTAATATACCAATCCAACTATAAGCTCAAAAATTCATATCCATGGGGTAGAATGTCCCGTGACATCCAATGGAATCAAGGCCCAAGGAGAAATATCATTCAAGGTATCCATTACTATTATCATGACCCATTTTTTCTCACACCCATGGAATCTTATAAAAACATTCATTTAAATAATCATTTGAAAATCATTTAAATTTCATTATTTTATACACTCATTTCCAAAATTTCAAATTTATAAAATTGAACCATTTACGTCTTGTAGTCAAATAGAAATAGATTCAATCCGCTCTTAATAACTAAATTTATTTTATTTCATTTCTAAAATGGATTCTTTTAACTATGAAATCTCATACACACCCCATGGTAGTTATAACAGTATAAAAAGGAATGGTAGAACCCCATTGGTGGTTTTTGATTTGGAAAAACCTACAAAAACAATAGAGTAATGTTGGGGAATCTGTAAGTGGCTTCAATAAATGTATTCAAGAATTCCATTAATTAATAGGATGCCACCAGAATTTTTGGAGAACATAGCAACTAAAACTAGGATTATAAATCACCAAACCCCACGTCAATGATATAGACGATATACCAGATATAACTTCTAGAACACTCATCTAGTATCATCCTCTAATTCTATCTAGATTAGGTAAAAACAACGAATTGATGAAATATATGAAAATAGGGCATATTAGCTCTCACATAAATATTGTATCTGATATTAAAGAAACTGAATAAAGGAATAAGAAGAATAGATAACTCACTTGTGAGGATCCAATGAGATTGATAGTGGAAAAAATATAGTCTACATCACAAAATAACATTAATACCTACATCTTGTATTCAAGGGATTCTCATGTGTGAGAAGGAAGGTATTGTGAGGAATCTATCCAAAAAATTGAATTAGTGACTCTATTTTAAAAATAATAACTCTTGAATTTTCATGGAATAAATTTTTTTTACACATCTTTAAAATCTTGTGGAATTCCTCCCTAGAAAATCCCTTTACATGACATAAATGTTTCTGACCAGACTATTAATCATTGTGTAGTTGGTAAAAATCATTTATCACAATAAAACAATGTTTAATTGTCTTGTGGACTTCTTAAAGACCATATTCCATTTCCATTCCTAAAACAAGACAATAGACCCATGCCCTAGCTTGGGGACTAATCCAATATAGAATTTGTGGAATATTTTTACTTGAAACAAATATATATATATAGATCATAAAAACCCTATATTGTAAACTCATATCACCTTTGGGATATACTTGGAAAATTATTTTCTACTATCTATTAAATTAAATAAAATTATTGATCCATATTTCCCTCCCTCACTTCCATATTACCCTTTTTCATCCTTCTTCATTCCCTCAACATCCATTGTGTTATGAATTTATGATTTATTGTTATCTAAAATGTTGTTTTTTAGGGTGTGGGAATTTTCTCTCTATCCTTTATATAATTTTTTATCATTAGAAATGATAATTTATATTTCTATAAGTTATATGGTTAGATAATATTCATTATATTTGACATCATTTTTTTTATTCATTATTATAAATTTATTTCATATAAATATAAAATCCCTATAAAATATATAATATGGATTTATTTAAAAGTATTCATTGTTTTTATTATGTGGTACAATTACGAAAATGGTGTTCATCATAAAACATGGGAAACATATCTTTTAAATGTATAATATTATCCCTTCAAGTGTTTGATAGAAGAATAATTATATTTTATTATGATATAGTTGAATATAAGAAATGATTTTTTATTGAACCTCAATGGTTAAATTCATGGTTTGTTATAATTCATTATTGTATAAAGTAATTCATGGTATTTGTAATAATTACAATTATTATATTACTCCCTATATATTTTCCCATGATTGTGGTGGTGGAAATGTAATATTATATCACATTTAGTAATTCTATATTTTAGTAGAAGTAAATATTACAATAGATGGTGTAAAATGGTTACATAAGAGATTGACTTATGTGATCGGTTGATCCTATATTCGGGGATTCATAAAACATCATTGTAAGAAATGGATTTCAAAGATGGGAACTACTTATTAACACAACACTATTGATTTAATTAATCGTTAGTTCACATTCCATTGATTAATCATGGTATTGGGTGTTAAATAGTTGATTAGTCCATATGTGGGTAAGTCAGTAGTATACTAATTACAATACAACATATCACTAGTGATATGAACCTGTATATGTCACATCCTAGAATATTAACCTAGTATTAAGGTAATTATCCATTAGTGTATGCTAATAGAAATTGATAAATATTTATTTTCATTATATCTTCTTATTCATTGTAACTTTCTAGTTATATGTATCAAATTATAATTTTTAATATAAATGATAAAATAGTATATATTTCATTATTTCACTTCAATATAATTTTTTTTTCAATCTCTTTTTGAAAAACCTTATTTTTCATTTCTAACAAAAAAAATTATTTATAAACTTTGATGTATTTAATGGGTATATATACTTTGTTTTCAATGATATATGTAAAAGAGAAGGATTTACCACTTTTTATAGTGTTGCATAGTTACCTATTGGATCAAAGTAATTGTGTTTTATATAGACGATCATTTGTAACATTTAGATTGCTTAATTTTGATGTTAACTCTTATTTTAGTTTTATTTTGGAGTATTTATTGAATGGATTTTGGTATTGAATGCATTTTTTGGTTTAATCTTATATTATATATCATGTGTAAAATAATTATGAATTTATGGTTTTTGAATTGTTCTCATGTTTTGATTTATATATATTTAAGTATTTAAAATTTTATTTCAATTATTTCATGTTTATTTGAGTTTTATTTAAATATTCAATTTTTATTTCTCATGTAAATTCTAAAATATGGACACTTCTTGTTGAATTTTTGTAACAAATTAAAAAATATTTAACTGATCTAATTGAGGGTGAAATTATTCTCTAATAAAAATAGATGATTCCCTTGGAATTTTTTCCATCCCATGGAAATCCATAATACATTTTAGGCCCTATAGGATTCCAACTTGGGTATCCATATAGGGTATTCACAATGTTATGTTACAAAATGTATCTAATCTCACTTTTAGTATATATTTTTTTGAAAATATGATAGAGAGAAGAATGTTTCATCAAAACTAAAATGGTGGGTCATGAAGTAGTGTATGGAAAAAAAATTTAGTAATAATCATTTAGTTTTCAATGGATTTTGTGTATTTATATTTGGATTTATTATTATTTATTAATTAAATTTTAGTCATCTTGAATGAAATAAATTTTATTATGATTTATACTTATTCTTTATGAGTTTTCTTTTGAGGAATTAAAGGTTTTAGAGTGGTAAATTTAAATTAAATCAATTAAACATTGTTGTTTTGTATGAGATTCACATTTAACAAGAATTATAATACCCCTCTATGATATATACTTTTGTTTTCATCACTATATTAAAGGCCCTAGATCCATGGACCCCATAACATAGATTTATATAATCCATTATTCTTTCTCTAATATCTCCCTCCTGGATTGTGTAAAACTAAAGTATGTATTTTTTAGAAGAAATAAATTCATTTAATTCATTGAGTACTATCATATTTTTAATCCAAATATTTTATCATTTACTATGTAATTTTTATTTATTTAAAATATTGGTTCACATTTGGATGATTTATGAAAATGGATTTATACATGGGTTTTAATTGTTTATTTGTTCTTTGGAAATATTAGTGTAATTTCTTCATTAAATTTTGTATTTTTGGATTATTATTTTCGGATATTGGATTATCTTCAATAGAAACTAATGATATTCTATCATAGATCTAGAAATAACATATATATAGGATTGCTTGTTGAAATTCAAATTGAAATTATTCCATATGAATTTCAATTCCATTTCAATTGAAATTGTCTATTTGATAGAACCTAAAAGGGAAATTTTTATGAGTCCTATTTTTTTTTCTATAATTTGATATGAATTTCTATATTTTGTATGTTTTTTTCCAGATTTTTTTGTGAATCCAAATTTCATATGTCTTAAATACTTTCCTAAAAATCAGTTTATGAAGGATCGTGAGGAGACTTTGGGAAATTCATATAAACAAAATTAATGAACTAGGATCAATATCAGTAAGAATGTGATTAATATGAGGTGTACACATGGATGCAAATATAAAAAATAGTTTATTCAATTCATTATAATGAAAAATATATAATTTTTATATGACTATATCGAATCAAATGATTCATTTCTTAAGGAAACAATATAATGTATTAAAATACTAAATGTTGACTGTTCTCATGGATTTGACTTGTTAAAAAGGAAGTAGGTCCTAACTATTGAAAGAGATAAGGATACCACAAGAGATAACATATATATGACCTACTCAAGGGAATAGTTGATGATTTTTTTGATACATTATGTTTTCAGTTTTGTTTTGAAATTTTTTCTTCTAAAGAATTTTATACCCCATTATTATTGTTTTTACTTCACAAAGATGGGTTGAATCTAAGTGGATACATAAGGTAAGTATAAAAATATTCTTATACTTGAGTTTTTTTACCTTATAGAAAAACTTACTTCACTTCTCTTAAACTGGTATCGGTACTCAAATAGATGTTTTTATTATCAATGTAATATTGTTATTGGTTTTTTTGTATGTTAATTTTTTCCATGGTTTATGAACATTATCTCCCTCCATCAGGTTTTTGTATTTATATGGTGGAACTATCCATATATTATTGGTGATTCAATATATAATTTTCAGCATGTATGCAAGGGGTAGTTGATATTATAATTTAATCATGAATAACAAGGCATGATTGGGAATTTACTAAGTAATATTGGAGGGTCTAATAAAAAATATAAAAATTTGAAAAGGAGGGTAATAAAATCAGATATCATAGATAGGAATATAATTTCTATCATAATTATTAAAATGGAGAGAGTTTAAATGTTTATTATTCACTCACTATCTAGATTAATAGAAGAAGAGTGAATAATGTGAAAGCTAAGATAAAATTTATCTAACTTAATCCAAACCTAGCCTAATAACCTTATATTAATTAATTATTTTCTCAAATATCTATTTGGATACATATTCTATTTTTTATAAATACCACTTAAAAAACACACCTTTTTCGGACCAGTAAGGGATAATACATTTTATTTCGCTCTTTTCTAGAGAAAACATAGGGTTACCACAAATACTATATTTAACCTAGTAGATAATTATTTTTCACACACCATGATGTATTTTGGATCCAAAACATGGCACTATTTCTAGAGATTTAGAACTAACTATTATCCCAAAATGTTTAGTTATAGTACTTCATAAAAATCACGACCTAGTAGATACTAAAATTGAATGAAATTTATTTACCAAACATAGAAACCAAAATTTACAACCTTTTATAGAAATAAATCATGAATTCATAGTTGAAACAATATTTGTTGGCTCTAAGGAAACCATTATGGATAATAAGCCTAACAAGACCGTTTTAGATATGTTTCACCATATTTTCTCAACCAGAATAACAAAATTACTATGATATTATTGAAAAATTATTTTGAGATAAAAAAATGACTGACTTAGAAAATTTATAATTTCAATTTCCTTGAAGGATAAGATAATATTTTGTATATAATTGTTTTTACCCATCTAGTATTCACCTTAAATTTGAGGGAAATAGTTGAGGAGGTAGTCAAATAATGGTTGTTCCCCTTCTCTCTTGAAGGATCGGCCAATGAGTTGTTATATAGAATTCATTGTTGAATAATCCATGGCTCGAATGAATTTCTCAGTTTCTTCCCAAAAAGATACATCTCAGTTATCTATAATTAGATTAATTTTAAAGAAGTTGTATTCTGTTAGAAAGATCATCAATATGTTCTCTGTTTGAGAACATGGATAGATTAAAATAAATTGTGATAATTTCCCACATCATGAAATAAATGAGAATATATTACATTAATTCTTTTAACAAAGAGTACAAGATAATCATAGAAAACTGATGGATGCCTCATGCGGATTAACATTGATGGAAAATTCACCAGTAAAAGAAAGTGTATTTAGTAAAAATCTTTTGTAGATTCCATAATTGTTTACCAAAAATAATAATATAACAGTAGGAATCCATGTTGTAAGAACATCTGATCCAACAAACTTATTAGAAAAAAAACTACAAGAGATATTAAGTCTAGTGAGACAAATTACCCATAAAAAATTATTGAACAAAAATAATAAAATAAGGTATTTTATTATTTTCATCACCCAACAAATTCTTTTAACAATTTATAGAAGAATGGGGGTCCAGAAAGTTGATCAACATCCTTTTAGTTAAGTAAATTCTATTAAAAAGTAGGCATTGTAAAATTATAAGGCCACTATGTGTTTGTTTATCAGTAGACCAAGATAAAAACTATACCAAAATTAGTACCCAAACTAGAGATTCTTATTTGAACAGAGAAACCCAACCATAATAACACCCACCACCCTTTCCAAAATCATACATGTAGTCCAATAAATAGGCACAATACACCCCCCCCCCCCTCTTTGAATACAAATATACCTCCTGAAACACCTTCTATGAGTGAAAAAAATATTGTATTGGAAAATAAATCCTTACAGATGAATGAAATTATTAATGAAATCAATGAGTTGAGAAAATGATAAAAAAAATTACAATATAACTAGAAATATTATTGGCCTAATCATTTTCTAGACAAAAATAGAATGTCATAATGGTGAAAAATGTAGCAGAACAGAGAACGTACCACTACACTCACCTAAACCATAACCAAGTTAACTCCAATTGGAGTGTAATAACGTTGTGAATTAAAAAAAATTATAAATATATCATATAAACATAACCAAAAGATGAATGAATGATACCGGAAAAGGTGAATGATGGACTAAAGGAAAATAGATAAGGAATGAAACTATTATAATGTCCCAACCAATTGGGGCCCACTTGGCTAGTGGAGGTCTAAACCACCACAACCCCAGTCCTATAACACAACAAGATTTCATAGTATGTTTTCACTTTAAAGTAATTCATTAACATGAGTTACGCGCAACATCGAGTTTGAGCGCACCACAACTTACCAAACTAGCCGTTCAAAAGTAGTTATGAATAGTATTAACTGAATTTTTAGTTTAATATACTTGATATAATTTTCAAATCTTAATTACATGTTTCTTAAACATAATATCAGAATATATTCATTTTTTTCAGATAAAAGAAGTATTTTTTGAAAAAATTCATTTTACCATCTTTTAATGGCGAACCCTTTTTAAAACAGATATTTGACACTTGTATATATATTCAATTTAATGAAATTACATTCATATTTCAAAGAGGGACATAAAAATTTAGTTTGGATAAATTTTTGGTACTCCTCTAAAAACTTTCAATTTTTGATGAATAGTGAAAAAACTAAATTTTAATTAAAAACAAATTTTTTAATTGAAATAATTTAATGTGTTAAATTATACATTTTATTGGTTTTATATATCATTAGATTATATTTTTATTATTTAATATAATCTAGGTCATTGGATGTAATTTCACATCCAAACGAGATATAGACATGTGTCAATCTTTTGATAGTTACTATTTCATAAAAACAATCTATTTGTTTTGACAACAAAAATTAATTTTAAATTAATTTCATCCACTTCTATGATTTTAATTTGGAAATTTTGATTACATATTTAGAATTAGGAGGTCCAAATTTCATAAATTGGTTACTTTAATATGTAGACATTGTGAATATTTACATCAGTAAATATTTTATTTACCAGGGTTAAAGGGTAAATCTAGTAAATAAGGGCTAACAAATATTATTATTATTATCTAAAATTACCCAAATAATTGTCTTATTTCTATTGGTAGATACATGTCCAACCATGGTCATCCTTGGGTCGATTTTGGGACGCAATTGTGCCACTTGAGAGTGATAATGACACTTCATATTATTTAATTTAAAGTAAAGACAAAAATGACATAAACATATATCTTTTAGTAAATCAATTTTTACATGAAGTTATATAAGTTATCATTTCAACTATAAATATTCATTTTAAATATAAAAATATTTCATACATAATTTTAGTTTTTTTATTCTTTTTAGACATCAAATAAATAAAATTATTTGTGACACAATATTGAGGTAGTGTTTACAACATTAATGAATGATTTACATAAATACGATTATAAAAATTAAAAAAATATGCAAAACCTGTCTAATTTTTATTGGATGATTTTATTTTGAACATGAGTCATCCTATATTCTACTTTAATGAGCTTTTGAACTTTAGAAACTAAAAATAATTATATAATTATATAATATTTTTCAATATTTCTAAAGATCACATCCCCCCTTATAAAACGACCTCACCTCTAACCCTTTTCTCACACCTAAAAATCCTGTTGGACCATCCAAACTCTACCCAATTAAGCTCCCTAAATCCCTATAGTCCTCTTGTAAGTCTTACCTCAAGTATAACACACTTCATGGAAGCCTTTTCATTAAAACTAAATGGAGTTACCCGATTTAAAGGTAACATCTCCTCATAAATTATTTTCTTTTATTTTCCTTATCTAACCCACTAAACTATCTTTATTCCATTATTTTATAAAAAAATAGTATCCTAAATATAATACGTTGTTTTTATGAGAATTATTTTAACTAAAATTACACACACCTCCATCTAATGGTTACGAAACATAATGATTTTAGGGATGGAGAACTACTGCCTCACTTAACGATGATTGTTCCTTCTTCTACTACCACCTCTTATGGTTTCCATTATAATGGAACTATAACTATAAATGATATTTGTGATATTTATCTTATTTATAATCTTTAATAATTATATTTTATAGAATAAAATTATTCTTTTCATGTATTATATATACGATAATCTCATTTGAGGAAGTGTGGACTACCGCCCCCTCGAAGTGAGATCACTCATTTATACCATACTTGGAATATATAAAAGAAGGTGTTAATGAAATAAAATACACTATATAAAATATTATATTATAACGGAATAATAATATAACTATGCATCATTTGGTTTTATTTCCTTCTAAAATAAAAATATGAAATGGATGTACTGTTCGTGCGTATGTACGGATTACCCTCTCTAGAACATGATATGATTCTTTCCCCATCGTAACCATTCAAGAATAATTTTTATTTGATTACTAAAAATATTGTTTAATAACATAATATAATTCTAGATTTTAATCAAATACATCCCATCCATATAAAACATGGCTTACATTACAAAACATATAAAAGAAAATGAACCAGTTAACACCCGAAACAATTATACTACTAAATTTTTATTAACAAAGTAATACTAGAAGATAGTATATGATATCATATTGATGTATGTGGTAATTTTATAATTTAATAACAATTATTTAACTATTATATATGTGCTTAACGTACCCTCGACCAAGGAATAGTACATTTTATGGGTTAATTCATCTATCTAATTATTATTCCAGATTGTTTATGGGTATGTATTTACTGGGACATATTTATTATCCATGCCTATTTTAGATAAAGGAGTTTTCAAAAGTATTATTTGTAAGGGAATATTCTACTAAAATATCATTTTAATAGTGTAAATATTTATTTTTCTAAATAATTATAATTAGTGTCCAAGTTTTCAAAATGGTTTTTAATGGATTTATTTATATAGACCTAAATGTTTTAAAATGTTAATTCTTTTAAAAGTTTCAAAGTTATATGGAACACTTTGATTCCAAATTTTCTTGTAAATGTATTCCATTATAAATTGTGTGACATTTAAATGCTTTCATGAAAAAGGGATATTTCTCTCTAAGACTTTTACAAATCAGTTTCAAATATTTCAATATCCTTTGGGATATTATTCTTGATTGAGGTTGATTTATTATACATAAGATCTTAAATATTGTATTGAATGAGTTATGATATGATTGACTTTGAATGTGCTATTTTTAGACCATTTGTGATTTTTTGTTAAAGTTTTGAATTTTTTATGCTATTTTTAATATGAATGTTTATGTTATGTTTCAATATTTTCATATGAGGAATGCATCGAACATAGTAAGTGAATAGTGGATCCCTCTAGAGCACCTCAATGCATTGGTAGGTCTCATAAGATAAACAAGTGTCTTTGGAAAGGGCCTTGAAAAAATATTATTTTTCATCTTGGCATCAGGACTTGACTATGTGGTTATGATGTCCGTAATTATGCATTACATCATTATGAAATTAGCTATTGATATTACATTAGATTATTAGACTAGTAGAATATACATGTGAGTAAGTAAATGTAATTATTTGATTTATCATTACCATATTATGCTGAATTTAATGTCTAAAATGATTTTTTCTATTTTATAAATTTCGTTAAATTTTTATTCTTATTTATGATAGTTTTCACTAATTTATATCAATATTTAGAATTTGAGCTCACCCCTTTCTTATGTTCTCATTTTTTAAGGATTCCGAAAAATGTATTATTTTTTATATGCAGGGTTAATATGGGAGAATAATGTCATTAAAAACAGATTATATATGTTGTGTTTTATATTTGAATGTGTAATGTAACATTCATGTATGTAATATAATTTCCCATACTGATAAACTGATCGTTCCTTCAGGACATGATTCCTTGTAATCATGCCAATGTATTAAAATAATGCACTAACTCTGGGTAATAGGGGTCGGGGTGTTACAGTTGGTATTAGAGGAAGTTAAGAAATAACCTTGGGAACTATATTTAGAAAAACTCTGATTATAAAACATTACTCTAAGATAGAATTTGAGGATTATTATAGTTGAAAATACTGGAATTTCTGTAATGTATAGATTTTGTGAATTTTCCAACCAGTACTTCCATGTCTGGATTCGAGCGGGTAGAGGAGGGCTCTGTCATAGATGTACCTAGGAGAGAAAAATATAACAAGGAGTTTCAGGATTGTCTCTAGGAATCCTGGTACATGACAATGGGCCTTGCTACACTCTTAGTTAGGACACTCCTAGTGGATATTCTTAGGTTAATTCACATTATCATTACAAGACATTATGAAGGATTTATGAGTAAATAATTCATCAATTAAAACATTTTTTATGATTATAGATTATAAGAATAATCTTTTCAATTTATGTTAAGTAATTTACAGGTTTGGAATTATTAATTGCGATTAATAAACAAACCTCATGTATGAAATTTTTTAGAAATGGCGGCCATTAGATGGAATGAGAACTCCAGTAATACATAGGATCTAAAGAGTTAGAAGAATAATATCTTTTATGGAATTTATCCAACATTTAGAAAGGAAATATTATCTCACGTATTATCATCATATGAAGAAATAATATCTTGTATTAATTAGATATGTAAAGAATTATTTGTGATATATTATTTTCTAGGGAAGACAGGGAAGAAAATGATGGTAGAGAGAATTATGGATAAAGGGAATAAGGAAGAGAAGGATATCCCCATATGTAATAACTGTAGAAAAAATCAACTTGGTAAATGCTTGAAGGGAATGTCAGTTTTTTATGTCTGGAGAAAAACAACACCAAGTATGTGATTCCAAGGGTAAGAAAGAGGTTTCAAATGCACACTGCATCATTTGCAAGGAATTGGGACACTACGAGAATCAATGTCCAAATCATCAGATTACAACACAAATGATGATGTTGGATAATAATCATGTTATGATATTACCATAGATGAAGATCAATTACTAGTATTATTATGATTATATTATTGAATTATGACATTTTAGTGTTGTATCAATGATGTACTAGTTATAATTATTATAGAGTATATAAGGATTATACCGCAGTACTATTTAATTAAAGATTTGATATTGTGTGGTACAAAGAAAAGTGAATCAATATCAAGTTAAACATTATGGAAATTACATGGTTGAAGGAAAGATAAACTATTAAATGGTCTTGATACTGTGGTATTTAATGTGTAATAAGAGATGATTGATTTGGATGAATTATATTCGATATTATTAACTACCTTGAACTAACTAATGGTTTTTTATTCCATCATTGTTAGTGATTAAATCATTTTTGGATTTAAAGAGTATATCCAATATTCTATGATTTAAAGAAGTAATAAAGAAGTACATACCTATTCAAATATGGTTTTTTGGGAATTCATTTTATTATCACATTTTAAGAGAATACATGATTAAGGTATTCACATGTATATTATGTAACCTTTTTTATAAATTTTGGACTATGAGTTCAGACAGAAGTATTATTTATAATTCTAAAGGAAGGAATATATTAAGTTTGAAATTGGATACTATTATTATGGTTAAATCATTTGTTAAGATTATTTTTGGATTTTCATAAAAAGGACAACATGGAGGTCAGGCGACCACCCGTCGCCTCTGGAAAGGCTGCGGGACATGAACCCACAACTGAAGGGAAACAAGGGTACATCACCTACCACTGACCTACGTGATGTCATATTTTGTATAATATTGTTTTTTAAATAGTCTAACAAATTACTTATAAATTGATTATTTTTGGAACCCTATACGATTAGGATAAATAAAATATTTTTGAATTCTGTTATCTTTTTGAGTAAAATATGAGTCTGTGGTAGGAATTAGTTGAATGATGAAACACTACTTTTCATGTATATTTTTTTCTCTTATTCTATTAGTAAATTAATTCATAAACTTTAGGGAAGGTATCTTAAAACAAAAATGTGTTATCTAAATTAATTATGTTTTTTTGAATTGATAATATTTTAAATCATTATAGATTGATAGCTTTGAGGCCATTAATTTTAAACTTGTTTGTGATTGATGACATCAATCACACCCTATAAATATTTTCTTTTATCCTAAAATTATACGTCTTTAATTCTCACCAATGTTATCCTAATCAAGATCATAATTTGGAGGTGACTTTTTCTTTTTCTTTTCCATCTTATTAAGTATAAATTTTGTTAACCCAATTTCCTATGTGGGTTTTCCACAAAGGTATTTTCCTATTTTTAATCATTAATTTTCGAAAAACAATTTCAAATTCGGATAACACAATTAATTAAATTATGGGAGAATGTAATACCCCCAAAAATTCATAGTACGTTATCTCTTCAAAGTAATTCAATAACTAGCACTACACGCAACACCATGTTTGAGTGCATCATGACTTATCAAACTAGTCGTTCAAAAGCGGTTATGAATAGTATTAACTGAATTTTGAGTATTATATACTCCATATAATTTTAAAATCCATATTATATATTTAATAGACATAATATAAGAAAAAATTCATTTTTTGAGATAAAAGATGTATTATTCAAAAAATGAAATTTTACAACTATTTAGTGGAGAACCATTTTTAAACCCAATATTTGAAACTTTTATATATATATATATTCAATATAATTAAATAATATTAATCTTTAGAAGTGGGAGATAAAAATTTAGTTTGGATAAATATTTCATACCCTTTTGAAAACTTTCAATTTTATGATGAGTAGTGAAAATACTAAATTTTAATTAAAAAAAGCTTTTTTAATCCACATAATTTATTGGGTTATATTATAAATTTTAATTCCTTTTAAGTATAATTAGTTTATATTTTTATCATTTAATAAAATTTACGTCATTGGAAGTAATTTCACATTCAAACTACATATAAACAAGTGTCAATCTTTTGATAGTTATTATTTCATAAAAAACAAGCTTTTTGTATTGACAATGGGAATTAATTTAAAATTAAATTTTACCACTTCTATATTTTGAATAAGAAAAAAGGATTGAATGTTTGTAATCAGGAGTTCCAAATTTTGTAAAAAGGTAACTTTTATTTTTAGACATTAGGAATATTTACTTCAGTAAATATTTTATTTACCATGGTTAAAGGGTAAATCTTGTAAATAAGGGTTAAAAAATATTATAATAATGATATTAAATTACCATAATATGTGTCATATTTTTATTGGTTGATTAATTCCCTACCATGTTCATCCTTGTATCTATTTTGGGACCCCATGGATTCACTATATAGTGATAAGGTCACTTTATATTAATTACTTTAAAGTAAAGACAAAAATGAAAAAAACATATATCTTTTAGTAAAATACTTTTTACATAGGGTTATATAAGTTATCATTTCACCTATAAATATTATTTTTAATTCTAAAAATCTTTCCTACACCATTTTAGTTTTTTAAACTTTTTAGACATCATATAAATAAAATTATTTACGACACAATAATGATTAAGTGTTTAACTCATTAATGAATGAATTATATAAATGAGATTATAAAAATTAAAATAATATCCAAAACCTGACCAATTATGATTAGATGATTTTATTTCTAACATGGGTCGTCTTATCTTCGACTTTAATCAGTTTTGGACCTTTAGAAACAGAAAATGATTATATAATAAAATAATATTTTACAACATTCTTAAAGATCCCCTCCGCCCCCTTATAAAAAGCTCTCGCCCTTGACCCATTTCTCACATCTCTCAAGCCACTTGGATCATCCATCCTATGCCGAATTAAGCTCCCTACATACCTATTTTCCTCTTAGAAGCCTTACCTTAGAAAGAAGGCACATCAAGAAGCCTTTTGGTTCAAAACCAAAGGGAGTCACTTGATATAAAGGTAACATCTCCTCTTAAATTCTTTTCTTTTATTTTACTTCTCCAACCCCCTAAACACTCTTTATTACTTTAATTTATAACAGAAAAAATATCCTAAATATAGTAAGTTGTTTTTATGAGAATTATTTTAACTTCACTTACACACACCTTCATCTATTGGGTATAGAACATAATGTTTTTTTGGACGGCGAGCTACTGACCCACGAAACAATTATTGTTCAATCTTCTACTACCACCTCTTATGGTGGACATTAGGTTGGCACTATAATTGTATTTGATATTTATGATATTTATTTTACCTATAATCTTCTGTAATTCTCTTTTATAAAATACCTTTATTCTTTTCATATTGTGTATATAATATAATTTCATTTGAGAAAGTGTGGACTACAGCCCCCTCCAAGTGATATGACTTATTCATACCATAGATGGAATATATATGAAGGATGGTGTTAATGAAATTATGTAACATATATAAAATATTATATTATACTAGAATAATAATATACCTCTGTATCATTTTGTTTTTATTCATTTTAAAATAAAAAAATGAAATGGAAGTAGTGTTCATGCATAGGTACGGATTATCGTCTCCACAAACACGATGAGATTCATTCCCCATAATAACCATTCAATAATAAATTTTATTTTATTTTTAAAAATAATTTTTAGGAACATAATATCATTCTGTATATGAATCAAATACATCATATCCATAACAAACATGGATTATGTAACAAAACATAAAAAATAAAATTAATCAGTTAACACCCGAAACAATGGTACTACTAAAATATTATTAACAAAGAAATATTAAAAGATCATATATGATATCATATTTATGTATGTAGTTCTTTTATAATTTAATAAAAATGATTTAACTATTATACAAGAGTATAACCTACCCTCAAACAAGGAAAAGTACAATGTAAGGGTTAATTCCCCAATCTTATTATTATTCTAGATTGTTTATGAGTAAGTATTTACTGGGACATATTTATTATCGATGTCCATTTTAGATAAAGGTGCTTTTAAAAGGATTCTCTTTATGGTACTCTTCAAATAAAATATCATTTTAATGGTTTAAATTTTTATTCTTCTAAATCATTCTAATTAATGTACATGTTTTGAAAATATTTTTTAAAGGATTTATTTCTATGGACATGAATGTTTTAAAATATTAATTATTTAAAATTTTTGATAGTGGTATGGGACACATTGATTCAGAAATGTCTTTTAAACGTATTCTATTATAAATTGTGTGAATTTTTAATGTTATAATGAAAATTGATATTTATCTTAAAGAGTTTTACTAATCAGTTTTAACTATGTCAACATCCTTTTTGATATTATTCATGATTGAGGTTGATTTATTATAAATAAAATCTTCAATTTTGTATTGATTGAGTTATGATATTATTGACTGTGAATGTTATATTTTTATACCATTCATGATTTATGAGTAAAGTATTGACATTATGTATGCTAGTTTTAAAATGAATGTTTATGTTATGTTTCAACATTTTCATGTGAGGAATGTATTGGACTTAGTAAGTGATGAGTGGAGCCTACTATAGCTCCTCAAATAAGTAAATGGCATTATTTGATTTATTTTTTCCATATTATGCTTAATTTTATGTTTAAAAGGTTTTTGTTTTAGTTTTATATATTAACTTATATGTTTATCCTTATTTATGATAGTTTCCACTAATTTTTATCCTTACTGAGAATATGAGCTCATCCCTTTATTATGTTTTTTTCCCTGGATTCGAAGAAGTGTGTTATGTTTGATGTACAGTTTTAATATAGGGGAATAGTTTCATTGACAACAGATTATTTATGTTGTGTTTTATATTTAAATGTGTAATGTATCATTCATGTATGTAATCTATTTTCCAATACTAGTAAACTGATCAGTCCTTCATGACTTAATTCCTTGCAATCATGTCAATGTATTAAAATAATGCTCTGACACATGGTAATAGGGTTCAGGGTGTTACAAATCCCAACTCCAATAGGTTAGGGTATGGATAGAAATGTCGATAAGGCACAATGTAAATTGGATTCCCCCACTTATTGTGGATGTATGCATGAACCCAAACATCTCCATGAACATGTTAAAAAGAATAATAGTAAAATAATAGTAAAATATATTGTAAACCATTCATGAAATAATGTGTTGGGAGTAAAATATAGTATGAAAAACTAAAAACAATGTGTAATGGAGAAAAATACACACCCATCCAGAAATGAAGTCCCAACCTGGTGACTACTTGAATAAAAAAAATTCATAGATCTCAGATCCTGATCTCTTAGATCTACCACCGTATGTATCAAATGCACGTGAGTGTCACTATATTTAATTGATGTCACCAAAAAATATATATTCTTAATAAGGAACAACTTCTGTGGGAAAATCCCATGAAGGGGTGAGTATATACATACCCAGTATGAAAACTTGAAAATCACAAAGGGATAAATACTGAGATTTAATAAAAGTAGTCAACTGAAACCATAGTAACATGTAAATGAAACCCAATATAAATATATATTCTCAAAATAATCCCAGATGAAACCAAAATGGGATCTCCGTCTCGAATCCCATTAAAGATGATGATTTTTTCTACACTTCCAAATGTACATCAATGATGCTTTATATCTCATGTTACTTCTAGAGAAATCCAGGTGAAAGACCCACACATCTACACTTATATACATCCTAAAGGGGGAAATGTACAATAGATAACTTGTTCCTTATTATGATTGTCGGGTTCCACTCAATGAGTAGAGGACCCATTTTCTAGGTTTATAGGGGCATTCTAATCAATAGTCAGATAGTGCACCAAAACCCCAGTGCGTTGGGGGAGAGGGGTCCTCTCAAGTCATGGATAACCCATTCCATTGAATGATAGGGGTTCCACTAAATATGTATAGATATAAGACCCAATCCCTTGTGTTTTATATAGTTCCACTCAACGGTTAAAGGACCCAATCACAAATAATATAGGGGCTACAACTTAATTGGTAGAGGACCCACACCAGAATTCTACATGGGTGATACTAAAGGTTTTGGGGAACCACAACATAAAACACTAAAGTTTTTCCTCTCAATGGGTATATAGTGTACACATTCCCTTGTTAATTAAGGTCTTCCAATCAAACGATTCATGGGGAATGTGGGACCTACACCTAGGATAAACAGTGGGGTAGCCAGCCCCAAACTCTCTCATATTATCCTACCTTATCATTGCTATTTGTGAGGAATTTCCTAATGTATTTTCACTCTTTCAACATCACACATCTTATCATAAAATCTACTATGAAGGATATCATTATTTTTCATGTGAGAAAATTCTCTGGATAGGCTACTCTTACCTCAAAATCCTAGTCCATGAGGAGAAGATATGTAATGTAGAAACTCTCATTAAAAATAGACAATGTGAACAAGGGGTAACACAACATATGACCTCACCTATTCTCCTGGTTGAGTTCTCTCCACCACAATTCATGGTTGGAAAAGTATTGTTAAAAGATATTTAATGGTAATAGATGGCGTTTCTGAAACACAGAGGGCTTCTTGTGTGTACCAATCCATGATTTTGTAATTCAGTCCCAAAAAAATACCTAGTCATGCTCATGTTTTGTGCCATGCCCATATACTCCAAGAGTAAATGGTTTCTCCTCCCGTATGGGGTATTGGTCATGTATTGATGGAACATAGCTTGGCCACCCAGATAAGTCACATGGAATTTGGTCCTAACCATAATGTGTGTGATTATTAAAATACATGAAACCAAAGCACTCTATCCAGAGTGAATACATGGTGTTTGTTCACTGAAAACACCCCATTTAGTCTCCTTTCTCAATGAAACAAAATTTTCTCCATGTTTCATTTCACTCCAATATTGATATCATTTCTACCACAAAACATGCTAGGGGGTCTAGTATCTAGGGCCATTTTTACCCGATCCATCATTGGTGGCCTGATTCGGTCTACCCGAACACTCTGAGTATCCTTCATGTTGTAGCTAAAATATCCTTTTTCAATTCCAAATCATAGATCTATAGATATATCACCCATAACCCACATCTCATACCGATTCATCCACATGTAATCATTTTATTTTTCATTTATGAATATACCATGAATCTGGGGATTAGATCATTCTTAGACCCACCCTTGAACTGTCAAACTACACACCCATTGGAAAATAGTGAAAAATGAAAATAACCTATTGATAATTGTACATAAAAATTGAATAATAATTTTCCATAAATTCTCAGAGAATGATCACATAATCTGGATGTCCATGGGGTGAGATTAAAGGAAACAAGGGATAAAATCAGGTAATTATTATCTAATAAATTTTGGGTCTCGTGAAGTAATTATAAAACACATGAAATCATATAATAATAAAGTTTTGGTATTGATTAAAATAAATAGTTGATGGAAACACATTCCATTTAATCATTATGGATACATAAATGACTAAAAATACATTTCATTTAATCATCATCATGACTATAATGATTAATTAATTCATATTCAGTAAGGAGAGGTAAATAACTGAACAGAAAATCTATTTAAATAACTTTAATTTCAAGAATATATATTTCATAATCAATACAGAAAAGTAAATAACTGAGAAACTGTAAAATTTAATCAATAAAATGGTAATTAAAATGAATCCAAAGATACTATAATTTCAAAAATAACGATAATAATAATATAATATATTTTTATGATGTAAATTATTAATTATTATACATCATGATCCCAATAATCATGAAACATATACCTCTAAGATCATTTATAGGACAATTTAAAGTTAATGGGTATGAATACTCTAGGAATATTTTTAAATAAGGATATCAAACTGATTCATATCGTGAGAATAATGATCGATCATGGGGATATCTATAATAGGTACCCACTCATATATTTTTTTCAAATAATTCCTCAAATCTCAAGTGATTTATTAAATTCATTATTTATAATTCTTATAAACAAATATATGTATTGAGTAATGAAAAATGATTTATCAGTAATTCCTTATATAATAAAATATCATACAATGTATAAAACTATATTTATAAATGATATAATGATTAAACAATAAATAAATCCATTTTTAATAACATGGATATTGAAGGGAAATTTAATGTCCAATGATCCTATGAAAGAGAATATTTAAAGTGATTAATAATGATATAGAAAATAAATCAATATATTGAATTTTTATACATTACATGGTCAAAATGATCATTAACAATCCATTAAAAAATAAATGTGGTATCAGTAGTGTTCTTTTCAGTCATGTTCTATTTTTTATGGTATGGAATGTAATATGTTTTTAGGTAAGGTTCCAAAGTTTTTTGGTGGAATCTGGAGGTGTATAATAGCTATTGAAGTAAGTACATGTCATGTAATCTTCAAACGACATCAAAGTTTGTTTCAGTGACTTTCCAGGTCTAGTACATGATGTCTAGATTTTTTGTGATAAATAAGGATAGGCCAATTCATTTTTTTAGTGAAACCAAACCCTATGGATTTAATTATGTGAAATATGATTACATATCATGTAAATCCTCGATGAAATGTAGTTTTAAAATTTAATTTTCATCCAAATTTTCATTAATTAATCCTTGGAATCTTTTCCCCATTTTTTTGTAAAACCCTGGTCTCTCCAAGGATTTATTGATGCTCTCTTCCACACTCTTTGAACTATTTTTATGGTGGTTTTTCATTAGAAATCAATGGAAATCAATTATTTCTTCTAGGTTGGTTTTCTCACATTATTGTTCATCACTACACTACAATGGTACAAATTTCATTGGGTTGCATTTTTTATGCTTTCTGATAGTGTTTTTTTTTTGTTATAGGTTCATCAATGGCTTATTGTGGATCATTTGTGGTTACAGGCTAGTATGCCACACTATACGGTGTGTTGTGAGCCAGGGAAGATTATTTGAGGTATGAACACCCACATATATATTTATTGTGTATCATGCTAGAGGTATTTATTTTTTTGTAATGGATTATGGTTTTTATACTTTAATAAAGAGATAAATAATTGGTTAAATTTAAATTTAATGTGGTAAAATGGGTTTTATTCCAATTAATTTACATCTTTTATATTATTTGTGAAATTTTAGATTATACTGGATTGTGGACACACTGAGAATTGTGGTCATTGGGGTCTTTCTTTGTGATGGATGATATTATTTGTGACTTTTATGCATGTTTTTATTATTTTGATACCACCCAAAAATTGAAATTGATTAACCATGTATATTTTTCATATGAAATTATTTCCCAAATATTATGGATTATGATATGAAACCCATATAATGAAGTGAAATGTTCTAAAATCCACTTTTTAAATCTATAAAATGATCTTCATGTGTTGGGATGATTGTATGTACTTTTGGGATGTTGATGTGTGTTCATGCAAGGATGATGGTATTTGTTCCTTGAATTTGGGTCGCAAGTTGTTTTTTGGGATGTGATTTTGTGTAACGCCCCGACCCCAGTTGCCCAGAGTCGGTGCATTACTTCGTAACATTGGCATGATCACAAGAAAGATCAAATCCCGAAAGACCGATTGGTTTAGTAGCCTTAGAAACACTAGATATAATCATAAAGTTTTACATTACATTTCAAAGTGAAAAACTACTACAACAACAAAGTCTTCATATCCACACTATTAACCCCTCATAATATCCCTGAAAGTCATTCATAAATTACTTCTTCACTACCTGGGAAAAATAAAACATAGAAAAGGGGTGAGCTCAAATGCCCAGTAAGGATAACAATATAGCGGAACATTCAAAATAAGCATAAACATTTAAGGCAATGAATTAATAAAACAAAAGCCTTTTAAAATTGAACTTCAACATAGTATGGCAAAAGTAAAATGAAATAATGCCATTTACTTGTTCACATGGATATTCTACTAATCGAATAATCACATGCAATATCAATAACCACTTTCATAATGTTGGAATGCATAATGCCAGACTATCATAACCACATAGCCAAGGCCTTGTGCCAAGACTACAAATAAGATTTTGTCAAGGCCTTGTGCCAAGACACTAGTTTGTCTCATGAGACCTACCGATGCATCGAGGAGCTATAGCGGGCTCCACCCGTCACTTATTAAGTCCAATGCATTCCCATATGAAAAGGTTTAAACATAACATAAACATTCGTATTAAAACTAGCATACGAAATGTCAATACTTTCACCATAAACTATGAATGGTATAAAAATAGCACATCCACAGTCAAACATATCACAAAACCTTCAATACAATATAGAAGTTTTGTATCATAATAAATCAACTTCAAATAATCTTAAAATCCATCAAAGGATGTTGACATAGATGAAATCAAAATTCTTTTAAAAGAAATATCTCCTTTTATTTTTAAATCATTTAAGATCCATATAAAATAAAACATTTTCTTTGAAAATATTCTTATAAGCTTGTAAGGGAATCTTTGAAGATTTTATAACGGCGTAAAATAACCGCACCCGCCGTATAAGTTAAAAAAAACATTCTTACCTCAATTCTGTCGAAAAGGTTAAAAAGGACCTTGTTTTGAAAACGACGGAAAGATTCCTTTATAAACCTCTTATAAAAAGTCAAACAAGGGTATAAATGACTTTAACCCATATTCTTGTAAATAGTAAAAATGTTTTGAAATACATTTTTAAGAAACATGGATGTGGATGATAAAGATATCCCAGTAGATTATTACGTATAAACAACCTCGGATAATGAAGAGATTGTGAAATAACCCTTACCTTGAACTTTTCCTTGGTTGGGGTAGGTTAACCTCCTGTATAATAGTGAAATAATTGTTACTAAATTATACAAGAATCATATACATTAATATGATATCATATATGATCTTTTAATATTGATTTGATAATAATATCTTAGTATTATCGCCGTTTCGGGTGTTAACTTACTCATTTTCTTTATATGTTTTGTTACATAAGTCATGTTTGTTGTATCTTATTCATATCCAGAATGATATCAAGTCCTTAAACATCATTTTTAAATAATTAAATGATAATTATACTTGAATGGATACGATGGAGAATGAATCTCATCGCGTTCGTGGAGACGGTAGTCCGTACGTACGCACGAACGCTACTTCCATTTAATTTTTATTTTAAAAGAATCGAATACAAATGATACATAGGTATATTACTATTCCAGTATAATATAATATTTTATATATGTTACTTAAGTTCATTAACACCATCCTTTATACGTTCCATGTGTGGTATGAACGAGTCATATCATTTTAAGGGGGCGGTAGTCCGCACTTCCTCAAATGAAATTATCGTATGTATATACAGCATGAAATGAAAAATGGTATGAAATAAAATGGAATTACAGAAGCTTATATATAAAATATATATCATTAATATCATATTTAATTACAGTGCCATCATAATGGCCACCATGAGAGGCGGTAAGATGTATTTGAACAATCATCGTTTCGTGAGGCGTTAGTTTGCCATCCACAGAAACATTATGTTCATCATCCATTAGATGGATTTGTGTGTATGTGTAGTTTGAATCCTTCTTATAACAACATCCTAGTATATTGAGGATACTGGTGTTGTTACAAAAGAAAGGAAATAAAAAGATTTTGGGGGTTGGAGAAGAAAAATAAATGAAAATAATTTAAGAGAAATCGTTACCTTTAATTTAGGTAACTCACTTTGGTTAGAACCAAAGGACTTTTTGAAATGATTTCTGCCTAAGGGGAAGCTTCAAGGAGGAGGAGAGGTATTTGGGGAGCTTAGTTGGGAAGAGTTTGGACGAGCCAAGTGGCTTGAGAGGTGTGAGGAATGAGTAGAAGTGGTCTCCTTTTATAAGGGAGAGGAGGGGCTCTTTAGGAAAGTGTGAAAGTATTACTTTATAATATATTTGTATTCGGTTTATAATGGTCCAAAAATCATTGAGGTCGAAGATAAGATGACTCATATTCTAAATAACATCAACCAATAAGAATTGTACAGGTTTTAGATAATATTTTAATCATTATAATCTTATTTATTTAAATGATTTATTAATGAGGTAAACATTGCATCATTATTGTGTCATTAATAATTTAAATTATTTGATGTCTAAAAATTATAAATAAAATATCATTATGTAGGAAATCTTTTTAGCTTTCTAATGAATATTTATAATCGAAAATCCAACATGTATAACCCTATGTAAAAATTGTTCTTCTAAAAGATGTAAGCTTATGCCATTTTTATTTTTATTTTAACTTTATTAATATAATGTGTCATTATCACTTACAAGTGGATCCATGGGGTCCCAAAATTGACCCAAAGATTCCCATGGTCGACCATGTATCAACCAATAGGGTTAAGACACGTTTTAGGGTAATTTAGTATTATTATAATATTATTTTTAACCCTTATTTACCGGATTTACCCTTAACCATGGTAAATAAAATATTTACCGCAGTAATTATTCAAAATGTCTAAAAATAAAAGTTACCTATTTACACAATTTGAACATCCTGATTCCAAATATGGAATCCATTTTCCTAAATTCAAAACACAGAAGTGGCAGAAATTAATTTAAAATTAATTCCCGCTGTCAAAACAAAAAGCGTGTTTTTAAGAGGTAATAACTATCAAAAGATTGACACTTGTTTATGTTCGGTTTAATTGTAAAATTATGTCCAATGACCAACATTATATTAAATGGTAAAAATATATTCTAAATATACTTTAAAACCACTCAAATTCACAATTTATCACTATTAATTATTTTGATTAAAAAAGTTGTTTTTAATTAAAATTTAGTAATTTTCACTATTCATCAAAATATGAAAGTTATCCGAAAAGTACCAAAATTTCACCCTAGGCTAATTTCAATATTCCGAATCCAAAAATGAAGTCCATTTTGAAATATAATATATATATGATTTCAAAAAGTAGGTATTACTATTCACAACGGCTAGTTTAATTAGTTGTGGTGTGTGTTAGAACTCGAGGTTGCGTACAACACACGCTATCGATTATTCGAAGGGAAACGTACCGTGGAAGTTTGGGGTGTTACATTCTCCCCTCCTTCAAATAATTGCGTCCTCGCAATTTCTAGGGTATTACTGCATAAAAAGACTCGGGTGGTTCTTCATCATAAGTTCCTCGGGTTCCCACGTTGCCTCTTCCATCTTATGATTTCTCCACAAAACTTTTACCAGACGCGTCGTCCGGTTTCTCAGTACTTGTTCTCTCGTATCAAGAATCTTGACGGGCTCTTCGCAATAAGACAGATCGGGTTCCAGTTCTAATTCCTCATAGGTGAGTACATGCGTCGGATCAGGCATGTATTTCCTCAACAGAGATACGTGGAACACATCGTGAACTTTGGAGAGACTTTGCGGCATTGCCAATCGGTAAGCTACAGCCCCAATTCGTTCTAGAATTTCGAAAGGTCCGATGTACCTGGGACTCAATTTACCTTTCTTTCCAAAACGTATGACTCCCTTCCATGGATATACCTTTAGGAAAACATGATTACCGACTTGAAATTCCAAATCCTTCCTTCGATTATCGGCATAGCTCTTCTGCCTACTTTGAGCTGCTTTGATGTGATTTTGGATTACTTTCACCTTTTCCAACGTTTCCTCCACCAGCTCTGGGCCTACAAGTTTTCTTTCACCAACATCATCCCAACAGGTTGGTGTATGACATCTCTTTCCGTATAACGCTTCATATGGTTCCATTTGTATACTCGAATGGAAGCTATTGTTATAGGAAAATTCTACCAGTGGTAAATATTGATCCCACATACCCTGAAAGTCAAGTGAGCAAGATCTCAACATGTCTTCTAAGGTTTGAATAGTCCGTTCTGATTGTCCATCTGTCTGAGGGTGGTAAGCAGTGCTCAAATGAAGTTCAGTATCCAGGGATTTCTGAAGACTTTTCCAAAATCTTGAAGTAAAACGGGGATCACGATCAGAAACAATCGATAGGGGAACTCCATGAAGTCTTACAACTTCATTAATGTATAGTCTTGCTAGACGTTCCAGGGGTAGATCTTCTCTTATAGCAAGAAAATGTGCTGACTTGGTAAGACGATCAACAATAACCCATATTGCATCGTTCCTTCTAGGAGTCTTTGGTAGCCCCATGACAAAGTCCATCGTAATATTGTCCCATTTCCACTCCAGTATGGGAAGAGGTTGCATGACTCCTCCAGGCTGTTGCCTTCCAGCTTTCACTTGTTGACAAACCATACATCTTGACACAAAATCAGCAATCTCCCTCTTCATGTTGTCCCACCAAAAATGTTCTTTCAAATATCTATACATTTTGGTGCTCCCAGGGTGTATAGAGAAATTGGAACTATGAGAATCATCCAGCAATTCCCTTTTTAGATCAGATATATTGGGAACACAAAGTCTCTTCCCGAATTTCAAAATTCCATCTTCATACACAAAGTCTCTCAATCTCCCATCATTCACAGCTTTAATCTTCTTCTGAAATTCTTCATCATCGGTCTGAGAACGCTTAATCCTTTCTAGTAAAGATGGTTTGGCAACCATTTGAAAAAGCATTGATGTTTCACCTTCCCTGGTTATTCCCATGTCCATATTCACTAGATCCATGAAAATTGGATCCCTTTCAATTCTCATCATGTTCAGAACTCCATGGTCTTTTCTGCTCAAAGCATCTGCTACTTTGTTTGCTTTCCCCGGGTGGTAGTGTATCGTGCAATCATAATCCTTGAGTAATTCAAGCCATCTCCTTTGCCTTATGTTGAGTTCTTTTTGTGAGAAAATATACTTCAAACTCTTGTGATCAGTATAAATCTCACATTTTTCACCATAGAGGTAGTGCCTCCATATCTTCAAAGAAAATATTACAGCTGCTAACTCGAGATCATGAGTAGGATAGTTTTGTTCATGAATTTTCAACTGTCGTGATGCATAGGCAATAACTCTATCATTCTGCATAAGGACACAACCAAGTCCTTTCTTCGATGCATCACTATAAATAACGAACCCATCATTCCCCGATGGTAGAGTCAATATAGGAGCATTGACTAATCTTTTCTTCAGTTCTTTGAAACATTCTTCACACTCTTTTGTCCAAACAAATTTAACCCCTTTACGTGTGAGCTTCGTTAATGGGTTAGCCAATCGGGCAAAATTCTGGACGAAACGTCGATAATAACCTGCCAAACCAATAAAACTACGTACCTCAGTTATACTCGTAGGTGCTGGCCATTCTTGGATTGCTTTGGTCTTAGAAGGATCAACAGAGATTCCATCTTTAGAGACAATATGGCCAAGAAAAGAAATCTCCTGAAGCCAGAATTCACACTTGCTAAACTTCCCATATAATTCATGCCTCCTCAGAGTCTTCAAGATAATGCGCAAGTGATTTTCATGATCTTCGTAGGTTTTGGAGTATACCAAGATATCATCAATAAATACTACCACAAATTCATCGAGATACTCCTTGAAAACTCTATTCATCAGATCCATGAATACAGATGGTGCATTAGTCAATCCAAACGGCATTACAGTAAACTCGTAATGCCCGTACCTGGTTCGAAATGCTGTCTTCGGAATGTCTTCCTTCTTTACACACAACTGATGGTATCCAGATCGAAGGTCAATCTTTGAAAAGTATTGAGCTCCATGCAGTTGGTCAAATAAATCATCAATACGAGGTAGGGGATACTTGTTCTTTATCGTTATAGCATTGATCTCCCTATAGTCGATACATAACCTCATAGATCCATCTTTATTTTTAACAAAAAGAACAGGGGCTCCCCATGGAGAAACACTAGGGCGAATAAATCCCTTATTACTCAGTTCCTCTAGTTGTTTCTTTAGTTCGACTAACTCTACAGTGGCCATTCTATAAGGGGTCTTCGATATAGGCCTTGATCCAGGAATCAAATCAATAGAAAACTCAACTTCTCGTTCTGGAGGATGTCCAGGTAAATCTTCCGGAAATACATCCACAAATTCTTTCACAACAGGTACATCCTCTATTTGAACATTCCTTTCCTCACCGATAGTTACTTCATTCTCTTCCTCCCCAATAATTGAATTTAGTTGAGCTACTGGGGGTGGATCTAAATAAGAATTAGGTGGTGACGATTCTGCTCTAAAAATAAGGTTCTCATTATCATTATCATCAAGAATCGTAACCTCTTTCTTCTTACAATAAATCTTCGCATCATAGTCCGAAAGCCAGTCCATACCGAGGATTATATCAAACTCAATCATAGGTATGACGATGAGATCAGCAGATAAAGAAAATTTATGTGCTCTAATGGGGACTGATTCACAAAACGTTGTTGCAATGATACTTCCCTTAGGAGTTTTAACTGACAACTCCCTTATTAAATCAAATTGGAAATATCTAATTTTCTTAGAAAACTGGGAAGATATGAAACAATGCGATGATCCAGAATCAAATAATGCATTTGCTAAACTTGAGGAAACCATAAGATTACCTGCCACCACGTCTTTTGGAGCTTCTACCTCTGCAGTAGTGATAGCATAAGCCTGGCCTTGATCCCTTGGCCTTTTCTGAGGTAAGTTCTCCTGACGCTTAGGGAATGCATTTGCATAATGCCCCATCTCCCTGCAATTGTAGCACTGAACGTTGGTAGCTTCCTTCTTCCCTTTGCAATCATGAGCTTGGTGGCCTTTTTCACCACACTTGTAACAGACTCCCATTCCCTTTAGGCAAGCACTGGGGTGTTTCTTCCCGCACTTACCACAAGATGGATATTCAACCTTTCCCTTCTTCCCCTTATTTCCATTCCCAGATTGATCAGCAGGTCTCTTCTTCTCTTGCTTTGCTTTAAAGCCATAAGACTTAGAGAATTCCTTTTCGGTCTTGATAGCACATGAGACAATGTCTTCGTACGATGAAAAGGATTGTGAGACTAATGCTCAACGGAGAAATGGTTTTAACCCATCAAAGAAACGATCAATCTTACTTCTTGGGTTGCGAATATAATCACCAGCGTACCTCGCTAACCTTGTAAAGTTAGCCTCATACTTTGTGACATTCTCATCCTCCTTTTGTCTCAGACTCAGAAATTGTCTTTCCATATCTGCTCGATGGTCGCGAGGAAAGTATTTTTCTAAAAACAGATCTTTGAACTCCCTCCATTCCATATTTGACACTTCATCATCTTCTTTCGTATTTTGAATCAATGACCACCATTGATCAGCATCTCCAGTGAGGCGGTAAACTGCCATGATAACTTTTTCCCTTTCACTGCTCCCCAAAGCCTGAAATATTTTCTCTAGGGAAAATATCCATTGCTCAGCTACTAAGGGATTTGTATTCCCATTGAACGTTGGTGGTTGTTGCCTCATGAATCGTTCTAACATTGATCCTCCACGCTGCGGATCAGGGTGCTCCATACGGGTAAAGTTATTATTCATAACCTGAGTAAGTTGTCCCAGTATGGTGATTAGCTGATCAGCACCAGTTGCATCACCAGCCCCACTATAATTATCTTGAGCAGGAGGGAAATCCCTACATGGAGTGCGTGCATTGATACGGTTTCCATTTCTTCCACTAGGCGCCATTTCTAAACAATGGCATAAACTAGATCAGTTTATGAATCAAAATACATAATCCCATACTTATAAAACACTTAGCATAAATTGAACTATTTATGGATATAATCCATAATCATAAAAATGTTTTCTTTGAGTAAGTATATACTCATAAACCCTTCATAATGATTTGTAAAGATAGTGAGAGTTATCCTAAGCATATCCCCCGGGAGTGTCGTAACCAAGAGTGCAGCAAGGCCCGTTGTCATGCACCAGTTCTCGTTCGAGTCTAGCTCAAAGCGGTGTTTTCGGGTTTTACCCCTAGGTACATCTGTGCCAGAGCCGCCTCTACCTGCTCGTATCCAGACAGGGATGTATTGCTCGAAAAACTCACAAAATCTCTACAATACCAAAATTCTAGGAAGTTCTTCTATACTAATCCTCAAAGTTCATCTTAGGTCTACGTGCTCTAATCAGAGTTTATCTAAATCTAGCTTCCAAGGTTTGTACTAAACTTCCTCTGATACCAACTGTAACGCCCCGACCCCAGTTGCCCAGAGTCGGTGCATTACTTCGTAACATTGGCATGATCACAAGAAAGATCAAATCCCGAAAGACCGATTGGTTTAGTAGCCTTGGAAACACTAGATATAATCATAAAGTTTTACATTACATTTCAAAGTGAAAAACTACTACAACAACAAAGTCTTCATATCCACACTATTAACCCCTCATAATATCCCTGCAAGTCATTCATAAATTACTTCTTCACTACCTGGGAAAAATAAAACATAGAAAAGGGGTGAGCTCAAATTCCCAGTAAGGATAACAATATAGCGGAACATTCAAAATAAGCATAAACATTTAAGGCAATGAATTACTAAAACAAAAGCCTTTTAAAATTGAACTTCAACATAGTATGGCAAAAGTAAAATGAAATAATGCCATTTACTTGTTCACATGGATATTCTACTAATCGAATAATCACATGCAATATCAATAACCACTTTCATAATGTTGGAATGCATAATGCCAGACTATCATAACCACATAGCCAAGGCCTTGTGCCAAGACTACAAATAAGATTTTTTCAAGGCCTTGTGCCAAGACACTAGTTTGTCTCATGAGACCTACCGATGCATCGAGGAGCTATAGCGGGCTCCACCCGTCACTTATTAAGTCCAATGCATTCCCATATGAAAAGGTTTAAACATAACATAAACATTCGTATTAAAACTAGCATACGAAATGTCAATACTTTCACCATAAACTATGAATGGTATAAAAATAGCACATCCACAGTCAAACATATCACAAAACCTTCAATACAATATAGAAGTTTTGTATCATAATAAATCAACTTCAAATAATCTTAAAATCCATCAAAGGATGTTGACATAGATGAAATCAAAATTCTTTTAAAAGAAATATCTCCTTTTATTTTGAAATCATTTAAGATCCATATAAAATAAAACATTTTCATTGAAAATATTCTTATAAGCTTGTAAGGGAAGCTTTTAAGATTTTATAACGGCGTAAAATAACCGCACCCGCCGTATAAGTTAAAAAAAACATTCTTACCTCAATTCTGTCGAAAAGGTTAAAAAGGACCTTGTTTTGAAAACGACGGAAAGATTCCTTTATAAACCTCTTATAAAAAGTCAAACAAGGGTATAAATGACTTTAACCCATATTCTTGTAAATAGTAAAAATGTTTTGAAATACATTTTTAAGAAACATGGATGTGGATGATAAAGATATCCCAGTAGATTATTACGTATAAACAACCTCGGATAATGAAGAGATTGTGAAATAACCCTTACCTTGAACTTTTCCTTGGTTGGGGTAGGTTAACCTCCTGTATAATAGTGAAATAATTGTTACTAAATTATACAAGAATCATATACATTAATATGATATCATATATGATCTTTTAATATTGATTTGATAATAATATCTTAGTATTATCGCCGTTTCGGGTGTTAACTTACTCATTTTCTTTATATGTTTTGTTACATAAGTCATGTTTGTTGTATCTTATTCATATCCATAATGATATCAAGTCCTTAAACATCATTTTTAAATAATTAAATGATAATTATACTTGAATGGATACGATGGAGAATGAATCTCATCGCGTTCGTGGAGACGGTAGTCCGTACGTACGCACGAACGCTACTTCCATTTAATTTTTATTTTAAAAGAATCGAATACAAATGATACATAGGTATATTACTATTCCAGTATAATATAATATTTTATATATGTTACTTAAGTTCATTAACACCATCCTTTATACGTTCCATGTGTGGTATGAACGAGTCATATCATTTTAAGGGGGCGGTAGTCCGCACTTCCTCAAATGAAATTATCGTATGTATATACAGCATGAAATGAATAATGGTATGAAATAAAATGGAATTACAGAAGCTTATATATAAAATATATATCATTAATATCATATTTAATTACAGTTCCATCATAATGTCCACCATGAGAGGCGGTAAGATGTATTTGAACAATCATCGTTTCGTGAGGCGTTAGTTTGCCATCCACAGAAACATTTTGTTCATCATCCATTAGATGGAGTTGTGTGTATGTGTAGTTTGAATCCTTCTTATAAAAACATCCTAGTATATTGAGGATACTGGTGTTGTTACAAAAGAAAGGAAATAAAAAGATTTTGGGGGTTGGAGAAGCAAAATAAATGAAAATAATTTAAGAGAAATCGTTACCTTTAATTTTGGTAACTCACTTTGGTTAGAACCAAAGGACTTGTTGAAATGATTTCTGCCTAAGGGGAAGCTTCAAGGAGGAGGAGAGGGATGTGGGGAGCTTAGTTGGGAAGAGTTTGGACGAGCCAAGTGGCTTGAGAGGTGTGAGGAATGAGTAGAAGTGGTCTCCTTTTATAAGGGAGAGGAGGGGCTCTTTAGGAAAGTGTGAAAGTATTACTTTATAATATATTTTTATTCGGTTTATAATGGTCCAAAAATCATTGAGGTCGAAGATAAGATGACTCATATTCTAAATAACATCAACCAATAAGAATTGGACAGGTTTTAGATAATATTTTAATCATTATAATCTTATTTATTTAAATGATTTATTAATGAGGTAAACATTGCATCATTATTGTGTCATTAATAATTTAAATTATTTGATGTCTAAAAATTATAAATAAAATATAATTATGTAGGAAATCTTTTTATCTTTCTAATGAATATTTATAATCGAAAATCCAACATGTATAACCCTATGTAAAAATTGTTCTTCTAAAAGATGTAAGCTTATGCCATTTTTATTTTTATTTTAACTTTATTAATATAATGTGTCATTATCACTTACAAGTGGATCCATGGGGTCCCAAAATTGACCCAAAGATTCCCATGGTCGACCATGTATCAAAAAATAGGGTTAAGACACGTTTTAGGGTAATTTAGTATTATTATAATATTATTTTTTAACCCTTATTTACCGGATTTACCCTTAACCATGGTAAATAAAATATTTACCGCAGTAATTATTCAAAATGTCTAAAAATAAAAGTTACCTATTTACACAATTTGAACATCCTCATTCCAAATATGGAATCCATTTTCCTAAATTCAAAACACAGAAGTGGCAGAAATTAATTTAAAATTAATTCCCGCTGTCAAAACAAAAAGCGTGTTTTTAAGAGGTAATAACTATCAAAAGATTGACACTTGTTTATGTTCGGTTTAATTGTAAAATTATGTCCAATGACCAACATTATATTAAATGGTAAAAATATATTCTAAATATACTTTAAAACCACTCAAATTCACAATTTATCACTATTAATTATTTTTATTAAAAAAGTTGTTTTTAATTAAAATTTAGTAATTTTCACTATTCATCAAAATATGAAAGTTATCCGAAAAGTACCAAAATTTCACCCTAGGCTAATTTCAACATTCCAAATCCAAAAATGAAGTCCATTTTGAAATATAATATATATATGATTTCAAAAATTAGGTATTACTATTCACAACGGCTAGTTTAATTAGTTGTGGTGTGTGTTAGAACTCGAGGTTGCGTACAACACACGCTATCGATTATTCGAAGGGAAACGTACCGTGGAAGTTTGGGGTGTTACATTTTGGGGTGGTGATGTGGATTATGGGCCCAGATTATGGGGTGGAAAAGTTATTTTAGGCCATTCTGTTGGGATGGTGAGCTAGTTTATTGGCCATGCTTTCAAGGTGATGATGTGGCGGTCTCTTTTTAGATTGATTCCCACGTATTGATAGAATAAGTGACTAAGAGTTTTTGAAATGGAATGGGTTAGTTTCGTTAATGGGATGAAAATGGTCAAATACATAATTAAATGTTCTGTAGTGTGGTTAAATTTGGTTGATGATAAATAATGAAAATAACTATATGATTAAATGAAATTGGTTGGAAACGTTAATGTTGATTGTGGATTGTTGTGTTGTGTGATGCATTTATAGGTGGAAAAAAAGTGATTATCTTATGAGTTGGTTTTTTTTATGAACCCATAGGTTCATATAGAGTGTTATATATATATATACTTTTATATTCTTGTGAATTCTAAATGCAGACCACCCGCATTAAAAACAATGTGCCAATCCTGCATAGTCATGTGGGGGGGGTCTTTTTTCCAACATCTGGTGAGGAGGTTAGATGTTTTTTTACCCTCTATTTCTCATTATCTCTTCTAGGTATAGTAGGTATTTCAGAGTTTTCGATGGTAAGAGGTTTGTTAGTTCATTAGAATTTGGTGGGGATAGCCCATGTGTTTTCGACCGAGGATTCACCATGCTTGTGGGGAGGTGGGCCTGTTGTTTTGGGGTGATATAGTAGCGTTCTTGTGGGGTGGTTTATAGTGAGGTCCTCCATGTTAGGAGGAGGGAATGAGGTTTATTTCCTACATGTTCTCAATAATATACTACTTTGGTTTTTTATGTTGTTTTGTTGTGTCCCAGGATTTTTATGTGAGTTGTTATGTGTCTGTACATTTGGGGCTGTGACCCCCTGTGTCTTTGTGTGAGGTGTGATGTGACCATGCTTGTGGGGAATTGTGTTATACTAAAGTGATTAGAGAAGAAGGACATACAATGTTGTGTTGTGAGAGTGGCTTATCAGGGGAAAGTGGTGTGGGGTACCATTATCGATATTTTTTATGTTATATTATTTTACATGGCTTGTAATATTTGGTGAGCATGCCTTAGTGTGTTTGGTATTGGAAATTATTACTGTATATGTGTTTTTTTGTTCTATTGAATTCTAAGTTGTTCATTAGTATTCTTCCATCATATTTTCACGGGGGACATTTGTCTTCCTACAGAGTATGCTTTTATGCCATCCCAATGTATATAAAACTTTTTTTAGGTTTACAAAATGTTTACAAGGAACGTGGTAGACATTACTAGTTCAGATATTTATATAACGGTTGCGTGGTTTCCTTAGAAATAATTTTTGGTATTTACATTAGAGACATTTGTTGTATCTATTTCATTTATACATGAATTTTGGGATGTTTTGGGTTACATTTAATTTTATTTAATGTATTTTATTATGGATCATTCATCTTATATCTTGATCCTATTCACATTATAGAGGGTAATCACTCTCATACATGTTCTTTTTATAACTCTAATCTAGTCACCATACCGAGGCCAACTAGAGGTGGGAATCAGGTGGGTTATTATCTCTCTCTATTCATAATGGCTTATTTAGAGGGAGGGGTTCAAGAAAGAGTGGTATTATAGTACTGGTAGAGATATTGAATGAAATCATGAGTTAGGAACCATGAGGATTGGATGGGTTAGAATGCAAAGAGTTCCATTTGACAATGGTGTCTGACATAGGTCAGGGAGACCAACTAGGACATGGGATATTAGGGCCCTTATTATCCAGTGCATAGAATATGGTATTATTGAACGGAAAAGTGATATCGAACTTAATATAGTGTATACACCTTGGATAGGTACATTCATCATAATGGTATGTGTTGTAATATGAATTTGTTTGATTTGGTATGTTTAAAATGAATAATATGAATTAAAATGATTTTGAGTAAAAATAATATACTAATAGTATTTGTATATTCCTTTTTATACTTATAGCTATTAATCATGTTCATCATCCATGTGTGGCTCGGGTAGTTGAGGTTTTATAGGATGATCAGGTTGATCATTGAAGGGTTGATCTGATAGAAGAAGATGAAGCCTGGTAGAGGGAACTACATGATTTATAGTGGAGGGATTTGGGGAATAATATAGGGTGTGATTTAGATGTGGAGACAGATAGATGGATAGAGGAGCTCAAGATCACATTCAGTTTGATCTTGACCCTTACAAGGTGTTGGGTCCCTTTGGATTTCAGTCAGATGTGGTGAGTTGTGCATCAGTAGTGGATTCTATTTGTTAGAGAGAAAAAATGGTAAGAGTTCTGTTGGTCTAATTCCAGAATGAATTTTTGGAAGAGATACTTTCATCCACCATGAATGATGTAAAGATATAGGAGCTTCATTCTCTTATATAGGAGAGCATGTCAGTGTGGGTTCTAGGAATATAGTTCATGGATCTTCTTCATATTTTCCGTGAAATTTTCATAGATAAGGAGTATCAAGAATGATGTCTTTAGGATGTTATCCATCATTATATATAGAATTATGTTGCTACCTCTTCATTACCAATATAACTAGAGGATCAGAAGAGGGCTGAGTTGATCATGCATATTCACTCTTGGGGTGGTTTTCCATAGAAGGAGAACAAGCAGTGTTTTTCACGGGGTATAGTTTTCAGTATCATTTCCCAAGCACCGGGACCTTTGAGGTTTCAACCATAAGAGAGCTATCATTTAGTGATTCCATTTAAACATTCTAGGTCCCTTGTTTTTCATGATTTTAAATAGAACCTTATTCTAGTTTCTTTAGTTTTTGGGGTTAGTGGATATCACAACTTCTCATTAGTTCCCCACACTCAGTTTGGTGGAGGTGTAATGGTTCAGTTCCATCCACAACTTCAGTTGTTAGTGAGGCTATTTCAATAGTGGGGGAATCATTTTTTTCACTCTTCCATGGGGATATGTAGTAGGTATAAGATGTCCTCAGGATGTTCCTCATGATTAGGGATTGCGTATCAAGAATGGTTGTAGAGAATATCATCATCCTTGAGGTAGTGGTGTTGGTCATGGTTAGTTTCACGTAGTGGAGGAAGAGGTTCCAAAAGTCCTGAGATAATCAATGGTATGATGAGGTTTCTTAGTACCCTTCTTTGTTTATTTTTTGATTTTGGAGATTCACACTCATTTTCTGCATCATCTCGATCTCAGGAACATGGACTAGACATAGAGGGTATTTTCATTCCTTTGGTGTTGAATACTCTAGAAAAAGGTCATGCCTAATTATTTGATGTCTGTCATGGATGTTTACTGATGATGGGGCCATATCAGTCAGGTGGAGATATTTTTATATTATTGATAAATCTATACAATGTTATCATTGAACATAACTGTTTATATTACATACATTCTATTATTGACTACTTTCAGTGAAGAGTCTTGTTTTCAGATGTGGATATCCAATGTCTGGTTTTTATTGGTGAGGGGTGTTGTTATATGTATAATTTGTATTTGGATCCCCTTCATTACATTTTGGATAAGTTTCAATTTCAATCAGTGGATTATGAGATGGTAGAGGTTTCCAAGGTTCTTTGGGTGTTCCTAGATGTTTTATTCCAATAAGGTTATGATGCTACCCCTTCTAAATGATTTTTTGATTTGGATAGACTTGATCGGATTTTGAATGATCATTATCAAATGGAACCTTATGATTTGTTGGAGTTAAGGATTTAGATAAAAAAAATATGATTCATAATGGTTATACCTAGCTTATTTTATCATCATGGGGTGCTCCGATGTTGTTTTTACATATTTAGGATGATAGTATGAGGTTTTTTCATAGACGGTCGAAGGTTGAATCAGGTTATAGGTGAAACTCATTACTCTCATCCAAGGATATACGGTCATTTCAACCTTAGGAGAGGGGAGATCTAGTTTTCTAGGATATATATGCAGTATGGTTATCACAAGTTGAAGGTGAAGGAGGGTTATATATTGAAGCTTGTCTTCATATGTTGCTTTAGGCACTACGAGTTTATAGTTATGACATTTTGTGTTACAAAAGTGCCAACTATGTTCATGGGGCTTATGAAATATATTATATATGAGTTCCTAGATCACTTCATCATCATATTCATTGATGATATATTGGTCCACTAAAAATTTGTGCAGTAGAATGTTGACCTTATGAGAACCATTTAGTTGGTACTTCAACACCACCAAATATATGGATTATTGTCCAAGTGTAAGTTTTGGACATGAGAGGGTCCATCCATCAGGTATTTGGAGTATCATCAAGGCATGGTAATATAAATTATGATGTTCAAAGAAGTTTTTTATTTGGATCTAGTCATGAATGTGACAGAGGTTTGTAGTTTCCTTGGTCTCGCAAGAATTTGTTTGTGTGTTTTAGATTATTTCTATCAATAAAAATCAATGTTGATAACTTTTAATTGGATGTACAATGATTTTGTGAGGAGTGATTAGTTATTGTAAGAGTTAGGCTACCTGAAGGGGAAGTTTGTAAGTTCTCTAGTGCTTCAATTTCCTGAGTATGGGGTGATGTTATGGGTGTTTTGTGAAGCATCCAACTTTTGGATTAGAATTTGTGAAAATGAATAATTGTGTGATTACTTATTATGGGTCTATGAAGTTATGTTCCCATGTGTGTAACTACACCACCCCTGATCAAGAACCAACATCCTGTGTATTGTGTGAATTATTTTATGGAATTTCCTCATTGTGGAGGGATTTGTGGTCATCAAACATCATAATATTTTTAGTTATATCTTTTCCCAATGTGATTTAAACATGTGGTAGAAATAATGGAATGATTTTATACATGATTATGATTTGAATATCTCATTCAACTCTATAAAATAGAATATTGTGGTTGAGTCATTATGAAAGATTTCGTGTAAGGTTGTTGTTTGGATATCTGGGGATGCCTAGAGAGTAATGGATGAGTTGGAATCCATGATCTTAGATGTGAAGGTTCTTGATGGTATAAGATATTTGTTTAAAATGAAGTTACAATATTCTCTGATTATTTAGGTGGATGAGTCTCAATCGGGAGCCTCAATGTAAAAGGTGTTGCACAATCATTTTGACCGTGGTGATTCTCTAGATGGATTGTTAAAAAATTACTCGAATTTTATTTTGTTCTGTGGGAGTTTATTTTTTCAAGTAGAAATTATTAGGTGAGTCCTATTTGAGTTTAATAATTAACCATTGGCATTATACCCAAGTCTTCCCAAGATGTACCATGGCTTGAAAATTTAATTTTTGTGGCCTTGCATGAAAATGTCAATGGTGGAGTTTGTATAAAATTGCAAATTTTACCCATAGTTGAAGCATGAGAATTATGTTCCTAGTGGTTTTTTGTAACCAATGGATGTTCTCGAGTGTATATGGGATGAAATAATAATTGAATTAATTGAAATATTACCAAAATATAAGAGAGTTTGTGATTATATCCTTTTATTGGTGGATCAATTAAATAAATCTTCCCGCTTCATATAGATCAAGGAGTTGAGTGAAGTGAATTAATTGGATAAGAGGTACATGGATGAGGTGGTGTGGTTTAGTGGGGTTATGAGGTAAATTTTCATGGATTGAGACACAAATATTACTACAAGAGTCTTGAGGGGATTGTATATTTATATTGGAACATAGTAACGACTCAAAACTACTTTCCATCCTCATACAGATGGGAAAATGGAGTGAACTATACATAGATTTAGGGATATGTTGTGGAAGTGTGACTTAGATATTGGGGGATATTGGGAACAACACCAAAATTAAGTAGGATTTTCTTATAATAATTTCAACCACTCTTATATTGGCATGGATCCATTTGAGTAATTTTATAGGAGATCGTGTTGTTCACAATTGTGTTGGACAGAGGTTCGGGAGATAACCATTATTGGTCTTGATGTGGTGTAGAGCACAATGGATAAATTTCAACTTTTTGTGAGAGGATTGAAGAGTCACAAAACCAATAGAAGGCGTACGATGAATTTAGAAGGAGTTCATTGGCATTCGAGGATGGGTAAAACATGATCTTGATAGTTTTTCCTTAATGTGGGCAGCATAGGTTTTTTAGAGTGATTATTCTCTCTCCAAGGTTTATTAGGCCCATTAAGGTGTTAGGGAAAGTTGGAGGGGAGGGATATCAGTTAGATTTTCCAATAAATCTAAAGTGGAACAATGACTTCTTCCACATCACATAGCTTCATAAATATCTTCATAATGACTACCATGTCATTGACTATGGAGAGTTGAATATCTTGGTTGACATGATGTTCATGGAGTGATCATTAGAGGTCCATAATTGTCCGGAGAAGGGGATGTATGGATAAAAAAATCATTATTTTCTGTGTTATGGAGGCATTATGTCTTGGAGGAGAATACATGGGAATAAAAGGTGTAGATTAATTCCCAACACCTAGATCTATTTTAATTATTATACATTTTTCAATTTTTTATTGTGATGTTTGGACTTTGTTTTATGAGACGAGCTATTTTAATGGTTTGTAATGTGTGTGGAGTGGAGTGTGTTATAAATTACTAACATATAAAAAAAGGAAGACATGATTTTGAACTAATACACATTAATTTTGATGTGTTTAAACTCATGAGGTTGAGTCAGTGCCACCAACTGCTGATAGTATCTTAACATATAAGATGGAATTCCCTTCTTTGTGTGTTCATGAAGCTTTGGTTCATTGGTTTTGGTAGTTTTTAGGTAGTTTTGTAGTGGAAATTTATCTTCACCGGTTTTGAGGATATATAATTGTGTTGATGTCGTAGGGTAGTGATGAGGTTGTGCATTATTTTTTGTAGCTGCTTGGTTTGGCGGGTTTGGCTGGTCGTAGAATTTGAGGTATGACAAGATCATTGAGAGGTATCCTTCATGGAGGTAGTTCAAACCCCTTTAAATCTAAGAATTTTTTTTCATTATATAGGTTAAGAATAATTTTAGTGTTTTCTAATGTATCTTTTTATACATTCCTAGTCATTTAATTCACCTATTTTGAATGTTGTAGGTGTTCTGGGGAGGTTCTGAGAGATTTCGTTGGAATCTGGAGGTGTAGCAACACAGCTACTAAAAATAAACATCATGTAAAAATGACACCACATGAAAGTTGGTTTGATAAATTATCCAGGGTAGGATCAAAATGTGTATATTTTTAGTGTTAAATATTTAAAAGGTTACATTACTTTTTGAGAAATACTAAATCATAAGGATTACACGATGGGAAATTGGATTACACATCGTGTAAATCCCCAATGCAGCGATGTTTTAAAAAATATTTTTTGGACATGTTATTAATCATTAGGCCATGGATTCTTCTTCCTCTCATTTTTAACCAACCCTAGACAATCTTAGAAGTTCATTAATAGCTCCTCCTCCCTCTTTTATTTGGTGGTCTTTGGTGGTTATTCATTGGTAATACATGGTAATTCCTTCCTTATTATTGGATAGTTTTCCCTCATTCTTTTATAGGGATTCTCAATAAATGTGTGGTTTGGTTTTTATTTTGTTTTTGGGACATGTTTTTATGGTATTTGGATGTGGTTTAGGTTAATCCATGTTTTCTTGTGGGGAATTTGTGGTTTCAGGCTCTTCTTCATCACCCTACGATGAATAAAAAGTATGCAAGGCTTATTTGAGGTAGGTTTTCCCCCATTTCCATTTATTTTGTATCATATGAGGGGGTTTTGTTTTTATTGTCTATTGGTTACGAAATTTTGTTCTTAATAAAAATAAATATTAGGTAAAATAAAATTTTGAAGGGGTAAATGGGGTTTTATTCACATGCTTCTACATCATTGATCTTATTTTAGATATTTTGGGTTGCTCGGCCTTGTAGCCCTACTAAATATTGTGATGGTTTGGGGTTTTTGTTTATGTTGTATGATATTTGTTGTGACATTTTCCCCTATTTTTTTATTGATATACCACCATAAATAGAAATTGATTTTCCACTTATATGGGGACAATGAAACGGTTTCCATAAGATTATGGATTGTGTGATAAGACCCCTTAAAATAATGTGAAATGTGCTAAAATCACCTTTGTAAATATGTAAACTGATAATGATTTTTTTTATATTTGGTCTTTATTTTGAAAAAATTATGCGTGGTCGGGCATATGGGGTTGATGATTTGTGGGCCATACTTTTGTGGAAGTGACGTTGTTTGTGGGATGGTATTTTGGTCCAGTGAGGTTGTTTGTGGGTCGTGCATTTCGGGAATCAAAGTGATTTTTTGGAAATTATTTTGGGAAGGAGAGTTGGTTTGTTGTGCTTAATTTTGGGTTAGTGTATTTTGGGTTTTTTTGTTCCATATTCATGAGTAGTGATTGAATAAATTATTAATAACATTTTAAAAGACATGGGTTGGTTTCATTAATGGGATGAAGATGGTTAATGAATAATTAAATGGTGGGTACTATGGTTAAATGTTTTTTATTTGAAATATTAAATATTAATAGGTGATTAAATAAAATATTTTTAAATGTGAATATCTCTTGTGGCTTTTTAGTATGGTGGGATGCATTTAATTGAGGTAGAAAAGGTGATGGTATTGTGAGTGTATTTTTTGGTGAAAAAATATTCAAGGAGTTAGTTTTTGATATTACATTTATATTCTTTTATATTAATGTGATTTATATATACAACCCACCCACTTTGAGAACTAAATTCCTACACATAAAATGTCACAATATAGGGTGTTTTTATGACATTAGGTGATGTGGACAGATGGTCTGGTACCCCCTCTTTTCTTATCTCTCTTCCATGCTAGTTAAGTATTTCAATGGTTGTGATGGAAGGAGGTATTATAGTTCATTATGTGGTTTTCTTGATATCCATAGTTTCCTTGAGTGAGGTTTGACCATTCTTTTCATGAGGTAGACCATGTATTTTCAGGTAAGATATGAACGTACATGTGGTGAAAATTCTATTGGGGGTTATGTATTGTACGAGTTGGGCATGAGGTTGAAGTCTTACATGTTCAAGATACCATAATACTCAAGTTATAGAAGTGGTTGTTTTGTGTCCAAGGTGTTTTCAGAAAATATGTGATATGGAAATAATTTTGGGGCAGCAAACCCATGATTCCTTGGGTGAGGAGTGTTGTGGTCGTGCTTGTGGTGTGGTGTGCAATTCAAAAGGGATTTGAGTGATAGTATATATGATTTTGGGTTTTGAGAGTATCATATAAGTGGGAATGTGGTGTGAGGATACCTTTTCAATATGATTCATATTATATTATATTACTTTTCATGTGATATTTGGGGTGAATTCCAGGGTATAGTTGAGATCAATTATTATACATGTATACGTTCCATTCAATTCTTGTGTTTTCTCACAGGTGAATTAGTGTACTTACATCACATGTGCATGGGGAATATTTTTATTCATATTTAGTATAATTATATTATCAACCTATATATATATATAATTATTTTCTATTTTCTAGGTGATTACATGGACCGTGTTGGAAATTACAATCTCAGAACACTAGATAGTTATTGTGTCCCTGATTTAGATTTACTTTTGTGTTTTTTTATTTGTAAAATTTTATTGTACATGTTCCATTTATACAAGCTTTTTGGTTCAGTTTGGGTTTTATTATATATTATATCATGGAGTTTATTTTGGAGCATTCATCTTATCCCTTTATCATATTTATATTATAGGGGGAAATTATTCTCATGCATGAAATTTTATACCCTCGGGGCTTGTTTCCAATCCATAACCTACTAGTGGTGGAAATCAAGGGTATTTATCTATGTTCAATAATTGAGGTATATTTGGATGGAGGTGTTATTAAAGTATCAATAAATTATATCCAAATTAATGTATAATCAAAATAAAAGGGGTATTTATTTGAAAAACTGATATATCCAAAAATGTAACTAAATATTTTCAAAATGAAAATATAATTTTTTATAATAAAAATATTTTTACAACTAAAATTCAAAAAAAATTAATGAATACATTTATTTTAACATAACCATTGAATCATATAAAAAATCATTAAAACATTATGTGGTTTTTCTTGTGGAATAATTCATTATATGTTATACATGTTAAAATAAATATTTTATTCATAGTTTCAATAAATGAAAATAGACCAAATTTAGAAAATGAAATGAATATTCATTCATAAAATTTTACAAATTTCAACATGATAAAAAATTTCATTAAGTATTCCGTTGGATAATTTTTATAAAACATTTTAAAACCTTTTTTATTAAAAATGTAGTTTCTATGGATGATATTAGTGAAGTCAGAATTTAGTAAAATCATATTCTCAATAATTTTAAGTATCATGAAGTGTAAAATTTTCATAAAAACCTTAAAAATCAAGAAGATCCACATTAGATGAAAATTGAAGGGTTTTATTAGACAATGATAGTATAAGTTTCTTCAATTGAAATTCAAGCATTAACATTCCTGACTAAAATTAGACTGTTAAATAGACCCTTACAAAGATAATATTTTTTTGTAAGAATTAACCATTTAAAATATTATGTGTATAAACTATAAATATGAATAATACAAATTAAAATAAGAAATTATATATTCAAAATTATATACAAACATAATCATATAATATCAAATACAAGGATGATATAATATAACCCAATGATATGAAATTTGGTTATAAAATTCTTTACCACTTCGTAACGTTAATTTAAAAATACCATGGAGGAAATAATTACAATTAAAAATTAAAATAACATTAATTGTTAATGAATCACTATATTACGTGTCAAATGGGATGTATATAAAACCAATAAAAAAATTATGTTCCTAACCTTATAATATATCCTAATGAAGAGAAATTGAGATAATGTCCCTTAACGTATGATTCATTTTATTGAAAACACATTGACATATTTTATAGTGGTTTTAAACCTGTTATTAACATATTACAAAATCATATAAATATTTATTGTTCCGTATTTTATCCTCTTATACCATTTTACAACAAGTATCATGTAAATATTTTATTATTTTAGTTATTTCATGTTTTAATTACCTTATATTCTCATGCAGGTTTTGGCTTGGATGTTATGATTATTATGTACAGGATATTGATATAACATATAAATAATTATTTTAATGATGTAAATATAATAATTACTCTTTATAAAAAAAATTATTATCATTATTGATGGTTGGACATGGAAAATAAATTGCATCACTTTGTATATATGGTAGTCCATATTTACACATGAGAGACAATATCATTTCATTAACAAATGAAACGGTACATAACTGGGTGATATATAAATTTTATATAACTAATATAATTTCATATATATATATATATATATATAATATTTTCATTTAAATAATCCTTATTACATTATATGTAAATCATTAGTGAAAATGAATCACAATGCTTTGTGGGGTGGTAGCACACCATACACACAGGAGACATTATAGTAGGAATATATTATAAGAATTTATATATGGTATTATATTTTTAAAATTATAAAAATTTAATAAAACTTTTTAATATATATTCATTTACTAAATCATTATATATAATCTTTTGTTTCATTGATGGAATTACAATAAAATCTATTCGTGAGGTGGTAGACCGCCATACACACGATCTACAATTATGTTTCCCATTTAATGGATGAGGTTATTGAAAATGTTATAACATTAAAATAATTACATATTATCATATTTGAGATAGTGTTTTATTATACCATCATAATTGAATCATATTTGAAGAAATTGGAAGTAGAAATAAAAATAAAATGACTGTTTTAGAATGTTACCTCTTCTTCGGATGACCGCATTGGGTTTACAACAAAATACATACTAGGTGGAATTATTGATAAAAATTGTCTCTATATGTTGGGATGGTGTTAAAGAGTTTATTTGGGTAGGGATTCACTAATTTAAATTGTCTTATACATTTAAATAGGTTAGGTGTGTGGGTATTATTTTATAAGTGAGGGAAAAGACACATATGGACTGTTTGAAAATAATCAATTAAACACATGTTTCGATCATTAAAAGGATTTAAAATGTGGAATTATTGAACCTTATAGGTTATATGCATGACATATGTCTATGAAATTGGATTTTTAAAATAATTTATTTCATTTAACTCTTATCTTTCCAGTTTAACCCTCAATAAATATTTTTTTACAATAATTATGAGAATTAGTTTTTACTAATTTTAATATTCATAATAGTAAAATATTAAGTAGAAATTGTTATAAAATAAAGATAATTGTTATTTCAAAAATATTATCCATTTTTTAAAATAAAATTCATAAAATTGTTAGAATCAAATTGAAAATTGTACCCACATATGCGATGAAAAAGAGTTTTGGAAAAGAGTACATTCCTATTATTGTATACAGTTTTAAAATAGATATTAAATATTAAATTGATTAATATTACATAAATTAGTTAAATTTTCATATAATTTTACTTAATTAAATTCAAAATATTTGGCAATATAATTTAACTTTGAAAATAATTTCAAAAAATTATTTTTTCGATAGAAAAACAATATTTTTCACAAACCATCAAAAAATGAAACTCCTAAAAAAATACAACAAATACAAACTAGTATTTTTAAAATAAAATATATAAACCTCATTTCATCAAATGCACATTCTAAAATTTTTCCTCATTAAATTTAAATCTTGTGTCAAAAGAAAGAAAACAGTCTTTTTGAAAAACAAAGTTTTTATCAACGAATTTCATTTTCTTACAAAATTATTATTATTTTATTTCTAATTAGAATATAACCAATGAATAATTATAAATTTTTTAAAAAAAAATTAATTCACATAATTTAGTTGATAATGTTAATTCCCATCAACTTAATGGCTATATTATGGTATACTATAATATAGTTCATTTAGACTTTGGGTTGGGTGTTCTGCAAGCTGTCAAAGATGTAATAACTTATTAAAATGAAATATATCTTAAAGTATTAGGGTGTAAAATTATAGTATAATATTTGTTTTTTCATAAATTATAATATCAAAACCAATAGTTTTATTTGTAATCTCACGGTCTTTCATTTTCCCCATGTTAAAAAAATTGGGTCCTCATAAATTATAAATGTTCTTGTAAATCAAGGTTTTGAAATTTAAAAAGTCATTATTGGAAAAGATACATCATACATTGGTTATTTAAAATTCATATTAAATGTGTAAAAAATAAATACATAAGTTTATATAGAATGAATATTAATTGGGATTCCATGTAAGACAAAATAGGTGGGATTTGAAGATATGGGCATAAAAGAAAAGTTTAATTCCAATGAAGTTATAGAGGGTGGTATAGTTATGTGATCCAAATAATTTCAATGATAAAAATAATGTAAAAAATCAAAAAACCTCAAATCTAGGATTTTTCCAAATATCATTGATTCATTTGATATAAAGGTCACGGGATAACATTTTTGTTTCAAGATATTTTTCTAAACACTGAGGATTATTTTATTATCTATGATTATAAGGATATAATCATACATGATATATTAATATTTCATACAAACAGTTTCATACTTTGGTTTCACATTGGTAAATTTAAGAGTTATCCCTTACTCTAAGAAATGAATATCCCAATACCAATTTTTTCTCTAATGTGATAAAATAAACATTTAACAAATCAAAAATATATAAAATAGTGAGAAGACGTTCGATATATTTATATATATTTTCCAAAATAATTTTAGTTATCATAGGTTATTAATCAATAAACATCTATTGTAATACCAATGGATCAACAATAATATTTATTTATCAAATAGTTTACGTAAAAATAATTATGGGTTAATTAGATCATCTTGTAGTCTAGTGGTTATTTTTAAGCCCTTATGTCCATTCAATGATGGGTTAAAGCATCAAATACATATCAGATGTGATGGGTTGTCACCCAGTATACGGGATATCCTTTTTGTAAAACCATATTAATAAAATTTTGATAACGTTCATATATTGGAATAATCCAAGTTACTACAACATCATAGATAATAAAAAACTTAACGGTTACCAATACCGTTAATCATAATTCAAAAAATATGTAGGTAAATTATTTAACAAATAAAAAAAATTATAATAAACCAATAGGTTGAATTTCCATAAATTGATTCCAAAAATATAATTAATCATGTTATATTGCTACCATAGACCTTTTTTAATAGAATGGTTTATGAAATTTAACTTATGGTAAACCTTAAACTCATAAAACCATGATGGTATCCATAACTATTAAGTTAATAAATATATATATAATTATTAAATTTAATACAATTCATAAATATTATGTGATTCTTGTTACTAAAATACCATTGGTAAATTTACTTATTAAAACCATCATGTTGAACTAGTATATATAAGTATTTCAAATATTTCATTTCAATATATATGCTTACTTGTTATAGGGGTTAACCTTTATAAGAGGTAATTAACTAGGATAATTCCCAAGTTCCCAAAATTTTTGAAAAATATTTATAAATGGATCCCTATGATGAAATTTATTTCCTTCCATAATACTCCACAATTTCGCTCATAAATTCATTTGATTGTACCCTTATTTTACACATATATAAAAATTTACCATTGATTTTAGGTACCTTCATGGTTTTCATATCCACATTTATAACATAAAGGAAATCGATTCTTCTATCCTATGGGGTCTCCACCACTCTCTCTTATAAAATTCCATCCTTCTATACTATGGTTATTCATGGAGTTTGTTAGGTTATATATTATTAATAATATTTTTTTGGATAATATATTAGGAATAATTACATTATATTTAACTCCTGTCAATATCCCATGTGGTTTACCATTTTAACAAAAAAATCCTTCATGTTAAATATTAACATAATCCCTTCTATTCACTAATCCAAAAAACACAGTGTAACCAATGATAATCCTTATGGGAAACTACATAATCATGAAAAATCTTTTATAGTATTTCTAAATCATGAAACCATATTTTTAATCTATAAAACCATAGTTCTATCCTAAGTCATTCATTATAATCATAAATTCAAACCCAATATAATGGTTATTAAATAACATTAGAATTATCAAAACAAACGGATCTATGAGTGTCAGATGTGGTTCTCAATATGAAATGATTTCAAGTACCATGTAACACTAAAGTCATGCCTGATGCAACACTTTTGGAATTGATACCATTTAGAATGTATGTTCTAGAACCACAACTACATTTACTATCAAGACTAAGATGTATTACCACGAAAAAAATAATTAATTTATACCTTATGAAAACATTTTAATTTTTATCAATACATATCCTCAAAGTATATCACATGGTTACATTCCATAATCTATTTTTTCATGTCTTATTCTAAAGTGTTTCAATAACATTTTTATAATAAAACTATAACAAACCAAACACCAGTAACCTAGATCCTATGTCTTATTTATTCTATTTTCATAAGATATAAAAAATTTCATCTCAATGGACTAAATAGTTTAGTGGGCATTGTAAAATAGACACATACACGATTTTTATATTATATTTGAGTACGTAAATAATAACATAGTTTTTAAAGAATATAATTTTTCCATCAATAATATACTTCCATATAATTCATAGTACACTTCTTGGATTCATAGGATTAGAAAAAAATATGAATGATCTCAAATTCTCAGTTAGAGTTACATAATGTGGAGGCTATCATGAGTAAATGAAGAATAACCAATATTGCATCATCAATATCGAATGGTAAATATCTAAACACACATTCCACGTAATCCATAACATGAATATCCTGATTAGATAAAGAATAATCAATATGGAAATGTAAAAAACAGAACAAACAATCCATTTAAATAACTTTAATATCACGAATGAATAAAGAATAATGAATATGGATAGGTTTGAAACATTAAAAACATTTCATTTAATAAAAAAATGATATTGAGAATACACATAGAAATAATATCATTGTGAAAATATCATGGAAAATAGTAATTGAGTTCATTAAAAGGAAATTCTTAATTAACGGATGTCATGATGTCCCGCATGAAGAATTCCCATATTTCATGAACATTCAAAATCCATGTAAAAATAGATGTGTAGGTATACACTTGAAAACCATTTAACTAAGGAAATATAATTGATTTGAAACATGATACTACTTATTAATCTAAAGGTTATCTATAATCAATCGACACATAAATCTCCTTTTATAATGAATTCCATTTATATTTAATGATTGATTTAATTCATGAAAAATATTCATGATCATAAAATATTTGTATTGAATAAAGAATACAAATTTATCATTATTTTCACAGATAATACAATGACATTAAATTGGTAAAATTTATTATATAAATGATATATGGTGTGAAAAATAAATACCTCAATAATATTTAATAATTATATTTATGAGAAATTTTTGGTTTTTTGATTAAAAGAATGGTAATATTTCAAGAGGAAGGTAATGACACCCAAAAAAAATTATTCATTAATGTGAAATTCTATACCTTTTATTGCGAAAATTATTATAAAACATATATATAAAGAATAATTATAGTATCCATAAAATATATTCCCAGTGGATTATTTGTAACATAATTTTTCTTTGTCATTGATGAATATAAATACCCTAAAATTTTCATTTAAAAATCATGAGGGAAATGGCCATTTTCACTGAAAATATTTTTAAAAACAATGTATGTAACATATTTTTAAAATAAAATAATTTTAAATTAAACATTTATTATTTTATAGGAAGCTATTAGACATTGAGTTTTCATGATAGAGTAATATTTGATACATGTCCTCCATGTTAAAAAAAATATTCGTTTCACATTGTCAGTAAAAAACAAATGTGTATAGTTCGAAAAAATTAATGATGATTTTGTTCTAACTCTTTTTAAAGTATATCATGGTTAAAATATATTTAATAAATAATTTGGATAATTTGGGAATCATTTCTGACCATATTTAGTGAACACATTGTTTTGGAAAAAAATATTTTCAACTGAAGAGATAAATGTAGTCTGATTTCATTAAAAACATATTATCAATCATTTTAAGTACAAAAGAATGAGAAAATGGTTCTATTACTTGAAAAAAAAATCATGAATAACTAGTGTAGAATAAAATTTAGTAGTTTTATTTTATTATTTTCTCCAATTAAAATTCATTCATAATCAATCCTAACTTATATTATAATGTGAAATAAACCCTTACAAAGATCATAACATTGAAGTAAGAATGAACTAATGAATCGATTATGGGTATCACATGTAAATAAACCTAAAACATATTGATATACAACCAAATATATTCAAATTTCAATATTCACATAATCATAGAATTTAAAATAAAATCAATAAGTAATATAAAAAAATGAAAATAATTTTGGTTATGAAATTTTTTTCCACATCATAACATTTATATCAAATCACCTTGGATGAAATAATGAAAATAAAAAATATAATACCATGAATGATTATTTAGTCATTATATTTAATGTCAAAATATATGTATATACACCAAAAAAATAAAATTAGGTGCATAAAATTAAAATATACATTAATGAATGGAAATTGAGATAAAGTCCCTTACATCACTCTTCCTTTTAGTTGAATGCACATTATTCTCGTTTATTGTTATTTAACATGCTATAATCTCATTATAGAACCATATTAATATTAATAATATCATATATGATCATATTATAACGTTTTTACCACTAGTTTGTCATTAATATTTCATTATATTCATTATTTTTTGTATTATTAATCTTATTTTCTAATGCTTATTTTATCATTAATGTTCGGTTTCCTGTGAATGGGATATAGATACAACATATAAAAATTATAATAATTTCATAAATAACATATTTACTCATTAGATACATTATTATAACCATTATTTATGGTTTTCATGAAAAATGAATCACTTTGTTTCTTGAAGAAGGCAGGACATACGTGCATACAAACAACGATATCATTCCATTAAAAGGGGAATGGCTAAGAATTTTGGTGACATATTATTTTTATAGAATAAATATAATTTGAAAAATATAACATATATTCATTAGATTTATCCTTATTACATTCTATGTAATGCGTTCGTGAAATATGAATTGGATCACTTCTTGAGGAAGTGGTCCACCGTACACACAAGAGACATAATAATATTTTAAACGCATGAAATGTATGTATTTAAATGTGATATTAGAAATACATAAGTTTTATAAGATCATATATATTGTAATTACACATTAAATTATTTATTATGTACATTCAAGAGATTTTTTTTGGAAACTGAGTTACATTGGTACACAAAGTAGTAGTCTTCCAAACACACGATCAACGATTATGTTTCCAATTTGATGAAAATGGAGATCGAGAAATGTTATGAAATTAAATTAATAAAATATATGTATCTGGGAAATACATGTACTATGTATATATAATTATTTAATAATATCATAACAAGGTGTAAATAATAAATAAAATTATAGTGATCATTTTAGAACGTTACCACTTCTTTGGATGCCCTCTTTATGTTTTCACCAAAAGCATCCATAGGTTGAATTAATGATAAAATAGAGGCATATGATGTTTTTAGGTTATTAAGAATGTGATTTGGGTAGCTATTGTAAAACCCAACTTTTTCTAATGTGTGAAGAGTGGGCGGGGTGGGGGAGCTATTATTAGAGGGGGAAATGACACCCATTGAATTTTTTAAAAGAATTAATTAAGTCATCATTTAAATCATACCAAAAGCATAAAAATGGATAATTAATGACCATTATTGGTGATATGGTCTCCATATATCTATAAAATGGGGGTTTTCAAGTTGTTAGGTCATTTTAACAATTTTAATTTTTCATAAACCCACTACTAAATCAGTTTTTACCCTAACCATGATAATTAATTTTTACAGATTTTACTATTTAAAATTTCCCAAAATTAAGTTCACATTATTAGATAATATAAATTATTATGAATCAAAATTTTAAATCATTTTTTCATATTATATTCATATAAATAGTCGAATTCAATTTAAAATTATACGTTTTAATGCAATGAAAAATTATGTTTCCTAAGATAATGTTCTCACAATTATAGAAGGATTTAATATAAGGATTCAATATTAAATTGAAAAAAATAACATAAATTAGATAAATTTTAAAATAATTAAACATGTTTTAATTTAAAAAATGTATAATATAATTTTACATTGTAAAAATTTTAAACAAAAAAGTAGTGTTCGATTAAATATTTTGTTATCCACAATTCATCTAAAAAAACATTGCAGAAAAATTCCAAATATTACACCTAATATTTTTATTATATGATTAATTCAAAAATAAATGAAACTTTCCAAAAAATATTATAAAAGTGTTGAAAATTAAATTTTAATTTTTTGTGAGAAACATGACTAAATTTTCTTAAATATATATTTTTTAGAAATCATTTCTTTTTCCTCAAAATAAATATTTTCTTATTTTTTATCTGTTGTTACCTATGAGTTTTTTATAGAAGTGTAAGTAATATAATTTTAGTAATTTAGTTACTATTATTTGTACCTACTATTTTAATGGCAATGTTATAACGATATACTATACTATAGTTCATCTGGACTCGGGGTTTCTTGTTCTACAAGCTATCAAAGTGATCAAATTTATTTTAAAAGTTTTATATAATTATGTATTAGGGATTTAAATTCTCATATAATATATTTTTCTCATGTCATATATTCTATCAAACCCAATATTATTCTTTAATAAATGGGCGGTACATTTCACTTACAAGATAAAGCTACCATGGAATAAAAGGGCAAACTTAAGAAAAAGTGCATCACCCCTTATCAAGCAATAGTTATATACAAAATCTCAGGATATTGGGAAATTTTATATTCCCTACATCATTTTATATTTAACAAGTTCTAATTATTTATGTTCTGTATGTTATTATATTAATTTATTACTTCACTCAGAGATTAGTTATTTTATGATCATTGGATTGAAACCCATGAGGGTGGTGGTACATCTATTAATCATTTTGATTATTTAATATTATGAATTTTGGAATATGTTTTATTGAGAGATCAAGGATAGATATTTCCATAAGACTTTTATGTGCTCAACATGGAAGAATATGGGGTAACAAGTTCCCCAACTAACATTTTGGGGAGAACATTACTAAATATATCCAGGAGTGTCATTAGTTTTCATGATGGAACACTAAAAATAGAGTTTGTAGATAACGTTGTGCACATAGAATTTTTAACTCAATGAGGCACCATTTAGATGACCATTATCTCTTTACACTCTCTCTTGTTGAAGATACATGACCATTTTAATATTCTATTATGTTACATAAATTTTTATAATTAGGGATAAGGGTTTAATTCAAAATTCCATAAAATATTATGTTGTAAATAAATATGAAAACTATACAGAATATGAATAATGTTGTACCGATTGAGTTATATGATGAACCTCATGGTTTATTTAATGATAAAAAAGAAGATATAATTTATTTTGAATATGAAGTTCAAGATTTAGGATTTGGGAAACTAAATATAATTTCTTATCATAAAAAAAATAATATAAAATTGAAACCACTTGATTGAAATTTTAAATATGTGTATTATACAAAAGGAAAACAAATTACTATTGTTAATATATATTAATTTTTCTAAGAACCAATAATAAAAACTGATTTTACTTTTTTAAAACCTTATACATGTAATAGGATGGATCATAGGTGATATAATATATATTTTAATAAAACTTTTCCCACCTATAATTCTACTATAAGGGGATTAAAAACCTATTAGGAATCACCAAGGAAAGATAAATTACACCCTGATGTAGGTATTGAAGAAAGACATTGGGAATCTCTTAAAAGTAGAGATCATATATCCTATTTCATATTCATCTTGGCTAATTTAAAACCACTTTTCCCCATTAAAACATGATTAAAAATTGTGAGGAATGAAAAGAATGAATTAATCCCTTTGAGAATTCAGAATATTTGGAATGTATGTATATACAGTTAGAAGGTAAATCAAGTCACTTGTTATGATAGATTACCCACCACCTGTATTAACAAAATATTTGAGAGATTTGTGAGTAATACCCGTTATTGGTTTTTGGATAGAGTCTTCGTATATTTTAAGGAACCCAGTGCTTTGGAGGACCAAGAGTTTAAAATACTTACTTAACCCTTTTGAATATTTTCTTATTGGATAATTCCATATGAATTAAGTAATGATCCAGTTACATTTCATAGGTGCACGATAGGTATATCTACTAATAACATTTCATATTTCATAGAATTATTACTGGCTGATTTTAGAGTTTTTGAAAATCCTTTGACCTTTGTTTAGAAAATTAGAAAAAAATCATCAAAATGGGAATGCAAATTTTTTATTTAAAAATTTATATAAGAAATTTCATGGTGGATAATGGAATTTTTATTTGGAATATCATTTCAAAATTTTCATTAAAGTTATTAAATAAGAAAGTAATGACATTAAATTATTTCCCCACCCTGTCTATCTGAACCATGTTATATCATTTTTTGGAAATGTACGTTCAACAAGAGGTTCATAAATTAACTCAATAATAATTGTATCACTCTCTGTATAATAAATTTGAAGGTTTCTATATTTTATTGTAATGATGGGTGAATTGAAACCTTTAATGAGTTGGCAAGGAGGTTATTAAACCCACACTTAATTAATCCTATAAATAATGACCTACAATTTGATCTATATTGTTAATATTCCATCCAAGTGGTTGGAGGTAAAATTGTCATTTTTTTAAATATTTTCATATTATCTTGTAATTGTTTTTTGAAAATTATAATGATGGTGCACACTTATGAGGCTCAGTTATCCTGGTTTTGATATTATAAAAATTAATAATCATATTTCTACCATGTGTGAATATATTCCATAAAAAGTGGAATAACTCCAAGGAAATGAATGCATAAGAAACCGGAGGTCATCATTGAGTTCAGATCATGGGTTTTATCCTATTCACAACATAATTATTATGTGGGTAGGGTATTTTTATTGGGTTCTATTATGGGTGAATATATAATTGAATAAATAAAATTTTAATTCATTAATTTAATTAAATGTATAAACATAAATATCGACTATAAATATGATATTTTAAACAAATATCACTGTCATCTACGTAACCCAAATAATTAAGAGAGTTTGTTAGAGGATATCATTGGAGAAGGAAAATGGATCAGAGGATTGGATTGATACATGAGGAAAATTTTAATTTAATAGAGTTAGTGGATATTTCCATTTACTGTATTGCAATATCAATCCTTATCAATGACCAATCTAAACTAAATGTTGTATTTAAGATTTATGTTCACTTTTCATGTTTTTATATCCCATGTAAAACAAGTATCAATTCAACTAATAAGACTAGGTTCTCACATTGAAAGATTATTTACTTTTCGAGTTGATTGGATTATAATCCATTAATTATTCTTATTATTAATATTATTGGATTTAGGAAAACACAAAAAAATAGACACTATTCATTCAACTATTTTTTAATTTTATTTCTCTCCCATTTAATCACTCATTCCTCAAGGTAAATTTCTTTATACTGTCGATCCATGAATAACTGATTTTTGATCATTGTGTGACTGTTATTTGAAAAAAATGAACAATACCATGTGTGTGGTTCATGATCAGTGATTTAATCACATTAAATGACATGAAATGATAAATATTTTCATATTTATAGATTCTCAATTTTTTTTCATTGAATTTTAATGAATTTTCATGATGAACTGTGAACATTAGACTAGTTTTGCTGGTTGGATTCTGATCGATGTTGATAATGATTCTTAGTTAAGGGGGGATTCATGAATCAATGTAATTGATAAAATATGGGGGTGGTGGATTTGATTTTAGAATTATCATAAATGAAATGGAACCATGGAGTTATAGAAATTCTAGGTTACACAACATATAATATGGAGATTCTTGTCATTCATGACCCCAATCATTGGTTATAAGGTTTGTGTTAAAAATTAAATATCACACACCATTTGAAACATGTAACAAACAATGTGTCTCATGTATGGTGGCTCAATGTATAATATGGTAGTACAAAAGTAGGTATATGTCCTGCCACACTAGCATGGGTAGTGTAAATGGGAATGACATGGTACCTGAACACATCCATTTACACAGGCACGACCTATTGTATGTGGGGAAATGGAACTGGAAGAGTATCATATGACCTATAAACCCTATGTACCCAATGTGGAAACACTATATATTTGGTGAATTATATTCTTTGATAGACGACAAGACACAAATAGATCATGGGTTGGAAATACATGTTGTGTACCACTAGTGCAATTTATGTACTAACTATATTGGTGTTTTGAGTCCTTTTTATCTTCATTATAGACCATTTTTAGTTGTTTTTGATAAATTTCTTCTCTCTCATGACATTATAGTGTGGAACTACATCATTTTTATATTATTTTGATCCCCTCTAAGGTTTCGTAATCTAATTGACATTAGTGTATCCCTCTGTTCATTAAAGGTGTAATCACATATCATTAATAGGAGGGGTTCATGGTATTGATGTGATCTCAATGCATAGGTTATTGATAACATATCTTGAAGGTTGATCTATTTGTTTTTATGATGTCCCCCAATGGACCTATGTGTGGTCCTAAAACTAGATGATTCTATCATCCGAGATGAAGTGAATATTTTTATGTCATATAAGGTGAGAACAACCGCTTGTATGATTGTCATTAGTGAAAGTTTGTAATGAGGAGGGATCCATCATTGATGATAATTACCAAGAATCCTATAGTTGAATCTCATTGATTTTATTGTTGTTTGAGATGTTGTGGGGATGGTTCTCTATTATAAGTATATTTAGGTGTTTATTATTATGTTGTATCTTAAATTGTTGAAATATACTATGTTAAGCTTCATACTATTGATAGTTTATACATAGTGATTTTGGGGTGTCATATTGGGTATTATTATACTCTCCCCTAAATGGAAGTTTCCCACACATTTCATGCCTTTTTCGGATGACGAAACATTTGAAATTTTTATAGGAGGTCTTGGAAATGTGATAGCATATACTGTTTTATATAAACAGTGGTGTGTATAGGAATTTACATTTGATAGTAGCTCCCTAATTCATTTAATTTTTGGGCTCTTTTTCAATTTATTGGGTTTTTATTTGGTATCTTTATAGAATTTAGTGTTTTTTATTATACAGATATTTTGGGAAAGATTTCATGGTTTCATTAGTATCAATTTTTGTTGTTTTATATTTTATTATTTTATGTGATTGAATGTGTGTGTGTGTTGGTATTTTGGATAATTCCTCTCATATATGTTATATTCCTACTTGAAACTATTAACTAGCCCTTGGCCTATTGTTGGTAGGTTTTGGGTGGTCATACGTGTCTTATCTTCATCCAAGTGATTGCTAGTGTGTCTAGTTGTGATAGAGTGGTATCAGATTACTATTCTACCATAAGAAAAGATCATATATATTTTCCCTAGATATGATGTTGGAATGAGTTTTATTTCCACAAAATTAATGTGATTCAAACATAGATTTCAGTGTTGGGGATCCAGTGCTGGTATAATAGACAACATATTCATTCATCAGTAAAATAATTACCAGCTTATTGTATCTATTGATGTGGGTAATTTGTCTTTAGAAAAAATTTAATAAATGCACTATATAAGAATGTGTTATGGATTAAACTTCTTTATTGAGTAGAATACTACGATACACTCTTTGACTATTGAGTTTCTTTTTTTTCAAGATACCTCCATGACGAGATCCATCGAGGATTCCAATATGTGATCATGAGGATTATCCATCACGTAATGAGGGTTTAGAATAAGGTAATGTACTAGAGAAGGTACAACTGGGATGATTTTTTGATATTATACTACCCATTGTTAAATAGTTAGATCAAAAATTTTCATCTTAGGATGAGCATATGATGATTGAAATTTATGACATTCATAGATAGTAACCTTCCATGTATTGGGGTTAATTAGGAGCCCCATGTTGTTGAGGACTAGCAAGAGGCATTCACCAAAGTTTTTAACTGTGTTAGGACTTATATATATTATATTTTGATAATATATTCATTTGATATTTCTATCTTTTAATGTTATGATCGGTGTGTATAGAGGAGCTTATTTTGTTGTTGTAGGGCATCAGGATCATGGTTGAGTAATCGGTATGGTTCACAGACCTATCAATATAATCTCAAGATAAATATCAATATTTATTCTTTATATAATGTAATATATAATGAGGATATCATTAATATGTTAGGTATGGATTTATATCTCTATTAATTCCCAAATATGATGGAGTTCTTGAGTGAGACTTATTAGTATAGAGTTTCTTCGAAGAGTAGATGTTGATAAATAGTAAATGTATTATGAGAAAAAGATCAGAGACTTTTACAGTAGCTATCTAATGACAGTCATAGTCTTCTAAACATGTGATACACTATAGGAGATGATCCCATTATAAATGATTTATGGCTCATGGCTCTTAGGATAGATCGATTCAGTTGAGGTAGAGTTAGTGATTCTCATGTGATGGTTAGGGACATCTCACATAGGATGGTCTAACCCATCATACTACTAGTAGAGAGAATTTCAAAATATTTCCAAGACAGAGATATAGGTGTGAGAAGGTGGAATTCATGGTGGTGAACATGTAACTGGAGTAGATAGATAAGTAGAAGGAGGATTTAAATTTAACTTATTTCCACCACCACCCCCATTAGGTCTACGCAAGCCTCAGGGAGCTAGTGGTCAGGGTAAATGAAAACTATAGGAAATAGAGGCTCACAACCTAGAGTATAGTAGGATATTTTATGGTAATATATTTTTCTTTTTTACAATAGTTTAACCAATGATATAGATGGTTTTTAGGAACAAATTCTTTTCCTCTTCTCGGTTTCTAGACATAGAGATTAAATTTTAGCACTTAGCTCTACCATATTTCTTGGACATAACTGTCGGAGGACACTTAGTGATAACAAACTTCCACCAATTATGTTACTTGAAAAATAGAGGTTAGATATTAATATGCTTACTCTGTGTATTAGTGTTGAGACACCATGATTTTATAATAGTTATGGAATCTGTATTAACATTTCTATCCCATATAGATTATTTCAGGTGGATAATGTGTTGTATCTATAGATATTGATCGAGGTTTTCCTTAATTGGGGAGATGTAAACTCATGGGGATAATTATGGGGCCATTAGTAGAATAATACATCCAATTACTCTTTATTTTGGTGGTATTTCTCTTGGATTAGTTATTTTTGTTAGTATTTAGTTACCAGTAGTAATTGCAGGGTATGAGGAAATCCTCCTTGAGGACATACTTGACTTACTTATCCATTGAAATATATACTTATACATTGATTACTCACCTAGTATGGCCATGATATTTGAACCATCATATTTGATGGATCTCGTAATGTTTGATAGCATAGGGTGGTGTTGGACGACTTGTAGGGGAAGGTAGTTCGGAGACCCAGTGTTTCCCCCTAGGGAGCCATAGGGTTCTTTACCAAGAAGATCAATATAACCTTTAATATGAGTATATATTGTTAAAATATAAACAATGTTACTAATAATAATAAGTATCCATAAACTATTATTGATGTCCTTTTCAATTGTTTGAGAGTAGATGGATGTTTATCAAAGAATAACCTAAGATTAAACTATAACTAGCTGTATGTATGAGAAAAAAATATACAAAAGTGTCATTCTATTGTCACAATGGTCATAATGATTACATTGAGATGCTTGTAGGCCACCCCAAAAATGGTCATGGGACTCATGAAATGTATCTTTCATCCTTAGGTAGACCAATTTTTGGTGGTCTTCATTAAATATGTTTTTATGTTCTTGGATTCCGAGGAGGAGAATGAAACACTTGAGGATGGTCCTCGACATTCTCTGACAAAACCAAATTTATTTTGAAATATTAAAATACTAATTATGGATTCCAAAAGTCCTATTTTTTTGACGTTTATTCTATTTATATTGTTCGGTAGTGGACCAAGTGAAGGATGAGGTAGTGTTAGCATGTTATTCTTCCAAGATAATGGTGGAGATGGAGCGCTTCCTTGGATATGAAGGCTACAAAATGATATTACTTCTAGATTTTATATTATATCATCACAATTAACAATTTTTACATAAAATTGGAATCCTTATGTGTGAAAATATGGGTTTTGTATTCTTTTAATGTGTTTGGTTATAGGTTAACAAGTGCCCCATCTTCAAATTTAGAGAGAAGGGTGTTATCTATATAGTGTTTTGTGATTCCATATGGACAAAACATGGTTGTGTTAAAATTTATAAGAATACTATGATTTCAAATGGGTCATGTTCGTTTAGACCACATGATAATAATTATGTGACCCATGGTCTGGAAATAGAAATGGTGTTCATTACCCTGAAGACATGGTGACACTACCTTATCGGGGATCTGTTTATCATATACAAAAACCATATCTGTATAAGTATATGTTATCACAGATCATTTTTAATTGAGACATAATATATTTTTATATATCCTAGAGGATTATGAATGGAATATAGTATATATACCTTGAATGGGGAACATGGTATAATATGTTATAAGAATGTTTTCTTACTCATAAAAGTTGACTAAGTCTTTGTAGCATTTTGCCTCATTTTGGTTATCCAGAGTGGGAAAGGATAGGAATTCATATCTATATTGGATGGTTGTTACCACATGACTTATATGGTATATTATGGGGTATTATAAGGGATATACTAACTATCAGGCTTTAAGAACAAAGATATCCACTGGAGGATCTCATGGTGGATTTATGATGATGATGATAACATCATCATTTTCATTGTACGTACTATGGAACAAAATAAATTGTATGATGGGGTGATGTGAGTGAATATACATCCAAATTAGCTGTACATACTGGGTTTTAAATGATATTCATAGACGTTTAGTATCATTTCTATTGTCCCGGAATGAAGAATGGTGTATTAGAGTTTGTCTCTAGACGCCTCATTTGTCAGTATGGGAAGGCTATGTAGTAGGTTCCACTATGTTTAGGTCAAACCCATGAGGTTTTAGAGTAAATTTGGGATTTCATATCAATGGGAATTAGGATGATGATACCATGGATTTATTAAAGAATATAATTCCATATTGATGATTATAAACTAACTTAACAGGTCAGACCACTTCCTTGAAATCTAATTGCAGACATTAGTAGATAGATTGGGATTACTTTATCTACATGAGATAGTTGGAATCAAATTAGTTACTATGAAAACCATTCCAAACCCTGATCCTCACTACATATTTCTCTTATTAAGAGGAATATAAGAGGACTTTGGGACTAAGTAGGATTTGATCATGGAATTTCACTCCCAAACTGACCTCCATACTAAGTGAAAAATTTAGGCTCTAGAGGACATGTTGTCAGACTACATGTAATAATTTTGTAATAGTTGTGTGGATCACCTACTCATGGTTGATTTTTCATACAATGACATATATTATTCCACCATCAGTATGATACCATTTGATCATTTTTATAGGAGACCCTACAGGCCGACACTACGTTAGAATGATTCAAGAGTGTCTTCACTCATTAAACTAGAGTTGGTGTTAGGTAATATAGATAAGGTAAAGTTCATCCAAGAGTATACAAGGACTAAATAGAGTAATCCAAATCCTTTTGTAGATATATTAAGAGGCCTTTGGAGTTTGAGGAGGGAGACCATTTGTTCCTGAAGGTCTCATATTGATGTCTATTACATATAATTATCTAGGGTGGAAACATATCACTAAGATTCATTTACAGATGAAAATTAATATATAGAGTCATAAAGGTGTAGTAGTAGTTGGTTGTACCACCATATATATACTATTTACAGGATTTCTTCCACATGTTACAATTGCGGAAGTATGTACACAGAACATTACATGTTATAAACTAGAAAGAGCTTAACATTCATGATGGAGAAACCTTTGTAGAGTACCCTATAGAGATAGTTTATTGGAAATAGTATAACCTATAAGGGTGAATGATAACATTGTTTGAGTATAATGGAAACATGATAATCAATTGGAGAAAACATAGTATGGGAGACTGAGATGAGAGCCCAGTTCCCAGGCCATTTTGAGTATTCTTTTTCATTTCATGAAAAAATCAAAATGTAGGGAGCTTGTAACATCTCTATTTTTCATTTAATAATATGAAATATCTATAATAATATTTTCATAGTTGTGCACTAATATGTCATGATATTCATAGGAATGATGGGCTTGGAATTTATCTTTTAAAATATTAATTAATATATTAATATTAAATGCAAATTGTCTTCATAAAGAAGTTGTATAACTCTAGAAATAAAACTATGATAATACATTTGAGGACACCATTGAGTTAAAATAATGTGTTTTACCCTATTCATGACATAATCCATATATAAAACTTCTATTCAATGTGGGTTCCACTAGGTGAGAATAAATAATCAAATAAATATTTTATTTATTTCATTCTTTTATAAATAATACATAATAATATCCTATAAATATATTTTTATATACAATTCACTAGTTTAGTTACATAACCATTTGAATTGGGAGTGATCAATAGAGGATGTCATTTGGTAGAAAACAATATATGATAGGATCAGGTTGACATATGAGGGGATCGTTTATACCAACAGAGTTTGTATATTTTATCAATAACTATGATGTTGTATTGTTCTTATCTCGGGGCCATCATAATAATGGTGTGGGATGTTTGATTTATTTGGATAAATCCTGTTTGGATATCCTTTGTTAATAATGGATGAATTGCACTAATAAAAAATTACTTACACATTGACAATTGCTTTATTTTTATAGTTTATTTGGTTATTTTTTTATAATTAGTTTGTCATTTTAATTCTAACATATCTAGGTAAAACCAAAAATTGTAAAGTTTCATTAATCAATTTCAATTTTTTGTATTCTTACCCTTAATATTTATCATATTCATCATGGAAAATTTCCTTTTATTTCAATTCAACCAATACTCGATATTCGACTATTGGGACGAAATATATTCATCTTAACAGATATGTATCATAGGTGTGGTTCTTGAACAATGATGAAATCATGGTGAATAAAGATGGAGGATGTTTGGGTTAGGATTTGGATACTATTGGTTATTTTTATTTACATTATAGGGATACCACACAATGATGAATGATCTGTAGAATGAATTTCATGGTCGTATTCGGGTCAACAATGATGGTGGGAATGGGTTGAGAGCTGATATGAGGATTGTGGGGTGATCAATTGCAGGACTATCAGATCTAGTGTAATTTCAAGAATTCATGTGATGTAACCGTGATGTTATATAAATACCATATTAAAGAAATTATAATTTAGATAGATACATCATGTGGGATCTCTATATATGGAACTAGTGCTTCCATGTAAAATTAAATATCACACACTATGTGACACAATCCACATTCCATGTGTCTCATTGATAGAAACTTTTCATGTACTCTACGATTCTGTGGGTGTGTATACTTCCATGTGTACAGGATTTTGTTGTCTATATGGGTGTGGCCTGAAACTCTATTATGGACCTGTACACTAGAACGAAAACAGTAATGGTGTACAATCCAATGTACATAGGTGTGGACAGGTGTACACAAGCATGGGAAAATGGGGTTAGAAGAATTTCTTCCAACCTCTACATTTCATGTAATAAGAAATCACAATCTATATATTTTTATAATAACAATCCATGTGAGGTGATATGACATAGGCATACAAGGGGTTTAAAAGACATGAAATGTACCCCTAGTAATCACTATTTACTTCTTATAAGGGAGTTTTGAGACTGTTGTTTCATTGGGGTAGGCCAAGTTAAATTATGTGATATACCTTGGTGCTTTCCCATTAGGGTACAATGCAACATTACATCCTCGGAATAGGATTATGATCCCATTCATGGATTATGAATTGGATAGATTTTGATTTATGCCTCTGTTAGATTACGGTGGATTCCATTATCATTCCACGGTTGGTTTTGTGGTATTATCATTACCACTTAGAACATAGAATTGATCTCTTATCGTTATGTTTGATCAAGTATTATTTTTTATATCACCAAATGGAATTAGATGTATTACCCTACCTAAATTATTAGATATTTAATGATCCAATGAGTACCTCTTGTAGAGGAATTATGAGAATGATCTCTTGGAAGAGTGGAGTTAATAAAAACTTAGTTTGGTGAGTGATTCCTCCTAGACAAATGTAATTAAAAAGACTTAGATAGAAAAATATGAATGGTAGTGTTTTTTAAAACACGTTAATAATGGTTTTGTGTTTTTATTATATATGGTAGTTTATCATTTATATTTCTCTTATCATGTTTAAATCCCTATGTTGAGATAACTACTCTTGATGTTTTATGCTTAGTGTAATTGGGGTTTACTACTAGGTATTAAAATATTGACCCATGTAGTGCATTCGATCTCACATGTTGTGTCTTATGTTTATGACATACTATTTGATGTTGTCTTTATGAGGATAGGTAGATGGATGAGCTTAGATTAAGTTAAGCATGCCATGTTTTTTACCCAGATTTTTTTTCATAGTAGTTCCCTCATTATGTGTAGTTTGGACTCATTTTTTTGGGTTTTTTGGCGTTGTATTTATCCCCTTTATCACTTTTACCACTTTATTCATTATCTAATTATGGTTTAGATGTTATGAAATAATTTTTATCTGTTTGTTTTGTTTTAAATTTTATCATTTTATGGGATTAGAGATGTGTGTATGTGTAAAGATAATTAGTCTAATTCCACCCATATGTGGGATATTACAACTCAGCACTAGTCTCCATCACCAGTCCTATTAGAGTTGTAATTTCGGTTTTCAGACATGTCTTATCAGCATTTAGGAGGGACCCAATGTGTTACATAATGAAATAGGTTTAGTCCATTATCAATGAAGTGAGGGCAGAAAACAATTCATTACCAAAGCCTTAATAGCTCTATATTTTACCCAATTCAATGAAACCACCATTGAAAAATAATTTCAGGATATCCTTTCATTTGAGATATTTCAATCATATTTTCTTGGTGCATATTTTTTAATTTTTCATAAACATGTGGCCCAATTATATTTAATGAATATGGAATATTTTAATCCATGGACTGTGGGATAGATGTTATTGGATAAGAAGTTCAATTTTAAATTCAAATTCAATAAGGGAGATAAAAATCAAATGTCTATTCTGATAATGATTTTTTCCAACAAATACATAGCAGAGATTCCATCCCACAATATGGTATTAGACCTCATTTAAGGGAACTTCCCTACATAGTTCATGTTGTATGTCCTTGGTAAAAATATATGGTAAATTATTTAGAAACATATCACATATCATATCATGTAAGTCATCTCCAAAATCAAAAACCGAAATCTGAATCAAATATTATATATGGATGATCTATTTCATTAGAAAAATAGCATTTGATCAAGTAATAAAAACATGTTTTCAGGAAAGTGAAATTGATTTTTTTTTCTGCTCTATCACACTCTAGAATGAGGAAGCCACATTATACCTGAATGGATGGTAATGAAATTTTTATAATTTTTAAACTGATATAAGAATATTCGGTTTCAATAAATATTTCAAAAATATTATAAATTTCTCAAATAAAAGTACTTCGTTTTCCTGATATTTTATATTAATATAGAATAAATTTTATAGGGCCATATCCAATTCCATTTGTAAATTATTACTTCATTATTTCAATAGATTATAGTTTGAAATGGGTTGAATCCAAATCCACTGAAAATGATGGTGTTAGTGTTGTTTGTTATTCTGTCAAATCTAATATCTATTGTAGATTTATAGTTCTCAAATCAATTATCAATGATCAAGAGGTTATTTTTTTTAATAGTTTAATGGATTACATAATGAGGATGTATTATGCACATCATAAAACATCAACACCCTATCATAAAACAATTAATAGTAATTATAATTTTTTTTATGGAGATTAAGGGGAATTTAGAAAAGAAATTAAAACTTATAATAGGAGATAATAGACATAGGTTTAGATAATCCTTATAGGTTTATATGGAAGCCAAAAAATCCCCCACAGTAATGGGATAGTACATACCAATTTATTGTAAGGTTTATCACCTTATTTTGGAATTTTTACACAAATCCAATTGAGCTATGATGGAGAAGAATTTGGGAATTTAAATAAAATAAATATAGGGGAGATTATAGATTCCAAAGATTAATGGTATTAGAAAAGATTATTTTTTAAATTCTATGATTCAAAAGTAGTGGTAAATGATAGATCATGGAAATTAAATCCAACTAGAAGTCTTCCATCATAGATATAGAGTGTTGTTATAAAAATGACTCAATGAAAATACCTATAATTATATGTTCCAAATGGTAATGTCCATTTATGGTTTCTCATGTCTCTGCATTCGATGATAGGAAGATAATGATGAAAGGATATAATGAATAATTAAATTTTATTGGATAGAAAATTAATTAATATGATGGGAACAAGCCAAAATATATAGTATATGATAACAAAATCCTATAACTAGTTTTCCATTGAATACCATCTAGTTGTACCATTGTTTTATAATAAAAATGGTTTTTTGATTAACAAAATCTACTTATATGAATGATATATTTTAATGTTTTTAGGAGACTAAATTATTTATGTATGGGGGGATAATCTAATGTTTTAGTACCCTTACATATTTAAGACCGTTAGTTTTAGTCTTTTCAAATGTTTTTGGTCAGTTTTATACTTTTTAGTGTATTTGTTTTTCATTTTATATAATTTTAAAATAATTGAGATTCACATGAATACCATTAACAAAATATATTGAATTAAATTGTGGAAAAACTAATTTGACTCATATCATTACCTTAAATGAATTATATAATGGACATTTTTTATGATTTAAATTGAAGGGAACTAATGAAAACCTATTTATTTTTATTCTCATTACATGAAATTCAATCATTTATTTTTATCAAGTACCCAAAATTCATCTACAAAAATTACATATTATTTAAATTAAAAATTTTTAGAGGATAATAAATATATTCTTAAATAAAAATAATTTTTTTAATATTGTCAAAACCATATGACATTTAAGAAATAGGAAAAAATGATTAAGTCCATTTTATTTTATAACACATTTCAATGAATCTTATTTTCAAGTGTACCGTACATTTGTTATTTTTATCCCTTATAATCCATTAATTAATTTTATAGTGGTGTATATTAGAAGTAAAATAACCTTGTCTACATTTAATTTGTATATTTTTCATTATATATGTTGAATTCATGTATGATGGATGATAGAATATGTGTAGGGATAATCTAATTGGAAGAATATATTTGAATTTAATAAGTAAAATATAAAAAATTATTTGCAACAAAATTTGAAAAAAACCATTATTGTATTAATGGATAAATTTTTTTGATATCATCAAATTCTAATCATGAAAGTCAACCACTATTTTGATTTTAAGGTCTGTATTTTCCATTGAAAATATATTTCTGAAGAAAAATTAAAAACCAAAATAGGATTAAATATTTTATCTATAATATAGGAAAAGAGTGAGGAAAATATTTATGATTTCTAATGAAACTGAGGATGGAATATTACTAAAGTGGGTGAATTTATTTGAGTACAATTGTTGTTTTCTGGGAGTTAAAATTATCAGGGAGATGTTGGAATCTAGGATGTTTGTCAAAGGTGTGTTATTTGAATTGAATTTAAAAAATAATTAGATAAAAGGGACTAAAAATAATAATTATGTAAATACATCCAATCATTTTCCAATACTGATCCCATACATATCAAGGATGTAAATATGATGTACCAATATGCCATCATGTGAAGAACCATAATTAAAAGAAAAACATTTACTCACACTGATGGAAAAGGAGAGTGGAATAATATCAATTTCTAAATTGATAAAAGGTATTGTTTTTACATTTTTAATTAAAATATGTGAAGGTGATTTTGTTTAATAGGATACTTAAGGGTGTTTTATTCTTAGGGGAATCTAAAAATAATACATTTAGCTTCAACTCAAAGTTAATCCTTCTCAATATGACTCAATAGTTTACCATTGATATAATACCTAACCTTAATTCATATAAAATCCCTACTTATTTCTTATTAATATAACCAAATATGTGAACCATTTAGTTGGGCTGAATAAATTCATCAACCATTTGTTTAAAATTTTATAAACATGGAATTAAAAAAATAATTCTTGTAAATAATTATAATCTTATGTGAGAAATGTTTTCAAAATGGATGGTATGAGTGGGTGTGATAATATAAATGGATTAAAAATTATTTGGATGGATATAATAAAAAGATGAAGTTAATATCTATAATTTTTATTGATATTAATTAGGACTTTGGTTTTCAAAAAGGGAACTCAAATAGGCTAATAATTTTAATTTTTCTTTGGTAATCTATTTTAAATTCACATTCCTAGAGTCAATGTATTATGTGTGGGAAAATTGACTGATCCAATACATTAATATATATAATTATGTATTTTAATGATTTTAATTGCACCATTATATAATTTACTAGTCAATTGTCACATATTTAGTATATATGATGATTTTTGGATAGAGTTAAGAAAATAAAAAATAAATATATTTTTTAATTATTTGTTTTTATTTTTAATTATTATAATTAGGTATATATTAAATAATGGATGTTTCAATGATTATTTTAGGAGATTGTACTATATTTTGATGATCCAAATAAATTTATGTCAGATATATATGAAGAATTTTTTTGTTTAATCTCTATTTAAAATTGACGAACAAAATATTTCATTTGACATCCCATGATATTTAATGGGAATTCCAAGGAAATTTATTCTGATAGCTATCATTTCATATAAGTTGGGAAATAATTTCCTAAAACCAATAGTATTTCATATGACATGGTCTATAATTTCATATGAATTTCCCAATATTATATTATTTTATGATAATTCCCCCGAATCAATTTATGAAAAGATAGAAGAAGACTTCAGGAAAGATAATTTGTACAACATGTCAAATAATTGGGTACCATATCTTCATGGATGAACATAATAGGAGGTTGGAACATGGATATTAATCTGTAAATAGTTTGATAAACATTCAATAAGGAAGGATATTTATTATTTGAAAGACCATATCATTGAAAATGAAGAATTATCATGGGAAGAGAGGGAAAAAATTAAATGAATAAAAAATATGACGATATTATGTTATTTACAATATGTGAGAGAAATAGGCTATAAATATTAATGAAAATTGGGATACTATAAGAGAAGACATGGCCTAGACCAAATAATGTGATCTGCAATAGATTTCAAGATTTCACTTTACTTCCTATTTATTTCACTCTTTGTGTGATATGTATTGATTTATTCTCCCATATTCATATTGGTTACCATTGTCATGGATGGGTCTACTCTATGTGACATTTGAATGAAAATATAAACTATTATATAATTCATGAGTTTGGGAACTTTAATGAGTAAATTATCTCTCTATTCTAAACTAGTTTCAATATTAAAATAGTAGTTATTAAAATGATAATGAAATTGTGTTGGTTTTTAATTCTACATATTTATTTTTTTCAATAGTCTATTATCTTTATCCCAATCCACTCGATTTTGTGTTATATATGAAATAAAAAAAATATTTCATTTTTGAGGTTCTTTGAAACTTTTAAAATGTGTGGAATTTCTTCAAGGAACTCTTGTATGATTAGAAAAAACAATACTTTATTAGAAATGGTAAAATTTAACTTGGAGGGTCCACTGAAACACCAATACACATAGGATATAGGGTGAAGCATGATGAGATATTAGTTAGGAATAATTTTACCATCACTATCCACACAATGGTTATAGGGGGTGGATTTTAGATTATCTCTATTACTAGATTAACAAAATAAGAATACATAACTTTTAAACTAGGATAAAATTAAAATATGTTAATCCAACTATTAAAAAATCTTAATTTATAAATTTATTATGTTTTTAAATCACTATATTATTATTAATTTTACTTTTAAAATCAAACCCCATTTCAACCAAAACCCATTATCTCACTAATAAGTTTCCATTGATTTTATATCACTTCTATTTACCGAAAACCTAGTGGTACCACTAATAATACATTTAAAATTGTAAATAGTTGTTTTTAACGATCCGTGAGAGGTCAATGTGATAGTAGTATCACTTTTTTGAGATATTTTGAAGTGATTTCTCATGTTTAATGATTTTATATTATTTTGTTTTACTCCCTGTATCTATATAATTTTATATTTTCTTTCACAAATATTTGTTATTAATTTTATGTTTTTGAATTATGACTCATAGAAAATTAACCATGAATTATATGGAAATATTAGTAAATTATTTACAAAAAAATAAATTCACTATTTAATTCATTCCTATATTATTTTGTTATTATTAAAATAAAAACATAGTGTGGGAATGAAGATTTAAATCTATATTAGGTGATGGATAGTCATCATGTTTTTACAATAAAATACCTTATTGCATTATATGGTAATCAATGACCGCATGAAGGTATGTAATGAATAGATAATATTGAATGATTTGTTTATTTTCACAAGGAACTATAGATTATTTAGGTGAATTTTCTCACAAATACAATAGAAATTATAATTGGGCATTGCTTAGAGTTTGTTAAGCAAGTTAATCTATATGATTATATCTCATATATGTGTTTCATTGATTTATTCAATCAATGGTTTTATCCTGAGGCCATAAATATTTTATTTTTAGGTAATTTTTATATCTTAAATAAAGTAACTACTTAGTGATGGAGTGCATAAATAATTTAAAAAGATGGAGTTGATCATTTATATAATAATAACCTGAATGTATGTCACATTAAAATAGGTATATGACCAGATATTAGATCAAATGTTCTCCATTTCTTCAAAAACATATTATTTTATTTTATTTTATCAAATAATTTATGATTAACTAAATCACTAAAATTTAGATTTACATGTGAAATTAATCTTATCCAATTGGTGGGAGAAATGGTATGTTATTTGGTTTGAAAATGATTTTTGGAGAATATGAATAGAGTAAAAATATTTTTTTCAATGAATATTAAAAACAATTACATCATATTATCATAGTATTATACCTCTTACAAACATTCAGTATCATAATACGGGATATTAAAATCCTTAATATTTGGATACTACAAAGACAATTTTTATTTATGGAATGTCAGGTCACTTAAATAACATTTGGAAGTGACCTCCTCATCATGGTCTCATAGATATATTTACAGTTCAAACAGATAGTCAAATAAAGATAGGTATATCTGCGAGAATTGAGTTTCACTCTCATATATTTAGGGGGAAAAATTAAAATATAGGTTGATTCTCATCACAGTATAAAATCATTGGGTTTTTCAAAAAATAATGGATTATACATTATAGAACATGAGTTGAAAAAATCAGACACCATTCCAATAACTATTTTTGGTACTATTCTTATTACTCGTTATATGGTTTTATATTTTTTTTAAACCAATGGAATAGTATTCTTTTATATCAACTATAATGATTGATATATTTCTTTCAAAAGATGAAATTATTCCTTCTACTATGAAGATTACTTCTCCATTGGGTAAAAGGAAAGTGTAAGGGTTTTAATTCCCTTTCATTCGTGTGGTTATCTATAATATTAAAGTCTTAGGTAATTTTATTATTCACGATTTACATTTATTTTAAATTTCCCTTAGAATGGATTATATAGTCAATTCTTATTACCATCATTATTTTTATGAATAAATGTTTTTGTATACATGGATGATGGAATTCCTCATGTTTTAATGTGTACGTGGGATCCCTTATCATGTGAATTAGTTCTAATTCAAAAATATGTTGATACCATATCTTAATATTTATCATGATTAAATTTGGATTTTATTGAGTAAGATATAGGATTTGAAATTCATTAGGGGTGGAGTGATATATGTATGTGTTTCCGGATGATTCCCCTAAAATTCTATTAGAGGGGATCGTAGATCTCTCCATTGACTTACTCCCAAAAACATTCCATATATCATTACCATCATACTGAAATAATTTATATAATATAAAATATTGAAAAATTAATATTGAATATATTGTGATCAAGGGAGTCAATAACATGATTATGTTAACTTATTAAACTATTTTTCTCTTTACAAAGACAGATAATTGGAATTTTTAGCTCTGTGTTGGATACTATAATCTCAACAGGGAAGCCATCAAGAATAAATATCCAATAAAAAATCCATAACCACATTGATTATAAAAGAGTCCATAGTTTTTTTTATTTAAAAATTATTCATTGGTTGGTATATCATTAGTTAAGGGATAAATATGATAATATTCATAAGAATACTTTTATTAGTAGATATGGTCATTATTAATATTTGGTTATTCCCCTAGTGTGGATCAATTCTCTTATTTTTTAGGGAACTAGTATTTTGTATCATCCATAAATTATATATCCATATCATGGTGCATTTAAATGTTATATTATTATACTCTATGTCAATTTATGATAATTTATATCATCTATAGGTAGTGTAAAAACATTAAAAAAGTTTCTCTAATATATTTGACGAATAAATATATTTTTTGATTAAGGATATCAATTAACATGTACACATTAATTCATAAAAAATGAATATCATTGGATCTTAAGAATATTGTATTTTATATGTCATAAGATAACACAAATAATGTTTTGAAAATTTGATATTCTTTATGATTTACAAGGTATTATAGATTATTTGTTTAGGATTTCTCCAATTTGGAATATCCCTTTACTATATTAACATGAATGGAGTGATATTTTAATTGAGAAATGAATATTAAAAATAATTTTATGTATTGAAGCTATGATTGACACGAACTATTTTATTTATTATTTTTTATCCCAGTGGAGGATATAAAATTTATTCTATACATCAGGTATATTTTTTGTAATATTTCTATACAACATAATCATGTTGCAGCATATGGGTCCCGATACTTTTTTCCACATGAAAATAATATACCGTGGCCATAACTATAGATTTAGAACTTTTTAAGTATATACAGATGTGTTGGGGAAAATATATACTCATGGTTAAATGATTTATTTATAAAGACTATAAAATCTTCAAATAAATTTTAGCTTATAATTATTTTATTGATTAGTAAATATTATTTGAGTGGTATATAAAGACAATCATTTTGATCTCGCTTACACTCCTTCTAATTGTAATGTTATCACTGATGTTTTTGGCATGTTGTTTTTTGTGAAATCCATGAGATAATATCAAGGGGTATATAAATGTGTGATAATTTTCAATGAATTTAACATAGATCTAAAGGATTATGTGAACATGTTTTTTAAATCTTATTTGAAATCCAAACATTCATTGGCTGACAGAATTCATGAAGTTTGGATATATGATTCTAAATACAAGAAGACGAGGGGGTTTTTAAAAAGTTGGGAATTTTTTTTTACAAATATTATCCCTCTACAAGTTAACTTTATTTATAGAATAGGCTTATTGTTAATTTTTCATTGATGTGGGATATTATAAACGATATTCACTGTTCTAGTTGGTTTACATGCGCAAGGACTACTATGATGTATTAGGACCTCAATAAATAGTAATAGTAGATTAGGATAAGGTTAGAATTTTCTAGGTATGTGTTTTATTATAGCATATTATAATAAGTGATGGTAAAGAATAAAAATCATGTAATATTATTACTACCACTTCCTAATCTAGTATTGAAATGCAATGGAGTAACCATGGATATTGTGTTTATATTACGAAAATCAGCACATAGAATTTATTCAATGTGGTTGATTATCTATAAAATAATTAAAGTAACTCATTTTACTACCATAAAGGATATATAATTAGATGATCTTAAAAATCATTATTGAGGGGATATTTTAAAATTAAAAGGGGTTCACAAATCTATTAATTCCAAATGAGACCCCTAGTTTATATCTTGATTATCGAAGAGACAGAACGAATCCATAGTTACCCAATTGAAATATATCACGGTGTATAATTTATAAATATAAGATCATATGGTGTGATAAATTAAAACTCTTGAACATATACTTAATACTTGTCTACATTATTTCATAGGATCTTCTTAATACCATTTATTAGTGATTAAGTAATCGTATAACAAAAAATATCGTTCATTGATCAAAATGGATCAATTTAAAACCCTTTTGGTTGGATTCTTTAGTCACTTTTATGTTGGATTGATGTATGTGAATGTTCGTTATTGGGACCAAGAATTGATTAATAAATGTAAAATATAATATATATGATTTGGAAATGAATGTTGATGGATTAGTGTCTCCATAAATAATATATGGATTAACATTATAGTAATTTATAATTTTTGATTGGTGATCAATTATTTATCATAATTTCTCCACAAATTGGGCATAAAATATTAATAGATTGTGGAAATATTATACCAAGGTATTTTGGACAATTTGAAACATTGAAATGGCCTAGAAAAGTTTAATATATGTCATAATTTCCTCCCCAATTAACATTTATTCAATATTTATTCCAAGTAACCTAGTTGAGTAAATATCATCACGACCCCTCACATGTGATCTATTAAAAATTATAAAATTATAGTTTTTCATTACCATTATAGATAGTCCATTTTATCTTTTTAATCAGTATTATAAATTTTTTCGAGGTAAATCAGTCCCACTGGTTCTTGTGTGTCAACAATGTCAGAGAGATAGCTAGGGGAATTAGGAATGTGGATCGGTTATAGTTGATAAATGTTATAATTTTTCTCAATAAATGATAATTAATGTCATTTGGGTGTATAAATTTATATTATAGGGATAATTGTGATAATCCTCATGTAATAAGTATGTATTTTATTGTAATGTTGTTTACTTATATGAGTTTGATAGGATTAATGTCAAAAATATAGAAATAAAAAATATATATTAATAGCATGAAATACTATATGAATTCTATTAGGAAACTATGCATGTTGATAATTTCATGCTAGAAAGGGGTTAATGAACCCATGTATAATAATGATGATCATGTATTCAAGGCATACATTATAATAATAACTAGATATTATATTCATCTAAAATATTCTCAATGTAAACAATTCTCCAATATTTTCCCAAAAGACATGAGATATTTATTGGAGAGACTACATAAGATTTTCTTTATCCCATTTAACTACTTATCTATAATTATAATTAATTATTAATGATTCAACATCAAAATATCAATGTTGGGTATCCTTCTTTTCCTCTCTTTTTCCTCTCTCCCTTTTGATTGCATTTTCAAGAACTTATTGGACATGGTGAGTGACATATATGATTATTTTTACTAAATTTAGGGTTTTTAGATTTTTGGTTTGTGTAAGTCTTCACTAGAATTTCTACTTTGTCCCTAGGTAGTTATACCATGTCATGTGATGCATAATATTGATATAGATTTATTTTTCTGGTATTTTATTTTTCAATGGTAATTTTTTTTATTCATGAAAGATTGTTTATTTTAAAATAAAATATAAAAACATTATTTATTTTCTTATATTGGTTACAATATTGTATCATTATGAGTGGTTTAAATTAAAATAGAGATTGATATTTTAGTTTGTTGGATGAGTAATTTATTAATATAAGATTTAGAATAGGATTTGGGGATTTTAATGGCTCAATGTGACATAAAAAACATGTAATTTGTCTTGGAAGGTATATCTACGGTTTTTTTGAGAATAAAGGGGGTACAGTGCTCAGGGTTTGAGTTTTCAGAAAAGCAAAATAGTGTGCACCATTTTCACATAGTCAGTTCTAACTGTGAACCCCAACCATATGGAATAAAATTTAAATTCACATGGTTTAAGAAACTATATAGTAAGTATCAATAGATCGTGTGTGTTTCTATAGTTAACTAAAAAAATTCACATTTAGAACATGGTCTATTAAAATATTCACTATCACTATGTGGGGTGGATAATACTAGAAAATGATAGCTTCATTATTTTTAAAATTGTGTTCCCTTTAAAATATTGATATTCTAAATTTTATCCCCACCCCCATTTTTAGAATCTATTTTTAAGGTTAGTAGATCATGTGTGTTTCTGTAGTTAACTAGAAAGATTTTTCACATTTGGAATATTGTATATTAAACCATTCACCATAACTGTGTGGGGTGGATTGTACTAGAAATGATGGATACGTGATTTGGAAAAACTTTTAACCTTTATAACATTTATATTGATCATTTTAACCCCCCCCAATAATTAATTACTACATCCCCCATTTCTTCACCTATCTTGTGTGATTTTCCCTGACTAGATCCCACCTATTTCCACCTTCATCTACTATATAGTTTACCTAGTTCTGACAGTTTTATTAAGTTTTTAGGTGATTATTTGTACTCTAGGGGTTTCCATTCCACCTTTACATCATTCTATTAAATATATATGTTCTTAAATTTAGGTTATTTGGTGAATCCACTAGATCATGATGGAATAATTCATTTGTCATAATTCTTCAGTTGGATATAATAAAGGGGATCATGAGATGTTATATTCACACCATCACACATCATTTTTTGGAGGATTCTACCATTAATTTCTGTATTCTATTCAATTAATTTTGGAACAAATTTAAACTATTGGTATTTTACAATTATTTATTCATCCAAAAATTTGGTTGGGGGAATTATATTAAAATATAAGAAGAGTTTATCCTTGGTTATAGTGTGGGGAAATATTTTGGTAGGTTTTCATTGTTCTAACAGGTTGGGGGTTTTTGTTAAATTAATCAAAATTCAGATTTATAATAAATTATTTGAGTTTTGGTGTATTTAGTTATGAACCTAATTGGATATGTGAGCCTTGGTGGGCCTTTCCTTTTTTTCAAACCTTTTGGTTAATGTGTGAAATTTTCCTATGAGGTACGTGGTCAAATATCTTTTACCCATGCTATTGATTATTTCCCATGTTGATAAGGTATGTGTAAAATATGCAATGTGTTTATCTGTTGATTATTTGGATTAATTGAAACCATAGTCCTTCCATGGATCCCATCAGGTCCTTTAGTTATTATGAGACAAAACATACTACCACCAATACAATGTTCTAACTTCATGAGAATTGTAAATTAGGACATGAAGGGTGAATTATGTGGTTCAAAATCTTATCATGGTTGGAATTTTGGTATTCATGAAATTATTTTTAAAGGAATATATACATTAAATTGGTAATAAATTTTTATGATATGATAATATGGAGAAATGTAATTTCATATATTTTTATACTTTTAGAAATTCCATTGAGGCTTTTGAAATGGATTATGTAGTATGTGTTGGATTTTTATCGGTTTTTGATTTTGAATGAGTGGGAAAAATCTATTATGGGTATTTTATTTAAAATGTTGTTTTGATGAAATTTGATTTAAAAACTGGGTTTTTAATGAAATTCAATTGTTTATTTTAGTGTGTGGTTTCTATTAATAAAAAATAACTTAATTAATAATTAATCCATTTTGTGGAAATTAAGGTCATTGGTTGTATTTTGGATGTCAATGAGGAAGACCCATGTTTTAATGATGGGTTTAAAAAATTATAATTGAATGTGCTATTTCCATCAATGTATTAAGAGTTTTGGATTGGTGTAAGTTTATATTTGGTGGTTTTAATCATGCAAGTTTTGATGTAGAAGGCATGTTGGGAGCATAGTAAATAATGGAATTGTTTAGGTTTTGGACTAACACTCCAAACACCAGTATTATACTATATGGATTATTTTTTGGAATGATTCCCTTGGATATAATATTATGTTATATGGTTTAGGTTTAATAATAAATCTCCTAGAACCAATGATATTCTATATGGAATGATATGTTTGACTGAAATAATATATCCCTAGTTTTGGTTTCAGACTGATTCTCTAAGCCTGATGTATCCTGTAGGTTTTGGGATATTGTATTGGCACTCTTCATCTATGGTTTTGGTTCAAAAACAGCTCTATAGAAGAATAGATAACATAAGCATGTTCTGATAATATTGGGATGATATTTTTATATTACCATGATTTAAATAATTAAGGGAATCCTTTTCATTTAATAATTTTTTGTATCATTCTATTATTTGGGGTGTAGCTGACTGACATTGGACAAATAAGGTTCATTTTGGATGGGTGTCACATTGGAACCCAAGGGATAATATATTAATTAAAATTTGTTTTTAAAACATTTCTTCATTTAGGTATTTTTTATTATTCACTTGTATATCTATGTATGTGTTTTTTCATGCTAGTTACGTCATAAGACACTATTGGTGTAACCTATTGAGTTTTACTCAAACCTTTATTGCAATTCCACTAAAAATTGATACATATGAATATGTATACTATTTTTTTTTGAAAAATGTATGAGTTGAGTCCAGGGGTGAGTTTTTTGTTGTTTATAATGATAGATAATATTGTAGTATGAGACTATATGAGATTCATCTTGGTGATTTAGTTTATACCTTTTTGTTGGTTTATTAATTTTAGTATGTTCATATAACCATCCTTCATGATGTTCAATTGTATATATGGAATATCCATTAAATCCTTTTATACATTTCATTTATTATGAATACTTTTTTATATATATTTTCTTCCAATTTTAATTTATTTAATTGTATTATATATTTAGTTCTTAATTTATTACTATGAACTCTGATATATGAGGTATATTATCCCCAAAATATAACCCTAGACCCCTAAAACTAATCATAAGCCTCTATAGTTGGTGGAGGCACACCTGAGTTCATGCGATGAGTCTGTCTACTTACTTGTAATAGAGTAAACTAGGTCCAGATGTTAAAAAGTTGTATTAAAGTATTTTTTAATTTTTATTTTTCATAATATTGGGATTTGGTAGTAAATATACATAGGAATGTGTTTGTATCCTATTATGGATGTCATAAATTATTTTTGAGAACACTAATTTAGTAGGAATTCCAAGTTACTAGATGATGGGATTGATGTTCTTGTAATTCTATTTTATATTGTTACAATATTTTCACATCAATCAATGCACTTATGGTTATAATTTTATATTTTGAAATGAATGTCAAGATTTTGAGTTTAATAAAAATTCTACTGATTTTGTTCTGACTCTAGTCCTATGGAGTCAAGATTTATATAAAACATCATGACCAGCATGTAAGATACACATTATATAGGTGATGTAGTGTGTGATTTGATTATTGATCGTTGATTGATTATTTAATGTGTCAAAAACCAAGGATATGGTGTTTTCCCATTTATGAAATTGGTTAAATTATAATATGATATGTATGCCTATATATTTTATTTTTTCCAATGATAGGTCATTGGGATCTAATGTGTTACGCTTGATGATGAATATGAGGATGTAGTCCATTTGTACTACTAGTGAAGTGACCTTGGTGGATAAACATAGATTAAGTAAATTATCATTAGAACTATTTTGTGTTGTTTTCACTCAAGTTAATGAAATTAAATTGAGAATTGGAAGTCTATAATATTTTCTATTACATTTCACAGAAGGATATTATACTCAACTGATCCATGTGGTTATCATTACCCCATCAAGGGATTCATTGTAAGGCTCAATGTTAGAGAACAAATTGTGGAACCTATTAGGTTCCTATATCCCGGATTGTAATTGATACCATGGATAAGGGTTATTATCTGTTACCTAATCCTCTAGGGTGTATTATAATGTGTATACCTTAAATAGTACTAAGTCCATAGTTGTGGGTGGGTGGTTTGGTATTTCATTCCATGTGTATGTGAGACCCCAGATATGGGATTTTTGTTATGTCGATGTCTTATGGATATTATATGGGATAATTTGTGATGCCCCATTAGTTTTTTAAGTCTATGAGATTTCATATTTTATTTTGGTTGGACCTAGTTACTTGACATGGGACTAGACCATTAGACTATGTTGGAGACATAGAGACATTGGACTAGACTTGGGATTAATTTGTTTAGTGCATGGTTTTTTAAAATGAAAACTCATAATATAGGTTATCCTAGGTTTTTATTTTTATTAATGGAATTTTCATGATTGTTCTTAGAGTTTATAGATCTGTGCATATGAGGTGTGGATGGGTTTTTTGATCGAATAATGGTGATGCCTTGTTGATTTTTGAGTATCGGAGAACTATGAGATCTTGAGTCATGGTAACGAAACTAGATTGGAATGGATATATTATTTGGGGTACTGGACCTGTTATGATTAGTATATTTAGGGAATGATTAGGGTGTCAGTAGATTATTGTGTTATTGGAATGGAATTAGGTGGAATTTATGATTGTGAGTTAGAAATTGGAATTGGTAAAGTGCCTCTTTTGATGAGTTCTGTTAGAGTGACCATGGTTGATTAAAGATGAAAATTTGTCGAGGGAATAATCAGGAGAATTAGATGGTTATCCTTGATATATATGATAATTAAGGATTTATTATGGGTGAGATAACCTTTTATGATTATAGTTTCCTTGAATTAAAATATTTGGGGCGTGGTGAGATATTATATTATTCTTGTGAGAATGGTTTGGATGCAACATGAATCACAAGGTTGTGAGTTGAGTTTCTAGAAATTGAGAGATATGTAATCATAGAATCATTTATTTAGGAATCAAATCTTATTATCATATTTTAAAACCCAAATATTTTATATATCACTCATTTTAAATAAACATTATGTATCAAAAACTTTCACTTACACAAAACCCAGTGTCTTGATGAAACGTAAAAAAGAAATAATTTATTATAATCATATGAAATTGGTAGGTATGAATAGTAAAAACAAAATTATGAAAAAATTATGTGTGAAATTTTTAAATAATTAAAATGTTTTCATTTATTCATAACAAATATATACATTATTTTTAGTAATTTAATTTTATGATTGAAAATAAGTTTTCTTAAAAATGGTTTTTATTTCATTTTTTGCACACAAATATTATAATTAATTTAAATATTATTAAAAAAATATTTTAGAAAATTAGTTTCCTTTTTTAAATTATCATATTACTATTATCTTAGGGTGAAATTTTATAATTTCTCTAAAAATATTTAGGGTTTAGCGAATAATAAAAATTCCAATAATCATAAAAACCATAATTTATTATATGTAAATATTAAAAAATGATTTTATTTTTATCCTAATGTATCATAACTCACAATTAATTATAAATAGTAATTATTTACCTAGGAATCAACCTTATACATTATTTTTTTTATAAGTGAATTTTTTATCTTAATAACAGATTTTTCTAAAAATTATTTTTATCGGCCTGATTTTTATTTTTAATAATGAATTAAATTTAATAAAATTTAATATTTTTAATTAAATTTATATATTATATAAATAATATAGTATTTTGATAATCATTAAATGGTATTATAAGGAAAGTAATAGAAGTAAATTATGATTTAATCATTGTAATTAATATTTAAAATTTTTTTTTATGGTTTGTGTGATTATATAAAATTATAGTCTACCAAATAGTGAAATTAAATTTTTTAATATTTATTATTTATTTGGAATTAGAAAAAATAATATAATTTTATTGGTTAACATAATTTTTGTTAATAGTAAATAGGCCAAAGACTAAAATTCCATTATAATGATTATGTTTAAGATGAGTTTATCAAGGCGGTTGAACCAAGGTATATGTTGAGTCTTATCACCTATACCAGTATAATTATAATTTTATAAATGTATTTCCATGTGTTATTGTCCGAAATTTTAATCCATGTCCATTTGGGGAATGTTTCTAATTATAGGTGCCTAATATAATTAAAATATTTTAATATTTTCCAGATCTGCCCCTCCATCCACTTATAATGTGATACCTATTATTATTTAGCAATCACACTATTTGAGCCTTCTATAATCAACGATACCTTATCAAAACCATATTATATTCCATAACATTATCGTATGGATTTAATTTTTTTCTTAAGACCAATATATCAATGTTTATATTTTAATCCAATGTTTTTCTCTCAATGAAAAGGTATATATCTTAATCAAACTTTATGAATTTTACTTCTTCTATTAGTTCCAATTAATATGTTGTATCTATTAAAAAATTTGAATATAGTTTCATAAATATATATTCAAGTCATTATAATATTTTGTTGCATCCCAAGTATTTATAGAATCATAATTTTTCATATCTATTAATATTTTTTTAATTGATATTATTTTTATGTTAAAGGGAATCTATGTTCGATAGCATACTCGACACAAAACAACAGGTTTCTCGAAAATATTACAATGGACACAAAAGTGAATTATACCGAATAATCATATAATAATAATATTATTAATTTCAATTGTTGTTAACTCCAAATAATTATATGGGTTGGTAATAAACCAAACTAACTATAATATTATTATACATTTTTGTGAAATGTTTAAAAATTTATCAAATAAATTTTAGAGGCATAAAATGAGAATGAGTCCTATTTTAAGATTAATATACTCTAATGTATTTAAAAATCCATTTTACCACATTTTTATTGAGAAACCATTTTAAATATAATTTTTTTTACTTTTATATTTTTTATTTGATAGAATAAAATTTTATTTAGAAGCAGGACATCAAAATTTACTTTGGTTGAATTTTTTGTATTTTTTTTGATAAAATTCATATTTTATTTATTAACGAAAAATACAAAATTTTAATGCCAAATTTCTTTTTCATCTAATTTATTTATATTGTTATATTGTTCTTCTATTTGGTTTTAAAGGGTAATTAGATTAATTTTTTATCATTTAATCCAATGTTTTTAATTTTTATTAATTTCCCATTTAAATTGGACACATCAACAATTGAATAATTTGATTGTAATTATTTCTTGAGAACATGCTTTTGGATTGGATAGTAGGAATTAATTTACAATTAATTTCTTCCTATTCTATGTTTGTAATTTAAAAAAAAGATTCCATATTTCGAATCAGAATGTTCAAATTTGGAAAATAGGTACCTTTTATTTGTTGACATTATAAATAGTAACTTCAGTAATTGTTTTATTTACCATGGTTAAAGAGTAAATCTGGTAATCATGGGTAAAAAATAATATTATAATTATATTAAACAACCCTTACACATGTCATAATTCTTTAAGATGAGATATTTCTAATCAATCGAATCCATGGATCTATTTGAGGACCCCATGGAGCCACATGGGTGTGATAATGACAAGTTATAAAAACTAATTTATACTAAGGATAAATATAACATAAACATGTATCTTTTAATAAAATAATTTTTACATGGGGCTATATAAGTAATATCTTAGACTATAAATAGTCATTAGAAAGATAAAATGATTTCCTACGTTGTTATATTTTATTTATAATTTTTATACTTTAAATAGATAAATTTATTTATGAGAAAATGATGATGCAGTGATTACTTCATTTATAAAGGATTCATTTTAATGAAATAATGACATCAAAATAAATATATATGACATAATTAATGTTGTACACAATATTTTTTTCTGAAATGAAATATTAGTATTTATTAAATGTTTTTTATAAGCAATAATGTTTTTATGAATTTGAAAAAAAATCATGTATGAATATTGACCAAAATTGACATAATTCATAACATAAAATACAAAAATGATTATTAAATGATATTAAATGCCTAAAAATATAATCCTTGGCCAAATGGTAATTATATGTAAAAATATTTCATAAATCTATTTTTTTCTCATTTTAATAGATATGAAAATTACATTAACCCACAACGTGTAAATAACATGATTTCACTATATGAGTAAGAAGGGTTAAACCAAAAAGTAAAGGATAAAAAACATTAAAAACAGGTGTAAAAATTATTGGATGATGATTATTCTATCCAAAATCATTTTATCTTAGAATTAAATGATTTTTAGATCTTTTTTAATCAAAATTGAATTTATAATAAATTAATATTTTCACACCTTCATAAAGTACCCCTCCTCCCCTTATAAAAGTCCACCCAATCTACCCACATAATCACACCTATCATGCTACTTGGATCATCCAAATTCTACTAAAATATGCTCTCAACATCCCTCCCTTCCTTCTAGAAGACATAAAATGTAAATAAGGCGATTCAAGAAATTATTTTGGCTCAAATGAAAATAAATTTCCTAATTTAGAGGTAATGCCTTCTATCATCTAATTTTCATTTATTTTCCTCCTCCACTCAGTATTCTATTATTAATCTATTATTACATAATAAAAAAATTATCCTCAATATAATAGGTTGTTTTTATGTGATGTATTCTAACTACACATACACACACCTCCATATAAAGGATACGAACCTACAGTTTCTCTGTACGGAGAACTACTACCACACGAAGAAATGGTTGTTAAATTTAGTCTTACCACCACTAATGGTGGACATTATTATGGATCTGTATTTATATATGATATATATTATAATTATATTTTCTCTATGATTATTTATTTTTTATTTAAAAACATAACTTTTTCATTTCCATGATGTTTAATTATGATAATTCCATTTGAGGAAGTGTCGACTAGTACTCCCTCAAAGTGATATGACTCATTCTAACCATACATGGAATATATAATGGATGTTTTTCATAAACCTATGAGACATTCATGACCTAAATACATTATTGGTATTATAATATAAATTTGTATAGTTTGATTATTATTCTTTTATTATGACCATGAAATGAAAGTAGTGTTCATGAATACGTACAACCCACCATCTCCATGAACTATAAATTTAATTTCATATATCCAAATATTAAGGATATTATAAATACATATTTAATGCATATTTATGATATTTAAATCATTAATAATATTCTAGAGATGATGTACCTTAACCACACGAATAATTTGCATCAAAACAAGTTCATTTTATACTTAAGTAATGAATATCGATAAAATGACTGATACGAACATAAATAATTATGTAATTTTTTTAACGTGGTAACAAGTGATATAATAGGAATAAAAACATGAAAATTTTTCTCATGAAAATATAAATTAACATAATTTTATTATTTTAGAAAATAAAAATTGTACATAATGAGTCACCCTAATGGCCCGAAGGCCATCATTTTTATTGATTTTTGATAACCCCCCTTTCAAGGGATGATGGAGAACCCTTACAAGGCCCGTAGGCTTAGAGATTACATGGCCTGTAGGCTTAAGAGATTAAATTACGTGAAGGTCTAAGGTAATTCAACAATACAATCTACACGGAACTTCCCCTCCCCATTATCTACATCATGATAGTAGCTCTCCAACTTGGCATGGTCTTCTGGCTAGGATTCCCGTGAAAGCACAGACTAGTCCCTATGTCATAGCCGTACACTCACATTCTGACAAATCCATTTTGGATCTACTCTAGTGGGTGCACCTGCTCTGTATCCTCTTCTGGGGCTTTTTCTTCTTTGTAGTGTGTTTGGGGCAACTACATGTGGCCTGAAGGCCTTGAGGTGGCCCGAAGGACTTAAAGGTGGCCCAATATCCAAACTGGCATGATGTCCTGGGTGGCTCGAAAGCCTTAAGGACTCCAAGCCCAAATCGGTGGCCCTAGGTGAATAGTTCCAGGTGTTATAGTACCGAATAGTACCTGCTACAGTACCTGCACTCTGTACAATCTGCTATAGTACCTGTACAGTGTCTAGTCTACTATAGTACCCCGCACAGTGTATAGTTCTGCTACAGTACTGCTATAGTTCCTGCTACAGTACTGCTACAGTTCTGGAAATATGCCTCTACATGACGAGTAAGACACAAGGTAAGGGACATTGTCTCAATCTTCTTTCATTGAGGCATATTTTTGTTAATATATAACTCCTTATTTTATAAGGAGTATAATAAAACCCATTGTATTTTAATTTCATTCAAAAGTAATATATTTTCTATGAAGCATTTTACTAAATGAAAACAGAAATATTTTTAACATATGTGGAGAAAACGACCTCTCTGTCACTGTAATCGTTATTTGATATTTATCTTCCTCTACAGGCCTTAACATTTTTAAAAGGAAAAGAAATAATGTTTTATTTTTTAGGGTGTTTCGGTATTGAAATTGGTTCTAAAAGTGGATTTACTATTTTAATATCTTGAAATGATTTCTTGTGATTGGAAATGAAATGTTGATATTTGTAATACTTTTTGTGTTATGATTATATATTGGTACTTAGATATTTGACGGTTGGTTACATTATAAACAAATGACAGGTAGTTATGTGATAACCCAGATAATGGGTGGTTCCATGATAAACCAAGGATGGTTGGTTACGTTATATCCTCCAATTTATTGGGTATGGTAGTCGGCCATATGGATGTTTTATTTAGTGATATGTGTGGAAGTCAGTCATATGGTTATTCTATTTAAGAATGTTTATGTAGAATCCTAGGTATTTATAGAATCATAATTTTTCATATATATTAATATTTTTGAATAATATTTTAATTATAAGGTAAATGGACAGTTTTTCGATAGTGTAATTGACACACATCAATAGTTTTCTTCAAAATCTTACGTTTCACACAACAATGAATTATAACCAAAAATAACATATTATTATTATTATTCTAAATGGTAGTTTACTTCAAGCCATTTTATTAGATGGGAATCAAATGAACTAAATAAAATATGGATATACTTATTTATTAATTGTGTTTACATTTATTCAATTAACATTAGATGATTAAAATGGGATTGACTCTAATTTTTAGCATAAAATACTCTAATATTTTTAAAAGGCAATTTTAAGTCCTTTTGATGGTGAACCCTTTTTAAATATAGTTCCATCAATTTTATATATTATATTTGACATAATAAAATTCTTCAATATAATATAATCAAAAAAAATTCTTTGGATGAAATTTTGGAATATTTCTAAGGAAATTAATATTTCAATTAATAGTGAAAAATACTTCATTTTAATTCAAAAATGAATTTTCATCTAATTTATTTATCGAGTTAAATTATTTTTTTAATTAGTTTTAAAGTTTAATTGGATTATTTTTTTATCATTTAATCAAATTTTTTTAATTGGATGTAATTTCCAAATGAAATTGGGCATTAAAATATGTCAATATTTTGATAGTAATTTCTTTTTAAAAACCTGCTTTCTAGTTTTGACAATGAGAATTAATATTAAATCATTTTCTTACAATTATATGTTTTTAATTAGGAAACATTTCTTCCATATTTGGAATATTATGATCTAAATTGTGTAAATAGATACCTTTTATTTTTTGGACATTATGAATAGTAACTTCTGTAATTATTTTATTTGCTATGGTTAAATGCTAAATCTAAAAAATAAGGGTAATTAAATAATATTATTAAAATATTAAACAAACCTAACACAAGTCCTAATCCTATTTGATGAGATATGTCCGACCATGGATATCTTTGGGTCGATTCTGGGACTCCGTGGAGCCACTTTGGTGTGATAATGACATGTTTAAATAATTAATTTAAAGGGAAGTATACCATAAATTTGTATCTTTTACTAAAATAATTTTTCTATGGGGTTATATGAGTGATCTATTTAAATATAAATTTTTATTAGAAAAATAAAAATATTTCAAACAGCACTATATTTTAATTATAATTTTTATACAGTAAATAAATAACTTTTTTAGGACACAATGATGATACAACGATTTCTTCATTAATAAATGATTCAAGTAAATGATATTATAAATGTTAAAATAAATTGTAATTGACATAATTATTTTCATACATGAATTCTCTAGGTGAATATAATAGGTTAGGATTGAATCAATGCTTTCTAGGAGGAATCACATCGTAAAGAATTTGTAAGAAATCCATGTATGAATAGTTCCCAAAATAGACATAATTCATAACTTAAAATATAAAATAGTTTATTAAATGATATTAAATTCATAAAAATATAAGATTTATCCAAATGGTTAATATAATTAAACATGACATAAAAGAAGTTTTTTGGGATTTTTTCCATGATATAGTATTTACATTAACCCACAATGTATAATAACATTATATCACTATAAGATTTAAAAGGGTAAAATAAGTGTTAAACCGAAAAGATAAGTATAAAAAACCTCAAAACATCTATAATAATTATTTCATAATGGTTATTTCAACCAAAAATATCTTATATTTTAATTAAATTATTTTTTTACCTTATGAGTCAAAAATGATTTTATAATAAACTAATATTTCAAGACCTTCCTAAAGTAACCCTCCTCCCTCTTATAAAAGTCAACCCCCACTACCCACTTACTCACATGTTTCAAGACCCTTGTATCATCCATATTATGCTCAAATAATCTCCCAACATCCCTCCCTAACTCCTAGAATCATTATGTTGGGTATAAAGAAATTAAAGAAATCCTTTTAGATCAAATCAAAAGAAGTTACCGGATTTAGAGGTAACATCTTCTCTCAAGTTATTTTATTTTATTTTCTTTCTCTACTCCGTATGCTCATATTATTCTATCATTACATAAAAACATCATTATCCTCAATATACTATGATACTTTTATGTGGTGTATTCGAACTACACGTACACACACCTCCAACTAATGGTTATGAAGATATTGTTTCTGTGTACGACGAACTACAACATCACGAAATAATTGTTGTTCAATTATCTCCCACCACCTCTCATGGAATCCATTTTGATGGAAATTAATTTAAATTTGATAATATTCTAATAATATTGTCTTTATGATTCATTAATTTTTATTTCCACAAACCATTATGCTTTCTATGATGTATAAATACGATAATTTCCTTTAAGAAAGTGTGGACAATCGCCCCCTCAAAGTTATATGACTTGTTCATGAAATACATGGAACATATAAAGAATGGTTTTATTAATAATATTATTCATAGAATACATAAATATAATAATTGTGTTGTAATACAAATTTATATCATTTGAACATTATTATTTTAATATGATAAATAAGTGAAAGTAGCATTAATGAGTATGTACAGCCTACTGTCTCCTTGAACAGTGAATTTCATTTATTATATCCAAATATATTGGATATTATAAATACATGTATACTGGATATATATTATATTTAAATCATGATTAATATTTTGGAGATGATTCACTTTGAGAACATTGACAATTTACAACAAAACAAGTTCATTTTTGACTCAAGTACAGAATATCAATAAAACAACTAATACGAACTTAAATAACTATGAAATTTTAATAACATAGAAATAAGTGATATTAATGGTATAATAAAATTGAATATGGATCTATAGAATATATTACGTGTTATGATTATATAATAGTACATGGAAATTAGATGGGTGTTTAAATGAAAAACCAATGACGGGTGGTTACATGACAAACCAAATTAATGGTGGTTCTTTGATAAACCATGTATTGGTGGTTACATTAAAATATCTATTTCATTGTGTATGGAAGTTTCCTGAATGGTTATTCCATTTAGTGATATGTGTGGAATTCGACCGTATGGGTATTCCATTTAAGTTTTTTTTTCCCCAAGTTAACATTATAAGTTAAATGTTGATTTATATGATATTTATGGTAATATTATGGTTAAAAAAATAGTATGAGAAGATTTTATATCTGGTCATGTATATTTACTACTTATAAATGGTAAAATGTATATATTTACGATTAAGTAACAATGGTTTTCATGTTATCCTATGACCAATAATTTTCCATTGTTTGTGTATCCCTTAGGGAGCTTTTTATGATTATCCCATGTATTGAAATGTTTTTTATTAGACTTAATTAGGACTATATTATTTGATAGGATCATGAAAAAGTCATGATATTTAAAACATGAAAAGAAACATGATTCCTTTTAATGTTTTTTTGGTTTAATAAATAAGGGAGAGTGAGTAGAAGTGTCTAATTGTAATATTCAAGTAGTTATGTGTAATTTAAAGCCTAATTATCTAATGATAAAAACTTAAAAATATCCTCGATGTTAATAAATATAAAATTATTCACTTATCTCAATATAAATAAATATCTAAGGCTAGGAATTTATATATTTATTAAATTAATTTTTTACCAGGTTTTAATTTTTATAAAAATGTTTTAATGTAATCCTATTTTAGTTTTCTAAAAGATTTTATTCTGATATTTTCTTTAAAATTTCATATTAATCATTTATTATTTTAATATTGTAAGAAAAGTTTTTCACATGATCATATATTATATTATATTTTAATATTACTTAACCATTTTCTATGATTCATTACAGAAAATTATAAAATTTTGGTAATTTTCATATTTTAAATATTCAAAATGAAAATGGTTAAATATTAAATAAATGTTTCAGAATTATTTTTAAAGGTATTTTAATCTATAAAAACATATTTTGATATCTCTAGTTATATATCATGGATATAATCCAATGTAACTATATTTATTCATTACTAGATTTTTTTATGATTATTTTGGAAAAATATTTATGAAATCTATTCTCTTTTTCAGGGGTTAGGTGTTTATGTAAGGATAAATGTATTCATGATATTATGAAATATATATTAATTAATTATGAATATATGATTGGTGGTTCTATATTTAACCAAGGAACAATGTTTATGTTATAAAACAAAGTTTGGTGGGTCTTTTATATCCATCCAATGCATTTGTGAATGATGATGGATTTGATAAATACCTAAGGGATGATAGTGTTAATAAAATCCAAATAGTTCATAGAGTTAAATAGATAAAATAATCTATTAAGAGAATGTTTACTGGTTGGGAATTTCCCTATTTGGAATTTTTTTATAGTGATAGTATTAGGAATAATCCATGAATAAAGAAGTGGTTTTCTATACATATGTCTAATCCAACAATTTATTCATTTTTCTCATGTTATTTAATCAAGGAATAATATTGAATATTGATAATTCCACACTCCTTCGTATTATATAATTTTCATGAAAAACATTATAACATGTTCTATGATTATAGATTATTCAAAAATTTGGAATGACAGTTGTAAGTTACGATTATCTCATACACTTATTCTTATCATATGCTCACTCAGAAACATTCATTGATATCTATTGTGTTTACTCTTTCAATGAATCTGAGATCACTTTATATTATATTTCTCTTCCCTATGTTATGAATAATGTTTTTATGTTTTATATTTACAAGAAGGTACTTATTGTGATGAACATAAGGGAGAATTGTATAGACAATTTATGCACCAATTATTTATATATCCAATTTTCCTAATAAAATAATCCTTTATTGTACATACATGGATAATATTTATATATAGTGAATATATCGTTAATAATAATAATTATTTATTAATTTAAGGTTTTGATATCTATATTTGTAATTAGTTCAAGGATTTGTTATTTTTTGGAAACATTGATGAGGAAACATCAATGAAAACAATTAATATATGAAAATGTATTGGAGAACATCCTATATTGTGGAATAAAAATGAGTTTTATTTTCCTAGAAATATATAAATATCTAGATAAAATAATCGATTTGGTTTTGGAATATATTTATCTATGGTTAAGAACTTGCAAGGAGTTGAATGAGTATTTATCATCCATCATTCTAGTTCAGGGTAAATGGGCTTTACTATGATCATATTTTAACACTATTAGTTGATATTATTTATTTTTATTCACATTTTATTTATAAACCATAATGAATTATTTGAATATATATTAACCATGGATTTTCTTATTTAATCCAAATAATTCGTATATTGAAATAAGTGTTAAAATTTAGATATACTAATAATGATTTTCAATATTATATGATTGTTCACTATTATTAATGATTTTTTATAGTCATGAAAACCATTTTATTTTTTGGAATCTATTGATGATAGAATATGAATATGGAGTTGGTTATTTGTGTTTTCAAATAATATAGTAACCTATTTTCGATTACATATATGATTTACTGTATATCATGAAAAGTATGAAGGAATTTTAATTTACATTATAATTGATCATATTTTGAATTACAATTCGAAACATTTAAATGAATGATAATCACATCACAAGTCTATGATTCTTACCTAATTTAATTTTGTGTGAATTTCCTCCCTATAAATCTTGTTATTTTCCCTATAGATGACTTTTATGTAACATTATTCATGGAGTGGATTTATTTGTATATAGAACATCATAATTCTCACGGAAGGGAATTATCATTTTATATTTCAAACTGGCCCATGATTTAATATAAGTGTAAGGATAAATGTGAACATATAATATATATTTTATCATTTTCATGAGCCTTGATTCCTATACGAAGAGGGTATTTATCTTAGATAGTTTGGGTTAAACTAAATATATAATATAATCCAATTATATATGTGTTAATTGAATTCATTATGGATGATATTTCTAGTCTTCCTATAAAATGGGATGTGGAATTTTGTAATGCACTCATACCTGGTGAATCATCTATATTAAACACTCTATATATAATGGAAAAATTTTGGGTTGCAATAATTCAAAAAGAAACTCCAAGAGAATATCGAAATGGATTCATTTATCCATCTGTGACATTGTTGGATGAAACTACTATTTTTTACATATAAGGATGGAAAAATGAATCCATTCATTTATTATTTAGAACATAACAAAATCACAATCATGAATAAGTATCTTTTATCCCATAATGATGATTTATATAAATAATTATTATAAGAACACTTTTTTAAGACTGATCTTTAATTGGGTTACTCTCAATTGAGGGAGAAAAGTGACGACATCCCTAAGATGGAAGTTCGTTTGAGGTATAGATATAATGAATTCATAGTATTACCAAATGGTCTTTCTAATTCCCACACAATCTTCATGGATTTAATGAATTTAGTCATTATATATTAACTTTATCAGTTTGGGTTAATATTTATTTATTATATTATTATATATTCTATGAGAAAGGAAGAGCATGATTGCTACATGAGGTACCTTTTAATGATCACACTGAAGGATAATTTGGCTAAATTTTTAAAAAAAAGTGTTATGTTTGACAATAATATGTTTCATTTTTTGGTTATACAATATCACAATAAGGTATATTGGTGTATCCATAAAATATTAAATTTATTGAACATTGATCCAGAATAACCATTATGAATGAGATATATAGTTTCATTGTAATTCATGAAAATTATTTTTTCATTATGAAGGATTTCACATATCTATATAATCCACTCACCATGATAACTTGAATTGTAGTTATGTTTCATTTCATTGAGGACTAGGAATAAAATTTCAAGGAATTAAATGGATTTTGGTCAATATACCTATTCTAATAGAACCTCATAGTAGAGAAGGGTTTTTTATTTATTGTGATGAATCAAATAAGGGTCATGGATGTGTTCTTATTTTGAATAATATGGTGTTATATTATCCCTCACACCAATTGAGGGTTCATGAAAATAATTACCCAACTCATTATTTGGAGTTAGGAGTCCCAATCATTACTTTAAGTATTTAGTGGGATTATCTTATTTGGTAACTGAGTGACATTTATATTGATAATAAAATATTATGTTATATATTCACCGACAAATATTCTCATATACACATGGGAAGATGTCTTTATTTGATAAAATATTATGATTTCATAATACATTAACACATTCGAAAAGTGAACATGGTGGAAGATTCATTGAGTAAAAAAGATCAGACATGTTTTTCTATGATATGGATTAAATATGATCTAATATTTAAAGATTTTTAGATTATGGACCATGAAATCATTAAGGAATTGGATAAAAAAATCATATCCAAATGGGTTTCCAACCATCAATCGATATTGAGACTAAAGATGCACTGATGGAGGATGCAGACATAAAAAATGTGATAATGGTTCTTGAGTGTTACATTGATTGTGATGGAACTATAAAGTTCATGAACAATGTATGTTCCACATAAATACTGGGCATTAAGAAATATGTATTAGAAGAATCACATATATCACCATTCTATATCCATCAGGAATGTCTTAATACATATAGAGATCTAAAAGTGTATTTCCAGTGGGACAACATATAGAGAGATATTACAGAGTATGTATCATGATTCATTATATGTTAGCATGTTAAGGATAAGATACAATTTTAAAAGGGAATGTTACAAACATTACATATAAATGGATGGAAATTATAAAACAACATTATAGATTTAATCTTTAGAATCCCCAAACTAAATAAAATAATTCTATTTGTGGGGTATCCAATCACATTAAAGAGTAAGCACATTTATTTTATAATAGAGGATATTTTTCACTCGATATATATTCCTGATTATAAATTATGAAATTAGTAATGTTACCTTGAGTACCACATTATATTTTATATGATCAGTATATGAGGTTTACCTCACAGTTTTATATAATTCTTCCGGAATCTCTTGATACATAGTTGTTTTTTGGAACTATATATCATCTTTATATTGATGTAAAATATTAGAGGACCATTCCATGTAATGAGAATATGTGTATTTCTCATCCTCTATATTTATATATTGTTTTGTATCAATACCTTCGACTTATTGATTTTTATTATAATAATATATTTCAATAAATATTTATGATGTATCTCTATAATCCTTCTATGGGAAAAAGTGAAAAAAATACAACATGATTGGATAAATTTATATAATTAACTCAATTAGGACCTGGGATGGTAGAGTTAATGGTGAATAAGTTTACAACTATTCAGCATCACATCAATGCATCTCATGATGATAATCATCAGTGAAATCTAGAAATCCAATATGGTGAGAAGGTATTCCTATATTTTTGTTTCATGGAAGTAGGTTATTTGATTCAGAAAGAAGGTAAGGATGATCCCTATGTATGTTGGACCCTTTAATTTTATTTATTGGGTAGGGATTCTATCTTATATTATTTAAATCCCATTAAACTATCTCAAGTTCCCAATATCGTCTATGTATCTCTCTATAGGAAGTAAATACCTAATCCTTCACATATACTGCAATAACTGGTTGTCCCACTATATAAGGATATTTCCTTTGAATAAAAACTAGTATATATGTTATATAAATTATATAATGGTATATGGAATAAGATTACTCACCTATATAATGTTATTTAGATGAATCAAAAAAATTGAAGTTATATGGGAATCGTAGGATGTTATGAAGTAGATATATCCTAATCATTTTTGTAATAGAGTGGAATAATATATATGTAAAACACCACATTAATGGTGTATAATGTAATAAACCAATATTTTATATGTATTTCTTTTGAAATAAACTTGACGTATTCGATGGCTTTCCTTTCACAGAATGCGCAGTCAATATTAATTTTAATAAAGTAATACACTGTTACGTAGATGTTAAATTAGTATGTATGAATATTAAAAACCAAATTCTGAAGAAATAACTATATAAGGGGTTTAAATAATGAATATATATTTATTAATGTATAATTATTAAATACTCAATTTTCAGTGATATAGTTTTATGGTTTAGAAATATGTTTTCATCGAGATTGGGTTTTTATTAGTTTTTTTCATATGAAGTATAATTAATTTATACCTACAGAGAATTGTTATTTTAGGAAATAAATATCATTTTCTATGTAAAATTTTCAATATTATATATGGGTGAATTTATAGAATATTTCTAAAAATATTTATTCCTAAATTAATAATTAAAATACCAATTTTTGTGAAAACATTAGTATGATGTCTAGTAAAGGTTACAATATGTTTTGAATTTGATAATAATGTAACATAATCACATAATAACTTTAAATAATTTAATTAATTTTTTGTATTCATAATTATACATGATTTTTTATAAGTTCATTTTTGACGTAAATGTTTTCTAAAAAAAATTATTATGTGGGATTTTTATAATAATTAAATAAATTAAACGAAATGGATGAATGGGTTTTCTGAAATTTATATGTTATATATTCGATATAGTAATTTAAAATCTATTTTAGGTTTTTATTGGTAATGTAATGGAAATAAATTGTGTTTTATGCGTAAAAATGTGTTTTCTAAAACATGTTTCTATTCTATTTTTCATGATTATTTAAAATTAAATTCTTCCACTTAAATAAATAAAATCTCATAAAATGTATTTTATCTTTTTATTCTTCATAATTATTATATTTTAATATTTTCAACTTTCTTTTTAGTTATAGGGAATTGTAAAAACATTAAAATCCGGTAACCATGTTTAAGGTAAAAACATGTTCACTAGGGTTAAGCTAATAGATAGGGGTAGGATTTCCACCCATGCATATATAATTATAATTATAAATATATTTCATTCTTATATTTTCCTCTATCTAAATCGTTATTTCTCTGGAACCACATTCCAAGGATAGTAACATCATGTCATCGTAATATTCTATGAAATATCATCGATTTCCCTCCCCTCACACAATAAAATACTTTAATTTACTGACGTTTTTTTGAAATGTTTTAGAAAAACATCACATATTTTAAATTTATTGACTTTTATCTAAAAACATCATTAAATTAGACATATTTATTTGAAAACATCAATAATTTTAAATAGAGCAATTTTTTTATAAATGATGTTATTTTTTAAATGTAAAAAAAAATAACTACATTAAAAAATTTACTAATATATATATATATTTATATATATTAAGAAACTCAAAAATAAATACATTTATAGATATATCTATGTATTAATACGTAAATATATTTTAAATTTAGAAACTTTTTTACGAATACATGACTATTATTGTAACATTATTAACAGTGTTTTAAAACATGGATAATTATATTAATTTAAATATATATATAACTATAGTTTAATTAATTTTTATATATAATAATAATATTTATATTTATAATCATATGTATGCATATATAATTTTATAGTGACATATAAATACATTAACATATATTCAAATATCATAATATATATATATATATATGTGACATATAAAAATAAACATACATATACATTTATATATTTATACATATGCAATAAAAAAATATATTAAATGATACATATGGTTGGTTGTGTGTGTGTTATGAAACACACACACTCAAATATATATATATATATATGTGTGTGTGTGTGTGTGTGTGTGTCTATATATATATATATCACACACATAAACACACACACACATACAAAAACTTATATAAATATACATAGATAGTTAAATATATATATATAGATATATATATATATATAGATATTTATATATTTATAATGACACACACATGGATATATATATATATATATATATTATTTATTAACATGGATTTCAGCTCAGGCCAGATTAGAAAATCGTTGTGGGCAACGTATCACTCAATCCTAACGGGTTTTCAGTTATGTAATAGCCTATACTAGTAATAATTAATATATATACAGATATGTACATATACATATATATATATAGTATTAATTTATTAATAATGAGGTATATTAATATATATACATAATATTATAATTATATATATTTATATACTCAGGCATCACCATATTTTTAAATGTCGTAATATATATATATATATATATAAACTCTCACACACATATATACATACATATATATATATAAACGCATATATAAATATATCTATACATATATTAATATATAAAACATGCTTATATTAAATTTAGTCATATTTTTATGAAAATGTGGCTATATATATATATATATATTTATAAACACACATACACTCATATATATATATATACTTAAATATATATAATATAGAATTATATAAAACTATATGCATATACATATATGTGTGTGAATAAATTTTTTTAATTATTTTTATATATTTAAACACATAAACACACACACATATATATAAAAATATATTTATACATATATATTAATCTAACCATATATGTAATATATAAGAATGTATATAATATAAATATATATATGAATCATAGAAAAATATAATTAGGTATTTATATAGAATTTTATAATATATACACATACATATAGATATATATATATGACAGGGTGCATGGTCAGTTGTAGCTTCCCTTATGGGTCTTAAAGGGGTCTCAAATTTGAGCCTCACTAAGTGTGTCCAGACATTTGTGTGTTACATGTTTTCATTTGTAATATATTCCTTTTTCCCACATTAGTCTAAATACGAATTTATATATAAAAATACTCAAAGGCACACACACACAGATATATATATGTGTGGATGTGCATGTGTGTGTGTGTGTGTTTAAATAAATAAATAAATATATATAATTATTTACAAAAAACAGTTATATTTAAAATTTCGTCTCATTTTTAAGAAAATATGTCTAATTATATATATAATTATAATTATATTAATGTATATATATATATATGAAAATTTAATATTATACATATATATATACACATTTATATTTATACAGACACACAAATATATATATATAGTTAATCCTATATATATAAAATATAATCATATAATTTTATATCAATATAAACTTATATATTTATTGTAATCATAAAGTATTACATTTATATAAACATATATGTGTATTTGTAAATGTATATTAATATATAATATTATATATGTAATATATTTATTTATTTTAAACAGAAATATAGTAATATGTATATATATACATATTAATAATCAATTATGGTTTAGATGGGTTGGTATAGTCATTCATATAGTGTTTTTGGGTAGTGGGATCAAATCCCCATAGCATTATATATTCACCAATAGTTCATCCTATCTGAAAGATACAAGGAGGTCAACTATACTCGTGTGAGTTGGATAATGGAGGCGGGGATGAGCTTGTGTGTGGTGGAGGGAGAAAGGGATGATGATGTGGTGATTGCATGGAGTAGCAGATGCAAAGAGGAAAATTACAATATTTTTGGAAAAACATATCTCAGGAATTAAAAATGAAGATTATCTGTTAAAAAAATATAGATTGCAAAAATAAATATCAACATTTTTTAAAAACATCATTTTGTGAATTTACCATATTTTAAAATGTTGAAAATTCAAAAAAAACATTCATAATTTACGTTTTCTTAGAGGATTCACTAATATAAGGAATCCTCATCTCATCCATTATTCAACCATTTTATTCTTATATATTCTGAAATCTCGTATAAAACACATCCAAGATTTATTTCATTCATCCTAGTTATTATGTTCATGTCTGAAGACCAATCCATAATGTCTTAATGTGTAACCCAAAGGAGGTCACTCAAAGAATAGGTATACATATTAACAAAGTGCTTTCAATTTTTATTTATCTTCTACATTCTGTAAACATGTTTTATCATTTGAAACATGAATACTCAATTATCTTCAATAAATATAAATTTCATTATGATGATGGTAAATCCATATACAACCTCTTCCCAATGAAATAGGAGATGAAATTATCGCTCGGTGTGCATTTTGACTACCGCCTCCACATAGGGATGTGATTTATTATCCAACACTATATATCATGTTTGGTTATTATGATATATATAAATATATGTTAATTATGTTATTATAATTATTCTTTAAATTAGATTTAATATTAATACATATTTTTTTTCTATCCATCATGAAATGGAAATATCACGTGTGCATACATACAAACTATTGTCTCCACATATTGATATAGTTTATTTTTCATACTGGATTTTATGAATGGAAATAAATATGATTATAATGAATAATATATATATATATATATATATAAATATATCATTGTTAAATTGTGGAGATTAATATAATATCTTCAATTTTCATTGACCATAATCGTCGAAACAAATCATATTCGAATAATTGAAGTAGTTAACACCTAAAATGATGTCGATAATGAATGATTAATAATGAAGGGGTGATAAGTTGTTAAAATTAATCCATATATGGTTTTATAGTAATTAATATTATTCTATAATTGAATTATCATAAATTTAAATTAATTTTATACGATTTTATAATTATTATGATGTGAGATGTAGTAAAGGGAATTGGTTTTCATCTCAATTTTATTTAATTGTGACATGTTTGAAGTTATTAACCAATTTTTGTTTATGAGATGTCTCCACATGTATTTTTTATATTTTATCATGATAAAACTTAGGTTAGTGGTATTTATAGATTCAAATGAACTTATTTCTTTCATCCGGGTTAGGAATAAAGTGTGACCAAAGATACAATTGTTTTATTTAATAATTTCATTTTAAATCTGGATTTATTATGAATAAATTTTCTAATTACCAAATTATATGATATATATCTCGAAATAATTATTTATTTTACTCTGCTATGGTTATTATTAAATATTAAATTTTTCCATTCCTTTTTTTAATTTTGAATTCAAGATATCCAAAAAACATGCAAAACTAATTTTATTTTCTCATTAATCAAGAATTTTTTAATCCATGTACATAAATTCATTAATATGTTTTTAATTTTTTTTATAATTGTATAAATATTAATTAAATTCATATTTACCAATTTTTTAATTAATTAAAATAAAATTTAAAGGAGTATTATTTTAATTTTACAAATGAGGTACTTTTTACTTTTTACCAAATAATTTAATGGAATATTTTTTTATACAACGTATGAAGATATATTTCCTTTATATTGTCTTATCATTAATTAAACAAAACATAACATGATTCCTTCATTCCATAAAATTAAATTCCTTCTATTAGACTTTTAAAATATTCATATTTGTATTATTTATTTCAAATTGAAATGTTTATTTTTCTTATGAAATGTTTAAGTAATCTGTTTCAAGATATTTTTGTCAGGAACTACCAAATATGCTCTTGTATGTTGATACTCAATCCAGACCTAACATAGAATGGAGAGAATTACAACCCACATGAGTGGGAAAATATCACCTAGATTCATAAAATAATTATTATGGGAATATATTTTCAAAAAAATCCTCTGAAAACAATATATAAAAGCTAGTATGCTTAACACTCTAGAAGGAGAAAGTATTGGATTCAAATTCGTTAAACATAACCTAATATTTATAAAATAAAAATACGAATCACATTAAAAGGTATAAAATGAGACATATCGCTTGTATCATGTGGATTACACCTCTACTAGTCTCCGAAATCTTTCTATGTACCAATGATCAAGAACACCCCCCTCCACGTGGCACATTCCTTTTTCTAAGACCTGGCATAAAATAATCTACAAATACTTAAACATATAGGTGGGGTGTGAGGTAAATATCCAAGTCATGACTCACAATGTCTCCCATAATACTTTAAATAATAATTACTCAAATTTTTCCTACAATATATATACAACAAGGTATGCCCTAGAATGTTTATATTTTAAAAAAACATTATTTCATAGTAAACAATATTGAAGATATATCATAATAAGGGTAAATGGATATTTTATATAACACATTTATAAAAATAATTTGGCATGAGTGAAAACCTTAATAATTAAGAATATATAAGAATTAAAATATGTCATCTCATATAAACATGCAATAATCCATGAGGTACACTTTTTTTTGGTAATATGATCCTTACACTACTCAATCAGATATTTTATCTCAATGTGTGTACACATCCCTTTTCTTAGTTCATCATTACTCAACTTCACATCAAGGAAATCATGCCAAATTAAGCTTATGTCAGTTTTCTCATCGCCAATCCATTTAAAGGAGGTCATATCATTGATTTCTTTTCATACTAACCCAATAACTACCAAATATCAATTGTTCTATAGTTATCCAATCAACCGATCCTAGTAAATTAAATCATTTTAAATTAGTGCAAAATAAAAAAAATTCATATTTTAGTTTTCAACATCTCGTTCTCATTTGAAAACAAAATTGTAGGTTTACATTAAATTATTCCTTCTCAAATAATCATTAAATTTACAAAATTTATGTAGAGACCCAGAAATTTCTAGGAAATTTTTTTCTTAATTTCTTTGGTATTTTACGAGACTGCGGCTTCTGACGGTATGTGATTCCGAGGCCCGGTGGGCCCGGAATCACTTTACGAAGTTTAACTCGGGTACGTTCAGTGAACGAATGAGCAAGTTTTTCTAACATTTTAACTGGTGCTCGGAATCGAAATCTGAGGGCACCAATGGAACCGCAGCACTGGTAATTGCTTAAGAAGAACTTTTCTGAAGGGGCGTTTGCTCGGGAGGAGTTGTTTAAAATTTGAGCTGTATGTGAAGAATAAAATAAAATTTGTAATCCAATTTTTTTTTTCTTCGAAGTAGATTTATCCTTTGTGTGGAAGTTGGGTTGGTAACATCCCTTGGGAGAATAAAGGATAGGTGGGGCCCACACGAACCCCCACCTTTTCACATTCCCCATAACCCTTTGAAACTCCTCCTCAATGTTGTGACTTTACCTCTTCTCTTTTAATGAATGCCAACACACTCTCTACTCAATTAATTGAACACATTAATTAATTGAAAAAGTTTTTAATTTTAAAAAGTGTTGGAATGTGTGAATAAATTAAGACAAAGTCATAATTAATTTTTGTTGATGGGTTGTGTGGGGAAATGGAAGAGATTGAACTCGTCTTCTTCGTTGGAGAATGCGAAGAACGTCAAGAACCCGACGAAGAACGCCGTCACCGCAAGGAGTGAATGATGTGCCATTATTCTTCCCTCTCTACAGCCGGTGAGATACGCGTTTGTCGAAGAACGATGACGCGCCGCATCCTTCATCGGGTGAACGCTGACGACGCTTATGGAGCCTCGATCCGCGATGCCTTCTTCCATGACGCCGTCTTCCGCGACGCTGTCTTTCACGACGTCCTTTCCCCGCGACGACCCTCGTTTGACGACCTCATCGAGGTAGGGGTTTAATCTCCGTTCAAGTTTATATAACGAACTTTCGCTGATAATTTTTGTCCACTTGATATCATTATAACGGGAGGAGGTCGGACCGCACAAACACGGTCGTCTTGCCTCCCCCTTTTTCTGTCGTACCCGTTGTGGCTCGAACGAAGGTGAGGCGGTGTCGTCGCACCGCGCGGAAACAAAGAAGAAGCGTGGTGTCGCCGCGATGCGCCATTAAGAACAAACGAAGTCGTGGCGCCGTCGCACCGCACCGGAGAACCACGAAGAGGCCGCTGCCGGAGCGGGGCCACGACGAAGGGGACGCGGCGCCGTCGTGCCCCACTAATTGGACAAGGCCATGGCCTTTGACCACGGTGGTGCGGGGAGCTACGGCCGGAACTGCCGGCCGTCGGAGCAATTAGGGCGGGACCTGCGGAGGGGGTCCCGCGGTGACACACCGGAAGGCCGAGCCAGCCGGTTTCTGAGAAGCCCTGGGTCATAACCCCCAGCTGGAAAAAGGGAGCGGCCCTGACGTGGGGGGCCGCGGCTTTAATCAGGGGGGCAGCCCCCCCCCCTTCCCGCAACGGCTCGGCCAGCACGAGCTGGTCATGTGTGGCGCGTTGTGCCAGGCCAACCGGCCGCCTAGGCCGGGCTGGGCCACGCCGGCGGGGCCGTGCCGCTCCCACTAGGCCGGACCCGGACCCGAGTTGGGTCTAGGCAGTTCGGGACGACCCAGGGGGTCTCGGGCCGGGTCGGTCCGGGCCCGAACACCCTATTCTCGGGCAGTTTTGTTCAAACTCCCATAACATGGGCTAAGGACCTCCTATCGACGCACCATTAGTTGAGATGTGATCCTTGGATCGAGACGGTAATTTCAGTATATTATACTCAATGTTTCGGAGAACTTTGTGTACGACCGGGTTGGTTCGAACCCAAAACCAACCGGGCCCTCGGAGCAGAAACGCTTATATCTTGAGCTCCGGACATCTGATAGACGTGTCGTCGACTTTTTTGGATTCCTCTTGATGAGATGGAACATTTGGCATTATTTTTATGAGGTTTGGACATAGTTTGCTAGTGGCCGGGTTGGGTTGAACCCGAAATCCAACCGGGCCCCTGGAACGGAAAAGCTGATAACTTTCAGACCAGACGTCCGTTTGACGAACCGTCAGCGGCGTTGGTGATCAAATTGAGAAACGGTCCTTATGAGTATACCCTAGGAGAGTTAGGGGTATAGTAGAGATGCGGTCGGGATGGTTTGTACACGAAACCAACCGTGCCCCTGGGACGAAAAGGCTAATAACTCACAGACCGGGCGCCCGATTGACGCGCCGTCTGATGCGTTGAGACCCCTATGACGAGGCAGTCCTTTGAAATAATTCATCATGGGACTTTTTGATACTTGGATTATTGACCTGTAGCTCATGGAGCAGACCCTCCCAGAGACGAGCGTATGGAGTACGGAGACCGTGTAGCCGACTGAGACATGACGACTGCTTGACTGACTCTACATGGAGTGAGTTGACTATCCTACTGGATGGAGCACTACTGTGTTTGGGTGCAGACCCACGGCGGACGGAGCACCTAGTAGCAGGAAGCAGACCCGTGGTACTCGACAGGAGGAGTACCTCTGTAGTCTAAGAGGGGGATCACTACTGTGCGAGGTGGAAGACCCATAGCGGAGAAGCACTACTTTGTGTGGTGGAAGGCCCGTAGTACTCGACAGGAGGAGTATCACAGCAGTCTAAGGTTAGTGAGAAGTACCTCGGAGTCGTGACAGGATACCTGCACTCGTCAGAGATGGGTATCTTCAGCAGTTACAGTTTTGTTAATGAAAATCCTGGTTTGAGCTAAGTCTATGACCATTGTGTTTACCTCATGATTGAGATGGGTCACTTGATAACTTAGGTATTTGTATGGGCATATACCTGGGTAGTTGTTATCCGTTGATTTCATAACCTTTGTGTTTCCTCATGATTGAGATGGGTTACTTGATAACTTAGGTATAAGTATGGGCTTATACCTAAGTAAGGGTTATCTGTTGAGATCCTACTTTGTGGTTACCCATGTTGAATTTAGTGAGACCTTGAGGGTCTCGGTGTCCCTACTAAGTATCGTATACTCACCCCTGCACAAGATATACCTGCACCTCATTGTGTTGGTTGTAGACGATAGGCAGTGCTGACAGAGCCCGAGTGTTCGAGGACTGGACAATATCCGGAGGTGGACTTCACGATGAGATGATACTCGGAGGAGGTTGTTGGGCGAGAGAGTTGTGGAGGCTATCTGTACCTACCATTCAGGTAGTATATGTGGTGGATGATCCAAGAGCTACGCTATCTGTATCTAACCTTCAGGTAGGATCCGAGGTGGACGACCCAGGAGCTGCTTCTATTCTTCCATCTGTTTGTCTTTTCTGTTGTACTTTCGTTCAGTTGTAGCTTTACTCTTAGTTGGGTTTGTATTCTGGCCCACTTACTTTTTACCACTTTCTTTTGTACTTATTGTATTACTTCCTCATGTACTCTATGGTGTTTTGTTTACTTTATAAATGCAATTCCTTCCCAGTTATCGGGATTTACGCCTTTGGTTGCTAGTCTCCAGCCACTGGCCTATGGAAGGCGGGCTTAGGGTAGTCACGGAACGGGACCCGTGGATGGGTCGTGACAAATTGGTATCAGAGGAGTCGGTTCTACCGCAGAACTTAGGACTCTGATATTTTCTTTCTGTGAAGAAATAGTGTTAAGGGTACTAATTGTGGATTTCAGTTCAGGGAGTCCAGTGTTGGTGTGGCGGCCAATGCTTCCATACACCAGGAACCTGACTACTGATTTCTGACTTAGTGGACGAAAAAAATGATTGCATGTGTGTTTCAAAAGTTTTCTTTAAGTCAGATCAAACTAGGTCAGCTCACCAGGGTTAAATCGTTTGATCGTGTCGCATCTGTTCAGGATTTATCCACACAATCAGTCAGTTGTAGTTTCCGAGAGATTACTCGATGACAGCCCACCAAGCTTCGAGGCTCTGGTGCAGGGCCCTTTTTACAATGTTGGAACCCTCGGGTGGTGTACCAACAACACCACCACCTGTTGGGCAGCAGATTCCACCAACCATACTAGCAAAATGTGCATGCTGGCAGAGCGTGTTGCACGAGTTCCAGTAGCAGCGGCCTCCGAGGATATGAGGCGAGGCAGATTCCCAGATAGCAGAGCACTGGCTGGAGGTGATTTCTATAGTTTTCTGCCTAGATGAGACATCATTAGAGTGGATGGTGGACTTGGATACTAGTGTTTTCTAGTGAATTACCATGAGTATGGTCCGCATAGTTATGTGGCTTTGGTATGTGGACCGATGCCTGATATAGTTCCTTCAGGTAGTGTGCTAGCTATACATCACTACCTGTTGGTCACCAGTTACAACCGGCGGTACCGGTATGTGACACATGAAAACTTATTGCCTTACACGTGTTCCAACATCAGATACCCTCAAGTTATGAGGCGAGCCCGACTCATAGGCAGCTGAGGACTGGCTTGAGGAGGTGGCTTAGAGTTTTCCCGAGCTTATACAGCTTCGACAGGACGACATGTCGGTAGGTGAGAATTCATTGGGGCATACCAAACCATTCCTGGTACTCGATGAATGTGATGCGATCGGTGCTTCAGGGCTCGGACATCTGAGCCAGCACCTTTTCTCTATTCATTCCTACTTATGCTAGGGTGATAGAAGGAACCTTTGTGGTTGAAAATTATTTTGCTAAATGGATGCAGTCAGTGAAGGTTAGCAGTGGGAAAACTAGAAACTGGCTCCAATCTCAGAGACTTGGGCGTGTAAAATGTTTCAAGTGGAGGAAGTAAAAAGGACAGATGAATCTTCAAGGTGGAAGACATGGAAGCAGAGCTATGAGAGCAGCATGGGGTGGTGAACATTTTGACATGTTGCAACCACCCGCCCTTGTAACTCCCACTAGGATCAGGGAGCTGGGGGTGGGTGAAAGAGTAGCTGCTTGCGGTCAAGGAGTGCGACCGAAAGGATCTAAGGATGATTAGAAGTACGGACTCTGTCTTCTACAAGCTTCTGTAACAAAAATACATTGATACGAATCATTCCTTCCTTCCACGAATCATGTCCTAGGCCTGGTGTTTCCAGTAATCCGTAGACTTGACCCTCACGTCTGGAGATACCTTTGGGAGGAGACTCGATAATCACACTTACGCCGAAAGTGTGATCTGACCCATGAGGTGAGAGTTTTGGTTGGAATCTCTTGGTGGAAGCGTCGAGGCCTTACGATGTTGGTCTGAATATGGATTGGATCCACAGTTCATACAATGATTGACTGTTTTAGGCAAAAAGGTTGTGGTTTATCTACAACGTTGGGATGGGGTTTTCCTTGGTCGGTGAAAAGGAAACCCCAGGCAGCATAGGATGGAATCATGCATAAGAGGGTGCATTCGATCACTCAGGATATGGCCAGACAAACTTTGTGATAGCATTCTCCAGAGTTGCGGCACCACTTCCAGCAGAGTTGACAGGAGGCCTCAAGTGATTGAGGATGACGACCACGTCCTTATACGGGTCTCACCTCGACGAGGTTTATGGAGATGTAATCGAGGCAGCGAGATATCTCCGAGGTTCAATAAACCCTTCTAGGTCCTCAACAGGGTAGACGAGGTGTTTTTCCGCTTGACATTTCCACCTCAGTTGCACCGGGTGCACCATGTCATCCTCGTATCTCAACTAAGGAGGTGCGTGCATGACTATTCACACATCGTCAGCAACAGGGAGATGGACGTCGATGACGGGGCGTCATTCACATAGGATCTAGTGGAGAATGAGGATCAACATGGGAATGTCCTATGTGGACGGTTGAATCCTCAGGTGCTCTTTCACTGGCAACTCTGGAACCTCTAGGAGAGCACATGGGAGCGGGAGGCTCAATTGCGTGCTCAGTACCACTTTTGTTTCCCTAGTTTGTGTTATAGCTTTATGGGGACGTAAATCCCTTAGGTGGGAGTAATGTAAAGACCCGGAAATTTCAAGGATAATTTTCTCTTAATTTTTTGGAATTTTACAAGACTGCGGCTTCTGACGGCAGCAGATTCCGAGGCCCAGTGTGCCCGGAATCAATTTCCGAAGTTTAGCTCGGGTACGTTCAGTGAACGAACGAACGGGGTTTTCTAACTTTTGAACCGGTGCTCGGAATCAATATCTGAGGGCACCGATGGAACCGAAGCGCTGGTAATTTCTTAAGAAGACCTTTTCTGAAGGTGCGTTTTCTCGGGAGGAGTTGTTTAAAATTTGAGGTGTATATGAAGAATAAAATAAAATTTGTAATCCAATTTTATTTTTCTTCTAGGTAGATTTATCCTTTGTGTGGAAGTTGGGTTGTTCACTTCCCTTGGGAGAATAAAGGAGAAGTAGGGCCCACACGAGGTCCCGCCTTTTCACATTCCCCATAACCCCTTGAAAATCCTCCTTAATGTTGTGACTTTACCTCTTCTCTTTTAATGAATTCCAACACACTCTCTACTCAATTAATTGAACACATTAATTAATTGAATTAGTTTTGAATTTTAAAAAGTGTTGGCATGTGTGAATAAATTAAGACAAAGTCTTAATTTATTTTGGTTGATGGTTTGTGTGGGGAAATGGAGGAGATAGAACCCATCTTCTTCGTTGGAGAACACGAAGAAAGTCAAGAACCCGACGAAGAATGTCGTCACTGTAAGGAGTGAATGACGTGTCATTCTTCTTCCCTCTCCGCAGCCAGTGAGAGACGCCTTCGTCGAAGAATGACGACGCGCTGCATCCTTCATTGGGAGAACGCCGGCGATGCTTTCGGAGCCTCGATCCACGACGTTGTCTTCCGTGACGCCGTCTTCCATGACGCCATCTTCCGCGACATCCTTTCCCCATGACGACCCTCATTTGACGACCTCATCAAGGTAGGGGTTTAATATTCGTTCAAGTTTACTTAACGAACTTCGTTGTTAATTATTGTCCGCTTTCTATCATTATAACAGGAGGAGGTCGGACCATACAAACACAGCCGACCCACCTCCCCCTTTTTCTGTTGTACCCATTGTCACTCGAACGAAGGTGACGCGGTGCCGTCGCACCGCGCGGAAACAAAGAAGAAGTGTGGCGCCGTCGTGCCGCGCCGTTGAGGTCGAACGAAGCAGCGGCGCCGTCGTGCCGCACCAGAGAACCACGAAGAGGTTGTGGCCGGAGCAGGGCCGCGGAAAAGGGAGCGCGGCGTCGTCGCGCCATGTCGGTCGGACAGGTCCATGGCCTTTGGCCGTGGTGGTGTGGGGAGCGGTGGTCAGAACCGCCAGCCGCCAGAGTATGGAGGGAGGGACCCGCGGAGGGGGTCCCGCGGTGACACACTGGCCGGTCGGTTTCTGAGAAGCTAGAGGTCGTAAAACCCGGCTGGAAAAATTGAGCGGCGCCCACGTGGGGGCCGTAGCTTCATTCAGGGGGACAACGCCCCCCTTCCCATAACGGCTCAGCCAACATGAGCTGGCCATGCGTGGCGCGCCGCGCCAGGCCCACCGGCCGCCCAGGCCTGGCCGGGCCACACTGGCGCAGCCGGGACACACCCACCGGGTCCGGCCACGCCCACTGGGCCGGGCCGCGCCCTATTGGGCCAGGCCGACCCAGGGGGTCTCTGGCCGGGTCGGTCCGGACCCGAACCCCCTATTCTCGGGCAGTTTTGTTCAAACGCCCATAACATGGGCTACAAGAACTCTGATCGACGCACCGTCAGTTGCGATGCGATCCTTGGATCAAGACGTTCGTTTCATTATATTACACTCAATGTTTCGGATAACTTTGGGTATGGACGGGTTGGTTCGAACCCGAAACCAACCGGGCCCTCGGAGCAGAAATGCTTATAACATGAGCTCCGTACGTCTGATAGATGTGACGTCGACTTTGTTGTATTCCTCTTGATGAGACGGAACTTTAGGAATACTTCTCCAGAGGTTTGGACGCAGTTGGATATTGGCTAGGTTGGATTGAACCTAAAATCCAACCGGGCCCCTGGAACGGAAATGCCGATAACTTTCAGACCGGACGTCCATTTGACGAACCGTCAGCGGCGTTGGTGGTCACGTTGAGAAACAGTCCCTATGAGTAAACCCTATGAGATTTCGGGGTACAGTTGAGATGTGGTCGGGTTGGCTCTTACACGAAACCAACCGGGCCCCTAGGACGAAAAGGCTAATAAATCACAGACCGGGCGCCTGATTGATGCATCATCTGATGCGTTGATACCCATTTGACGAGGTGGTACTTTGAGATACCATTTAGTGGGACTCTGTGATACATGGGGTATCGGCCTATAGCTAGTGGATCGGACCCTCCCAGAGACGAGCATACGGAGTACAGAGACCGTGTAGCCGGCTGAGACCTGAAGACTGCTTGACCGACTCGACTTGGAGTGAGTCGACTAGCCCAGTGGATGGAGAACTACTGTGTTTGGGTTCAGACCCACGGCGGACGGAGCGCCTGGTAGCATGCAGCAGACCCGCGGTACTTGACAGGAGGAGTACCTATGTAGGCTATGAGGGGAAGCACTACTGTGTAAGGTGGTAGACCCATGGCGATGGAGCACTACTTTGTGAGGTAGCAGACCCGTGGTACTCGACAGGAGGAGTATGTTAGCAGTCTATGGTATGTGATCCGTACCTCGGAGTCGTGACAGGATCTCTGTACTCATCAGAGATGGGTCTCTTCAGCAGTTACAGTTTCTTTAATGAAAATCCTTGTTTGAGCTGAGTCTATGACCTTTGTGTTTACCTCATGATTGAGATGGGTCACTTGATAACTTAGTTATATGTATGGGCATATACCTAGGCAGTGGTTATCCATTGATTTTATAACCTTTGTGTTTCCTCATGATTGATATGGGTTACTTGATAACTGAGGTATAAGTATGAGGTTATACCGAAGTAAGGGTTATCTGTTGAGATTCTACTTTGTGGTTATCCTGGTTGGATTTAGTGAGACCTTGAGGGTCTCGGGGTCCCTACTGAGTATCATATACTCACCCCTTTACGGGCTATGCCCGCACCTCGTTGTGTTGGTTGCAGACGACGGGCAGCGCTGACGGAGGCCGAGTGTTCGAGGACTGGATGGTATCCGGAGGTGGACTTCATGACGAGACGATACCCAGAGGAGGTTGTCGGGCGAGAGTGTTGTGGAGGCTATATGTACCTACCCTTCAGGTAGGATCCGTGGTGGACGGTCTAGGAGCTGTGATATCTGTACATACCCATCAGGTAGGATCTGAGGTGGATGACCCGGGAGCTGCTTCTATTCTTCTAGCTGTTTGTCTTTTCTATTGTACTTTCATTCAGTTGTAGCTGTACATTCAGTTGAGTTTGTATTCTGGCCCACTTACTTTTGAGCACCTTCTTTTGTACTTAGTGTATTACTTCTACTTGTACTATGTGGTGTTTTGTTTACTTTATAAAAGCAATGACTTCCTAGTTATCGGGATTTACACATTTGGTGCTAGTCGCCAGCCCCTGGCCTATGGAAGGCGGGCTTGGGGTAGTCAGGACATGGGCCTCGAGGACGGGTCCTGACAAATTGGTATCAGAGGAGTCGGTTCTACCGTTGAACTTAGGACTATGATATTTTCTTTCTGTGAAGAAATAGTGTTAAGGGTACTAAGTGTGGATTTCACTTCAGGGAGTCCAGTTTTGGTGCAGCGACCGACATATCCGTACACCAGGATCCTGACTAATGATTTCTGACTTAGTGCATGAAAACACTGATTGCGTGTGTGTTTCAAAAGTTTTTTTTAAGTCAGCTCAAATCAGGTCACCTCACCAGGTTTAAATCATTTAACGGTGTCACATCTGTTCAGGATGTCTCCACGCAGTCAGTCTATTGGAGCTTCCGAGAGAGCACTCGATGACGGCCCACCAAGCGTCGAGGCTCTGGTGCAGGGCCCTTTTTACTATGTTGGCACCCTCGGGTGGTGTACCAGCAGCACCACCACCACCTGTTGGGCAGCAGAGGCACCACCACCTGTTGGGAAGTAGATAACACCATCCATACAAGCGAACTGTGCATGCTGGAAAAGCGTGTTTCATGAGTTACAGCAGCAGTGGCCTCCGAGGTTACGAGGAGAGGCAGATTCTCAGACAGTAGAGCACTGGATGGAGGCGATTTCTAGAGTTTTCTGCCTAGGTAAGACATCAGTAGAGTGGATAGTGGACTTGGATACTAGTTTTTTCCTGTGAATGACCATGAGGATGGTACGCATAGTGATGAGGCTTCGGTATGTGGACCGATGCCCGAGATAGTTCCTTCGGGTAGTGTGCCAGCTATACATCACTACCTGTTGGTCAGCAGTTACAACTGGCGGTACCAGTATGTGACACATGTAGACTTACTACCTTACAGATGTTCCAACATCAGATACCCTCATGTTACGAGGTGATCCCAACTCACAGGCAGCTAAGGACTGGCTTGAGGAGGTGGCTGAGAGTTTTCTAGTGCTTATACATCTTCGACAGGACGACATGTTGTTAGCTGAGAATTCATCGGGGCATACGAAACCATTCCTGGTACTCGATGAATGCGATGTGATTGGTTCTTCAGGGCTCGGACATTCAAGCCAACACCTTTTCTCTATGCATTCAAACTTATGCTAGGGTGAATGAAATAAACTTTGTGGTTGAGAATTCTTTTTCAGAATGGATGCAGTCAGTGAAGGTTAGCAGTGGGAAAGCTGGAAACTGGCGCCAGTCTCAGAGACGTGGGCATGTAAAATGTTTCAAGTAGAGGACGTAAAAAGGATAGATGAATCTAGAAGGCGGGTGACATGGAAGTAGAGCTATGAGAGCAGCATGGGGTGGTGAACATTATGACATGTTGCAACCACCCGCCCTTGTAATTCCCACTAGGCTTAGGGAGCTGGGGGCGGGGGAAAGAGTAGATGCTTGTGGTCAATGAGTGTGAACGAAAGGCTCTAAATATGATTCTATGTACGGACTGTGTCTTCTACTAGCTGCCATAACAACAAGGCATTGATACGAATCATTCCTTCCTTCCACGAATCATGTCCCAGGCCAGGAGTTTCCGGTAAGCCGAATACTTGAGCCTCACGTCTGGAGATACCATTGGGAGGAGACTAGATAATCACACTTACACCGACAGTGTGATCTAACCCACAAGGTGAGAGTTTCGGTTGGAATCTATTGGTGGCAGCGTCGAGGCATTACGATGTTGGTCTGAGTATGGACTGGATCCATAGTTCTTACACAGAATGACTGTATTTGGAAAAAAGGTTGTAGTTTATCTAAAACATTGGGATGGGGTGTTCCTTGGTCGGTGAAAAGGAAAAACCAGGTAGCACAGGATGGAATCATGCATAAGAGGGTGAATTAGATTACCCAGGAGATGGCCAAACATACCTTTGTGCAAGAATTCTCCAGAGTTGCGGCACCACTTCTAGTAGAGCTGACAGAAGGCCTCTAGTGTTCGAGGATGACGACCACGTCCTTATACAGGTCTCACCTCGATGAGGTTTACGGAGATGTAGCCGAGGCAGCGAGATATCTCTGAGGTTCAACGGACCTTTCTTGGTCCTCAGCAGGGTAGGCGAGGTGTTTTACCGCTTGACTGTTCTACCTCAATTGCACCGGGTGCACGATGTCATCCTCATATCTTAGCTAAGGAGATACGTGCATGACCCTTCACACATCGTCGACCGTAGGGAGTTAGACGTCGATGACAGGGCGACATTCAGAGAGGTTCTAGGGGAGAAAGAGGATCAATAGGAGCAGGTCCTATGTGGACGGTCGATTCCTCAAGTGCTCTTTCACTAGAAGCTCAGGAACCTCCAGGAGAGCTCATGGGAGCGGGAGGCTCAGTTGTGTGCTCAGTACCACTTTTGTTTCCCTAGTTTGTCTTATAGCTTTACGGGGACGTAAAACCCTGAGGTGGGAGTAACGTAATGACTCGGAAATTTCATGGAAAATTTATTCTTAATTTCATTAGAATTTTACGAGACTGTGGCTTCTGACGGCACCTGATTTCGAGGCCCGGTGTGCCCGTAATCATGTACCGAAGTTTTACTCGGGTACGTTCAGTGAACGAACAAGCGGGTTTTTATAACTTTTGACCTGGTGCTCAGAATCGAATTCTGAGGGCACCAATAGAACACAGTGCCGGTAATTGCTTAAGAAGACCTTTTCCGAAGGTGCGTTTTCTCGAGAGGAATTGTTTAAAATTTGAGGTGTAAGTAAATAAAAAAATTAAATTTGTAATCCAATTTTATTTTTCTTCTAAGTAGATTTATCTTTTGTGTGGATGTTCGGTTGGTAACTTCCCTTGTTATAATAAAGGAGAGGTGGGTCCCACATGAGCCCCCACCTTTTCACATTCCCCATAACCCCTTGAAACTCCTCTTTAATGTTGTGACTTTACCTCTTCTCTTTTAATGAATGCCAACGCACTCTCTACTCAATTAATTGAACAAATTAATTAATTGAATTAGTTTTGAATTTAAAAAAGTGATGGCATGTGTGAATAAATTAAGAAAAATTCTTAATTTATTTTGGTTGATGGGTTGTGTGGGGAAATGGAGGAGACATAACTCTTCTTCTTCGTTGGAGAATGCGAAGAACGTCAAGAACCCGACGAATAACGTCGTCACCACAAGGAGTGAATGACGTGCCATTCTTCTTCCCTCTCTGATGCCGGTGGGAGACGCCTTCATCGAAGAATGATGACGCGCCGCATCCTTCATCGGTTGAACATCGATGACGCTTAAGGAGCCTCAATCCGCGATGCCATCTTCCGTGACACCGTCTTCTGCGACGCCGTCTTCCACGACGTCCTTTCCTCACAACGACCCTCGTTTGATGACCTCATCGAGGTATGGATTTAATCTTCGTTGAAGTTTATTTAACGAACTTCGTTGATAATTGTTGGCCGCTTGCTATCATTATAACAGGAGGAGGTCGGACCGCACAAACACGGCCGACCGACCTCCCCCTTTTGTTGTCTTACCCGTTGTGTCTCGAACGAAGGTCACGCGGTGCCATCGCACCGCGCAGAAACAAAGAAGAAGTGCAGCACCGTCACGCCGCACCGCTGAGGTCGAATGAAGCCGTGGCGCCGTCACGCCGCGCCAGAGAACCACGAAGAGGCCGCGACCGGAGTGGGGCCACGACGAAGGGGGCGCGGCGCCGACGCGCCGCGCCAGTCGGACAAGGCCGTGGCCTACGACCACTATGGTGCGTGGAGCGGCGGCCGGAACCGCCGGCCGTCGGAGCAAGGAGGGCGGGACCCGTGGAGGGGGTCCCGCGGTGACACACCGAACGGTCGAGCCGGCAGGTTTCCAAGAATCTGGGGGTCATAACCCCCAGCAGGAAAAAGGGAGTGTTCCCCATGTGGGGGGCCACTGCTTCAATCAGGGGGGCAGCGCCCCCCCCCCCCCCCCCCCCCTTCCCGCAACGGCTCGACCAGCATGAGCTAGCCTTGAGGGGCGCGCCGCGCCAGGCCAGCTGGCCGCCCAGGCTGGGCTGGGCCGCGCCGGCGGTGTCGGGCCACACCCTACTGGGACGGACCTAGACCTGGGTCGGGTCATCCCGTTTCGGTCCGACCCAGGGGGTCTCGGGCCGGGTCGGTCCAGGCCCGAACCCCCTATTCTCAGTCAGTTTCGTTCAAACACCCATAACTTGGGCTATGGACCTCTGATCGACGTACTGTCAGTTGCGATGTGCTCCTTAGATCGAACGGTCATTTCGGTTTATTAAACTCAAGGTTTCAGAGAAATTTGTGTATGGCCGGGTTGGTTCGAACCCGAAACCGACCGGGCCCTTGGAGTGGAAACGCTTATAACTTGAGCTCCGAATGTCCTATAGACGTACCATCGACTTTGTTGGATTCCTCTTGATGGGACTGGACTTTTGGAATACATAGCCTGAGGTTTTGACATAGGTGTATAGTGGACGGGTTTTATTGAACCCGAAATCCAACCGGGCCCCTTGAACGGAAAAGCTGATAACATTCAGATCGGACGTCCGTTTGACGAACCGTCAGCGACATTGTTGATCACATTGAGAAACGACCCCTATGAGTATACCCTATGAGATTTCGGGGTACATTTGAGATGCGGTCGGGTTGGTTCGTACACGAAACTAACCGGGCCCCTGGGACGAAAAGGCTAAAAACTCATAGACCGAGCGCCTGATTGACGCGTCATCTGATGCGTTGAGACCCCTATGACGAGGCAGTCCATTGAGATACTTCTTCATGTGACTTTGTGATACATGGAGTATCGACCTATATCTCATGGAGCGGACCCTCCCGGAGACGAGCGTACGGAGTACGGAGACCGTGTAGCCGGCTGAGACCTGAAGACTGCTTGACCGACTCGACTTGGAGTGAGTCGACTAGCCCAGTGGACGGAGCACTACTGTGTTTGGGTGCAGACCAACGGCGGACGGAGCGCCTGGTAGCAGGCAGCAGACCCGCGGTACTCAACAGGAGGAGTACCTTTGTAGGCTATGAGGGATAGCACTACTGTGTGAGGTGGTAGACGCATGGGGGAGGAGCACTACTTTGTGTCGTGGCAGACCTGCGGCACTTGACAGGAGGAGTATCTCAGCAGTCTAAGGATAGTGAGCAGTACATCGGAGTCATGACAGGATCACTGTACTCGTCAGAGACAGGGCTCTTCAGCAGTTACAGTTTCGTTAATGAAAATCCTGGTTTGAGCTGAGTCTATGTCCTTTGTGTTTACGTCATGATTGAGATGGGTCACTTGATAACTTAGGTACATGTATGGGCATATACCTAGTTAGTGGTTATCCATTGATTTCATAACCTTTGTGTTTCCTCATGATTGAGATGGGTTACATGATAACTTGGGTATAAGTATGGGCTTATACCTAAGTTAGGGTTATCTATTGAGATCCTACATTGTGGTTATCCTTGTTGGATTTAGTGAGACCTTGAGGGTCTCGGGGTACCTACTGAGTATCAAATACTCACCCCTGCACGGGCTATGCCCGCACCTCGTTGTGTTGGTTGCAGATGACGGGCAGCGCTGATGGAGGCCGAGTGTTTGAGGACTGGACGGTATCCGGAGGTGGACTTCACGACAAGATGATACTTGGAGGAGGTTGTCAGGCGAGAGTGTTGTGGAGGTTATATGTACCTACCCTTTAGGTAGGATCCATGGTGGATGATCCAGGAGCTGCGCTATCTATACCTACCCTTCAGGTAGGATCCGAGGTGGATGACCCCAGAGCTGCTTCTATTCTTCCAGCTATTTGTCTTTTCTGTTGTACTTTCCTTCCGTTGTAGCTGTATTCATTTGGGTTTGTATTCTAGCCCACATACATTTCGGCACTTTCTTTTGTACTTAGTGTATTACTTCATCTTGTACTCTATGGTGTTTTGTTTACTTTATAAAGGCAATGCCTTCCCAGTTATCGGGACTTATGCCTTTGGTTCTAGTCGCCATCCCCTGGCCTATGGAAGGCGGGCTTGGGGTAATTACGGCACGGGCCCTGAGAACAGGTCATGATAATTTACCTCAAGGATCAAAATAAAATCATATCCTTTATTAAATTTTCAAATCAATCCATCAATATTTCTCAAATACACCAAACAATTTCAATTCTATTAAAATTGTGGCTTTTCAAAATATCCATTAAATTTTAAAAATAACGTATCCATCATATAGAAAAATTGTTTTTAAATCACAAATAAACTCATTTTAAATAAATAATGTAATTTAAGGTCTTGTTTTTAGCAAAATCATATAGAACCTCTTATATTTTACTAGTAAACAAATCATTTCCCACAATAAGAAGAACCAATGAAGATAAAAAAATTTATATCAACAAGGAAATACTATTTCACAATTCATCAAGATAAAATATTTATTCAATTAGAAATTACATGACCATATTTTTGTCCAATAAGGGTGTTAAAGAGAAGAATAAAACCATAATTAGGAACATCATTGGGGATAAAACCCCACATTAGGTCATCTAGAATGGAAAAATCACCCAAAATCACATGGTTCTACCCTATTTGACATAGAGAAGACACTACACGAATAAAAGGAATAGTTGTAGAAAACAACGCATAAAAACACACTGGCAATGAGAAATTTATATTATTAGTCCTATATTAATGATGTGAATATCCCACGTGGTGTATAGTATGTGAATGTCTTTTCCTCGGGTTAAAAATACTGATATCAACCAATTCACATTGTGGAAACTGTTCACAACTTAAATATAATTAACAAAATTAATCTATTTCATATCATATACCATGTAAAGGATTCACATCATGAATTAAATTCATTCCATTGATTTGTCTTTTTTAGTGTTCACATTCAATTAATGACTAAAAATCTTAAATATAATCCAACTCAACCCATACCCAAAGATCACCATTTAAATCCATAGAAAATTTATACTTTGACTCCATTAAAACAAACAAATAAACATCCCCAAACATTAGTTTACAAATATATTAGGACATTACTAAATGAAGGAAATGCGATGTTACAACCTCCCCACCTAAAATAGTTTATTTCCCTAGAAAACCTATCATGAACATTCCTCAACAATGATATGGTGCCACTACTCTCTCATTAGTGCCATACAAACCCACATATCATGTGAATTTGAACCACGTGGACAATGAATATGGACCACTAGTACAATATTCCCACAAATCACATATGACACAATATAAATAGTCTAGATTGGAACCTCAATCATTGAAAAATTGGTTTCAACATCAATATGTTTCTAGAAAAAAATGTTAGAAGGGTGAGGATGATAATTTTTATGTTTTGATACATGAAACACGTTTTTTATTGAATTCACCGATGGTGGAAGTTCCAAATGGTCGGCCACTTTCCCCTCCCTCTCAATTATCTCAAAAAAAAACCAAAACAATTGGTGCATTATTTCTATGTTTTTTATGATGTTAGTGACCAACCAATGTGAAACTCTCAAGAAAACATAGTCACCACCTGAAACTCTAATCAAATTCAATTGTAATCACTATATGTTTTATACTAGACCAATTCCATCAACATTATCAATAAAATAAATTTTTCTCCATCATAGTCAATTGGATTTCACATGTCCTAACCATGGAACATTCATCAATATAAGATCAACATAGTAGAGATATATAAGTCCATCCATAAAATTCCTCAGAAAGTGATATTTTGATAGTGTTTTGGTAAATGTAATTATAAGAACATTTGGATAGTCCCAAATGGACATCCAATTCTCCAAAAAAATACAATAAAACTAGATTGTTGGTTTTCCTCAAGAATTTGTATATGTAACTCTCTATGGATATCCATCTATTGGATATATGTGATGCTAAATCGTACATGAGATCACATTGCCTCATAGAGTCCCCTCTAAAAAAATTAAGTGAAACAGTGATCCTAATCAGTGACTACTATAGATGGAACTCCAGTAAATCTGAAAAAACATAGAAATGTAGAGACCTCCCAAGTCCTGTAAATTGGTTATGTCTCGAATGGGTATAATGTGATATTATTTTTTTATCAAATTGACCACAACTCGTTTCACAGTTTTCCTTTAATGGGTATATTAAAACCCATCCCCAAGGTATATACAAATATAATCCCACTTACATGTTGGGATTATAAGTGGATGAAGATGACCTGTAGATATTTAGTTCTCGTATTTAACCTATTAGGAGCTATAATAATGAGAATAAAATTCACCAATGTCTCATTTTATACCAACACACTAGAATCATCACCACATGTCCTAGATCCTCATCAATGTTTGATGGTTCACCACTATATGGGAATTATAGAAATCCCCCATAATGACAAATCTCATAGGAATAGAAAAAAAGAAAAGGATTTAGAAATATAGGTTACACTATAATGATAATTTCCACTCCCTTATTGTATCCCCTCTATAAAGAGATGCACTAATTCTATGGAACTCAACATCAAAATACTTCTCATGAAATATGATCTTGAGTGGGGAGCAGTTCAACTAGAAACATTCCAAAACAACATTATAATAATCATATTATAATGTTAATTAAATATAAACAAAGAGAGCCATCATAATCAACTCTTCATGTGATTCTTTCATGTTTTAGGTTGATTTTTTCCCTACATAAATAATTTATAATGGAATTCCCCTTCCAAGAGGTGTAGGAAATATCAAAATCAAAAAGACTATAAGTAATCCACCCAACATCTCTAGCATAGTTTCAAATAATTTTGGGAAATTTATAACTCAATACCTTGGGGTAAAAATAAGTATTAAACATTTTAGAAAAAATTTAATGTCACAGACTCTTAAGATCATGAATTATATCATCGTGTTCTAGATCATAGTTCAGATAATTATTCTTATGTGGTATTTGCTAACAATAACCATATATTACCATGTGATCACATTATATAGGGACACAACCAATTCCCATACCCGATACATTATAAAATACCACATATACCTACCCGACCTCTAGATGTGTCAACTCTGATGAAGATATGAAAATATATTTCATCATAGAAAATCAACTCTAAAATTTATTCTCCCAAATGAACTTCACTCTTTTCCATGTGAGAGTGGTCCTCTAAGGGGCCAACATCAAGAAATACTAAAAACATATTTCAATATCCCCCTAATCCTAATTTTATTTTTAACTTAAAGACATTATCTGGTAATTACTATGTCATAACATACTTTAACTTCTTTGGATCAGCTGAGATACCATGTTTCGTGACCATGTTTCTCATGAACATCACTTCCTAAATCAAGAATCCACATTTTTAATGATTGATATAAATTTAGTGTGACACATGATTGTATCATTTTCTTAAAAACAGTGAAGCCCGGGGGTTTGAGGCATTGTAAGAATCATGGTTTTCATATGGTTTGGTATTCCATGGGAGAAATCTGTGTTGGAAACCCAAGATTGGGAATTGTTTTACTTTCCATATTCATTTTAATTGGGGATTCCATCCAAGCCACCTCCATTCAACTAAAACACCTCATACACATCCAATTGGGTTTATTCCTCCCCTAAACCTCCTATTTGATGTATTATCAGTGTCTTCACTGTTTTACTCATATTTATTAATAGGTATAAATATTTATTCACTCTGCCACTAGTTTTTTATCCTTTTCTCTAATCCTTCTAAACCTATTGGTCATTCTTGAAGAATTTTTATGACTAGGGTTGTAATGATTTTTGGAATCTTCTTTCGTGGTTTCAATGAATAGATTGATTCCCTTTTGAGTGATTTTCATCAAATTTACATGGTTCTATCACCTGATGTAGGTGATTCATTGTTTTTTCTTTTATCTTATAGCTCCACTATTTCGTGGTTTTTTAAAAACCTGTTTGGCCAAAATAATTGTGTTATGGAATAACGTGGGTTGTTTGTAACACATACCTTAACATCTCTTATTTTTCATATGGAGTTTGATTGGAATTCTAAGCTTGAAAGGATATTTTTATTTGAAATGGTGGTATTCTACATGTTTGATAAAATGACAAGATTTTATTTCTTAATGAAACACATGTTTTTTAGGAGTTTTATGAAAAAATAGGTTTCTAATGTGGGATTAAATTAGTTTTAAAAGAGGTATTCTCAATTTTGAGGGGTGATTTGGTGTTATAATGTGAATTATAGATTCCATAAATTATGAGATTTTACTTATCTATGTTTATTAATTCTTTTAGAATTGTTATTACATTTCAAATTATTGAAAAAATTATATTTAGAAAGTTATATGTTATATTAATTAAAGTGAAGGCCTAGTTTTCATTTTGTAATGTGATATTATTTATGAACATGTTGATCCCCCTTGTGTGAAATATTATGTTGTGTAATCTGTGGGTTTAATGGTTTGATAGATGATTTATGTTGTTCTTGTGTGATAGAGCTCATTTTTACAGAAGTAGGGGTTGGTATAATAATTATTACGCTATTATCCCTATGCAAGTTTTTATTATCATGTTATTTAATTATTTTCTTTTGGACCACATCTATTTATTATTCCATAGGTAAAATGTGGTTACAATTTGGGATTTAGTAACACATTGTTGGATAGTTATAGTTTATAATTAACTAGCCAACTTTTATTATACATAACACCTAGTTTATGGGCTTGTCACTTAGGAGACTTCTTAGATAGGCTTTCTATGTGAATCTGTGATCATTATCCTTTTAAAAGATATGTTCTATTTATCTTTTGTTGCGTTGTATCATTAGTCGTCATGTGTTTTTCCTCATGTTGTAAATATGTGTTATTAAATTTTTCATATGATCTTGAATGGGATGTTATTATTTATTTGACGTACATTTTTTTTTGATTCTCTATAATGTGTCCATGCTGTTTGATAGATCTGTTCCATCCATTATTAATTTTTATTGTAACCTTGATGTTTTTTTAATTAGTATTTCACGGTTTCATGGATAACATTGAGTTGGGTTTGTAATATATCGATGAAAATAATGAAGAAATCATTTTAAAATGGAATTATTGTGTTAAAAAAGTCATTTGAAATATTTGAAACTATGTGGGGGTTTAATTTAGAAAGAATAGGTTTTAGAGAAAAATGTTTGGCTTTCAATAAATGGTTTATTCCGAAATGCGTTATATTTTGTGATTATGTTTTGGTTTCTTTTGGATTTCACATTGTATTGAAGTACCACAATCATTATGGAATGGTTTATCAAATTGTACACCTTTGGGTGAAGTGCATGATTTATACATTTTTATCCATATATTTTAAATATATTATGGACACTTGATTTTGAAAAACATGTTTATGATTCAGAAAAAACAGGTTTTCTTAACAAAGTGAAATTGACTACTGGGGTTATCCTAGTAGCTTCAAATAAAACCCTAGATACTCAAATTAGTTCTTTTAAAGCCTTTGTGTGTATTAATGGTTCTTATATCATTTCAATTTCATGTTGGATTTTGTTCAATATTCGTTGGGTATAGGGTTTTGTGTAGATGATGGTGGTGACCTAAAAGGCGCACAAAGTTAGTGATCATACCTTTAGTTTCATGGAACATGTTATCTTAAGAATTGTATCAACTTCCTCAGTCTCTATTTTGTTTTGTCTTCCATTATAACTTTGTACCTATCATTGGTTGTTTATTTAAATGAGTGTTCACATGGAATGTAATTTTTTTTCTTATTATTTTTCATTTTTTATATGTTTTTATTTTCATTCCTGAAGATGAAATAATTCACAATGTTTATGTGTAATTATATTGAAGATTTCTATCCTCTTGGGGGGGGGGGATTATGGATGGACCTTGGGTATGTGGTTGGATGGATCTGGAATCCGATAGTTGGAAATCATGGGTTGGTTTGTTACAAAATGACTTTATAGAAAAAAAAATATTGAAAAGTATCATAGTTTTTTGAGAAATCCTTTATTATTTTTGGGGTTGTGTCTGTGTATTCTAGTGACTATGATTATCAACGAGGCTTGGGTCGAGTGTGGAGGAAAAGGCATGGATAACACTTTATTGCTCTGAACCATATGTTTCTATGGGTGTTTCAAGATTTTTTTTTCTTTATCTTGAGTTCATAATTAGGTATTTTGATGTATTTTGGGTATGTTTTGATGTTTTTTGTGGATTTAGAGGGTATAAGAGACACCAGCGGTCAGTTTTAATTTTTAAGGTTTAAATGCTGAATGAACAATCATTGAATGGTTAGCACACATGGTCAAAAAAATATGCTTTACCCATTCCAAATAGACATCAACCGATGATATTTCTTGTTTCATGGTTGGTTTATTATTTAATTTCCCTTTTTGAAAAACTATCCATATTTTATTTTCCCCAACATAATTATTATTTTCCCCCTCCTCTTCTCAAATTAATACTAATTGATCATGTTATTATGGTATCATCCTATAATAGATATTTAATTAGGATTTTATATGATTGTGATGTGATTAAATGAGGCTTAATATGATATTTGTGTGGGTGTTCTTGGTTTTGTCTCTTGGATAATTTATTGCAATGTGGAAAATTAATTTCAGAGATGGAAAATATTTTTCAGGTTTGAAACCCATTTTATAGTTGTTTTAAAACCGGGATTATTTTGTTTTAAAACCAAGCTATGGAAAAATTTCTGATTTAATAATTATTTCGGTACCAAAAGTAAAATTTTATGAAGAATGTTAAGCCTTAATATTATTGTCATAAGAATTGTTTTCTGAAAGTGTCTTCATTGAGAAGTTTTATTTCAAAAATGAGTTTTCAATTTTTGATAAATAAGCGAGATCATTAATTTTTATGAAAATTCATAAGATACTTATGAAAGATAAATATTTTGATCCAGGGTTTAAATTGATCTTGAGGGAAATTGGTCTTATGGATGGATTGAGCTTTTAAAGGAGATTTTCAGATAGGATTAAAATTTATTTTCAGATAATACATTGTAATGGTGTTTTTCCTGGTTCCCTTGGCTATTTAGATTCTTCTTTTATTTATGGAAAATGGGTGGATTAGCTCATTTCATATGTTGTTTTCTATGTACCTCTTATAAATGTCTTTATAGAAAAGATGGTAATATTCATAAAGGTTCTATTTTTATGGTTCTTTTTTTAGAGATTAGAAATTCTCAATTTTTCAATTTCGTCCATTGAATGGTCAATAGTTTTAAAAATATATAGTGTAATGTTTATCCCCTTCCTTTTTCTTTATTTTTAATTTAATTAAAACATTATTCTAGGTGGTATTTGTTTCTTTAAAGGTGATATTATCTTATAATTTAATGTTGGAATTGAAATAATAAGTATTCATAAATTTTATGGTTGATTTAAAATTTAAAAAGCAATTTTAAATGGAATTTTTGTTTTTTTGCTTTTGAAGAATTTTGATGGGTGATAAAATAGTCTGTTATTTTAAAATGGGTCAACCCCAATTGGGTCAAATTGTAAAATTTTAAATGAGGCTTTTAATACCATTAATTCTCTTGATGGAAAATGATTTTGTTTTTTACTTTTTTATTATTTGTGTTTGTGAAAACTCATTTATGAAACGATTTAAATATTTTTTTTCAATAGATTATATTTTAAAGGATTGTATAAATTTGTACTTATAAAGTTGAAAAGTGTCATTATTATTTTTTCAGAAATTTATTGGGTGATTTGTGCTTTAATTCACCTTCAAATTAAATTATGGAAGTATTTTAAAATGTGGTTTTGGGAATCAAAATAGTTGTTATTTGAATCGTATTTCAGAAAATGTTTTGAAATAGGATAAAATGTGTTTTTCCATCATATTTTTTTTCATTAAAAAACTAAATTTAGTGTTTATTAAAATGGGATATGTCCTATAAAAGTTATTTTCAAGTGGTTGTTAGTTTAGACCAATTGAGAGTAATTTTAAAATGCATGTGTGTGTGTTTTATTTTTCTTTCCCATGATTTGTGTGTTTTTCTTCTAACATGTATGATTTCATTGGTTTTAATCATTAATACATAACATTCACTTCAATTTTCTTATTTTGAATCCCTATGTTTCTTTTATGACATGCCCTATTATAATGACACTTTCTTGTTGATGTGGGCATAAGTTACTTTTGGTTTCTATGCTGGTAATTAGGATGGATGTTGCCTTTGGTTCATTGAGAATAAGAAGATCCAAGTTTTTTTTTCTTCTCTATGGGATGTTGTTTTGTATTGAGGTCCTTCATTGCTCCTATTATATAGTGACTCAGGTCAAGGTCCCATATCATCTATTGGTGTGCAATGGCTTGAAATTTGTCCCTTGGATAGGTAATTTCTAAGCATGGTGATGGCTCGACCATGTTGTTGTTTTGTTGTTTGAGGATGATTTAAATTTGAAGAAGTAATTTTCTTGTAACAGTTCTATTGATACTTATGGTGAGGTTTCCTATAGTGTAGGTTTCTGTTTGATGTGTTCTCTTTTGTAATAGTTTTTATAGATTTATGTATAGTGAGGGGAATTATTCTCAGTCACCATTTCTATTTGGGTCTTGTATCGGTAATATTGGTTGTGTTTTTCAGGGAGCCTCCAGGTTTCACTATATATTATATTTTTATGATTTGAGTACTTATCATTATTGAGAGTTTCTTCATAGGGACATCTCAAGTGGTTCATCATCCAACTCAAATCACTTTATGGAAGGTGGGTTGTGTCTATTTATTCATTGACTTATGAAATGTCTCGAGACATTATGTGGGTAGAAAGTGGGATAGGGGGATGTTGTGACACCTGGAGAAATAATTTTCTTATTTTTATCATTTGGTGGGGTTTATCCTTTAGTTCGGCGGTGTTTTATGTATAAATTAGGAGTTTTAAAGGTTTTTATGGGGTTCATGGTTATGGATAATGCTTTGAAAACCATGTATCTCTTTAGGGGAAACTATGTGCCTTGTATAAGTCAGACAGTGGTGGATGTATGGTCTATGCACGGTTAAATAAAATATTTGAGACAAACCATGTAGAATGGGGGATTATGATAGTGATAGACATGTGGTCCATGAACGGTTTGGTAAATTGGGCGAGACAACCGTGAAACCTTCTTAGATGGGATATTATTTATTTTCTGTATTGTTTTAAATGTATATTCTACCCCAATCCACTCTCATTCCACTCCCATGACCCAAATTCCTACCATGGTGTTTATTATTTCGTACAAGCTCCACTTTGTTAGATTATAGGTGTTTTCATGGTAGTTATTCATCTGGATCAAGTGGTATGAGTCCCTATTCTCTATTCCTTTTGTTTTATATCTGTTACTATAATCCCTTTAACCATAATTTTTATTATTTCCTGGTTTTTATGATATTATTTTTAGGATTTTGGGATTGTGGTTCATAGTTGTAGTGATCCATATAAGGATTCCGTTTATGGTGTGACATTGTTCTATTACTTTATATAGGCATTTCAATTTCATTTTTTTAAGAAGTACATTTTTATGGAATTTTCTAAAATCATGTTTGTCCTAGAAAATTGTGGTGTGGATTTTCTATATTTTTTATGAATTATTAAATTGGAATCGCATGTATTTTATATGGAAAGTGGATGGGATTACATGATTGAAATAGTATTTTAATTAGAAATGGTATTTTATGCATGCTTAATTTGTTATATAAATCCAACTCTGGAATTGTTTTAAGAAACACACTTTTTGGTATTTTAAGAAAAAAAATATGTTTAAAAAGTTGGTTTCCTTGTATTTTCAAAGAATTATTTCATGTTTTGAATGTTGATTTGGTTTTATAAGCTGAAATAAAATTTCCCTTGTATCGTGATAGTGTTCTGATCTATGTTTATGATTTCATTTTTAATGGTCATTGAGATCTATTTTTAAAAAAAATGGGTTCTCCAAAAGTATGTGTTATATTTAAAAAAGTGAATTCTCGGTTGGAACTCTATAATGTGATATTATTTATTACCTTTTTTATCCCCCTTTAATTGCCAATGATATTATGTTATCCGTGTGATGGATTATAGAATTGGTGTTTTATGTTGCTCTTGTTCGTTGTGGATAATTTTTAGGGATGTGGGCGATGAGATGGGCATTATTGTGTTCTTATCACTATGGTATTTTTGTTTTCATATGATGACACTATTTTCTCATGTCCCAACACCATTTATTATTCCATTGGGAAACTCATGTTACAAAGTCGGAGTTATTGAGGCATTGTTGGATATTTATAGATTATCACTTAATAGACCACCCCAAGGTGTATGTAAAACCTATATTTTGGGTATGTTAGTGAAGTGAATTCTTATAGATATTAACTAGATAGATGTGTGATAATTAACCAATCGACATTTATTTCTAATTTTTTATGAAATACATTATCATGTTATCTCTCAGTGGGTTTTTACTCATTCTATGTATCTATGTTATTCTATTTGATATAATCATTATCATGTTATTTTCATCATTCGCGGATGTAATTTCTTCTTGTATTGATTCCGTATGGTTTCTCTAATATTTATTTTTAGTTTTTTTCAATCCATATATGAGCATTATGGTATCCATGATGTTTTTTTATTAATTATTCCTTATTTCTATTATTACTCTTAGTTGGGTGTGTATAAGAGTTTAAATGAAAAATGAAAAAATCATTTTCAAATGGAATTATTTTTTAAAAAAGGGATTTTGAAATATTTAATAACATGTGTGGTTTTAATTTCAAAATAAACAGGTTTAAATAAAAATTATTGGTCTTATTGAATTATTTGTTTCCCAAATGTATAGTTTTTTGAGATTAAGGGTTCATTTCATTAGGATTTGTCCTTATTTTGAACAGGAATCATCTTTTTGAAATGGTTACCCATATGGGACCCCTTTGGGTGAAGTGTATATTTTATAATTTTTTCCAATTAATTTAAAGAAAGAATGAAAAGTTGATTTATGACACCTTTTTTACCATGAAATATTATTTAATTAATCAAATAAGTGGAATTGAATCATGGTGGTATACTACTAGATTTGGCGCAACCCCAAAAAACTCATGTTTGTGGGTATGTATTCTTTATGTATTTTGCAGGTTCCCCAATTATTTTCATATTTGGTTGGATGTAATTATGTCTTCCTTGGGGATTGAGTGTTGTACTAATAATAGTGGTGACTATGAAATTGGGTTTCATGACACCATTTTACTTTAGATTTGTATCATATTATTTATTAATTATTTTGATTTAGATTCCATTGTATCTCTATATCTCAAATTAGATGTTTATTTAAATGGGACATTTCTTCGAATGTTTCTTGTCTTACTAATGTAATTCCTTGTTTGGGAGTATTTATTTGGTCCCTTGATTGTGAAATTGTCCCCAATGGTTAGGTATGATACCCTTGATTCTTATCCTTATCTCGAGGGGTTACAGATTCCCCTCAGGTATGTCTGGGGCCTATTCAGAAATCTAATGTTTGAATGTACTAGGTTGGTTTTTTATAGTTGATAATTTCTATGAATTACCATAACTATTATCATATGACAGACATGGTCTTACTCAGTCTGATATTAATTTAGGATATAATCCATAAATTCTACCTTGAATGAGTTAAGGTACTAATGAAATATTTGTTCTATCAATTACATAAGAACAATATGATCATTGGATTGACAAAATGACATAACAAGATAATAAATATGGATAAACATATTTTTGAATGTGGTCCTATTAATCCAATTTTCATTAATTCATGGCTAGTTATAACTAGATCAATGATTGATCATTGAGAACCACTTCTCCCTTTTAAATTGGTCAAATAGATCATTAATCCATCATAATGGATTCAATTTCTTCATTATTACTCGATTGAGTTTTTGGTAATCACCACATAGGTGAAGTGTTGCATCATCTTTCATTACAAATAAAAGAGGTGTCACCCAAGGTCACATTTTTAAGGATATAACACATTTTTCAAGCATGTAATCCCACTAAGATCTAAACTCATTAAACTCCTCTACTAACATATAGTATGAATGAATAGACACTCTATGTGTACCAGGTACTAAATCAATAGAAAAATCCTCCTCTATTATTAGCGGGACGATATAGATATTATATGTTAAAATACTGATAAATGAAAATATATCATGTAGTAGACCATCAATAAAATATTCCCACACTATGTTGAAGTAAAACATCAACATTACCCTTCAAAAATCTAAAAAAATAAGATTATATTGAACTTCATCTTTGGTTCTATTGTCAATGAAAAACACAGCACACCCTATTAGATATAGAAAAGGAGACTCAATGAAGGTGACAGTCAATATGGTCCTTATGAGATATCATCCAATCCATCATAAAAATGTTGTCAATAGGTTTTATATCCAGAACCTGAAATTCTAGTTATGTGCAATCTATACTAATGTGAAAATACAATAAAGACACCCAATACCCTACCCTCTATTCATTGGGGAATATTAATATCCATCTCAGAAGCCAAAATCAATGTTGCGAAGATCTATAAATTCACAACATGGGTAATTAAAAATTATTTATAGGTGCTATTTTCAAATAAATCATTCACTAAAGATAATGTTATAGAGATTGTACCTCTAATAGTCGATCGACCCACATCAACTGCCTAGGGAGACACTTCTAGTATAAGAAGAATATTCATTGAAGATTAATGGGTTAGGAACCCAATATTTCATAATGAATTTGATTGCAAAGAATTAATTTTTTGTGATTCATAGATTATGCATCTATATGATGTAAAAAATGATATGGATGAACTTGTTTATATGTCCAAATAGACAGAAAGAACCTAAGAAATTTGGTACCATAGTAAAAACCTATTTCAAATGACCAAAAATACCTAAATAAAAAAATGAATGGTATTTCTTTGATAACTATAGGAGGTATGGATGAAAATTTATACATAGGCCTACAATGATACTCTAATTAATTCCCTTTAATTTTAAAGAACTAACGTAGCATTCATATTGAGAAAAAATGGCATCCATTCAACTATGACATACTAGGTAAGTCATGCTCATCCATTAAAGCTATGCCAAAAACATCATCATAACATGTGTTCTTCAGAAAGAAAAAATGGGATAGGTTATCTAGATGGAAACCTATCTAAGACCATCGAGGCCTCATCTTCTCAATTGATACATCCTTCAGAGAATAATGAAACAATCAATGAAATTATTTTCATATTATGTTTTGGTTGTATCACTCTACAATAGGTTGAGAATGTCTACATCATTTTCCAAAACCATACATTCTAGATATAACTAATTAGTGAAAACAAATCCAAGGTACTTAAACTCTAAAAACACTTACTTCATCGTCATCTTCATTAAATCCCATCATATCCTACTAGTCCTTGAAATTTTGATGGTATCACATTTCACATTTATATCTTAGTTCATTTCCAAGAAATAATCACATTGTTCAATAATTTTCAACAAATACATATATTATTGAGGACAATTAATACCTTGGAATGCTGGGGGTTTCTAACGAAGAAACTCATGGGAATGATCACTAGAATCATCCCTTTAAAGGTTCACTACCTGAGACTAACTAGTAATGGGTGAAGATACATATCATAGAGAATTGATAGTGTTGAACACTATCCCAACAAGATTTGAGTCAATTAGAGTATTATCCTACTAGTTTTTACTAGAATCTTCCCCCTATGACTTTATCAAAAATCTCCTGAGAGGTATGATGTGAGAAAACATTAGCAGACAACACTAAAGTCATCAACAATGCCAAACATATCAATGAATCAAACAAAATATATAAGAATATCTATTCCATAATGAATAATTAATTATTTTTATTCCAACATAATAATATCAAAATCATGGATAATTCTAGAAATAAAATTAAATTATTCCACAATGACACATCATAATCACCCATGGTCACTTAAGACTCATTACGATGAAATATGGACAAGAACTCACACATATATACATTTTAAATTGCATTAGTAAATCCTATTTTATACTAGTACAACCCATATACATTTTAAAATATGAAAATCCTAATCATATCTAATACAACTTTGTTATGAAAAAACCTAAAAAAACCGTGGGAATCTTGTACCCAATCCATTATTGACATTGTCTGATGTGCATTCATGATCCCATCGTGTTGGTGACTGGCACATGGAATAATTCAAGAATCATGAAAGAGTAATTATTTCTAAAATAAAGTATCTTAAAAAAGATACAATTCAATATTACCAAAAATAGAAAGGGAGTATACTCCATAATAAAATTGATAAAACAATAACCATGATGTAAATGATCAAATGACCAATCATTTTCAAGGTAAAAACTCAGGCATATCCCACATACCGGGTTCATCACATTTCCTCCAGTCATCCACATCACTTCAGGTCTGAAGAATAAGAACATACACCACCTAAAATTGATACATTCCCTCCACATGGACATGGAATAAGATAATTTAAACAGTCATGATGGAAAATGTATGGGGTTAGCAAAACACCCTAATAGGGTCTCACCAAGAGTTACATAATCAATTCAATAAAATTAATCCAATTAATCATTCTATTTTAGTAGAATAATTCATGGAATGGAATTTACATATTTTCAAAAAATAGTGTTTTTTTAAAAAATATTATAGAAGCCATATCATAATAATATTAAATAATCAATTTGTATAAAAATATTATTTAAAAAAGTTGGCCTGAATAAAATATAATAAAAATGAATGGAATGTAATAAAAAAATAAAAATACCATTAAACAAATTAGTAATTATTGTGGTATATTATTTTATGGAAATCAGATCCTCATGCTACTCAATAGTGATCTCGCCATAATGTGCGGACATATCCCTCAACTCAGGCCATCTACACTAAACTCGCCATTAGGGAAATCATGTCACAGAATTTTTATTTTAGTGTTATCATTGTCAATCATTTTCTATGGTATTAAATCCTATAATTCCTATCTTAATTAACCACTAACCCTTGTATCACATATAATTCAATAATTCAATAAATCAATCATGGTGAAATCAACCATTTCAAATCATTATAAAATAAAATTTCCCAAGATTAATTTTTGAACAAACCTATCTCATTTAAAAAACCAAATCATAAGTTTTTATCAATTCATTCCTTATCATATAATTCTTAAATTTAATCAATTTACCTCAGGTTTCAACATAAAATCGTTTCATCAATTAAATTTTAATATCATGAAATTGATTTTTCCAAAATCTAGCTAAAATTTCATTTACATTTCAATCGGGTGATTTTCCCAATTTTCATTCCATTTTCAGTATAAAAAATCATTAATCTCAAATAATAGTTTTAAAATCATTTAAAAACTCATTTCAAATAAATCGAGAAATATAATGATTCATTTATATGCAAAAATTATATGAATCCACGTACATTTTTAGTGACCAAATAAGCACCCATAGTGGGACGTAGCAATGAATAACCAAGGTGAAGAAGATCAGTAAGGAAATACCTTATCAAAATTAATCAGGATAAAAAAAATGATTCAATTGAAAATCATGAGATCATACGACTTACAAATAAGGGTTGTAGAGAGAGTTTGAAAACCATAACTAGGAAAATCACTATATATCAAACACCATATTGAGATATTTAGAAGGGAAGGAATCTCCCAAAAATCATCTAGTGTAACACAATGGGGTTTGAGAGAAGAGGTTATATGATAAATATAGGGTTTTAATCCATTTCTCATAAACAAAATCTATGTATGAGGTATTTACATAGTGAATTTTAATTTATTATGTGAATATCATGAGGGGATTATATCGTGAAAGGTTTTTTCCTCTGGTTATTAATCCTGATCTCAACCAATTCACATCATGAAAAAAATTCAAAAAATAATTTTTATTCACATCATGAAACTATTTCATGGAACATCCTGAGTAATGTATTGATTTTGGGAATTATATTCTTGATGTAAATATATCATATACACAACTCACAACCATTTCATACATAATAACTCAAAAAAGGCACCCAACTCAACCCAAACACAATGGGAACCCAATAAAACCTTCAACACATTTATTACCAGACTCTATTAAATCAAAAGAAACACACATCCCTAATCATTAGAACAAAATAGAGTTCAATATATAGTTTAAATATGGTAATTGGAATTTATATTTTTAATCTATCATAACTACATTGTTTGTTTCTTATGCTTAATTAGTGTAATGATCAAATGTTTCTACATTTATTATTTATCTAGATGGTTTATTATTATGATGGTGAAATATTAATGAATCCTATTTTCATTTACACAATTTTATAATTGTTGTAATGTAAAAAATCATTATAATGTGGAATATATATGTATTGATTATGATTATTTGATTTTTGGTTCCATTATAAACCAATTATGGGTGGCCACATTATAAATCAAGGATGAGTGGGTCTATTATATCTCTGTAGTGCATTGGTTAATTATGACAGAGTTGAGAGAATCCAAAGAGAATATTGAGTTAATAATCACATAAGTGATGACAGAGTTAACTTGATGGAAGTTACTCCTAAAATAATGTTGTAAATAACAAGGTAATAATGTTCATTATGGGTCTTTTTCCATAATGATTGTCTTGGTAGTTATCCTTGACTAAGGAAGTCATTTTATATACTTCTGTTTGTACCAAAATTTTATGTCATATTTTTGTGTTATTTTCTCATGGATTATGTTATATTACTGATAATTTTCAACTATTTGGTCTTGTTTCCATTTAAAAAAACCATGCACCATGTTTCGTGATTAAATATATTTGACATATTGGGTGTAGTTATATATAATGTTATCATGTTATCATACAATTATTATTATCATATCCCTACTCGTGATCGTTAATTGATATATATTATATTTTCCCTTACTATGCCTCTAAGAAAACCCCTTATTATTTTTTCCTTCCCTCGGATATGATGAATTATTTTATGTTTGATATATCTATGAGTGGTACTAGTTGTGAATAACATGATAGGAAATGGTATAGATCTATTATGTGTATGTTTTATTGGTATCAATGATTCAGATGAAACTATACATATATTATTCCAACATGGTTCATTTTGATATGTAATTAATATTATTCGACTATGATGTAGAATTTTTGTATGTAATGATTGGGACCTATACACACTATTCCTGCATTGAAGTTATGGGGATTTGAATCGATGATGGTCATGAGTGGGATAAGGGTCGATGAATATTTTTAAGGATGTTCTCAAAGAAAATGAAACCCATCAAAGGGTTTTAGATCAGAATGAATCTTTCTCATGATGTGGTGTGTATTAAGTTTAGACATATTTATCCCTTGATGTATTTTAGGATCACATAGGGAAATGGGCTTGTGTATTAGGGTCAAAGTGACACAAGTTCATGAAAATGGTGTGTTTTAAATGGATATGATGGTGATAAATTTATAAATAAGGAATTATGGAATGTGTTCATGAACGTTTTTGGTTTTAAAATAAGATATCCCATGTTGATCATGCATAATTCCATATGATCTGGAATAAATGGAACTAGTGGTTACTGGAATTCCCAATTGTTCAGAACTAGTTTAGTATGTCTTGGAAGGGATGACAAGACAATGATAGTGTTTTAGCAGAACAATTTTCAATCTCAATGAATTATTAAATAAATTATTAATGGATAATGCGAACCATTGTTTTTCTTAGTATAAACCATCACTATCAGTTAAAAATTTGATATTTATCATTGGAAACATTCCCTTCGTCCAGGAATGGATGTAGACTTGGTGTTCCGATTTAATTCTCTAAAATAATCCATTTTTATACAATGAAAATTTTCTTACCGGTGATGGATATTGTGTAGGAAGTGATTTCATGATTATTACTTAATTAGTGTAATGAAAAAGATGATGTTATGGTTTGTAGTAGGATGTTGGTCATGATCAGGTGAACCTCACCTTAGAAGGGTTGAGAAGCTTTGGAACAGGTTAATGGAAGGTAGTAATGAAAATAAGATTCTAGTGGATAAATATATTTTGTTGTTGCTATATTCCACATTTAAATATATTTATAAATATAGTTACATTTTCTAGTGGAGTCTCGGCATGGATATCATGATCTCTTTAGACTTGATGTCATCTGATCATGATCGAATCAGTTGTTACTTGGTGCTCGTGGTGTGGCATGGTGATATAAAATAATAGTGGATGGTTTATCTTAGGAATGTATCTAGAAGTTAGGTATGGTATTATGTGGTGTTCTATGACAATATCTGATACTTATTGGGATAAATGAATTAGAATTAGTTTTTGGTGACATTTCTATAGCTGATGATGATTTTTGAGGAAAATTGGATGGGTTCTTGTCATCTTGTGTTCTCACATGTAATTAGATGCAATTATTCAAGAACCTCTTAGATAATTTTATTTGGGGTTCAATGGGAGAATGATAGGAATTGTTTGTTAACAATTGAGGAAAGGTTAGAAAGTTCGTGTTGTGAATGGTAGATTGAGTCATGTATGTTCTAACTTTCTGTAACAACCCAAATTATTGTGACTAAAATTTCACATTTTTATTTAATTAATTTTATTTTGTTTATATAAAACACATTCATTTATTTTTTTAATTATATAAGAAGGAGTTTTTATTACACTTAAGTAACCTTACCATTGACAATATTGCATTTCAATAGTGATCAAAAGATTATTAGAAATATATGGTTTTATGAAATCCAACTGGCATTGAAAAATGAAGTCATGGCCTAAAGTAGTATGATTATACCCTATTAATCCAATTTATCAGAGCCTCAGTGGGAGATTAAATTTTGGTCATTTTACTTACACCATTCCCAATATTAGATCAAATAAGTTTATCATGAGAGAAACCATTTTTGGGATAAGTTCATGCTCATCATGATCACATCCCAAACAATGTTTGTCGCATTACCCCATGAAATACCCACCATATCAAACATTAATATTAGGGTGTATATTGGTGTATTAAAAGGATATGTATTAAGACACTATCAATTTGATTATGTAAATTATTTTTTTATAGAATAATAAAAATATTTTCATCATATTATTGTTAATTTTTAAATTATTTTTTAAGCAGAAATTGTATTTTTGGTTAATAATCAAATTAAACTGATTCATTTATTAAAAAATTTCTTTTTTCAAAAAATAATATTTTAATTTAATAATATTTTTATTTAATATATATTAAGTATTAATTATCATATTGTATTTATGATGTAAAATTTATTTTTAGAAGGGTTCAAAAAAATGTCATATTAGAAAAACCAATAATTTTAAATAAATAATGGTTTTTATTTTAAAAGTGAAAATTAACCTAATGAGAAAATTATTTAAATAAAATGAATATTATTCTTGGAATCGGGATGTTGAAATTTTCCAATAGTTAATTTCTGATATGTTTTTGGGATAACAAAATTTTAATATAAAAATTAAATATAATATAACTATACTATGTCTTTTATGACATCATAATAACCCAAATGTGATGTCATAAGTAATATAAATGGTATTAATGAAAGAAATATATCTTTTACATTTAAAATATTGTGATTTTAATTTTTTTTTAATTTTTTTTTAAAATCCATTTTGAACTCTCCAAGACTTATAATGTAGTTTGTGATTTTGAAATCATTTCTTTAAGAGTGTGACTCACCTCCACATCTCCAATGGTAATTTTTTAATAACTTATGCCCTATTAATTATAATATAATGTTAACCACCCATTTTTTATAGAAAAAAATTTGAATAACCCATGGAATGGATTGTGGTTTTGGATATTTTATTATGTAGAATCAAAAACCAGAAAAAAGTCCTTCCCTTTTCCAATATATACCCACCCAAGATCCCATTTCTCTTAAATAGAAAACAATGAACTCATCTATAATCTAACATATACTACTTATTGTCTACTCATTTTATAGATAATATCCCAATAATCCACTCACATATCTCTGATGTTATAAATTCATGTATGGGATCTTCTAGCAACCTCTTTTATCAAAAACTCCATTTTTGTAAACTCTTTGATTTATTTTTTCATATGTTGTAATATGATCATAAATATAACCATTATTATTAATTTTATTTATAAATTATGAGATCCTATTTCACTATCATTTATACCACACAGGAATCATTATGTACACTGCTTACCATGCCAAAATTTTGCAAGGGACTTTCCTCTCCTCCTTTCAAATTCAAACAACTTATTTGAAATTTCTTCTTGTAATTTCAAATGTTTATATTTTAATTTGGTTATAATCATTCACTTACTACTCATTTTATGTTTTATTAATGTTGGATCAATTGTCCTCTACTATTCTGACCCTTAACTAAGTTGTCACTATATAAAAATTCCATATGGGATCCTCAAATTATCTTTTTTTCTTAAAGATTATCTATAAACATATGAAGTCTATTCACATTTAATAATGTTGGTAAATGTCATTTCATGCCTCTAAAACTAAATATTTTAATTTTTTATAATGATATACCTCTTTCTCTCTCATCAACCATTTTTATGTATTTTTATTTAACATTATTATACTACCAAAATTTCACCGTAATTTCTATACCAAAACAATTGTGCAGTGAATACCATATCATTTTTATCAAGGTTAATCAAATTTTTTCACATGAAATTATTGATTGGGTACATATATATTTGAATTAAACATTATATAATCATGGAATAAATTATGATGATGACTGAATCCATGTTGTATAATCTTTGTGGAACACATAATCATGAGAATGAAATAATTAAGATGGGTGCACCCAGGTACCACTCCAATTCATTAGATAATGATTAGTATCATTATATTTCATGTTGGAATATTACTGTACCTTATTGAATTATATGAATTTGTACCCCATGAATTCTTGGTGGATTCAAACATGACCTATATTTATTATGTAGTGTTTTGAGTTGTTTCCAAATTTACCATGATATTATTATCATGCTATATCGTGTCTCATTGTTCATGTTTATGATTCCTACTCTTCTTATTCCCAATTGATATGAATATTTTATAACTTGTATTATCTTATTCATGTTATCTCCTTTTTATTTCCTTACTAGACTTCATAGATCAATCTTTATTAATATTTCCATGGGGATATCCCTTTAAATTTTTAGTACGAAGGAATATAAAGAATATGTTAAGAATGTATTAAATAATGACATTGTATTTTAGGTTTTAAGATTTTATGAAATTTAACTATTTCCAAAATACACTAGACTTATTGTGTAACACCCCTACCCCAGTTACCCAGAGTCAGTGCATTATTACATAACATTGGCATGATCACAAGAAAGATCAAATCTCGAATGACCGATTAGTTTAGTAGCCTTGGAAACACTATATATATTCATAAAGTTTTACATTATATCATAAAATGAAAACAACAACAATATAGTCTCCATATTCCATACACTTATCCCCTAATACTATCCCTGCAGGTCATTCATAATTTACTTCTTCACATCCTGGGAAAAATAAAACATAGAGAAGGGGTGAGCTCAAATGCCCAGTAAGGATAACAATATGCAGAAACTTTCATAAATAAGAATAAACCTTTAAGGCAATGTATAAATAAAACAAAATACTTTTAAACATGAACTTCAACATAGTATGGAGAAAATAAAATGAAATAATGCCATTTACTTATTCACATAGATATTCTACTAATCGAACATTCACATGCAATATCAATAACAACTTTAATAATGATGGAATGCATAGTGCCAGACTATCATTACCACATAGACAAGGCCTCATGCCAAGACTAAAAATAAGATTTTTCTAAGGCCTTATTCCAAGATACTAGTTTGTCTCACGAGACCTACCGATTCATCAAGGAGCTATAGCGGGCTCCACCTGTCACATATTAAGTCCAATGCATTCCTCATATGAACAGGTTTAAACATACGATAAACATTCGTATTAAAACTAGCATACGAAATGTAAATACTTTCTCCATAAACCATGAATGGTATAAAAATAACACATCCACAGTCAAACATATCACAAAACCTTCAATAAAATATAGAATTTTTGTGTCATAATAAATCAACATCAAATAAGTGTAAAATCCATCAATGGATGTTGACATAGATGAAATCAAAACTCTTTTTATAGAAATATATTTTTATATTTTGAAATCATTTAAGATTCATATATTTATAAAATAAAACATTTTCATTTAAAATATTCTTATAGGATTTTAAGGGAAGCTTCGACAATTTTATAACGGCGGAAAATAGCCGCACCCGCCGTATAAGTTAAAAAAACATTCTTACCTTAATTCAGTCGAAAAGGTTAAAAAACCTTGTTTGGAAAACGACATAATGATTTCATTATAAACCTCTTATAAAAAGTCAAAAAAGAGTATAAATTACTTTAACCCATATTCTTGTAAATACTAAAAATGTTTTGAAATAAATTTTTAGAAACATGGATGTGGATGATAAAGAGATCCTAGTAGATTATTACGTATAAACAACATCGAATAATGAAGAGATTGTGAAATAAACCCTTACCATGTACTTTTCCTTGGTTGGGGTAGGTTAAACTCTTGTATAATGGTGAAATAATTTTTATTAAATTATACAAAAATCATATACATTAATATGATATCATATAGGATCTTTTATCATTGATTTGTTAATAATATCTTAGTATTATCGTTGTTCGGGTGTCAACTTACTCGTTTTCTTTTATATTTTTTCTTACGTAAGCCGTGTTTGTCATGAATAGGTTGTATCATAATCATATCCAGAATAATATCAAGTCCTTCGATACTATTATTAATCATCAAATAAGAATTATACTTGAATTGATACGATGGAGAATGAATCTCATCGCGTTCGTGGAGACGGTAGTCCGTACGTACGCACGAGCTACAATATAATTCTTTTGATATTAAAATAATGTATAATTGGATGGTATATAATATATACAGATCATTATCATGTTATATTTATTATTTACATGAATTAAAAATCATTATTATACCCATCCAAATAATAATATATTGAATAACAATTACACCACGACGTGGAGACGGTAAGCCGTACGTACGCACGTATGATGACATGCCATTCAAAGGATGGATAGAATAATGAATATGGTTGTACCATATTTATAAAAATATTATAGTATATAGGAGATACTGGATTCATTATTTTATAATGGTAATAACAAAGAAATATGAAGTTGAAGAATAAAGGAACTTGAAAGAGGGTGGTGAAAACATTACCTCATCTTCGGGTTCTTCCTTTTGATTTGATCAAAAGGGATCCTTAGGTTGGATTTATGACTAAAGGCCTCTAGGATGAAGTGAGGGATGTTGAGAGAGTATTTGGGAAGAGTTTTTCCGAGCCAAATGGCTTTGACGGTGTGAAGTAAGGAGAAGGCGGAGTGCCCTTTTATAAGAGGGGTGAGGGGCACCTTTGGAAAAGCTAGAAATATTATTTTATAATAAATTTATATTCGGTTTCTAATGGCTCAAAAGTGTATTATTTAAAGGTTATGGTTGGGATGGGTCGAAAACCACTAAACCAATATAATTTAAACAGGTTTGGGTCATTATATTAACCTTATCTATTAGTTTTAACTCTTAGTTAATTAGTTTGACACTTACCATGTCACTTTGTATTTTTATATTATATAGTTAATAAACAAACTATATACCTCCAAGATACCCCCAAGTGGTCCATTAGTGATACACCTATCATGATATAAGTCTCTTGGAAGATCCTTAGATTTTTAGGAATTTAATATCAATTAATAATAGAATATTTGTTTTAAAAACACTTTTATGTCATTTTTGACACTATTTGGGAAATTGATATTTGTGACAATCATAACAGAATGATTACTTCCAAAAATGATAATTAAATCATTCCTAACATGTCATATTAACCTAGAAAATTAGTTCAATTCATAAAAAGTCTCAAATTATATTTATTTGGGTATTTATAATATCTATTATTTTAATTTTTTACTATTATGGTTATTACTGCATCATCATTGTGTAATAAAGGAATTATATTATATAATGTCTAAAAATTATAAATAAAATATAATTATGTAGGAAATCGTTTTATATTTCTAATGAATATTTATAATCGATTTTTTATTATGTGTAACCCTATATTAAAATTTGTATAGTAAATAAACATTGATTTTAACTCTTTTAACTCTTCTTTGAATTAAATAATAATAAATGTCCTAATCTAATCCAAGTGGACCTAAATGATAATATTTTATTCCTAAGGTTGTTTTTGGTCGAATTAATCTTATCCAATATAATTATTACCTGTGTTAGGGTAATATTAATATCATTTTTACCCTTAATTACCCTATTTACATTTAACCGTGGTAAATAAAAGTAAAAAATTAATATTCACCAAAAATTATTTTCATCTCATTGAACCAAATTTCAGTCCTTGATATTAACAGTGTCTCTTGGATTTTTTGAAATTCCACTCACAGAAGTAGTAAAATAATGTTTTATGAAAAATTCATTTTTTAACTACCACTTAGTGGTTTCACTATTCATCAAAAAATGACGTTTTTCAGAAAAATACCAAAAATTCAACCTAGGCTAATTTCGATATTCCGAATCCAAAAATGAAGTCCATTTTGAAAAATAAAATTTATAAATTTCAAAAAGTGGGTATTACTATTTGTAACGGCTAGTTTGATTGGTTGTGGTGTGTTAGAACTCGATATTGCGTACAGCACACGCTATTGCATTATTCAAAGAGAAGCATACCGTAGATGCTTGGGGTGTTACATTCTCCCCTCTTTCAAATAATTTTGTCTTTGAAATTTCTAGAATACTTCCGCATGAAAAGACTCAGGTGTTTCTTCATCATATGTTCGACGGGTTCCCATTTTGCCTCTTCCATCTTATGGATTCTCCACAAGACTTTTTCCAGACGAGCCGTCCAATTCCTCAGTACTTGTTCTCTCGTATCAAGAATCTTGACGGGCTCTTCGCAATAAGACAGATCGGGTTCCAGTTCTAATTCCTCATAGTTGAGTACATATATTTGGTTCAGGCATATATTTCCTCAACAGAGATACATGGAATACATCGTGAACTTCGGAGAGAGTTGGAAGCATTGCCAATCGGTAAGCTACAACCCCAATTCGTTCTAGAATTTTGAAAGGTCCGATGTACCTGGGACTCAATTTACCTTTCTAACGAAAACGTATGACTCCCTTCCATGGAGATACCTTCCGGAAAACATGATCACCGACTTGAAATTCCAAATCCTTCCTTCAATTATCAGCATATCTCTTTTTCCTACTTTGAGCTGCTTTGATATGGTTTTGGATTACCTTCACCTTTTCCATCGTTTCCTCCAACAGTTCTGGGCCTACAAGTTTTCTTTCACCAACGTCATCCCAACAGGTTGGTGTGCGACATTTCTTTCCATATAACGCTTCATATGGTGCCATATTAATAATCGAATGACAGCTATTGTTATAGGAAAATTCTACCAGAGGTAAATATTGATCCCACATACCCTAAAAGTCATGTGAGGAGGATCTCAACATGTCTTCTAAGGTTTGAATAGTTCGTTCTGATTGTCCATCTATTTGAGGATGGTAGGCATTTCTCAAATGAGGTTCAGCATCCAAGTCTTTCTGAAGACTTTTCCATAATCTTGAAGTAAAACGTGGATCACGATCAAAAACAATCGATAGGGGTACTCCATGAAGTCTCACAACATCATTAATATATAGTCTTGCTAGTCGTTCAAGTGGTAAATCTTCCCTTATAGCAATAAAATGTGCTGACTTGGTAAGATGATCAATAATGAACCATATTGCATCGTTCCTTCTAGGAGTCTTTGGTAGCCCCATGACAAAGTCCATCGTAATATTGTCCCATTTCCACTCCGGTATGGGAAGAGGTTGCATGACTCCTCCAGGATGTTGCCTTCTAGCTTTCACATGTTGACAAACCATACATCTTGACACAAAATCAGCAATCTCCCTCTTCATGTTGTCCCACCAAAAATGTTTCTTCAAATATCTATACATTTTGGTGCTCCCAGGGTGTATAGAGAAATAGGAACTGTGAGAATCATCCAGCAGTTCCCTTTTTAGATCAGATATATCAAGAACGCAAACTCTCTTCCCAAATTTCAAAATTCCATCTTCATACACAAATTCTATCAATCTCTCATCATTCACAGCTTTAATTTTCTTTTGAAATTCTTCATCATCGGTATAAAAACTCTTAATCTTTTCTAGTAAAGATGGTTTGGAAACCATTTGAAAAAACATTGATGTTTCACCTTCCCTGGTTATTCCCATGTCCATCGTCACTAGATCCATGAAAATTGGATCCCTTTCAATTCTCATATTGTTCAAAACTCCATGATCTTTTCTACTCAAAGCATCTGCCACCTTGTTTTCCTTCCTCGGGTGGTAGTGTATCGTGCAATCATAATCCTTGAGTAATTTAATCCATCTCCTTTGCCTCATATTGAGTTCTTTTTGTGATAAAATATACTTCAAACTCTTGTGATCAGTATAAATCTCACATTTTCCACCATAGAGGTATTGCCTCCATATCTTCAAAGAAAAGATCACAGCTGATAACTAGAGATCATGAGTAGGATAGTTTTGTTCATGCATTTTCAACTTCCATTATGCATAGGCAATAACCCTATCATTCTGCATAAGGACACAACCAAGTCCTTTCTTCGATGAATCACTATAAATAACGAACCCATCATTCCCCGATGGTTGAATCAATATAGAAGCATTGACTAATCTTCTCTTCATTTCTTCGAAACATTCTTCACACACTTTTGTCAAAACAAGTTTAACCCCTTTACGTGTGAGATTTGTTAATGGTTTATCCAACCGGGAGAAATTCTGGACGAAATGTCAATAATAACCTGCCAAACCAATAAAACTGCGTACCTAAGTTATACTCGTAGGTGTTGGCCATTCTTGGATTGCATTGGTCTTAGATTAATCAACGGAGATTCCATTTTTAGAGTCAATATGGCCAAGAAAAGAAATCTCCTGAAGCCAGAATTCACACTTGCTAAACATCCCATATAATTCATGTCTTCTCAGAGTCTTCAGGATAATGTGCAAGTGATTTTCAAGATTGTCATAGATTTTGGATTATACCATGATATAATCAAAAAATACCACCAAAAATTCATCGAGATATTCCTTGAAAACTCTATTCATCAGATCCATGAATACAGAGGGTGCATTAGTCAATCCAAAAGGCATTATTGTAAACATGTAATGGTCATACCTTGTTCGAAATGCAGTCTTCGGAATGTCTTCCTTCTTCAAACAACTGATGGCATCCAGATCGATGGTCAATCATCGAAAATTATTGATCTCCATGCAGTTGGTCAAATAAATCATCAATGTGAGGTAGGGGATACTTGTTCTTTATTGTTATAGCATTGATCTCCCTGTAGTCGATACATAACCTCATAGATCCATCTTTGTTTTTAACAAAAATAATAGGGGATCCCCATGTAGAAACACTAGGGAGAATAAATACCTTATTACTCAATTCTTCTAGTTGTTTCTTTAGTTCAACTAATTCTACAGTGGCATTCTATAAGGGGTCTTCGATTTATGCCTTGATCCAGGAATTAAATCAATGGAAAACTCAACTTCTCGTTCTGTAGGATGTCCAGGTAAATCTTCCGGAAACACATCTATATATTATTTCACAACAGGTACATCCTCTATTTGAACATTCCTTTCCTTGCCCACATTCATTTCATCCTATTCCTCCCCTATAATTGAATTTAGTTGAGCTACTGGGGGTGGATCTACATAAGAATTAGGTGGTGATGATTCTGCTCTAAAGATAAGGTGTTCCTTATCATCATCATCAAAAATCATAACCTCCTTCTTCTTACAATAAATCTCTACATCATGGTCTGAAAGCCAATCCATACCGATGATTATATCAAACTCAATCATAGGTATGATGATGAGATCAGCGGATAAAAAACATTTATGTGCTCTATTGGGGACTGATTCACAAAACATTATTGCAATGATACTTCCCTTATGAGTTTTAACTGACAACTCCCTTGATAAATCAAATTGCAAATATCTAATTTTCTTTGCAAACTAGGAATATATGAAACAATGTGATGATCCAGAATCAAATAATGCATTTTCTAAACTTGAGGAAACCATTAAATTACCTGCCACCATGTCGTTCGGAGCATCTAAATCAGCAGTAGTGATAGCATAAGCTTGGCCTTGATCCCTTGGCGTTTTCTGAGGTAAGTTCCTCTGACTCTTAGGACATTCATTTTCATAATGTCCCATCTCCCATGAATTGTATCACTGAACATCGGTAGCTTCCTTCATCCCTTTTCAACCACGAGCTTGGTGGCCTTTTTCACCACACTTGTAACAGACACCCATTCCCTTCAAGAAAGTACTAGGGTGTTTCTTCCCACATTTACCATAGGATGGATATTAAACAATTCCCTTCATCCCATTATTTACATTCCCAAATTGATCAGCAGATCTCTTCTTCTCTTGCATTGCTTTAATGTCATAAGACTTAGAGAATTCTTTCTCTGTCTTGATAGCACATGGGACAATGTCTTCATACGACAAGAAGGATTGTGAGACTAATTCTAGACGGAGAAAAGGTTTTAACCCATCAAATAAATGATCAATCTTACTTCCTAGGTTATGTATATAATCTTTAATATACCTTGCTAACCTTATAAAGTTAGCCTCATACTTTGCGATATTCTCATCCTCCTTTTGTCTCAGACTCAGAAATTGTCTCTCCATATCTGCTCGATGGTCACGAGGGAAGTATTTTTCCAAGAACAGATCTTTGAACATCCTCCATTCCACATTTGATACTTCATCATCTTTTTTCATGTTTTGAATCAATGACCACCATTGATCAGCATCTCCAGTGAGGCAGTAAACTTCCATGAAACTTTTTCCCTTTCACTACTCCCCAAGGCCTGAAATATATTCTCTAGGGAATTTATCCATTGCTCAGCTACTAATGGATTTGTACTCCCATTGAATTTTGGTGGTTTCTGCCTCATGAAGCGATCTAACATTGACCCTCCAAGTTGTGGATCAGGGTGCTCCATACGGGTAAGGTTATTATTCATAACATGAGTGAGTTGTCCCAGTATGGTGATTAGCTGATCGGCACCCGTTGCATCACTAGCTCCACTATAATTATCATGAGAAAGAGGGAAATCCCTACATGGAGTGTGTGCATTGATACAGTTTCCATTTATTCCACTAGGCGCCATTTCTAAAAAATGGCATAAACTAGATCAGTTTATGAATCAAAATACACAATTTCATACTTATAAAACACTTAACATAAATTCAAATATTTATGGATATAATCCATAATCATTAAAATGTTTTCTTTGAGGAAGTATATACTCATAAAACCTTCATAATTATTTTTAAATAAAATGAGAGTTATCCTAAGCATATCCCCTGGGAGTGTCGTAACCCAGAGTGCAGCAAGGCCTGTTGTCGTGCACCAGTTCCCGTTCGAGTCTAGCTCAAAGCGGTGTTTTTGGGTTTTACCCCTAGGTACATCTCTGCCAGAGCCGCCTCTACCTGCTAGTATCCAGGCAGGGATGTATTTCTCGGAAAACTCACAAAATCTCTACAATACCAAAATTATTTTATGTTATTCTATACTAATCCTCAATTTCCATCTTAAATCTATGTGCTCTAATCAGAGTTTATCTAAATTTAGCTTCCAAGGTTTGTACTAAACTTACTCTGATACCAACTATAATTCCTTGTCCACAGTTACCCAGTGTCGGTGCATTATTACATAAAATTGGCATGATCACAAGAAAGATCAAATATCGAAAGACCAATTATTTTAGTAGCCTTAGAAACACTATATATATACATAAAGTTTTACATTACATCATAAAATGGAAACTACAACAATATAGTCTCCATAGTCCACACACTTATCCCCTCATACTATCCTTGTAGGTCATTCATAATTTACTTCTTCACATCCTGGGAAAAATAAAACATAGAGAAGGGGTGAGGTCAAATTCCTAGTAAGGATAACAATATAGCGGAAACTTTCATAAATAAGAATAAAACTTTAAGGCAATGTATAACTAAAACAAAAGAATTTTAATCTTGAACATCAACACAGTTTGGAAAAAATAAAATGAAATAATTCCATTTAATTATTCACATGGATATTATACTAATCGAACATTCACATTCAATATCAATAACCACTTTCATAATGATGGAATGCATAATGCCATACTATCATAACCACAGTGCCAAGGCCTCGTGCCAAGACTACAAATAAGATTTTTCCAAGGACTTTTTCCAAGACACTAGTTTGTCTCATGAGACCTGACGATGCATCGTGGAGCTATAGCGGGCTCCACCCATCACATATTAAGTCCAATGCATTCCTCATATGAACAAGTTTAAACATAACATAAACATTCTTATTAAAACAAGCATTAAAAATGTCAATACTTTCTCCATAAACAATGAATGGTATAAAAATAACACATCCACAGTCAAACATATCACAAAACCTTCAATACAATATAAATGTTTTGTATCATAATAAATCAACTTCCAATAAGCGTAAAATCCATCAAAGGATGTTGCCATAGATGAAATCAAAATTATTTTTAGAGAAATATCTCGTTCTATTTTGAAATGATTTAAGAGTCATATATTTATAAAATAAAACATTTTCTTTAAAAATATTCTTATAATCTTGTAAGGGAATCTTCGACGATTTTATAATGGCGGAAAATAGCTGCACCCGCCATATAAGTTAAAAAAACATTCTTACCTTAATTCTGTCGAAAAGGTTAAAAAGCACCTTGTTTGGAAAACGACGGAAAGATTCCTTTATAAACCTCTTATAAAATGTCAAAAAAGTATATAAATGACTTTAACCCATATTCTTATAAATAGTAAAAATGTAATGAAATACATTTTTAAGAAACATGGATGTGGATGATAAAGATATCCCAATAGATTATTACGTATAAACAACCTCAGATAATGAAGAGATTGTGAAATAAACCCTTACCTTGTACTTTTCCATGGTTGGGGTACGTTAAACTCTTGTATAATGGTAAAATAATTGTTATTAAATTATACAAGAATCATATACATTAATATTGTGACAACCGGGCCCCAGTGACAGCACAGACACCCCACCTTAACATGGTCGTCGGGTCGGTTCGCTCACAAAACCAACCGGCCCTAGGAACAAAAAAGCCAATAACTCACAGATCGGGCGTCCGATTGATGCACCGTCTATCTCGTTGAATTCCTCTTGATGAGACGGAACTTTTGGCATACTTCGCCTGTGTTTTGGTTGCTATTGGGTAGTGGCCGGGTTGGATCGTACCCAAAATCCAACCGGGCCCCTGGGACGAAAAGGCTAATAACTCACAGACCGGGTGTCCGATTGACGTGCCGTCTGTTGTGTTGAGAACCCTATGACGAGGCGGTCCTTTAAGATAATTCTTTGTGGGACTTTGTGATACTTGGAGTTTTGACTAGTAGCTTGTGGAGCGGTCCCTCCCGGAGATGAGCATACGGAGTACAGAGACCGTGTAGACGGCTGAGACCTGATGACTGCTTGACCGACTCGACTTGGAGTGAGTCGACTAGCCCAGTGGATGGAGCACCCGGTATTTGGCGGCAGACCCACTGCGGACAGAGTGCCGGGTAGTTGGCTGCAGACCCGCGGTACTCGACCGGAGGAGTACCTCTGTAGGCTATTAGGGGGAGCGCCCGGTATTTGGCGGCAGACCCACAGTGGACGGAGCGCCCAGTATTTGGCAGTAGACCCGCGGTACTCGACAGGAGGAGTACCTCAGAGACATGGATTAGTGAGCAGTATCTCGGAGTCGTGACAGAAAAACTGTACACTCCAGAGAAGGGGCTCTTTAGCAGCTATGGTTTTGATAATGAAAATCCTGGTTTGAGCTGAGTCTATGACCTAGTGTTTTTCTCATGATTGAGAAGGGTCACTTGATAACTTAGGTATATGTATGGGCATATACATGGGTAGAGGTTATCTGTTGATTCATAATCTTTGTGTTTCCTCATGATTGAGATGGGTTATTTGATAACATAGGTATATGTATGGGCATATACCTATGTAGGGGTTATCTGTTGAGATATTCTTGTGGTTATCATTGTTGGTTTTAGTGGGACCTTGAGGGTCTCGGGGTCCCTACTGAGTATCGTTATACTCACCCCTGCACAGGCTATGCCCGCACCTCATTGTGTTGGTTGTAGATGATGGACAGTGCTGACGGAGGCCGAGTGTTCAAGGACTGGGCGGTACCCGGAGGTGGACCACACGACGAGTCAGTATCCGGAGGTGGATTTTGCGATGAGATGACACCCAGAAGAGGTTGATGGGAGAGAGCGTTGTGGAGGACATCTGTACCTACCCTTCAGGTAGGATCCGTGGTGGACGATCCAAGAGATGCGCCATCTGTACCTACCCTTCTGGTAGGATCCGAGGGGGACGACCCAGGAGCCGCTTCTGTCCTTCCAGCTGTTGTATTTTTCTGTTGTACTTTGTTCAGTTGTAGTTGTAATTTCATTTGGGTTTGTATTCTGGCCCATTTACCATTCAACACTTCTCTTGTACTTAGTGTTTTACATCCACTTGTACTCTGTGGTGTTTTGTTTACTTTTATAAAGGCAATGCCTTCCCAGTTATTGGGATTTACGCCTTTGGTGCTAGTCGCCATCCCCTGGCCTATGAAAGGCGGGCTTGGGGTAGTCACGGCACCGGCCCCGAGGATGGGTCGTGACAAATTGGTATCAGAGGAGTCGGTTCTACCGTAGAACTTGTAACTCTGATATTTTCTTTCTGTGAAGCAATAGTGTTAAGAGTACCAAGTGTGGTTTTCAGTTCAGGGAGTCCAGTGTTGGTGCGGGCGGCCGACGTATCCATACACCAGGACCCTGACAACTGATTTCTAACTTTGTGCACGAAAACACTGATTGAATGTGTGTTTACAGAAGTTTTTAAAAGTCATCCCAAACTAGGTCAGCTCACCGAGTATAAATCGTTTGACCGTGTCATGTTGTTTCTTTCAGGGTGCCTCCCCGTGGACGACCAGCTAGAGCCCCGAGAGTTATTCGTACTGACAGCCCGCCGAGCGACGTGGCCTCAGTACATGGCTCTATTCCAGTTGAGGCACCAGCGGAGGCACCATCGGTACTACTACCCGTTGGGCCACCGATGCCACCAGCCCCAACAGCAGAGGGTGCACGACACTTGAGCGCACTACACGAGTTCCAGCGCCAGAGGCCACCTAGGTTCAGGGGAGAGACGGACTCGCAGGCGGCTGAGGATTGGCTGGAGGCTATGATGAGAGTCTTCAGGCTAGTGGGGACGCCAACAGACTTCATGGTGATCCTTGCTGCAAGCCTTCTTCAAGCAGTAGTAGGCAGATGGTGGAGCCTAATGCTCCATATTCATGACGAGGTGACACTTCTTTGGGCAGACTTCGAGAGCCTGTTCCAGGAAGAGTTTGTACTAGCCACCCTTCGAGCAGTGAGTATACAGAAGCTACTTCAGCTGCGGGAGGGCCGCATGATAGTGGCGCAGTATTCAGCGAGGTTCACAGACCTCTCACGCTACTCCAATGATATGGTACGGGACCCGTTCTTCAGGGCCCGAACCTTCGAGGAGGGGCTCAGGAGAGAGATTAGAGCTTCTGTTTTTTCTCACAGCATTCCGACGTAGACAGGGGTGTTGGAGGAGTACCTCTATAGGTTATCAGGGGGAGCACCCGGTATTTGGTGGCACACCCACAGCGGATGGAGCGCCCAGTATTTGGCAGCAGACCCACGGTACTCGACAGGAGGAGTACCTCAGAGACTTGGATTAGTGAGCAGTAACTCGGAGTCGTGACAGGACCACTGTACACTCCACAGATGGGGCTCTTCAGCAGTTACGGTTTCGATAATGAAAATCCAGGTTTGAGCTGAATCTATGACCTAGTGTTTTCCTCATGATTGAGAAGGGTCACTTGATAACTGAGGTATATGTATGGTCATATACCTGGGAAGAGTTTATCCATTGATTCAAAATATTTTTGTTTCCTCATGATTGAGATGGGTTACTTGATAACATAGGTATATGTATGGGAATATACCTAAGTAGAGGATTTCTATTGAGATCTTATTGTGGTTATCCTTTATGGTTTTAGTGAGACCGTGAGGGTCTCGGGGTCCCTACTGAGTATCGTTGTACTCACCCCTGCATGGGCTACGCCCGCACCTCGTTGTGTTGGTTGCAGACGATGGACAGTGCTGACAGAGGCCGAGTGTTCAAGGACTGGACGGTACCCGGAGGTGGACCACACAACGAGTCAGTATCCGGAGGTGGATTTCATGACGAGACGACACACGGATGAGGTTGACGGGCGAGAGCGTTGTGGAGGCCATCTGTACCTACCCTTCAGGTAGGATCTGTGGTGGACGATCCAGGAGCTGTGCCATCTATACCTACCCTTCAGGTAGGATCTGAGGGGGACAACCCAGGAGCCGCTTCCGTCCATCCAGCTGTTGTCTTTTTCTGTTGTACTTTGTTCAGTTGTAGTTGTACTTTCATTTGGGTTTGTATTCTAGACCATTTACCTTTCATCACTTCTCTTGTACTTAGTGTTTTACTTCAGCCTGTACTATGTGGTGTTTTGTTTACTTTTATAAAGACAATGTCTTCCCAGTTATCAGGATTTACGCCTTTGGTGCTAGTCGCCAGCCCCTGGCCTATGGAAGGCGTGCTTGGGGTAGTCACGGCACGGGCACTGAGGACGGGTCGTGACAAATTTCCCAACCTTACAACTTCCCATAACTCTCAAAACCTTTCCCCCCCTAATTAATTTGTAACTCTAAAAAAAACCCCTCTTTAACTCTCCCAACATTTAAGAGGACCTTCTCTCTCCCTCTATTAACTCTTTCCAACATACACAAATTAATTAATTTAACCTACTCAATTAATTAATTAAGTGTTTTGAGTTTTGATTTTTGAAATGGCTTGTGTTAATAAAATAACGAGGATAGCTTATTATTTTATTTTGGGAGGACATTCATTGTGCTAATGAAGATTGGGAGAGAATTCTTGTGAAGAAGAAGAGGACTTCCTTCTCGACGAAGAACGACATCTTCTTCGACGAAGAACGCCGGTTCCGCGAAGAACGATCGACGTTCCATCTTTTCTCTTCTCCTCGACAAGTGAGGAGACACGGCATCAGACGCACTCCGACGTCGCCTACGAATTCTTTCCTCGCGACCTCGTTTTCCGCGACGCCCGACGTGCGACAATAATTATCAAGGTAAGGGAATTTATTTTGGTGTTCTCTTATCTTTTGAGAAAAGAACGACGAGCACGGACAAACCAATTCCAGGTTGATCCGCGGATCGTTCGATCATGCAGATTGATGTTGAGGATTATTGTTTTTGTCCGTGAATTATTTCTTTCCGTACGTCAACTTCTATTAGATGGCCTCTTGATATCTTTATAACAGTAGGAGCTCGGACCGCACAAACATGGTCAACCCTCCTCCCCCCTTGTTGTTTGAATTTTTTGCGGCACGTGAAAGGCGGCGCGGTGCCATAGCACCGTGCGGAAATTATGAGGAAGGGCTATGAAGCGCGGTGCCGTCATGCCGCGCCGATGAAGTTGAACAAGCTACGGAGCCATCGTGCCACGCCGGAAAACAACAAACGAAGCCGCGAAGGCATTTTGAAGGCTTTGCAGCGAAGGTCGTGTCCCGGGATGATGACTGGAGAAGACCACAGGCGAATCGGACCACCGGAGCGCGTCCGGTGGTCCGCGGAAGCCCTTGCCGGCGCGCTCCGCCGGTGCGGCGGCGCTGGCGGTCGGGGGCGGCAGCGCCTGGAGTACCGCCAGAAGAATCCGTCGTGGCTTAAGCCGCTGTGGGACGCGGCCGGCTGCCGCGTCCGCTGGCACAGGCGACCCCACGCGGGGCCGCGACTCTTCACGCGGGGGCAGCACCCCCCGCACGGTTCGGCCGTTTGGCCGAACCCCCAGCCGAGCCGAGCCAGCTTGGGCAGACCAGGCCGGGTCGCGCCGGCCGGGTCGGACCCGCACCCGGGTCGGGTCGACCCGGTTCGGGCCGGCCCGGGGGGTCTCTGGCCGGGTCGGTCGGGGCCCGAAACCCCCGTTTTCGGACACCACACGGTCTTCCGCCCTTATCATGAGCTGTAGACCTCCGATCAGCGTACCGTCAGTGGAGATGCAATCCTTGGATCGAGATGGCCGTTTTGTTATATCGCAGTCAAGGTTTTGGAATACTTTGGGATCGGCCGAGTTGGTTCGGATACGAAACCAACCGGGCCCTCGGAGCGGAAACGCTTATATCTTGAGCTCCGGACGTCCGATTGACGTGCCGTCGACATTCATGGATTCCGCTAAGTGAGACGGATATTTTTACTTACTCCGCTCGAGGTTTGGATGTCGTTGGAGTGCGGTCGGGTTCGTTCTCTCACAAAACCAACCGGGCCCCTAGAACGAAAAAGCCAATAACTCACAGATCGGGCGTTCGATTGACGCGCCGTCTATCTCGTTGAATTCCTCTTGATGAGACAGAACTTTTGGAATACTTCGCCTAAGTTTTGGTTGATGTTGGATAGTGGCCGGGTTGGATCGTACCCGAATTCCATCCGGGCCCCGGGGACAAAAAGGCTAATAACTCACAGACCGGGCGTCCGATTGACGCACCGTCGGTTGTGTTGAGACCCCTATGACGATGCGGTCCTTTGAGATACTTCTTCGTGGGAATTTTTGATACTTGGTGTTTTGACCAGTAACTCGGGGAGCGGTCCCTCCCGGAGACGAGCATACGGAGTTCGGAGACCGTGTAGATGGCTGAGACCTGATGACTGCATGACCGACTCGACTTGGAGTGAGTCGACTAGCCCAGTGGACGGAGCGCCCGGTATTTGGCGGTAGACCCACAGTGGACGGAGCGCCTGGTAGTTCGCAGCAGACCCGCGGTACTCGACCGGAGGAGTACCTCAATAGGCTATTAGGGGGAGCACCCGGTATTTGGCGGCAGACCCACAGCGGACGGAGCGTCCAGTATTTGGCAGCAGACCTGCGGTACTCGACAGGAGGAGTACCTCAGAGACTTGGATTAGTGAGCAGTACCTCGGAGTCGTGACAGGACCACTGTACACTCCAGAGACGGGGCTCTTCAGCAGTTATGGTTTCGATAATGAAAATCTTGGATTGAGCTAAGTCTATGACCTAGTGTTTGACTCATGATTGAGAAGGTTAACTTGATAACTTAGGTATACGTATGGGCATATACCTGGGTAGAGGTTATCCGTTGATTCATAATCTTTGTGTTTCCTCAGGATTGAGATGGGTTACTTGATAACATAGGTATATGTATGGGCATATACCTAAGTAGAAGTTATCTGTTGAGATCTTCTTGTGGTTATCCTTGTTGGTTTTAGTGAGACCTTGACAGTCTCGGAGTCCCTACTGAGTATCGTTATACTCACCCCTGCACGGGCTATGCCCGTACCTCGTTGTGTTGGTTGCAGACGACGGACAGTGCTGATAGAGGCCGAGTGTTCAAGGACTAGACGGTACCTGGAGGTGGACCACACGACGAGTCAGTATCCGGAGGTGGATTTCGCGATGAGACAACACAAGGAGGAGGTTGACAGGCGAGAGAGTTGTGGAGGCCATGTGTACCTACCCATCAGGTAGGATCCATGTTGGATGATCTAGGAGCTGCGACATCTGTACCTACCCTTCAGGTAGGATCTGAGCGGGACAACCCAGGATCCGCTTCCATCCTTCTAGATGTTGTCTTTTTCTGTTGTACTTTGTTCAGTTGTAGTTGTACTTTCATTTGGGTTTTTATTCTCGTCCATTTACCTTTCAACACTTCTCTTGTACTTAGTGTTTTACTTCCGCTTGTACTCTGTGGTGTTTTTTTACTTTTATAATGGCAATGCCTTCCCGGTTACCGGGATTTACGCCTTTTGTGCTAGTCTCCATCCCTTGGCCTATGGAATGCGGGTTTGGGGTAGTCATGGCACGGGCCCCGAGGATTGGTGGTGAAAAATATGATATCATATATTATCTTTTAACATTGATTTGTTAATTATATCTTAGTATTATCGTTGTTTCAAGTGTTAACTTACTCATTTTCTTTTATATGTTTTGATATGTAAGCCATGTTTTTCATGGATAGGTAGTATCTTAATCATATACAGAATGATATCAAGTCCTCAGATACTATTATTAATCATAAAATGATAATTAGACTTGAATGGATACGATGGAGAATGAGTCTCATCGTGTTCGTGGAGACGGTAGTCCGTACGTACGCACGAGCGACAATATCATTCTTTTGATATTAAAATAATATATAATTGGATGGTATATCATATATAAAGAATCATTATCATGTTATATTTATTATTTACATTAGTTACAAATAATAATTATACCCATCCAAATAATAATATATTGAATAACAATTACACCACGACGTGGAGACAGTAAGCCGTACGTACGCACGTATGGTGGCATGTCATTCAAAGGATGGATAGAATACTGAATATGGTTGTACCATATTAATAATAATATTATAGTATATAGGAGATACAGGATTCATTATTTTATAATGGTAATAACAATGAAAGAAGAAGTTGAAGAAGAACGGAACTTGAAAGAGGGTGGTGAAAACATTACCTCTTCTTCAGGTACTTCCTTTTGATTTGATGAGAAGGGCTCTTTAGGTTGGCTTTATGACTAAAGGAAGGCCTCTAGGATGAAGTTAGGGGAGTTGAGAGAGTATTTGAGCTGATTTTGGCCGATCCAAATGGCTTTGAAGGTGTGAATTAATGAGAAGAGGGAGTTCCCTTTTATAAGAGGGGTGAGGGGAACCTTTGGAAAATCTAGAAATATTATTTTATAATAAATTCATATTCGGTTTATAATGGCTCCAAAATGGATCATTTAAATTTTAAGGTGGTTATGGGTCGAAAACCACTAAACTAATAGAATTTTTATTGGTTTGGGTCATTATATTAACCTTATCTTTTAGTTTTAACTCTTAGTTAATTAGTTTGACACTTACCATGTCACTTTGTATTTTTATATTATATAGTTAATAATCATACTATATACCTCCAAGAGTCCCCCACGTGGTCCATTAATGATACACCTATCATGATATAAGTCTCTTGGCTGAACATTATATTTTTAAGAATTTAATATCAATTAATAATATAATATTTGTTTTATAAACTCTTTTATGTCAATTTTGACACTATTTGGAAAATTGATATTTGTGACAATCATAACATAATGATTGCTTCGAACAAAGTAAATTAAATCATTACTAACATATCATAGTAACCTATAAATTTTTTTAATTCATATAAAGTCTCAAATTATATTTATTTGGGTATTTATAATATCAATTATTTTAATTTTTCACTATTATGGTAGTTACTTCATCATAATTGTGTCATAAATAAATTAAATTATTTAATGTCTAAAAATTATAAATAAAATATCATTGTGTAGTAAATCGTTATATCATTCTAATGAATATTTATAATCTAATTTATCTTATGTTTAACACTATATTAAAAATGTTTTAGTAAATAAACATTGATTTTAACTCTTTTAACTCTTCTTTGAATTAAATAATAATAAATGTCCTCATCTAATCCAAGTGGACCTAAATGATAATATTTTATTCCTAAGGTTGTTTTTGGTCGAATTAAGCTTATCCAATAGAATTAGGACATGTGTTAGGGTAATATTAATATCATTTTTCCCTTAAGTACCCTATTTACTTTTAACCGTGGTAAATAAAAGTAAAAAAAGTTACTATTCACCAAAAATTATTTTCATCTCATTGAACCAAATTTCAGTCCTTGATATTAACCGTGTCTCTTGGATTTTAGAAATTCCACTCACAGAAGATGTAAAATTATGTTTTATGACTAAATCAGTTTTTTAACTACCAATTAGTGGTTTTACTATTCATCAAAAAATGAAGTTTTTCAGAAAAATACCAAAAATTCAACCTAGGATAATTTCAATATTCCGAATCCAAAAATGAAGTCCATTTTGAAAAATAAAATTTATAAATTTCAAAAAGTGGGTATTACTATTCATAATGGCTAGTTTGATTTGGTGTGGTGTGTTAGAACTTGATGTTGCGTACAACACACGCTATTGAATTATTCAAAGAGATGTGTATCATAGAAGCATGGGGTGTTACATATTGACCATTTGGGTTTTATTAAGTGTACTTTTATGTAATAAAACGTTTATTAATGTTAAATAAAGATATGGTTTGTTATAATTGACATCATAGAAAGAGTTTCAATATTTTTGGTATTAGGATTAGAAAACTCTAGAAGTAGCCTTGGAGATAATACTATGTAAAAGAAAACAACCCAAAAATTTGGTTAGAAAGGAGTAAGTGTTTTATCAAGAATATAAATATCATTACGTATAATTCAAGTGGATTTGGATCTAGAATATATTTAACTAGGAGTAACAACTCTGATAAGATGTTCACTACCTTACTTGGGGTAATCTAATACATGACAACAGGCCTTACTGTGCACTAGGTTTGACACTCCCATGGGATATGACATAGTATGTTTATAATATCATTACAAACCATTAGTAAGGGACCAAATAAATTCACATAAAAATACATATTATAAATAGATCATGGATAGTAAAGGTTGAATCCTATAAATTCATAAGTTATGTAAATACATGTAATTTATATGTTATCCCATTAATGTCATTATTTTTTCCCTTTATGTGATTAATATTTTAAAAATACTCATTCCGAACACTATATTACATAATGAAGAACTAGAATAAAAAAGATAACGATAAGGTTATCTTTCAATGTTCTATGTATTCCTTCATATAAATAATGTTTAGTAGAACTATCCAAAAACCACCAGAAAACATAAAAGTAGTGGTGTTTGTGAAACCTGAAAATGAGGAAATTTTTGAATCTCACATATATTAATCGTCTCCTTTCGTAGTTTGTGAGATGAACTTCCAGAAAATACTTTTTATACTTACATTGATATAATTTTATGCAATTATATGAATTTATTGGGTTTCTATATTAAGCCAACATAAATTTCCATGATAAGGAAATCACAATGTATATAGTGAATCATCCTCATCTTCTGTTCAGGTACAAGGAAGATTATGATTATTATTTTAACATCAGCATTTTATAAATGGATATTATTTTCTTTTCAGAAATAAAATCTAGTTTAAATTATTGAGTCTGAGGAAATGGACATCCATGAAGATATATATATTGTAAGGGAATATGTTGATGTGTTTCCTGAGAAACCTGTAGGTATTCCTCCTAGTCGAGAGGTCAAATTTTCAACCGAGATTATACCTGGGGAATTTCCAATATCCAATACTATTTATAGTATGGATATTTTGGAACATGAGTAACTGATGAATCGACTATATGAAACTATAGATAATGGATTCATATGCCCATATGTGTCACTATGGTGTGAAATATCCCTCTTTATCATGGAAAAAGATGAGTCAACATGCCTTTGTATTGATTTTTGCGAGCACAACGTTATCGGAATAAAGAGAAAGAATCATCTTATTAGAATTGATGACATATTAAATTTGTTATGTGGAGATTAATATTTCTCCAAAGTGGATTGGTCAGGATATTATCATGTAATGGTGAAGAAGGCATAATTCCTTATTTCCACATTTCGTACAAGGTAAGGGAACTATGCGTTCATAGTGATGCCATTAAGACATGATAATGAAATATAAATATTCAATTAATTTATGAATATAGTATTTAGATATTACCTTAACAAATTTTTGGAAGTCTATATAGATGATATTCTAATATACTTCAAAATAAAGGATTATAATTTGGAGCATTTAAACATTATGTTAAAGACCTTACAAAAAAATATGCATTTTTCTATGTACAAAAGGTGTGATTTATGATTGAAGAAAGTATCAATATTTGAGAATTTCATCATACTAAATGGTATATATGTGGATCCTTAAGTGAAAAAAGAAGTTAAACAATGATCAAGGCTAACAACAGTGAAAGAAATCAATAGTTTCCTTGTATTAGTTGGGAATTATCACTGATTTGTGAGAAATTTCTCATGATTTTAAAACATTATTACCAATATAACTTGAAATGGAGTAAATTTTTATTGTAATGATGAATGGGAATAGATCATCAATGAGTTCAAAAGATTGTTTATCACCCTCCCTATTCTCACTATGCCCACAAGTGGAGAACCGTTTTTCGTATTCGTCAATGATTCGAAGAAAGAATTATGTTGTGTGGTTATAAAAAAGGACAAATTCATTTCTTACACCTCAATGTGGTTGATAATTCATGAGAAAAACAATCCCATGCCTGATTTGGAGATCACAGAGGTGATCTTCAATTTTAAAATTTGGAATCATTATCTCGTAGGGGAGAGGTGTTAAATATATATGGATCAAAAAATTCTTAAATATATATTCCCACTGAAAGATATGAATATGTTCCAATGAATATGGATAGAGAACATCAATGATTATGACTACTTAATCCACAAACATCCTAGGATAGTGGAAAATGTGGTGGATTCTCTTTGAATGAAGGATCCACTAATTCTATTATCAATAAAATTTTTGAGGGATTCTATAATCAAAGATTTCAATAGGATGTACATGGTAATCTCAAAGGAAGGGTCCTAACCAATAATTGCACAAATTATTTTTTGAACATCTCTTCTTCAAAGGTTAATGGATGATTAATAAGATGATGTGGGAATTAAAAAGAACGTGGAACCTATAATAAATGTGAAATCATTGGATTGAAATTTTAATGAAAAAGGAATTGTGAGATTTGGGTAAAGATTATGTGTTCAGTAAAATCCAAATATACCCAAGGAACTCTGAGATGAATCACATTGTATGACTTTATTCATTAACCCAGGAAACAAAAAGATGTATTGAGATATTTAAGAATATTATTGGTGGGATTACATGAAGAAAAAGAAGATTGATTATGCATGAAAGTGATTGGTATGTTTGAATGTGAAGGATGAAAGGAAGAAGTCTTAGGGGATAATATAACCATTACCCATACAAATATGGAAATAGTAAATCATCACCAAGGAATTTTTCCCCAAACATCCAGTGAAATCTAAGGGAAAATCTACTATATGGGATTTTTGTATCATCTTAAAAAGAATTCAAAATTTATTGCGATTCGATAGGATATTTCACTTTATCATATTACATAGATATACATCATATAAGTGTAATGTCTACATGGAATACCACTATAGATTGTATCTAATAGATATCTAAGATTCACATCCATGTTTTGGAAAATTCCCCAGAATTATCTAAACATTGAGATTCATTCTAGAATTGAAAATCATCCTCAAACTGAAGGACAATCATGGTGGACGATTCAGACACTAGAAGACATGGTTCAAGTTTATTCTATAGAATTATAAGGTTGATTTATAACAACACTAATTTTTATTATGCACTTAATTGTGATTTATTACATAAAATAGTCACTAGATTCAACATAGAAGATAGAGTGGTATAGTTTTTTTGAAGCTTTGGGACATTATATAATGAAATAAAACATGAACCACAACATTTTTATTGAAAACATCCTTTACATGACCACTACATTCCCTCGTACTTAGCATTTGATGGGATAACCTAAAGACATGCATAAGAAAAGTGTGATCTATAATGCCCAGAAAGGGAGTAAAAAAGGAATCACATGAGGAATAAAATACATGTTAGCAAATAGGAATACCTATGAAGCGTAAAAGAATAATAAACATAAATTCATGACGTTGGATGATTATCACAACATGGAAGTGTGGAAACAACACATAACATGGTATTAGCATAATCTAAGGCTCATTGAACTTGGTGAATGAGTTAAACCTCATTGAACATGAATTAAAATGATTAAAACCTCATTTCACTTGATGTATCATGATACTAATATTTACGCAATGCATTGGAGCGCTATTAGGGTGCACCCTTCATAAACATTTCATTCATGCATAAGTGTTCCACATGGATCATATCACATGGATTCATTAAAAATCGTAATTTATTAAACAATAATGGAATGTGGAATTCATACATGAAACTTTATCATCAATATGTAAATGTGAATAAATTTAAATACCATTTATTGAGAAATGGGCATGATATACACACCACAGTGACTATGGCTTGGAAAATCGCTGTGTAATTTCGCCAGAATAATGGCATGACATTAGAATTCATAGAAATGGATGATGAGATAAATAGGGGAGTATCATAATATTTACATTAAATTGACATTAAGGGGATAATATATATACATGTACAAACATATATAATGGAATTTAGATTCATAATTCAAAATAATTTCTTGAATCAAAATGAGGAGAGAGAAATTCCTTACAGAATTTCGATATGGTAATGGGTGTACATGGGAGGAATTAATGAGAGAGAGAAAAGGGGTATCTCATCTTTCATGCAAAAGGAAGGAATTATGTGGGTGTTTTTAAATAATACCCCAATGTTTCTAATTGAAAACAACAGGGTATGGAAATATAAATAAATTTGGACAAAATGAGAAATGAAGAAATACCTTACTTGGATGTGTGATCCTGAAGTCTTGGGAGAGGATTCATAGAGGCTTATTGGGAGCTTGGGGAGCCTTGGGAGGATTCTAGAAAGATAATGGAAGAGGTTTTTTAGGCTACAAAGGGTTTGAGTTATGATGAAGTGGGAGAAAAGTTCTTGGGTATTGCTACACAATCCCTTATAATACTAGAATAATGCCTAAGGGTATGGTGTGTTATGGTGATAGACTTTTGGGGTGACTCAGATAACATCGCTCGGGTGGTAGTCTCTATCAACTTCCACTTTTCCTGTAGGCAGTTTCATTCAAGATTAACATGTTGATTCTCGACTTGGGTTTATTCATGAACGAAGACCAATTTTTTCACCTACTTTCTGATCTCTGACAAATGGGCTTCATATGGAGCAATTCTACTAGATCAGGCCATCACTTCTTTTGTCTAAGTAAATTGGATTTGTTAAATCCCTATATATATACTAATAATGTGATCACTGTTCAATTGATATATTAGCAACAACCAAAATTCATAATGGTATTTTAAAATTCAAAAACATAAAACCAATAAATTTTACATTTTATATAACCATTTTTCATAATAAGATCATTAATTAGATCAATTGAAATTTCCATTAATAAATGTTTGGCTTGTTACATAATGGGAACAACATCTTCCTTTAGTTGAGTTCCATTACAACAATAGTTTCCACTCACGAAACCAAAAGGACCCCTATAAAGATCTTTATTTTAATATTTTTAGAACGATTCCATGTTGGGATGAATTTGGGGAATAAAATATACTAGGTCATAAAATGGTTGCATAAATGGTGGAGAATGTTAAAACCATTCATCATCACAGCAAAACTACTCAGAGTTGATAGAAGAGATATGGTTAAAATTGTCTAAGATACCTATATTTTGATTTTGGAGACATTTTACTCTTACAAATATCTTCCTAGAAGAATGTGATGAGATTTTGGAGAAAGGTAAAACATACACCAAGTTACATCAGATTTTTTTATATCCTTGATTTCATCGGTGTAACGGCATTTCATCTATCACTCCCAACAAATATATCTCATGTACATGATGTATTCCACGTATACATCTTGATAAAGTAAAAAATAATACCCCTCACATGTAATCAATATTAAATTGGTACCATTAGAAAATGATCTTTGCTATGAATAGAATAATGTGATGATCATAGATCATAGAGGAACATTTCCACAAAATAATCCAATTCCCCTAGTCTAATTGTTTTATAAAAATAGAAAATTTTGAAGATGAAACACAGGAACCAAAGGAGGTGATGAAGAAGAGTTATGCTCATCTATTTTAGTGTGGGAAAATTAAATTTATAGGGTGAAATTTTAAAAGGGTAACAGATTGTGACAACCCAAAATGTCGTGAATAGAATTCCAATTTTTGATTTAATTAAATGTATTTTGGTTATAGAAAACACATGAAATTATTTTATATTATTATATAAAATTGTTTTTTTATGTCCATTATGCACCTATACTATTGATAATATAGTCTTTGAATGGTGATCAAAAGATTAGCATAAATATAGGGTTTAGGAAATCAAATTGTGACAGAAAATGTAAGTGAAGGCCCTAACTAGTAGGATCGTACGCTATGAAGCCCATTTATCAGATATTTTGAGAGAGATGGAATTTTTGGGGTTTTCCCTAGAAAAAACCAAAGAATAGATTCAACATCTTAATCATGAGAGAATCCTTTTATGATAGATGTTTAAGGTCATTGAGATCACAACCCAAGCCATGTTCACCGAACGACCCCATGAAATCCACACCATCACTCATCTAACACTAAGGGTGTATGCCGGTGTATTAAATTGGTATTCATCAAGACCATAGTGATATTGATATGTAAATTATTTTTAATATTATAATAAATATATTTTCATTCTATTATTATTACTTTTTAAACAATTTTTGAAGACCAAATAGTATTTTTGGGTAATATTTATGTTCAATTAATGAAATTATGAATTATTATATTTTATAAAAAATATTTTAATGGATTATTATTATTAAATAATATAAAAAAATATAAATGACCATATAATATATATTATGATAAATGTAATTTTTTATATGGTTTTAAAAAATGTTATTATAAAAAACGTCATTTTAAATAAATGTCGATATTTATTTTTAAACAGAAAATTAATATATTTATAAAATTATTTCGATAATATGAATATAATTATTAGATTTAGGACATCAATATTATACAATGGTGAATGTTTCATAATTTTCAATAATATTCAAATTAACTGGTAAAAATTAAATATTATATAAATATACATTGTGTGTTATGACATCATAATGACCCAAATGTGGTTTTATATGTAATATAAATGGGATAAAAGACCAAATATATGTTTTAGATTAATTTAATGTTATTTTAAGTCAATTTGTAAAATATTTAAAATATTTATTAATCCTCCAAGAATTATAATATATTTTGAATTTTTAAAATCATTTCTTTTAGACTTTGACTCGCCTCCACATCACTAATGGTAATATTTTAATAAGTTTGACCCTTGGAGTGATAAGATAATTTAAAAAAATAGTTTTATGTATAAACATTGTGGAATTACCATGTTGTGGTTTGTGGTTTTTTTTATTTTATTATGTAGAGTACAAAACTTAAATAATAATGAAATCCACCTCCTTTCCTATATTTACCCACCCCTGATACTATTTATCTTATTTGAAAATTATTGGATCTAATCCATGTTATTTTTTATACTCCCTGGATTCATCCCAAGTCACCATTAAGCTATCAAGAATCCTCTCTCAAGACTTTGGAGAAACACAATCAGTGTAGGGATACACCACCCCGCACTTTTATCATGAACTCTATTTAGAGATTTCATTTATTTCCTTTTTCCTATGATGGAATGTGTTCTAAAATATCCCCCATAAAATATATTTTATTTAAAAAAAATTATATCCCCTTTCACTTTCATTTATACCTCCTAATAATATTAACGTACAATTTTTATCATGCCAAACTTTTGTCAGGTATTTCCCCTCGTCCATTCAAATTCTAGAAAAAAATTTATTTTTTTAATTTAAAATTATAATATTTTTATTAATTTATAATAATTACCTTAATTTTAATTTTATGTTATTTTAGTTTGGTAAAACCATTCCTCTCCATTTTGGACCCTTAACTATGTCACTACTATGCAAGAATTCTGTGGGGGGATCCTCACCTTCTCTTTTTTGTTCCTGTTTATTTAAGAACTTATTCATTATATTTTCATTTAATAATGTCAGTACATGTCATTAAATATGAATTTTAATTTCCATTTTATGTTTAAATGAATAGATACCTCATTTTCTTTCATCAAAACAAATAATTAATTTTTATGTAATGTTGTTAGGCTGCTGAAATTTCACATCAATTTTCTAAGACAAAACAGTTGTGTAGTGAATACCATTACAATTTTCTTTCAAGGGTATTCTCATTTATGAACATATATTTATTGATTGGGGACTTATATATATATATTACACACTATGTAATCATGGAATCAATTATGATGATGAATGAATACATATTTTATGATCTATGTGGAACACATAATAATTATAATTAAATGATTATGATAAGTGTAATCAGATATAGATTCAATGCATTGTATAGTGGTTAGTATCATAATGCTTAATGTTGGGATATGTGTGTACCTAATTCCATTATGGGACAATTTACACCATTATTTCTTGGTAGATTTATCCTTGAAATTTGTTTAGGATATAGTGTTTTAAGTTATTTCAACATTTCCCATGTAATGATTATCAGTATATATAAAGTCTCATTGATCCTATTTATGATTCATACACTCATTATTTCCCATTGATATTCCGATTTTATAACATGTATTATCTTTATCATGTTATTCCTTGATTGTTCCCTTACTAGGATGTATATCTCACCCCTTTATTTTGATTTTCCCCAGGATATCCCATGCACTTTTAAGTACTATGTAATATTTTGAACATGTTAAGAAGGTTTTCAATAAAGATGATGTATTTCATGTTTTAATATGTTATGAAATATTGTTAATTCCCAAATACACTATACTTATCAATTGTTTGAGTTATATTAAGTTTCATTTTATGTTATAGAAATTATTTTAATTTGAAATATAGAGTTGGGTGGTTATACATTCACTTTGAAAATGGTAATGGGTATCGGTGTTAAGAAGGTATTTGACTCCACAAAATAGTGGGGTTTAGAAAAAATATAGTTTTCCCCAAATGGGTTTCAGAGTAGTTAGGACCATAGTCATCTCCCAAGACTATTTTTTAGAATCATGATGTCATGAATAGAAATATTTAATTCAGAATAAATCATTTCAATCACTAAGAACAAAGGGGAATTTTTAATGAAAATAATTTAGGAGAAATGATACTTTGTTTCATATTTGTTTTTTTTTGTATTGTTATCAAGCATATTTTGTAATGACATACTTTATTTTTATTAATTAGTTTAATTAATGGATAAATGAGCTGTTGTTATTTTATATCACTGATTAAAAATTAGCAAATTATGAGAATAATCCTTAAAATTTTGTTATTTGGATTATACTCCCTTCAATTGTGAAAGGCTCTATAGATCTCCCAGGGATCAGATATGAAATTTCAAATCAATAACTGAGTACCCTATGTGTTTAGGTTATCCCACTATGTCTTCCCTGATTGTTTAAAAATAACTGAGAACATCCCAATTTATCAATGGATCACCCAATTAGTGGTATCCATTACCAAAAAAAGGGATAATAAAATTAATTAAACATGAAAATTTCATAATTTCATGATTTAAAAATAAACAATATCTCTTCCCATTAAAAATACTAATTCATAATTTTAAAACCATTTTCTAAAGAAAAATAGATTTATGAATTTTATAGAACTATGGCTCCATAATTACAATAGGTCACCTACTGTTAACCCAATAATAGAAAGGGTTTACCACTTTATTTAAAATTACATAATCGAGGTATCTTAGAGAGAATAAAAAATGGAAGTAGAAAGGAATTTATTCAATAAAAATAGAGTTTTTGTATATTTTGTAGGGGTTTCGTCCTTTAGGTCCACCATGAAAACTTCATAAGTGGGATTTCCCATCTTTTTATATGTATCATGGAATTCCATTGGGTATCATAAAATATTCCCAAGATATTTCTCCATACATGAATATGATCATTTAAATTTATATCATTAAGATATTTGAGACTTGGGGTGTAAAATTGGTGACACATGAATCAATTTTTTATTTTTAAATTCTCCAAGTGAATGTTGATTTTGTATACCTATCCCCTCACCACTTGTAAGGAAAAAATGGATGATATTGATGTTGTGGAAGTATCATGAGTGTCTTTGGGGACATGGTTGTGGTAAGGTGGGAGTCCTTTATGGACGTGGTAGTAGCTATCGGACCTCATTCGACCATTGTATAGGTCGAATGAGATGGTAACTTCGTAATGGAGGTTTAGTAGTGGGGTCCTGGTGGTGTTGAAATGGTGAGAAATCATATCTGTTGTCAGAAATCCTATGGAATTTACAATGTCCGGATTATTGGAACATCTCAAACTGCTCTGAAGGGTCCTAGAGAATACGATCCCCTATTTATAATAATGGAGTGAAGAAGCTTCCCGAGTGGTGGAAGGTGTATTAGAACATATCTCCTCGGGATTCCATGGTGTTTTTCTAGTGGTTTTATGGTGTAGGAGGTAGATAGTGTAGTCAGTGGTGTTAAAAAAACAATGGTGTCTCATGAGACATCATCATAAAAAATATCCAATGGTGGCTCATGATTCAACATTGGCTCGATGGAGGAGCATAAGGCACTATTATCCTTGATAGTGGCTCATAAGTCACCATTGATAAAACACTCCAATGATAGATCATTGGTCACCATTAGATTAATTGTTCCTCATGTGTCACTATTTTCTTGAATGGTGGCTCATTAGTCACCTAAGAATAAAAAATCCGTGGTTTCTCATGAGGCACCATTGGGAAAAATCTCTAACGGTAGCTCTATTAGACTGAGTAGACTGGAGTGGCAGATTTATCCTTGGAGGTGCGGTGGTTAAATTGTTGAAACCGGATGTGGAGGCACCTCCTCATCCAGCTTTATCAGTGGATGGATGATCACAGAATTGGATCGTGAAGGTTATTGAGGGTATATAAGACAATCCATAGAGTATGGATTATTTAGTAGTGGCAGAGGACTAGACCATGGTATTTACTTATGTTGGCCATGGAGTTTAGTAGGGAGTTGTAATAGAAAATGGAAAGGATGAGTAGTGAGGATGATGTAGCCACGATGTTTGAGCAGGGTGTAGGAAATTCTTGAGCATGGGGAGCATGCATTTTTTGAACAGTGAATATTACATGTAAAAATGTTTCCCCACCTAAAAAACATGTTAGCATAGGGAAATTATTTATAATTAAATCAATGCGACTCTCACTATAGTGATGTACTAGGGGATTCACAGAACTCCCCCTATCATTGTGCACTACCCTATGTTAGTGGAACCTTCCTCCCATTGGTCTGTGGGTTTCACCACCATAGGCTACTGCATCAGGGATATGGCCCAGCTATGAGGCTTGTGGTCTTGATCCATGTGGGGAACTATAATTGTTTGATGCTTCAATTCTCTACTATCCCTAGAAGGACCTCTCAAGGGGGTGCATGACTGACCAGCCCCCTTGGTCCTGCTATGTGGTGTGTGTTCAATAGTTGAAGGCCTCTAGAGGGACTGGAAAATTTTTTATACCTGAAAAACATCAACACATAGAATAATTTTCAAAATAATGTATAAAATAAAATCCCAGTTACAACTCCTATGAAATTAATTATTTTTAGAGCACATTGATTCTGAATTATCAATTTCCAGTCTTTTAATTAATTAAATAAAAATCATGAGTTTATCAATTGAAAAAAATCTAATAAATGGATTGGATAACCAAAATATTCATGAAAAATATCAATGTATCAAATATATTCAATCATGAACTATTGTTTTCCTCAAGTATAAAAACTTGGCATGGGAAATCATTGGTGCCCAATTCTAAAAATATAACAATATCAAGACAATGAACTAAAATAATGGATACCTTAAAATAAAACATTTAAAAATATATTTATATTATTAATTCAATTTCTCAATTTTAATTTAAAAATTAATTCATGTATTTTACATTTACTCATTTTGAATATGATTTTCCATCACTTCTCATTTACTCAATTTTTTATTGTGTGATTTATTAAATATTATAAATAATGGTTTAACACACATGAATCTTATGTCTCATCACTTATTATATAATTAATTTGGAGTTTTTCTCATATAATGGTAATAGGATCCTTATGCATAGGCTTGTAAAGGAGCTCTTTTATCAAATTTGTGAATACCTATGTCACATAAAATGAGGATAGATTTTTCAAAAAATGTTTTCATATATCTAAGGCTTATGGTTGGAAGGAATTTATTATTTTAAATTTATTCTCAAAGTGGAAGCCTATTCTCTAAAGTATATAGATTAATATCAATAGTGATGGTGTAATGAATTCTTCATTTTTCTTCTTTTTTGTAATCTATTATTAGAATAAACCTAAAATCCAACTCATATCCACATATGATAAATATCATAGGTCTAGATATTTTTTTTAGTTTTCCCAAATCACATTTCATTTTTTATTATTTTGGTTTTTTTGTTTTCCTTATTTAACAAGAGTTAAAAAATAATAATGAGTATAATGAATAAATCACAAATATTACTTAATCAAAAAATATAGCACCCCCAAAATTTTCCATATAATGTATTAAATCAATTCATCATGGATTAGTTCACCCCACACTTTAATATTTAAATACAATGATAATAATAAGAGGTGGTTAAAATGGATAAAAATGGCTTTAAACATTGAACATTCATAAAAAGGTCATTCATGGCCTCTATGGGACTAATAAAGAATATTGTAAAATTTGGTATCACGGATAAGGGATTGTAAAAATATTAATTAATAATTTTAATTGTGTTTTGTAATATTCATATATTTTAAAAGTTCAAATACATGTTCGGGGTGGTTATATGTCTGAGGATCACTCATAAAATATTCTAAAGATAATATAGGAAGTACTTGGCCTATAAATCCCCTCAGTAATTGGAATATAATATTGGATGGTCACTGAAGGCGTGATTAATGATATCAAATCAATTAACATAATTCTTAGAAATTAATATCCTGAACAATGATATGGATATTTTCTTTAAATGAATCAATCAGTTCAATAAAATATTGTGCCCACGGTTAAATATCAGTTATTTAGTTTCATCATTCAATTATCTATTTTACTCAAAAAAAAATCATAAACATTGAAATATAAAATATGGAATCACATGATTCCTAAAAATTTAATATATACAAGATAAGTCATGTTAAATATAATGTCAAGTGTGGGCATGCAATTTACAGTTTGACATAGATGCTGAAATTTCTAGTTCATAATTGATTTCAAAAAACACGAATGAAGTTTTAATAATAAATAATAAAATAATTAACTAATTGATCCCATATTGATTTTTCTATTCATCATCCTCTGTTCATGGGGATCCTAATAAACTCCCTTCATTTTGTTCCTATAAAAAACTCATACCAATGAAATAAAAATTCCATTAAAATTCATGAAAAAATGGGAAGTGGTGACCAAGTTATATATTCAAGGAAAACCATAAAACTCAGCTTACTTATTAGAATCAGATTTGGATAATGTGATTGGATAGAACTAACCTCATAGGACGAAATTTGTAAAAAATTTTGAGAAGATTGATCTCCTCCATTGGTTCTTGAGGTATAGTCCCATGGGATGTTTTCTACCTCTACCCATTCACTATGAATAGTATTATTTCCTCTTCCATTATAATATGATTTGTAAAAAAGGGATAGAAATTGGTATCTATAAAATTCCATTCCCACATAAAATGGATCTTACTTGAAATTAACATTAGTCTAAAATTTCATTGTAGGATTTTCTCTCTAGATTGAATGTTTTTTATTCAATCAGTTTTCTGTGCCACATTGGTTCTCTCCTAGTAAATTGTTTAGTATAAAAGGTCATTCTTCTTATTTCCTCCATCTCTAATGGTTGGAAATTTATCCCTTTACCATCACTAAGAAAATCAAAAATTATCTATATAATTACACATGATTCTTGGTTCTCCATTTTCACTCAAAAATAAAAATTTTCCCAAAAACCATACTATAAGGGCTCATACTTATGTTTTCCTTGTAATAATTCTAGTATGCACATAATTTGTATTAAATTATTTCTCACCAATCCATCTGAATAGGTTTAATAGTTTTCTTCAAAATTTTGTTCATCTCTCAATTTTACACTTCATCATGGAAATTTTTTTAGGTTTATAATGTGTATATGTTTTCTGGTTAACAGCAAAGATTTTTAAGTATAAACCATATATTATTATTGAAAAAACAATTCCATTTGAAACAAATGAGGTCCCATGACACTCCAAACAAATGAAAATTGTCATTTTGGATAAAATCATAAATATCCTTCTCACTATATGTTTTGGGGGCCTTTACTTCCAACCATTTAGAGACATAATACACAGAAAGTAAAATGAACAAATTCACAAAATATGTGGTAAAGGGTCCCATGAAATCCATTCCCCATATATCAAATATTTCAAAGAATATTACTTGTTTTGGGATTTTCTCTTATATTTTCAAATTATTTCATGGATATTCAATCCTTTAAATTTTTTTAATGTATTCGAGATCATATTTAAATATGTTTTTCCAATAAATTTCAGATTCAAATACTTTTCTCCCCATTCTAGGAGGTCCATAGTGGCATCAAAAAACAAATTGTGAAAAAAATTGAACACAAACTCAGATTCACAATATGTTAATCATCTCCTTATGACGTGACCCCTGATTATTTTCACTAAGAAACTAACTTTTAAAATCAAGATTCTGGATTCAACATTTAGTTTATTCTTTTGATAGTTGTTTTGATGAGAATGTATCTATGAGTCGGCCAAATAATTCACTGAATCAGTATTCCATGGTACTTCAACTTCCATTTTATAGAGTTTCTATCTAGAAATGTGATCATTGATAGGGTTTAATTGTAGATATTTTTCAGTAGTGTTTGGGTGTCTACTAAGGTGATATTAAACCTGGTTTTCATCTCCCTTATTATTCTTGATATCTAGTTTTAATTCATTAATGTGTAGTACCCAACTCAACATCCTTGGTTTTCTATCACCCTTCTTGGGAAAGTTCATATGTGATATATCATAAGAAAATTCAATCAATATAGATCCTAATAAATAAGATCTAATTTTTTCTAATAAAAACAAATGAGAAGGGAACACTTTTTAAGTAGTTTTTTAATTGATATGAGTTTTATCTATTGTTTTTAAGGCGTATGTTTTTAATTGTAGTATCTATTTAGTTATTTGGGAGAAGATTTTATCACATATTAGATTAAGGAATCACATAACAACTCAATTGGGTACTCCCAGTCCGGTGGTTGCCTAATTTGTAGGGTAAAAACACTCCCTTTCTCTCATAAAATTCCATTCTACGATAATCATTAAAAACAATATCAGCTAGATTTAAGACTAACATTAAAAGGTGTAGATCACTCTTAATAAATTTTTGGTTGAACCATCAATAAAATCCCAAGTGGTCAAAAAATGATCTAACATGTCAAAAATAGGCGGGATATAGAAAATAATTGATTTATTGAACTTTATACTTATCCACCTCTATACCTTCTTATGAAATGATTTAATATCACCTTTCAACCATAAAGTGGTCCTTCTCAAATTTATAAAGAAAGGATTTCCCTACGAATGTTTTAATAATATTACCCAGGTTTCTTAACAACTGGTCAAAATAGTTCTCAATAATTGTAAAATCATCCATGAATACATGTAGGCAGTCCTCTATGTGAAATAATAAGATACATACCATTAACCACTAGAACGTACCTAGAAAATTGAATAATCCAAGAAGAATATTCTTAGAGAAAATACTACGAAAAGGGAAGGTTAAATTTTATTTCTCCTAGTATTCTAGATAAATTGGTACATGTAAATAATGAGATAATTTATCCATGAAATAGTAAAGTGTCTTGCATTCCAACCTTTCTATAATTTGTTCTATAAAAATATTATAAATTGAACATTTTGGGTCACTTGATTTAGTTCTCTATAGTAAATGAATACCATCCAAATGTTTTTTAATATCATAGGTATTAATTCACCATTCTCATCAGTCAAAATTGTCAAACCAGTCATTTGGGAACAACATTAATGGGTTTGAATCATTGTTATTAAAAAATTGGTTATATTATGTTAGATTGGAAATATAAATTCAAGAACGTCCATAATGGAGGTGTTCAACCACGTTGGGGGTTTCCAAATTGGTCTAGAGTCTCCATATAGAATAAATTAATTGTAATAAACCATAGGGTTATTTTCATTGATTTATCAATGGTTCCAAACATTGGATTTATTGTTTATTTTGATAAGGTCAAATAAATATTATTCCTACACTTGTGATAGATTTTTATAAATGATCACTAGATATTTTTCTCCTTCCATGAGATAAAAATATTTTAATTCACAGGGGATATATTTCTATTCCATATTTGGGGGTTATTCATGAGATGATATTGAATTCAAATTCCTTATATCAAAATGTTAATTTTCCAAAAAACAGTATCATATCAGGATTCTCAAGAATATTTTTAAAAAATGTGGAAGTTATTTTTTCTTGAGAAACACTTGTAGATTTTAGATAATTTATTTGTTACATAGTATTTTCAAAAGAATTTATAATCCCCTAATTATAAAAATTCTCTAAATAACCAAAGTCTTCCATGGTATTAATAAATTATTCAGGGAAAATTGGAAATTGTGACTGATTGTATGAAGGGTCATCTTGAAGTCAATAAAATTGAAATAAATTGTACAATTTACAACCTCTATTTTGAGGGATCTTTTATTTACTTTAGTTATTATCTATTATAACTTCAGGAATGGTCTTCACAAAATTTTGGTTGAATTTCCCACTATTTTATCAACATCCATTATCAGTATATAGAAATTTTTTGGAAAACGTAGTCCCTAAACTCCCATAATAAAATCCTCTTAACCTCCTAGTGGGAAGAGAGTAGAACAATCATTCAGTTGGAAAACACTCATGTGGGCTTTAATTTACCTATTTATAAGGATGAAAAGATAGGTTTATAAATGAAATTAATGGATACACAAAGAATAGATAAGCCATGAAAATGTTTTAAAGAACCAATGATATAAGGAATAAAAAATGTCAGTGCATCTGGAAATTTTTGGGTAATGGTGGTTTGATTATGGATAAAACACTTATCCAAGGGTTGATGATTTCATTTTAATCTAAAATATTTCACTTAGTTTTAATTTCATTATGAAATTATGAATATTTTGAAATTTTCATTTTTTATTCCAAGTGCGCTATATTGATTGCATATTTTTGAAATGTCTCTTGAATTTATTTATACTGTTTTTCTTCCTTGATTTTCATGTATTATGGAAATATAGTAGTTAATTTAAGGGTAATGTATTTATTCTCCCTTTTATGAAATTACAACGGAGATTCCGGTATCTCTTACCTACCTCTTATCATGGTTCTTCCTCTCCCTTATTTTCTTTTTTTTGTATGTTTAATGGTTTCTTATCATATAATTTTTCTTGAATTTATAGAATTTCATGATTAACCTTATTTTGGGAAATATTGGTATTCATTAGTGTATTTTGGTTATATCTTTTTTCTACTCTCTGTGATGATCATTCTCACTTTTTAATTTGGGTTGGTGATTTTCTGAGGTAGGAGTTTCACTGTGTTTTTGGAATGATTTTCCATGTAATTATAAAAATTATTTTATGAATAATTTACTATATTTTTAATATACTCCATCTCTATTCCTTTCCTTAATTATACTGGTGGTGTAATATATGAGTAATATCCATATAATTTTTTAGAAAAGGATTTTGATGGTAGGATTGATATTAATATTGCATCTATTAGGGTTATTAGAGAGGGGAAGATTATAGAATGGTTGCTTGAAAGGGGGTTTAGTATAACTTTTTTTACTCTATATACATGTTTGGATTACCGTTACCTCCGTGGATGTTCATGTTGAAGCATCCTTGGTTGGAATGTAGATTCATATCTTTCCATAACCTATACCCATGCAAACTGATCGGTAAAGTGATGGGGTGAGGGACATAGACCAGATACCTGAGATTGGGAGGGCTCGTCATTGAATTTTTTTATAGAAATTGATCATAAAAGGATTTTTAAATCATCATGTTTTCTTTAAATAAATGGAAATGAGTCATAATTTTTTGCTTCATAGATTCCTCTAGTGCTTATACCACTGTTTCCAAATGTGTGGGAATTGTGATCAATTTCATCTACTAGGATTATTTCATCCAAGTGTGATTTGACAATAAAGGATCCTCTAAATGATCCATTCAAGAGGATTATATATTTTTCTAGAATCACTTGGTAAAATAAGACTACAATTTTATTATCTTTCATATCATGTAAATGAAAAATTGAACACATGTTTTTTAATCATTCCTATTATTTGTAGAGGATCTCCCCATAAGTTTGTCTGATGGAATTTATCTCCATTCATATAATGGTGCATTAATGGGATATGAATAATCACTTAATGAAACTCATTTTCATATCACACCATTAAAAGATATCTCATGTATTTTGATTGTACAATCATTCTGTAGCATCACCTGCTAGTAAAGGGTAACACCATCCAATTTACATGTTCCTCTTCCACACCTCCTAGATTAAAGGTTTGATAGACATAGCTGACATCCAAGATGTGATAGTTTATGTCTTCTCCTGAGATACCTTGAAAAATAAGTAATCCAATATTCATATTAACTCATAATTAAAAATAATTTTTTTTGTACATACATGGTGAATTGATTATTCTGATTAGAAAATTGTGTGGAAAAAAGTACCTTAGGGTCTGTAGTAGGTTATGTGTTATTGATATTGGAATAGAGTGATAACATGATGTGTAAAATGATACTGATAAAAAATTTTATTATCTATCATAATAATCATAAGCCTTCCTACAAAATTTCATTCTATAATACGGTTGGAATCTAAAATTTCATCATGTTTGGTCCAATTCATGCATGTTTTGTGTTTGTTTAAATATATACTCCACGAAAATGAGAAAATGTTTCAACACCACCAAATCATGGGGTCTAGAGAAATATAACAGTCACCCCTCCCATCATAATGTTTTAGTGTTATTTATGACATATGTCTTCTCTCAATATTGGGGTTTTGAATCTATATTTCATGAATAAAAAAGTGAATTACGAATCAAGAGTTTTAATGAATAGAAATTAAGGGAATTTCTTATGACAATAAACATAGAGAAATCTGACTGGGATTTAGGATAGGATCTCCTTTTATAATTCTATCATGTACCTTTTGTAATTGAATCTTCTATTTTGAATAATTAAATTATTTAATTGATTAAAGATTATTTAAACTTGTCCACTCATGATTAACAATTTTTTGGTAGTGATATTAATCCTTCTAATTTACTAAGTTGGACTATACTCCATCCAATTGCTAAAGGGGCAGTGGATCTCCCTAGCATCACATGTAAAATTCCAAATCAAGAAGTGAGTACCCATTGTGCTCATATTATCCCACAATGTCTTCCCCATGTGTTTAGAAATCACCAAGCACTTCTCTCCTTGATAGTGGATCACCAATTCCGTGTGATCCAATACCAATTATAGGAATAAGAAAATCATTTAGTCATGGAATTTTATGAAAACCTATATTTGAAAAAAAAACAATCACATTCCATTAAAACATGGAATTCTTAAATTAGAACATTTTATTAAAAAAAAGATGAGATAGAAGAATTTTTTAGAACAATGACTCTAAAATTAAAAATGGAAGCCTCCCCTTACCCCAATCACAAAAGGGTATACCCATATATTAAAAATGATAAAATAGAGGTACATTATGAATAATAAATTATTGATTAGAAAGTAAATATAGTAGAAAAAATAGATTCTTTTGTAGCAGTAACATGTATTTCTTTCTTTGGGTCCTCCATGAAACTGCTATCTATGGGCTTCCTCCACTTTTTATAGGTAGCGAGGAATTCCTTTGGGTTTCATCAAAACTTCCTAGGATCTTACTCCCCACTAGTATACCTTAATTTAAATTTAAATATTTATGATCTTTGATACTCATGGGGTCAAATTGGAAACACACGGTTTGATTGGTAGTTTTAAAATTATCCTAGTAGACATGGCTTTGGTATTCCCCTTCACTCAACATGTGTATTGTCACGACCCCCTCCCCACAAAGTATACCCCTCCTGGGCCGGCAATGTGAGAAGGGAGATAATGACCCCTGAGTCCCGCCTCCAGTAGGCCCCGGGTTGGCGAATAGCACCGAGGGTATAATACACACACAAAATGGGAGGCATTACCCTCTAAGAGAACACATGTAGAAGAGAGAGATAGAATAGACTCCAATCAACTCCAAATTAGAACTGAGATATAAAAGGAAACCATGTACATATATGAAATGTCATGCAAAAGTACTACAACTGAAAGGAGGAAAACTCAAAGTACCCAAAAGAAAGTGAAACGGCAGCGACCACAAGCCCGAACAGCTCCTCCTCCAACCGCAAGCTAGTAGTAACTAGCTTGATCTCCAACCTGCTCCAAGTGACCTGAAAAACAGTTTATATGTACATAGGGTGGGTATAACAGTATACTCATTTGGATCCTCCCCAAGCCTCTGGTGCAAAAGTAATGAAATCATGCTAAAGCCCAGTGAACAAAAAGTGAAACTAACTCGTTACCTAAACAGGAATACTAAGTTCCCAACCTCACCATGGCTACTCTCACCAAGTAACAGATAAAAGAATATAGCATATAGTAAAGAATATTAAGGGTACCCCGCTACTACTTCCCCACTGGTTTGCCGCTTTGCCCCAACGACATACGTCCTGTGCATCTCTCTCCAAAGGCTTGCCCGTAGACACCTGGGCTAAGCTCCACAACCTGCACCATGTGCACCACAAAGGCTTGCCCGCAGACACCTGGGCTAAGCACCACACCATCCTCACAACCAAAGTAACCAGGTAGTTTTCGGGAGCCACCATAGCTCGTATAACGTGTATCATACGTCGAGTATTATACCTCGAGCCATCACAGCCCATACGCCGAGTAAGGATCCTCAAGCCATCACAGCCTATACACGTTACACCTATAGTAGTCCATAGGATACTATATCCAGAATATATGTGTGTGAAATAACCACAAGCCATTACATCCCTCTACACACATATATGGGTAAAACTAACCACTGTGCCTACCAGCACAAAGATCTACCAAGAGAAGAGAGCAGGGCAAAAGGTGGTAGTCATCCATTCAACCTCCCATCAGAATGTTGGGGTAAACACCTCCCCAGGGCTCAGAATCCCCGGGGTGTCAGTTTCCCTTACCGACAGTGTGGAGTAGCGTATAGAAACACAAAAATTACAGAATATATATAACTCACAACCACACTATGGGCATTACCTAGTCATAGGCACAACTGCAGCTAACGTCTCTCAGACTCCAGGCTACTACTTCTAAGACTAGGTATCCTATAAGCACACAACCATTTGAAGAGATTTATTAGATTACTCCATTCTCATTTTATCAGTTCCACTGTACGTTAATTAATTCTTTAAACATTAATTAACCATGAGCAATTTACCACATTAAACTAAATTGGCATCACATTCAAAAACTGCTCCTTTTTAGGATTCACATCACTATTAAATTCCAGTTTCTCCATCCCCGTGGATTATCACCATTTAGACAAACTTTCATTATGGAATTACCTTCCCCATATTCCCAGGCATTCTAGAAAAGCATCCTATTCTACTAAACACAAAGGGCTCAACACGGTGAGTATATATACTACCTGTCGAGTCTTTGCTGCCTATAGCAAGAGCATAGACCCATCCTCCATCGAGAGGCTAAACACGGAAAGCATGTGGCATAACCCACGTGTCTTCGCCTCCTTCGGAAAGAGGCTAAGCAAAACCAGCTGCCTTGAGCAGTGGGGAAAGGTAAAGCAGATAAACAACCAAACCAAACCACCAACATCAAACCATCACATTCATCTATACCATCATCCTTGGTGTCCTCCCCGACACCCACATGCATAAACCGATGCATCTCTCCACACTAGGCGTCATCCGCTGCCACAACCACAAGTCCACGTGCCTCCACATATCACAACAGCCATCCAGGCTCACCTCAAATCACAAGCAGCAGGAAATCAAAGATCACAAAATGGTCTCTCCGCCCTTTAACAAGGCATTCAGCCTTCATACAAGATGAGCACTCAGAGCTCCAAACCACAAGGCATTCAACCTTACAAGAAAGCGGGTAACTCAGAACCCTTTTTGAAATTATAGAACTAATAGTTCTTTAATCCATCTTGAATTAACAGATTCATTAACATGCCTCTTTATCTTTAGCCAATTATTTAACAAATAATTCCGGCATTACGTTCTTTATCAATTTCTATCATGAACGTGAAACTAATTAAAGAAAATCATAGATATTACTCTATCTAGGAAAAACATAAGTCAAACCGTTATCACGGTAAAAAGCAACAACATGCGATCAACCAATTCTTTTAATATGGTTCAAGTATTTAATTAGGTCAATTTCATTGTGATCTAAAGGACTAAATCATGCTAATTATATGATTGCACATACACAATTAGAGAAGCCATGAATCCCCTACCTCGAAGAGTTCTTGACGTCCTTTATCCACACAACGGGTCACAGTCCTCTTCTCCTCACGACAGCTGCATCCACCGGAGGATGCCACGGTACGACAGTACCAACCAACCCCAAGAAAAACCATTAGAACCATGGATATTACATGCTAATATGGAAGGAAGAACATGAGAAGGTGATCCTTGAAGGAACGATGATAAAACATACCTTATATGGAAGAACGATCGACACAACTTGGTTGCATCAAACAGAGCGGAACTGATCCGAGTAACGTTTGACTGTGAAACTCCTACGGGAATGATTGCAAGGTTCTAGCGTCTCGTAGATGAGAACCAGGAGGAAGAACAATGAAGAATGATATCTCGTTCCCTTAAAAAAATATATTAGAGAGGCGACGGTTTAAGATCCGATTTATTCTCCATTAAAAACGGATCGTATTAACCCACGCGGTTTGACCAAGTAAAAACATCCCGGCCTTAGGAATAATTAATATAGGATTTATGGCCTTTGAATCGGCCTTAAAGTCCTTAAAATAAGGTTTTAAAAGTATTTTACGTCAAAGAAAACGTCAAATTTGCGAAGTTGGAAACACTGTTCACATACTCAAAATTTGGCAAAGTATGGAATCGGTAGCTCTCATGAAGTCTGGAAACACTGTACAAGTCCACCGATAGAACCTCACCGATAGAAACACTGTTCAAGTCTACCGATAGAAGTCCACCGATAGAACCTCACCGATAGAAACACTGTTCAAGTCTAACGATAGAAGTCCACCGATATAACCTCACCGATAGAAACACTGTTCAAGTCTACCGATAGAAGTCCACCGATAGAACCTCACCGATAGAAAAACTGTTCAAGTCTACCGATAGAAGTCCACCGATAGAACCTCACCGATAGAAACACTGTTCAAGTCTACTGATAGAAGTCCATCGATAGAACCTCACCGATAGAAACACAGTTCAAGTCTACCGATAGAAGTCCACCGATAGAAACACTGATCACTGAACCTCATCGATAGAAACACAGTTCAAGTCTACCGATAGAAGTCCACCGATAGAACCTCACTGATAGAAACACTGTTCACTGATCCTCACCGATAGAAACACTATTCAAGTCTACTGATAGAAGTACACCGATAGAACCTCACCGATAGAAACACTGTTCAAGTCTACCGATTGAAGTCCACCGATAGAACCTCACCAATAGAAACACTGTTCACTGAACCTCACCGATAGAAACACTGCTCACCTACCGATACTGTTCATAAAACTGGAAACACTGTTCCCAGAACTAGAAATTTGGAAAAGTGTTAGCCGAGCTACTGCTAGACTGTGGCTACCAGTATACCCAGCTACCGGTAGGATGTGGCTACCGGTAGACCGAGCTACTGGTAAGCGGTGGCTACCGGTAGGCAGCATCTACCGGTAACCGGTAGGCATCAGCTACCAGTAACCGGTAGGCAGCTGCTACCGGTAGATCGAGATACCGGTAGGCAGCAGCTAACGGTAGACCGAGCTACCGGTAAGCGGTGGCTACCGGTAGGCAGCAGCTACCGGTAACCAGTAGGCATCAGCTACCGGTAACCAGTAGGCATCAGCTATCGGTAACTGGTAGGCAGCAGCTACCAGTAGACCGAGCTACCGGTAGGCAGCAGCTACCGGTAGACCGAGCTACCGGTAGGCAGCAGCTGGGGGATAAGTCACCTTGACCTCCCGGAACACCTCCAACACCACATTTTCACAAAGTAATGGACCAGGGAGGTCAGGGCCATTACATTAGATACCTCTCAAAACCTTCTCGTCCTCGAGAATTAAAAACCAACCCTGAAGAAAAGAGGGGTCTGAACAACCACCCCATAAGATACCTCTTAGGGGAAAGCCACCATGAGTTGTTCAAAAGCAGGAACAAAACTACGACATCCGAGAGTATGGAAACAAACAATCCATAACCAAACAATCCAAACATAACATCACATCAAAGGTACATAAATAAAACATGAAAGGTCCAACCACAAAGAAAACATCATTACATGAAAGGAGTTAAACATTAAACAACTCTGGGTACTGAGAACGTATCTGTGACTCACGCTCCTAGGTACTCTCCTCCATGCCACTGTGTCGCCACAAGACACGAACTAAGGGGATAGAACGCCCACGCAACACCTTCTCCTTGTGGTCTTGGATCTCCACAGGTCGCTCCTCGAAGGTTGCATCATCGTCAATATCGATCTCTCCCCAATCGATAACATGAGATTCATTATGAAGATAACGACGGAGCTGTGATACATGGAAAACATCATGTATCCGACTCATCTTAGGGGGAAGTGCTACTCGATATGCCACAGCTCCAACACAAGATAACACCTCGAAAGGCCCAAAAAACTGGGGAGAAAGCTTACTTCCACGACCAAAACTTCGCTACCCATGATGGGGAGTCACCTTTAGAAACAAATGATCCCCAATATTAAACTCTAACGGTCTTCTTCTTTGATCAGCATATGATTTCTGACGATCCTGTGCTGTCTTCATCCTCTCACGAATCACCTGAACCATATCTATTGTATTCTGCACTAGTTCTGGTCCGAGAATTGCTGACTCTCCGACCCCAGTCCATCACAACGGAGAACGGCATGTTCGGACATAAAAGGCTTCAAACGGCGCCATACTGATGGTAGAGTGGAAACTATTATTGTAAGCGAACACTACCAAGGGTAAGTGCTTCGTCCATGAACCTCCAAAATCAAGAACACAAGAGCGCAACATGTCTTCAAGAGTCTAGATGGTTTGCTCTGTCTGACCATCCGTTTGAGGATGAAAAGCAGTGCTAAGGCACAGTTGAGAGCCAAAAGAATGCTGGAGACCTCTCCACACCCTGGAGGTAAAATGAGGATCTCGATCAGAAATGATCGTCCTAGGTACTCCATGGAGTCTCACCACCTCCTCTAGATACTGCCTCGACAAAACTTCCACTGAGCTCGACTCCTTGATCGCTATGAAGTGGGATGATTTTGTTAAACAATCCACTACCACCCATATAGCATCATTTCCTCCCGGAGCTCGAGGTAAACCTGTAACAAAGTCCATTGAGATGTCCTCCCACTTCCACTGAGGAATCTCTAAGTGCTGGAGAAGACCACCAGGAACACGGTGTTCGGCCTTCACCTTCTGGCAGACTAAACATCGAGACACACATTCTGCAACTGTATGCTTCAGCCCAGGACACCAAAACTGACTCCTCAAGGGTCGGTACATCTTCGTCACACCAGGATGTACCGCCAAGGGTGAACTATGGAACTCTCGGAGAACCGTCTCGCGCATCTCCAAGGGAACAAAAATCCTTCCATGATACAACACTCGGTGTTGTTCATCCTCCGACCAACCATCAGGGGCCTCACCACATACAACTCTGTCTCTCCAAACTTCCACCTCTAGGTCACCCAACTGAGACTCTTCCACCTTCTGCATCAGGGATGACTGCACCGTCATCTGGAAAAGACAACCTCTACCCCCCAACTTCTCCCATATCAAGATGCAAAGCTGATAGCTCTTCCATCACTCTCCAAGAATCACCAGATTCACGCACAACATCATTACGTATCTTTCGGCTTAGTGCGTCAGCTACAACATTCCCTTTTCCAGGTGTATACGATATTTCAAAGTCGTATTCCTGCAAGAACTCCATCCACCAACGCTGCCTCAAGTTCAAGTCACGTTGGGAGAAAACATACCTCAAAATCTTACGATCGGTGAAAACCAAAAAGTGCTCACCAATGAGGTAATGTCTCCACAACTTCAGAGCAAACACCACGGATGCCAACTCAAGATCATGGGTGGCGTAGTTGCATTCATGTGGACGTAACTGCCGAGACCCATAAGAAACAACTGACCCCTGCTACATGAGAACATAGCCTAGCCCCAGATGTGAATCATCACAGAAAACATCAAACTGGACTCCCTCCGCTGGAAGACAAAGGACTGGAGCACTTACCAACTATTCCTTTAGATACTCGAAAGCTGTCTGACACTGATCAATCCATATGAATTCTTGATCCTTCCTGGTCAAAGCTGTCAGAGGAGTCGCAACTCGAGAGAAATTGGCTACAAACCTCCTATAATAGACTGCAAGACCAAGGAATCTTCGCACCTCTGACACGGTCTTGGGGGCTGGACAAGACACCACTGCTTCTATCTTCGAAGGATCCACAGCTACTCCCTATTGGGACACAACATGACCCACGAAACGAACTTCTCGAGCCCAGAACTCACACTTGGACAACTTCCCAAACAACTGATGTTGGCGAAGAACTCCCAAAACGGCTCGTAGATGCTCTACATGCTCTTCTTCAGATGTGGAGTACACAAGGATGTCATCGATAAAAACCACAACAAACTTGTCCAAGAATTCACGGAACACAGCATTCATCAACCCCATGAAAACAGCTGGAGCATTCGTCACACCGAATGGCATTACAACAAACTCATAATGCCCATAATGACAGCAGAAAGCAGTCTTCAGGATATCCTCATACTTTACACGCATCTGATGATATCCTGACCGCAAGTCTATCTTTGAGAACCAACTTGCACCCTTCAGTTGATCGAATAGGTCATCAATACGCGGGAGAGGATAGCGGTTCTTTATTGTCACTTTGTTTAACCGAAGATAATCGACGCACAACTGCAAACTGCCATCAGGCTTTTTCACAAACAAAACTACTGCACCCCACAGTGACACACTTGGCCGAACAAAACCACACTGCAACAGACCGTCGAGCTGAATACGTAGCTCTCATAACTCAGAAGGGGCCATCCTATACGGAGACATAGAGATAGGATACGCTCCTGGCTGTAGCTCGATCCCAAACTCGATCTCTCGTCGAGGGGGTAAGGATACAACCTCTTCTGGAAAGACGTCAGGGTACTCCTCTACGACCCTAGGAAACTCCAACTGTTGAACCTCTGAAGAACTCAGCGTCATCCCATCCATCATGGATGATAAGGATGGAACTCATCTATGACTCATCCGAGGATCTCTCTCACCAACAAACACCACTTTCTCTCCATCTTCATCAAAGAAAATTACCTTCTTCCTGTAGCAATCCACAACAGCCTGCACCGAATACAACCAATCCATGCCAAGTATGACATCATATGGTTGTATTCGCAAACATAAGAAATCTCCCCAAGAGCGGTGTTGCCCCAACACTAGCTCACAGTCTCTACATACTTCAAACAAGTCAGCTCGACCTCCAACTGGCGTAGTCAACGCCAAGGGCACTGGAATCCTCTCTACCTCAAGTCCCAAAGCATGGACAAGGGTAGGTGATATGTAGGAGTGTGTTGCTCTTGAATCAAACAAGGCATACACCAAGGTAGAAAACAAGCAAAGGGTACCTCGAACGACATTTGGCTCGCCTGGGGCTGGTAACGCTAGAGCATGAAGCTGACCACGACCTCCTCCACGGCCTCTCTGACCCTGATGACGACCACCACCATGGCCGCGCTATGCTCTCTGAGGACGGGGAGCGTCATGGGGCTGTCCTCTGCCTTCTCCATCTACCCTTTGGTGATCTAAAACTGGTGCAACCTACTGCTGCTTCCTCGGCTGGAACTACCTCAACGGAGGAACCGGGAGTGGAGCGCCCGGTGCACGATGACTGCTCTGAAAAGTCGAGCACTCCCGCTGCTGATGACCACGACCACCACAAGAAAAACAAGCGCCTGATCCCTTGGCATAGGTCTGAGAGTTGCTGCCTCCAGAGAAACGAGATGGGAAGGGCTGGGACCTACCCCCAGGTGAACGAAAACTCTTCTGTCCTGAAAACCGGGAACCCCGGACCACAGCTCTACTTCGTGAGGAATCATGACGATTCCCCTCTCGTGACGATCCAGTCCTGGCCAAAGTCCTCTCAACAACCTCTGCCCTCGCCAGCACCTCAAGATATGTCTTCAGCATAAATGGGCTGACCTGGCGCTGGATCTCTGGACGCAAAGCCTCCTCGAAATGCCTCGCCCTGGCCTCATCATCTGGTAACAGGTCTGAAGCATATCGTAGAAGGTTCCTGAAACGGATTCCAAACTCTCGAGCACCGGAGCTCCCCTGCCGAAGGGTGAGAAGCTCCTGGCGACTGGACACCTTCGCAGTCGATGAAAGAAACTCGACTCTAAACCTGTCTCGAAACTCCTCCCACGAGATCCCTGACTCCTCACGATCACCGAGGTACAAGAACCACCACTGCCTCGCTACTCCATGCAGCATCGTCACAACCAAGGACACCCAGTGTTCCTTCCGAGCACGAATCGAACTGAAGCCTATCTCGATCTCCTCCAACCAGTCTTCTGTGACTGCATCTGAAATGGAGCCCTCATACTTCTGTAGACTCTGTCGCTGAAACTCTCGAAGTGTCTTCCTCCAAGTGTCATCTTCGTCAACCTCTACTCGGCGGCGATCTACTGGAACAGCCTGATGGGCATCTTCTGGGAAAACCTGACGAGGACGTCGACTAGGAGCCATACCTGCAAAATAACAACTGTTAGAGCTCCTAAGCTTGGAATATGGAAGACTAAAAATTAATTAATTAATTGTTTTGTTTTATTTATTTTAGGTTACCTGTCCCAAGGTCTACCCATTCAAACACAAGCGCAAAGAATAATGATGCATGATCCTTTCCTAGGTCTCTGCCCTGCAACCAGTATCACTTTGTTTAGTATCCATCGTAAGCTTAAAGGTCCGTGCAACAGATCATAGGGGGACCTAAACGCCTATGTATCTGCCGGTCTCTAGTGTTTACCACACTTTCTAAACATGAATGACACCGTTTCCCTACCATCCCATGCATCCTCACCTGTGCTTAACTCCAAACTCCATCCTATCCCTCAACCAGACCTCTGATACCACTCTGTCATGACCCCCTCCCCACAAAGTGTACCCCTCCTAGTCCGGCAATGTGAGAAGGGAGATAATGACCCCCGAGTCCCGCCTCCAGTAGGCCCCGGGTTGGCGACTAGAACCGAGGGTATAATACACACACAAAATGGGAGGAATTACCCTCTAAGAGAACACATGCAGAAGAGAGAGATAGAATAGACTCCAATCAACTCCAACTTAGAACTGAGATATAAAAGGAAACCAAGTACATATATGAAATGTCGTGCAAAAGTACTACAACTGAAAGGGGGAAAACTAAAAGTACCCAAAAGAAAGTGAAACGGCAGCGACCATAATCCCGAATAGCTCCTCCTCCAACCGCAAGCTCGTAGTAACCAGCTTGATCTCCAACCTGCTCCAAGTGACCTGAAAAACAGTTTATATGTACATAGGGTGGGTATAATAGTATACTCAGTAGGATCCTCCCCAAGCCTCTCGTGAAAAAGTAAAGAAAGCATGCTAAAGCCCAGTGAACAACAAGTGAAACTAACTCGTTACCTAAACAGGAATACTAAGTTACCAACCTCACCATGGCTACTCTCACCAAGTAATGCATAAAAGAATATAGCATATAGTAAATAATATTAAGGGTACCCCGCTACTACTTCCCCACTGGTTTGCCACTTTTCCCCAATGACATACGTCCTGTGCATCTCTCTCCAAAGGCTTGCCCGCAGACACCTGGGCTGAGCTCCACAACCTGCACCACGTGCACCACAAAGGCTTGCCCGCAGACACCTGGGCTAAGAACCACACCATCCTCGCAACCAAATTAACCAGGTAGTTTCCGGGAGCCACCATAGCTCGTATAACGTGTATCATACGTCGATTATTATACCTCGAGCCATCACAGCCCATACGCCGAGTGAGGATCCTCAAGCCATCACAGCCTATACACGTTACACCTGTAGTAGTCCATAGGATACTATATCCAGAATATATGTGTCTGAAATAACCACAAGCCATTACAGCCCTCTACACACACATATGGGTAAAACTAACCACTGTGCCTACCAGCACAAAGATCTACCAAGAGAAGAGAGCGGGGCCAAAGGGGGAGTCAGCCATTCAACCTCCCATCAGAATGTTGGGGAAAACACCTCCCCAGGGCTCAGAATCCCCGGGGTGTCAGTTTCCCTTACCGACAGGGTGGAGTAGCATATAGAAACACAAAAAGTACAGAATATATATAACTCACAACCACACTATGGGCATTACCTAGTCATAGGCACAACTGCAGCTAACGTCTCTCAGACTCCAGGCTGCTACTTCTAAGACTAGGTTTCCTATAAGCACACAACCATTTGAAGAGCTTTATTAGATTACTCCATTATCATTTTATCCATTCCATTGTATGTTAATTAATTCTTTAAACATTAATTAACCATGAGCAATTTACCACATTAAACTAAATTGGCAGCACATTCAAAAACTGCTCCTTTTTAGGATTCACATCACTATTAAATTCCAGTTTCTCCATCCCCGTGGATTATCACCATTTAGACAAACTTTCATTATGGAATTACCTTCCCCATATTCCCAGACATTCTAGAAAAGCATCCTATGCTACTAAACACAAAGGGCTCAACACGGTGAGTAGATATACTACCCGTCGAGTCTTTGCCGCCTATAGCAAGAGCATAGACCCATCCTCCATCGAGAGGCTAAACACGGAAAGCATGTGGCATACCCGGCCTGTTTTCGCCTCCATCGGAAAGAGTGTAAGCAAAACCAGCTGCCTTGAGCAGTGGGGAAAGGTAAAGAAGATAAACAACCAAACCAAACCATCAACATCAAACCATCACATTCATCTCATACCATCATCCTTGGTGTCCTCCCCGACACCCACATGCATAAACCGATGCATCTTGCCACACTAGGCGTCATCCGCTGCCACAACCACAAGTCCACATGCCTCCACATATCACAACATCCATCCAGGCTCACATCAAATCACAAGCAGAAGGAAATCAAAGATCACAAAATGGGATCTCGGCCCTTTAACAAGGCATTCAGCCTTCATACAAGATGAGCACTCAGAGCTCCAAACCACAAGGCATTCAGCCTTACAAGCAAGCGGGTAACTCAGAACCCTTTTTGAAATTATCGAACTAATAGTTCTTTAATCCATCTTGAATTAAAAGATTCATTAACATGCCTCTTTATATTTAGCCAATTATTTAACAAATAATTCCGGCTTTACGTTCTTTATCAATTTCTATCATGAACGAGCAACTAATTAAAGAAAATCATAGATATTACTCTATCTAGGAAAAACATGAGGCAAACCGTTATCACGGTACAAAGCAACAACATGCGATCAACCAATTCTTTTAATCCGGTTCAAGTATTTAATTAGGTCAATTTCATTGTGATCCAAAGGACTAAATCATGCTAATTCTACGATTGCACATACACATTTAGAGAATCCATGAATCCCCTACCTCGAAGAGTTCTTGACGTCCTTTATCCACACAACGGGTCACAGTCCTCTTCTCCTCACGACAGCTGCATCCACCGGAGGATGCCACGGTACGACAGTACCAACCAACCCCAAGAAAACCCATTAGAACCATGGAGATTACATGCTAATATGGAAGAAAGAACAAGAGAAGGTGATCCCCGAAGGAACGATGATAAAACATACCTTATATGGAATAACGATCGACATAACTTGGTTGCATCAAACAGAGCGGAACTGATCCGAGTAACGTTTGACTGTGAAACTCCTACGGGAATGATTGCAGGGTTCTAGTGTCTTGTAGATGAGAACCAGGAGGAAGAACAATGAACAATGATATCTCGTTCCCTTAAAAAAATAAATTAGAGAGGCGACGGTTTAAGATCCGATTTATTCTCCATTAAAAACGGATCGCATTAACCCACGCGGTTTGACCAAGTAAAAACATCCCGGCCTTAGGAATAATTAATATAGGATTTATGGCCTTTGAATCGGCCTTAAAGTCCTTAAAATAAGGTTTTAAAAGTATTTTACGTCAAAGAAAACATCAAATTTGCGAAGCTGGAAACACTGTTCACATACTCAAAATTTGGAAAAGTATGGAATCGGTAGCTCTCATGAAGTCTGGAAACACTGTACAAGTCCACCGATAGAACCTCACCGATAGAAACACTGTTCAAGTCTACCGATAGAAGTCCACCGATAGAACCTCACCTATAGAAACACTGTTCATGTCTACCGATAGAAGTCCACCGATAGAACCTCACCGATAGAAACACTGTTCAAGTCTACCAATAGAAGTCCACCGATAGAACCTCATCGATAGAAACACTGTTCAAGTCTACCGATAGAAGTCCACCGATAGAACCTCACCGATAGAAACACTGTTCAAGTCTACCGATAGAAGTCCACCAATAGAACCTCACCGATGAAAACACTGTTCACTGAACCTCACCGATAGAAACACTGTTCAAGTCTACCGATAGAAGTCCACCGATAGAACCTCACCGATAGAAACACTGTTCAAGTCTACAGATAGAATTCCACCAATAGAACCTCACCGATAGAAACATTGTTCACTGAACCTCACCGATAGAAACACTGTTCAAGTCTACCGATAGAAGTCCACCGATAAAACCTCACCGATAGAAACACTGTTCAAGTCTACCGATAGAAGTCCACCGATAGAACCTTGCCGATAGAAACACTGTTCACTGAATCTCACCGATAGAAACACTGTTCACCTACCGATACTGTTCATAAAACTGGAAACACTGTTCTCAGAACTAGAAATTTGGCAAAGTGTTAGCCGAGCTACTGCTAGACTGTGGCTACCAGTATACCCAGCTACCGGTAGGATGCGGCTACCGGTAGACCGAGCTACTGGTAAGCGGCGGCTGCCGGTAGGCAGCAGCTACCGGTAGACCGAGCTACCGGTAAGCGAAGGCTACCGGTAGGCAGCAGCTGGGGGATAAGTCACCTTGACCTCCCGGAACACCTCCAACACCACATTTTCACAAAGTAATGGACCAGGGAGGTCCGGGCCATTACATGTATGAAGTTCATAGGGGGTTTTGATATCATGGTAGTTGAATATATGGATTCAGTGACATGGTAGTGGAACAATGGGAGTAATTGATGGATGTGGCATCCGACCTCATACATTCTTTGTAGTGTAAGGATGGGATGATCACTAATTCATGGTGGTTTAGTAATGGGATTTCGGTGGTGCAGAAATGGTGAGAGGATGCTCTAGTCATCATACATCATTCGGCCTTTATAGTCACAAGATTAGTTTGAAATCACAAACATGGATGAAGGGTCTCAAAGAAGATGATGCCTTTTTAGAAGTAGCGATAGAAGGGGGTTCTCTAGTGGTGGAATGTGAGTTCCAAAAAAATCTCCTAAGGCTTACATGGAGGTTGTTCAGTGGTTAATAGTTGGTGGAGGTATATGGTGTGGTTTAAAGTGGAAACTACTCAATGATGGATCATGAGTCACCAATGGAATACTATCCAATAGTGTCACATGATTCATAAGTGGATCAATAGAAGCTCAAGATCCACTAAGGTCATAAATGGTGGCCCACGATTCATCATTGAGGAAACTCTCTAATATTGACTCACAATGAACTGTTGGATCAATAGTGTCTTATGATGCACTGTTTCATACAATTATTGCATATCGGTCACTAGTGAAAAAATATCCAATGTTGTATCAAATGTCATAATTGGGGAAAATATCCAATGGTGGCTCAGGTGGAATCACTGGAGTTGATAAGAGACACACTCCTTACTGGTGTGGTGGTTGAAGTGTGCAATGGGTAGAAGAGAATCTGATTCATGTAGCGTTATCAATGGATGGATGAACTGTGAATTTGCTCATTTTGGTCACCATATTTATAATGCATGATCCATGGTGTCCGGGTTCCTTCTATGTTAGAAAATACTTGACACCTAGCTTTGTAGATGTGGTCTTTGTCGTTTTCTGAGAGTTGTAGTAGTTGGTAGTGAGGAAGAGCGACAAAGATAGAGGAATTTCAATTTCCGAGTAGGGGTACACACATTATTTTTAAAGGTGAATATTACCCAAAAAATAACATCCCACACAAAACATTTTAAACAAAAAGGTGATCATTTATAAATAAATCCACACAAATCTCACCCCAATGATGTTGTGTGGGTGTCGAACTACACCCACCTGCCACTGTGCACCAGCCTGTACTAGTGATTCCTTCCTTTCACTACTCCATGGGTATCAGACTAAAATGATAGTTCTTTTGGGATGTGTCTTAGTTATGATCCTCATGGTCTTGATCTCCCATGTCTCGCTACACGATCTTGATACTCTCATGATCCACTAGCTCTAGAAGTCACTCATGGTGGGTTGCAAAATTGACTATCCCTGTAAGGATAGCTATGTGGTGTGTGGTACCTTGTTAAGGTCTGCAGATATCCTGACCAATTTTTTTATACACAAAAAGTGTATCAATGAAATTTGTATTCAATATAGTGTATAAAATAAATTCCCAATTTAAACACATAAGCAATTATTTCATTTTTTACCACTTTGATAGAATATTTCAAATCACCAAACATTTAATTAAAACAATTGAAATCCTGAGTATATTCATTGAAATTTTTTTGATATTTAGTGGATTGGTCAACCAAACATGCATTAAAATATCAGTTTTTCAATTTTCATAGTTTTTTTTATTTTTCTGTTACTTTGGAAATATTCAAATAGCTTCATTATATTACTTGATGTATGTTTTGAAAGTAAATTATGATGGTGGAAAATGTCATGGAATGATATTTTCCATCTCTTTCTAGGACCTATAGTGGAGGTAAATATAGGATAGTTGATGAATGAAATATAGAAGTGGTCATGTATTAGAATATATGGGCTCAGTTAAGATCAATCTTGATGTTTGAATAGTGGTTGTGAGTGTTGGATTTGGTTTTAGAGGTATAAGAATATTGTGTTAAAAACGACATTATAGAAGCATGTCAGGAATTATGGAAGTGAAATAGAGACAATTGAATAGGGATTCATGAATGATCTAGTGTAGGATATTATTTTTTATGATCATAGAGTCTTCTCTAGGTTGAAATTTATTAAGGGTAAGGTTGTGCGATATGATGTATGTACGCATGGTATAATTTAAAAATGATTTTTTTCTTTTGGTTTGGTGAATGGGATAGTTTATTATTTGTTTTTTATTATGTAATTACAACATTTATAATGACTTTAAATGAGTATTTTATATGTGCAAAAAATTAGGTAATGAATATCAATGGTTTTGGGAGCATCAAGGGGGTTCATGTCATTGAGTTCTGGTTGGTAGAATGGTATCTAGTGGTGTAGGGTTGGTGCATTAATATAATTAACCATAAATACCATCCTTGTGTCAAAAAATATATAGGCTCATAGTTTGATAAACCATGTGGCATGTATCATGAAATCATGTTATTATCATTAGTGAATTGTATAAATTTTTCCTGTTGGGTGCATTGTTTCCTTAATAGTGTGTCATAACCATGGGGGTGGATGGACTTGTACAGTGTAGGATGAATTTCCTGGAAAACAATGCATAAAATTGTAGTCCCTTTAGAATGCTATAAATAACCACCCCCCTATAATTATTTTTTCCTTCACACTTTCTCCTCTTCTCATGTGTGTGCATCCCCCAATAACTCTCTCCACTTCTCACCACCAACCACCTTTAATGTTTGGTATTTTAAACTCATTCCATCCACATTTTATTTTGGTACTTTTCCTCGAGTGGTTTCTCATCCTTTCATCCTTTGTTCTCTCAAATTTTGTTTTCTTTGAAATCCATTAATATTTCTTTAAAAATGATTAGATGTAAATTATGTTCATTGGCCTTGTGTTATATTAAAACGATGAAAACATAGTTTTTAAGGGTGTATGTAAATTTTTTAAGTGAATTTCAGGTATCCATAAAATTAACAATAGTATTGGACAATATTATTATAATATATAAAAGGTACTAGAATTAAGACCTATGTTTTGGGGTTGAAAACTTGATGGGATGTTGGCATGCGATGGAGTGTTTTAGGTGTTAAAATTTCTCTCTGAAAACATGAATTATCCTATATAAAATAGGTGTCAGACTGATAATCTTGGAAATTATAGTATACAATATGTTTTAGGTTCCATACTAACAATTTGAAAAATGGTTTTATTCTATATTGTTTGGGATGTTTGACTGGTGATCTAAATCCATGGGTTAGGAGTCAGACTGATCTATTAGGCCCGATGTATTCTATATGGTTTGGGATTTTGTACTGGCACTCCGCAACTGTGGTTTAGGTATCTGATTGATTATATAGAAACGTGTATCTCCTATAAAAGGTGTGATTATATTAGATTAATAATCCGTGGTGACAAGAATTAAATAATTAATAAAATCCTTTTATTTTTTATTATGTGCCACCCTCTTTTTTGTGGGTCAAATGACCATCATTGGCTAAAGCATGTTTGGTTAGCTTCAGTGTCTCCTTAGACCTCAAGGGCCAAATAAAGAATTAAAATGATTGTTTTAAATAGTTTCTTAAATTATATATTTTTTATTATTCCCTTGTATAACTAAGTAAATTATTTCAGTGACTGGTTATTTCATTAGACACTCTTCGTGGTGGCCTACGTAGTTTTAATCACACCCCACTTATGTTTCCAATTAACATGGGTACCCAAGTAACTCTCACCTATTAATTGTAGTCATGTGTGTAAAATGAGGGCCAATAAGGTTTTTTTAATTATGGTAATGATATCGTGGGTGGTATTAGTAGAATGGATGAGATTCATCTTTGAGATTAATTGGGGGAAATTTGATTATTTTATTTTCTTTTGGGGAATTCTTATAACTTTCCTAGAGGGTAGTCATTTGTATATATGTCTTGGATAATTAGGCCTTTACTAAATTTCATCTATTTTTCTGTCTTTTGTTTAATTATCTCATACAACATTAATTTTTGTTGGTGGTGTAATGTATTTACTTATTCATATGTTGTTGTGAACTATGATAAAAAGGGAATAGTCTCATATGGTACCCCCATAGTCATCTGGAACTATTTAGAAGCAAATGGAATATTTTGATGCATGCCCGAGGTATTGTGTAGAACCTGTCTGGCTACTATATATATCGTTAATAGGTCAAGGATGTTAAAATTTCACTCATATTTAATAAAATGTTTTTATTATTTATTTTCAAAATATCATTTGTTCTTTGGCTTATAAAATTAATATTATAGAATATTGGTGGTATTATAATATTATTTATTCTCCCACACTATATAGATAGTTTAGTGTCCATGTAGTGTTTGATATGAATAATGTTGTTTAAAGGAAATAAACTACCTATTTTGGTGTTATTCAATAGTTACCCATTGGATCTATAGTGATAACACATTATGGAGGCATCCATATGTCTTAGAGAGGATAATTTATTTTTAATATTAGATATATTTTTAGATAAATTTTGGGACTCTAATCGAAGGTCCTCATTGGTTGATCTATTATTTATATCTACTATTATATTTTGTGTCACATCTTAATGTGTTATGAAATGATAATATTTTTAATTATTTAATTTAATGATATATATAAATATATATCGTTCAATTTGTTTATTACTTTTCATATATTATTCTTTTTTGGTTGAGTTTAATTTAAATAAGATTTTTTAATTTTGCAAGGAAATTCCAATATATTGGAATTTTATATAAAATTTACAATATAATTATGTGTGTTCTTTATTGGACTTAATTAAGAGTAAAATCAATCCCATAATTATGTGTTTGCTTCCTTTGTAAATTATGTTAACCTATATTGATCTTGTTGAGATTTAGACACTCGGAAATACCATTTTAGGTATATGAATGGGATATTCATGATGATATGTTATAGTTAATGATAATTGTAAATTCACCATGCATCAATGATGTATTTCTTAATATTTATTTTTTAAAAATAACATGGTTATATTGTATTATTTTTTAAGAATTAATTAAGCAAGTAATCATTAATTTCCAAAAATTATTGAAAAACGTGGTCTATATTCATATTTATTTAACTTTCTATGAAATATATATTACCTAAAACCTTCATTCATCTTTATTTCATCTTATATTCAACCTACATGAAAAGATGCGATCATTTTCAAATTTTTGGGTAACATGAAAAACTAGAGATCTGAGTAGTTTTAAACCATAAAAAATATATTATTATACTGAAATGGCTGATTTTGATTTATAGTATATAGTGGGATAAAATGGGACATTTTTTTAAAATTCATAAAATGGAAAAGTTTATTTATTTTTAATTCTAATAGATATAGAATTATCAAGGAAAATTATGTTAATATTATGGTCAATAATAATGGACCAACCACTTAAGAGTAATTAATTCTAATTTATGAATTAAATAAATATATTCAAATAATGGATAAGTTGAAATCCACGCAGACATATAATTTTCTGAATTAGGTTAATTTTTCCAATGTTATAAGTTATATAGGGTGAAAATGTGTCATCAAAAGAAAGGACAAAATTAGTGTAAGATTATTTACCTTTTAGTCATGTTTTATGTAAATAAAGATGATAAAAAAACTAGAATTGAATAAGAAGAATCATTATTAATACTTAAAAAAAATTATATCCATTAGAATAATTATATCCATTATATAACACAACATCAAAAAAATTCGATCCATAAGAAGTTACAAAGATGTATAATTTGAATCTATATTTTTCTGGACATAATCTTGATTTTTAAGGTTATAATATTCATTTTAACAAGGTAATTGATATTTTATTTATAACTAATGAAGGATATTCATTTTTTATTCAAATATTAGTCGGATTATATTTTATTTAAAGTTATATTATTCAATTACATATTACTAAATGGAATTGACACTAATAATTTTTGTTTGCAGGGGTTTATATTGAGAAAATATTCTCAATCATACGATTATAAGAAACAACATATTTCATTGGTTTTCTCATATATTTGTAAAAATAAATAGGATTTTCAAGATTAAATCAAGGTATACATATTATTATGAGGTTGGATTCCCCCTCACTATCTGAGGGGTCTCTCTCCTCTCATTTAGGGGTTTTCTTTCTATCTAGAGCTAGTGAATTATCACATAATTAGCTCTTTTCCCCAAATCCTTATTCATTGTATTCAATTTTAATTATATTCTTTAATTATTTTTTTTACTAATTTACTATTATTCAATTCATATTTTTTTATTCCACCTAGTGTTAATTTCTCATCATTTGTGTTTATTATTTCTACTATCAAGGTGTCTAATTTCTCTTAAATTATTTCTTATATCATAGGATTTCTTCTCACCTATCACGATTTTTATCCCTAGTATTTAATATCCCTCTAATAGTTCTTTTCTAGTGGTTTGATAGATCATTTTGTATTTATTATAATAGATTTATCAATCCAATAGTATTTTATGGTAAATTTAAATCTTAACCATCTTGGGTGGTATATTTTTTTGTCATATATATGTGGAGAGATAACATTTCATAATAATAACCATTTTTTTAATCTAGTCGAAAGGGATTAGATGGATAGTGTGGTGGAGAATTCGTATCTACAACAGTGGGGGGTTTCTTGGGTAGGTGGTTTGGTCCGGATATTGATTTTATAATTGGAATTTCTTTTTGTATTGTTTCTTTATTGTTAATATATGTTGTATTTGTTTTATATAATGGGTTATTGTTATAGAAAACATGATTTTCAAATTCATTTCATCCACTCTTCCTTATAAATTATAGCTTTTTCCAAATATTCATGTTATTTTACTAACTCTTTTTTCATTATTGACTTGAGGTGGTCTATCTATACTATAGAAAACCAGTTATGTGCTATCTCAAAGGTGAAGGAATGTTGAGTTTATATTTATCTATGGTAATGGATTTGATTGAGAATGGTCTAAATTGGTTTTCCAATATAGGAGGTTACTGGAGACATTTTATAGGATACTGGTTTTGTTAATATCCCCAAAATCAAATTTTAATAATGATGGTTATTAATTCAATGGTTGTGTTCCATTTTCTTTGTAATGTTATATAGGTATTTGGGTTTCCCTAAATATCCTTAGCATGGATTCATTTTCCATGCTATCTATGTGTATCATCTCAGAATTCAAACTTCTCAAATGGTGTTGAAGTTGTTTTTTCTACTATAGGTATAAAATTTATGGTGGAAACATCTGGTAGACATGGTTTCATACATGATTATATTGAAAACCATTCTATAATAAGGATTCATTCAATGGTTTCTTCTATTCATTATTGGTGGTGTCATTTTCATTAACAAATTAAAACATCATGTTCATAAAAAAATCATTATTTATAATTGTACTTTGGTGGATTTTTCATCACATATTTTGGGTTTCTGTGATTTTTTACTGATTTTTATTACTAAGAAATGGCTATGGGTGATAGTAATCAGTGAATTTCTATGTAAGAATAAATTTCACAATGGTGATAGTTATTGGTTTCACGTGTGGTAATTGAAAATGGTCATTATTTATTGTAGAAGTTGTAAAATTGGTTGTTGTGTGTATTGCTGATATCACTGGTTGATCCATTAATGGGTTATGATGTGGATCTTGGCATAAGGACTACACTGACTGGTGAACTATTGGATATGATGTTGGAATTTTCATTAATTTTTTAGGTTTATATTTTCTATGGAGGTATCTTTGTGGTGAGGAAATTGGTCTTAGTCTGGTTAATTATAATATAAGGTGATTTGAGCTTCTTGATAGGGGAAGGGATTAAGATATTTAGGTTATTCTATGAAATCAGGTACCTATAATCCCCCCCAATTTTTAATGGATTATCCCCATCATTTGGTTCATCTAAAAATACAAAAAAAATGGAATTTGAGTGAGAGAGTTATATATTTTTTTATAATAAGGAATTTATTCAGACCAATAATACATTAAAATGAGAAATATCAATAATATAGTGATAGACTATTTTAAAGACTCATTTTCATTCCTCTTCAAATGAAAATAACAACATGTCTACCATACCTACAAAATTAATTATATGGTCCATCATGTATTAAAATTTGTTTTCTAATCATAATTTTTCATATGTTTGTAACAGGATTAGAATGTAAAATTTTATTACTGGTGATGAAAAAAATATGTATTCTAAAAAATATATGGTTTCTTACAAGGACTAAGGATAAATTTTTTATATTTAACGGTGAAGAAATACCTTTTAAATGGGGTTATATTGATACAATTTTCCAAATATATATTGAGGATTTTAAATCACAATATTTTCGGAAAATAGTTCCAGGATTAGTTTGAGGAACACCAAGAAAAAATAATAGTTGAATTTATAACCAATTTATAATTAATCACAAAATAAAATGGGATTAAATATAATTTATTGATTAATATGTTCATTTCTAAAATTGATATATTCCCAAACATTTTGGATTTGATAATAATGGGGAAATTCTACAAACAAAATAACCAAGATGTTACTATAAATCTAAACATATTTTCTTATAATTTCATCTTATTGTTTTATTTGAATATCATGGTGATGTATAGATATGAATTATTATTAGATGATAATTTACTAAAACCTCTATAAAAAATAGTTTTTATAGTTGAAGCTAGTGGGTCATGTAGCATATATAGTTATTAGATACAAGGGAGATTTTATCTATTGAAATTTGTAGTATTAGAAATTATTCCCAAGAGAACAGTATTAATATTATGATTTTGTGAAAATGACTTTATCATGTGTTAAATTATTTATTATTGAAGAGGAATTATTTGTTATCAACAAATTATGTTGTGTTTCTTTAAAATGTTATAATGTGATAATAATTTTCTTAGTGTTTAAGGTTTATAGTCTATCCATATCCCAGACCCATTATGTATTTAAATATTTCAATGTGTGGTTATTCAGAACAATGATTTTATAAATTTATGTATAAAAACTATTTACATTGGTTTCCAAAAATCTTGTTGAATTAGATGCAAATTATCTTGATAAGTTCAATGTGGTTTTCCAAATTTATTTTTTAGAGAATCTCTATTGTGAATTAATCAATGAATCATTTCTATTGATATGTTCATGGAATGATATTAATGTTAAATTTCATCATTTGACCTTTATCCTATGTTATTTTATAATTAGATTCAAAAAAATATCACAAGGTAGTTTACTAATCAGGGATGGGATATCTCTCAAAGGCATATTATAAATTAATTTTTTTAAAGGCAGGGGCCTAAGCCTCATTTATCATTAAATAAAATCAAAGACCTCTTTAACTAAGTAGAGGGAGACCCATTACATAGCCCGATAGCCCAGTGGTCATTTATCCCATTACATGGCCTGTAGGCCCATTTTTTGGCCCAAGGCCCATTCTATGAGTATTACTGCTATAGTATCAGTGCTACTATAGTACCTTCCACTGCTATAGTACCATGCTGCCGCTACGGTGCTCGTTGTTGCTATAACGCTGCCACTGCTATAGTAGGCTACAGTACTGTTATAGTTATCTACGCTCAATGGGTTTTGAAACCCCGTATTTCGTGTAGGATTAAGGGGTGATTACCACTAAGTCAAAACCCCAACTACACGTATTATAAATTACTTTATTATGGGAAAGGTTATACACCATGATCCTCATGTTATTTGTATTAAGAAAGTTTAGGGTCATTCCTAATAAATTATATGAATTAATATAATTATCTTACTCAATAAGAAGATTAATATATTAGATTTCAATGATAAGGGGTTGAGATAACCCATGTCTCATTCTCATACTTGATTTCATGAGCAATAAAAACATGATATGGTACACGCATAGGTGATGTAGTAACATCCAACCATTTATTATTTATGTTATTATTTTTTTGTTAGATTATTTATATATAGTAGTAATATAAAAGGATAGAATAATTCAACAAATTACCTTCAAAATTTATAAGTTATTTCTCTAAATGATTTAAATATTTTATAATAATTATTCTGATTAAAATATTTAATCAAAATAAAATTATAGGTTTTAAATATTTTTACATCATTTAAGTTTTTTTCATGTTTGTGTCTATATATAGGATGTGTCTATATTTTTTTATTTTATATATGTATACAGTTATTAAAATAATCTCATAAATACTAAAATATAGGAATATATATGTAATAAATATTGATATTTGTAAATAATTGCGATTATTATTTTACACATTTATGAATGATATTTATTTCAACATGTTAATTATGATGTTAATTATGACTTATTTGACAATTTATTCTAATTTTTTAGTCTCGAAAATTAATAATTAATATAATTTAAAATAATAATCGACATAGCCAAATCATGGGAATGTGGTGACTATTAAAAAAAGGTAATAAAGGATTGTTACATAAATATAATATAAATAAATCATTTTGTTTGATCCGGCCATAATTATAAAATAATCTTCCCTTAAGAACGTAAGGAACAATGAATAATTTTTTTCAATGAATGAGAAGAAAATGAATGAATGATTTTAGAATGAGAAAATCATTATTTTCTCTAATGTAAATTTTCTTTTTCAATTTTTCATTTTACATTTCAATATATCTTTCTCATATAGCCAATTTCTCAGATTTACTTGATTAATGGTGATGAGATTGAACCTCAAATTATAATACTAATATTATCTACCTTCTTCTACCACACTTAAGTATACTCTTTCTACTACATAACTTCAATCATTTTTGGATCTTGAGGCTCCCAAGGATACTATATTTTTAAAAGAGTTATTTTTTATATAAAATTTGAAATACTACATCATTAAATTTTTTTACTAATTCATTATATTTTTCATGATGGATATTATCTGAAATTTAGTAGCAAAAATTATGGACTTATTTGGATGTGTACTATCTAGGACCGACATATGTATGTCAACATAGAGTATAATGTTGATCAATGACTGGTTATAAAAATAGAAATGAATTAAGTGTTTTATGGGTTCACGTACCATGTATTGTGATGTGATTCTAATTTAGTCAATTTTCAATAATGTTAAACTGTGGACTAGTATTTGGTTATTTTATATATTTATTTAACACATTGATAAATTATAAGATGAAATAATTTATTTACTATTTTTTTTATGTTAGTTTATTATTATTTTCAAAATGATTATAATATAAGGAGGTATTTTCATGATGAACATAATGATATATGGAGGTCATACAAGTATTATCTATACATTACTTGTATATCCATAATTTTTGTGCCTGATTTGTGTATACATTTTCATACATCTTACTGAGTTTTAAAACACGTTTTCACCTGATACAAGTTATTTTGGAGAAAAAATATTGTAAACCAGGTATCAAAATAATTTTTAGGTATTTCCATGCCAAAGACACAAATCAGGGGGGTTTTATCAAATATTAAAAATGTCATGGCGTGAACTCTAAGAGACACATTGTGTACCAGTACCCCGACATGGATTGGCTAAGCCAAGTACATTCCCATATAGCCAAAAAACCATTACAGGTCGTGTACATCATATATACGCCTTGTAAAACCCGTATACATTCCGTGAGGACCTTATAAAATTGGTTGGTGGCTGATGAACCATATTATAAACCATGTATGGTGGTGCTACATGCCTTTTACTTCTACCTACCAGGCGACGCCATGTTCCTAGACAAAGACAGCGTGTTAGGTCACCTACCGGCGGAGAAAATACGGGAAAAACTCGGTGACAAGGGTACACACCATATTCTTTATAGTACATTCAATGTACTACTAAAATATATATATATAAGAGAGAAGGTACCACCCCCCACCCTCGTGGATATCATAGGCTTTTCAGGAGGTGCTGCTGCTCTGGTCTCTGAGCCTCCCTTGGATCCAGTTTTTAGTTTTCATTTCAATTCTGTAATCTGGTTTCAACTATTGTAATTCTTCTTTCCCCAGGTCTCCTATTGTATCCATGGTAGTGATTGCATTTAGATTAAATTCACACACCGTGAATATGGTCATAAGAGGTTTATTCTCCTCGTGTGGGTGTTGTAATAATGTTCAGGAGTATTGTTGTTTTAAATTCTGCAGTATTGATTTTGTTATGATATTTGTCTTCCAATTCCATTAACAAATGTATTTTCAAAAACCAACCACTAATGTTGTACTAGACCTAGGATAGCATCAGTGGTGAAAACTTAAGGAATTGCAGCAGATCAACCAATGACAAAATTGGGAATCCGATGCCACTCATTTTGGGGTAAAAGATTCATAACATGTTTTAAGTTATTTATTACTATAGCAAGGGATTAATACTTTAACATATAATTGTATTTATATCAGACCAAGAAGACTCAGTTTATTTGAATCCTCGTAAAAATTTAATATAATTTAATAATAAAAATGATAAGAAATGAAAAATTCAAAATACCTTAATTAAATTATAACCCTGACATGTGTTTGTTTTCTGATTGTTTTGTCCTTCATCTTATTTTCTTTCATTTGTTTCTCAAGCTGTTTTCAAAATATAAACAATAGTTCCCTTCACCCATTCAATTATGGATAACCATTCTAGGCTTGATAGTGTGAACTACTCAATACTATCTCTCTTTCCCCCATGGGATCGACCCCGACTACCACTAGCTACCCAGTAGTTGGTATAGAAGGGAACAAAAAAATATTCAATTTTCCACCCCATGCCTCATCATTGGTATGGAAGTGGTCAAAATTTTTATTCTATTTCTGGGGAGATGGGAAACGATGTCATTATACATCTGAGTCGATGGTAGATTACCAAGAATATTTCTATTTTTTTCTCCTTTATTTATATTCCATCTCTAAATCCAACATCCCATGAAATATTGTCTAACAGGGGAGTGGTATACATCATCTTGTAACGATTTTTATCCACATGATCCAGTGATGTTACCCTTACCCAGATGAATACAATTCATATATGGATGATAGGTTCTAGTATCAGGAATAACCATGTACATCATTCATCCCTCCCTCTTCCACTTCTCCTCTGGAACCCTCTTCGGGTAGTACAAAAAGACTCATATTGATGATGGATGTCTTTAACAAACCCTAGTTGGACCAAACTGAAAGGTTGAGTCATCTTTGAAATATGGTATAATAGATTTCTGAAATAATCTCCCATCTAGATCCTCCAATTGAGTTTGAGGATGAGTATCCAAATTTAATTTTTAACTGAGGAAACATGTTATGGTGTGGTCCCCACAATTAAATCATTAACCAATTTAGAAATTCATTTTCAAAACTCATAATTTGAATAAGGGGACACATCATATCCAATTAGTTCTGATTTTAATTTCCAGTTTATTTCAGAACCCTCAGTTGATGATAAGTCTATTTCGGAGGAAACCTGTTATAATTTTCTTGTTGTTAGTGTCTGAAAAAATGAACCTTATGAGGTGGGGGACGTACATGATCAAGCCAAGAAGCACATCCACATTTGGCATCAACTGGTCATGAAGCAGGGGTACTACAAGACACCTCCCAGACCACTTTATGGTCAATAAGTATCCTTTCTCAATGATGAGGGTTCCAAACACATGTTGTGGTTCACATTATGGAATCCACATCTTTCTTCGGATTATGGGTAATTACTCATATCATAGGTCACACCAATGACCTAAAACAAAGGCTCTTTCTGGGAGGATACCCAGAGGATACACGTCGTGTACCACCTATAAACACGACATGTACATATTCATTTTATATTAAATTCTTAATATTATATCTATATATATATTATCTATGTTAATAAACATGGATGATTCTGGTGTCAATGGTAACATCAATAGAGTTTTTCTAAGTCGTCACTAGTACAAATCCCTCCATCCCTAACTTTGGCATGGGGTTCATCCATTTTGTACTTGTGTTTACTTAAATAGAGTTTGTAGTATTTTTATAATAATATATAAGTTTTTATAAATATAATAATACTCATGATGGGGATGGACCGGTTGGCAAGGGTTGTAATCCAGTTCCAAATGATCCTGGTTCGAATCCGGACAACCACCCCATTTTAATCATTGGTCCTCTAAATAAAACAACACAAAGTGTATTGTGATAAATGTAATGTGATCCATGTTTTCAATAATAGCTGAAAGAAATTAAAATAAAGGAATACATGTGTTTGAAGTTGGAATATTGGTAGAGTCGCAGCCCTGGATTCACAAGACCCGGTTTCGAACACGGATAATATATATACTTCTTCATTTTTAATCTAATAAAAACCACACTCCGTGCATTTTAATTCTCCCATGTAGTATAGGCCATGTACATTAAATATATATAATTCATAAACATGAGATGTAGTACAACCTTTTCTTCAGTGGTTGATATCTTGCGTTCAGATCAGCCAATGACCGGTTTGAACCACGCCCCAAGCACAAGACGACAGGTTGTACTTATATTTTTCCAATTTTAGAACACACACCATGTGTTCCCGATACAATACATGTAGATATTTATTTTTAGTAAATTATATATATGTACATATTTCTTTTTATTTTAATTATTAATATTAATTATTATATAGTTTAATGTACTAATTATATTATATATATTTATTATTCATTTTATACTCATAAAAAACACCATGATACATGGAGTGTGGGTCATGGTACATGATGTGAACGACATATATAAAGGTTTCACCCCACCTAGCTTGAGCCTGTGTCATGCAGCCCCCTATTTTCATCCCCCTACACCCTTGGTCGATCTCTCCTTTACCCTACGCATAGCCGAGCTGGAGCATCGCCAAGATACTATGGCACATACTATTGGGTGGCTCGAGATGATGTTGGGGATTCTTTGTCAGCAACATGGAATTCCACTAGAACCAACACCTGATCCTACCTCCACTCTTCGACCTCCTTCAACTACTTCACTATGGTTCATATCTCTAACCACAGATTCAGTTCTCCTCTCTACTACTGGCCCGGCTGCTATCACTTCTACTACTAGTCTAGAAATCACTATAGATACTTCTCTTCTCTATATCGATCATGTGGCTCTAAATACTATGGTTTCTAATTTGAGGGTGAATTTTGCGGCCCAGCTTCCACAGCTGTTGATTGTCCACTACCGGCTTCTTTTGTACCTAATGATTCCTCTTCTAAGCCCCCCCATTGACTAGATTTTTGCATGTTAGTTCTATTATATATATTTTTTTCTATCTTGTGCATGTGTTCTATTGTGTATTCTTATAGTTTTCTCCCTCCACTATAGTCACAGGTACCTTGGAGCACTTTGGGAAATTCTTTTCCACCACTTTCATTCTTTTTCACCTAGAAATGAGTGGAGTGTTATTTTGTAGAATTTCATTCACTTTTTCATTGTAGTCTTACTTTTTCCATTTCTTCTCCTTGTCCCGGTCTACTATGGTGTCCCCTTGTCACCTTCTCCTCATTTGTGTTTCACTTGGGGGATCATTTTCCATATTAAGTATGGGGGGATCATCTCCTCCTACAATAATCTTTTTCTCTTTAACTAATCAAATAGAAATCATTAATAATTGATATATTTTAAAATGTGGAAACTTTTTTGTTTAATTATAACTATAAATATCAAAGGCATAGTTGATAATTTTAGAAGTTATATTCTTATTTTAAAAATTTAGCACAATTTTTTAAAATGGTTGCGGATATGGTTTATTTTATGACATAAATTTTTGGTTATTTTTATTTATTAGACCGCTAATTTTTTCATTCCATGACCTGATTGACCCCTCTACTTTTTCCTCATTACTAAAAGGTATCCTAATACTTTCTAAAATATTATTTTTTTACCCTCTTTCTTGAGATATTCTCGGTTTATTCATAAATACATGAATTTGCTAGTATTTTCTCTTGAAACCATGCCTATTTTTTATTCCCAGTAAAATTATTGTGGAATTTTATTGTTATTCAGCCCCTTTGACCATCTGACCTACCCTACATCTTATCTTCATAAGCCCTTAAAAATCGTGAACTTCCTTGATAGTAATCTACATTACAAGCCTATTTTTTCCTTTGAACCCTAATACTTTTATAATTATTCATTATTATTCACTAGATCATTAAAGAGGAATTCATGGTTTTTTAGGGTACATTTTGGTGAGAAATCGTGAACTTATGTTTGTGGAATTTTATAACTTTTTAATTTGGGAAAAAGGGTCCTATAACCTATTAACCATTTTATTTTTGGTGGTCCCTCAATCTCATATATAAAAAAATCAAAAAAATGAAAAAGAGGGACCAGAATCATTATTACATATTATTAGTTTACGATCCCATATTGGAAAAGGAATATCAAGGTAATGTTACATTTTAGAGATCTTGATTGGGGGATAATTTTCATTAAAATCTATTTGGAATATCATGCATTATTGTTTTAGAATTCATCCTTATTTTCAAGCCTCTAGGATAAATTTCATCATTACCTACGAACCCATATCCTTAGAAACATTTGAACCTTGATGAAAGACCTATTGATTTTTTTAATTTAAATTTATAATGTATAGAATGATAACACTTACAAGCCTATGGATAGAGTTTATATACTTAAGATTGAGAAAAACTCTGAAAAATGATCTTGAATGGATAGAGTATAATTTATAGGTAAGGTAAATCATCAAGTGGAATCGGTAATTATTAAATGTTGAACGATGTCTATAAAATATAATGAATGTTTTTAATTGAACTATAAAAGAGGCATGATTAAGATATATTATAAATTGAAATATGTTTTGTGCCTTTATAAAATCCATGGCTATTCTTATATTATTTATATGTATAATTATGTTTAATTCTTACCTTTTTGGAATATGGATATTGTTGATTAGATGTTGAGATTATTTCTTGGGGATAATAAAATGAATAACTACGGAAGAGTTTGATGTTCCCGACTTGTGTATAAATTTTCATACATTTTATTTAGTTTTTAAAACATTTTTTCACAGGATACAGGTTCTTTTGGTGATAAAATGCTGTAATTCATGGATCATAATGATTTTCAGGTATTTCCCTGGCAATGACACATATCAGGAGATGTTTTATCAAAAATTCAAAACTACACGGCATGTACTCTAAGACACATGTCGTTTACCAATACCTTTCCACAGATTTTCCAGGCCAAGTACATTCCCAAGTTGCCATAAGCCATCATACATCGTGTACATCATATATACACCATGTATGACTCATATAAATTTCATATAGTCCTTCTAGAAGCATTTGGTGTCCGATGAACCATTTTACAATCCATCTATGGCAGGACTATATACTGGGTACTTCCACCTACCAGGTGGTGCCATGTTCCAAGTCAAAGATGACATATTAGGTCACCTACCAGAGGAGAAAGGACGGGAAAACACGTCGAAATGTGTAAACTCTATGTACATTTTTTTACACATCGTGTACTACTAAAATATATAAATAAGAGGGTAGACCCTCCCTAGTGGATACCAGATTCTTTGGGGGAGGTGATGTCGCAATGGTGTCTGATCCTCCCTCGGATCCCATTTTTAGTTTTCATTTTAATTCTGTAATCTTCTTTCAACTACTATAATTATTCTTTCCCCTTTTCTCATATTTCATCCATTGTTGTGATTGAGTTTCGATTCAATCCACACACCGTTACCGTGATCATAAGAGACTGATTCCCCTCGTGGTGGGGTTGTAATAAAGTTCTGGTGTATTGTTTTTTTTAATTCTGTAGTATTCTTTTTTTATGATATTTTTCTTTTAATTGCTTTAATGAATGTAATTTCAAAGACCAACCACTAATGTTGTATCAGACCAAGAATAAAATATGTAATGATAGCTTAAGGAATTATAGTGGATGAACACATGACAATTGGGGGAATCTAATGCAACTCATTTTTGGGAAAATATACTTAACATGATTTAAGTTAATTTTTAACGGACCAAGGGATTAATCCTTTAACATTTAATTTAATGTCTTTTTGACCAAGAAGATTCTTATTATATAAATCCCCATAGAAAATTGAATATCATTTAATAATCACAATTACAAGGAATGAAAATTCAATAGATCTTAATTAAATTGCATCCCTAACATGTGTGTGTGTGTTTTATTGTTATTTCATTCATCTTGATTTCATTCATTTGTTTTGAAAACTGTTTTCGAACTCTAATGAATAGTTCCCTTCACCTGTTCGTGTCTGGATAACCATCCTTGGCTCAAAAGCAAGAAATGCTCAATATTTTCTCTCTTTTCCACATGGGATCAACTCTGACTACCACTAGTTACACAGTAGTTGGTACATAAGGGACCAAAAAAATATTCAATTTTTCTGCCCCACGCCTCACGACATATATGGAAGTGTTAAATAATCATGGATTCACATTTCACATTAATGTTGTCTGAATTTACCATATGATTATCATTTCTGATTTAAAATTTTGAAAATGATAGATGGATTTATTTTTGAATTATCAAAATTTTAATAGGACACATGAGGAACTAAAAATTAATGAAAATATATTTTATTAATCACTGTAGTTTTACAAAAACACATTTAATATATAAGATAGCCAAAATAATCAGAGAAACATTATTTCATATAAAAATTTATGACAGTATTTCATAAGCCTTTTTACCTAAATGGGTTGATGACATATTAATTTGACACCTTCGGTACATAAAATTCCCAAAAATATATCATAACTATACATATTATTTTATAAATTACATTTCACACTGAGGTTGATAGATATATATGAATGTGATATATTGATCATTAAAATCCTATATTGTGACAATCAAATAATCTGTAACTTTAAATAAAAAAATGGTGTCAATTTGAAAAAATGATGTTTTCATAGTGGTTAAATGTAAATATAATAAATATAACATATTTCATGACTCATAGTCCATGTATAAGCTGAATAAAATGGCTGAATTGTCCCCATTTCTCATTTAAATTTTGAAAAAATACTCTTGAGTCAATTTTATACTATAGGATTCGATAAAATGTGAATCTGTTACCATATATTCTTGAAATGGTTAAATTTTTATTTTAATAATATATTGGTTTATAAATTACAATTTATATTAAAGGTGGCCAAATTGATCGATCGGTATTCATTACACATTGAAATTATGTACAATAACGTTTTTTTAGTTATGATCTTAGGAACTAAACTAAAAAATTTAACACTTAATAATCTTAAAATAAAAAAAATAAATATTTCAAACATATATATTCTTTTATAAACTATTATTTATGTGAATTATAGTTAAAATGATTAAATGAACTCTGTTACTCATTAAAATTAAATAATATTATTCTTCGGACATTTATGAAATATAGGAACTAAAATTAATTAATTAAACACCCAATGTTCTCAAAATGAATGATAGTATGAATTAATAACATCTCAAGAGGGATTCATTTATCATTAAAATATAATTTAACAATAGTTAGGTTATCTATAACCTATAGAAACTAATGACAAGAAATATTATCCTCGAGGCTCTTAAATATTCCAAATGTTTAGTTTGATAATATATAATTGTTTTAACATTCAATTCCTATATAAGGTATCCAAAATGATTGTAAGGATTTAATTTCTTATCAAAATAACCATCAATGGTTCTTGAGTCATTTGCATCACATAGTAATTGAAGAATAATTAACTAGAAACCCTTAATTATTATATTAAATAAAATTATATTTTAACAATATTTATTCTTTTATAATAAACAATTCATGATAAATTTGACCCTAATGATTAAATCACTTTTTTACTCATTGAAATTTAATACAATTTTACATAGATCAATTTTAACCTAGAAGAATGACTAATAAAAAAAGTTGATACTAAATATGCATGAAATGAAAAAATATATATTTTAACCATTTATATTATTTTATAACTAATATGAAATAATTTATTAGCGAAAATAAAAAAACTAGTAATGTCCCACATTCAAATTAAGGATAAATACACTATATTCATTTTGATTAGTTGGAACTAATGGCATGTGAATCTAACACCGATTTTTTTTCGAAATAATGGAAAGATACTATAAAAATATATATTATTTTATAATTTATAATTTACATTAAAGGTGATAAAATGACTCAATGAGCTTTAATACTTGTCAAAATTCAATAAAATTATGATTCTTGTCATTTATTGATCTGTTTTATTTGATGGTTCATGAAAATAAAACTGAAAATTAAAAAATTAAAAACAAATTATATTTAAAAAATATATTTTTTTATAGTACACAATTCATGTGAAAGATGGATAAAATATTTAAATGATTCATGTTTCTTTTCAAAATTAAAGTAAATGATGTTTGGATCATTTATGAATTTTAAAATTGATAACATCTAAATATGACACACAGGGTATGTGAAGTGGTTGATAATTTTTAAGAAAAATATTTTTTATAACTCAAAACTAACTCATAAGAAAACTAAAGTGATCAAAACATCATTATTGATTATTAAAATTAAGGATAATTTCATTTTTTTCATTTTTTACTTATAGGAACTTATTAAATGAAAGTCACATAGCCAAGATGCTTGAAATGGCAAAAATATATTTTAATAATTCACACAATTTTATTAATAAAATTCATATAAACAACGTAAAAAATATTTAAATTCATAACCATAGAAAGTTTAAAAAAATATATTGGTTTATATTTAATAATGTAAACTAAAAAATTATAAAAAAATTCATATTTTCATAATAAAAAGAATTATTATTTAATTTATGCATCAATTTTTCTTATTAATCTAATATGATTTAATTTTTTACAATATTTTTCAGATAATTTTTTTAATAAAAAATTAATATATGTATATTTATAATAAGTGTTGAAAAGGTTGGTTTTATTCAACATCAAATACAATTTCATGAATAATTTTTTCACGACAACTAAATGATTTATTAATTATGGTATTTTATAAAATCTATAATCATGATTACATAGAAAATAGATTATATATGGATGATTTCCATAATTCTAAAATCATGTATTTTGAGAACCTATGACTGCAGTTTTTTAATTGTAGATTTACATAATTTTTATCAATGGTTTTACCAAAATAGTGGAAATAAGTATATTTTCCAAATCATTTATGCCACAATTTTTCTAGTTGTTCATCCAGTCCTAAAACAATTCCGTGAAAATGAAATAGAATATAAAATTGTGGATCCCTTATAATATATGGGTGAAATTTATAAGTCATAATGAATAAATGATCTTAATGTGCATGTGAAAATACAAATAATTAGGAACTTTCATAAACCTTGGTTATGTGTATTCATCATGAATATAGAACCAGGAGAAAACAATGATATTGGTTTCATTGAGGCTATGCTTCCATTGAACTGATATTTTACCAAAATGTTTTACATCATTTTATCATGGTATTCCATGTTTTTATGATAAAATATTAATTTTATTAAATTTTTCATCAAATTTGATATTAACCATAGAAAGGAAGACCTCGCATGTTCTATAATTCTCTCTCTCAAAATACTCTCACACTCAACAAATTAATTTTTTTCATGTGATCAATTTTAGCTCTATATCCATAACATCAGTGTGTGAATCCAAAAATACATAAAAATAACCTATAATAAAAAAAATACATGGGATCTTATATTTGTTTCCAATCTACAAGAAGGATAAATTCTATGTGAAAGATAAACACAACACTCTTATGTGCCTATCACTTCAATGTGATTCCTTGTAATTAAAATCCTAAATTAAGCACCAATATTGCACACATGCATATCATACGTAGAGATAAAGGAGTCTTGTAAACTAATTTACATCAATAATGGATTGAAAAAATTACACTATAAGTTCCAATAAATAAATTGATAAATGGATTTATGAAAACAAATCTATTTTTAAGACCTCTATATTTAGAATGACTATATGTAACATCTATAAACCCCAAAAAATTTCCAATACATCAGTATCTTTAACTTATAAACCATGAACCAATTATCTATAAGGACCATTTACATAATATTTTAATATAAATTGGTATCTCAGATAATATGTCTTAACATATACATAGTAATGTGTACCCCTCCAAAATTCATGTATTCCCCTTTATCAAAATGGATAAAAACCTTGTTTGAGATATCAGTAATCCTTGTTAATTACCTATGGGCAATGGAATATAACGGGACTCCTCTAGGTAGGTCATTACCCTTATCCCATGTTCACCAATATCCCTAAAATTTTTCATTGATTTTATATAAGTACCCTTCTTATTATGTTCCCCTCTTAATTGGTGGGTTACATATGACATCTTCCACTGAGAAACAATTCCTATTGGTCCATCCACGCATAATAAAAAATAATATTATAAGGAATTTATGTATATTAGTCTCTCTAAAGAAATCCAAATGCTTCATGAAAACATGTTGAACTAGTTTTCAATCTATTATATGTTTAAATTTTCTCCCGCTTTTTCCCAGCACCTATGGTCCCAATCGTCATCCTACCTATCCCTTCATATATGGGTTAGAGGCATCTAAAAATATTCCCTTATTTTAATAGAATCTTATCCTACCAACATCATGTTTTCTTAGGAACATGAGCCTTCAAGAAATTAGAATCGATGTAATTTCTATATAGCCATCGAACTCACCTATTTCGATAAACAATATAATAAACACCTGTTCATAAGTCTAACATGAAACTGTTGGTAAGTATATATTGAAAAGGGTAAAATTCACATGAACACTAAATTAAGGACACCATAGTCCTTGTATAATAACCATTATAGGCACACCATTGTTTCAATTCATCAAAAATTAAATATTAAAATTCACCTTACCCCAAGGCATTAAAATGGTGACCCTAAACTATGTATATTTTGATTCCCTTCCCTATGATACATTGGAATATCATTTTATGGTTATACTAATAATAATAAACGCACCACTTACTTAGGAAAAGTCATTCAATTCTATATCATACCATTTGGTATTTTTGCATGGAATGAAACACTAGTATACGCTCATTATCTAGTATCCTTCTAACTGGATACCTTTTCTCTCATGTATCTTAATTTTTGTTGAGTTATTTAATACATAAATTAATTAGTGATGAATTATTGATTCCTTTTATAAGAATTTAATAACTCATAGATTACATGAAAATAAAAAAATACTTTAAGTCCTCTTTTATCTCTTCCAACCATAGTGAATCTTATAAGACTTCCTGTATAGAAGAATAACCAAAAATGAACATCATCATTTAGAATGATGCTTAATAGATACCATTCTTAAAAAATAACCAGTCTCATGATAATCCAATATATTATTCTACTACTAATCATCTAATAAATTCTTGACATGTTAGTGAATAGATTACATCTCATAATTTCAATAGTGATGCGCCTGTAAAATTTAGATCCACTAGTGTCAAATCAGTGAGCCCATAAAAAACTATTGACAAACTAGTAAATCCTTAATTCCCCTGGTGATGAGATTACTAATCCATATATTATTAGGTGATATTTCACTAACTCTAACCTTACTGATTACTAATAAAAAACCTTATACCTAAAAGTGATAATCTATTCAATCCAATATTTCACTGGTGAAGATCCAATGATCCAATTTTATGGTGATGATCCAATAGACCGAATCCATTGCTGGTGTTGACCCTCTAAACCATCCTCATTTTGAATGATGTCTATGAACATCAAACCACTCAACATCACCATATATGATATTTAAATCTAGATCACCCTCTTATATGGATTAAAACATTATATTAACAATTGAATACACCCTTTTGAAAAAAAACATGACATTATATACACCATTATATGAGAATAAAATATATTGAACACAACTCAAATTACATTCCCAATAAATATACTAGTCCAATCCAGAATTTTTTTTCACTTTACTAAGGTGAAAAGTGTTTTAATGTAAATCCATGTTGTTATATTAAATAATTTCATAAACATGTTCATAAAATTATAAGAGAGACTAAATCAAGATACAAAACAACTTCTAATAGTGATTCATCCTCTCATAACATAAATGTAATCATCGATACACTGAAATAATAACAATATGGTCTATATGAAATAAACATAAAAAAATAGTGGCAGTAATGTTTCCGACGCTTTCGTCGGGGCGCGCGCATCCGTCCGTGGGGACGCGCGGCTTTGCTGCCCCGCATTCCCGCTTTCCAAAGGCGGGCGGCATTCGCTCCTTATTCAGGGACGTCTGCTCCTTGATCGAAACGGGATGATGGGATGTCGGTTCTTCCTCCTGTGGATTCCTCCTCAGGACTCGTCACCTAGTCCGGGTCTCCCTTATAGATTTAATACGTAGTTCGTGAAACTCTTCCCAGTGCCATGCTTCTATGGACGCCGGTTAATTACACTGCTTCTGTCGGGACATTCCAAAGGGTCCAGTCAGGGCAGCAACCTTCGGTCAGGGGAGTAATCACGTTCGAGGCATCAGTAGCGTGTCTGGATGCTGGGGTACCTGGCATGTCTGTCTGTTATCCTCGATCACGAGGCTTCTCAAGGGCGTGGAAGCCCGAGGCATCCCACATCGAGCGCGGGGAATTACATGTCATAGACACGTATCTGGGGTTTTCCTCAGCTTCCCATGTTCAACATAGGGTATGTCGCAAGTTTAATGTCTTGCGGAGACGGTTACACCAAAGGCGTTCTATCCGAGGTTTTCCTCAGGCATCTCATGTTTATCACGAGGTAGGACGCGAGTTTAACGTCTTGCGGAGACGGTATGAGGGTGATCAGAACGTCCCATAGAGACGGATCAGATTGGTATATCCCTAGGAGGGAACACCTGGAAGGTTTACCAAGGCGATGGATCAGAACGCCCAATGAGGACGGATCCGAGGTGGTGCACTCCCTAGAGGGGAAAAGGGTGATGAATCGGGGTGTACACAGAGGACAACGACCCGGAGATATGATGGGGCTTACACGTGGAAAGCGGCCCATGCGCCGCTAGGAGCAGCGAGGAGGTGGATGGCATGATCCCACCGGGATGTGGCGGCCCGGGTGAGAATCAAGATGGGTGACGGATGAATGAGTGAAGTGGAGGAGGATGAAATGGGACCATCGCAGGGGCGACGGTGAAGTTGGGCTTGAGCCTTGAAGAGGCTTCCTACGTACCCCCGTGGCAGGGAATCAAAGTCCGCGTAGTTCGGGATGGTGCCGGTAAACCGACGTGAAGGTGGACCTTGGTCCGATGGGCATCGTCAGCGTACCAACGTGAAAGTAGACCCGTGGGTCCACTAATGGTGGGCTTGAACCTTGGGAAGGTTTCCTACGTACCATGCCTTGACATGGATCAAAGTCCTCGTAGTTCAGGGAATACAGTTTAACGTCATGCGGGACGATAGTGAACCCTGACGTGAATGAACGACGGGCGATGGGTGTCGGCGAACCGACGTAAATGAGGGACCTTGGTCCACTGTTGGTGGGTCGCAATGGCTTACCACTGGACCGGAATTGGACCCGACGTGAAACGAAGGGTGGGTGTGTCGGTGAACCGACGTGAAAGTAGACCTTGGTCCACTGTTGGTGGGCTTGAACCTCGTGGAGGCTTCCTACGTACCGTGCCTTGACACGGATCAAAGACCTCGTAGTTCAGGTGGCGAGAAGTAGACCTTGGTCCACTGATGGTGGGTTTGAACCTCGTAGAGGCTTCCTACGTACCATGTCTTGACATGGATCAAAGACCTCGTAGTTCAGGTGGGTCACAACGGCTTACCGCTGGACCAGGGTGCAGTTTAACGTCGTGCTGGACGGGGGTGAGTTTGTCGGTGAACCGACGTGAAAGCAGACCTTGGTCCGCTGATGGTGGGCTTGAACCTCGTGGAGGCTTCCTACGTACCATGCCTTAACATGGATCAAAGACCTCGTAGTTCAAAAGGGTTTGTCAGGGTCGGTGCTCACTCTAAGCCCACGTGAGTCATGCTCGGTGTGAGAAACAAGAGGTTGCAAGGACCTGACGATCACGTCGCGAAGGGTGCGTCCGTGAGAAGCGAAGAGGGGCTTACGCGTTGAGCGGCCCATGGTGTTGGGACTTACTCCAGGATGGAGGCCCATGGCGCGACAAAGCGCGGGAAAGAGGGACCTTGGTCCGACAGTGGGAGGTGCCTCGCTCCCTATCGCGTCCTCCACTGACCTTGGTAGTGGGGAAGTACAGAGATGCATGGGTTCAATCATCCGTACCAAAGGTTAGGGATTTACGCTCTGAGGCGACCCTTCCCCTGCAAACATACACCACTCCGACAAGGAGGATCTCATTCCATATGCGGAAGAGTTCCATTCCCGTGGAGACGAGTGGTGTAATGAATGCTCGAGCTGGGGGGGACCCTTCGTGAGGGAGACGAGGTTGGGGCACAGTTTAACGTCATGTGTTGAGGACGTGGTGCTTGGTAGTTTAACGTCCTGCAGCTCGGACGATGTGGGTTCACTCCACACCCCTAGGGCTTACATAACCGGTACCCTATGGTCCTTGGGGAAGGGAAGGTGTCGGTAAGGCCATGGTAAAGGGGGGTCGTGAGAGGAACCATCGAGGGGTCCACGTTAGCGTGGCTATGCGAAGAAGCAATAGCCGTTAGCGTGCCTATGCGAAGAAGCATTGGGCGAAGCAACGCTACGGGAGGTGTTGTCCATGGGACTTTGAAATCACATCGTGCAAACCTGGAGTGTCGCACGGAAAGAGGAATCGCTATGCAAAGGAGTGTGCTTCGCGAAGTGGGGTGCCTTGGCCTTAGCATGGGGCATTGGTGGAAGTGGGGGGTGCTTCGCGAAGTGGAACAGTGTTCGCGGAGCACTGCCTCGCGAAGAAGGAGTGGTTCGCGAAGTAGGGTCCTGCCAAACAATGTGCTTCGCGATGCATAGTTATCCTGCCTTGGCATAGGGATTACTAGCATGGGTTGGGTGTTTCGCGAAGCACGAGTGCTCCGCGGCTGCCCGGGTTCCCTTGGGAATCCCCTTCCTTTGCGAACGCCCTTGGGCTTCGCGAAGGGCATCCCTCTCGGAAGAGGGGCTCAGAAAGAAACAAATCAGAGTCGTCTCGCGAAGTAAAAATACCTCGCGGAGCTCATGATTCCCGGGGCAAAGCTTGCTTCTCGATTCGGGAGAGGAGAAGCCGAAAGGTCGGATTGTCCGTCCCGGGGACTCAGGGGGAGTCGAGTATTTATAGGGAAGGGGCGCCGCGATGCAGGGCTTGCGCGCCGCCTCTGGAGCTTCGCGGCGCGCTCGCGAACGTCAAACGCGCTCGCGGAGGATCACCGCCTCTGGTGCTTCGCGGCGGCTCGCGAACGTCAAACGCGCTCGCGGAGGATCACCGCCTCTGGTGCTTCGCGGCGGCTCGCGAACGTCAAACGCGCGCGCGGAGGATCACCGCCTCGGGGGCTTCGCGGCGGCTCGCGAACGTCAAACGCGCTCGCGGAGGATCACCTCCTCCGGCGCTTCGCGGCGGCTCGCGAACGTCAAACGCGCTCGCGGAGGATCACCGCCTCTGGTGCTTCGCGGCGCCGCCAGGGCTGGGGCGCTTCGCGGAGGGGCTTCGCGGCTGCGCTTCGCGGCTGTGCTTCGCGGTGCAGCGCGCCTGCTGTCTTTTTCGTTCCTTCCTTTTGGGCCATATTTTTGGCGCCAACAAATGCCCCCCCTCAGACTTGGAGCCGCGGAGGGTGAAGGGTCGAAGTCTGAGGGAAGATCGCCAAAACTGTCGGTGGTTCGCGATGCGGCATCGCGAAGGAGGCCCGCGATGCTCGTCGGGGCCGCAGATCCGGACGCGCCGCGATGCTCCGCGCGGGTGAGGCGCGCCGCGATGCTCCGGGGTCGGCGTCTATAAATAGGGGGTCCGCCCCCTTTTGTCTTTACGTGCCTTCTTTGTCTTCTTGCGCTCTCGATTTCGCGAAGCTCCGCGTACTCCGCGACAGCTCTCCGCGAATCGAGCTTCGCGGCGAACCGCGAGTCTCTGACTCTGCGTCCGCGCCAAGCGAACCTTTGCGTGCCTGCCTTGGCCGGTCTTCGCGGTTTGATTTCGCGACCGATCTTCGCAATCCATCTTCGCGACCGAGCTTCGCGACCGAGCTTCGCGATTCATCCGGAAGAATCCTTTTCCGAGGGCCAGAGTTAACATGGCTCATCAAGAAGCTGTGCGGGAAGTGCTTGCAGATGCTGCTCGCCGGGATGAGATGGCCAACCGCCCGGGCTTGGGGGAAATGGTCCGGAACCACTCGGACCACACTTCCTTGACAGATCTACTGTCGGAAGGTCAGAGGGATTATCCACAGTGCAAAAAACTGCCGTTGTACGGCTTCGGATTGAGGGATGACGTCTTCATCCCTGAGGCGAGAAGGGATGAACCAGCTTGCTGGTTCAGGAGCACACCATGCCAGCGCCAATGGTTCAGGGCGGCCGATGGTCATGCACAGGAGGATTTCACACCCGTCACCGCTGATTGCCTCTACAATCATGTAAATGACATTGACGGGAGGCCACTGCAACCGGAGACGTCCCCTCCTCTCTACCGCACTATACTGAAGGCGGCTCTGCAGGATCCGACGAAGGGATGGTCTGATGAGTGGGACCTGCGCCAGGGCGGCAACTTTACCGATGACTGGGCCTGGGCCTACTGGGTAGGCGCCTCATGCGAGGAGTTCGAGGCCGAGCTGAGGAGAGTGGGATTGTACGAGGCGGCATGGGCCTCCCAGTTCCATATTTACCAACCCAAGCAGCTGATGCCAGAACTGTTGAGCAGATGGTCGTCCCGAACCAACACCTTCCACCTGCATCACGGGGAGGTGGGCATCAGCCTGTGGGATGTCCACCAGGTTTCCGGGGTCCCGATCTTGGGGGCCATGTATGATGAATTCCTCTCCGTCGCCAGCGTGTGGGAAGATGCGGAGCAAATGCCGCGACTGGCGTCAGCGCTGATGGCGTTTGTCCCCGCGGATGACAAGGAAGCAGTGAGGGACGTCCACTTCAGAAGATGGTTCAAATGCTTCCTGAACTTCCCAGAAGATCGAGAGTTTCACCCAAGGCCTCGAACTTGTCCGAGGGTAGCTCAACGGGGCAAGGAACACTCGTATTGGCGGGTTTTGGAGGACAGCCAATGGAAGACGTGGGGCTTCAGCGTCAGCACTGAACAACAGCCAATAGTCAGGCTGGCGGCGTTCATCGCGGCTCTCATCTGTGGGTGGATCCTACCAGTGAGAGATACACACATGGGGGTACGGCCCAGCTCATTCATCATGGCATCGATGTTGGCAATGGGGCAGCGGATCAACCTGGGGATCCCGATGCTCGCCAAACTATACAGAATGATGCGGCGTATTAGCGAGGGCAAGAAGCCGCCAAGAATATGTGGGCCCTTCCACCTCCTGTATGGGTGGATCGCGGCGCATATCAGGGGGATTTACGAGTATCCAAACCCCATTTCGCCGCCGGGATCGGACTTTCGCCCCTCCATTCTGAACGCAGTTGGGAGCTTCCCATTCAAACTGGTCGTTCCGATGGTGCTGAATAGGGTGTGGAGGGCGGACGAGTTCAACTTTCATCCCTTCCCTCTGCCGACGGGGAGGCTTACTGATGATGGACGGGGAACGGAAGAGCATCGGGCTTATCTCCTGGCCTTCCGAGGTGGAGTTTTGGTGGCTCGGATAGATCGCGAGCCAATCTGTGAACCGTACACCCCGCACCGTTTTGCGAGGCAGTTCCGGTGCCTCCAGCGGCTGACCCCGCAGGTATACTGGGAGGTGCGTCACGAGGAGCACCCGTGCGTGATGAGGCAGTTGTGGCTCATGTTCACGCGTGAGGATGGGAAGATGCAGATCACATTGCCTCCATCCACCGCCGCCTTCGGCTTAGTGAAGGAGTACGCCATCATCTGGGAGGCCGCTTACCCCGGGGAGATGCTGAAGCAGCCAACGATCCGGGTTGGTGCCGGTGGGCCTCCTTCATCTCGAGGTCGGGGTCGGAGGGCAGCTAGGGCCGCCCGCGGCAGCGGGGCTGCCATGGCAGAGAGACCCGCACCGGCTGAAGGTAGGGCAGCAGCGGCGGATCCGGTGGTTCCGGAAGAGCAGGGTCATCCGGAGGGGCGGCCACCGAGGGGATTCCGTCGGGTATCCGCTCAGGCTCCGGGGAAGCGGCTGCGTCACGTCGACATGGCAGAAGATGCCATCTTTCCGGAAGCTTGGGACATTTGGGATGTCAACCGGCAATTTCTCAGCCCAGCCGAGATGTGGGATCACCTGAATCGCCTCGGGATGAAACTGCCGGGCATAGGCCCAGTTCGAGCTGGATTCATGGTGTCTCCGGCGGAGGCGGAGCAATACTTGAACGAGCTGGAGGATTACGTCCACTCCAGCGGTGTTCCTCGCCCAATGACAGATCGGGTGAGGGTACTGTTGAATCAGACGGTCCCTCCACAGTTGTCGGCTGCCGATCTGAGGGAGCGCTTCCCCTTGCCGGAGGAATCAGGGGACTCTTCTCAGGGGGACGAGGCTGGAGGAGGGAGCCCGTTGGAGGAGGGCGAGGTCGGAGATCGAAGCTCAGAATCCGACGACTTCGCGGAGGCTCTCGAGGTAGTATTCCGAACTCCTCTTCTTACGATCTGTTTTTGAATCCCTATGGACTTCTCACCAATGTTCGAGCCATGCAGGAAGAACTTGTTCGTAGGCCTCGTTCTCGCTCCCTGGTGGGTGATGTCGCGGGGCCTTCGGAACCCGCGCCTATGGCTGCGTCCAGTTCTGCACCTGGTGGAACCGGGGGGTTTGAGGTGGCTCCTCCGGACTCTCCGGGCCTTCCAACAGTATACGGGGGGCCTCGTCTCGGAGTCCCATCAGTACCGGCCCAGGAGCAGCGCTCAGAAGTCAATCTTCGTAAGTCTCTTTCACCAGTCTCTTCGTTGCCACACGTGGGCCATGTCGACTAACTTTTATGTCTCTTTCTGTCATACAGTTCTCCGACTGGCGTGGGCTGCTGCGGCTAGGCTGGTTGGGTTGTCTGGCGGCGTCCCTCCCAGGGGCATGCCGGTGATGGTGTCGATAGTCCCTTCACCTCCTCAAGCTGCGGCGCACACCATCACTGGTGGGACCACCAGTAGGGCCATACCTGAAGTCATCGAGGTGGACTCTGAGGAAGAGGATCAACCGGTCAGTCCCAGTCCCGCCGTGCCTGCGCCGGCGTCAGGCGTCGTACCAGACTCAACACCAGATGCGGATCCCGCTGAGGAATTTCTGCAGGCATATCCTGCGTACGAGCCTGCCGACCGCGCGGATTGGGACGAAACGGCCTCTGACGAGGAAGACAGCAGCATAGTCCGTCGCCGGTCGTGGAAGCTGATCACGCGCTTCATCAGGGACACTCCCCAAGCGCAATGGCTGGCTGAAATGGATAGGCTCCGCTCGCGGTTGCGCGAACTGTGTGCCGGGGGAGTGGATGCCCAACGCCTTCACGCGCTCATCCGAGACCTCATGGCTGAGAAGATCCGGGAGCATGATCGTGGGCTGAGCGTGGGATGGCTGCGGAGGAAGGCGACCAACATCAGGAAGCTCCAGGAGGCTGAAGGCGAGGCCCAACAGATGCAGATCCGGGCCAACGAGCTTTCAGCCACTCTCGATGCGCAGTCTGAGCTGGTCGCACAATTGAAGGCCCAGCTAGCGGAGGCTGAGGAACATATGGGGCAAACCTCTGGAAGGATGGCTGCCGTTCGAGCCGGGGTGGAAAGGGCCAGAGCCAGGGTTGACGAATTACGCCCCGCCGCTGCTGAAGATGAGCGGGAGCTGAATCAGCGGCAACAGGCTTTGGACGCCGCAAGTCAACGGGTGGCGGAGCTGCAACGCTCTTTTGACGGAGTCAACCCGTCCGTGTGGGAAGTCAACCCCCGAGTATTGTAGCGAACCCAAAGAAACTTTTATTAACACTTTTGCGCTTCAACTCTTTCCTTCTCCTTTGTTTTGAGTTCCGTGGCACGCACGATATCCACTGTTGAATTGCCTTGTTGCATCCCTGCAATGTTTGCGGGACGTTTGACGACAATTCTCTCAAACCAGTCCAGATTCCCGAAAGATGGGGAAGGCTTGATCGGAGGAGGAATTTCCAGGATAGCCGAACCACTGCTTCATCAACGTGCTCTTATGCACGGACAGGGCAACGCCAGGGGCGCTGAAATCAGTTCAAACAGATGAAAATGGGGAGTGTGAATCACGATGCCCAAATTCGGAACACTATGGAGGCGGCGTGACAATAAAGGACAACCGTTAGCCGTGGCGGAGAAACGGTATCCTTACTGCGTTAGCCTGAAACGGGGACAACAAATGAGCATCGACCGCTGACCGTATTCGCAACGCGGGATTTTATCAATTTGTTGTCGATTAATCTTTCGGGACGTTGGCCCAGGACAGTTGGTGGACAATAGGTCAGACATCCTTACTGTTAGGGGGTCCTTCCAGACATGACCCGTCTTCCGGAACATTGGCCCAGGACGGTAGGTGAGCCGATGCGGCATGGGACCAGGCCGTTAGGGGGTTCCTTCAGACATGAAAGAAGACGAGGGTCCGAATAAGGGGCACGCAAAGCGTGGAATATGGAGTGATGGTTTGTTCAAACAGAATCCAACACTTCAGTAGTTACACCACCGTGGTGGGTGTACGCCAGATGGGCGCATCGGTCTGATCCCGGATCATTCTTTCTTCCAGATAGGGCCTCTCTGGCGAGGGCTGGAAATGAGGAGGAATAGGATTTTGCGATTCCTGGGGCTGGACCCTAGGTGAAATGCCTGGGTGTCTCTACGTATCCCATGACGATGGGAATCAAGCCATACGTAGTTCTGAAAGCGCAGTTTAACGTCATGCAGGACGAGGAGCAGCCTGACTGTGTTGGTACACATCCAGCCAAAACTACTAAGCCCACGTGAGTCGTGCTCGGTGTGGGAAACAAGCAGTAGTGGTGTGAATTTCCCGACGCAGAGAGGGGCAGGTGAGGGCAAAGGGATGCTCGGTGACCGGCCCAATGACACTAACACGATCATTCAGCGCACCCAGATGCGCGAAGAGAAAGAGCCGAGTATGATGAAGTTCCACTTGAACACGAGGGGGTGGAAATGTGTGAATCATGATGCTCGAGATTCAGATCACAATGATGGTGGCGTGACGATGGAGGATTACTGCTGACCATGTTCGCAACACAGCATCCTGTCGCGTTAGCCTAGAATGGGGACAAACAAATGAGGGTCGGCCGTTGACCATGTTCGAAACACGGGACCGTGTCACAAATGTTGTCAGATATCCGTGGGGACGTTGGCCCGAAACGATCGAAGGGCCCTTAGGTCCAGCATTCATGGAGAGCCCTTAAGCTTAGTATCCACGCCGTCCGAGGGTCCTTTTGGATGTGGAAGAGGATGAGGATCCAAATAGTGAGCTCACGAAGCTTGGTCATGGAATGAGGGGAATGTCCCTGTGAAAATCCCATGCTTCGGACTCTTCGTCGAAACACATCTAAATACGGCAACAAGACGTATTAGATAGGGGGAGCAGATTCCTTTCCCTTGGGGTGATCTTAGTTTAGGGTCATAGAACTCGGACCAAGGGATTGGAAAAAGGAATCAGGGGACGCATGACATCACAACCTGACGTGAATGAGCTCGAGTCGAGGGACCGAACACCAGGGTTAGGCTGGGCCCGCGGGGAAAATACCCGGGCGCTCCTACGTATCTCATAAGGATGAGAATCAAGCCATACGTAGTTCTGGAAGGTGGCAAGGTAAGGTACCAGTGCCAGGGGAAAGGGGAAGTGCGGGCGTGGCCCTTGCACTAAAAGAAGCGGAATTTGATGTATCTTGTTTGTTCTTTAAGGTGAATGGTTTTTTTTGTGAAGCGACAGACCTAGAACCGTAGGTCGTGATGTCGCCACAAGAATCAAGCCGCGATGGGCGTTGACAAACGGCATGGCGCGTGGCCAGTACCTAACGTGATGTCCTCTACAGCGAGGTTTCCACAATGCGGTGCCGTTTTTCGTCGTGCGGCCAGGACGATAATGTCACAGTTTAGGGTCGTATGATAGGACCAAGCATGCATTTTATCGTCATGCAGCGTAGACGTAGCAGAGACGATGCTAGGCGGGAAATGCGCGCAGTGTTTATAAAACACATTTGACAGAGACATGATCCCACATCAAATTGTACGCCATTTGGAGGGTGAAACCTCAGGCCGAGGGGCCTATACAGAGGGGAAACAGGGAGAGAGACTGGCTTCCTGAATGGGTTGTACCCGGAGACAGGGCGTCTGGGCGGTCCTACGTGTCCCATGAGGATAGGAATTTGAACGTAGTCCCGAATGGGTCTTAGTTTATGGTCTTAGAGCTCGGACCATGGGAGCCCCAAAGGGCGCCAGATTGCAGCTTTGTCCCCCTAACATGAAAAGGTGCACTGAGGGATAGTGCCAAAAGTGTCGAGATTCCACCTGGACATGATGGGGTGGAAAATGATGTGAATCATGTAACCAACATTCAAGGACTGAAGGAGCTGGCATGACGACAAAGGATTACTGCTGACCATGTTCGCAACACAGCATCCTGTCGCGTTAGCCTGAAATGAGGACTAACAAAACGAGCATCGACCGCTGACCATATTCGCAACGCGGGATTTTATCGATTTGTTGTCCGGAACCCTCGGGGGCGTTGGCCCGTATCGGTAGGAGAGCCCTTGGGCGTAGTATCCAGGCCGTTCTTGGGGGTCCCTCCGTGTGTGAATGATGATGGAATTCCGAATAGAGGGGAACACGAAGCTTGACAAGTGGAAGGAACTTGACCAAGTTGAATCTGACACTCTTGGTCCTAGACCAGAGTACTCTTAATACATGGGTGAACCACTGCAGGGAGCCAAGGGACTCAACCTTGAGGGTGATCGAGAGATGGCAGATTCCCAGGGGAAGGGGGACATGATGCCCACAACCTTGTACCATACCTACACACCCCCCGCTGGAGAGGGATGGACCAAGTGGCCTAGGTGAATGGGGAATCAGGATATCTCCTAGAGGTGGGGCTGGACCCGAATCTTAGACATTCAGGTGATCCTACGTATCCCATTAGGGTGGGAATCAAGCCACACGTAGTTCTGAAAGGTGCCTTTTAGTGTCATGCAGGACAGGGGATAGAAGGACTGGACCTCAGAATGGGGCGTGCGTGGTGCAGCTATTGCGTACCTGACGTGAATGAGGACGTAGTCCCACACTGCGCCACGTAGTCCCGTGATCAGGGTCCTGAAGGCAGGATTAGAGAGGTAAATTCGCTGAACTCAAGCTGGACTCGGGGGAAAGGGGCCTCGAACGTAGTTCCAGATGAGAGTCTTAGTTTATGGTCTTAGAGCTCGGACCGTGGGTGGTGACAACTCCCGAGTAAGCACAGAGGTCAACCCAATCCCTAAGCCCACGTGAGATAAACTCGGTGTGGGAAACAAGGGGGGGATCCTCATTGCAATACTTGGGGCATCCATTAAAGGGGAGTCAGCAGAGAGTTTCGAAGGACACCTTTGATGTAGCTTGTTCTCCCTATGTGCGGACGTGCACGGGGGAAAAGTACCAAGAATCCCAAGACTCTACTTGGACACAATGGAACGATGAAGGGTGTGAATTGGTTATCCGGCATTTGGGCTTAACGGGTTGGCGTGGCGACAGAGGAAAACTGTTATCCATAAAGGAAATACAGTGTCAGTATCGCGTTAGCCTGAAGTGGGAACAGCAAACGAGCATCGACCGCTGACCATATTCGCAACGCGGGATTTTATCGATTTGTCGTCCGACACCCTGGGGGACGTTGGCCCGTATCGGTAGGAGAGCCCTTGGGCGTAGTATCCAGGCCGTTCTTGGGGGTCCCTCCGGGTGTGAAAGATGGTGAAAGCCCTAATGTGGGGATACGCAAAGCCTGGAAAGCGGGTGCGGACGTGTCCGAGTAAAGCTTGACATTCCAGGTAATGAACCAGAGTACTCTTAAGCACATTGGAGAACCGCCAAAAAAGAAGGATCGACGAAACAACTCAGCAGGGGGGGGGCATGGCGTGGTCATCACGAGACCGTCGTGAATGAGGACATAATCCCATACCGCACCATATGATCCCCTCATGGAGGAAGGATAGGCCAAGGGGCCAAGATGGGATGAGGATTCCCGAGAGATGGGGCTGGACCCGGATCTTGGACATCCAGGTGGTCCTACGTATCCCATTAGGATGGGAATCAAGCCGCACGTAGTTCTTGAAATGTAGTTTAACGTCATACCGGACGAAGAGGGGAATAACATACCCCTAAGCAAGGTGTACTGTATGGCGAAAAACCGACGTGAATGAGGACATAGCCTTACGCCATACCGTACAGTTCTATAAGATAGGTCCTGGGCCGCGGCCTGGAAAGGCCGAGGGGCCTGGGGCTGAGCCTCGGTCAAAAAGGACTGACCGGTTTGTAGTTTAACGTCTTACATGAGGACGGAGAGCCAGGGGCCCAAGGAGGCCAAAGGGGCCTGAGGCTGGGCCTCGGAAGGGAGTTGCACGGCATGGTACACGATCCCGACGTGAATGAGGACGTAGTCCCACACCACACCGTACACTCCGGGTGAGGAATCCTGGGCTGTGGTCCCGATCACTAGCACCACCTGGGGGAAGTTTGTCACCTCAGGATGGGGCAGAATGAATCACTGTTGACCATATTCGAAACACAGCGTTCCACGAAAGGGGGAAACACCTCCAGGGGGGAATGTGCAGCCGGGTCGAGGCTTGCTCGACGTGGGTCGGGGCAAAAGGGTGCACCCTGCCATGTCTTGACCCGAGGGGAAGATTTTGGCTTTTGGGCTGGGCCAACGGACGAAATGTCCGGGCGTTCCTACGTATCTCATAAGGATGAGAATCAAGCCATACGTAGTTCTTGAAGGCCATGCAGTTTAGCGTCATGCGGTGAGGACGTGGGAGAGTGGAAGAACGGGAGTGGGCGCATGGTGCGACCTTTACAATCTTTGCGTGAGTGGGGTTGCATGAGCGGGGCCAAGAAAGCCTACGCCCTGCTACACAAAGATCCTCCAAGGAGACCATCCCCGGGGGGAATAGTGGAAGAGAAAAGCTTGGGCTGGGCTCAAGACGAGGCGTCAGAGCGTTCCTACGTATCCCATGAAGATGGGAATCAAGCCATACGTAGTTCTTGGCATGCAGTTTAACGTCATGCGGGACGATGAGAAACACCTCCTTTGGGGGTATGTACGGTACGACAAGTAATCCGACGTGAATGGGGACATAGTCCTACACCATGCCGTACAATCCCGCAAGAGTGCAAGTCGGGGGGAGACCAAGGGGGTGAGGCCAGACCTTGGTGGAGACGGGGCCAGGGGCCCAAAGAGGCCGAGGGGCCTGAGGCTGAGCCTCGGTCAGGCAGAACTGACTGGCTTGCAGTTTAACGTCTTGCAGTGAGGACGGAGAGGCAGTTTAAGGTCATGCGGGACCAAGTCGCAGTTTAAGGTCGTGCAGGACCAATTCGCAGTTTAATGTCGTGCAGGACCCTCTCGCAGTTTAGGGTCATGCTGGACCATCTCGCAGTTTAGGGTCATGCTGGACCATCTCGCAGTTTAGGGTCATGCTGGACCATCTCGCAGTTTAGGGTCATGCTGGACCACTTTTGCCCTAGGCAAAGTATCGCTTGAGGAATCTGGCATTGGTGGGAGGGGTTACACGCTCTCCATCTGTGGTCACCAAGGAGTATGCTCCATTGGGGTAAACCTTATGGATGATATAAGGCCCTTCCCATTTGGGTTCTAACTTGGGCGGTTTCCTTCCGGGAATCATTGGCGCTCGCAGGGCCAGCACCAGGTCACCTTGTAGAAAAGAGCGGAGACGAACCTTCTTGTCAAAAGCTCTTGCCATTTTGTTTTGATGCCTTTCCAGATTGTGCAGGGCACGAAGCCGGTTCTCGTCCAGTGCCTCTAGCTCAGCTAGACGGATCTCGGCTACCTCATCTGATGTCTGGTGATCATAAACGGCCGTGCGTAGCGACGGCAGCTGGATCTCAATGGGTGGGACGGCCTCAGCTCCGTACACCAGGGAATATGGGGTCACCTGGGTAGAGTTGCGAGTCGTCGTCCGGTAAGCCCAGAGGGCGTTGGGGAGCTTGTCCGGCCAACTTTTCTTGTTCTGACCAACCATCTTCTGCAGAATGTTAGAGAGGGTCTTGTTGAACGCCTCGATCTGTCCATTCGCCTGTGCGTAGTAGCGGGAGGTATGGTTTGACCGGATGTCGTACTTAGCATACAATTTCTTCAATTCAGCTTCTCGGAAGTTGGTACCGTTGTCAGTGAGGACGGCGTGAGGGACTCCAAACCGGTGGATGATGTTGGAGCTCACAAAGTCAACGACGGAACGGGCCTTGACCTCTTTGAGCGGAACTGCTTCTGCCCACTTGGAGAAGAAATCTGTAGCGGTCAGGATGAACCTATACTGGCGGGCTATTGCCGGCGGATACGGTCCCACTACATCGAGTCCCCATACCGCGAATGGCCAAGAGTACTTGGTAGGGTGAAGGGGTTCCGGCGGCCGATGCAAGAAGTTGGCGTGCACTTGGCACGCGTGGCATCTCTTGGCGTATCCAATACAATCGTGGATCATGGAGGGCCAGAAGTACCCTAGCCTCCGGATTTGATGGGACAGCTTCGACCCAGCTTGATGGGCGCCACAGGAGCCGGCGTGAACCTCTTGCATAACTTGAGGTATCTCTACTCCTTGGATGCAACGAAGGAGGACACCATCAAAACTCCGTTTATAGAGGGTCTGCTCAAGACTAGGGCCGCTCAGGAGGGTAAATTGAAGTGCGCGGCGTCGGATTCGCTCGCGCTCGGCCCGGTTGTCCGGGAGCTGACCATTTTGGAGGTACTCGACAAAAGGTGCTCTCCAATCGGGGGTCGTCTCAACCACTGCATCCGACGAACCCGTGACTTCCGATACGGAGGGTCCGGCGGTGAGATGACTTACCCGCAGGCTATCACGGTCCTCTTGGGTGACGGGAGCAATGACTCTCCGGTGGGCCACGTGTATGACCAAATCATCTTGCTCGGGTTCTGCGAGCGATGCGGCTAAGCCAGCTAGGGCGTCCGCTTGGCCGTTCTGCGACCACGGGACATGGGTAACCTCTGGCCGAGAAGAGAACTGGGCCATCAGGAGGAGGGTGTACTCCAGCAACGGTGCAAGCTCTGGCTTCCTGATGACGTAGTCGCCGTTAACCTGTTTGATTACCAGCTCAGAATCTCCCTTCACGTGTAGATGGGGTACGTGGATCTCAAGGGCCAACTCGAGGCCGGTGATGAGAGCTTGGAACTCTGCCTCGTTGTTCGTACAACCTTCTGACAGCAGGAACGAGTACGGCAGGACGGCTTGTGCCGGGGTAATGAAGACAATACCCAGACCCACTCTGTTGAGCTTGGGGTCGTTGAGCCTTCTACCGGTGGGGCTCCGGGAGGCGCCGTCGAAATGCATTTGCCAACACGGGACAGCGTGATCGACCGAGAGAATCGTCTCATCGGGGAAATCCAGGTCCAGGGATTGATCTGCGGAGGTTGGATGGGCAGCTAAAAAGTCTGCCAACGCCTGTCCCTTAACGGCCTTCTGAGGCACAAACCTGATGTCAAACTGCTGGAGAATTACTGCCCACCGCGCTAGTCGACCAGTCAGCATGGGGCGGTTCAGGATGTACTTCAGCGGATCCACCCGAGAGATCAATTGCACCTCGTGGTGTTGCAGGTAGTGTCGCAACTTCTGCACGGCGAAGACGAGCGCAAGGCAGCTCTTTTCGATAAGGGAATATCTGACCTCTGTATCGAGAAGCATGCGACTGAGATAGTAGAGACTGTTCTCAGTGCCCTCGTTATTCTTCTGGGCGAGCAGCGCGCCGAGGGATCTCTCTAGGGCGGTCACGTAGAGGACCAGCGGCTTTCCAGAGACGGGTGGCATCAAGACCGGAGGTTGGAGCAGATACTGCTTGATTTCCTCGAAGGCGATCCGACACTCCTCATCCCATTCGTAGGCAGCGCCTTTCTTCATGAGCCGAGAAAAGGGCTTACACTTGCCGGCCAGGTTCGCAATGAATCGGCGTATATAGGCTAAGTGGCCTTGCAGGCCTCGGAGCTCCCGAATGTTGCTCGGGGGAGGCATTTGGCCGATGGCCTTGATCTTCTCCGGGTCGATCTCGATACCTCGGTATCTGACAACAAAACCCAGAAACTTCCCGGAGGTGACTCCGAAGGCACACTTCAGTGGGTTCATCTTCAGGTGACGAGATCGGAGGAAACCGAACACTTTCTCAAGGTCCTTGAGATGGTCCTGGCGCTGATATGATTTGACTACAATGTCATCCACGTAGCACTCCACCAATGTCCCGAGGATCGGTATGAATATGCGATGCATGGCCCTCTGATAAGTGGCACCTGCATTTTTCAAACCGAATGGCATTACCCGGTAGCAGAAGGTACCCTGGGGAGCCCTGAAGGCAGTGGACTCCTCATCTTCGGGGGCCATCCGGATCTGGTTATACCCGGAATATCCGTCCATAAAAGAGAGGGCTTGGAACCCGGCCGTGGCGTCAATCAACAGCTCCGTCACTGGAAGTGGGAAGTCATCCTTTGGGCAGTGGCGATTGAGATCGCGGAAGTCGATGCAGACTCTAATCTGCCCATTCTTCTTCCTGACTGGCACAATGTTGGCGAGCCATTTGGGGTACTGGACCTCTTTGACGAAGTTGGCCTTGATTATCTTATCAACTTCAGTCTCAACCATAGCGCCATGGGAATGGTGCATTTTCCTGGGAGGCTGCTTAAACCCACGATGTTTTACCGGGAGGCCCAGACGGTGGACGGCCACTTGGGGGTCCAGTCCTGGCATCTCATCGTAACTCCAGGCAAACACATCGCGGTGCTGTTTGAGGAAGTCCACATACTGCCGCCGCTCCTCGAGGGACATGGCCGCACTGATCAATGTGGGTCTCGGATCTGCCTCGCTACCAAGGTTCACCTGTACCAGCTCATCGACCGTGGTAGAGACGCCTTCTTCAAAGGCTGGGGGAGCATCCTCTAAGTCTTCCTCCCCAGCCGTGGGGGGATTTCCCGCGACGGAAGATACTTCTGGGCTCTCAACACCCGAGGGGCAGCTGGTGCCGGCTTGGGCAGCAACGGTCATCGCATCAGGAGACTCACTCGTCGTGGAGACCATAGCAATGAATGCATTCGACCCTATCCCGTCCGGCCTTCGGCCTAAGGGGCCACGCCTGATGATATCAAAGCAGTGGTGACGTGTCGGCCAGAGTCGGTTGATTCCATCCCGGCGGAATAGACACGTATGGCGCACCGCCGTTGTCATGAGCTTGACGTCCCGGTACCGTACAGGGGTAGGAGGTTCCGGGATGACCCGAGCCTGGTTGGTGTAGGAGTACGAGGTGATTCTCCGCCGTCGCTTGGACGCGGGAACATGCCTTCCTTGCGTACCCGAAACAACAAAACATTGTCCCATGTCGGGGGTCGTGGCTTCCAACCGGTGGATCGGGAGGATGTAGGCGTCGTCCATGCTCGCCCAGGGATCACTTGTGATTGGGGCGGGCTCATCCTCGCTGACCAGGATCTGCTTGTCTTTGCTTTTGTAATAACCCGCATCCAGATAGCGGGCCTCACAAGAAGCGAAGGGGGACGCGTCTCCTTGGAGCACGCCTACTCGACCGTTGAGCGAGTACTTAAGGCACTGGTGATATGATGAGGGGACCGCGGCATGTAGATGGAGCCATGGCCTACCCATCAGTGCGTTGTAGGCGGTGTCCTGAGAAACAACCATGAACTCGGTGCTGGCAATTAAGCCACCGAACTGGGTCTTCAGGCGGATCTTGCCGACCGGGGTTTGCTCTGTCCTGTCGTACCCCTGAATCCTGAGGTCAGAGGGAGTCAAATCACCTTCGGACAAACCCAGCTTTCGCAGCGTCCGGGTCGGAATTAGATTGATTCCAGAACCCGTGTCAACGAGGCAGCGACGGACTTCCACACCGTTAAAGTGACCAGTGACATACAATGGGCGAATGTGCCCCTGTATAGGAGGGTCTTCGTCTTCACCAGAGAACGAGATAACCGCCTGACAGTCGGCGTTTTCAATCGTCTCGGTACGAAAGGCCTCCGCGGCTGCCACTTCTGTCTCGAACTGGAGGGGGCTCCTTAGGGCCTCGGCAAGTGCCTCGCGCATCTCAGATGACAAGCGCAGGGCCTCAAGGATGGAAAGCCTTGCCGGAATGCCGGCTAGGTGCTTTAGGACATCATACTTGCGTGCCAAACGCGAACCTCTGCTTACAGGGGGTTTTTCGGCATTTGGAGGCAAAGCGGGTCCTGCCGGTTGAACTGGCAGTCGGCTAGCACTGGGCACATCCTGCTGCCTACTAGTAGAAGCCTGGAGAGTAGTTGCCGGGCTAAGATTGGACAGCGGAGGCTGGCCTGTCGCCGGGCGAGACTGGCTGTGATACGAACGAGGCGGCTCTCCCCAATCCAGCAACACGAACGGCGGTGGAGGTAGAGCCGAGGGTGCTGAATGGGTCTGCGCGTGCTGAGATCTGCGCTGAGCCTGCTGCCTCGTCTCGGCAGCGTGCACGGCTTGGTCACAAGTGCCTGCTGACATACCTCGGTGACCGGCGCGATTGCGATTCCGCCGACGTTGACGTCAGCTGGAAACATTGGGGCGGTCTGCCTGGGGTTCCCCCTCATCGGGGGTCATATAGGGCTTTACCAGCTCCACGGTGTTAACCGAAGCGTACCCTTGACTGTCGCTTGAAGAGTCATCCACCGCTGGGCGGATTCTGGGAGGGATGCCCATTTCGGGAGGCATAAAGTCGCCAAGAGTGCGGGATGACGACGACACTGGCGGTGCACGTTGCTTCTTCTTACGTCGCCGCTGCTTGCCCTTTTGGGCAGAGGTCGACTGCGAAGACGATGCTGAGGCATCGGCTGTTTCTTCTGAAGGTTCCGGCTGCTTCAGGCATGCTCGGATGATACCCTGGGCACAGACGACAGTTTTTCGAGCCATCCAGTTGTCGTATTTCTGGGACCCGCGGCTAGGGACCTGCTGCCACTCTCCCTCGCTGTCACTGCCGATTTCTGATCCCGCAAAGACGCCTGCCACCTGCGCTGGCGCTGGGCCCAGCTTGACTATGTTGTTGTTGACCTGGTCCTGAAGCCAGTCTTTAAACACATAGCATCGCTTGAGGGTGTGCCCCAGGATCCGATGATAAGGGCAGTAGTTGGGGTGATCAGTGAGATGCGCCTCTGCCGGTCTCCTGCACTCAGGCAGACGCACGATCCCTTGCTCTAGGGCACTTCGGAAGTAACCAGGGACCTGATTTTCGTTAAACGAATAGGTATGGTACTTTCTTTCCGGGTAAGGAGCCCTGGGAGCCTGGTCCTGTCGAGGGACCGGAGGGGCCTGCCGAGGAGGCGGCGCCTGGTTGTCTCGCCTAGGTGGCGGTGGCGCATTGCGCGGGGGAACCTGTCGGTTCTGAGGCGGTCGCTGCTGGGCAGGAGCCTGTGCTTGAGGTGGAGGACCTCTGCGAGGTTGTGGGGGTGGTGCCGCCGGTAGCAATCCCAACTGCTTCGGGGCTTCTATTTGAGCCACCGCGGCGGGTTCAGCCCTGGCGGCCCTCCTGGCTGGGATCATAGGGGGCAGCAAACGTGCCTGACTATCCTGTTGCAGGGCCTCCTCGAGGCGCTGGGCCTTATCCGAGAAATCTCTGAACCCTCCAGGGTAGTTCTGGGTAATCAAGGAGGGTACCAGCTCTGTCTTTACGTTCCCCACACACATCATGAGTAATTGCTCCTGAGTCAGCGGCATATCGAGAGAATACGTAAGTCCTTTCCACCGGGCGATGAAGTCTGCAACCCGCTCATCAGGCCTCTGCTTGCACTTAAAGAGGTCCGCGATGCTGGTCTTCCGCGTGGTGGAGCTGAACTGGTACAAGAACTGCCGGCGAAGATCCTCCCAACCAGTCACTGATCCGATGGGGAGCTGGCTGTACCAGACGAATGCCGGACCTTCCAACGTTTGTACAAAACATCGGAGCTTAGCGGCTTCTTGCTGCGCCGGGGTCCCCAGCATGGGGCCACACCTGGAAGAGAAATGGGCCAAGTGCTGGGGTGGGTCCCCTGTCCCGTTAAAAGGCGAGAAAGTGGGGTTCCCAAAACCCGGAGGCGCGGGCATATCATCTACCCACGCGGGATAAGGCTTGCCATCCGGTGGGACCGCCACCTGCCGTGTCTCCAACGCCTCGAGGCGGGCTGTGAGTGCCGCAATAAGGTCCTCCGGGTGGGGATCCCTGTCTTGACGGGGATCCCTAACCACAAGTGCATTGCCAGGTTATTCAACACGGTAGACGGCTTCGGCTGCCCGCGGGTCAACTGGCTGAATGACCTGTTGGGCGACTGGGGGAACCCGGATTGGGTTCTTCAGATTGCCCCGTCGCTCAGGGGGGTTTGGCGAGACGTATCGCGCCCTCTTGCCGTGTGTTCCGGCTTCCGCCCTGTCCGCGGCAGCAGCATGATCAGGGTTGCCCGGAGGCATCTCACCGAGGGGAAATTGTTCCTGCCCCTGCTGCCCCGGCCTGGGATTACCATAGTCGGGTCGTCGCTCTGTGGCGCGTTCAGCCAAGAGTTCGTCGACCAGCCTCTTCTGCTCAGCAAGCTGCTGACGCAACGTGGCCTTCTCAGGGTCTTCGTCCGTTTTCTGCACAGAGGCGGACGGGTCGGAGTGCTTGACTATTCCGACGTGCTCCTTACCCTTGCCAGTGCTCCGACCGAGTGCCAGTGACTCGGTGGGTACAGGGAGGCCTAACAGGTTCCTTTGATGACGGGTAACTCTCCCCGATGGATCAAGAAGCGGCGGTACGCCCTCGGATGGTAAGTCCCCATCAAGGAACTCAAGCTCATCTTCCTTATCCACGACGTCGGTCATGTGGACTGTGACCCCTCTTGAGGGCATATCCTCAATGTCGCATAGCGAATCGGGCTGTCGTCGGATAGGGTCGAAAAGGCGAGCAGCATAGCGTCCCCAACCACGGATTTGCACATGGGGGGTGGCTTCCCTGACGATCTTGCGGAGTGCCTTGAAACTCTGAACGCATTTTCGTTGGAGGGCACTCTGGTGACCGGGCGACTCGGGGTGCTGGGCCACAAGGAGCGCCGCTGCATCAATTACGCGGCACTGTTTGCCAATCTCCTCGAAGTGCTCTCGACTCCTGGGGTACACTACCCGTTCCCAACGGAGGCGGAAGTGCGTCGCCCACAGGGTCCGACAAAAGCATCCCACCTCTTCAGGGGTAAACGACTCGGGTATGTGGAAATTCAGTGCCGCCGCGGGCCAAAACTTCTCTGGGAAGTAGTCCGCTGCAAGAATACTCCAGAAGCTCCTTGGTTCATCCTCGGGGTTTGGCCCCACATTTCCCCACTCATCAACCGGGGGCGGCTGGGGGACCGGTAGCGGCACCGAGGCGGACCTCTGGGATAGCAAACTCGGCGGCGGAGAATACGGTGTGCGAGCAGACTGGCCACCATACTCTGGGATTTCCTCTGAAAAGCGAGGTGACCTGACCACAATGTCACGATAGGACGGGCTAACATCCACTGCTTCGGGTACGGGGATTGCCGTTACCGGTGTCCGGTCATGTCGTGGCTCTACCACCGTTGACCCCCAAAACAGCTCCTCGTGATCCCGAGTAGAGGTAGAGGGCGCTTCGGGTGACGGTGGCGGTGACTGCGCGGTCGAAACCTGCAGAATTCCCATGACTTCTTCCTCCTGGATGTACCTGCGGAGAGAGACGGGAATCCGGTGGACTTCAAATTCCGGGAGAACGAGGCTGACGTGTCTGGTTCCTGCCCCAGTCCTTGATATGGAGGAGCTGGGAGAAGGTTCCATCGCTGAATCGCCTTCCTCTTCCGAATCGGAGAAGCGGGCAGGTTTGATCTCCCCCTGGGCCTTCCCAAGATTCTTCCCGTGGCGGCGACGACCCGCTCTTCTGCCCCTGGGTGGCTCTTCGGGACGGGGTTGACCCCTATCAGGCAGCCCTGGGGCGGCGCTAGCGCCGTGGCGGAGAGGGCCCCCACTTGAGACAGCCGGGGTGCGAGGGGCACCAGGGCAAATATCAAAGGGTACATGGGGAGGACCTCCATGAACAGTACCCACGTGGGCGGGGCCTCTGTTGGAACCAGCGGGAGCATGGGGAAGACTTCCATGGTCGATGCGAGTGGAGCGAGGCTGACCTTCACTCCTTGAATTGCTGAGGCGAGGAGGACCTTCGCCAGTCGCAGAGAGGACGTAGGGGGGGCCCCCACGTCGAAGGATCGGATGGACGATGCCTTCAGAAGGATGGACTTCATACCCTGTACAGCGGGCGCGGGAAATGTTTCCGCGTTGGGCATTACTGCCACGGGGCAGGTCTTCCTGTAGGACGGGGGTAGCACGAGGCATGCCTCCATGGCGAACCTCGGAGCGGGGAAGGCCCACGCTCTGTGGAGTAGCGGTACGGGGAGGAACTCCGTACGGGGTGGCATCACCGCGGGTTGACTCGCGGCGATCACTACTTGGGCCTGCAACCCGAAGAGTCAACCCGACCTGCCCGCAGGGCGGTTGGGGTCTCGATCCTGGTTGGGCGAAGGGGTGCCCCTGCTTAATGTAGGCGGGGGCCTCGTAATGTACGTCGGCAGTGGCTCGGGCCACTGTAGCTGTCGACGTGGACGCGGCTAGGCGAGCATCCTCAGCCCGGGCCCGACGCTGACGTCGGGTCAGGCGGGCCGGTGCAGGTGGTGCAGGGACGTAGTCTGCCTGTTCTTCCTGCGGGGCCGGACGGCGGCGCTGACGTGGCCGGACGGGAGCTCTCGCCTGGGATTCCTGGGTCGGGGCCCTGAGCGGGCTGAGCCGGACCGCGCCTGCCTCTTCGGCGTAAGGCGAAGAGTCGTCAAGGCGTTCCGGGGATAGGCTCCCGAAACGGTTGAATGTCTGGGTGGGGAGCGGGGGCTCCCTGCGCGGCCTGTTAGGGCGGCGTTGACGGCGGGGCTTGGAAGCCTCCAGGTCCAAACGGGCCATATCCCTGGTAGGGATTACACCTTGTTCCTCATACCTGCGCACGAGGCTGTTGATCACCCTTTGTTGGATGACCTCTGATGGGGAGAGGGGACGTGGACGTCCCGCATCCCGTGACGTAGCAGCCGTCGTGGTGGTAGTGGCGCCATGTGGAGTGGCCGCAGTGGTATTGCCCCTGCCCCTGCGCGGGCGAGGAGCGGATGGAGACCACATCTCTGAAATAGCAACCTGGTTCCTGGAAAACGAAGGGATCAACTCATCAGTACTGAGAGGAAAAGGATTGACAGCCAGTGCCCCAGCGTTCTTCCATCCCCCATGTCTGTGAGAAGGATCCACGCCAACACGCTGCAGAGCGGGGTGCCCCACGTTCTACTACCCCGACCTCCGGTGAGTTTCACGACAGGCCCGCCATTTGCTTGGCGGGACCAGGCAACGGATATCTGAATCCGGTGACACGTCATTCTACTGGTGTCTCGAACGCTACTAATCCCCATGCTGAGGAGAAGACTTTCACGTCGGGTTCACCATTTCTGTTTCTGACGCTTTCGCCGGGGCGCGCGCATCCGTCCGTGGGGACGCGCGGCTTTGCTGCCCCGCATTCCCGCTTTCCAAAGGCGGGCGGCATTCGCTCCTTATTCAGGGACGTCTGCTCCTTGATCGAAACGGGATGATGGGATGTCGGTTCTTCCTCCTGTGTATTCCTCCTCAGGACTCGTCACCTAGTCCGGGTCTCCCTTATAGATTTAATACGTAGTTCGTGAAACTCTTCCCAGTGCCATGCTTCTATGGACGCCGGTTAATTACACTGCTTCTGTCGGGACATTCCAAAGGGTCCAGTCAGGGCAGCAACCTTCGGTCAGGGGAGTAATCACGTTCGAGGCATCAGTAGCGTGTCTGGATGCTGGGGTACCTGGCATGTCTGTCTGTTATCCTCGATCACGAGGCTTCTCAAGGGCGTGGAAGCCCGAGGCATCCCACATCGAGCGCGGGGAATTACATGTCATAGAAACGTATATGGGGTTTTCCTCAGCTTCCCATGTTCAACACAGGGTATGTCGCAAGTTTAATGTCTTGCGGAGACGGTTACACCAAAGGCGTTCTATCCGAGGTTTTCCTCAGGCATCTCATGTTTATCACGAGGTAGGACGCGAGTTTAACGTCTTGCGGAGACGGTATGAGGGTGATCAGAACGTCCCATAGAGACGGATCAGATTGGTATATCCCTAGGAGGGAACACCTGGAAGGTTTACCAAGGCGATGGATTAGAACGCCCAATGAGGACAGATCCGAGGTGGTGCACTCCCTAGAGGGGAAAAGGGTGATGAATCGGGGTGTACACAGAGGACAACGACCCGGAGATATGATGGGGCTTACACGTGGAAAGCGGCCCATGCGCCGCTAGGAGCAGCGAGGAGGTGGATGGCATGATCCCACCGGGATGTGGCGGCCCGGGTGAGAATCAAGATGGGTGACGGATGAATGAGTGAAGTGGAGGAGGATGAAATGGGACCATCGCAGGGGCGACGGTGAAGTTGGGCTTGAGCCTTGAAGAGGCTTCCTACGTACCCCCGTGGCAGGGAATCAAAGTCCGCGTAGTTCGGGATGGTGCCGGTAAACCGACGTGAAGGTGGACCTTGGTCCGATGGGCATCGTCAGCGTACCAACGTGAAAGTAGACCCGTGGGTCCACTAATGGTGGGCTTGAACCTTGGGAAGGTTTCCTACGTACCATGCCTTGACATGGATAAAAGTCCTCGTAGTTCAGGGAATACAGTTTAACGTCATGCGGGACGATAGTGAACCCTGATGTGAATGAACGACGGGCGATGGGTGTCGGCGAACCGACGTAAATGAGGGACCTTGGTCCACTGTTGGTGGGTCGCAATGGCTTACCACTGGACCAGAATTGGACCCGACGTGAAACGAAGGGTGGGTGTGTCGGTGAACCGACGTGAAAGTAGACCTTGGTCCACTGTTGGTGGGCTTGAACCTCGTGGAGGCTTCCTACGTACCGTGCCTTGACACGGATCAAAGACCTCGTAGTTCAGGTGGCGAGAAGTAGACCTTGGTCCACTGATGGTGGGTTTGAACCTCGTAGAGGCTTCCTACGTACCATGTCTTGACATGGATCAAAGACCTCGTAGTTCAGGTGGGTCACAACGGCTTACCGCTGGACCAGGGTGCAGTTTAACGTCGTGCTGGACGGGGGTGAGTTTGTCGGTGAACCGACGTGAAAGCAGACCTTGGTCCGCTGATGGTGGGCTTGAACCTCGTGGAGGCTTCCTACGTACCATGCCTTAACATGGATCAAAGACCTCGTAGTTCAAAAGGGTTTGTCAGGGTCGGTGCTCACTCTAAGCCCACGTGAGTCATGCTCGGTGTGAGAAACAAGAGGTTGCAAGGACCTGACGATCACGTCGCGAAGGGTGCGTCCGTGAGAAGCGAAGAGGGGCTTACGCGTTGAGCGGCCCATGGTGTTGGGACTTACTCCAGGATGGAGGCCCATGGCGCGACAAAGCGCGGGAAAGAGGGACCTTGGTCCGACAGTGGGAGGTGCCTCGCTCCCTATCGTGTCCTCCACTGACCTTGGTAGTGGGGAAGTACAGAGATGCATGGGTGCAATCATCCGTACCAAAGGTTAGGGATTTACGCTCTGAGGCGACCCTTCCCCTGCGAACATACACCACTCCGACAAGGAGGATCTCATTCCATATGCGGAAGAGTTCCATTCCCGTGGAGACGAGTGGTGTAATGAATGCTCGAGCTGGGGGGGACCCTTCGTGAGGGAGACGAGGTTGGGGCACAGTTTAACGTCATGTGTTGAGGACGTGGTGCTTGGTAGTTTAACGTCCTGCAGCTCGGACGATGTGGGTTCACTCCACACCCCTAGGGCTTACATAACCGGTACCCTCTGGTCCTTGGGGAAGGGAAGGTGTCGGTAAGGCCATGGTAAAGGGGGGTCGTGAGAGGAACCATCGAGGGGTCCACGTTAGCGTGGCTATGCGAAGAAGCAATAGCCGTTAGCGTGCCTATGCGAAGAAGCATTGGGCGAAGCAACGCTACGGGAGGTGTTGTCCATGGGACTTTGAAATCACATCGTGCAAACCTGGAGGGTCGCACGGAAAGAGGAATCGCTAAGCAAAGGAGTGTGCTTCGCGAAGTGGGGTGCCTTGGCCTTAGCATGGGGCATTGGTGGAAGTGGGGGGTGCTTCGCGAAGTGGAACAGTGTTCGCGGAGCACTGCCTCGCGAAGAAGGAGTGGTTCACGAAGTAGGGTCCTGCCAAGCAATGTGCTTCGCGATGCATAGTTATCCTGCCTTGGCATAGGGATTACTAGCATGGGTTGGGTGTTTCGCAAAGCACGAGTGCTCCGCGGCTGCCCGGGTTCCCTTGGGAATCCCCTTCCTTTGCGAACGCCCTTGGGCTTCGCGAAGGGCATCCCTCTCGGAAGAGGGGCTCAGAACGAAACAAATCAGAGTCGTCTCGCGAAGTAAAAATACCTCGCGGAGCTCATGATTCCCGGGGCAAAGCTTGCTTCGCGATTCGGGAGAGGAGAAGACGAAAGGTCGGATTGTCCGTCCCGGGGACTCAGGGGGAGTCGAGTATTTATAGGGAAGGGGCGCCGCGATGCAGGGCTTGCGCGCCGCCTCTGGAGCTTCGCGGCGCGCTCGCGAACGTCAAACGCGCTCGCGGAGGATCACCGCCTCTGGTGCTTCGCGGCGGCTCGCGAACGTCAAACGCGCTCGCGGAGGATCACCGCCTCTGGTGCTTCGCGGCGGCTCGCGAACGTCAAACGCGCGCGCGGAGGATCACCGCCTCGGGGGCTTCGCGGCGGCTCGCGAACGTCAAACGCGCTCGCGGAGGATCACCACCTCCGGCGCTTCGCGGCGGCTCGCGAACGTCAAACGCGCTCGCGGAGGATCACCGCCTCTGGTGCTTCGCGGCGCCGCCAGGGCTGGGGCGCTTCGCGGAGGGGCTTCGCGGCTGCGCTTCGTGGCTGTGCTTCGCGGTGCAGCGCGCCTGCTGTCTTTTTCGTTCCTTCCTTTCGGGCCATATTTTTGGCGCCAACAAGTAATAATAACAAGACCTGACAACCCAAGACCCATCATGGGAAATGATATTCTGAGTTTTCCACCATGATCCCACCATTGATAGTCCAAAGGTTGGTGACTTGTACCAATAATTCATAACAATATTACGGGAATATTTATCTTAAATATTTGGTATCAAATATATAGACTATAATCTAGAAAAGGATTCTAAACAACAAATGATATACAAAATTATGCAAAAGTAAACATATGATTTCATAACATAAAAGATGCATGGAGAATAAGTTCATCATGTAATGTAATCTACAATATAAAGTCTTGATATTCATAAACTTATTGGAACAACTAATTTTTAACTCCATAGTACCAGGTCCAGAAATCCACAAACCTATATGTTGTCTTCATAGACAGAATATTTTTGGGATCAAGGAAAATGTGGTTTAGAGTATAAATATATCTAGTAGGATTCCTAAAATATTAGGTTGATAGGGTTGATGATCATCACATAATAATGGCTGAATAATATAGTCATTAAATGAAAAATAAGGAAACACCAACATAAAATTATGGCAACCCAAAACACTTCTATAGAATTTCATCACTATATAATAGAGGGAAACCATGTACAGCCATTTTACTCACTCATCTACACGTCAGGGATACAATTAAAAGGTTACATTACTCAGGGAAAAAAAACTCCATTTTTCATCATCCACCGTAGAAGACCGACTCAATAATTTTTGGAATGGGGAAACACCTCATGACTCCAAGGGGATTATGAAAATATTCAATGTAAATGAGGGAACAATAAATCATGAACCATATATACCTCAATAAAATATCCAATGAAATTTAGTGTAATTGATCTTACTATTGTCACGACCCGACAATACCGGTCTCGAACCGCAACTACCCCAAGCCCGCCTCTATAAGCCTGGGGCTGGCGACAAGCACCGAAGGCGTAACAATCTCGGGGAGGCCTTTGCCTATATACCTGTACACACACACACAGACCACTCGATGCAGAAGTGCAGATTCAAAATTAAACTGAAGGACAAAGAACTATAACCCAACCACATTCATCCATCTACTTCTAAATAGAACAAGTAAAGTGATGAAGTGTACTGAAAAGATAACTGAGCATAAAAACGGGAAAAACACACGCCCAACCTGAAAGGTGCCACAACCCGGCAATAGGTAAACAAAATTAAACAGCTAGTGAGTATCACACCAAAAATTCCTAATATGACCACTGAACGTATGCCAAGCTCATGTTTCCTCTATACTCCTCAGGTTGTCTCGATCAACCAGTCTGTAATCTATAAGGTCACACCAAGTGTGGGAAAAGCCCAAGTAGGGTTGATTATAAAGATACTAAGTAGGATTCCCCAAAAGCTTGAGGGAGTAACAAAGGAGGTACTAAAACGGTGAACATTAAACAAAATAGAGAACAGTGAAAGAGTACAATAAAATAGTGTGCAGCTCAACCCAACAAGAGGAAGGAAGTAGGTTCATCCAACCAAGATGAGCTAGACATGGAAAGCATGTGGCATACCTACGTGTCTTTTCCCCTCCTAGAAAGAGACTAACTGAACCCAAGGAGTTTGAATGAATGTAGGGTGTGTGTGTGTGTGTGTGTGTGTATGTATGTGCTCAACAAGAAACCCAAACGAGTGCATAAGGGGATCTCCATCTCCAAGCCTAGCCCAGGAAAAGTTGCCAACAGTTCTAAGGGTAGCCAACACTGATGCCCAACAGTCCCGCACATCAAATCTGACTAATCACAAAACCATTTCTCCAAAATTCTTGGTCAGGTAATCAAGGAGAAAAGTCACTAACTAGCCTCATGGAAAGGGATGAGCCTGAAAGAAGTCATCGGGCAACCCACTACCCGGCCCCCCTGGAGGGTGAAAACTAAAAGGTCGTTGGGTAACCCACTGCCCAGCCCCACAGGAGGGTAAACCCTAATGTCAATTGGTAATCCACAGCCAAGCCCCACTGTAGGGTAAAACCTAAAAGTTCGTCAGGTAACCCACTGCCAAGCCCCGCTGGTAGGTAAACCCTAAATTCAACGGGTAACCCACTACCTAGCCCCACTAGATGGTAAACCCCAAGGTCAAAAAATAACCCACTACCCAACCCCAGTGGAGGGTAAACCCTGATACGCTGGTGGGTAACCCACTGTCCAGTCCCACTGGAGGGTAAACCCAGAACTGGTCTGATAACTCTGCACTGCCCGAACCATCTCTGGGGGTCACTAACATCGCTACCCTATGTTGGATCAGAGTGTGTCAAAGGAACCTTTGACTAATTCCCTTTCATGTTTCCACATTTAATGAGATCATGAAAGAGGCTCTGCACACCCAAATATATTACACCGTTGTAATACTTTCAGAAAAACACGTGAGATAGACTACTTACTCGCTTGAAATAGACTCTTGAAGAAAACATTATTTAACCCCGCTTTGTGCCCATACAGTGTCTCATGGGGACCACACCTCGGTCCCGAAAAAGATCGGGCGCACTACACCATCGTGATGCTCTCGGAAAAACATGCCAAAATGACTATTTAATCACCTCGAACGGACATCTCAGGATAAAGTCGTAGTACGCTACACACAGCTTAAAAGACGGCCAGCAGGGCCAACACATCAACACTAGAATCAAGGCCTGAAACCACCTTGGACTACATCGCATCGACTCTAGGGATACAACACCGCTAACGACACCTAAGATAGACATCGGATGTGTTCGTGCCATCTGAAAGAAGAATCCCGGCGAGGCGCTAAACAATACATAACGGGTATGTCGCGCCACCAAGCCCCCCCCATCTCGGAAATAAAAAATTCCAGAGACTATCTCAAAAACTCCGACTAGATATGAGGATCGTGCTCTTACATATGTCACGTAAAACCAGAACTTGTAGTGAAAGTTACGGGTGTTCAAAGACAAGGGGGATAACCCCTTAGGGCTGGACCGGCCCGGTCCAGTCGGTCCACCCGGCCTGGGCTGGCCCGTCCCGCGGACCTTCTGTACAACCCAGATACTGCCTCGCAGTCCACCCGCATTGACCGCCCCACGTGGACGGTCACTATCCTGTGCGGAGACATGCCGAAGGCGGGTCTCGGTCTCCCGCTCGGGGTCGTGCGCCACAACCCCCGTCGCGCCCCGCACCAGCAACCTACGCCCGCCGTGCCGGTCCGGCGTCGACGCCCGCCATGCCGCCACCTTGGAGCCACGCCGCTACCATCTGGGAGCCTCCATGCCTCCATTGTCGCCCACCAGACCATCGTGCGGAGCCACCAGAAACCCTGGAACCGCCTGAAAACCCAAAATTGGGCCGAAAACTTTCCCATGGTCACCCCGGACACCCCAGGACTCGAAAATTCGATCTGAAAGGATTTTTAGGAAGCATGAATCGAGCCCTACCCAATTATAACCTTCACATGAGAATTAAACAGCATATCGATTCTAGAATTTGAGTTCAAAGGTTTGTGCGGAATTTTAAAAAAACCCGCGAACCTCCCTCGCTGGGCGTAGCCTGTTGCTTCACGAATGCTCCGCCGGAGCCTCCACCGCCTTGCCGTAGAGGAGGGGAAGCTTGAAGAAGGTTTCTCCCTTTGTTGAGAGAGCTTATTCCAGGGAGAAAAACAAAGGGTGAAATAATGGGGAAGAGAAGTGTTTATGTAGAGAAACACTTAATCACCCACCAGTAGGCTCTGTACTCGAATTTCAGCGGGGTCGGGGTTAAGATGCCATTAGGGTAAAATCCACATTCTGAGCACAATAGAGGTCACCAAATTTTAATCTAAGCCTCTATTTAGAAGTTATAAAGGTCAACCCCGAGACAGCTAAATTACGAAAATGCTCCTGGTGGCGTTTTCCACAGAAGGGTCGCACTTGCGAAAGTTACACCCCTCCTAGGGTAAACGACACGTTCCAGACTCAATGGTGCCCTCAGTTTTACCATCCTAGCAACTATTTAGGATTTAATATGTTTATTTGTCATTTCTAGTGAGAACTCACTTAAAATTTAATTCCGACCACTAGGGCTCGGAATCACACGCTGTCTGAACGCCCTACACTGGAATAACATCAAGAAAAATTCAATGTCTTACATGCTCAAAAGCTGAGTTCATACACCATTCTCTCCTTCACATTTTTATTCCATGAAAAACAAAACTACAAAAAACAATCGGGATACTGAGCCCTCATCTAGATCTCTGGTTTCCATGTGCTCTCATACACCCTCCCGTGTTGCCACATCACACAAACCAAAGGAAAGGTCTGTCCATGCAGTGTCTGCTCCTGCCAGTCCTCAATCACCACCGGGTGCTCCACAATGGTGGCTTCATCCTCAATGTCGAAATCTCCCCAGTCGATAACGTTAATGGGGTTGTGCACGTATTTCCTCAGCTGCGACATGTGGAAGACTTCATGCACCCTCTCCAGCTATGGGGGTAAATCAAGACGAGAGGCAACATCACCAACCCTGTGCACGATCTCAAAGGGACCAATGAACCATGGGGATAAACTTCCTCCATAGCTGAACCTCCGTGTTCTATGTTGCGGAGAGACTCTAAAAAGGATATGGTCCCCCTGCTCGACATCCAAATGCCTGAGACGACGTTATGCATAGGACTTCTGTCTACTCTGAGCCATCCTCATCCACTCAAGAATGACCTGCACCTTCTTAGCCGTCACTCACACCAACTCTAGGCCCATGAGGGAGGTATCCCCAACCTCTGTATAGAACAATGATGACATGAAGGGTCTCCCGTAGAGGGCCTCAAAAGGTTCCAAGCTGATTGTAGAGTTGTAACTGTTGTTATACGCGAACTCCACCAAGGGCAGGTGATCCTCCCAGCTTTGGCCAAAATCTAACACGCACCCCCTGAGAATATCCTCCAACACCTGGATAGTGGGATTAGTATACCCATCCGTCTGAGGGTGAAAAGCTATACTCATCTGAATCCAAGTACCGAATGCCTCCGGCAGGCGTCGCCACAATCGCAACGTAAACCGCGCGTCACAGTCGGAGATGATCGTCGAGGGTTCTCCATGAAGGCGGAAGATCTCCCGAACATACATCTTCCATATAATCTCCACTGAACTCTGCTCCCTGATGGAAAAGAATTGCACCGACATCGTCATTCGGTCTACAATCACCCAAATGGTGTCATGGCTCTTCGTTGTGCATGGAAGCCCTGTGAAGATGTCCATAGATATTCCATCCCACTTCCACTATGAAATATCAAGGGGTTGAAACAACCCTCCTAGAACCTGATTCTCTGCCTTCACCTACTGATAGTTAAGAAACCGTGAAACGAACTCACCTACGCTCCGCTTTATAACAGACCACCAAAACTGCTGCTGAAGGTCCCTGTACATTTTCCCTACACCGAGATGTATGACCAAGGGAGAAGTGTGTAATTCCTGCATCACCTCCTCCTACATCACTACTGGTACTACAACTCTCCCCTAGAATAGGATCTCATGATTCCCTACTTCTGAATACCCATCGTGTGCATCTCATGTGGATATCTGATCATGCAACACCTCACTGTCGACATCCCCTAGCTGCGACTCTCTCACATGCTCAAGGAGCGAAGGAGTCAACTCCATCGATTGCAGAAAAGTCATACCCTCCTGCTCCACCATGGTCCACCGTAGGGAATCCACCTGCTATGAATCTTCCCACACTAAATGAGCATGGGACTTCTTGCTAAGGGAATCTGCAACTACATTGCCCATCCCCGGAGTGTAGACTATCTCGAAATCATAGTCTTGCAGAAACTACAGCCATCGCCTCTGCCTCAGATTCTAATCCCTCTGAGTGAATATGTACATGAGGCTCTGGTGGTCTGAGTAGACCACAAAATGCTCACCCATAAGGTAGTATCTCCATATCCTCAAGGCAAAGACCACCACTGCCAGCTCCAAATCATGATTTGCATAATTCTACTCATGTGGCCACAACTACCTCGACTCATAAGAAATCATTACCTACTGCTGCATCCACATGCACCCAAGCCCAGCTCATGAAGCAGTGTAGTATACCACAAAATCAATGCCCCCTTTGGGCGGCCTCAACACTGGAGCACTATTCAGTCTCTATCTCAGCTCCTCGAAGGCCTTCTGGCACTGATCAGTCCAGGTGAGCGGTCATTCATTCCAAGTCAATGTGGTCAAAGGGGAAGAAATCCTGGATAAATCTTCCACAAACCTCCTGTAGTACCCTGCTAAACCAAGGATGCTCTACACCTCTGAATCATTCTTGGGTGGCTCCCATGAAAACAATGCCTCTACCTTTGTGGGATCTACGACCAATCCATCCTCTGTAATGACATGCCCCAGAAAGTGAACCTCATAAATCCAGAACTGACACTTCGAGATCTTCCCATACAACTGGTTCTCCAGGAGTAAGTCTAGGACCATCCTCAAATGCTCGGCGTGATCCTCCTCCATCACAGAGTAGATGAGTATGTTGTTAATAAAGACAACCAAAAACTTGTCCAAGTATGGCTGGATGATCTGGTTCATCAAAGCCTTGAAAATGGAGGCAGAATTCATTACGCCAAAAGGTATCACCATAAACTAGTAATTCCCACAACGACAACGTAAAGCCAACTTCGGGATGTCAGCCTCATGAACCTTCAACTGGTGGAAGCTGGATCGAAGATCAATCTTGGATAACCACTCCGCACCTCCCAGCTAGTCGAAGAGGTCGTTGATCCTTGAAAATTGGTACATGTTCTTTATCATCACCTGATTCAGGCGATGAAAATCCAAAAAAATCCATAGACTCCCATCTTCCTTTTTCTCAAAAAACCAGATCTGCCCAAGGGGACTCATTGGGCCTGATTAACCCCTTCTCACACAAGCCTTCCAACTGAGGTCATAGCTCCTGAAGCTCTGTGGGTGCCATCCGATATGCTTCACATGATATTGGGGTAGTCCCCGGCAATGAGTCAATGCTAAACTCCATCTCCCACCATGGAGGTAGTACCAAGACATCCTCAGGAAAGACGTCCATGTAGTCCTCTAAAATGGTAGGGACCAAGGTGCCTGTAGACTCTATTGATATGAGAGCCATGCTTGCCAACCGGTCAGAAAAATTCCATGGTCTCCTACTTAGAGTACCCATCTGCTCTACCACGAGGTCTCATTCACCAAGGACGGTGAACCTCGTCCCATCAGAATGGACGCATGTAACTAGTCTGTGCCAACAGTTAATCTGGGCGTCAACCATGGAAAGAAAATCCATTCCCAAGATGACATCATAAGGTTCCATCATGATGACGAGTAGATCCCACATCAAACTCTCTCCTCCGAATGATTGTTCGCACAGTCTGCAGATAAAGGTCACCAACGAGGCACATCCCATAGGAACCTCGAGGCTAAGTGCATGAGTCAGTACCTCTACTGGAAGATACAATTCCCATACCAAAAGAAACGATATAAAGGAGTGGTTGGATCCTATGTCTACTAGTACCGAAGAAAACATTGAGTAAACACAAAGCGTACCTTGGACCATCTCAGGTGCTGGGGGGACATGAACACCCATATACTGAAGCTACCCATGGCCCCTACCGCCAGCTCCCTAATCCTGATGTGGGCCGCCCGGTGGTGGCAGTGGAAGGACCTCGAAGCGGCGTCCCCCAAATCTAGGTCATGCTACTCTGCCTGCGCCGCCTCCCTGAAGGCCACCTTGTCCTCACCTAGGGTATCGCTAGTCACGGTGCTTCCTATGCCATTACAGTGGGCCCACTTCCTTCCACGGCTTCTCGGTACGCCTGGTCAGGCCGTCACATGCTAGGTGAACCCGTCCATCACAAGCATAGCACCGACTAACTCCTGACTGCCCTGGTGCTCTATGGAACCTCTGCGGTGTATGAACCAACCCTTGAGTCTTCTCATGGAAGGGTCTCCTCGAATGAGGATCTACTTCTTGCCGCATGCCTTCTACCGAAGACTCTACTTTGAATCGGCCACTGTTAGGCCCTTCCATATGGTGTCCCTTAGCCAAGAAGCTATTTGTCACTAGCACCCACTCTAGAACCCCGGCATAAGTAGGGATGCACAGGGGTACTACACTAGCATGGGTCTCCCTATGAAGACACTGCTCAAACTTCTGTGCTTAGAAGTAACTATCGCGGACAATATCTTGTGAGTAGCATGTCACATCGATAAACTTGGACGAGTACTGCTCCATGGTCATCCCCCCTACATCAGATCCAGAAGCTTCTGAATCTGAATGGAGCGTAAACAGGAGGGGGAGTACTCCTCTCGGAAGTGCTGCTGGAAGCTATCCCACGTTGGGGACGACTCGTCGTGTGTCTGTGTAACCAACCACCACCAATGCCCCACCATCCCAAGAAAAAGGCTAGTAGATAGGGCTACCATCTGGTCCGCTTGTTTCCGTACCAACCTAAATAGTCGGTCCACGAACTCAAGCCAGTCTTCCAGTACCTGGGGATCTAGGTCCCTGTGGAACTTCTGTGGCCGTTGATGCTAGAAGTCTCAGAGCGCACTCAGCCAGCGCTCAACCTCATCCTATGTTGCTGGTTCTAACTTCATCTCTCCAGGTGTTGGGGGTACTACTGAAGCACTGGGTGGAATTGGATCACGTGAGGGTCCCTGAACTGACGCCTTGTTGCTTTCTAGGTCGTCGTCACGAACTAGAGAGGGTATCCTAGCTGGCTGCTGTCATGGGGGCATCCTGAAAATTATCAAGGATTACCACGATCAGGTGATCATATATATATATATATATCAGTAATAAAAAAGGGGATCTGACTCAAAAATGATAGTCAACGACTCAATCTTACCGAATGCATGTTCCAAAGTTCCCTAATACAAGTGTCTCAGTGTGCCAAGTTGACAAGCCCGTTATCAGGGTCCTGGTGAATGGATATGTCAGCCACCCATACTATCACTAGACTCCCTGGACTGAGAGCCGCTCTCGGGACACATCAACACTATTTCCCAAACTCCCAACCAATTCCTTTTTAGGGACGTCAGAACAAATATCCAAGGAACAAACCACCTCTAATACCACTTTATCATGACCCGACCCTAGCACTCTCGAGCCACAACTACCCCAAGCTCACATCCATAGGCCAGGGCCTGGCGACAAGCACTGAAGGCTTAACAATCTCAGGGAGGCCTTCTCCTATGTACATGAACATACAGTCATATCCCACTCGATGTAGAAGTGCAGAGTCAAAAGAAAACTGAAGGAAAAACAACTATAACCCAAAAAACAGTCATGTATAAACTTCTAAATAGAAAAAGTAAAGTGTTAAAAAGTACATACAAGATAACTGAGTAGAAAAAAGAGAAAAACACACGCCCAAACCAAAAGGTTCCACAACTTGGTAACAGGTAAAAAAATTAAACAGCTGGTGAGTCTCACACCTGAAAGTCCTAAAACGACCATTGAACACAGCCCAAGCTTTTGTGTCCTCTACGTTCCTTAGTAGTCTCGATCGACCTGTCCGTCCTCTGCAAGGGCACACCAAGTGCGGGAAAATCCCAAGTAGGGGTGAGTATAAAGATACATAGTAGGATTCCCCGATAGCTCGGGGGAGAAATAAAGGAGGTAATAAAATAGTGAACTGTAGACATAACAGATAACAATGAAAGAGTACAGTAAAATAGAGTGCAGCTCAACACAAAAAGAGGAAGGAAGTAGGCTCGTCCAACCAAGAGGAGCAAGACACGGAAAGCACGTGGCATACCCCATGTGTCAGATCCCCTCATAGAAGGATAGTAACTAAACCCAATGAGTTGGAAAGAATGTAGGTTGTTTATATATATGCTCAACAAGAAATTCGAACAAGTGAATAAGGGGATCTCTATATCTAAGCCTAGCCCAGAAAAAGTCACCAACAGTTCTAAGGGTTTCCATCACCGATGCCCAACAGTCCTACCCATCAAAGATTCCCCATCACTAAACCATACCCTGAAAAGTCCCACTCTGGTAATCACAGAGAAAAGTCACTGATAAGCCTTATAGAAAGGGCTGAGTCTGAAAGAAGTCGTAGGGTAACCCACTGCCCTGCCCCGCTAGAGGGGAAACCCTAAAAGGTCGTCTGATAACACACTACCTATCCCCACTGGAGGCTAAACCCTAAAGTCAATGGGTAACCCACTGCCCAGCCCCACTGGAGGGTAAATCCTAAAAGGTCATCGGGGTACCCACTGTCCAGCACCTCTGGACTGTAAACCCTAAAGTCAACGGGTAACCCACTACCCAGCCCTGCTAGAGGGTAAACCCTACGGTCAATGGGTAAACCACTGCCCAGGCCCGCTGGAGGGTAAACCCTGATACACCGGTGGGTAAACCACTGTCCATCCCCGCTGGAGGGTAAACCCTGAACTGGTATGATAGCTCTGCACTTCCCAAACCATCTCTGGGTGTCACTAACATCGCTACCATGCGTTCGTTCGGAGTGCATCAAAGGAACCTCTGACCAACACCCATTCATGTTTCCACATTTAATGAGATCTCGAAAGAGGCTCTGAATACCCAAAAATAATACACCGTTGTAATCCTTATGGAAAAACACTTGAGATAGACTACTTACTCGCTGGAAACAGACTCCCAATGAAAAAGTTATTCAACCCTACTTTGTGCCCATATGTCATCTCGTAGGACCCACACCTCAGTACCAAAAAAAGGCCAGGTAAACTATGTCGTTGCGATTCTCTCGGAAAAACATGCTAAAAAGACTATTTATTCGCCCCGAACCGACGTTTGAGGAAAAAGTCACAGTACGCTGCACACAACTTAAAAGATGCCCCACGGGGCCCACACCTCAACTCCGGCTTCAATGCCTGAAACCACCCTGGACTACATCGCCTAGAATCTAGGGTTACAATGCCACTGACGACACAAAAAATAGACTCTGGATGTGTTTGCGCCATCCGAAAGAAGAATTCGGGTGAGGCACGAAACCATACTTAACGGGCGTGTCGCGCCACCGAGCCCCCCCCCCATCTCAGGAATAAAATAAATTCCCGAGACCATCTCAAAAACTCTAAATCGATTCAAGGACTGCGATTCCGCTAAAGCCACACAAAACCGACACTCGTAGTAAATGTTACGGGTGTCCGAAGACAAGGGGGCTAACCCCTTAGGGCTGGACCAGCTTGGTGCAGCCGGACCACCAGGCCTGGGCCGGCCCACGCAGGCCAGCCCAGCTCGCGACCCTTCCGCATAGCCCGGCTGCTTCCCCGTGTTCTACCCGCACCAACTGACCCTTTTGGCTAGTCGATGTCCCGTGCGGAGACCCGCTGATGCCGGGTCTCGGTCTACCGCTAGGGGAAGCAGGCTGCGACCCCCGTCGCGCCCCGCACCGGTGACCTCCGCCCGCCACGCCGGTCCACCGTAGACACACGCCACAACACCACCACTGCCTGGGAGCGGCCGCACCACCATTTTCACCCGCCGGACCACCACGCGGAGCTGCTGGAAACCCTGGAACCACCGGAAAACCAAAAATTTGGCCGTAAAATTTCCTGGGGTCACCCCGGACACCCTTGGACATGAAAATTCGATCCAAAAGGATCATTCGGAAGCTCGAATTGAGCCCTATGAAAATATGGAATTCACTTGAGAATTGAACAGCATATTGACGCTAGAATTTGAGTTCAACGGTGTATGTGGAATTTAGAAAAACACGCGAACCTACCTAGCTGGGCGTAGCCCATTTCTTCACGAACGGTCTGTCGAAGCCGTCACCGCCTTGTCACAGAGGAGGGGAATCTTGAAGGAGGTCTCTCCGTTTGTTGAGAGAGCTTCCGCTAGGGAGAAAAACCAAGGGTGAACGAATGGGTGGGGGAGAAGTGTTTATGTAGAGAAACACTTAAACATCTACAAGGAGGCCATGTGCCCGAACATTCGGCGAGGTCAGGGTTAAGCCGCCTCTAGGGTAGAATCCACATTCTGAGCGTAACGGTGGTATCAGAATTTTTATTCGAGCCTCAATTTAGAGGTTTTAAAGTTCACTCCCAAGGCCTCTAAATTATGAAAATTTCCCTGGTGGTGTTTTCCACAGAAGGGCCGCACCCACGAGAGTTACACCCCTCATAGGGTAAACAACGAGCTCTGGACTCAACGGTGCCCTCTGTTTTCCCATCCGAGCAACCGTTTAAGAGTTATTCAGTTTATTTGGTGTGTCAAGTGTGAATGCACTTAAAATTTAATTCTGGCCACCATGGCTAGGAATCACATGCCATCTGAATGCCCTGATCTAGAATAACATCACAAAAATTCAAAGTCCTACAGGCTCAAAACCTAGGTTCTTACAACTATATTAACGACACCATTCCATTAATGGGGCCTCACAAGACACCTAGCTCACATCACACATCCACTGGTGCCTAATTCCCTTCGCTAATCAATGATAATTCCATTCATCTAATAACCCAAAATGAAAGTTAATCCTCATCCAAAACAAACATTATTAGAACCCAGTATCCTAGATTCACTCAAGTTAGAATGGAAAAAATCCAAATAAAGTAACCACTACCAAAACTCACTCTTCTCAAAAAATTGAACTAAGAAGTAAAGAGAGGAAGAATAACATTCTATACAAAACAGTTTATTCACAAACCATCCATATAATTCAAGCATCATCATCAACAAGCCATTAAAACCATATTCAGCACATGGGAATCAGGCCTCATCTAAATTCACATACTAACCAAGGGTCTAGCTATCCCCAAAATTAATAGGTATCTTACAAAAAAAATCACTTACAATATCATTTAAACACTAAAATTATATCGAATGAGGTGACCTAAGAATAAAATCATGAATTTTTCATTATTTTAGAAGAAAATTCAACAAATATTCTAATAATAACATTCCATTGACCGTGAGTGTTTAATTTATTTTAATACTATATATTTAATAAAGTTATTTGTTAAAAAATATTAATTATATCCCATATTGATTTTCATATTAGTACCATTATATAAATAACATATTCAAAACCTTCCTTCAGGACATTGGGCACGAAAACATATGAATGGGTGAGATCAACACTCTGTAAGGGTCACCATGGGTGTCATTAATCATTAGACAGAATAAAGTTATCATTAGGGTATGATAACATTATAATTTAAATGTTCTAAACATAAAATATTCATACCCATAAAATATATATCATAAAATAAAAAATCTAGTCAAATCCAAAAGCATGATACAAGGGTTTCAAAGTAGCAATCATCATTCAAGAGTCATAACATATGCAAGTGACATCAAAAACATAAAAAATCAGAATATTTTGATGTTATTTATTCATAATAATGTCTCTATATAATTTTTATATCATATCAGGTAATAAAACATACTCACACATCAAAATGTGAACATATCCATTCATAATCAGGTCCACAAATAATCATGTGATAATTGCTAGATGAAATCACACTGACAACTAAAAATGTGAACAAATCTCTTCATAATCATTTTTGAAAAAAGCATCATTATTTCATAATATATCATTAACACACCACTCAAAGAATTTTATTGATATAATCGAAACCACTATCACATAATCATATTTCATTCATATATATGACATGAGTTTATGAAAATATTTATCATTTCAATATAGCATAAAGCTTATAAATGGAAATGGATTAAATTATGATTTAATAATTATAATTAAAAGACATTTAGATAAATAATAATGATGGTATAATTGTATTATGTACCCAGTGATACATTAGTATCATTAAAAAAAGTTTTCATATATTAAAGAACCATTAAAAGACCTGTTGAACATTTCTAGATGTAAATACAATTTTTATTTTGAAATGGCATATTTTAAATTTAAAAATTTCTATATTAATACAGAAAACAATTATTTCAAATGAACTATTTACTCTTTTAATGGAATCTTAAATGAAAATTGTAGTCATGATATTAGGAAAATATATCCATGTAGTATATGATACATAAAAAATTACACCTTTGGTGAAAAGAACCTCATTCTAAAATTGATAATAAAAATTAATACTTTTTATATAAACTAAAATATTGATAAATATTACATTATTAATTCATTTATGAATAGTAATTGTCGAAATCATTTGGACAAAAATATTAATACGGAAGAAAAATATTCTAAAACGATGAGAAAATAAATTCAATTTTTATAAAAAAGTAAAAAACAAATTATTTCTTAATAGAGGGAAATCGTACAATTACTTTATATTTAAATGAATAAAAATAAAATAAGAAAATATAAGTGGTTTTACAAAAAATAATAAAATAATTTCCCTAAATTTAAATTCAATCATAAACAATCATGACAAAAATGATATGAAAACATATATCCCTTACCTCAACTCTCGCCATACATTATACACATTAAAAATCCATTATAATAAATATTGAATTAATATAAATATATTATAGTACCAAATTTATAAATTTAATAAAAAAAATTATTTAAATACAATATCTTATCACCTACATACAACTAATATTTTTTGTATTTTATGCTAACACTTTAAAGGGGTAAGTGTGAAACCCAACAAAAAGTCACCAGAAACAACCCATCAAGAAAATTACACCCAAAAAATCAAAATTTAAAATCAAACACAATGAAGATTTTAGTAGCACAATTACTGACTTCAAAAAATTCAAAACATTAAAAATTAAAACGCATTGAGCCATATTGATGTGAAAATAACTTGATATACACATTTCACCTACCGTCCACCCAGCAACTTGTGCATCCATCATCACTGTATTATCATCGCCAACCATTCCCAACTGCAAACATTACAACCCCAACCTCAACACAATAGTCGCCATTGAAAAAAACCAACACCATCACCGACTATAGAACCAAAAACTAGAGAATCATGAATAATATAACATTAACCAAAACAAATTAGACCTCTTAAATTTCCTCCTCAAAGATCCATGCTAATGCGGCTGTCATCATCAGCCCCAATCCATAAAACCACCGGTGAATTCTGGAAAGAATCCACCAAAAATATTTAATGTCGTGAGATGATACTCTTGAAACATCTTCGAAAAGAACATGTTCCACAAAAATAGATCCATTTATGTGGCCATATCAATGAATAAATAGACTACATGCCACTCTTTTGTCGCTTCTCTATCTCGACTATCATCCTCGTCGCAACACATTTTATCCCTAAACATGATAACATAACATTTTACCAAAATATCTAGATTATATGACCAAATATAATAGGGGATTTCAATAAAAATTGGAACATCATGACTCCAATTTTCTAATAATTTTTATCAAATTCAATCTCATTATGAGGAAAATATCACATTTATTATAAGAAACCAAAATGCATGGATTATATTTTTCTGAAAAATACCTGAATTAAGCATAAAAATAATATTACATTAAAATAAATTTATTGTTTGGAATTAGATAATTTATATGTTAATTTTATAAAAAATGGAATATTTTTAGACTTAGGATCGATCTAAACCCAATTTTAACATTCCAACTAAAACAATAATTACAAAGACCCAAAAATTTATTTTAATTAGAATGAAATATAACATATCATTATTAAAATCATGTTGGGATCATAAATTAAAAATAATCATTTTAGAAAATTATTGAACTACCCAAACACATATTTAGTGGTCCATCACTCATATAACAGGATAAATGAATGTTTTATAGATATTTAAATTTATTACCCCCATAGTTTTAACAATATTTTACATGTCTTACCATTATTGAGGTAACAAATGTTTATCATGGTTACCATTCACATTTACCAGAAAAATAGCTCAATAATATGAAATTATAAGAATTAGTATTATTATAATTATGGAATCCATTTTATAGTATATGGTTTCTATATTTGAAAAGAAAATCATTTACAAATATATATTTAAAACAAGATGAAACTCATTTTCAGACAAATGCATTTTGGTAAATAAGACTGGATTTATTTTTATTCCATGCCCAATAAATAATATTTGATTAGTGATAATAATATATGTTGAATATATAATCTATATATTTCCTAAAATTCATTCATAAATATATATTTATATAATTTATTAAGTTAATAAAACTTTAAATATATAAATAATTTTTTCAGAGAGAAACATATCTATTGTTGTCAAATGATTTATTTTTATTTCCAACCAATTGATAACCAATAAATACAGTGTATTAAACTGAAAAATATTATTTTTTGAAATTTATTTATTCTTATTCACACCCATCAATCGAATGGGTAGGAAATAAAAGTCATATTATATTATAATATTTTAACAGTATATCATGGTCTATTTAAAATCGATGTTGTATGTAAATAAATCTATCAATGAAATCATATTTATCTACAGAATAATATATCATAAAATATTATTCTGTAAAATTTAAATTATTATTCTATACTGACGGGGAGTTACTATAAAATTATTCCATCTATCACCATTTTTACTGTAATAACATGTACCTCACTAGGGGGGGGGTTTGGGATATTATTTCATAACATGGAGGACAAACACCCAACCCTAAAGGGGGATGTAATCTCCCTAAACCAAAAGAAATTGATACCTCATTTTCCATTAACATTGGATTACATAATGTATTAAAATTCATGATTTTCTATGTCATAACCCTTCCAAATGAATTGAATTAGATAGTTAAATGAAATACAAAAAATCAAGGATTCTCCACAAATGCTACTCCATCTCCCTGGTAACAGACTAAGATGTAGCATAGATGAGAAAAGAAATATACCGTATATAAATTGACTATCCCTGGATTCATTTGTGACCAATGATAATGTTTCTATCTCTATTCTCTATTTAATTACATATAAATACACCAATAAGAACTTTGGGGTGCTTTAGGAGAAGGGGAGATTCATCTCCAAGTCTTAAACTAATCAAAGGCCCCCCTAAATACAAAGTTATGACTATAGAACTTCTCATTCCCCGAAATACATTACCTTATGTAACCCTTCATCCAATAATATACCCAAATGATGCTAACAACACTCATAGGGTCTTTACCTCCATTAACTAATATACACATGGGGGTCCTATGGTCGACATCAAATTTCACAGTGGGAAATATATAGGCCTCAACCCTACTATTCTCAATCATCTGAAACCTTTCACCATCACCATGGGATTAAGATTAAAAAAGAACACTAAATAATATCACTAAATACATTTTTAGAAAATAGGACCCTAACGTCACATCATATGTAAAGAGTTACATCAGATGGACTCCTCTTATGTCTAAATTAGACTACATTGGTACAAAAACACAAATCTAGTAGAATAGGTTAGTACACTATGGTTACTAAGAGTTCACAACATTCCATCCCATATCATCCATCATTGGAATGAACCCTATGAAAACCAATTTTTTAATTATCTAATGCATTGGGTAACCCTTACTTATAGAGAATAAAGGTTTTAGGGTTACGATATTCTGTTTCATATCCAAATTCATGTCATGTAAATTTTCATGGAATGTACAAGAATATGCTTTATCCCTCAAATTATTGTATGGAGTTATACATGTCCAAACCATATTTCATGTACTCGGGGGGTCCTACATGGTATGTAACTGTAGCCCACATGTCAAGTGGATTTTTTCTCTTGCTCGATATGGAAAAACATACTACATATATAATGACCCAAACATTTCATATATATACATTGCATCAAAATTGAAGAATATTCATTACAAAAAACTAAAGACCATTCCAGGACTGTATAGGTCATGTGTTGTTAGAAAATAGGAAACAAAAATTCTGGTTCTTAAAACAACAATAATATCTCCCACTTCTTAATTCATAACTATGAATGATTTGAAACATCTTACTTGATATCATTATTCACAACATGTGGAAAGAAACACAAGAAAGGGTGATCTAAAATACTATATAATGGTAAACAAGATATATTTAAATCATATCATAATCATATGGAATTAAATATAAACCTAACCTTTGTAAATTTATTCTTATATATCAAGAATAATAAAAATATTTTATGGGATAAGTAATATAATTTCATTAATGACCATATACCCATATAGAATAATAGAATACATAAAATTTTTAGAATACACATAATAATAGAAAATAATTACCTATTAGTCAATTATTATTTCCAAGACCATTATAGTGTAAAATACCTTCAGTGAACCTAGTTCACCCCTCATTCTAGCCTTTTTTTTACTAAACTGAGTTTACTTCCTATTCAATCAATGTTTTACTGAATCAAGATCAATTCCCATTATATCCCAGTCTATCATAAGAGATTTAAATATGTACACAATGAATTGGTGGAAGATATAATTCCACACATCACATAATTAAAACCATACATATGTATTCCATAGGAACATAATATATTCATCATATCAAAACCCATGAAATGAAATGGTTTTCATAAACATCATCCAATTATAACATAACCCATGGAAGGAAATGGACATCAAAAATATCATTCTATCATATACATAATCCAACCATAAAAATAATAGAGACAATATACTTGATAAATATCCCTATTAAAGCATATTTAATATCAATGAATATCATATTAGATGGAAAATAATTTTATGAGATTACTCGAAAATAATTCTTGAGGAAAATATCCTTTCATATTTGAAAATATTTTTCATTTCCTAAAATTTCACATAGCATTAAAAGAAATAATTTTCTTTGAAAAAAATTTATAAGATTGTAAGGGAAGATAAAATGATATAAGGATACATGAAAACATAAAAAACCCCATTAATTTCATAAAAGTTAAAACAAAACATTCCTCTCATACTTTTTTTCGGATAAGTCAAAACGTACATCCTAGGGAAAAAGTCAACATATTCCTTTCAAAAAACATAGTAAAAACATAAAAATGTGTAAAATGACAATAAAATATTTTATAATAATGGTAAGAATATTTTCGAGTAAATTTTTATGTAACATGGACATGGATATTAAATATACCCAATTAAATACATACACATGAAACCACCTCAGATAATAATGTTATTGTAAAAGTATATGTCACCTTAGTTTTTGGAACCTTTGCATGTATTAGAAACTTCTATATAATACATTAAATAATTTTATTAACATTTAAATAATAATATTTACATTTATGATATCATATATTGTCATATTATCTCCCATTTAATAATAGTTTATCATTACTCTCATTTGAGGTGTTAATTGCTTCATTTTTTTATGCATGTTTTACCATATAAGTCCCAATTAATCTTCAAATGTAATAATTATATATTTTATAGAAATATATAAACGTCATATATTTCATATTTATTCATTACCTAAATTTATATAATCATTCTTGAATGTTGAATATTGAAAATAAATCGCATCATGTCGTGGGGAAGGTAGGTTGTATGTACGCATGACTGATATTATCATTTCCCGAATAGTATGAATTATTGAAAAAGATTGTATATTATTGTTATTGAATCAATATCTTGTTATAATAATCATATTTATTTATTATATTCATCATTATACTTGTCCATGTAATGTGGTGTGCAAAAATAGATTACATCATAGCATAGGGATGGTAAGTCGTACGTACACAAGTGTCGTACAATAATTTTTCATGGGATGGAAAATGGGTAGAATTTTGTTGTTAAAAATCATAATAACATATCATAATATATTTGATTCTTTATTTGTTACATTATAATGTAAAAAACATAGTATGATGAAGTTGAAGAAGAAATAATCATGAAAATTTCGGTAAAGAAGACTACCTCTTCTTCGGTGAGCTCCCTCTAGATCACCTCTTAGGGACACTAGAGAAGGTATTTTAAGAATTAAATAACCTATAGAATTTTTATAATGATGTATTAAATAGAAACATTCTTGGTATGGTATATCATCAAGGCTCAACATGATGTGAGGAATTTAGGGAGGAGGTGACCATTTATAATTGAATTGAGGGTCATATTAGGAATTTTTTAAAATATTAATTTTTTAAAAATAAAACTAAATAAAAATACATAAAAAATTATATATATTTGTATATAAAATTTGATAATGTTATAATCTCATCAACAAATTTATCTTTTCCATGTTTTGGTAAAATTTTAAACCTTATCATTTTGATTAACCCTTAGTTAACTCATTTTACATCAAATTCTATTTTTAATTATTCTAACAAAATCATTAATATAAAAACATTGTAATTTTTTAATGATATCGTGTAAATTGGTCATAAATTATAAATTTATGAATTTTTTGAACTTAACATGACCACTTTGTATTTTTGTATTTTTTTAGAGTTTTAATTAATTTAATAAAATATTATTTTCATAAAATATCATGAGTGTCGATTTTGAAAATATTCATTATATTGACATCAATGAAAATCTAAAAATAAATATAACATTGAAAAATTAATTTACTACACTTTTAATTTGTCATATAGTCCTAGAAAATTATTGTATCACCATAATGAATTCAAATTATATTCATTTTAATATTTTTAATATCATTTAATTTAAATTTCTATTAATAAATTAATTTATACACAAGCATTGTATAATTATTTAATATACATATTTTTCAAATAAAAACTTAAAAATAAAACATCATGATGAATGTAAATATTTATTCTTCTTGAAGAGTATTTATAGTTGATATATCTTTTGGTTAACAACTTTTATAAACGATAATGTACTCAAAATATGAATGTTACAATTTTAAATTTACAAAAATAAAATATTATAAATATTATAATTTCATAAAAATATCTTAAAATGTCCAAAATAAATTTTTATCTTGAAAATATATCGGTAAGATTTCATTTTTTATTTATATTCGTTCTGAATAGAAATATTTCCCCATGTGTACACTTAAGAAAAAATATAATACAATGAATATGAAAATTTATATATTTCTTGGAATTAAATATTAAATAAATCATTTTCATATACAAGTGTCCATTAAATGACATAATGTGGATACTTAAGTGTTAAGAGAGTATTTTAATTTGTAAAAAAATTATTTATAATTTTTTAGGGTCATTTTATAGTCCTCCTGATTTTATTTTTTAACATAAACTACCTTATTTAACCATAACCATGGTAACAAAATATACCATGATTACAATTCATATTGACAACAATAAAAGGTACATACTTACTAAATTTGAAAAATATGAATCCAAATTTTATATTTCTTATTCAAAATTTAAAATACATCTGTTTCAAGACATAATTTAAAATAAAGTTGGTAAAATTTGATGCAAATGTTTTTTAAAAAATGACCATTTAAAACAGATAATGTTTATATAATAAAGTCGTGTGTAAAAAACATTTTAGAAACCTTATTTTTATTTTTTAAAATTAAAATTAATAAATAAATATTTAATGAAAATTGAAAACATAATTTTACATTTTATATACTTTAAAAGAAAATACAATATCTTTAATAAAAACCAGTATTTTACTTTTCATTAAAACATAAAACATTCCAGAAAAATAAATAAAACATTAACCAAATTAAATTATGACATAAAAATTTCAAAGAATAAGTTTAATTTCTCTTATAAAAATTATAAAAATTCTAAAATATATGTTTAAAATTGGTTCTCATTAAAAATCAGTAAAAGTACCAATAAGAATGTTTGTTTATTGATAAAATTATATTAACTATTGTATTTTTCCAATTAAATATTTTGGATGAATATAAAATATATTTTATTGAATATATAAAATATTTATTTCCTTACTATCTTTATCAAATAGTAATTAGTTTAATTTATAAAGACAAAATTACTTTGGGAGAAAATATTTTTATATATTTCCTTTATGTTAAATAGGTTTGTATTTTCATTTATAAGTAATTGGTAAATAATAAATTTATATTATAAACACCATATTTTAATAACTTAGTAAATACTATTCATAATGTATTATCTAACATATATGTTATTATACTATATAAATAATAATAAAATGATACTTCGTATAAACCATTGTTGAATGTAAAGAAAGATAAGTCAGTGTTTTGTGTATCACACGATTAACATGGTATAGTATTATATGAAATCTGTTCAGTAATTATAATTATTTAAATATAAATATTTACTAAAATAGTGTGTGTTACATTTTAGCCCCTTAAACTGAATTTCTTCATCACAATTCATCACATGGATACCAAAATATGAGGATACCTCTTCTTCATAGCCTAATAATTTTCCCACATTGCTTTCTCAAATTAGTGGTTCCTCAATAGTACTTTAACCAAGCGAATGTTCTTGTTTCATAAAACATTTACACTATGATCTAGAATCTCTATCAATTGTTCTTCATAAGAGATATCTTGATCCTGCAATATGACTTCTGATTTTAGTACATGTTAAGGGTCGGGTGTGTACATTCTTAGTAGAGATAAATAGAACCCATAAATAAAAAGAGAGATACACATTAGAAGTGCCTATATATAAGACACCTTACCAAAATGATCCATAATTTTATAAATATTGATATACCTACAGATCAACATTCTATTCTTTCCAAATCTCACCACTCTTTTCTAGGGAGAATTTGTAGAAACACATTGCCACCGACATCAAACTCTAGGGCTTTCATTCGGATCACATGGTATCGTTTTTGTCAACATTGAGATGCTCATATGTGTTGTTTAATAGATATGGACTTCTCTGTCATTTACTTAATAGAATATTGTCCCAATAGTATTATTTCAAAAAAATCATCCCATAATGTGGGAGTATTACACTTCTTTCTATGTATGGCTTCATAAGGAGCCCTATGAATACAAGAGTGAAAGTTATTGTTGTAAGAAAATTCAACCTAATATTAGTTTTGATCCCAACATCCATTTAAATCCATATATAAATCCATCAACATTTATAATAGATTATAAATTTTCCACTTAGATTGATCATATTTCATGTGATGATATATAGTGATGAAACATCACTCTATATCTAGTGCCTATGGAAGAATTCTCTAGAAATTCAAGGGAAACCTCGGGATTGAATCACATATAATGGAATGTGGTACTCCATACAGTATTTCACCCCCCTTAATAAGTATTTTGGTGATCTAATCAATAGAAAATTATTCTTTAATTGCAATAGTGTGTGACTAATTCATAAGGTGATCACTAATAACCAATTTATCATTGTGGTATTTAGATTCTTTTGGAAGTTTGACGGAAAAGTCCATTATGATGTTTTCCACATAAATTATGGTATGGGTAATGGTTATAACATCACATTAAAAAATTTTCTTTCAGACATAACTTACTGAAAAACTAATAATATGAAAGACAAATTCTCCAATATCTCTCTTCATGTCGTCCCACCAGAAATAATTCTCAAAGTATTTGCGCATCCATGTGCTTCTAGGATTAATAGATTCTAATGAACTATAATCCTAATCCAAAAAAATTCATCTCATATTTAGGGATGGTAAAAATATGAACATATTTCATCAACCTGATTATCCCATCACAACCAGGGTTGAATTTTTAAACATTTATCACCTTCTTTTGTTTCTCTACATCATCCGTGTGTGCATCATTAATATTCACTTGTATAGATGTTTGAACATTATCTTCAGAAATATAAGACTTCCATATATGTATTATGATTTATAGATCCATTGTTTTCAAATCCATTAATATTTAATATTTAGTGATCCTCATCATTGATAGGCTATCATGGTCCTTTTGACTCAAAGCATCTTCCTCCTTGTTTTCCTTCCTAGAGTGGTCATATATTGAGCAGTCATAAATCATTAATCAATTCCAACCATCTTATTTGAAACATATTCGGATCATACTAAGTGAAAATATAGTTTAAACTCTTAGGATCATTTTATTTGTCCCTCCTTTCTCCATAAATATAATGCCTTCATCTTTTTTATGTAATGATTACTACTGCTAACTCCGAATCATGATTTCAGTAATTTTTCTTATGTGTATTTAATTTTAACGAGGCATAGGTTATCACCAAATCATTTTTCAAGAGACAAAAATTTATACCCTTCTTTGATTCATCACTATATATCACAAAAATTTCACCATTATAGTGTAGTGTAATCCTATGTTCACTGACTAAACTTCTTTTCAACTCCTTGAAATTATTTTCATATTCCTATGTCGATATGAATTCAACTAATTTTTGAGTCAATATGGTGAGAGGATTAGATAATCATGAAAACCATTTAGCAAAATGTCTATAATATTAATCCAAACATAGAAAACATCAAATCTTAGTTATTGTTTTTGTTATAGGACAACATTGGTTAACATTATTCTTTTTTGGATCAATATATATCCCACCAGTTGACATTATATTACCAAAAAGGAAACAACTTGAATCCAAAATTTACACATGGTAAAATTTGAGTAAATAATCTCTTTTCTTAGGGTCTTTAGTATAATCCGAAATTGATCTTCTTGTTCTTACATAATCTTCAAATATACCATAATATCATTTATAAAGACTAACAAAAACTAATCAAGATAGTCTCTAAAGAAATTATTCATTAAATCCATTAATATAGTTGGGGAATTGGTAATACCAAAATTCATCACTATAAACTCTCATAATCCACACCTTGTTTGGAATGTCGTCTAGGGTATATCCACATTTTCCACTTAATCGATTATATCCAGAATAAATATCAATCTTGGAAATGTATTTATCTCCATGTAGTTGGTCAAATAATTCATCAATATGGGGAAGATGATTTTTTTTCTGGACAGTGGTTTTGTTATGTTCCCTCTAATCAAAGTATAGTCCTAGTGATCCATCATTATTCATAAAAAATAGAATTGGTTCACCCCACGATGATGCACAAGGGAATATAAATCAGTTATCAGGATTCTCAGGGAGCTTCTTCATCAATTCCAAAAACAAAATGGGTTCATTCTAAAATGATTATTTGAAATTGGTATAATATCATGTATGATTTCTATTGAAAACTCAAATAAATGATTTATTGGAAGACATAGAAATTATTTTGGAAATACTTCAACAAACTCTTTTAAAATAGGTGTATCTTTAATGATGAGTTTCACCTCAACCATCCAAGATTGATATCCTTCACTTATTGGAATAATAACCCATAAGATGGATGAAATCTCAACTGGAAGTTCATATTCATCCATTCATCAATAGATGACCATAGATTCATTTGGAATATAAAAATTTAATTTACATACTTTTAAATTGATATGAAATATATATAGATAAAGACAATTCATGCCAATAATAACATAAAATTTCACTAAAAGAGGTATCACCTGATTTCAAGGAAGCACTTTCCCACAAATTTCAACAAGACAAGAATAATAAACATGTGATTCAACTATTGTTACATTAGGTGTTTTCACATCAAAAATAACTTCTATTTTTTGAGGTAATATATGGATACCCTTATAAAATTCATTACAAATAAATGATTTGGTTGATCAAGAATCAAATAAATCTTTATCTACATTATATTGGATGGTAAGTGTACCTTTCAATAGTTCATTAACGCACTTCACATTACCAATAGAGATCACATGATATTTTCCATTTTCTTCAGCCCTAAGTGGAAGTTGATGTCGATCACCATTAGAACCTCTTATAATAGGTAATTAGTTTAAATAATTACTTATTTAATTTCACTTGGAACATTTATGTGTGGGAGGTGCATTCTATGTAGGCTTTTGACTTTTTACTTAGTTAGATATCATTTTCCCACCACATTTGTAGAAACATTCTTTATGAACTTCATTCACACACTAAAAACATTTACTTTTACCTTTTTGAAAGTTTATTCCATGTTTAGTTCAACAATTTGAGTACAAAAGAAGGATCATATTATTTTCACAATGGTTTTTAGATTTTCCCTAAAATTCAAAATTAATCTTCTTATCGAACCAATGAGATTGATGGGTAACTTAAATATATATTTAAAAATTGAGAAAAAATTGAATTGTTTCATCATATCTAATAAAGGTTTTTATGGCTAATTCCCTTCAGATACATGGTTTTAAGAAACCAAAAATTTTCTTCATAGGTACCAATGGATTCATTATCCTTTTTATTAACCTCACAAAATTCCTTCTCCATTTTGGGTCTGAAGAATAAGAGGAACGTTCTTATTGATAAATATTTTCTTGAACTCAACTCATTCCATTGATTCAATTTCATCTTGAGGGGTCTCATTCTTGTTGATATTCCACCATTTTTGAGTGTCACCTTCCAAATGAGATAATTCTGAGATTAATTTATCATGTTCTAAAAATTAGTGTTCATAAAATATAATTTCAATGGTATTGATCCATTGTTCAGACTCTAGTGGATCAATATACCCACTAAAAGAAGGTGGATATTTCCCCATAAAGGACTCAATAGAATTTTGTTCCCTTATTATCTCATTTGAAAGTCTTGTATGATTTACGGATTGGTTTGGTTGTTTGATAAATGAAAAAAGACTTTTAATTCCAACTCCTATAACATTTGGTTTCTCAGGAGGAATGTAATATTATTTTCCATCACATTCATTGTTATTTTGGTTCCTTCAGGTTCAATCCATTGACTAAAACCAAGAATCATAGTGTGAGAAACACTAATCATAGTAGGAAAACCACATATTCAATAATATTTCTATTTATGAAATTTATGATTAATTCCAAGGATATTAATGACAGTTACAAATCTCTCAGATTGTATCGTACAATTAGCAATATCCTTAGGGTTATTAATATGGTTTTATCATCCTAGTTTACAAAAGTTTTACAAATCCTTTTCTCTAATACCAACTATACTAGACCAATATTTACATGCATAGATATAACATAAAAATTAATAATTATTCATTATCCAACAAAAAAACATTATAGGGCCATATAGGTTTAGTGTATTTATAAATTAGAAAAAATAAACAACTGGGTCATAAAACTTATATAGTGTATGTCGCTTATTACTTCATAACTTGACCTCTTTTTGACACATCCTACATAGTACCATTATTCATTACCTCAGGACGGAAACATAAGAATGGATGAGCAAAAATACTCTATAAGTGAAAAAAGTGAGATGTCTATCAAATAATAATAATAGGGAATGGGATAATAATCATAACTTTTGAAAATTTATTTGTATTGAAAATATCATAATAAAATATCATGTGATAAATTATAGAATTTCATTAAAGAAAATATACCCAAATAATATAACATATGACATATATTTTTTGTCATACACCTAAGCCTAGAAAATAATTCCATATTAATCCATGTTTATTTTGAATACAGTCATAGTGGAAAATGTCCTTTATTGAATAGAGTTATATCCTCATTCTATCCCAGTGTTACTTAACTGAGTTTACTACCAATTCCAACCATGTTTAACTGAACAAAAACCATTTATCTTCTTAGACCTGTATATCTCATGAGATATAAACCATTACCAAATGAATTGGAGGGAGATTTAGGTGTCACCCTCCAAATATTGAAAACCTTTCATATGCATTCCATAAGATCATAATTCATTCATCATATTATAACCCATGAAATAAACTGGGATTCATAAACATCATTAAATAATATCATAACACATGGAAAACAAATGGGTATCATAAATATCATTACATCATAAACAAAATAAAACTATAGAAATAGTAAACGTAATATAATTGAAAAATATATTTATTAAAAGATATCTATCATCTGATAATATTATTTTAGATGGAAAATAAATTTGAGAGATTAACTGAAAATTCTTCTTGAGGGAAATATCCTTTCTTATTTTAAAATGATTTTTTTATAAAATTCCATGAAATATTAAGAGAAATGTTTCTTAAAAAATAACATTGTATGATTTTAACGGAATATTAAATTAATTATGTTAACATGAAAATGTAAAAAATATATATTCAGGCCATAAAAGTTAAAAGAAAACATTATTCTCACACCTTTTCTAGATAATTAAAAAATTACCTCGTAGGGAAAATGACACATGAATCCATTCAAAATGCTTAGTAAAAACATAAAAAATGTGTAAATACGACATTAATCTGTTATAGAACAATCATAATAATATTTTTTAATCCATTATTAAGTAACATGGACATTTATGATTAATATACACAATTAAATACTTAAATATAATAAATCATGGACTTTAATGATATTGTAAAATTATCTCATACCTTAAGTATGGGTTACTTCAATCATATAAAAAAATATTATATAATTGATTAAATAATGTTATTAAATTATTCTAGAATCATATTTTTATTTATTATGTCATATATGATCATCTTATAACCCATTTATTAATAGTTTTTCATTACTCTTCTATTTGGTGTTAATTGATTAATTTTTTAAATTCATTTTTGTCATATAAGTTCCAATTATTATTCATATTTTCTAATTATAAAATTTCCAAAATTATATTTGTATAATATATATAATATTTATTCATTAAATAAATATATATAATCATTATTTAATGTTGAATACGTAAAATGAATCACATCACATCCTTGAGACGATAGGTCATACGTACGCACAAGCGATGGTATTATTTCCTCAATAGTAAAAGAATGGAAGTGAGTGGTATATTAGTTATTATAAAATCAATATCATGATATATTAATAATATATAGTTATTATTTCCATAATTATATATATCAATGTAATGTGGTGATAAATGAATATTACACTATGATGTGGAGACAATAAGTCGTACGTACGCATGTGACGTGCTTTTTTTATAGGATTGATAAAAGTATCAATATGGTTTTTTCGTAATCATAATTAAATATCATAATATACATTATACAATATTTTTTACTTTATAATGGAAAAAACATAGTAAGTTGAAGTAGAATAAGAAATAATCATGAAAGTGTCAAAATAAAAGACAATTACCACTTCTTCTGTGAGCTCCCTGTAGATCTTCTTATAGAGACACTAGAGTTTCTCATTTGAGAGAAAAATAGCCTCTATAATGTGGATATTGATATTTAATATCAATTTTTTCATGGTATTGTTGAAAATTATGACTTAAAGAGATGTGAATAAGTGAGGGATGACATTCCCTTTTAAAATTGAAGTGTGGCGAACTTTTAGAATTTTTGGAAATATTATTTTATAAAAAATTAAATCTCCTTCCAAATACCTCAAAAATATAATTTATTATTATATAAGATTATATAATTTTATAATATCATAAACAAATTTAATTTTTACATGTTTTTTAATGTTTTAAACCATATAATTTCGATTAATACATAGTAAACCCCTTTTTATTTTAATTATGTTAACAAATTCTTTAATATTCAAAAATTTTATTTTTTTTTGTAATATTGTGTAAATTTTTCACAAAGAGTAAATTTATTACATTTCATAACATATCATAATTTATTTCTATTATTTAATGATTTTTATAAATTTTAATTAATTTAATAACATATTATTTTCATAAAATATCATGTATATAGCTTTTGATACTGTTCATTATATTAAATTTAAGAAAAATAAATATTGTAAGATAACTTCAAAAAAATAACTTAATACATTAAATATATATCATATTCACATAGAAAATTAATTTATAACATTATTTAATTCAATTTCGATATATTTTAATATTTTTAGTGTCATTTATTTTACATTTCTATTAATAAATTAATTACTACATCAACAATGTATAATTATTTAACATTATAATTTTTCACTAAAATTTTAAAATAATATGACCTGAGGAAAAAAATATTATATATTATATAAGATTATTTATATTAGAATATATCTTTTTTTAACTCTATATTTAAAATGATATTGTATTTAAAAAATGAATGTGACATCTTTAAATATTCATTAAATTAAAGAATACATATATTATAATTTCATCCAAGTGGATCAAAACGTCCAAAATAATTTTTTATCATGAAAATAGGTTTCTTAAGCAAACAATTTCATTTATATTCATTAATAATATAAATTTTTACCCATGTAGACACATAAGGGAAAATAAAGGCAAAGGAAATGAAATTTATTGTCTCACTTTAAATTAAATATTATATAAGTAATTCCCTTAGATATGTGTCCATTAAATGAAAACATATTGATTATTGGGTGATAACGGTATAATTTCATTCATCCAGTAATATTTATTCATTTTAGGGTAATTGTATAGTCTTTAAAATTTTATTTATTACCTAAATTACCTACATTACCCTTTACCATGGTCAAAAAATTAACCATGGTTACTATCCATATTGTCCAAAAATAAAAGGATCCTACGTATTAAAATTTTACCTTATGAATAAAAATTTGAAATCCTTTATTTAAAATTAAAAATATATATATTTTTTAATATAATTTAAAAGAAAGATGGTAAAATTCCCTGAATTGTTTTTAGAAAAAACGCCCTTTTAAAACATAAAATGATTTTATAATAAAATCTGGGATAAAATCCATTTCAGAAACCATAATTTTAATATCATACATTCTTATGAACTAATAAATATTTAATACTAATTCAAAACATAATTTTACCATGTAAATACATTAAATGAAAAGAAATTTTCTTTTAAAAAACAACTATTTCACAATTCATCAAAACGCAAAACATGCTAGATAAAAAATTCAACAAAATTAATTTATAATATCCCAATTTCATATAATCTGATTTATTTGACATATATAAATTATATAAGTATAAAAAAGTTTTATTTAAAATGGTTTCTCCACTAAAAGGTGGTAAAATTAACCTCAAATTATCGTTTTATTCATAGAATTAGATTTATTCTGGTAATGTTCCTATAAAATATATTAGATGAATATAAATAATATTTTATTGAATATATAAAATATTTATACGATTAATCTCGTTCACTAATTTTAATTAATTTTATTTTCAATGACAGAACAACTTTGGGAGCATCAAATGAAAATACTACCTTTATATTTAATTGGTACGTATTGTAATTTCTAGGTAATTGGTAAATAATAAATTCATCTTAGAAATCCTATATATATTTAAGGCAGTTAATAATATTTATGGCCACTAATTTAATAGATATGTAATTATCTTATTTAAATAATAATAAAATGATGTTTTGTAGAAACTCAATTATGTGTGTAACATAATCTAAGATGGGGTTGCATGTATATAATGATTAACATGGTGTATAATGTAATGAAATCTATTGAAGAAATAAATTATTAATTATGAAAACATCATTAAAATTTCTACGTGTTATAACAAATCATGTGTTATTGAGACAACATGCCATGTGGTCCAAAATTCCAGACATAGTGCGCCCGCAAACTAATGAATTCACTTAAATCTACTTGGATATATTTTGAAATGAAAAGGAAGAAAAAGAAAAATAAATATGTATTCGAAAAAATCATAATAGAAATAAATTAATAACCAATTCACATCTGATATAAAAATTCCTACCTCATGGAGGGTTGTTGTAGCTTGATTTTTGTTCATTTCTAAACTGTGGTCCAATGTCTTTCTATCTAGGTCCATGCTCTGATAATCCCAGAATGAATTTTACATATTTATTTAATATTCTTGGCTATGTTTTTTTAGTATCTAAGGTAGTGTAATGTTTGTCTTAAGGATAATGATGAGATAGCAGATGAATAGTGTATTTTAGTAACCCTAATTATATAAATAGAGAACCCATTTAATGGGCCTGCCAATTGACCAAAACATGAATGGATATTATACCTCACCAAGTTAAAACAATATGATTCGGATTCAATCATGAAGTAATATTTTCTTTATATAGATACATTTTATAGATATAAATTTTCAAACCCATGGAATATAATTAATATTTATTTAATAAATATGGAATACACAAAATGAATATCAAGAAACTGGATCTCGCATATTTCTAACACAGTGGTATAATACAAATTTCAGAATTAATGGATCCATTATGAGATATTTAGATGGTCATTAGTTATCTCAAAATTAACATTTTACCCCTTTATAATGTTAGGGGATACAAAACTCGAAAATGAGATATGTATGACATGCTGGAAAAACCCAAATGATTCTATTACACTAACCTTACGGATTTTATTTATTTAAGAGTAACGAACCAATTTGGATCCATTATAAGACCTCATGATAACCTCATATAAAAGAAATGTTCCCCACCTCATGAGTTCCTCTAGATTCAAAAGAACATCACATGAATGAATACGAAACAGATCCCACATGGGAACACATTTGTTCCTAATGAACATTTTGGGGAAACTAAATCTAATGTTCTCTTTCAATTCACTCACCACTCTGCCACAACCCATCATTTTGGGATTAAAATCTATGCACCAATTTCCATGAAAAAACTCATGAAGGCTACAAATAAAATCATTTCCCCCATACAATGGGACATTCTACAATACTGTCATCTAGAAATGATTAAAACCATATGTACCTATCAGGTACATTTTTACCACAAATGAATTTCATAGGGGGGTAATAATAACAACAACAAAATAGGAAATGTAAAAACTGTATTCAAATACAATCAAATCATACCAATATCCAATTTTAGGAATATCAACAAGAGAATCACACCACACCTCGAGAGCTTACCACCACTCCTTCTAAATATCACCAAGGATGACACAACAACTAGTTCTGAGAACCAATGTATATCCACCATCACACCTTACCTTATGAATGGATGTTTTCATGACACAACCCCACTAATGAAGCCATCTAAGCCCTCTTCTAATAATGATGTACATAAAAATTTCTCTAAAATTCAATAATGAATTATGATTACTTTATATCACCTATAAACAATCCTATGAAATTCTCTACTATGCCCACATATATAAAGTTGACTCTTTGATAATTAACCCTAAAATCATTCAAAAAAATAAAAATTGGATACATGAATAAGGATAATGGATATTATTCAACCCTATACACATGAATATGAAACCAACATAGTCCAACACATCCCAATCGAAGAACATTGCAAATCCCAGTGAAAGGGACACTATAGAGAACTACAAACATAGATTAACTTAAAAATGTGAAATTTATTAACATTTTATAATATTACTTTTATCCTTGAAATCTCTTGACACATTCCATTTATAAGGACTTAGTTATTATTTCATTGCTTATATTTGTAAAATCACTAATTGAAATGGAAAATTCTTCTCCCTACACCTACATGTTTGATTCTCTGGAAACTACTGCATAGAAAACAAAGATTTCAATCCCCTAAATTAACTATCTAAATCCACTATTTCATAGCCTCGTTAAATGTACTGGTCCAAAATATGGAAAATTAGACTATGATATTACCACCCAAATGAAATAAACCTCACAACACTTGAAACCTAACCAATATTGGACTATGGGTTGTTTCTAATACCCATGAAAATGTTATTGGGCCTCACCCAAACAGGGATGAATCTACAAGGTTCTTGATAAAAAAATCATATCCCACCACCAAATGAAATTATTTAATATTTTCACATTTAATAAACACCCTTGGCATCAATTCACTAGTCTAAAGACCCCCATGGGGTTCACTAACACCATAATCAGTAGAGCTACATCAATACAAAATATAGCATGGGTGATAATGAACATAGGAAACCTAGATAAAGGTATCATGTATCACTTTAATTATTCTAGTTCCTACCTAAAATATCTATCCAAGGCTCACATAATGAAACAATTTTCTTTTCATGGGGAACATACCTCATGGAATATCTTACAAACCTTATATCCATATAATTATTCACATCTATATTTTAAAAAACGATCCCATTAAATAACACTTATCTGATCCTACTGTCATTCTAAATAACAACCCTAATTAGAAATTCAAAACTAAACATCATTCCGAGCAAGATTCGCATCAATAATTGTTATATAGTCAAGGAATAACAATTCTCTATGTGTATATAAACACGTAAATGGAGTTCAAGAATCACTATAAGTCGACCACACACATTGAATTCTATTAGAGGTTTCACATCAAAAGGTAGAACAATCATAACCTAAATTGTATTGGATATCTTCCTCTATAAATGTATGATATATTCCGTGTCTCTTATAGAAGTATTGTCTCATCGTTCAGATGGAGGACTATAACATTATCATGATAAAGAGAATTTTTATCCCATGTATTATTGGATTGTCAATTAACCAATGGGAAACCTAACACCCAAATTGAAGTCCAATTCCTTGTACAATAGGTGAGTACCAACTCATATAAATAAAGAACCACAAATAGTATAATTAAAAACATTTTCCATTACAAAATAAATGGAGTCATCCATTACTGATAGAGGAGTACATACACCACAACTATATGGGGGACCCACACCATTCTAAATTTAGAGATTACTGACCTGATTTTCAAATGGAGGACATGTACCCCATAAATGGTAGTCAAAGTCCCTATAACTGTGGGGGTGTATTGAAATCTATAATTTTAAATGGGGATCACATTCTTCAAAAAATATTACATAGTAGATGAGGGTTACTAACCCAAACATAGAATCCTTGTTCCATTTAATATCATTAGACATATGGAATATAGAATCTGAATATATTTAATCTTAATCCCACATATATAACCGGAAAGAGGGGAAACAACCACCCTATCAAATTATGGTTTTGATCATGAAAATATTGATAAAGATACTCAAAGAATGCCCACATGTCCACTATTATTCATGGGGCTCTCATAATCTATAGAATGTTAATTTTTTAACAACTATCTAAACAAACATTAAGAGGGAATTCAATATCCTCATTGTGTATTACCAACATCTCTATATGACAGCATTCCATGAATTCAATAATTACATAAACTATTATATGATCACTGGAACTACATAAATATAACCTAGGACCAATGTTTTAACCAACCATGTTAGTCCATGATATTATCAAATTACATTAATAGAAATATTTTGTCTACTACAACCATTCTTGGTTCCTTGATATGAAAACTAATTTTACATTTCTCATGTTTTTTCATCTGACATGTCTCAAACTACTCCCATGAGACAACTATCCTCATAATCTATCCCTAGGAAGGATATGCATTAATACCACTTTAACATGTCCAAACACACAAGGACACTTACTAGGTGGTGATAGAATGAGTGTGCCACTACAACTTGTATGTGAAAATATAGGGGCTATTTACAATCACTTAGTTGGAATAACAATCCTATGAGAGGTCTTATCCTAAAAAATCATCTGTAATGGTAATAAATGACAAACCTATAATGGATTCACAACCACATAAGATATACATAACCATATAAAAGTTAAAATTATTAATTTGTACATATAAATTGATTGGGTGAATATGTTAAATATATCATGTCATCTCCAATCCAAACTCTACTAACTCTTGAATCTTGCAAGTGACACCAAGCTCCATCCCTATAGTACCTCATCTGAAATAACTCTAACCTGCATATCTTCTAAATATACACAACATGAGTGGGCCTAGGAATTTTTTATGTGTGAGTATAAAAATACCAAGTAAGACAAATTGAAAATAATAGGAAAAAAGTCTTTTGATCACCACCCAAGAAGGGTTAAACCATATGATTGTCTAACAAAAAATAAGGGATAATAAATTCATAGAGAATCCATAAATAGACTCTGGAATAATTTCATCACTCTATCCAATTGGAGGAATGATGGATACCATATCTTCTTACACATCCACACCACAAGGAAACCCTGATCTCGATCCTCACCTAAAGGGAAGAAACCTCCCAACTTCATTGCCTTCCATAGTAGAATAACTCAATCAATCCGGGAAAAGGGAAATAGCTCACAACACCATAATTACAACATAGGGGATTATTATTATATTATATTTAAAAAAATCTATACTAGGATATGAAATAAATTTTCTTTGCCTAAGACATCACTAGGATATAGGCAGAGTGACTATACCACTATCACACCACTATTCATAGAATGGGGCCACATGCCACACTGAGTTCACCAGAGCACACAGCCACTACTGCCTAGTGAACTTGGATCATTGATGAGAATTCAATGAATTAAATAATCTCAATGGAATGTTACTCTACATCTAATTAGAACACAACATTCAAACATGGTGTCCAATAGAAATTCTGAATGTAAATGAAAAAATCATTGGAGGGTAAATACTACCAGAACACACTCCACTCCTGAAATTGAACTAAGATAGAAAAAAACTAAGGAATCATTTATTTCCTAGAATTTTCATGCATAAAATATCCATGTACTCTTAATATATTCATCATAAATCCATGAAAACTATAATCATCATACGGGAACCAAACCTTACCAAAGCACAAAAAGTGAGAGACAGAGATTGGTCATATACATGAATCCATCATCACTAAAACAACTACATCCAGTACTCTATTAACATTTCCCTTATGTTGGAATTATGAATATTCCCTGAGGGGGGGTGTGAATATCCATGAATATTATATGTATCCATTAGTGAATGAACATCTCACACCATAGTAGAGGGGTATCAAATAAAGTATTGCTTAGTATTAAGGAAACATTCCATTCCCAATAGTGGGATGTCTTATCCATCAATCAAAAGAAAATAATCGCTCCCCAACCTTGAAAATAGGCTCAAAAAAGTACCATAACATGTATTTTTATTTTCTACCACTCCTAAGAAATTGAATCTGATAGTCTAGTGAAAATAGACTTTCACGTATGATCTATAAATTATTATGTGTATCCCTTTGTGAATAAGTGAAATATATAATGGTGGATAGATGAAATTTATCATTTCGAGTTAGAATATCCATGGAGTTAATCTCAACTAATCAGTAAATGTGTAGCTCCTCCATCTATAAAATTGAAGCTAATAGCACTAATACCAATTGCATGATATATTCAGAGATGTAGAGAATCTACCGAAAGACATTCACTAGAATAAGAATCACTTAAATACATTATAGTGAAGAGGGTACTACTTACACATGGATGAACATCGAAGTATACGACCCACTCTCCACTAAGAAACATAATGAAACCAAACACTCATAAAGTGTATATACCTATGAAGAAATGATAGTGTCTCACGCCTAACATCCAATTTCACTAAAGAAAATCTAAAATCCTCATAACTATTCTGCTCAATTTTCCGAAACTTGTTTTTTCTTCAAGGGGTTAAAAGCATTATAAAATCCAGAATCATCTATCAAATTATTTATTAGTGATAATGGGTCCCCACCATCACATCCAACATGGAATGTTACTCTAAATTGAGTCCTCTTATGTCAGAATTTTAAAACAACTTGAGGTAATGTTTATAAAATTAAGGGAGCACACTGTGTTTAATAGGAGTACACAATGTGTAATAATAAATGATCAACCATGGTTGTGTACCCCAACAGAACCCATATTACACTTCCCCAAAATACATGTTTCCCCATATATATACAGAATGTGGGATACATTGGTACATGACCATGTTCCCATACTTAGGACATGTTGTGTAACATAGAATAGCGTGTATAATTATATGTTGTGTCGCTCACATGGGTGTCGTGTTGTATACATGGATAAATAGTTTTCCATATACCCGAGTGTTATAAATATTATATACATCCATACTATATATCTTTTTTAATTCCTCTATTTCCCCATAAGGATAAAAAAACTACCTGAAATGTGTTCTTAAGACTACATTTTGTGTAGTTATAAGTTACATATGCAGTACAACTACTAACAAGGAAATTAACCTGAAACACCTTTGATTCAATATGAATCTGAAAAAATGAAAAAATGAATGAAATATATATTTCAAAAATAAAATATGGGAACTAAATTTGAATCTAAATAGAGATAAATCCAAAATAAAAAGTCATACAATGTGGAAGATCATGCTATCTTCATATGGAACTTTTTAATCATCAAAAAATCTTTATAATGTCAATACCAGTTCTATGATCATACGGGATTAACTTCCACTCCTCAATTTAATTTTCTATTTCATGTATCATCAAGATGAAGGGGGGATGGAGTTTGTAATTCATTGAAGTTCTTAGGTAATATTTTTTTTCAATATAATGTAAGAAAGACTACACCAATTGTAGAAGGGAATATAATTCCCGAATAATTTACAATTTATTTATTTTATTAAATATATTCAATCCATGATATAACATGAATTGTACACAATATTAATATTTGATTTATCTACACAGAAGATATATTTTGGCTTTAATTACATGAAAGAATCACTTTCTTCATTGGCTTTAATTACACAGAATATTGAATTTTAACAAACAAAAATATATTATTAAAATATTATTATATAATATAATATGATATAACCTAGACATAAAATTGTATGTTTTGAATTTGACTAACTAAATTATGAAAATATACAGTTTTCACCAATATAAAATGTTATAATTGGTTACCAATTAGTTATAAATTAAAATATAAAACATATAAACATAAATGAAATTATTTAATAAACAATTTGTATTCTCCAAAAGGGGTTTTCTATTAATAAATTAATTTCATTACTATAACGGCATGATATTGATGAAATATTAATATTATATATTTAATCAATTGTTTTTTACATTCATCCAATAGTTTTGATATGAATTAGATAAGATGGAATCTATTTTTACACTTAAAAGTATAAATTATTATTAATGTAGTTTTGATTATTTTTAATAGGAATACAATTTTAACTCTATATTTATCCACTTTAATAAATTTAATATAAAAAACATCATTTTTAGAAGAAAAACATCAATATTTACTTAGGGATAGTGTTTTATATTTAAATGAAATGTTTTATTTTTGGACGAATAGTTGAATTCACTGAACCAAATAAAATATTTTATTTCCTAATTTCTTTTGAGGAAAAAGTGAGAAACCAAAAAATTTAATAGTACAGAAAATTTCAATGCTCATAAGAGATAATCACAACATTATAGAACAATTTAATGAGATTTGAATTATTTGTGTTGAATAAACCCCATTCTATGAAAGTGACCTCCATTTTTGGATTATCATTTATAAGATCCTTTAAGTTAAATGACATCACATCCCATGTCGTCAAATTATCCTCCATGATTGTTTTCCCCACTTTGAAAATTCATATCAATATGTTATTATTTTTATCAATCCTGGAGGATTTGTCTTTATTTAAGTCAATATGAAATGGTCATTCAAACCTTATGTGTGAATCCTCCATTAATGCCATGAATAGGTAATACTCCTAAAAAATTCATTCATTAGAATTCATGAGGATCTTCAGGGTGTTTCATAATTTTCATTCCTTCTTATCTGTATCCATCACATCAATTCCAATTGGTTTCTCTACCAAGGATTCAATTGTCTCGTCAACTGATGAATCCACATGAAAAATAAACCCCTTATACATTATATTTAAGATTAAAACACTATTAGTCAATCTATTTTAATGAATTTTACATTTTATATATGAAATTATAATAGGAGGAAGATGTAAATTTGAGTAGTCCTTCAATCTTGATGGCCACAAAATATGATCATAACCACCATATTAATCCACAAGGGAGTTTTTTCATTCTTTTAAGAGGACTTAATGTTATCTTCTTCAATTTCCCATTCCTTGGACTTAGAGGACAAATTTTTAGAAGATGATTCATTATTTAGTACCATATTATCTGAACTTTCTTATGAAGGATGAATCTCTCCACGTCCTTCCTCCTCATTATTCCATTCTTCAAATTGGGTTGAATCTTAATCACCCATCACAAAAAAAAGTTTTGATAAACCAAATACATTATATATTTCTTTAAATTGTCCATGGAAATAATTAATTGGTCTTAAAAGGTATTTTTGTACTAGAACATTATTAGTAACTCCATCTTTGCCTATGCTAGCAAGATCAAAAGGCATCCTGCCCCCTCCTAGAACATGTTCTTTAATTTCTGGAACCCATGCAAGGAATGACCTATTCAATGATTTCAACTCAACCCCATTTTCAACTAAAACCCCATTCATTATAATTTCCAAGATGCTGATAGTAGATGAACCACCCTCACATGTTTCCTAGATCTTTACCTCTTGAGGAGAAATACATTTAGACCTTATAATATCCTCATACAAGAGAGAGTTTCAAAAAGTGCTTCTTGAGAGTTCCCAGAGTCTATAATTTTCCACTGAACAACCTTGAACCAGACTTCATGAATTACCGAAACCCACACCACTATTCAATCAATCAAAATCATCCGTTATCAAATAGTGAAAAATAATGGAATTTAATTGAAAACAACCATTTTGTGTAATTTATTTATATAGTTAAATTTTAAATTAATTCAGTTTAAAATAATAATTAATTCAATTATACATAAATTAATCCAATTTAGGTTATTTGAATAAACTTCACATGGATATTTGATATAAAAATATTTCAAAATTCTCAACATTTTATAATTAAAAACATGTTTTCTGATCCTGCCTACGGAAGTAATTTTATATTAATTTTTTCCACTTCTGTGATTTCAATTTTGAAAAATTGATTCCATATTTGGAGTAAGAATAGTTTATAATGTATATTAAGTTAAAAATAGTTTTCTAACAAAAAAATAGTGAAATCAATTAAATTTAATTAAAACTATTAAGGTGGAAATGAGCTTACTTATTGTTAAAATTAATAGTATTAAGGGTCCCAATGACATAGAAATTTGTCAAAAGAACATTAGATGGCCATGACTAGTCCAGTAAACCTCTATTATTAATTTTGGAAATCCTTAAATGGGGAATTATATTTAGAGGATACCTCTCAATAGGGTTTACCTTTTCATATTTACAAGAATTCCACTCCTTCTCCACTATAAAAAAGAATGCACCTTGTAAAGACCTAGAAAATTCCATTAAATATTTTTTAAATTATTTGGGTTCATTACGAATCTGAGAAATTTGACAACGCATGATTCTGAGGACCAGTATGCTCGGAATAAAATTATTCACATTTTTATAGTACGTTCAGTAAATGATTAGGTGACATTTTCTGTCTTTTGAATCAGTGCTCAGAATTGAAATCCAAGAGCACCTTTTAATCAGCAGCACCATGATTAATTTAAGGGAAGCTTCACATCGACCATAGTAGGTCGGGAGAAAAAAATAGTTTTTAGACTTTTAAAAAAAATAATAAAATAACAGGTAATTGTTATTTTATTTTCTTTTTCTCCAACAGATGAGAGGTGCTGGAAGAACTGGTGACTTTTCAATCCATTTAATTGCTTGACTAATGTACTATGTAACTCCACTATTGTGAGTTAATAGAGGTTCATTTATTCATTTGATAAACCTTTTTAATTCTTCAAAAAGTTACTCACCTTTCCACTTACTATTTAAATAGAGCTCAAGGTGAGGTTTTGGCACAACATCTTCAAGTGAGAAAACTCTGGTAGAGTTCTGTAGTGACATCCATCGACGGAGGATGGAGGCTCTGGCGGGAACGATTCTGGATCGATGAATGATGACGACTCCAAACAACGTGGATACTCTACCTACCGTGACCGCGACACCTCTAGCTAATCTCCAGGTAGGGGGTTTATGTTTGGTTTGGGTTTACCTTTATTTAAAAATGTTTATTTAATATTTAATATTACAAAAATATTCTCTATATTTTTGTCATGTTAATGCATAGGGAATGGGCGGAACAAACAAGGCTCAAACCCTCCACGCTTAATTTATGTTGCGTTTTTTGGGGATGGATTTCCTCAATTTTGATAGAAATGTGAGACCAAGTGTCACGTTGTGACAGAGGAATTCCAGGAGATTTCTAGTTACTTAAGTCACCAAGAACAGATCATCAGAGCATGTTCGGTTGCCTGCAGAATGAACTGCCAGAGCACCATGCCAGCGGCAGCCGGTGGTGGACGGAGGAGGGTCGCGGCAACCGGCCCCAGGAGGTGGGAAGGTGGAATGACGTCATGCATCGCATTGCCTATAGGCATCCAACCTGAGCCGGCCATGAGGGAGAAGGGCGGTGCCTGTAGGCGCTGCCAGCGGGCCATAGTAAGAGGGGGCGGCGCAACCCCGCGCCGTGCCGTGTCGGCTGGAGACTAATCTACCATCTATCCAACCATTGCACATGGTGGTGTAGTGCCCCACGAGCTAGATAAAATGGCCCCACGACTTTGGGGCCAGCGCCTGTTAGATGAGCCCCACCCGGCTTGTTGGGCCGACTGCGGCCTGAGCCCACAAACCTACCGGGCTGACCCCAATGGGCGGAAACTAGTGAATCGAGGCAACCCTTAACAGACAGGACTCAGTCTATGTCATGTAGACCCCAGGACCCGTTGCGTCGGGCCGTCCTGACCGAGTCGGACCGGGCCCACACCCAACCAGCCACAGAATAAAATAACACCTATAACTGATGAACTGGGTGTTCGTTCGGCATGCCCTCAGTGGAATGGGGACCTCTTTTGGGAAGTTGTACCTTTGGCATATTCCGGCTACCCCAGCCATGTCGGGCTGAACTGAGTTTAACAACCCTTGTTTCATTGAAAGGGGTGTAACTAACAGACCGGGCATCCGATCGACGCGTCGTCTATTTCATAACAACCCTTGTGACAAGGTGGTCCTTTTGAGAAACACAAATTGAGTTTTTAAGGATTTTGACGTGCGACCCGGGTTGGATGAGACTTGAATCCAATAAGTACCTTTTTACAAAAGTGCACATATCTCATAGACCGGGCATCCGATCAATGCTCCATCTATCTCGTGGGTACCCCTATTATAGGTTCATCCCATGGGTATGATTTTTGATGAACTTTTTCTAGGTTGAAATATGACTGATGGCTTGAGGATCAGAGTCTTCTATAAATCATGTGTGCTTCATGAGAGAATCCACTGGCTAGCTGTGACATAAATAAGAAGAGCATCCAATACGGTCCAACATCAAAAACTATATAGTGGAATGATATAGTTGTATGACAAATCATCCCTACCTCTATACCAATTACCAATATAGGTCAGCACCAATGACCAATACAGGTCAGCACCATCATCTAATATGGTTTATCACTAGCAACCAATATGGGTTAGCACAAACGACCAATACAGGTCAACATCTAGAGACCAATACGAGAGATCATACAATGATCTTTACTGGTCAGTAGTGGAGTTACTATGGATAGGATGATCTGGTTGTACGACTAGTCATCCCAAACTGAGTAACCTTGAAGTTATACTATTGGAGTGAGATGTCTTTTTTTCATTGTGATTTGTGATTTAGATCATGATTTTGATGTTACCTTTATGGTATTTCTTGTGATGTTTTCTTTTGTGGATTACTGAGAGACCATCAGGGGTCTCGGGGTACCCTACCGAGTTGTTATAGTCACACTTGTATGGGCTTCTCCTGCACTTGTGTGTCTGGTGCATACTACCGATGCTCTGAGGCAGACATTGGAGGTTCAGGATTTGGAGCAGCTTTGTGTGATGGGAGAAATCAAGATCCTCTTCTTCGAAATCAAACTTAAAGCTGCTACCCACCAGGTAGAGCTCCAGGGCAGATGAGACATTTTTTTACTTTTTAGTTTTTGGGGCTTCTATTTCGGCCCACTATTTTCAGTTTTCAGTTGTAATTTTGGTAGTAATTTACTCTCATGGTTAGACCATACTTTTTTTTGTTGTTTATTTCACTTTACCATTTTGGGTTTGTACAGATCTTTACGTAAATTCCTTTCCTATTTTGGAAAAGACTTCTGGTGGTAGTCACAAACCCATGGCCTATGGAATGCGGTCATGGGATAATCACATCCAGGCCCCGTGGGACAGGTCATGACAAAGTGGTATCAGAGGCATTCAGTTCTTCCAAAAGAACCAAGAATCTACATTTAATGAGGCAATGGTGTAATGTGTCTTGAGTTCGTTTTTTAGTACATTGAGTTTAGTGTTGGTGCGATGACTGATGTATCTATACAAGAAGACCCTGAATTCTTTTTTTTGACTAAGTACATGAAAACACCAATTTCGAATATTTTGAAACATTTTATTGATATTTCATAAGTCAGCTCACCGGGTATAACTTATTGACTATAACACATCTATTTATTATAGGAGTCCTCCATGAAGACAACTAGCCAGTCTTCTAGTAGAAGATTATGACAGGGTCCCATCTTGCGATGAGGCATCAGTATAAGAACCACTCATATTGATGGAACCTTCTAGTGGTGTACTTGTAGCTCGACCACCCATTGAGAAGCAGATACTACCAGTGTATCCTACAATCTGGATGAGCACGTTGCATGATTTCTAGAGACATAGGCCTCCCAGGGTTTTGATGCGAGATGGACCCCCAGGATGTAGAGGACTAGCTTGAGGAGGTTTTTTGGGTCTTTATCTTAGTAGAGACACCCACTGAGAAGATTTTGATCAAGGCAGATAGCCTTCATTAGGACTCAGTAGGATGATGGTGGGGCTCGATTCCTTAGGTGCATGAGGAGGAGACCCTCAACAGGCCGAACATTAAGAGACTTTTCAGAGAAGAGTTCGTGGCAGAAACACTATACTCTATACATATTCAGGAGTTGTTACATCTATTGCAGGGCATCCAGACTGTGGCTCAATACTCGGCGAGATTTATTGACCTCTCTGGATACTTCACTAACATGGTATGAGACCCTTACACATGGGCCTAGACCATTGATTAGAGGATTCGATGAGAGATCATAGCTGTGACAATTTCTCTCAACTTCCGGATGCAGGTTGGGGTGCTAAAGTGAGATTTGATGATTGGGAGCTTCCATGCCAAGTAGGAACTGATAGTGGGATCCCCTATCAGACGATATGTAGTAGGATGCTCTGTAGCTACTAGTAGACAGATGATGCATAAGAAAAATCTGGCTAGACCTTCTGGAGGGTGACACTGGTATGCGTGGTCAGAGGTGAGAGGCTCAAAAGGTTAAGGGAGATACCATCGAAGCATGATCTTTTTTCTTGCAGGGAACAATGTTATAGATCTCATGATTGTTCGACTATCTGCATAGATGATTGGTAGGCGGTGGAGGGCCCAATGTGGTAGCAGAAGAGATAGGATCATAAAAGTCATCCATGTGTCGGATGAGGCACAGGAGCAGGACATGCAGTAGGATGATGTTGGGGTCACCATGCACTACCACCACCAGCCCTTGGAAGTCCACCAAGAGCTCAGGGAGCAGTTGGATGGGGATAGGCCCATCTATAGGAAGCATCTGCTCACGAACCTAACGTCCCTGAGATGATACAATTTACAGTCAATATCTTTTATACTCTAGCATCAGGTATTGTTGACACAAGTTCTAGCCTTTATTTCTTAGTCGTGGACTTAGTTTGAGACTCTAAGATTCCTACTGATCTTTTAGCTCGACCGTTTCATTTGGATACACCTGCAAGAAGTGATTCATTAATCACACAAAGGTGCCGACAATGTGATCTTAGTCTCGGAGGAGATAGTTTCATATGGGATCTTCTAGTAGAGGCATTGAATCCCTATGACATCATTGTAGGAATGGATTTGATATCCAGAGTTCACACACATATTTATTGATTGATACATACAGTGTCATGTATGTGGAGAGATGGAGGCCAGTTTTTCTTTGCTGGTGAGAAGGAAAATAGAGCAGCATGAAATGAAATTATGCTCAGGAGGGTGCAGCCGATTACATATCAGTTGGCTTACATGGCCTTTGATGTGGTGGATGAGGTGAGTCCACAGTTTCCAGCAGCAGTGGAAGAGTATGAGGATGTCTTTCTAGATTATTTCCTTGGATTTCATCCATGTAGAGAGGTAAACTTCCGAATTAACATGTATCTAGGAACAACACCGATATCTACACCAGCATATCAGTTTTTCTATGCGGTGCTCCAGGAGTAGAGGGTATAATTGGAGGACTTATAGAGGAATGGATTTGTAAGGAATAGTCTTTCCCAAAGGTAATATATGGTGTTTTCAATGAAGGCAGAAAAAATTTTGGGGCTATGCATAGACATCCGGCACATAAACCAGGTGACCATGAAGAAAAAGTATCCTCTTATGAGGATCTATGATCTCTTCAAACAACTGAATGGAGCTCATTGGTTTTAAATGATAGACCTCAAATCAGGCTATCACCAACTCATGGAGTGAGATAAGGGCGTACCAAAGACAACCTTCAAATGTTGGTATGTCCATTACGAGTTCTTGGTGATGCCTTTCAGCATGACCAATGTTCCAAAAGTTTTCAAGGGGCTCATGAAGAGGATCTTTCACCCATACCTCGTTCTCTTTGAGGTGGTCTTCATCGATGACATCTTGGTGTACATAGAGTCTAAGGAAGATCACGATGTACACTTGAGGATAGTTATGGACACACTCCGGGAGCACCAGCTATATGGGAATCTATAAATGTGGGAGTTATGGATACGAAAGGTCCAATTCTTGGAAAATGTCATCTAAGAGGATGAAGTTGCAGTGGATCCAGCACAGATCAAGGAAATACTTACTTGAGAGCCATTGAGGAGTGTTATTGAGGTGCAGAGATTCCTTGGATTAGTATGCTACAATAAATGGTTCGTACCTCATTTCTCCAGATTTGAAGCACCTTTTAATACCTTGAAAAATAAGGGGAACCCTTCCTGTGGTCAGAGACATGCTAGAAACGCTTTCAGGAGCTTAGGTGGAGCATGAAGAGTGCTCCCATCCTGATGTTTCCGGAGGAGAGTACTGACAATGTGGTTTACTGTGACGCATCAGGGACCAGACTCAGTTGAATTCTGATACAGGATGATGTAGTGATTTATTATGAATCACAATAGCTGATACCTCATGATAAAAATTTTGTGACTCACAAATTGGAGTTGGAAGTAGAACTCTTTGCACAGATTATGTGGTGAAACTACTTGATGGGCGATAGGTTCATTGTTTACTTAGACCACAAGAGTCTCAGATATATCTTCACATACAAAGATCTGAATTTGAGAGAGTGACATCAGCTAGAGATCTTCCAGGACTCTGACTTTGAGATAGTCTATACTCTTGGGAAGGGGAATGTTTTTCTAGATGCATTTAGCCAGAGATCGAGTTCATAGATACTGAATGAGGCTTCAGAGTAGTTAGCCTCGCATCATATATTCTTTGTGGATTGAGATGAGACAGTATATCTTCAATCGATGGTAGTTTCCCCTCCACTCCTTCTGCAAGTCAGGGAGGCACAACTCAGAGACAACGGCTATGAGACTACACATCCTCACATATCCTCAATCCATGCACCAGACTGATATTCTGATGGTGGGGATAACGCTATCCTTTTCATAGGATGTATATTAGTATCAGTGGTGCTACATGAGAAGGTTCTTAGAGATTTACATACACCCCCCTTGGCTATACATCAAGGCATGATGAAGATGTATCAGGACCCCCAGCGTCTGTACTGGTGTCCATAGATGAAGAAAGGTGTGCCAGAGTATGTTTCTAGGTGCCTCCCTTTATAGTAAGTGATGTCTCAGAACCATATACCTGCAGGCTTGACCCAACCCCTCGATATACTAGAGAAGAAGTGTGAAGGGATATTGGACCTCATGATGTGGTTACCACTTACATCCAGAGAGCACGATACAATCTGGGTGATTGTCGACCAACTCACCAAGCTATCCCACATTCATTATATTCGAGATATGGGTTCGATAGAGACCATGGGAAATCTATACATTCAATAGATTGTGCGACATCATGGGGTGCCTTCGAAGATTTTATTAGACCATGATGAACACTTCACATCCTGGTTGTGAAAAGGATTGCAAGAGGCTTTCTGGACTCAGCTTCACTTGAGCATAGCTTTTCACCTACAGACAGATGGTCGGACTGAGCACACCATCTCGACCAAAGAGGAAAATATTTTTGCATGTGTTCTAAATTTTGGTCGCAGTTGGGAGGGCCACCTACCCTTGGTGGAGTTCAGGTACAAAAACATCTATAACTCCACCATTGGTAGGGAATATTTTGAGGCATTGTACGGAATACCAGGAAGATGGCCTTTATACTGGATGTATCTAAGAGATCCAACACTTGTGGGCCCAAAGATGGTATAGGCTAACACTTAGAAGGAGAAGGTCATCCGAGAGCGGATGAAGACTACACAAAGGTGACAGAATTCCTATGATTATTGGTGAGGGAGACCACTAGAGTTCCAGGATGGGGGCCACGTATTCTTGTGAGTCTCCCCTCAACAGGGACTACAGATATTTGGTCGACGTGGAAAACACTCGCTGAGGTTTTTCAAACCGTTCCTGATACTTCAGAGGATTGGAAAGGTTGCATACCGCTTGGCACTGCCAATGTAGTTGGAGAGGGTGCACGACATATTCCATGTATCTCAGTGGAGGAGATATGTGCATGATCCATATCATGTCCTCGACCATGGAGAGCTGGAGATTGATGATGGGGAGATATTTGCGGAGTACTCAGTGGAGATAATGGATAGAAAAGGGCGAATACTTCATGGGAAATCGATACCTCTGGTGGGCGTTTTTTGGCAGCACGAGAATCTCCAGGAGAGAATATCAGAGAGATCGGCTCATATGTGTGCGCATTACCCCTCTTTGTTTGTGTAGAATTAATTTACATTTAGGTACATAAATCCCCATGGTGAGGAGAATTTAAGGACATAGTAAAATCCATGTAATATTTTTAATTATTTGGGACTATTACATTTCTGCAAAAATTGACGGTACATGATTCCAAGTCCCTATGTGGCCAGAATGAATTTCTAATATTTTTTAGGTACATTCGGTAAACGTTTAGGCAGTGTTTTCTATCATTTGAACCACTACTTGGAATTGATATTTTAGAGCACTGTTGAATCCGCAACACTGGGATTCACTTAAGGGAAGCTTCACTTCGACCACATTTATTCAGGAGAAAAATATAGTTTGTGAAATTTTTTAAAAATAATAAAATAACATGTAATTGTTATTTTATTTTCTTTTTCTCTAATAGATATGTGGTAGTGGAGGGACCAGTGACTTGTCAAGAGGTCCATTAATTCATTTAATGAAACTAAATAATTCTTCAATGTATTACTTCCCATTCCCCCTCAAATTTAAATGTAGCTCTGGGTGGGGTTTTGACACAACTTCTTCAAATGAGGAAACTCTAGTAGAGTTCTGTGGTGATATCCACGGATGGAGTTTGGAGGCTTGGGCAGAAGAGATCCAGGATTTACTAATGCCGATGAATCCATAGAACGTGGAAATTCCTCCCACCACGATCGCGACACTTCTAGTGAATCTCCAGGTATGGAGTTTTTGTTCGGTGTAGGTTTAACATTATTTAAATGAGTTTATTTACTCATTAATGTTAAATTAATATTATGCTACTTGTAATCATGTTAATGTCGAGGGTACGGGCTGAACGAAAATGGCCCAGGCCCTCCACCGCTTCATTTGTGTTTCCATCTTCAGGGATGAAATTCCTCAATTTTGACGGCAACGTGAGACAGAGGGTCACACTGTGATGGTAGTAGTCCAGGGGACTCATAGGAACATACGACACCAAGAATGGACCACTGGAGCACGTCCAGTGGCCCTTTGAAAGAACCGCTAGCACGCTTTGCCAGCGGCGGCCAGTGGTGGCCGAAGGAGGTGCAATACAACTAGAAATAGGCGGTGCATGGCGGTGCGCCGTCACATTCCGTAGTGTCCTTAGGCATCCAGCATGATCCTGATGTGTGGGGGAAGGGGGGAGCCCAAAGGTACTGCCAGCGGTAGGAGGGGGCGGTGCAGCCCCACGTCGGCTGGATACTGGTCAACAATCTGGCCAACTATTGAATGTGGCGGTTCAATGCCCCTCTAGCCAGAAAAAATAGCCCCACTTCCTCTAGTCCATTTGGAGATGCGGGCCGATAGAATGGGATGGACCCACGGCCTAGCGAGCTAGAGCCGGTGGGTCGATCCCTACTAGGTGGGTCGGGCCTACGGGGGCCCGGGACCACAAACTAGCCGGGCTAACCCCAAAAGGCCAGACCAAGTGAACCGGGTCGACCCTTAACGGGCTGGACCCGAGTGAGGTTCGGTAGACCCTGGGACCCTTTTTGTCAGGCTGGCCGGACCGAGTCAGACCAGGCCCAGACCTAAACAGCCTACAAATAAAAGAATGAATGTAATTGACAAACCGTGTATCTGTTTGACATCCCGTCAGTGGCATTGAGACCCCTTTTGGGAGGCGGTCCCTTTGGCACATTCCGGAAGGCTTAACTATGCTAGGTCGGACCGAGGTGCGATCACCCCCCATTTCACTGAAAGGGGTATCATAAACAGACCGGGCGTTCGATCAAAGTGTCTTCTGTGGAATAAGGACCCTTGGGACAAGGCAGTCATTTGGAGACACTCTAAGTGAGTTTTGACAGAGATTGACGTGCAACTCAATGGATCATACATGAATCCACCCAAGACCTTTTAACAAAAGTTCCCATATCTCACAGACCGATCGTCTGATATACATGTCGTATGTCACTTTGGGACACATATGACAGGGCGATCCCTTGGGTATGATTTCTGCAGGACTTCGTACTAGTTGAAATGTGACCGATGTCTTGAGAGGCAGAGTCTTCTAAAGATCAGGCGTGCTTCGTGTGGGAATCCAGTGGCTGGCTATGGAATGAACAATAAAAGAAACAAATAGAGGTCAGCATTAAAAACTCCAGAGTGGAATGATCTAGTTGTATGGATAATCATCCCTACCTCTGTACTAGAGTGCAATACATGTCAGCACCAGCAACCAATATGGTTCAGCCCCAGTGACCAATACAGGTCAACACTAGTGACCAATATGGGCTAGCACTAGAGACCAATATGGGTCAGCATCTTGCGACCAATTTGGGTCAGCATATAGTGAACTATATGGGTCAATAGTGTAGTTGCTATGGATAGGATGATTTAGATTTATGACTAGTCATTTGTAACCCAATAACCATGAAGTTATACTATTAGAGTGAGCTGTCTCTTTTGGTTTGTGCTTCATGATTTATATCATTCTTGTGATATTACCTTTGTGGTATTTCTTGTAATTTTTTATTTTGTGGATTACTGAGAGAACTCCAGGGGTCTCGGGGTCCCCTATTGAGTTTTTATACTTACCCCTTCATAGGATCTGCCCGCACATCTGTGTCTAGTGCAGACTACTAACGCTCCGAGGCAGACCTCAGAGGATCGAGACTTGATGGAGCTTGGTGGGATAGGATCAGTTATGATCCTCTTCTTCAACCTCATAATTAATGTTTCAACCCTCCAGGTAGTGCTCTAAGGAAGCTGTGACAACCTTTTAATTTCATTTCATATTCTAGTGCTTGTATTCTAAACCACTATTTCCAGTTTATAGTTGTAATTGGAGTTGTACTTTACTCTCGTGGTTATAACTTATTATTTTTTTTACTTCAGTTTACATTTTGGGTGTGTATAGATCTATAAGGAAATGCCTTCCCTATTCAAGAAACTCTTTCAAGTGCTAGTCCCTAAACCCTAGCCTATAGAAGGTGGGCTTGGGGTAGTCACGTACAGGCCCCGTGGGATGGGTCGTGACACCCCACCCCTTATTTCATCACACCACCCAATCCCATTGCTTATTTCTAAACATTCCCAAATTGATCTCCAATATCACTCACCTAATCCTATATGACACAATTTGGGCAGAAATTAAACCAATGAACGATTTTGGTATAATCCAAAAGAAGTTACATAAAGAAGATGTAACGTTTTACAATGAAGAACTCTTGTTTTATTTACTTATCCACCCATTAAATTATTTTTATAACTAGACTATATAATAACCAAATTATAATATATATTTTTGATGTTTTTATTCCAGGGTAAGTACATAAAATTACACATATTTCCATCCAATGTGATATGAAATCATTGCTCGAGTGCATGACGGACTACCGCCAAGAGAACTGATGTTGTACATTCTTCTTGTACAACCATTCAAGGTTTGCAATAAAGATGGATTTTTATTTTATAATATATATATATATATATATATTATTTTTAATTTATTTATTCTCCTAGAATTATTTTACAACATATACCATCATTGTATCTATTTTTTGGTAATATGATAATATAGTTTGTGGTTGTGTGGACTACCACATCCTCAAAGAAAAGTGATTCATTTAGAAAAAAACATTTAATTTATTAAGGATGGGTTTAAAAAAATATGTGAAATTTATGAAATAAATATGACACTATACTTATAAAAAACATATATAAAATTTAGTTTTCATTCGTTTAATGAAATAATGAAATGGTAACAACATTCTTGTATAGGTAGAGCCCAACATCTCTATTAAGGATATATTTCATTTCTTATCAAAAAAATTTATGGATTAATATAAATACATATATAATTAATGTATATAATATTTACATAATATTTTAAGTTATATAGATGATTATTTTTTGAAATAATTATTTTGGAAAAAATAATAAGTCAAACCAAACAAAAAAACTAGGCAATTAAAAAAAAGGTGAAAATATTGAAATATTATTAAAAATGGTAATATGGTATTATAATAAGATAATATATAATATTATAAACATTTTTATTGTTTCAATACAAGTTAATAACATTATTAAAATAATTATAAATGATGTTATTATAAATTTAGAATTATTACTTCTTAATTCTCCAATACTTTAGTTTTAGAAATCAAAAACACTTTTTTAAATTGTGTTTACTGACATTTTATGTACCATTTGTTTTAGTATGTTTCTATAGAAAAAAATCAATTTTTACCAAACTTATAATACATTTTTAGTTTATCATGAATATAGATACACCATTATTCATTTAGAACATTGGAATGATTAGGTTTCTAGTTTATCGATCATACCTTTAACTAGACCATGAGTTATAATCTCGTCTTACCTATCTAACCGAAAAACGTTATGACTATCAGACTAATTTTGGTACCCAAATAATCAGACTGTCTTTAGTAAATATTATTATATTAACAATTGATATGGATTTCCATTGTAGTAACCTATTATTATAATCATATTACATAGTAATTATCTATCTTAAGGAGTATCTTTAACACTAAAATAGTGTTAAACAAAATATATGTCAGGAAATTCGTTATGCCATAGTATATTGAGATGTCAAGATCTAGCTATTAGAATGCATTGGAATAATGTTAAAAAAATATTTCCATTTGAGATTCCCGTATAAATATCAAGATTTTTTGAAGTGTTTCAAGTAGATACATTGTCACTACAAGGTATTATAAAGAATACTTATCATGAAATTATTGATCTTAGTCTTTGTAATAATTTGGTTTTTTATTGTTCTCATGAATCCTTGAAAAGGTTTTTTATTTTAAAAATTTTGAATTTTTAATCATCATCCAGTCATTATTACCATTAAGGGATTCCTGGGATAGAAATAAATTTAATATTATCCAATATATTGAGGTCTCCTGAGGTTATTAAGGTAGATTTTGATCATCGTATCGAGGGATTTATGGGATATGAAGACAAAATATAGTCATCATATTGAAGGACTCTAAGGATAAAAATACATATCTATTCTAAACATCATATCGAGGTATTTTTAAGTAAGGAAATATAGCCTTGATAGTAAATCAAAACTATGGAAACTATTATTCAAGGTTATTGACTACCATAATATTAAGGTTAAAAAATATAAATCCTTTAATGTTATCTTGTATGACATTATTAGTGTTAATTTCTATTGTATTTATTTTACGGTTGTGCATGTAATATAATGTAAGTATTCATACCCATATTTCTATTCTATTTTTGCATTATAACTCTAATTGTTATAAATGTACTATGATATAAATTATATAGACGATTATTTTGATCATCACTCTGATAATAAAACTGAGTTCGATTCATATAAATTTGCGTTATGTGGTATTTTTATTTGTTTAGTTTAAATCATTTAAATTAAGTTTCTAAACTAAAATTAACCCCCTCTTATATATATAATTATCTATTATAATTATTATGATCATGTAATTGATATTATAATAGGTGTATACTACTGGTGTACTTTTTGAGTTTTTACCTTCATTTCTTATTAATGTTTTTTAATATTTCTTATAATGTTTTTCTTTATAAACATTTTTACATTAAAATGTATTTTTAGAAACTAAATTCTTTTGTTTTTAATATGGAAGGTATGAATGTGGGATATCATAAATTCATGATCCTAGTTGACCACAAATTCCTAACAGTAATGACTATGAATATTTGGGATATATAATGAAATAAATTTTGATAAATACTGGAGTTGAAAATTTTTAGATGCTTATCGGAAAATACAACATTCCTAATAAGGATGTATGTACTTTTAAAAATGTTGAGACCTTGGAATAACAGTTGAATTAAAAGTTTGGAATACATTTTTTCTCTATGATATGGAATATCTATAGTCATATATCATCATGTTAAGTAATTGACAGGATTTGGAGGAATTTTAATGATACTCAATTGGGTACATCCAATTTTTTGGAAACCATAATAGCTATGCGTAGAGATGATTCCCATGAATTTTATGCTTTTTCTAATGTGTCAGTTTCTAGGATCCAACAAAGTTTCATGAAAATAATTAACAGTTTACATTCTCTTGTATGAAAATTAATTAATGATGAAATCATAGTTGAATGTATTATTGATATTATTCCCAATTAGTGGGAATGAGAAATATTTGTTGCGGATGATATAAGGATGTTATCTGATCATACTCATAATTACTATTCTGGAACCCTTATAAATTATGAGGGAAGACTTAAAATATATATAGAGAAGGATATAAATAATAATAATGGTTTTTCTTTTTTGACAACATCTATTATACCTTCTAATGTTCAATATTAATTTATTAAATATTTGATGAAGAAGAAATATTTTATTCAGTTAGATTCTAGAACATCATAATATTCATAAAATGAGTTGGCTAATCGAGACTTAAGAATGAAGTAGATAATGGGAAATAAATATCTTCAATAGGAATATAATAATGTTCATAATAATAAAGGTGACATGAATTATTCTGAATTCCGTTGTATTTAATATAAGAAATCATGACATATTCCTCCAGTTTGACCAATGTTGAAAAAAAAGACATTAAGGAATAAAATTTTGTAGGAAATACCAACAAGTATTACACATCCAAATTAATGAAATTTTTTAATGCTTCTGAAACATGGAGTGCCTATGGTAGATATTATTTTGAAACTTATTCAAAAATGAATGTTTTGATTAGAAGAAAATTGGTCATTTTTTATAGTACCCATGGAAAATAAATTTCTAATGGGAAATGTACATACAAATAAATATCTTACTAACATGTTTTTAAATTCAAATTATTCTGATGATAAAAATTTTGCATCTTTTGATGAAGAATATTACTCTCTAAAATATAATAATTTACAATTTTCTGATGAAGTTTCTAGATTTGAAAAACATTTAGAAAATTTAAATTTAAATATTTGTAAAAACAATTATAATGAAAAATATTCACTTTCTAAGAGATATCTAATAATAAAAAATTTGGCAAATGAAAAATCATAACATTCAATAGATCTTGAAATAAATAATTTTGAAAAAAGACTCTTCTTTAAAATATTTATTAAAATTTATTTTAGAGAAACATGTTTTACAAAAAAAGAGAATTCTATGAAAAATAATTATGATTATAATAATTTAGGTATCAAAATAAATAAAATATAGTTAGAAAGAACATTTATCCAATTTATCTATTAGTAATTAAAACATTTATAAAACGTATAATCAAAAAACACCTCATGGTATTTGTTCCAGAATGGGTATTACAAATAGAAACCTATTTTAGTGAAATTTTATTTGATCCTAAATTTTATCTTTTCATACTAAGTTCAAAAATTTTGGGAAGTGGAATAATAATTTTTCATTAAATATATTTCAATATCTTGTATTTTATAAGTCTTATTCTTTAAAAAAAATGTGGTTACCCAAGAATTAATTTTTTGAAAATACCAGACCTAAGAAGGTTTGGGTTCTAAAAACCTAATATTTCTATTTTTAACAAAAGAATGAAAGTACCAAGAACAATGACATTTGGTAAATGCATAGTTCCTATACTTGTTACATGATAGTAAATAAGGATTTCTTATTTAAGATTATCAAAATTAACGGTGGAAAATTAATTTTCAAATACAATTCTCGTGGAGAGATTATCGAAATAAAGAACATTGTTTTTCTTAGAAAATCTCTTATTTAAAATTTTTAATTTTTAATTTGTCTTGAGGGAAAAAAATATAATAATAATTTAATTATGTTCTGAATTTTACATTATGAGATTTAGGAATAACTTTTTATAAGTACATATTGTCAAGTTTTAAATTATTCTTTCCACAAATCTGCATGAGAATGTCTACACACTAACATATAAGACCGTAAGAGCCATGAAAAAATTTTGATAGTACAATATAAGATTATTAATGATTGTTAAATATATGTTTTGGACACTATAACATTAAAAAACTATTTATGTTGACTAAGAATGGACTTTTAGAGGATCAACCAGAAAATAGGTTTGATAGTTTATATGTTTTTGAACCCTGTCAATACGATAAGCAATAGAAGTCCTATTTTAGATATATTTGTAAAGACTATACTTCTAATGCTTTAAAGTAAGTTCACATGGACTTATTTGACCCTATAAAAACATTTTTTACTGGTGGGAAATACCATGTATATTTCATAGTTTATGATTACACTAAATAAACATGGGTTTATTTTCACACATACCAATATGAAGCCTTTAGTTATTTTAAAAAATTTATAGCCAGAGTAAAAAATGATCAAAAAACTCCCCATGATAACTATTAATAGTGGTAATGGTGGATAATTTAAAATTTTTAATTTTGAAACATTTTTAGATTTAATATTTTATTTAAAATAAAATTTCAGAACCTAGAACTCCCCCCCCAGACCCAAAAAGATGGTGTATTTGAATGAATAAATAGAATTATTCAAGAAATAATAAGAACCATAATTATATAATTCTCAATTTCTAAACATTTTTGGTATGAAGTGGTTAGTAATTTCTATAATACTATTAATTTAGTTTTAATTAGACATTTTTTTAATAAAAAATATATATGAGTTTTGGATAGAAAAAAACTAAATGTTTATTACTTCATTGTTTTTGGATTCAAAGTATTCCTCCTGAATACTGATGATAACATACATAAATTCTCACCTAAATCTGATGAATGAATATTTATATGTTCTTCCACCACATCTAAGTGATATAGTGTTTTAAAAAAATTATTGTACTTTTGAGGTAAAAAGGCATGTAATTTTTCTGGAAACGGATCCCTTTGTTTTTAAAATACCTCAACCTACATCCTCAGATGTTAATTTTAAAACTATTTTGATCATTTTTTATAATATTTATATTTTAATGAACCTACTCATGAATTAGTTTCTAAAGTTATTACCCACAATTATTTTCTATCTATTGTTGAAGAAAATTGTTTTGAAAACCCAATAACATAGCAGTTTCTTAGGAATCATCCAAGTGAAAATATAATTGGTGATGTAGATCGACCAATTTTCACAAGAAGTTCCATAAGAAATGAAATTAAACATCTAGATTTAATATCCCTATTAGAACCTAAGAAACTAGAAGAGCCTTTAGGTGATGATGACTATATTAAGACTATTCAATATGAACTCAATGAGTTTTGAAAGAACTAATTATGGACCATAATTGATCAACCTATAGAAACCTCTATAATTTGACTAAAATGTGGTTTTAAAAATAAATGTGATGATAATAAAATTATTTATTGAAATAATTCTTGAATTTTTGATAAGGGTTATAATCAACACGATGGAGTATATAGTGGCTAAACTTATGCTCTGGAAGTAAGATTTGAATTTATTAAAATACATTAAGACTTTATATCATTATTTAATTTTAAAATATTTCAAATGGATGTGAAGTTTACTTTTCATAATGTACTTGTTTAGGAGGATCTTTATGTAAAACAACAATGTAGTTTTGAAAATAAAAAACATCCAGAACATGTTTATAAATATACAAAAGAAATCTATGGACATAAAAAAGCCCCTAGAGAATGGTATGATAGATTAATTGCATTTTTGTATCAAAACGTTTTGGGGGATTTATCGATCTAATTAATTTTATAAAAAAATTTAATAATACATAATTATAGTAAAAATATATTTTTATGGAATTATATTTTTTTCAACTCAAAAATCATTAATAGATTTCATTTCAAATGTTATGAAATTTGAGTGCAAAATGAGTAAAATGGTTGAGTGAACTTATTTTATTGATTTCAAATATCACAAAATCCTAAAGGACATTTATATATCAACATAAGTATATAAAATATCTTCATAATAAATTTTGATAAGATGATACTAAAAGTGTTAGTACTACCAATTGTACCTCCAATGCATTATATCTTGATGTGGTAAGGAAACTAGTCGATCAGAAAACATTTAGAAGTATGATAGAATGTTTAATATACTTAATTTTTAGTCATTTAGATTTAATGTTTTCAGTATTCTTATGTGAAATATATCCAAACAATCGTAAAAATACCATCTAAAAGCTGTAAAAGTAATATTTTGATATCATAAGGGAACTATGAAGGATTGTGATCTTATTGTGGATCATTTAACCGATGGAGTCCATGGATCTCATCAATGGTGACAAAAAATAACAGTTCTTCATCAATGAATGATCCAAACTCTAGGTAGGATGTATTGTTTTTTGATATTCATATAATTGCATAATCTGGAATAAACATTGATCAATTCCACACACAAAATTTATAAATGCATCATCAGTAAAATTTATTTTAAGGAATTTTTATTTTTTCATTTTGATTTATTCCACATCATTCGTAGTATTGTATAAAAATATATCAAGGTCATATAAACAATGGATGAGGTACTTTTCTCATGTTTTTTATCTTATGTATTCCTCTATTATTTTCTTCATTCGATAATCATTTGTATTTTTTTCACCAATGGTTTGACCAATACCTGATTCCTAATCGTTTCGTGATTGTTCTTTAGTGAAATGGATCAAAACTACATGAATAGAATGTGATTTTTTTTTCAGGAATCGATAATGAAAATTGAGGGATTGATGGATAATGCATCAGAATCAGGTGTTTCTAATTCCTCACTGACCGATGCACAATGTGACTATTGGTGGAATGAGTGGATTACTCTTGACAACATTCAAGGCCTAGAATACCGAGATCCAATGACTAAAGGCTTGGTCAACCCCCAATTTGTAGAATCATGCAAGGAAAGTGGATCCAATGATGTAGTGGATGATGTAGTGGAAGAACCAACATATTAGGAAAAATCTATGTTACATGGTGGTTAATGTAACATTACACACCATGTGGGGCCCCATGAATACAACACTTGGGTTACAGTTGGAGTTAAGTATCACATGACATGTGGCTCTATCACTTGTCATGTGGGCCCTTAGGGAGGCTTGGGGTGTACCTGGGAGTGTACATAGACATGGGATGTAGTACCTAGCTAGTGTAACTTCATGTACTCAGTAACAGATATGAAAACATATACACATGTTGGTACATGGGTAGGCCAAGTACATGGACATGGACAGCAAAACACAGGAAGGTGTCATGTTTCTCTATATGTTGTGTAATAATTTGGCATGCCATTTATTATGAGACTTATATGTTATGTGAGGATTTATCACATTGGAATACATGGGGATTTCTGGGCACAATGGGTACCCCCTTTAAGATTATTTGTATCTCTTTATTTCATTTGTTTGGACTAGTATAGCTTGAGTGTGTTCCCGTGGTCTATTCCCTTGAGGGTACAATATGACATTACATCCAATTTTCACAAATGTGATCCCTTATAGAGGATGAGCCTCAGATAGAGCTATGGTGTCACTCAGTGAGAATGGAGTGTGATAATCTATCATTTGTTTTCCCTAGGTGTGTTTTTGGAATAATCATGACCTCCCAGATCAAGGATTTGATCCTCTATCAATAAGATTATACTGTTAGGGTTTATGGTATCTTTTAAAAATCACCCCTATATATAATGATAATACAGGTTGGTTTTGTGGTGTAACCTAGTTATTTTTATTTTTACCCTCTATCATTTCATTGGGTTCCTCTCAGACCAATGATATCTCTTGTTTAGGGTCCAATTATCAAGACCTCTTTGTTTAGTGTATCTGATGATAGAATAGTTCATGGAGTGGGTTTTATCTAAATGATAATTTATTCCAGAAGAGTCATAGGGCTGGAAAATGGACACGATGACATGGTAGAGTGGCTCCGTTATTGATTATATCTAGGAGTATTTTTATACAATGGTTGTGATATCTTGTATTGAGATAACTATAAATGGTGATTCATGTTTAGTATTTTTGGGGTGTCCTAATTTTTTTTGTTATAATCAACCCTACATAGGATTTTCACTCACATTTTTTCACTATAGGAAAATTGCCTATTAGCGTCGGTTTTTTTTTTCATATAGCGGCGGTTTAAACCGCCGCTATATGGTATGGTGGTGGTTTACAGAAACTGCCGCTAAACTCGGCGTCGACAATCTATTAGCGGTGGTTTTATGCATTTCGCGATTGTCAAAGAAAAGAGTCGTAGTACCTCATTTCGCAGCAGTTTTAACGGGTATTTAATTAGCGTCGGCTATAATCGCCGCGAAATTCAGGCGTGTCATGCGCCTGCTTAGCGGCGGTTAAAACCGCCGCTAATTCCGACGTTATTTCGCGGCGGTTTTAACCGCTGCTAAGTGTATTTCTGATTACATTTAGCGGGGGTTTAAACCTCCGCTAAATGTATAAGTGGTAAAACATTAGCGGCAGTTAAAACCGCCACAAAATGCTGACCCGAAAAAAAATAGAATTTCTACTTATACTGCACCACTGCCCTGAAAAACAAACCAAACAAGAAACCATTTATCATGCCAAACATTCTCAACGAGAAGGAATTCATCATATGTTTCCACTAATAGAAGTATTCCCCCATGCTTAAAAATATTTCAAAGGCCAATTTCATCCTCACCATGGGCTAGATAAATAGTTTTGGTTCCTAGAAACCATCAACTAATCAACTCACTATGGAATTATGGTTTATGGTATATGATAAACTAAAAATTATATGTCTCCTAGTAATGATGAATAGCATGCACAACTATCAAAGAAGAGAAGGTTTGGTGTTACACCCAACATATATACATGAAGATAACAATGGTTAACATTACACCCAACCCATATAATAAATAATAACAATAGTTGGAATTACATTCATCCCATGTAACTAACAAGAACACTAGTTTTAATTGCACCCAAACCATATAAGAAGTCATAGGAATATTTGGAATTAAGCCCAATATATGTAAAAACCACGATAAATTGTCAGAATCAGTTATGAGATTTTCCATTTCATTTTCCATTGTCGACGAACTTGGGACATCATTCTGTGGATTAACATCAGTGCTCAATATTTCATTATTATTCGATTCTCCTTGCCAATTCCAACACAAATATTGACCACGGAATTGTTTCAATATTAAATGTTCATAAACTTCATCTCTCTTCAACCATGTTCTAAATTTACATTTAGGACATGGACATCTTATTCTACCTTCAACGGATCGATTAGAAATTGCAAAATCTAAAAACTCATTCAAACCCTTAACATACTGAGATGTGTTCCTCGGTAATGTGATCCAGCTTTTATCCATGTATATCACAATGTGCCTACACAAAATATACGATAGTGTAAGATTGCAGAATCATAATATAATAAAGATGACCCATTGATCATAAAGTATGCATAATATAATAAAGATGATTCATTGATCACATTTACCACTTACTTAGCATGCCCAGACAAACCGAACGTGTTTGGTCCCTAGGAGACAGCGTGAAAACCTCATTGAGGAGCAGTAAGAATATCAGGATACACAATTATCATAACACTATCAATCACACAATGATGCTTCCACAAAAAATTTCTATCCCCACTAAATTAATGAGATACATTGGTCCACTCCGATTACTTCCACACCCTCACAAAAAAATACTACAACTTTCCTGAACATCTCATATACTCACATGCTTGGTCATCTCAATTAAATGTTTTATTTTATTTTCCATATCTAGAAATGGGATACCAGTCGGTATTTATAACATCCATCCAAAATCACTAATATATAATACCAATGCATGGGTTCCCATTTCTAGAGTTTCCCCTCACTGGATTATGTTTATTATCTTTTCATTACATATAATCAAGTACCTTTTATTTATATAATAATCATATGGTTCAAGTGATCTTTTATTTTGAGTGATGATACTTTTTTTAAAATAATTAAATGGTTCTGTCCCATTTATCCTCATTAACTGAATAAAAATATTCATATATCTATTATCCATATATATTACATGGTTGTACCTTCCATGAGTTCCTCATGAGGGTGTCGTTGAGTTAGAGAGAGAGATATGTTAGACCTTTTGAATTGATATTTGTTCTTTTCTGTTGGATCTAAGATTAGTTAGACCATTTTAGGTCACTAATAAGCTCATATAGGTTTCTTATCTATTAGCATTGTTGGTTTTTATGACAGGTATTCATGATTGTTTCCACATGTACCATCTCAGGAAATACCATCCCGATCCCGCTCACATTCTATGTTTGGAAAAATTGACTTTGAGCCATATGTTTCTATTTTGGAGAAACCAATTGAGATTGTTGACTCTCAAGTGAAAGTATTTTGTGGGAATTTTATTCCATTGGTTAGGGTTCTATGGAAACAAGAATCAAATTATCATGAGAATTGGGAACACGAGTCATTGATGAAGGAGCTATGAACTCATATTTTTCCATGGATTACATCTTTTACATGACTTATTGAGGGAAAAAATTATTTATAGTGGGGAGTTTGTAAGATCCTATTACTGGTCTATCAGGTATTTTTTTATCCTCTTCATGGTTTTCCTTTTTTCCATTGTCTGTAAAGGACTAGGAAGGAATTGGTAAGATACCTAAAATGGTGAAGTAAGATATTTTTTGTAATTTTATTTTTAACCAGGTTTTTCTACATGATTCAAAAGTACTTCACACTATATAACTAGGTTACACATCGTGTAAATATTACTAGATACAAGTCATGAAATGGTATTCATGCGGTGAAAGTTTACACCTCGGGAAGAGTGTTTTCACATCGTAAATTTTAAAATAATGGACTTTTAATTCGAGGTGAAGGATTTTTCAACATACTAGAACACCATGGATTTCACAGTAGCTAGTAGTATTATACATCATCAAATGGCCCTCGTGTAGTTTTTAAAATAGGCGAGTGGCTATTTTGGTTTTAGTTCTTTTCTCCAGGCCCTTGGATCCCTACCTAGAGATCTTCTCGGGTTATTTTGGGAGACTATGATCCATCTAGATTGATCCATTCAACATTGGATCTTTTATTATAATAGTGGCGCATCACTCTGGGTAAGAAATATTTCTGATTCTTCGTTTCAATTCATAATGGTGGCACCCTAGGGAAACCTTATCAGATCTAGAGGCCTATGTTTTTGAATCTTTGTGTATTCATCTAGATCCTTTGGGGGATCTCATTATGGAGGCCATTCCTTGGTTAGTTGTGGTGCGGCGGATGACTTTTCTTGAGGTATTTGGTGTTTTCCCTTTCCAACAACCTCTTCTTTTCTAATTTATATCAATATTAATGTTTTTATTATATTCTAGGGCCTTCGTTTTCATCATTGGGTTTTCATTGTTGGTGGATCACATTATGGGAATGTGTGACTTGAGCATTGAGGTAGTTCGTTCCATCTCTAGCTTATGATAATTAGCCTAATTTCTCTAAATTTATAAGTTGATATATCAAATTTGAATGACTATATTCATTTTTTTAAGAAGGGGTTTTTGAGAGAAATGTTTTTCCATGATTTTTGATAAATGAAAATGAAATGGTTACTTTTAAAATATTGAAGTTGATTTGTGAAAATGAGCACTTAGGTTACCTTGGGTACTTAGGTGGAAGGTTTATCATGAGTCTATTGTCCATGTTTTTTGATTATTAGGACGTTTTCTCATGGGTATTTCCTTGGTTTCCTGGTCCCATTGTTCTAGGGGACAACTATTAGCATTTTCGGGGGGGTTTACTCATGGGGTATTCCTCTTCTTCCTAGGCATGTATTATAGGAATTCGATTGTTCACATGGTTTATTATGGTTTAAGTATTCTTATATTCTAAACTATAGTGTTCGTCAGTACTTATGCCTCTATTGCTTGTTTTATTTTGTAATGATTGGATTTCTGAGTTATAATTGATATACATTTTGTACCTACTTTTGTTTAGAACTAGGAAAAAGGGAAATGTTTACCCATGTTTTCTATAAAATTTCATTACTTCTTATCATTCGATTTTATATTTAAAATATGAATACATGAATATTTATATAGAGGCTTGATATGGAACACCCGGGTGGGATCCTATGGAGGCTGTTAGATCACACCTTGTGCACCTCCTTAGGGGTACATAGACATTTGTATCTCTTCCAATACTGGGAAGGGAAAGGTGCTGAAGTGAGGTGGTGAGGTTTGTGTTAGATGGTCTTGGGTAGCTGGTGGTGAGATCGAGGGAGTTCATAAACACCATCTCATGGAGTAGTTTTTGGTTTTAGTTCATGTAGTTAGGCTTGTTTTCAAAATGTTGACTACTTTTTTAATTGTTCTTTTCTACTATCTTTTGACATTATGGTATATATATTCTTTTAGTATTCCACATTCCTTTTCATTTTGAGTATGCATATATGAAATGTGTTTGATCTTGTTGGGAAAAATTTTCCGCTTTGTTGTGTTTTTTGATGCATTGGTTCTGGCCTCCAACCCATGAGGATCGGGAATAACCTTCGGGTATGTAATAGAATGGGTCAGTTACCACGTTTGAGGGTTACCTGGGTCAATTCAATACACAACCTCAATGGAAACTCTTCCTAGAATTAAATTAAAGATGAGAGTGACCTCCATATCCAACCTCCTACAGGCCCCAGGTTGATGACTAGAATAGGGCTATAAAAAATAAGGATGAGAGGAATTACCATCATATCTACCAATAATAAAAAAAGAATAACATTGAACAACATAAATATATATATATATAAATTTAAATCAACAATAATACTTTAAAGAATGAATACGTAAAAATACAAAAACCCCAAGATAAAAATACCAAATAAATCTCCACTGTAGTGATTTCACAACAAACACCAAGCACAAAGATAGTACGACCCAACTTAGTCACAAAAAATATCCTAGGAATCTGGAATTTTTTTATATATATGGGGTTTATCATAATATGTACCCTAAGTATGATTATACACAATACCTCCAATGAAAAAGTTAGAGGAGTATAATAACACATCATTGAACAAACAACATAACTAGTAAGCACATAGTAGGTCAACTATTGAAAATACTCACCAAGACTCGATTACTAAATATCATAATCTTTCATAGTAAAATAATATCAGATGAATATGACACAAATGCACCCTAAAACAAATTTCTTATATTTTTCACTATCGCACCGTAATATAAAAAGTCATTTTCTCCGAATATCTTTAACATTTATTCCATAGAATAATATATCTCATATTACAACCATACCACAATCCTTATCCATAACATCATCATTAGCCAATAGCCTCTATCTCATATCACATATCATCAATACTTCTCAAAACTAGTACTGTTGGGAATCAAAATCATGAAGGACATTAACCGAATTCCCTCCACCTACCATGCACATCCTCTAATATATATTCTTACATCTACACCACAATAGCCCATCCCATAAATACCACTTATAGTCCACTATTTTACTTACATCATATCATTATCTCAATACACCATAGGGACTTATAGTGCACCTAGTTTATAATCATCATCAATGACTCAAAGGGTTTTCTAATACGTAATGTACCTTCACATAAGTAACCATTAGGGTATTTTATTTCACTATATACTTTAGAAATATGATATTACACACCTCAATACATCAAAGATAATTCTAAAACTAGAAGGGAGAGTGGGGATGGGGGAGTAGGCATGCATCCATTCCCTCAGCAACCGGAATGTTAGGGGAAACAACCTAGTACCCAGAGCTTGTTGGGATTCGAGAAGGGTATCTAACTCAAGTGGGATGTAATAAAAAACCAAAAATAATAATATTTAAGTATATTTATAGACACACACAAGACCAACATAAGACAAAAATAAACAAATATAACTTCTATAGCTAGTAAAAATCACCACACTACTACTACCTCACATTACCATCATTGCCAACTATAACACAATGACCATCCCCACATCTTATACAAAGATACACAACAAAGATGAATAATTTACCATCATGCCTCATCATTTATCCCATTTATAGATTCATTTCACCAACCATATTACATTATTTTTATTTTATATTAATCGTATTTAATGACAAACCATGCAGCCATCACCCATATTTTTCCCAACTATTAACCATTAATTAAAAGGCTTATTTTTTTAATATTTACCCATGATCTTTTTTAATTCCATCAAACCCCATGTAATGATCATGATTAAAAACAATATTCAATTCCATAAGGAAACTACCAAATATTCATTTTTCATATAACCAAGTCATGTCCCATAACAACCCACTCATTCCCTCTCTTCAACCATGTAAAGGAGGAAATACCCCACTAAAAAATCCATAATCTCAATTTTATTCCATAATACCACCCATTTAATCTTTTCAACTATGCTCCTCTATACTCTAGGATTTATATAACTATTCAATATTAACCTATTGTGTCATAAATCATTGAATGCATGTTCAAAACTCAAATGAAACGATCACCTACCAGTCATTCTCAATATTATCACCATGCGTGAAGTATATCAAAATTTTCTATAATTAAAACCTAGTTAAATGTATACATACCTGGAAAATATGGTTCGTCGGAGATGGAGGTCGCGGGGTCACCGGAGATGGAGGTCGCGGTGTTGCCAGAGGTCGCGGGTCGCCGGACGGTTGGGGGTCGCCGGACGGTTGGGGGTCGAGGGTTGTGGGTCTCCACGGGGTTAGGGGAAGAAGGGAGGGCGCGGGGGTTTGGGGGAATGATCGGGGTGGGGGAATAAGGGTCGGTATTGTTAAAATTAATTTCGGGTTTCACTGCGGTTTGTTAAAAACCACCGCGAAACCTTTCGGCGAAAACGTTTAGCGGCAGTTTTGTGAACCGCCGCCACAAAACCGCCACTAACCCCAGTTTTTGTTGTAGTGATTGTTTTATGTAGATGATGACCCTTTTTATGATATATTGGGAGTATAGAAAGTAGGTGGAGTGTAACTAGATCCTTTATAATGAGGTGTTCAATGGTATATATCATTTTACTCTTTTCTTATCCTATGGACCAGGTTTGAAACGTTAATTTTTTTATTCTTCTTGTATTTTACCCTTTTCCTTCTTTCAGTACTGTACTATTGTTCTTTGTCATGGGATATTAGATGTATGAATATATTGATTTAGTTTTTTTACATTTTATAATTATGTTAGTTTGAATATGTGTGTGTACACATATATTTGGATAATGCATCCCATTATTGGGACATGCCTACACTACACTGGTCGTTAGCCTCGAGCCTATTGGTGGTTGTATTGGGGTAGTCATTGGTCAGATCTCAGTGGGTCAGGTCAGGATAGAGATGTTGAATGATGATTTTGGTATTAACATTTCATTGGATGAAGTGGATAGAATGAACAAGGTATTGATCTGAGTTGACCATAATGATGAGGATATTTATTAGATCAAGAATCATGATCAGATATTTGAATGTGGAGTCAAGAAGGGAAAATAAACATGGAGTAATATATATATATATATATACCTAGTAGAGTTTTTCCTACCTCTTTGAGGAGCTCTTAAAAGATGATTCTAACATTAAGGTAACCCCAATATCATAGAATATAGAAAATGAAAATATTTCATAACATTTTATTATTTTCTAGAATAAATTTTTAATCTCATACAAGGTTCAAAATTTGGGGTTTCATGTAACATTTTTGGGTTTATACGTTCCCTCAAAAGAGTTTTTAGAAACATAATTATTGATTTTCAAGTCATCAATAATAAAAATTTAAATACTTTTTATATTAAAAATTTTGTAAAAAATTTCCCCTTTTCCCATAGTTATAAATAATCTAGGTTGAATAGTTTCAAAGCATATAACATATAACAAATATACCAAAAAAACATATAAATAATATAATATCATATCCAAAACGTACAACCCAAAACCATTGGTAACATCATCTCAAGGATCAAACCTATCCTAAAAATCTAGGGAACTCCTACCTAAACATAGATCATCATGTGCATCTGGTCTCTAGATACATGCATTGAATATAGAGGTCATTGGATCACCCTAGTATGTGAACCCCAAAATGGGTCTAATATGCCCCTAGAAGAATAGGTTGATGGAGTATATGAATACCCCATTAGTGAACCCCCTAACAGTATCTACAGATAATGCCTATTACTACACCTTCCACCTAAGTACCCAAGTCTTCCCATATACTACATTTTCCAAATAATTTTCCAAAAACCATGCTTTGAAAACCATTTCAGAAATATATTTCACAATGATTGGAAAATACCTTTTCCATTAATTAAATAAGGGGAAACCACATCTTTTCTCAAAATCACTTTAAACTGAAAAAAATAAAACAATCATTCCAAATCATTTACAAACCAATTTATAAAAAAACCATACCAATGATTTTCATTTAACATAGTCTAGCGATGGAACCACCAACCTCAACATGTTTCACATATGACCACAATATGACCCCACAACATGAAATAATGAATGTAAAATAATGGAGGTCATAGAATCAATCTTTACATCTCAAAATCATTTTAGAAATCAAAACGGTTGATGGAAAAGTTTGACACAAAAAGTACATTAAAAACTTCACATGGCACACCATAACCATCATGAATTATATCCTCCAGAAGAAGATAAAATAATGGATCTTAGAAGGGTGAAATAGGTTCTGATAATTGATCAAAAAATCCATAAATTTAGTTTAGTTGTGTTACTCTGATCAATTATAATGAAAAATAATATTATCTTACTCAAAGAGACACACCACAATAATCATGATGACTAATTGTGAAACAAATGATCCAAAAGGAGAAGATATCCCTGATATTTTTTGGGAGATCTCCAAGGACTGATATAAATAATTCATGTGGAATGAATGATTAACAATCTTTTTAGCACCCTAAAAACGACTAATATGTAAAAATTAATTATGTGTAACCATTTCATGACCTTATTTTCTCAATTTATGTAAGATACCAAAAAAACCGATCACCACAAATCAAAATTCTGTACATCAACCATTTCAAGATGTGAAGTTGATTAACACCTTATTAACCATTCACACATTAAACCAATTAAAGACGTATTTCATGAAACCAATAAATGGCATGTAAGTATTCTCAACATTAAAATGAACTACAGTAATTGAGTATCCCAAACTCTGAATATTGGACCCAAACGATCTCTGATGTTCTCTAAACTCTAGGAGAACCCCAAAATACATTCAAACATTTATAATTATAATCCATTAATTATAACAAATATAAATCACCAAACATTATGTCATTTCCCGAAAAATGTGATTCATTATTAGGATCCCCAATGGAACAAAAACAAAGAGGGAACTTGGAAGAGATAGTAGAAATACCAGAAATAATGTAATGATATGTCACAAACTTCCCACTATAATAAATTTCATCCCTAAAAATTCCTATGGAGGAATGGTTTCTAGAAATAGGTGAGGTGATTACTCCATCATAAATAAATCATTCTAAAATGTTTCATGATAATATGATTTGTGTCTCTATAATTCCAGGACTAATAGAATCGAATTCTCATGCAATACCTTCACTTTAGATTCAATGATCACTAATGGATACTCTATAATAGAAACATCTGGCTTCAACTCTCTCTCTTCCCAACACATATCATGAGATGGATCTGGATGGTATTTCTTCAACTGATAAATGAAAAAAATCCTGAATACCCATCAAAACATTTGTAAATTTAAACTAATAAGAAACTTTCCCAATCTACTTAGTGACCTAAAATGGTCCAAACAATCTTGGATCCAACATTCCATATTTTCCAAGACAACCATTACCCAACCATATAGAAAATTTCAAGAAAACTCGATCACCAGTGGAAAACTAAAAAGGATAATTCCGAGAATCCACTAATGATCTCCTATAACTATGATCTATAACCAAATTATGATGTATATACTGAATCCTCTCTGGAATCTCCTAAACCAGACTCAGTTCTACAAAAAGATAATTTTACCACCACTTCCCAACAAAGAGGTGACCGACACAGGTGACGATATAAATCATTAAAAGGAGGTGTTTTGATACATTAATGATAATTATTATTATTATAATATTAAAACTATTTCATATAGTCATCCCATGATCCAAAAAAATCAAATACGCAAGTAAAAAAGAATATCCTCTTGGATAAGAATAGCATACTCTATCAAGACATCTGTTAGTGGATGGTAATATGTACTCAACTCGACCTAATCCCACATATCCTCCTAGATACATTTGTAGAACGTTGAGGTAAATTTAAGATCATTACTATAAATAATGTAAGAGGGGACCCCATGTAGTATCACAACCTCATGCACATACATGAAAATTAGGTCTTTAGCTTTAATGGTGTTTGAGATTATAATGATGTGAGAACTCTTTTTCAACTAACCAATCACCACCCAGATTGAATTTCTCTGTCATGGTGTCCATTGTAATCCAACAAAAATGTACATGGAAACCTTATCCTATTTTCATAATGGAACCAAAATAGCATAGATCACCACAAAAGGTTCCATATAATCTTCCTTTATCTATTGGCAACTGTAACAGTGGGACACATAATTTAGAAGGCATGCTTTATAGTCGGCCACTAGAATCATTATTTCATATCATAATACGTCTTCATATTACTCAGATTAATGGAACACGAAGAACTATGACATATAAAAAAGTGATCTCCCCACATATGATGGGATGAAAAACAGATCACCAAAATAGAGAATACCATCTGGACACAGAGATCAACTGGAAATAGTCACCCTGTCACAAAGGGTTTAGAAAATTACCATAACCTCATGATCTTACTATTTATCCTACAAAATAGAATCAAGGAGAAGTGATGATAACTAAAGTCAATCAGAACCATGCCTGAAACATCCTCCTGAATATTAAGGAGGAATTGAATGAAGAACCCCATAAGGTTGCACTCCTACATTGATTTTGAACCAAACTATGTGGGTACATTACTACTAAGATTATCCTAAATGAAATCCATGTTCCCAAGGATATAGGTGATGTCAATGTCAATAATCATAAGGTATTCATCCCACAAACTCTATCTAATATTCATGTCATTTTTAGAAAATATTTATCTTGAATTCTTAAGGTTAGAAAATAATGTGAACCTCTCCTAAAAATGATAGTACTTACATTATTTAAGTACATATATAACATAAAATGAACTATATCAAGAGTGAGATAACTATTATTATGAAATCGTAGATAAGAATAGTCTTAGTATATCACATAAGCATCATCCACATGCACACAACCCATAACAACAACATAATCATCATTGAAAATCACGTATCCCGTCATAGGATTAGGTAATGTTATAATAGGATTTGATGTGAGAAGTTAGATTATATCATCAAAATAAGGCTATCACTTTTCCTCCCATATGATTTTCACCCATTTCTAGGTAATATATTTCAATAAAAATACCAAATTTGATAAATCCTTGAAAAAAACTATTCTATCTAGTAATACGAAGGAAAATTTAAATCGCAATGATGTTCCACATATTTTCCCTTGAAAAGAATACATTCACCTTATCAGGAACAATTGATTTTCCATGATGAAAAATTATGTTCCCCAAGAAAATCACTTCATGGATCCAAAAACACAATTTTGAAGTATTTCTACATAAGTGGTCACTCCAGAAGATTTACAGAACCAAAGTAAAATGGTTATAATTTTTTCACCAGGATTTCACCTCAACCAAAATATCATCGAAGAAGATGACCAAAATAGTGTAATGATACTCGTGGAATATATTTTCCATCAATTACTTCAAAACTAAAGGATCATTATTCCATCCAAATAATATTAAAATATATTTATAATTAATATACCTGATCTTAAAATCAATATTCAAGATATTAGACTCCCGAATTTTGAGATGATGTTATCTTGATCGATGATCAATATTAGAAGGCCACTCCCCCCCTAAATGTTCCAACAGTTTATTCAAATTGGGAAAAGGATACTTATTCTTAACTATTATATAGTTCTACTATTGATAGTCCACACATAATTAGAGTGAAACATTTGTCTTCATAGGAAAGATCATATAGGTTTCTCAAGGGGATAAGCTAGGGATAAAAAACCATTGACTAACATATATTAAAAATAAAAAATGATCTCTTCAATTTTAACTAGTTCAATATAATAATATGGTATCGAAATTAGTTCTGTACCTAGTAATGGATCAATTGTAAACTCTACCTCCCTACCTAGAGAAATACTATAGGAATCATCCTGGTAAAAATTGAGAAAATACCATATAACAAAGGGAAAAATACTAATAAATGAATCATCATCTGAATCATCAAAAATAGTGGACAAAAAAATCTTGAAATCTTGTTGATAAGGTCCCACATGACTTGACCTCGAATCTCACTCTACCTGAATCATCAGAGATCTCCCATCGGCCATAAGAAATGAGACTCACTAATGATAACAATCGACCTCATCATGATGAGAGATAATTAAATCCATATTGATGATTACATAAAAAATATTCATATAAAAATTAATAATTCATATACTAACTCTAAATTATCTATCTATAGTGAAAAATAAGTTTACTAAAACCATACTCATTCCTCATTCAAAAAGGTGTCACTAATTCCCCAACAAAGGACATGAGTTTCAAGGGAATTTTAAAAATATCTTCAATACATAACGATATAAATTATTTCTTGGAACATGTATATAATAGAGTATTTACTACTAAATATGAAATAAATATGGAACACCTCAATATTAGTGGACTCCCATTTACCTCCATTGGAAACACTTCTACTATGTGATGGTGAATCACTCCTATGTCCTGGGTTGGAGCCTTGCAGTCATTAAAGAAATTTACTACAACATGGAATCATTTCTAGCCAGGAATACTTGAAAATAATTAGACGTATACATATCCTATAAATAAATTTATAACCATATCACCTAAAAATATTACACATTTTTGTAGGTTCATAATAAGAACATCATGTGTGCACAAAATTTCCACACTAATAGAAAGTGGGTGTCACTCTACATGATCAAATTTATGGTGCATATGAGGCCTGTTATTGAGAACTACTCCCACCACATCTACAATGATCATACCACTTCATATTCCTCCCCTACACACAAATTATTCTTCCAATAGGTTGTAGAGAAGATGTATAATAACCAGCCTTGCCTACCATATCTATATGTTCCATTATTTCCCTATGTACTATCACTACATAGGTTGAAATATTTATCATAAATATATGTGATTTAATATATGTTCAAAAACCATATAGGTACATATGATCATTTAGTTGGACATTCATTACTACCTTTGGAGGAAAATTAACCAACTCTATGGACCGATTGGTCTATGCTGACACCTAAATCTCTCCCTATTGATAGGATATGAACATAAAAAAAAATTCAATCATTAGTTACTCAAGAAAAATATTCTAAAATAATTGGTTCGGGATAACCTTCTAGTTGAAGAACACGTGTTAATTTACCTATATAATGGAATCCCACTATCTCTTTTGGGGATGATGATGTTAAAACACCATGCACTTCACCATGTTATTCTCATTTGTTTCAAGGAAGTAAAATATCTAATAAATCATGTAAGACTACTCATCTACATCCTAAGGTTCATTCATTTCCTTAGAGGATGGTGCCTTCTAACATATAAACTCTGATTGATACATTTTTCACCAACTCTGGTATTTACCTCAACAACTATATTCTATACTTGTGTTGCATTTTGATATACATAAGAATATATATTCATGATATCCTTGATAAGATTCATATTTAGTGGTGGATTCCATTGAGGAGCATCAATTTCACCCCTAGTGGATATTATGGATGGTGTCTTGGAGAAATTCCACTACACACCAATAAAATATCAAATTATTAGACAAAAAGATAATATCAATTCGAACATTAATACCCTGAGAAAAAATTTAGAATATGATCATGAACTCAAAAGAGAATACATTTATCCCATCATCACTTGGTAACATCAGTCCGATCATGGAAATTGATGTTTATGAACTCATAAAAACCAGCCTCTCAAGTCCAAAAAAACCTATCTCTAGTCTAAAAACATATCAAAACTAGTCAAAACAAATCTCTGATGCACAATTATGATGAAATTTACCATGATTCCCTCTCAAACTAATACCTGACACAAGTTTTCACATATCTGAAGTGTTTTCTCGATTCCCACGAGCTGTAAAGTAACACCTGGGAATCAGAAAAACCATAGGTAATGAATTCATTAAATAAGATGTCGAAAATTGGGAATACACATATGAATCATATTGAATTTGTGTAACAATATGAATGGAAATAAATTTATTAATTAAAATGAGACAATAAGATCTATATAACTGAAACGTAGCTTAATAATATCTAAGGTACAAGTCCAATAATATAGGAATACTAAAACTTGAACATCTACATCATGTGATAGTGTGGTAAAGAACCCCTCATCTCCCCAATATATTCCTTGGAACATAAAACAAGAACCTAGACACCTCAATATTACACCTCTCCTTTCACTACATCAAAAACATCACAAGTTCTACACACATATGAAAGGTTGTTCAAGGTGTGATCATAAATGTAATGTCCCGGATCCAGGTGCCACTCAATGGGTGTTCCGAACCCGGTTGATCTCAGGACCTCAAGCAAATTTCCAAAAATGCCAAAGGCTGCTGACTAGCAGCAGAGTACTAGGTCTGATAGTGGAGAAACTATACCATCCCTTGTCAAAGTGTAGCACAGCGGAACAAAATACAAGAATACAAATGTGGAAGTAGTAACCAATAATAATGCTGAAATGGACACAGTACTAAAGTAAAAATGACCAATAGTCATATATAATGATGCAATATGTCCCTAAGTCTATGAAATCACCCAAAAAAGGATACACTTCAATATGAAACAATACAATAAAAGGGAAAAATACAACAAAACAAAATAAAATAGCGTAGCAGGAACTCATCAGCATCGCAAGCCTAAGCTCAGTACCATACTCTCATACTCCTCTGCAACAATAAAGTACCCGTATAGGGAATCTTTCCCTTATATACAACTGAAGAAATATAATCTATTTGGACCCAAGACATGACCAAAATAGGGTGTGAGAAATAAATCCCAATAGGCAACCACCAAAGGCCCATGCACAACTGTCAGTGAATTTGTGCAACAACTGTGTGCAGTAATGAAATGTTGTAAGCTAGGAAGTACTCAAAAGCAGCCTCTAATACCAATTCCATTTCCATTTAATTATTTTTTAACAAATCAAGTTAATTTAATTATATGTTCCTAAGACTCAGCCTCATCCAACAATCTCCAAAACAGTGCTGCAGAAAAAACCACAACAAGCTATCTAATAAGTACAATGTAAAATGATATCAAACATGTGCTTTAGCATGGGAGGTATAACATGTAAAATCACCACAGTGAATATGAAAGGTAAAAAAAGTCACCATACAGGAGAAAAAATACCATCAGTTTGTCAAAATCGAAACCCTCAGGTGATTTACCGCAGGCATAATGAATATTTCCCTCAGGCGTACGAGATAATGCCCTCAGGCACGGAAGCAACTGCCCACAGGTATAAGAAAAGTTTCCCTTAGGCTAAACAAAACACATACCCTCAGGAATGAAAAACACTACCCTCTGTCTAAAAAGGCAATCGAGCCAATCCCAACACATAAGAAAGCAATTATAAAAATTTTCTCTCAAGAAAACTCAAAGCATGCTAAATCACGGCATACCCTCGGGTATCCAGGCCAAACGGCTAAACAAGGGAAAGGCACCCATGGGGTGGCCCTGGATCCAAACAATGATCCCAAACAGTAGTTTATAATTATCATCAGATTATGTAATAAATAATAGATATCTAAATTAATCAAGGCCTCAACTATACAACACCCCAAATGTGGGTGCATAGCACAATGGTACAAAAAAACACTTAGCAGTTGTAATTAAACATCAGACCACCTACCTCGATCTCCACTGATCGATATACATGAATGGTACCTACCAAAACATCTGAGAATGATGCAGATCTAGGATAAAAGACAACACATTTAAACCCAAATAACTTCCCCTTGGGAAATAATTAGAAGATGAGGTTCAATAATAGTGAACAACTCAGCTGCGTGATTCAAATGAGATCGTAGGCGGAAGAATCCAAGTTTCAGTGTACGATCGAGACCTCATCCAAGGTTTTGTCATCTCTCATGTGGCTTCCAGGAGTTCTATGCTTCCTCTATTGAAATAGGAGTCTACTGCCGGTTTACAACAAAAAATCTCAACTACAGGGTGTGTACGCTCAAGTACACGACGTGTACTTTTCATTTTTAACTGTTCCTTTGGCGGCTAGTTTTCACCGCCGCACTGTTCATCTGTCGACATGAGTACAAGGTGTGTATTCATGAAAACACGACATGTACTATCTCTCCGCTGGCAGCTACTCCCACAGCATTACCGTTCACTTGCCGACTGATTACAGGGCGTGTAAATAATAAGTACATGGTGTGTAGTCATTTTTTACACCCTTCATCGCTGATAGGCCAACACGCCATGTGTACTCATCCTACATGACCAAAGTACTTGGCGTGTGGAAAATTACTTGGCATGTACCCATAAAATTTGAGATTTTTTCTCATTTTGCTTATTTCCTCAAAAATATTAAAGGAAAAAAGGAAAAGGAGAAAACCGTACCTCAAGAATAAGAACTGGGTTCTTACAATCTTCCCCCCTTAAAGAAATTCTCCCTCAGATTGACCTCCCAAGGGTGCTAAAGGTAACGCTTAGAAAAACTCTAGACACTGAGCAAGTATGTCGGTCTCCCATTCCCAGGTTTTGTCCTGCACTCGACCATGCTCTCATAGCACCCGTACGAGAGCAACTGACCAGCCTTGGAGAACCTTCATGATTCTATCAACAATACGAATCAGATTATCCTCAAAGGACACATCATCGTGAAGTTCAACCTCCTCAGGCTGAAAGATGTGAGATGGGTCTTATTGATAACGGCGTGGTTGAGATACATGGAAGACGTCATGCATCGCCCAGTACCACTATGGAAACTTCAACTGATAGGAAACCGACCCGACTCTCTCCAGAATCTCAAATGTCCCCAAATACCTTAGTGAAAGTTTACCATGTCTCTTGATCCACATGTGTCCCAAACTCGGTGAAAAATTCAAGAAAACCTGATCCCCAACCACGAACTCCAAGGTTCTTCTACGGCGATCAACATAAGATTTCTAACAAGACTATGAAGTAGCCATCTGCTTCTGAATCAACTGGACCTACTCTAAATTCTTCTACACAAGACGTGGTCCTAGTAAAGCTGCCTCACCTGCCTGTAACCAGCACAGGGGTGATCGGTATGGCCTACCATATAAATCCTTGTAAGGTTCTATATAAATAGTGTCCTGAAAACTATTATTGTATCCAAACACTACCAGGGGTATGTGCTTCTCCCAAGCTCCCCCAAAGTTCAGGACGCATGCATGAAGCATGTCTTCTAGCACCTGTATCATACACTTTGACTGTCCATTGGTCTAAGGGTGGTAAGCTGTGATCAAAAGCACCTGTGTACCCAGTTCTCTCTGAAAACTCTTCCAGAAACGAGATGTAAAGCGGTCATCCCTATCTGAAATGATAGAACGAGGAACCCCATGAAGACGTACCACCTCTCGGATATACCACTTTCAGAGCTCGTCAACACCGAAGGACTCCTTGATTGGAAAAAAGTGAGCTACCTTTGTCATTCTGTCCACAAAAACCCACACGACATCACTACCTCGAGGTGACCTTAGAAACTGGGTCACGAAGTCCATCGCGACATCATCCCATTTCTACTCTAGAATGGATAACTACTATAATAGTCCAGCTGGCCTCTGATGCTCCACCTTCACGTACTGATAGGTGGAATATCTCACAACAAAACCGTCTACTTATCGTTTCATACCCGTCCACCAATACTATCGTCTCAAGTCACGATACATTTTGGTAACTCTGGGATGAACTGCCCATGATGAATCATGAAACTCCAATATCATATCCTTGTGTATATTCCCTTTAACCCACACTCATCCATGGATACATAGTACCTCATCATCAACTATAGTCCAACCGGGTGGAGGGTCCTCACTTGCCACCAACTCCCATAGAACTAGGCCTTCCAAATCTGATAGCTATCTCATCCTCACTCTATCTAGGAGGGTATAATTCACAACTAAGGAAAAAGATAGGCTCACCCCTAACTATCGTGCACCTCCAAATGCATCTCAAAGAACAAATCCTAGAGCTTCCACTCAGTGCTGGCCTCCTGCACTGCCTATAATTGAGTCCTCCTACTTAGTGCATCAGCAACTGTGTTACCCATACTAGGTGTATAGGCAAGCTCAAAGTCGAAGGAATTTTGGTATTCAACCCACCTTCTCTATCTCAGATTCAGGTTACACTGGGTAAATATGTTTTTGAGAGTTTTGTTGTAACGCCCCAACCCCAGTTAGCTAGATTCAGTTCATTATTACATATCATTGGCGTGATCACAAGAAATATCAAGTCTCGAAAGACCAATTATTTTAGAATCCTTGGAATAACTAGATACATTCATAAAGTTTACATTACATCATAATGTGAAAACTACTAGAAAAAAATCTTGTCTTCAGATCCCCTCATATTATCCCTGCAGGTCATTCATAAATTACTTCTTCATATCCTGGGAAAAATAAAACATTGAAAGGGGTGAGCTCAGATGCTCAGTAAGGATAACAATATAGCGGAGACATTCATAAATAAACATAAACATTTAAGGAAATGTATAGCTGAAACAAAAGCCTTTTAAAATTGTACTTCATAATAATATGGCAATGAAAAATGAAATAATGTCATTTAATTATTCCCATGGATATTCTACTAGTCAAATACTCACATGCGATATCAATAACCACTTTCATAATGATGGAATTCATAATGCCAGACTATCATAACCACATAGTCAAGGTCCTCATTCCAGGACTAGAAATAATATTTTGTCAAGGAATTGTTCCAAGACACTAGTTTGTCTCATTAGACCTACCAACGCGTCGAGGAGCTATAACAGGCTCCACTCGTCACTTATCAAGTCCAATGCATTCCTCATATGAATAGTTTTAAACATATCACAAACATTCGTATTAAAACTTGCATATGAAATGCCTATACTTTATCCATAAACCAAGAATGGTATAAAAATAACACATCCACAATCAACAATATCAAAAAACCGTCAATAATATATGGAAGTTTTTTATGATAATAAATAAACATCAAATTAGCTTAAAATCCATCAAAGGATGTTGACATAGATGAAATCAAAACTATTTGAAAGAAATATCTCTTTCTATGAATTCATTTAAAAGTCACATTATTATAAAATAAAAATTTAATTTAAAAATTTTCCCATAATCTTGTAAGGGACGCTTCGAAGATTTTATAATAGTGGAAAATAGCCACACCCACCGTATAATTTAAAAAAACATTCTTACCTTAATTTTGTCGAAAAGGTTAAAAAGGACCTTGTTTAGAAAACGACGAAAAGATTCGTATATAAACCTATTATAAAAAGTAAAAGAAGGTTATAAATGACTTTAACCCATATTCTGTAAAATAGAATGAATGTTTTGAAATAAATTTTTATGAAACATGGATGTGGATGATAAAGAGGTCCGAGTAGATAATTACGTATAAACAACCTCAGATAATGAAGAGATTGTGAAATAAACCCTTACCTGGTACTTTTTCTTAGTTGATGGTATGTTAACCTATTTTATAATAGTTAAAACATTGTTATTAAATTATACAATAACCATATACATAATTATGATATATATATATGATCTTTTAACATTGATTTGTTAATAATATCTTAGCATTATCATTGTTTCGGGTGTCAACTTACTCGTTTTCTTTTATATGTTTTGTTACATAATTCATGTTTGTAATGGATAGGTTGTACCTTATTCATATCCAGAATTATATAGTGTTCTTATACATTACTTTTAATAATCAAATGAGAATTAGTATTGAATAGATAATACGATGGGGAAGGAATCTCATCGCCTTCGTGGAGACGGTAGTCCGTACGTATGCACGAGCGATAATATCATTCTTTTTATATTAAAATAACATATAATTGGATGTTATATAATATATAAAGAATAATTATCATGTTATATTTATTATTTAAATGAATTATACATCATTACAATACCCATCCAAATAATAATATATTGAATAACAATTACACCGCGACGTGGAGACGGTAAGCCGTACGTACAAACGTATAGTGACATGTCATCCAAAGGATAGATATAATACTGAATATGGTTTTACCATATTTATAATAATATCACATTATATAGGAGATACTGGATTTATTATTTTATAATGGTAATAATAATGAAAGAAGAAGTTGAAGAAGAAATGAACATGAAAAAGGGTGGTGAAAACATTACCTCTTCTTCAGGTTCTTCCATTTAATTTGCTCAAAAGGGCTCCATAGGTTGGCTTTCTGATCAAACTAAGGCCTATAGGATGTAGTGAGGGAAGTTGAGAGAGTATTGTGGTAGTGGTATCCAAACCAAAAGGCTTTGAATGTTTGAATTAGAGAGAAGGGCGAGGGCCCTTTTATAAGAGGGGTAAGGGGTATCTTTGGAAAAGATAGAAATATTATTTTATAATAAATTCATATTTGGTTTATAATGGCTCCAAAGTGGATTATTTAAAGTTTAAGGTGTGGATGGGTCTAAAACCACTCAACCAATAGAATTTATATAGTTTTGGGTCATTATATTAACCTTATGTTTTAGTTTTAACTTTTAGTTAATTAGTTTGACACTTACCATGTCACTTTGTATTTTTATATTATTTAGTTAATAAACTTACTATATACCTCCAAGATACCACCATGTGGTCCATTAATGATACAAATATCATGATATAAGTCTCTTGTATGAGCCTTAGATTTTTTGGAATTTAATATCAATTAATAATATTTTATTTTTTTAAAAAACTCTTTTATGTGAATTTTGACACTATTCAATAATTGTTTTTTGTTAAAGTCCTAAAAACTTTTTTAATTCGAAATAAATTCATTTAAGCAATCCTATAATGTCATATTAAGCAATAAAATTCATGTAGTTCATTAAAACTTTCAAATTATATTAATTTTAAAATTTATAATACAAATTATTTGATTCTTTCATTAATAAGGAAAATCCTGCATCATTATTGTGTCATAAATAATATTAACTATTAAATTTCTAAAAATTATAAATAAACTACCATTATGTAGGAAATATTTTTATATTTGTAATTAATATTTATAGTCGAAAATCCAACATATATAACCCTATGTAAATTTTTTTTTTGCTAAAAGATATATGCTTGTGTCATTTTTGTATTTATTTTAACTAAATTAATATAAAGTGTCATTATCACTTACAAGTGGCTCCATGGGGTCCCAAAATCAACCCAAATATGACCATGGTCAGACATGTATCAACCAATAATGTTATGACATGTTTTAGGGTAATTTATTATTATTATAATATTATTTGTTGACCCTTATTTATCAGATTTACCATTTAACCATGGTAAATAAAATTTTTACCGAAGTAATTATTCATAATGTCTAAAAAAAAGTTACCTATTTACACAATTTGGACATCCTGATTCCAAATATGGAATCCATTTTTCCAAATTCAAAATATAGAAGTGGCTGAAATTAATTTCAAATTAATTCCCGTTGTTCAAACAAAAAGCAAGTTTTTAAGAGATAATATTATCAAAAGATTGACACTTGTTCATATCCGGTTTAATTGTGAAATTATGTCCAATGACCAAAATTGTATTAAATGGTAAAAATATATTCTAAATATACATTAAAACCACTCAAATTCATAATTTATCACTATTAATTATTTCGATTACAAAAGTTGTTTTTAATTAAAATTTAGTAATTTTCACTATTCATCAAAATATAAATGTTATCCGAAAATTTCCAAAATTTTTCCTAGGATAATTTAGATATTCTGAATCCAAAAATGAAGTCAATTTTGAGAGATAAAATATATAAAATTTCAAAAAGTGTTTATTACTATTCATAACGGCTAGTTAGATTGGTTGTGGTGTGTGTTAGAACTCGAAGTTACGTACAACACACGCTACTGTATTATTCAAAGGGAAGCGTACCGTGGAAGCATGGTGTGTTACATTCTCCCGTCCTTCAAATAATTTCATCCTCTAAATTTATAGAATACTACCGCATGAAAAGTCTCTTGTGGTTCTTCATCATAAGTTCCTTGGGTTCCCACGTTGCCTCTTCGATCTTATGGTTTCTACATAGAACTTTTACCAGACGAGTCGTTCGGTTTCTCAGCACTTGTTCACTTGTATCACGAATCCAGTTGGGTTCTTCGCAATAAGACAGATTGGGTTCCCATTCTAATTTCTCCTAGGTGAGTACATGTGTTGGGTCAGGCATGTATTTTCTCAACAGAGATACATGGAACACATTGTGAACTTTGGAGAGAATTGGCGGCATTTCCAAACAGTAAGCTACAACCCCAATTCGGTCAAGAATTTCTAAAGGACCTATGTACATGGGACTCAATTTACCTTTCTTTCCAAAATGTATAACTCCCTTCCATGATGATACCTTCATGAAAACATGATCTCCCACCTGAAATTCAAAATCCTTTCTTCGGTTGTCAGCATAGCTCTTCTGCCTACTTTGAGCAGCTTTGATGTGGTTTCGGATTACCTTCAACTTTTCCATTGTTTCCTCCACCACTTCTAGGCCTACATGTTTTCTTTCACCAACATCATCCTAACAGGTCGGTGTGCGACATCTCTTTCCGTATAATGCTTCATATGGTTCCATCTAAATACTCTAATGGAAGATATTATTATAAGAAAATTCTACCAGAGGTAAATATTGATCCCACATACCCTGAAGGTCAAGTGAGTTGGATCTCAACATGTCTTCTATGGTTTGAATAGTCAGTTCTGATTGTCCATCTGTTTGAGGGTGGTAGGCAGTGCTCAAACAAAGTTCAGTATCCATGGGTTTCTGAAGACTCTTCCAGAATCTTGAAGTAAAACGGGGATCATGATCAGAAACAATCGATAGGGGTACTACATGAAGTATCACAACTTCATTAACATATAGTCTTTCTAGACGATCAGGTGGTAAATCTTCCCTTATAGCAAGAAAATTTGATGACTCGGTAAGACGATCAATAATGACCCATATTTCATCATTCCTTCTAGGAGTCCTTGGTAGCCCCATGACGAAGTTCATCATAATATTATCCCATTTCCACTTCGGTATGGGAAGAGGTTTCATGACTCCTCCAGGATATTTCCTTCCAGCTTTCACTTGTTGACAAACCATAAATCTTGACACAAAATCAGAAATCTCCCTCTACATGTTGTCCCACCAAAAATGTTCCTTCAAGTCTCTATACATTTTGGTGCTCCCAGGGTGTATAGAGAAATTGGAACTATGAGCATCGTCCAACTATTCCCTTTTTAGATCGGGTATATTGGGAACAAAAATTCTCTTCCCAAATTTCAAAATTCCATCTTCATACCCAAAGTCATTCAATCTCCCATCATTCACAGCTTTAATCTTCTTTTGAAACTCTTCATCACCGGTCTGAGAACTTATTATCCTTTCTAGTAAAGATCGTTTGGCAACCATTTGAAGAAGTATTGATGTTTCACCTTTCAAGGTAATTACCATACCCATCTTTACTAGATCCATGAAGATAGGACCCCTTTAAATTCTCATCATGTTCAAAACTCCATGATCTTTTCTACTCAAAGCATCTGCCACCTTATTTGCCTTCCCGAGGTGGTAGTGTATCATGCAATCATAATCCTTCAGTAGTTCAAGCCATCTGTTTTCCCTCATGTTGAATTTTTTTTGGGAGAAAATAAACTTCAAACTCTTGTGATTAGTATAAATATCACATTTTTCACCATAGAGTTAGTACCTCCATATCTTCAAAGCAAAGATCACAGCTGCTAACTCGAGATCATGAGTAGGATGGTTTTGCTCATGAATTTTCAACTGTCGTGATTCATAGGCAATAACCCTATCATTCTGCATAAGGACACAACCATGTCCTTTCTTCGATGCATCACTATAAATAACAAAACCATCATTTCCTAATGATAGAGTCAATATAGGAGCATTGAATAATATTTTCTTAAATTCTTCGAAACATTCTTCACACACTTTTGTCCAAATAAATTTAACCCCTTTACGTGTGAGCTTTGTTACTGGGTTAGCCAACCGGGCAAAATTCTGGATGAAACGTCGATAATAACCTGCTAAACCAATAAAATTGCGTATCTCAGTTATACTCATTGGTGATGTCCATTCGTGGATTGTCTTGTTCTTAGAAGGATCAACAAAGATTCCATCTTTAGAGACAATATGTCCAAGAAAATAAATCTCCTAAAGCCAGAATTCACACTTTCTAAACTTTCCATATAATTCATGTCATCTTAGAGTCTTCAGGATAATGCACAAGTTATTTTCATGATATTCATAGATTTTGAGTATACCAATATATCATCTATAAATACCACCACAAAATCATCGAGATATTCCTTGAAAATTCTATTCATTAGATCAATGAATACAGAGGGTCCATTAGTTATCCCAAAAGGCATTACCCTAAATTCGTAATGCCCGTACCATGTTCAAAATTCTGTATTCGGAATGTCTTCCTTCTTCACACACAACTGATGGTATCCAGATCGAAGGTCAATATTTGAAAAGTATTGAGCTCTATGCAGTTGGTCAAATAAATCATCAATGCGATGTTGGGGATACTTGTTCTTTATTTTTATAGCATTGATCTCCCTGTAGTTGATACATAACCTCATAGATCCATCTTTCTTTTAAAAAAAAGAACATGGCCTCCCCATAGAGAAACACTAGGGAGAATAAACCCCTTATTACTCAATTCTTCTAGTTGTTTCTTTAGTTCAACTAATTCTATAGTTGTCATTCTATAATGGGTCTTCGATATAATCCTTGATCCAGGAATAAAATCAATAGAAAACTCAACTTCGCGTTATGGAGGATGTCCAGGTAAATCTTCCGGAAACACATCTACATATTATTTCACAATAGGTACATCCTCTATTTGAACATTCCTTTCCTCACCCACAGTTATTTCATTCTCTTCCTCCCTAATAATTGAATTTAGTTAAGATACTGGGGGTGGATCTAGATAAGAATTAGGTGGTGACGATTCTACTCTAATTATATGGTGTTCCTTATCATCATCATCAAAAATCAAAACCTCCTTCTTCATACGATAAATCTTCACATCATGGTCCGAAATCCAATCCATGTTGTGGATTATTTCAAACTCAATCATAGGTATGACAATGAGATCAGCGGATAACGAACATTTATGTTCTCTAATGGGGACTGATTCAAAAAACATTATTGCAATGATACTTCCCTTAAGAGTTTTTACTGAAAACTCCCTTTTTAAATCAAATTGGATATATCTAATTTTCTTAGAAAAATGGGAAGATATGAAACAATGCGATGATCCAGAATAAAATAATGCATTTTCTAAACTTCAGGAAACCATTAAATTACCTGCCACCATGTCTTTCGGAGCTTCTATCTCAGTAGTAGTGATAGCATAAGATTGGCCTTGATCCCTTGTCCTTTTCTTAGGTAAGTCCCCCTAACGCGTAGGAAATTAATTTTAATAATGTCCCATATCCCTGCAATTGTAGCATTGGACTTCGGTAGCTTCCTTCTTCCCCTTGCAATCACGAGCTTGGTGGACTTTTTCACCACACTTGTAACAGACTCTCATTCCTTTTAAGCAAGTACCGGGGTGTTTTTTCCCACATTTACCATAGGATGGATATTCTTCCCTTCCCTTAATCCCCTTATTTCCATTCCCAGATTGATCAGTCGATCTCCTCTTCTCTTGCTTTTCTTTAAAGTCATACGACTTAGAGAATTCTTTTTATGTCTTGATAGCACATGAGACAATGTCTTCGTATGATGAGAAGGATTGTGAGACTAATGCTCGATGGAGAAACAGTTTTAACCCATCAAATAAACGATCAATATTACTTCTTGGGTTATGTATATAATCTCTAGCATACCTTTCTAACCTTGTAAATTTAGCCTCATACATTGTGACATTCCCTTCCTCCTTTTGTCTCAGACTCAGAAATTCCCTTTCCATATCTTCTCGATGGTCATGAGGAAAGTATTTTTCTATGAAAAGCTCTTTGAACTCCATCCTTTCCATATTTGATACTTCATCATCTTCCTTCGTGTTTTGAATCAATGACCACCATTGATCAACATCTCCGGTGAGGCGATAAACTGCCATGACAACTTTTTCCCTTTCACTACTCCCCAAAGCCTGAAATATTCTCTCTATGGAACTTATCCATTGCTCAGCTACTAATGGATTGGTACTCCCATATAATTTGGGTGGTTGCTACCTCATGAAGCGATCTAACATTGATCCTCCATGCTGTGGATCCGGGTGCTCCATACGAGTAAGATTATTATTTATAATCTGAGTGAGTTTTCCTAGTATGGTGATTTGATGATCAACACCAGTTGCATCACCAGCTCCACTATAATTATCTTGAGTAGAAGGGAAATTCCTACATGGAGTACGTGCATTGATACAGTTTCTATTTCTTCCACTAGGCGCCATTTCTAAACAATGGCATAAACTAGATCAGTTTATGAATCAAAATACATAATTCCATACTTGTAAAACACTTAACATAAATTGAACTATTTATGGATATGATCCACAATCATAGAAATTATTTCTTTGAGGAATTATATACTCATTAACCCTTCATAATTATTTGTAAATAAAATGAGAGTTATCCTAGGCATATCCCCCAGGAGTGTCGTAACCAAGAGTGCAGCAAGTCCCGTTGTCGTGCACCAGTTCCCGTTCGAGTCTAGCTCAAAGCGGTGTTTTCGGGTTTTACCTCTAGGTACATCTGTGCTAGAGCCGCCTCTACTTACTCGTATCAAAACATGGATGTATTACTCGGAAAAATCACAAAATCTCTACAATACCAAAAGTATAGGAAGTTCTTCTATACTAATCCTCAATGTCCATCTTAGGTCAATGTGATCTAATCAGAGTTTATCTAAATCTAGCTTCCATGGTTTGTACTAAACTTTCTCTGATACCAATTGTAATGCCTTGACCCTAGTTACCTAGAGTCAGTGCATTATTACATATCATTGGCATGATCACAAGAAAGATCACGTCTCAAAAGACTGATTAGTTTAGTATCCTTGGAATAAATAGATACATTCATAATGTTTACATTACATCATAAAGTGAAAACTACTAAAAAACATCTGGTCTTCATATCCCCTCATATTATCCCTGCAGGTCATTCATAAATTACTTCTTCACATCCTGGAAAAAATAAAACATTGCAAGGGGTGAGCTCAGATGCTCAGAAATGATAACAATATAGTGGAAACATTCATAAGTAAACATAAACATTTAAGGCAATGTATAGCTAAAACAAAATCCTTTTAAACATGAACTTCATCATAATATGGAAAAGATAAAATGAAATAATTCAATTTAATTATTCACATGGATATTCTAGTAGTTGAATAATCACATGCAATATCAATAACCACTTTCATAATGATGGAATGCTTAATGCCAGACTATCATAGCCACAAAGTCAAGGCCTCATGCCAAGACACCAAATAATATTTTGTCAAGGCCTTGTTCCAAGACACTAGTTTGTCTCATGAGACCTACCGATGCATCGGGGATCTATAGAGGGCTCCACCTGTCACTTATTAAGTCCAATTCATTCCTCATATGAATAGGTTTAAACATAACATAATCATTCGTATTAAAACCAGTATATGAAATGTCAATACTTTCTCCACAAACCATGAATGGTATAAAAATAACACATCCACATTCAAAAAAATAACAAATCCTTCAATAATATATGGAAGTTTTGTATCATAATAAATAAACTTCAAATAATCTTAAAATCCATCAATGGATGTTGACATAGATGAAATCAAAACTATTTGAGAGAAATATCTCTTTTTTTGAAGTCATTTAAAAGTCACATTATTATAAAATAAAAATTTTACTTTTAAAATTTTCCTATAATCTTGTAAGGGAAGCTTCGAAGATTTTATAATGGAGGAAAACAGCCACACCCGCCGTATAATTTAAAAAAAACATTCTTACCTTAATTCTGTTGAAAAGGTTAAAAAGGACCTTATTTAGAAAATGACAGAAATATTCCTTTATAAACCTCTTATAAAAAGTCAAACAAGGGTATAAATGACTTTAACCCATATTCTTTATAATAGCAAGAATGTTTTGAAATACATTTTTAAGAAACATGGATGTGGATGATAAAGAGGTCCCCATAGATAATTACGTATAAACAACCTCAGATAATGAAGAGATTGTGAAATAAACCCTAAACTTGTACTTTTCCTTAGTAGATGGTATGTTAACCTCCTGTATAATAGTTAAAACATTGTTATTAAATTATACAAGAACCATATAAATAATTATGATATCATATATGATCTTTTAACATTGATTTGTTAATAATATCTTTGTATTATCATTGTTTTGGGTGTTAACTTACTCGTTTTCTATTATATGTTTTGTTACATAAGTCATTTTTGTTATGAATATGTTGTACCTTATTCATATCCAGAATGATATAAATTTATTAAACATTACTTTTAATCATCAAATGAGAATTATTCTTGAATGGATACGATGGGGAATAAATCTCATCGCGTTCGTGGAGACGTTAGTCCGTACGTACGCACGAGCGACAATATCATTCTTTTGATATTAAAATAATATATAATCAGATGGAATATCATATATACAGAATCATTATCATGTTATATTTATTATTTACATGAATTAAACATCATTATTATACCCATCCAAATAATAATATATTAAATAACAATTACTCCATGATGTGGAGACGGTAAGTCGTACGTACGCACGTATGGTGACATGTCATGAAAAGGATGGATAGAATACTTAATATGGTTGTACCATATTTATAATAATATCACAGTATATAGGAGATACTAGATTTATTATTTTAGAAAGGGAATAACAATGAAAGAAGAAGTTGAAGAAGAAATGAACTAGAAAAAGGGTGGTGAAAACATTACTTCTTCTTTGAGTTCTTCCTTTTAATTTGATCAAAAGGGATCCATCGGTTGGCTTTCTGATCAAAATAAGACAACTAGGTTGTACTAAGTTATGTAGGGAGTGTATTTGGACTGGGTTTGGTCGATCCAAAAGGCTTTGAATGTGTGAATTAGTGAGAAGAGGGCGTGCACTTTTATAAGAGGGGTAAGTGGCACCTTTGGAAAAGCTAGAAATATTATTTTATAAAAAATTTATATTCGGTTTGTAATGGCTCCAAAGTGAATTATTTAAAGGTTTAGGTTGGGATGGGTTGAAAACCACTCAACCAATATAATTTAGACAGGTTTGAGTTGTTATATTAACCTTATGTTTTAGTTTTAACTCTTAGTTAATTAGTTTGACACTTACCATGTCACTTTGTATTTTTATATTATTTAGTTAATAAACATACTATATACCTCCAAGCGCCCCCAAGTGGTCCATTATTGATTCAACTATCATGATATAAGTATCTCGGCCGAACCTTATATTTTTTAGGATTTTAATATCAATTAATAATATAATATTTTTAAAACAAAACTCTTTTATGTGAATTTTGACACTATTCAATAATTGATTTTTTTAAAGTCTTAACAACTTTATTAATTAGAACCAAATTCATTTAATAAATCCTAAAACATCATATTAAGAAATAAAATTCTTGGATGTCATTAAAACTTTCAAATTATATTAATTTTAACATTTATAATACAAATTATTTGATTCATTCATTAATAAGGAAAATACTACATCATTATTATGTCATAAATAATATTAATTATTATTAGTCTAAAAATTATAAATAAAATACCATTATGTAGGAAATCGTTTTATCTTTGTAATGAATATTTATAGTATAAAAACCAACTTATATAACCCTATGTAAAAATTGTTTTTCTAAATGATATATGCTTATGTCATTTTTGTATTTATTTTTACATAATTAATATAGTGTCATAATCACTTACAAGTGGCTCTATGGGGTCGCAAAATCGACTCAAAGATGTTCATGGTCGGAAATGTATCAACCAATAATGTTAGGATACATTTTAGTTTAATTTATTATTATTATAATTTTATTTTTTACCCTTATTTACCCGATTTACACTAACAATGGTAAATAAAATTTTTACCAAAGTAATTATTCAAAATGTCTAAAAATAAAATTTACCTATTTACAAAATCTGGACATATTGATTCCAAATATTGAATTCATTTTTCCAAATTCAAAACACAGTAGTGGCAGAAATTAATTTAAAATTAATTACCGTTGTTAAAACAAAAAGCGTGTTTTTAAGAGATAATAACTATCAAAAGATTGACACTTTTTCATGTTAGGTTTAATTGAGAAATTATGTCCAATGACAAACATTGTATTAAATGGTAAAAATATATTATAAATATACTTTAAAACCACTCAAATTCATAGTTTATCACTATTAATTATTTCAATTAAAAAAGTTGTTTTTAATTAAAAGTTAGTAATTTTCACTATTCATCAAAATATAAATGTTATTAGAAAAGATCCAAAATTTTATCCTAGGATAATTTCGATATTATGAATCCATAAATGAATCCAATTTTTAGACATAAAATCTATAAAACATCAAAAGGTGGGTATTACTATTCATAATGGCTAGTTTGATTCGTTGTGGTGTGTGTTAGAACTCGAAGTTGCGTACAACACACGCTACTGTATTATTCAAAGGGAAGCGTACCGTGGATGCTTTTGGTGTTACATTTGTGGTCCGTGAACACCAAAAAACGTTATCTTAAGATATAATGTATCCAACAATGTAACACGTGAAAAACTGCAGCAAACTCAAGATCATGCGTCAGGTGATTCCTCTCATGTGGCCTCAACTACCGAGACCTGTACACAACTACTTGATCGCCCTGCATCAACACCACTCCCAGCCAAACACCTGATGCATCACAACAAACTGTATAGCTCTACCCATTCTCTGGAAGTATCAGGAAAGGTGTTGATGTCAATCATCCCTTTATCTCCTGAAAGGCAGTCTCACAAGCTTCTGACCAAACTAATTTCACAGCCTTCTTAGTCAAACCCGTCAACAGCATTGCTAAGTGGGAGAAGTCCTATATAAAGTGCCTGTAGTAACTAGAAAGACCCAAGAAACTATTTATCTCAATCACCTTCATAGTATTCTCCCATGAAACTACTGCTCTCATTTTATTAGGGTCTACGACAACTCCTGCCACTGAGATAATATGATTCAGGAAGTGAATCTCGTCCATCCAAAAGAGGCACTCTGGGAGCTTAGAATATAGATGATGCTCTCTCGGTGTACTCAGAATGATCTCAAGATGGGTAGCACGGTCGTGTCAAGTGTGATATTACACCAAGATATCATTCCTGAATAATACCACAAAAGAATCCAGATAAAGGTGGAACACACGATTCATCAGTTCCATGAAAACTGCTAGCGTGTTTGTGAGTCCAAACAGCATGACCAAGTAATCGTATAGACTATATCTGCTCCGAAAAGCTGTAAGTGGCATGTCTGATGGTCTAACATGTAACTGATGATATCTGGATCTCAAGTCAATCATTGAGAACACTCATGCTCCTCAAAGTTGATCAAAAAGGTCGTCAATCCACGGAAGGGGAAATCTGTTCTTGATCATCAAATCATTCAGCATTCGATAATCCACTCTAAGTCGGAGGGTACCATCTTCCTTCTTATCATATAGGACAGGTTAACCCCAAGGAGAAGTTCTGGTTCAGATAAAACCTTTTACCAGTAACTCCTCTAACTACCCCTTGAGATCCTGCAACTCTGATGTGGCCATACTTTAAAGAGGAAAGGGCAACGGTGCTGCTCCTGGAACTAGCTCAATAGAGAAATCCACCTCTTGCTCTAAAGGAATACCTAAAAAGTCATCCAGGAAGACATCACCAAAACGATCAACCACTGGAGGGAAAACCTTCTGACATGTTCCATGGTCATCCAGATACAAAATTGCAATCTGGGCTGTCACTCCACCTCCCCCACGATACTGGGGTCTAGCTCCGCTTGTTTGGACATCCCATTGTCCCTTGTATAGAAACTCTCCACCCTTTGGTGAAAGGAAACTCACCCTGTGACGATAACAATCTACAAAAGCTCGAAACGGTACCAACCAGTCCATCCTGAGAATGACGTCATATCTCATCATTTCTAAGACATAGAGGAACCATAGAAAGTGACACCCACCACCCTCTTGTGGGAACTCCCTACACTAATGCACACCATCCATTCTAATCCCCAACGGAGTGTCTAGAGTCATTAAATCGGAAGAAGAAGAAACACAGAGCCTAAGGATCTCTATAATGGGAACAAATATAAAGATATGTGTATCAACAGTATCGAAAAATAGTAAATACAAAATAGAAGATACTAGAATAATACCTCTGAAAGTGTAATTTCTGGGATCCTACTCCTATTGGGTCTATTGCACAACATATGCCTGCCTAGTGTCGTGGCCCTGCAACACAGCCTGGCTATCTTGAGCTGAACTTCCCTGTTGTCTTTGAGATCCTGGTATCTGTCTACCATAGCCACAACCACCACATCAGCATAAAAGTCCTGATGTATCCCAATTCCTAAATTGGTAAGATGTAGCTTTCCCTGCTCCCGCATGCAGAGTCTGCACAGAACCCCTCTCACTAGCCACTGGTGTAAACTCCCTGCAAAGGCGCTACAAATGAACCATCTTTCCGCAAGATCGGCACTCCACTGGGTCACGTGGACACTGAGATCTCATGTACCCCTCTTTACCGCACTGGTAGAACCTCACCTGGCCACCTGAAGAGTTTTTCTGGAAAGTACTACCACTGTGAGAGAAATCCATCCGCCTCTTCCTCTTACTGGTAGAAATAGTACTAGAAACCAGTGTCAAAGCACCCTGGCCTACACCACAAGCTTCCCGGAGGTTACGCTTAGTAATCAGTGCCTGGTTCAAAATAGCATGCACTATAGGTTACCCGAAAAAATTCACCAGTGCTTGGATTTCATATCGAGGACCATACTGAAAGATTCAAGCCCTCAACATCTCATCTCCCACCAGAACAGGTGAAAAGCACTGTATCTCAATGAAGCGGGAAGAATAATCCATCACTAACTTAGCACCCTACTGCAGATTCATGGACTCTCGAGCTCGATTTTCCCTCAGCATCTGTTGAAAGAAAAATTCATAGAAGACAGCTGAAAAATTATCCCACACCATGTCTCTGTGATGCTCAGTCTGGGTGGTAACATCCCACCACCTCTTGGTGGAATCAAGCAGCATGTTTGTGGCGAGCTTGGCCCTCCGCCCTAGAGGCATCTCCATATTCTAAAAGATAGCCTACATAGAACCCAGCCAAGACTATGCAGCCTGTGGTCTTCCATCCCCTTAAAATGTAGGTGGATGATGATGCTGGAATATATGAGTCAACTCTTCCATAGATGTGGCAGCCGCCGGTGCTCCCTGGAAGGTCATCATAAACCACATTAAGCCTTTATGGAACTGTTCCTCCACGCCTATGTCCGGTATAACAGCTGGTTTCACATCTGGCTCTACTGGAGGACCCATCAGTAGCCCATGGCCTACCATCTCTAATGTATAATCATTTCTGATCTCCTGGCGAAAACATCGAGGTCGTCTTGGTGGCATGACTCTACAAGGTCAAACTCACACCTTAGATCAATATTATCAAGGACTGAGAACCAAAAATGTAAGAAGGGAACAATGAAAATAAAACATTCATGTTTTACAAAACAAGACTAGACTGTGTGTATAGAAACTACATGGTGTGTTCCCTCAAGTATTTCAAATGGGCGTGTACTCTGCTAGATCTGGTCATGTAACACCCCAAACACATGGCGTGTTTTCCACACATTGGGTGTGTACTTGAATTTTCATCCCCTACCTATGTCCTACTACAGGGCTTAGCCACATGACCCCCTTTTGAAAGAGACTACACGGTGTGTATAATGACTACACGGTGTGTACTAGACAAGCTTCACCGACCCGTGTTTTCCGCGACATGGCCGGGTACACATCTCTAACTACACGACATGTTCCAGATAGACACAGCATGTACAAATTAAATTCCAACTTCCCATGTTGTTAGTGACATGGTCGGCTACTTGGATGACACTACCTGGTGTGTTACACTCGCACACGGTGTGTACACCACCCCGTTTCCCCAGCCACACGGCCAAGTGCACACATTATTTCACCGGTCAAGACTACAGGGCATGTCCCTCAAGTACACAGAGTGTACTAGAGGAGGCTCGATGACCTGTGTTGTCAGTTACACGGCCGGATACATGGCTCACACTACATGGCATGTTCCAGATGGACACAACATGTACATGAAAGGATTACATGAACCAGTGTTTGTTAGCTACACGACCGGATTCTCAGGTTACACTACACGGTTTTTTCGGCATTGACATGGCGTGTATAAATGAATATTTCCTCCATTCGTGTTTTTAGATACATGGGCGGACACAGGGTCAACATGAACGGCGTGTACAACTGGTACACGACGTGTTCCCTCTAGAACTTCCCCATCCTGGGTCTCTACCCACATGGCCTATGACACGGTTAGATACTACACGGTGTGTACATAGGGTACACGGCGTGTACTTAAAAAATTTTCTTTTCATCCTAAATAGAAGAGTACATGGCGTGTAATCCAAACTACACAGCGTGTATTCTGGGTTTTTCCAAACATTAATCCTTAGAAACTACTCTAGATCCTAGAAAAACACTGAAACTATCACCTATGTTCCAAAATCTGATTCATGAGGGCCCATACTCCCCGCGAATCAATGCTAGGAATCATTTAAATGTTATAACAAAGTAAAAAAGTTGATGATCCACCAAATTCCTATTGATGAGGGCCCATACTCCTCAAAAAAATTTGGAGTTCATTTACAGATCCTTAGATAAGAATACTCTATCAAATAGCAGGTATTTTATCATGGAATCTATCACAACAACATGCATTTTCTAGCATGGCATCTATCACAACAACAAGAAATTTATAATGAACCTACATGGAATGGAAACTATGCATGACATCTGATTCTAAAATGTTCTTAAATGCTACAAAAGATGGCATAACCTTATCTCATCGGGTTGCAACTAAAAATAACCCAAGTATAAAAATATAAACAGGACACAACAAGTGAGCCACCCAATGGTGAAAATCAAATCAATTGTAAAAATCATAAATAGATCATCACAATTTACTTTGCGGAAATCCGGAATTTACCTATACACGGGGTAGCTACTCCCGAACATAGTTATTACCAAATCCATTACCAATCTATCTGTTTCCGTCATCTTAAAATAATAAAAGAAATTAGAGAAAAGAAAATCCCTTTGATACCACTTTGTAACATCTCGTATCATATTTTTGCTAATTTCTTAGAGTTGGGGACATATTGAATCATTATATATGATTTTTGGACACAGTACTGAAGTAAAAAATGACCAAAAATCATATATAATGATTCAATATGTCCCCAACTCTAAGAAATTAGCAAAAATATGATACGCTGCAATCTGAAACAATACAATACAAGGGTCAAATATAGAAAAGCAAAATAAAATAGCACAGCAGGAACTCAACAGCATCGCAATCTTATGCTCGATCCCATTCTCTCCTACTCCTCTGCATCAATCAAGTAACTATATAGGGACTCTTTCCCTTATATACACCTGCAACAATAAAATCATTTTGGGGCCAGACATGACCCAAATAGAGTGTGGGAAATAAATCCTAGTAGGAAACCAGCAAAGGACCATGCCCAACTGTCAGTGAATTTGTGCAATAGCAGTGTGCAATAATGAAATGCAGTAAGCTAGGAAGTACTCAAAAGAAGATACTCTGACAGTTCTATTTCTATTTAATTGTTATTTAACAATTCAATATAAAAGAATTATAATTTCCCAAGACTCAGCCTCTGACGAAAATCTCCTAAATAGTGCCGCAACAAAAAACACAACAAGATATCCAACAAGTACAAGGAAAAACGATACCGATCCTGTGCTGTAGCTTGGGAGGTATAACATGTAAAATCATCACAGTGAATATCAAAGGTAAAAAGAGTCCTTAGACATAAAAAACCTTACCCTCGGGTAGTTATAATAGAAACCCTTAGGTGATTTCCCATAGGCATAATGAATACCTCCCTCAGGTGTATGAGGTAATGCCCTCAGGCAGGAAAGCAACTTCCCAAGGGCATAAGAAAAGTTTCCCTCTGGCTAAACAAAACACTTTCCCTCAGGCATGAGAAACACTGCCATCAGGCTAAACAAGAAACCGAGTTGAGCTAAGCACATAAGAAATCAATTATATACATTTTACCTCAAGAAGAATCAAAGCATGCTAAATCATGGCATACCCTTGGGTATCCTGGCCAAATGGTTGAACAAGGGAAACACACCCATGGGGTGGCCCTAGATCCAAGCAATGATCCCATACAGCTAATTATAATTATCATCAAATTATCAATGAAATGTTAGGTATCTTAATTAATAATGGCCTTAGCCATACGACCCCCCAAACATCGGTGCATAGAACAATGGTATACAAAAACACTCAGCCAGTTGGAATTAAACATCATACCACCTACCTCGATCTCCACTAATTGATATAAGTGAACGACGCCACCTGAAATGTCTGAGAACGATGAAGATAGGGGATAAACTTAAACACATTCAAACCCAAATAACATCGCATCGGAAAATACTTGTAATAAGATGTTCAAGAGGAGTGAAAAACTCACCCGCAAGGTTCAAAAGAGATCGTCAGTGGAAGAATCTGTGTTCTAGTGTACTATCAGGATCTCTTCCAAGGTTCATCTGTCTGTCGCACAGCTTCTCAGTGATCCAAGCTTCCTATGTTGAAAGAAGAGGCTACTATAGTTTTATAACAAAAAAACACAACTACATGGCGTGTACTCTCAAGTACACGGTGTGTACTTTTCATTTTTTACTGTTCCTCTAGCGGCTACCTTTCACCGTAGCACTGTTAATTCGTCGATATGAGTAAACGGTGTGTATTTCTGAATACGCAGCGTGTACTTTCACTCTGTTGGAAGCTACTCCCACCGCCTTACTATTCACCTATCGACTGATTACACGGCATTTAATTACTAAGAACATGGCATGTAATCAATTTGTACACCCTTCATCGCCGACAGGTCTAAACGATTTGTGTACTCATCCCACACAGCCAAGTTACCCGGTTTGTGGAAAAGTACACGGAGTGTATCCACAAAATTTGGGATTTTCCCGCATTTTCTTATTTTCTCAAAAACATTAATGGAAAAAAGGAAAATAATAAACTCGTGCCTCAAGAATAAGAACCGGTTCTTACAATAAAAATTTCCGTTGGATCACACCCAGGCATTCCATATGATTTTTTTAAAAACATTATAAGATTTTCAAAATAAAATATTACACGACATGATAATAATTTAATGGGTTTTTATTAAAAAAAATTGTAAAAAACACCTCTATTTGAATAGTTCCAAATGATCCAAGTAATATAGTTTCAAAGAATATCACATACATAAAAGAAGTCAAAAAAAATAATATATCATATATCATATTATATATAATAATTTCAAAATGGTATCATAGGTAACCTCACACCCAGGATGACAAAAGGTTTGGAAATCAGGGATACTCATTTCAAAACATAAGCAATCACAGAAATCTTGTATCTAGATTTATGCATCAAATATAAAGGGCAGTGGAACACCCCGACTGGTTTAACATGTCCCTTGAAGAAAAGGAATAGGGGCAGAGGAACAACCCATGAGCACCCCACTAATAATATTAATGTAAACAACTCTTACTATGCCATCTACTTAAGAACCCATGGCTTAACACTTTCTTCATTTTCCAAACCATTTCATCGAAACAATGATTTCAAAACCATTTTATAAAATAATTTCATAATTCATTAACAATATCATTTTTTTACCAAATTATGGGAAACCACATAGTTTTTCAACACACATTTATAAAATCACAATTCCAAAAATCAATTATTTTAAATCATTTATACTTCAATTTATAATCACTAAAGAAAACCCGTTCATCCCACACTGGATAAAGATTAAACCACCTACCATAATCTTGGGTCACTCATGCTTCAAATGGTATCTACCAACATGGTTGAATGAAAGGACAACTAGAGATGTCCTAGAATAATCACTTATATCTCAGAATGATACAATATGAAAAATTTATAGGGAAGAAGATAACACAATAAATACCTCAATAAACTCTCATGACATGCCACAACTAAGATGAAGTTCATCCATTAGGATAAGAACACACATCGAATTAGAAAGGATCAAGAAAATTCTAATAATATATTGATAGATACATAAATGCTGTGAAATAGTGCTACCAAGACCAATAGTAATTCATAATTAGAAGGATCAATTACTTAGATAAACTCTGAAAAAAAATCACACAGGTCTATCATTGAACAAATTATCCTGAAAAATATGATACCCCAAAAAATTTCTTAGAAAGCTCATAGTTCTTGAGATAAATCTATCATTATAAATGAAATAGTAATATTATATGATGAACATTAGAAACCATTAAATCAAAAACATTCATGACATGATACCATTCAATGATATGAATTTACTAATAAATCATTTTTTTTAAATCCTGTCACCATGGACTAAAAATCCTATCTTTGACCATTTAATAAAGTGGCCCAAATTCAAGGCTGGTAGACCACACATTCATTGAAAAAATTCATGAAATTTATCCTGTAACTAATTATTTAATATTCTATGAAATTTGTTTTTTGAAGGAAATGAAACATATAGACTTTGAAAAAAGGACCGTAACCATATCTACTGATTTTTGAGATTATTAAGAACCCAATAAATTAATTGAAACAATTACTACTAGACTTCATTAATTATAAAAACCATAAAACCGCAAAAATTTAGTCATTTTCCAATATAAAGATTCTATATACTAAAGAGAGACCTAAAAACCCAATTAAATAGAGAAACAGAAGTATAGATGAAAAATACTTGAAATAATCTAACATTATGATACAGGAGTTCTTGGATACACTCACAAGAATAAAGGAAATGCTTTTTAGATATTCCACAAAACTAAGGAATGTGAATTATTATATACACTTCTATGATAAAGGGTGTGACTTCTGGGATATTCTCATAAAATAAAAGCATGTTCCTTCTTTGATACAATTAAAAACTAAATGGTGAGTGTTCTTAAATAATTTCGTATAAATAAGGCATAGGAGTTATTTTTTTATAACAATATGATTTTATCATATTCTTACATTTGTGAAAAATATTAATGTTATGTTATCTATCAAGGTCATGATACATTTCCATCACATATTCCTGTGATTATTCTCCATGGAGAAATTTTATTAACATATGAATCTACAATATTTTTTGATGTTATATATTTTTTCTTATAAACTCTTCTATCATGTATCATGGAAAATTCTTAAAGTACTATATTATTTGGAATAAGATATTTATCCCTACCTTATGAAATATTATATTCTTATAATCTAACCCTTGATGACATGATGATGGTTTTTTCCTTACTAAGTGCTTGATCAAACCCATTTATTATTTTTTCATCCCCATGTTATGAAGATAATTACAATCTATGAGTTGTCTAGTAGGGATTTTATGGTGGCTCTATTGTGATGCAATTTTCAAATGTGTTATAGGATAATTTTTTTACTTTTCTATACCTAAAAGACACTAGACCTTTCGCTATCAATATTTGGCTATTATTTTTTGAGATTTGATTCTTATATTATGTAAATTAAGTAAAATATTTTTTCCTTTTTCTTTTTTAGAGTTTATTTTAGAGTGAAGTTTATCAATTTCTATGTATTATTTTAATTAATTTGGTGATTTGGATTATATAAATTTATTGAGTACCGTATCGTTGGATGAGTATCCACTCAATATTCATTCTAGTGTATGATGATTGGCCTTATGACTGTACTCCTTGATAAAACATAATGGGGAATCTTATATATGAATTCACTCACCTTTTTTAAACCATTATAGAGGATTAGATAACTTCTTTATTGTATGTTCAGAGGGCCTAATAGGTGATGGGAAATGAATGAACTATATTGAAACCATTAATTTCATTTTAGATTTATTCAATTTCTATTAAAATTCATCCTTTTATATATTATGTTTCATATCTTTGCTTTTTAATTAATTATGAAATGGTTGGAGAAAGGAAAAACTACGTTATAAAATGGTGTGATGGGAAATGTGAGGACTATAGAGATGACAAAATAAATGGGATAAGAATAATAGCCTAGAATCTTATGGTTATTACAACTCAACTCTCGCAATTATTGATTAATAATAAAAACCATGTTGATATCTCAAATTCACACACAAAAGATAATCATTCAATTAATTAATTCATATGGAAACATTCACCCATGTTCATCGGAACTTCTAATACAATTATTCTTGAGAAATTGATCAATAAAATGAAAATATATTTTTTATTATCCAATGCTCACATCATATGAATTTTTTTCTAGTGTTTTATCATTTATATGTTGATTTTAAAAATTGTTAACTCTCAATAATAATACAATGAAAAATTATGATGTAAACAATATGGAAAGGTAAGAGTTCATGAAATTGTTCTTTTATATGTATTTTTCTTATAATCATTGTATAGATATGGGGATAGAATTATTATTTTTTAAAGGAAAATGATTTTTCTACTATCAAGTACAAAGAACTATTAAATAGGATTTCAAGGATGGTCTTTGGGATTATATTTAATCCTAACTATAAAATATTTCATTTCATTAGAGTATTATATAATAATATTCAAATGAAACTGGAAATAAGATATTTTGGAAGCCATGAAGTGATTTTTCTATGTGTTCTGAAAGATGAGAAAGAAATTGGAGTCTCTAATTATTTTTCTGAAATAAAATGGAATCCATATTATCATTGAATATCTGATGATAAGTCACCTTGGGTAATGAAATTTCAGCATCCTCCATGTAAAAATTGTGCAAGGAATCACCAAATTAACTACCTCTAAGGAATAAAGAAGTGTTTCAGGTGTGGTAAAATTATCTATAAAGGTAATGAATTTCATAAGGGGTGGGAGAATCTGGATAATATTAAAGAGAAAAGGTGTATCCCTTATAATGAACTATATATTCTTAAATGCATCAAATGAAAGGAGGTTAGACACTTTGAAAATAAATAACCTTACCCCATAGCTAGGTATGAGAATATGTCCTAGAATCCTACAATACCATGTGGGAAAATAAGAGTGTATAATATTCCCACTATTAAGGTGGATCACGATAATGAGGTGATGAAATTATCAATCATTATCTAATCTACAACCTTAAATTACATATTTGAATTTGTTTCTTAACATTCCTCTATATCATGAATGTTTTCCAGGGAATATTTTTTAACCACCTAAAAAATTGGATACTGTAACACCCCAAGCTTCTACGGTACGCTTCTCTTTGAATAATGCAACAGCGTGTGTTGTACGCAACATCGAGTTCTATCACACACCACAACCGATCAAACTAGCCGTTATAAATAGTAATACCTACTTTTTAAAATTTTAGAAATTTTATCTCTCAAAATGGACTTCATTTTTGGATTCTATGTATCGAATTTATCCTAAGTTGAAATTTTGGTACTTTTCGGATAACTTTCATATTTTGATGAATAGTGAAAATTACCAAATTTTAATTAACAACAACTTTTTTAATCAAAATAATTAATAGTGATAAATTATGAATTTGAGTGATTTTAAAGTATATTTAGAATATATTTTTACCATTTAATAAAATTTTGGTCATTGGACATAATTTCACAATTAAACTGAACATAAAAAAGTATCAATTTTTTGATAGTTATTATATCTTAAAAACTTGCTTTTTGTTTTGACAGCGGAAATTAATTTTAAATTAATTTCTGCCACTTATGGGTTTTGAATTTGTAAAAATGGATTCCATATTTAGAATCAGGATGTTCAAATTGTGTAAATAGGTAACTTTTATTTTTAGACATTTTTAATAACTACTTCGGTAAATATTTTATATACCATGGTTAAAAGGTAAATCCGGTAAATAAGGGTTAAAAATAATATTATAATAATAACAAATTACCCTAAAACGTGTCATAACCTTATTGGTTGATACATGTTCGACCATGGGCATCTTTGGGTCAATTTTGGGACCCCATGGTGCCACTTGTAAGTGATAGGGACACTTTATTTTAATTAAGTTAAAATGAATACAAAAATGACACAAGCATATATCTTTTAGAAAAACAATTTTTTACATAGGGTTATATATAATATCTTTTTGACTATAAATATTAATTAGAATGCTAAAAATATTTCCTAAATAATGATAGTTTATTTATAATTTTTAGACATTAAATAATTTAATTTATTTATGACACAATTGTGATGCAGTAATTACCATAATATTGAAAAATTAAAATGATTGATATTGTAGATACCCAAATAAATATAATTTGAGACATTTTATGAATTAAAATAATTTTATACGTTACTATGACATGTTATAAATTATTTAATTAACTTTTTTTGAAGTAATCATTCTGTTATGATTTTTACAAAAATCAATTGTAAAATAGTGTCAAAATTGACATAAAAGAGTTTTTTAAAAAAATAGTATATTATTAATTGATATTAAATTTTTAAAAATCTAAGGTTAGACCAAGAGACTAATATCATGATAGGTGTATTATTAATGGACCACTTGGGGGGTCTCTTGGATGTATATAGTAAGTTTATTAACCATATAATATGAAAATACAAAGAGACATTGTAAAAGTGAAACTAATTAACTAAGAGTTAATACTTAATGATAAGGTTAATATAGAGACCCAAACCTATCTAAATTCGATTGGTTGAGTGGTTTTCGAACTATCCCCACCTAAAACTTTAAATAATCTACTTTTGAGCCAATAGAAACCGAATATGAATTTATTATAAATTAAAATTTCTAGCTTTTCCAAAGGTGCCCCTCACCCCTCTTATAAAAGGGCACTCCCCCTTCTCATTACTTCACACCATTGAAGCCTTTTGGTTCGGCCAACCTCAACCCAAATACTCTCTAAACTTCCCTAACTTCATCCTAGAGGCATTCCTTTAGTCAGAAAGCCAACTTAAGGATCCCTTTTGATCAAATCAAAAGGAAGAACTCGAAGAAGAGGTAATGTTTTCACCACCCTTTCCCAAGTTCCTTTCATCTTCCACTTCTTCCTTCATTGTTATTACCATTCTAAAATAATTACTCCGGTATCTTATATATACTGTGATTTTATTATAAATATGGTATAACCATATTCAGTATTCTATCCATCCTTTGAATAACATGTCACCATACGTGCGTACGTACGGCTTACCGTCTCCACGTCGTGGTGTAATTGTTATTCAATAAATTATTATTTTGATGGGTATAATAATGATGTGTAACTCATGTAAATAATAAATATAACATGATGATGATTCTTTATATATGATATACCATCCAATTATATATTATTTTAATATCAAAATAATGATATTGTCGCTCGTGCGTACGTACGGACTACCGTCTCCACGAACGCGATGAGAATCATTTTCCATCATATCCATTCAAGTATAATTCTAATTTGATGATTAATAATAGTATCTAAGGGCATGATATCATTCTGGATATGATTAAGATACAACCTATCCATGACAAACAAGGATTACATAACAATACATATAAAAGAAAATGAGTCAGTTAACACCCGGAAGAACGATAATAATAAGATATTATTAAAAAATCAATGTTAAAAGATCATATATGATATCATATTGATGTACATGATTCATGTATAATTTAATAACAATTATTTCACCATTATACAGGAGGTTAACCTACCCAAACCAAGGAAAAGTACAAGGTAATGGTTATTTCACAATCTCTTCATTATCCGAGGTTGTTTATACGTAATAATCTACTGGGATCTCTTTATCATCCACATCCATGTTTCCTAAAAATGTTTTTCAAAACATTTTTACTATTTAAAACAATATGGGTTAAATTCATTTATACCCTTGTTTGACTATTTATAATAGTTTTATAAAGGAATCTTTCCGTCATTTTCCAAACAAGGTGCTTTTTAACCTTTTCGACAGAATTAAGGTAAGAATGTTTTTTTAACTTATACGGCGGGTGTGATTATTTTCCGCCATTATAAAATTGTAGAAGCGTCCCTTACAAGCTTATAATAATATTTTCAAAGAAAATGTTTTATTTTATAAATATATGACTCTTAAATGATTTCAAAATATAAAGAGATATTTCTCTAAAAAGAGTTTTGATTTTATCAATGTCAACATCCTTTGATGGATTTTATGCTTATTTGAAGTTTATTTATTATGATACAAAACATATATATTTAATTGAAGGTTTTGTGATATGTTTGACTGTGGATGTGCTATTTTTATACCATTCATTATTTATGGTGAAGGTATTGACATTTTGTATTCTAGTTTCAATATGAATGTTTACGTTATGTGTAAACCATTTCATATAGGAATGCATTGGACTTAATATGTGACGGGCGGAGCCTGCTATAGCTCCTCGATGCATCAGTAGGTCTCATGAGACAATCTAGTGTCTTGGCACAAGGCCTTGACAAAATCTTATTTTTAGTCTTGGCATGAGCCTTGGCTATGTGGTTATGATAGTCTGGCATTATGCATTCCATCATTATGACAGTGGTTATTGATATTTCATGTGATTATTCGATTAGTAGAATATCCATGTGAATAAGTAAATGACATTATTTCGTTTTATTTTTTCCATACTATGTTGAAGTTCAAGTTTAAAAGGCTTCTGTTTTAGTTATACATTGCCTTAAATGTTTATTCTTATTTATGATAGTTTCCGCTATATTGTTATCCTTACGGGGCATTTGAGCTCACCCATTTTCTATGTTTTATTTTTCCCAGGATTTGAAGAAGTAAATTTTTAATGACCTGCATGGATATTATGAAGGGATAATAGTGTGGATTATGGAGAAAATATTTTTTTTAGTAGTTTTTCACTTCATGATGTAATGTAAAACTTTATGAATATATCTAGTGTTTCCAAGGCTACTAAACCAATCGATATTTCGAGATTTGATCTTTCTTGTGATCATGAAAATGTTATGTAATAATGCACCGACTCTGGGTCACTGGGGTCGGGGTGTTACAGTTGATATCAGAGGATGTTTAGTACAAACCTTGGAAGCTAGATTTAGATAAACTCTGATTAGAGAACATAGACCTAAGATGGACTTTGAGGATTAGTATAGAAGAACTTCCTAGAATTCTGGTATTGTAGAGATTTTGTGAATTTTCCAAGCAATATGTCCCTGTATCGATACGAGCAGGTAGAGGCGGCTCTGGCACAGATGTACCTAGGGGTAAAACTCGAAAACACCTCTTTGAGGTTGACTCGAACGGGAACTGGTGCATGACAACAGGCCTTGTTGCACTCTTGGTTACGACACTCCCAGGGGATATGCTTATGATAAATCTCATTTTCTTTACAAATCATTATGAATGGTTTATGAGTACATACTTCTCAAAGAATTTTTTTTATGATTATGGATTATATCCATAAATAGTTCAATTTATGTTAAGTGTTTCATAAGTATGGAATTATGTATTTTGATTCATAAAATGATCTAGTTTATGCCATTGTTTAGAAATGGCGCCTAGTGGAAGAAATTGAAACCATATCAATGCACACACTCCATGTAGGGATTTCCCTCCTGCTCATGATAATTATAGTGGATCTAGTGATTCAACTGGTGCCGATCAGCTAACCACCATACTGGGACAACTCACTCAGGTTATGAATAATAACCTTACCCGTATGGAGCACCCTGATCCACAGCGTGGAGGATCAATGTTAGATCGATTCATGATAAAAAAAATACCAAATTTCAATGGGAGTACAAATCCTTTAGTAGCTGAGCAATGGATAAATTCCCAAGAGAAAATATTTCAGGCTTTGGGGAGTCGTGAAAGGGAAAAAGTTATCATGGCAGTTTACCAACTCACTGGAGATACTGATCATTGGTGGTCATTGATTAAAAATACGAAGGAAGCTGATGAAGTATCAAATATGGAATGGAGGGAGTTCAAAGATCTATTTTTAGAAAAATACTTTCCTCGCAACCATTGAGAAGATATGGAAAGGCAATTTCTGAGTCTAAGAAAAAAGGAGGATGAGAATGTCATAAAGTATGAGGCTAACTTTACAAGGTTAGCAAGGTATGCTGGAGATTATATACGTAACCCAAGAAGTAATATTGATTGTTTCTTTGATAGGTTAAAACCATTTCTCTGTCGTGCATTATTCTCACAATCCTTCTCATTGTACGAAGACATTGTCTCATGTGCTATCAAGATCAAAAAGGAATTCTCTAAGTCTTATGAATTTAAAGAAGAGAAAGAGAAGAAGAGACATGCTGATCAATCTGGGAATAGAAATAAGGGGAAGAAGGGAATGTTTGAATATCCATCCTATGGTAAATGTATTAAGAAACACCCTGGTACTTGCTTGAAGGGAACGAGAGTCTGTTATAAGTGTGGTGAAAAAGGCCACCAAGCTCGTGATTTCAAGGGGAAGAAGGAAGCTACCAACGTTCAGTGCTACAATTGCAGGGAGATGAGGAATTATGCAAATGAATGTCCTAAGAGTCAGGAGAACTTACCTCAGAAAAGGCCAAGGGATCAAGGCCAAGCTTATGCTATTACTACTGCTGAGGTAGAAGCTCTTAAAGACGTGGTGGCAGGTAATTTAATGGTTTCCTCAAGTTTAGAAAATGCATTATTGGATTCTGGATCATCGCATTGTTTCATATCTTCCCAGTTTGCTAAGAAAATTATATATTTCCAATTTTATTTAACAAGGGAGTTGTCAGTTAAAAATCCTAAGGGAAGTATCATTGCGATAATGTTTTGTGAATCAGTCCCCATTAGATCACATAAATGTTCTTTATTAGCTGATCTCATCATCATACCTATGATTGAGTTTGATATAATTCTCGGTATGGACTGGCTTTCGGGCTATGATGCGGAGATTTATTGTAAGAATAAAGAGGTTAGGATTATTGATGATGATGATAAGGAACACCTTATCTTTAGAGCAGAATCATCACCACCTAATTCTTATCTAGATCCACCCCCAGTAGCTCAACTAAATTCAATTATTGGGGAGGAAGAGAATGAAATGATTGTGGGTGAGGAAAGGAATGTTCAAATAAACGATGTACCTGTTGTGAAAGAATATGAAGATGTATTTCTAGAAGATTTACCTGGACATCCTCCAGAATGAGAAGTTGAGTTTTCCATTGATTTAATTCATGGATGAAGGCCGATATCGAAGACCCCTTATAGAATTTAAACATTAGAATTGTTTTAACTAAAGAAAAAACTAAGGGAATTGAGTAATAAGGGATTTATTCTCCCTAATGTTTCTCCATGGGGATCCCCTGTTCTTTTTGTTAAAAAGAAAGATGGATCTATGAGGTTATGTATCGACTATAGGAAGATCAATGCCATAACAATAAAGAACAAGTATACCCTACCTCACATTGATGATTTATTTGACCAACTGCATGGAGCTCAATACTTTTCAAAGATTGACCTTTGATCTGGATAGCATCAGTTTTGTGTAAAGAATGAAGACATTCCGAAGACAGCATATCGAACCAGGTATGGGTTTTATGAGTTTACTGTAATGCCTTTTGGATTGACTAATGAACCCTCTGTATTCATGAATCTGATGAATAGAGTTTTAAAGGAATATCTCGATGAATTTGTGGTGGTATTTATGGATGATATCTTGGTATACTCCAAAATCTACAAAGATCATGAAAATCACTTGCGCGTTATCCTGAAGACTCTGAGAAGACATGAATTATATGGAATGTTTAGAAAGTGTGAATTATGGCTTCATGAGATTTCCTTTCTTGGCCATATTGTCTCTAAATATGGAATCTCTGTTGATCATTCTAAGACCAAGGCAATCCAAGAATGGCCAGCACATACGAGTATAACTGAGGTACGCATTTTTATTGGATTGGCAGGTTATTATCGACATTTCGTCCAAAAATTTTCCCGATTGGCAATCCCATTAACGAAGCTCACACGTAAAGGGGTTAAATTTGTTTGGAAAAAAGAGTGTGAAGAATTTTTCGAATAACTGAAGAGAATATTAGTCAATGCTCCTATATTGACTCTACCATCGGGGAATGATGGGTTCGTTATTTATAGTGATGCATCGACGAAATGACTTGGTTGTGTCCTTATGCAGAATGATAGGGTTATTGCCTATGCATCACCACAGTTGAAAATTCATGATAAAAACTATCCTACTCATGATCTTGAGTTAGCAGCTGTGATATTTTCTTTGAAGATATGGAGGCACTACCTCTATGGTGAAAATGTGAGATTTATAATGATCACAAGAGTTTGAAGTATACTTTCTCACAAAAAGAACTCAACATGAGGCAAAGGAGATGTCGTGAATTACTCAAGGATTATGATTGTACGATACACTACCACCTGGGGAAATCAAACAAGGTGCCATATGCTTTGAGTAGAAAAGATCATGGAGTTTTGAACAATATGAGAATTGAAAGGGATCCAATTTTCATGGATCTAGTGAAGATGGACATGGGAATAACCAGGGAAGGTGAAACATCAATGCTTTTTCAAATGGTTTCCAAACCATCTTTACTAGAAATGATTAAGAGTTCTCAGACCGATGATGAAGAATTTCAAAAGAAGATTAAAGCTGTGAATGATGGTAGATTGAGAGACTTTGTGTATGAAGACGGAATTTTGAAATTCGGGAAGGGACTTTGTGTTCCCGATATACCTGATCTAAAAAGGTAATTGTTGAATGATTCTAATAGTTCCAATTTCTCTATACACCCTTGGAGCCCCAAAATGTATAGAGATTTGAAGGAACATTTTTGGTGGGACAACATGAAGAGGGAGATTGCTGATTTTGTGTCATGATGTATGGTTTGTCAACATCTGAAAGCTGGAAGGCAAAAACCTGGAGGATTCATGCAACCTCTTCTCATACCAGAGTGTAAATGGGACAATATTGTGATGGACTTTGTCATGGGGCTACCAAAGACTCCTAGAAGGAACGATGCAATATGGGTCATTGTGGATCGTCTTACCAAGTCTGCACATTTTCCTGCTATAAGAGAAGATCTACCACTGGAACGTCTAGCAAGATTATATATTTTTGAAGTTGTGCGACTTCATGGAGTACCCCTATCGATTGTTTCTGATCGTTATCCCCGTTTTACTTCAACATTCTGGAAAAGTATTCAGAAAGACTTGGATTGTAACGCCCCGACCCCAGCTACCCAGAGCCGGTGCGTTACTTCGTAACATTGGCATGATCACAAAAGATCAAGTCTCGAAAGACCGATTAGTTTAGTAGCCTTGGAAACACTAGATACATTCATAAACGTTACATTACATCATAAAGTGAAAAACTACAGTAACAAAGTCTCCATAGACCAAACTCATATCCTCTTCTGACAATCCCTGCAGGTCATTCATAAAATACTTCATCACATCCTGGAAAATATTAAAACATTGAAAGGGGTGAGCACAGATGCTCAGTAAGGATAACAATATTGCGGAAGCTTTCATAAATAAACATTAACATTTAAGGCGATGTATAACTAAAACAAAAGCCTTTTAAACTTGAACTTCAACATAATATGGCAAAAGTAAAATGAGATAATGCCATTCACTTCTTCACATGTATATTCTACTGGTCGAATAATCACATGCAATATCAATAACCACTTTCATAAGATGGAATGCATAATGACAGACTATCATAACCATGTAGCCAAGGCCTCATGTCAAGACCACAAATAAGATTTTGTCAAGGCCTCGTGCCAAGACACTAATTTTTCTCATGAGACCTGCCGATGCATCGAGGAGCTATAGCGGGCTCCACCCGTCACTTATTAAGTCCAATGCATTCCTCATATGAACAGGTTTAAACATATCATAAACCATAACATAGTCGTATCACATAAGACATGCATAAAGGAAACATAACATTTACACATTTCAATCACAAGATATCAATACAACACATTGATATAAAAAAACACTTTCAAAACCATTTTCAATACCAAAATAAATGAAAATTAAAACTTTGTAATTATTTTTCATTTAAAAAAAGTATGGCTTGTAGAGGAAGCCGAAACCCAAATAATGGTCATGACGGCGGAGAAGTCGTTGTCGCCACATATGTACGGAAAGAAAAACATTCCCTTTTTGTCATTTAGTAAAACACTTTGTATAAAAAAGATTCCTTTTGAATAAACTTAAAAGTCAAAGGGGTTTATACACCGTATAAAGGGAAGTTGTGTATAAAACCAAATATGCCTCAATGAAAGGAGATTGAGAAGAAGTCCTTAAAAAGATAATTTTTAAAATAAAATAGATATATTATGTGTATTAACTATAGTTACACATAAAGAAAGTAAAAATACAAAATAAGACATAATAATATCATGACATAATTTGAAAGTAGGAGATTAACCCAAAGAATGGAAGTTGGGTTAAGAAGTTCCCTTACCTTGCGTTCTGTCCTGACTCGACCGTTCTTTAACCTCCTGAATAATAAACTAGAGTTAATTTCTATTTACTTAAGAACCTTTTTCATGTTCATTATTCCATTTATATCACTTATTACCATGTTATGAACATTATTTAATTATTTAAGTTAATAACGGTCGTTTTGTCGATCTTTGGTACTTGAGTCAAAAATAAACTTCTTATAATTACAAGTTGTTCATGCGGTGAAATATCCATTATATCCAGAATTATATTCATGATGTAGATATCATATATATCATATATATACAGTATATACATTCATTCATAATGTCACGTAACATTTAGAGGTAAGAAATGGAATGCACCGTTCATGGAGACGGTAAGCCGTACGTACGCATGAATGCTAATTTCATTTATATTTTGTATTTAATGGAATGAAATCATAATGATATAAATTTATAATATAATTACAGTATAATATAGTGTATAATACCATTTAATCCATCCTTTATACATCCCACATATGGCATTAACGATTCAAATCACTTTGAGGGGGCGGTAGTCCGCACTTCCTAAAATGAAATTATCGCGTTTTACCCATAATGGAAATCATAAAGTATGCCATAAATGAGAAATACAGAAGCATAAGTAAAACATAAACATATTATATATCATATATAAAAATAGTGACATCTTAATGGCCACCTTTGAAGGTGTTATATGAGTGTTGAACAATCATCGTTTCGTGAGGCAGAAATTCGCCATCCACAGAAACCGCATGTTCTTTAACCATTAGATGTAGGTTTGTGTATGTGTATCTAGAATACTTATTATAACAACATCCTAGTATATTGAGGATACTGGTGTTGTTACAAAAGAAATGAATAAAAAGAGTTTAGGGGGTTGGAGAAGAAAAATAAAACAAAACAACATTAGAGAAGACATTACCTCAAAATCAGGTAACTCTTTTTGACTTGAGCCAAAGGCTTCCTTGAGAAGAGTTCTGCCCAAAGTGAGGCTTCTAGGAGTAATAGGGGGAAGTTGGGAGAGTATTTGGGCAGAGGTTGGCCGAGCAAAATGGCTTGAAAGTGTAAATGAGGTGGGAGAGGTGGGGGCCTTTTATAAGTGGAGAGGAGGGGCTCGTTTGAAAAGATTGAAATGTTACATTATTACACAATTCTTTTCGGATTCTAAAGGTCCCAAACTTATATAATTCGTGGCTAAGGTGATAAGTGTTCGGAATCTACCCATAAAATAGTCTTTGGACAAGTGTAAGCCTTGGATTTTACATTATCTTTTTATTTTATTAAAATCGTTAAATAATGAGGTCATCGCTGCATCATAATGATGTCAGAAATAATTTAATTTATTTAATGTCTAAAAATTATAAAAAAAATACTATTATGTAGGAAATCTTTTTATCTTTCTAATGAATATTTATAATCAAAATTTGGACTTGTGTAACCCCACTTAAAAACTGTTTTAATAAAACAACTCATGTTTGTGTCAATTTAATTTTAACATTAAATAAATATACATTAATGTCATTTTCCAACTAAAGTGGCTCCATGGGGTCCCCAAGTTGACCCATGGGTTTTCCTGGTCGGCCATGACTCATCCAATAGGAGTAGGACAAGTGTCAATCTCATATCATATTATTAAAACATTATTTTTACCTTAAACTACACTAATTACCTCTAATCGCGATTAAAAACTTAAAAGTTACTATTCACCAAAAAATTATTTTAATCTCATTGAACCACATTTTACTTCTTAATTACAACCATGTATGTCGGATTTTTGAAAATCAAATCACAGAAGTGGTAATATTTCATTTAAACGAAAAATCAGTTATTTGACTACCACTTAGTGGTTTCACTATTCATCAAAAATTGACGTTTTTCAGAACAATGCCAAAATTTCACCCTAAGCTATAATTGATATTCCAAATTCAAAAATGATTTCTATTTTACAAAATTCCAAACATATAAGTTTCATTAGTTAATTTTATAATTAATTCCCGATGTCACAACAAATAGCGTGTTTTTAAGAAACAATTTATATCAAAAGATTGGCAATTGTTTATGTCCAATTTCAATGTTAAATTAATTATAATGACCACCATTGGATAAAATGGTAAAAATATATTCTAATTATAATTTAAAACCACTAAATAGTATAATTTATCACTATAAATTATTTTGATTAAAAAAGTTGTTTTTAAGTATTTTTCACTATTCACAAAAAATAGAAGTTCTCAGAAAAATACCAAAAATTCAACATAGGCTAATTTCGATATTCCGAATCCAAAAATGAAGTCCATTTTGATAAATAAAATTTATAAAATTTCAAAAAGTAGGTATTACTATTCACAACGGCTAGTTTAATTCGTTTTGGTGTGTGTTAGAGCTCGAGGTTGCGTACAACACACGCTATTGCATTATTCGAAGTGAAACGTACCGTGGAAGCTTGGGGTGTTACATTCTCCCCTCCTTCAATAAATTGCGTCCTCGCAATTTGAAATTTTTCTTTGAAAATAAAAGGTTGAAAAGAGAAAATACCTTTGAGGAAAACCCACATCGGAAATAAGGTTAATAAATATATAACATTAAAAGAAAACAAGATAAGTACAAAGGTAACCCGATATAGCCCATTCTAGGATTCTATGAAAATATGGATGTGGAGGAGAAAAAAACCATCAAGGTCTGATGGAGAGTTATAGAAAACAGGATTAGGAGAAGGTTTAACTACAAGAAAATCACAAACTTATGATTGGTTATACGGTCATTGAATCCCCAGTTGGAAAAGTTAACCGACAACATTTTTGTTTTAAGTTACCTTTTATAATGTTGAGGAATTTATTTAGGAGATTTACTAAGAACGTAAGGGAATATACATACTTGTTATGTATACTTTCATTCGTTAATAAATTTTTACCACAAACCCAACTTTTACTCCAAATGGTAACGGAACTCAAAAATATTCTATTTATCCTAATTGTATAAGGTTCCAAATGTTCACACATACCATTTAGATTAGTAAAATTATTTTGTAATAACTAGGGACTTCCTGTAGGCTAGTGGTAGGAAAAAAGGCATGTCGCACTACGATTGTGGGTTCGATTCCTGCATCTTTGTCCGACGCGACGGGTTATGCCCCACCCTGCAGGTTTTCCTTTTTCCTAAAACTATAGTATTATAATATTCCAAAAATAATCATCAAAAATGCTTTAACCATAAACAATACTATCCAAAGATCAACTTAATCCATTCCAACCTTTATAGTTATCCAAAATACTTTTGTCCAACTCACAGTCCAAATTTTATAAGGAAGGTAAACATAATGAAGATCCTTTTTCCCACGTAACAACATGTGAACACCTTCATCATGTATTCTTTTTAAACATACTGAATTACCATGATCCCTTATTCCTTATAGAATACTAGATATACTCCTTCTATCCAAAAATGTATACAAGACATCAATCAGTTTCAAGGAAGTTAAGTATATCCAATATAATTTATCCAAATCAATCACGTATTATTCCAAAATCACAATCTCAGTATCAGAACCATATTATGGTTTATCTTTCTCTCTTCCATCCCTTTCGTCTCTTGCTTCGCTTCAGAGCCATAGGACTCAGAGAATTATTTACTTATCTTATTAACCCATGATACTATTTCTTCATATGTTGAGAATACATGGGAGACTATTTCCCTTCGAAATGTTGTCTTAATACCGTGAAAGATACGATCCTTCTTACTCTTTGGATCATACGTACTGCTGGAGTTCACATTCCTTCTACTGGGCGCCATTTCTATACAATGGCATAAACTAGGTTAGTTTATGAATTACAATGAATAATTCCAAACTTTTAAAATACTTAAAGTAAATTGAACGGTTTATGGATATAATCCATACTCATAAGAATGTTTTCTTTGAGGAATTATATACTCTTAAACCCTACATATTGGTTTGTAAAGAAAATGAGAATTATCCTAAGCAAATCCCTCGGGAGTGTCGTAACCAAGAGTGCAGCAAGGCCCGTTGTCGTGCACCAGTTCCCGTTTGAGTCTAGCTCAATGCGGTGTTTTCGGGTTTTACCCCTAGGTACATCTGTGCTAGAGCCGCCTCTACCTGCTCATATCCAGACAGGGATGTATTGCTCGGAAAACTCATAACATCTCTATAATACCAAAATTCTAGGAAGTTCTTCTATACTAATCCTCAAAGTCTATCTTTGGGCTATGTGCTCTAATCAGAGTTTATCTAAATATATCTTCCAAGGTTAGTACTAAACTGCCTCTGATACCAACTGTAACGCCCCGACCCCAGCTACCCAGAGCCGGTGCGTTACTTCGTAACATTGGCATGATCACAAAAGATCAAGTCTCGAAAGACCGATTAGTTTAGTAGCCTTGGAAACACTAGATACATTCATAAACGTTACATTACATCATAAAGTGAAAAACTACAGTAACAAAGTCTCCATAGACCAAACTCATATCCTCTTCTGACAATCCCTGCATGTCATTCATAAAATACATCTTCACATCCTGGAAAATATTAAAACATTGAAAGGGGTGAGCTCAGATGCTCAGTAAGGATAACAATATTGCGGAAGCTTTCATAAATAAACATTAACATTTAAGGAGATGTATAACTAAAACAAAAGCCTTTTAAACTTGAACTTCAACATAATATGGCAAAAGTAAAATGAGATAATTCCATTCACTTCTTCACATGTATATTCTACTGGTCGAATAATCACATGCAATATCAATAACCACTTTCATAATGATGGAATGCATAATGCCAGACTATCATAACCACGTAGCCAAGGCCTCGTGCCAAGACCACAAATAAGATTTTGTCAAGGCCTCGTGCCAAGACACTAGTTTGTCTCATGAGACCTGCCGATGCATCGAGGAGCTATAGCGGGCTCCACCCGTCACTTATTAAGTCCAATGCATTCCTCATATGAACAGGTTTAAACATATCATAAACCATAACATAGTCGTATCACATAAGACATGCATAAAGGAAACATAACATTTCCACATTTCAATCACAAGATATCAATACAACACATTGATATAAAAAAAACACTTTCAAAACCATTTTCAATACCAAAATAAATGAAAATTAAAACTTTGTAATTATTTTTCATTTAAAAAAAAGTATGGCTTGTAGAGGAAGCCGAAACCCAAATAATGGTCATGACGGCGGAGAAGTCGTTGTCGCCACATATGTACGGAAAGAAAAACATTCCCTTTTTGTCATTTAGTAAAACACTTTGTATAAAAAAGATTCATTTTGAATAAACTTAAAAGTCAAAGGGGTTTATACACCGTATAAAGGAAAGTTGTGTATAAAACCAAATATGCCTCAATGAAAGGAGATTGAGACGAAGTCCTTAAAAAGATAATTTTTAAAATAAAATAGATATATTATGTGTATTAACTATAGTTACACATAAAGAAAGTAAAAATAAAAAATAAGACATAATAATATCATGACATAATTTGAAAGTAGGAGATTAACCCAAAGAATGGAAGTTGGGTTAAGAAGTTCCCTTACCTTGCGTTCTGTCCTGACTCGACCGTTCTTTAACCTCCTGAATAATAAACTAGAGTTAATTTCTATTTACTTAAGAACCTTTTTCATGTTCATTATTCCATTTATATCACTTATTACCATGTTATGAACATTATTTAATTATTTAAGTTAATAACGGTCGTTTTGTCGATCTTTGGTACTTGAGTCAAAAATAAACTTCTTATAATTACAAGTTGTTCATGGGGTGAAATATCCATTATATCCAGAATTATATTCATGATGTAGATATCATATATATCATATATATACAGTATATACATTCATTCATAATGTCACGTAACATTTAGAGGTAAGAAATGGAATGCATCGTTCATGGAGACGGTAAGCCGTACGTACGCATGAACGCTACTTTCATTTCTATTTTGTATTTAATGGAATGAAATCATAATGATATAAATTTATAATATAATGACAGTATAATATAGTGTATAATACCATTTAATTCATCCTTTATACATCCCACATATGGCATTAACGATTCAAATCACTTTGAGGGGGCGGTAGTCCGCACTTCCTAAAATGAAATTATCGCGTTTTACCCATAATGGAAATCATAAAGTATTCCATAAATGAGAAATACAGAAGTATAAGTAAAACATAAACATATTATATATCATATATAAAAATAGTGACATCTTAATGGCCACCTTTGAAGGTGTTATATGAGTGTTGAACAATCATCGTTTCATGAGGCAGAAATTCACCATCCACAGAAACCGTATGTTCTTTAACCATTAGATGTAGGTTTGTGTAAGTGTATCTCGAATCCTTATTATAACAACATCCTATTATATTTAGGATACTGTTTTTGTTACAAAAGAAATGAATAAAAAGAGTTTAGGGTGTTGGAGAAGAAAAATAAAACAAAACAACATTAGAGAAGACATTACCTCAAAATCGGGTAACTCTTTTTGACTTGAGCCAAAGGCTTCCTTGAGAAGAGTTCTGCCCAAAGTGAGGCTTCTAGGAGTAAGAGGGGGAAGTTGGGAGAGTATTTGGGCAGAGTTTGGCCAAGCCAAATGGCTTGAAAGTGTAAATGAGGTGGGAGAGGTGGGGGCCTTTTATAAGTGGAGAGGAGGGGCTCTTTTGGAAGGATTGAAATGTTACATTATTACACAATGATTTTCGGATTCTAAAGGTCCCACACTTATATAATTCGTGGATAAGGTGATAAGGGTTCGAAATCTACCCATACAATAGTCTTTGGACAAGTTTAAGCCTTGTATTTTACATTATCTTTTCATTTTATTAAAATCGTTAAATAATGAGGTCATCGCTGCATCATAATGATGTCATAAATAATTTAATTTATTTAATGTCTAAAAATTATAAACAAAATACTATGATGTAGGAAATATTTTTATCTTTCTAATGAATATTTATAATCAAAATTTGGACTTGTGTAACCCCACTTAAAAACTGTTTTAATAAAACAACTCATGTTTGTGTCAATTTAATTTTAACAATAAATAAATATACATTAATGTCATTTTCCAACTAAAGTGGCTCCATGGGGTCCCCAAGTTGACCCATGGGTTGTCTTGGTCGGCCATGACTCATCCAATAGGAGTAGGACAAGTGTCAAGCTCATATCATATTATTAAAACATTGTTTTTACCTTAAACTACACTATTTACCTCTAATCGCGATTAAAAACTTAAAAGTTACTATTCACCAAAAAATTATTTTAATCTCATTGAACCACATTTTACTTCTTAATTAAAACCATGTATGTCGGATTTTTGAAAATCAAATCACAGAAGTGGTAATATTTCATTTAAACGAAAAAATCAGTTATTTAACTACCACTTAGTGGTTTCACTATTCATCAAAAATTGACGTTTTTCAGAACAATGCCAAAATTTCACCCTAAGCTATAATTGATATTCCAAATTCAAAAATTATGTCTATTTTACAAAATTCCAAACATATAAGTTGCATTAGTTAATTTTATAATTAATTCCCGCTGTCACAACAAATAGCGTGTTTTTAAGAAACAATTTATATCAAAAGATTGGCAATTGTTTATGTCCAATTTCAATGTTAAATTAATTATAATGACCACCATTGGATAAAATGGTAAAAATATATTCTAATTATACTTTAAAACCACTAAATAGTATAATTTATCACTATAAATTATTTTGATTAAAAAAGTTTTTTTTAAGTATTTTTCACTATTCATAAAAAATAGATGTTCTCAGAAAAATACCAAAAATTCAACATAGGCTAATTTCGATATTCCGAATCCAAAAATGAAGTCCATTTTGATAAATAAAATATATAAAATTTCAAAAAGTAGGTATTACTATTCACAACGGCTAGTTTAATTCGTTGTGGTGTGTGTTAGAGCTCGAGGTTGCGTACAACACACGCTATTGCATTATTCGAAGTGAAACGTACCGTGGAAGATTGGGGTGTTACATGGATACTGAACTTCATTTGAGCACTGCCTACCACCCTCAAATAGATGGACAATCGGAACGAACTATTCAAACCTTATAAGACATGTTGAGATCCTTCTCAATTGACTTTTAGGGTATGTGGGATCAATATTTACCTTTGGTAGAATTTTCCTATAATAATTTCTTCCATTCGAGTATTCAGATGGCACCATATGAAGCGTTATACGGAAAGTGATGTCTTACACCAACCTATTGGGATGACGTTGGTGAAAGAAAACTTGTAGGTCCAGAACTTGTGGAGTAAACGATGGAAAATGCGAAGGTAATCCAAAATCACATCAAAGAAGCTCAAAGTAGGCAGAAGAGTTATGCTGATAATTGAAGGAAGGATTTGGAATTTCAAGTCGGTGATCATGTTTTCCTAAAGGTATCTCCATTGAAGGGAGTCATACGTTTTGTTAAGAAAGGTATATTGAGTCCAAGGTACATCAGACCTTTCGAAATTATAGAACGAATTGGGGTTGTAGCTTACCGATTGGAAATGCCACCAAGTCTCTCCAAAGTTCACGATGTGTTCCACGTATATCTACTGGGGAAATACATGCCTGACCCAACGCATGTACTCACCTATGAAGAATTAGAACTGGAATCCAATCTGTCTTATTGCAAAGAGCCTGTCAGGATTCTTGATACGAGAGAACAAGTACTGAGAAACCGGACGACTCGTCTGGTAAAAGTCTTGTGGAGAAACCATAAGATGGAAGAGGCAACGTGGGAACATGAAGAACTTATGATAAAGAACCACCCGATTCTTTTCATGCGGTAGTATTCTAGAAATTTCGAGGATGAAATTATTTGATGGAGGGGAGAATGTAACACCCCAAGATTCTATGGTACGTTTCTCTTTGAATAATGCAATAGCGTGTGTTGTACGCAACATCGAGTTCTAACACACACCACAACCGACCAAACTAGCCGTTATGAATAGTAATACCTACTTTTAAAAATTTTAGAATTTATATCTCTCAAAATGAACTTCATTTTTGGATTCTGAGTATCGAATTTAGCCTAAGGTAAAATTTTGGTACTTTTCGGATAACTTTCATATTTTGATGAATAGTGAAAATTACTAAATTTTAATTAAATTTTCTTTTAATAAAAATAATTAATAGTGATAAATTATGAATTTGATTGGTTTTAAAGTATATTTATAATATATTTTTACCATTTAATACAATTTTGGTCATTGGACATAATTTCACAATTAAACCAAACATAAACAAGTATCAATCTTTTGATAGTTTATAATATCTTAAAAACACGCTTTTTGTTTTGACAGCGGAAATTAATTTTAAATTAAATTCTTCCACTTATGTGTTTTGAATTTTGAAAAATAGATTCCATATTTGGAATCAGTATGTTCAAATTGTGTAAATAGGTAACTTTTATTTTTAGACATTTTGAATAATTACTTCGGTAAATATTTTATTTACCATGGTTAAAGGGTAAATCTGGTAAATAACGGTTAAAACATAATGTTATAATAATAAATAAGTACCCTAAACATGTCCTAACCTTATTGGTTGATACATGTTCGACCGTGTGCATCTTTGGGTCAATTTGGGGACCCCATGGTGCCACTTGTAAGTGATAGTGACATTTTATTTTAATTAAGATAAAATGAATACAAAAATGACACAAGCATATATCTTTTAGAAATTTTTTTTACATAGGGTTATATATAATGGAATTTAGACTATAAATATTAATTAGAAAGATAAAAATATTTCCTACATAATTATAGCTTATTTATAATTTTTAGACATTAAATAATTTATTTTATTTATGACACAATGGTGATGCAGTAATTACCATAATAGTGAAAAATTAAAATGACTGATATTATAGATACCCAAATAAATATAATTTGAGACTTTTTATGAATTAAACTAATTTTATAACTGAATATGACATGTTAGGAATGATTTAATTAACATTTTTCGAAGTAAGCATTCTTTTATGATTTTTACAAAAATCAATTATTAAATAGTGTCAAAATTGACATAAAAGAGTTTTTAAAACAAATAGTATATTATTAATTGATATTAAATTCATAAAAATCTAAGGATCGGCCAAGAGACTTATTTGATGATAGGTGTATCATTAATGGATCACTTGAGAGTCTCTTGGATTTATATAGTAAGTTTATTAACCATATAATATAAAAATACATAGAGACATTGTAAAAGTGAAACTAATTAACTAAGAGGTAATACTTAATGATAAGGTTAATATAGTAACCCAAACCTGTCTAATTTATATTGTTTGAGTGGTTTTATACCTATCCCCACCTTAACCTTTAAATAATCCACTTTGGAGCCATTATAAACCAAATATTAATTTATTATAAATTAATATTTCTAGATTTTCTAAGGGTGCCCCTCACCCCTCTTATAAAAGGGAACTCTCCCTTCTCATTACTTCACACCTTCAAAGCCTTTTGGTTCGGCCAACCTCTGCCCAAATACTCTCTAAACTTCCCTCAATTCATCCTAGAGGCCTTCCTTTAGTCAGATATCCAACTTAAGGATCCCTTTTGATCAAATCAAAAAGAAGAACTCGAAGAAGAGGTAATGTTTTCACCACCCTTTTCCAAATTCATTTCTTCTTCCACTTCTTCCTTCTTTGTTATTACCATTCTAAAATAATAACTCCAGTATCTTATATATACTGTTATGTTATTATAAATATGTTATAACCATATTCAGTATTCTATCCATCCATTGAATAAAATTTCACCATACGTGCGTACGTACGGCTTACCGTCTCCACGTCGTGGTGTAATTGTTATTCAATAAATTATTATTTGGATGGGTATAATAATAATGTGTAACTCATGTAAATAATAAATATAACATGATAATGATTCTGTATATATGATATACCATACAATTATGTATTATTTTAATATCAAAATAATGATATTGTCGCTCGTGCGTACGTACGGACTACCGTATCCACGAACGCGATGAGAGTCATTTTCCATCGTATCCATTCAAGTATAATTCTCATTTGATGATTAATAATATTATCTACGGACTTGATATCATTCTAGATATGATTAAGATACAACCTATCCATGACAAACACAGCTTACGTAACAAAAAGTATAAAATAAAACGGGTAAGTTAACACCCAGAACAACGATAATACTAAGATATTATAAACAAATCAATGTTAAAAGATCATATATGATATAATATTGGGGTATATGATTCTTGTATAATTTAATAAAAATTATTTCACCATTATATAGGAGGTTATCCTACCCCAACCACGGAAAAGTACAAGGTAAGGGTTATTTCACAATCTCTTCATTATCTGAGGTTGTTTATACATAATAATCTATTGGGATCTCTTTATCATCCACATCCATGTTTCATAAAAATGTATTTCAAAACATTTTTACTATTTGAAAGAATATGGGTTAAAGTCATTTATACAATTGTTTGACTTTTTATAAGAGTTTTATAAAGGAATATTTCCGTCGTTTTCCAAACAAGGTGCATTTTAATCTTTTCGACAGAATTAAGGTAAGAATGTTTTTTTAACTTATACGGCGGGTGCGGTAATTTTCCGCCGTTATAAAATCTTCAAAGCTTACCTTACAAGCTTATAAAAATATTTTCAAAGAAAATGTTTTATTTTATAAATATATGACTCTTAAATGATTTCAAAATAGAAAGAGATATTTCTCTGAAAAGAGTTTTGATTTCATCTATGTCAACATCCTTTGATGGATTTTACGCTTATTTGAAGTTGATTTATTATGATACAAATCTTCTATATTATATTGAAGGTTTTGTGATATGTTTGACTGTGGATGTGCTATTTTTATAACATTCATAGTTTATGGTGAAAGTATTGACATTTCTTATGCTAGTTTTAATACGAATGTTTACGTTATGTTTAAACCTTTTCATATGGGAATGAATTGGACTTAATATGTGACGGGTGGAGCCCGCTATAGCTCCTCGATGCATCGGTAGGTCTCATGAGACAAACTAGTGTCATGGAAAAAGGCCTTGACAAAATCTTATTTTTAGTCTTGGCACGAGGCCTTGGCTATGTGGTTATGATAGTCTGGAATTATGCATTCCATCATTATGAAAGTGTTTATTGATATTTCATGTGATTATTCGATTAGTAGAATATCCATGTGAATAAGTAAATGGCATTATTTCATTTTATTTTTTCCATACTATGTTAAAGTTCAAGTTTAAAAGGCTTTTGTTTTAGTTATACATTGCCTTAAATGTTTATTCTTATTTATGAATGTTTCCGCTAAATTGTTATCCTTACTAGGAATTTAATCTCACCCATTTTCTATGTTTTATTTTTCCCAGGATGTGAAGAAGTAAATTATGAATGACCTGCAGGGATATTATGAGGGGATAATAGTGTGGATTATGGAGACAATATGTTGTTTTAGTAGTTTTTCACTTCATGATGTAATGTAAAACTTTATTAATATATCTAGTATTTCCAAGGCTACTAAACCAATCGTTCTTTCGAGATTTGATCTCTCTTGTGATCATGCCAATGTTTTGTAATAATGCCTCGACTCTTGGTTACTGGGGTCGGGGCGTTACAGATACTAAATAAAAAACTAAATGGATCAATGATCATTTCTATGATATATAAATATTCTACAATATAATATCGAGAGACTTTTTGTAAATGTGGAACATATTCCCTTGGTTTTATTTTGATATAATAGAGGGTATGTATTTTATTTTCTTACATAAATTAGATATTCATTATCGAGATAAAGAAATTTTATTTCGAAAACCAAATAATCAGGTTGTAAAATATCATATTCAGGGTGATCATGAACATATATTGAACTAAAATTTTGTAATATAGGATATGATACTTAAATAAAATAGGATTCTATCACAAATGATTAGGAAGTGAACATTGGGGATTTCCTATTTTATAGGAATTCAATGATTTATTTCCAAATGATATACCTATTTTCCCCCATAGTGTGAGGTTGATTTTTATTGAACATATACTAGGATCAATTCACATATAAAATATTCCATATATTATGGCCCCCAATGAGTTGGAAGTATTATTTAATCAGTTTCAATAGAATATATTAAAGGGTTTTATAAAACCTAGTGCGCCACCATGGGGAGCACCATTCCTCTTTAGGTAAAATAAGGATAGATAAATGATAATTTTAATTGATTAACATTATCTTAAGAAAATAATGATCATGAACAAGTCTTTTCTACCCAATATCGATAATTTTTTTGATAAACTATGAGAATCTCTGTACATCATATATTTTGACAATAGATTCAGATATCATTAAAAAAAGATTAAAAGGAAGGATATTTCCAAGATAATGTTACACCTGAGGTATGAACACTTTTAATTTATAATGATTATATTGAAACATAGTGTAAAAATATATTATTTTTAATATATTTTCAATAATTTATAAATTTCCAGTAAAATAAAAATAACACAATCCTAATAACCAGAGTTTTATAATGCGTGAGGACTAGTTGTATAGTCATATCATTCTAAACTATTTATAAACTTTTCTCAAAGATCAAAATCTAATATATACCCCACATGAATTCTCATATCTTATAATTTTCTTCATAACCTAGGTAAGGAAATCATATGAAAGGTTTGAGATCAAATTATCCGTATGTGTAATAATAATTGATAATAAACAAAGGTCAAAATTGATCATAAGATAATAATATGTGTGTGATAAAGTAATAATGGAACACAAATATAAAATATTGAATTATTAAGAAATAAAATAAACAGTGTGATCAAATTCCTGAAAACATGACATATGGATTTAAAATCATATGGTCATGGAATTATAAACATGGTGCAATAATATAAGACATTACATCACAAACATAAGTCAAGGGTGACTCCCAAGACCATAATCATAATGTGGACAAAGTCCCGTAGTGTATTTCATTCACTACCCATTTTCATAAATAGGGTTTACAAAGTCCCAAGGTAGAGTAGGTTCACTCCCTATTCCTTTAAATAATATCTCATTAGATATAAATCTTTCCCTAATTCATTAGAGGGAAATATAATTCAATTCTCACCCATAACATAAAATATCATTATTATTTTGAACACATGTTCACCATGCATTGTATCTCATTATATTTAAACATTTCCCAATGGATGATGAGGATAAAATTCATTGTAATCAATTTCATTTGGAAATTGAATTTAAAAAGATAACAAACATTTGATCATATTTACTTTAAAATCCCACATTGTCGTCCCATCATTGGGATAATTTTTAAATTAATTGATGACACTATAGTGTTTAGAATTTTTAAAAATGGATTAATTATTTGGAATCATCATACTTTATAATTCTTAATAATTTTAACTATTTTTTGGTGAAGAGTATTATTGAAAGGGATTAAAATTAATTACAGTGATTAAGGTTAAATTATTCTCAATAAGGGACTTAATAATGAATTTATGAACCACATAAACTTTAAAAAATTTCCAAATCCCATTTTATAGCCATCATTCTTCCATAAACCATGCATTGCATAGTTTTTAGGTATTTTATTACTTTTTATAGGTAAAAACATGGGTACAACTAAATTGTTTTAAAAATGCCATGTTTGTCTTTTCCCTCCCCTATAAAAGGCCCCCAAGTATCCCCATTCCTCAAACCTCTCAAACCACTTAGGTTTGGTCAAGATATTCCCAATAACCTTCCCAAAATTCCAAAAATCCATCCATAATTCTCCCCTTTTATAGAAATCATACCATGGTATCCTTTTGACACAAATCAAAAGGGGTTACCAGATTAAGAGGTGGCATCTTCTATCAAGATCATTTATTTTATTTTATTCCTCCACACCCTCCACTCTCCATAGTCCATTATTGTATAAAAACACCAATTTCTTCATTATAAATTTATTTATTATTCTATGTGTTCTAATTACAGTTAGATACACCTCCATCAAATTGGTAATGACCATACTGTTTACATTTACGACGAACTACCACCTCAGTAAATAATGATTGTTCATTTTTTCTTTTACCACCTCTCATGGTGAACATTATGATGGATAATATATTTATATATTTAATATATTATATTTATTATGTATTTAATCTTATTTATTTATTTTACAACATATATCCTTTTACATTCCATTTAGTGTATGTATGATAATTTCATTTGAGGAAGTGTGGGCCATTGCCCCCTCAAAGCGATGTGATTCAATCACAAAAAATGGAATGTGTTAACGATGGGTTTAGTGAAATATTATGATATATATAACATTATAATGATAAAATAAACATATTATATATATCTATACATTTATCTCAATTTCATTCTTTCTTTCAGTATGATAATAAAAATTAAAACAGCGTTCATGCGTACGTATGGCTTATCGTCTCCATGAATGGTGTATTGTATATCACAGATATATATTATATAAATTATTATAATACACATATAATTAATATAAATTATATTTATATAATTTTTTCAATTTTGGAATCGTGATATAATTATAAGGAACAAATATATAATAAATAAAGACACATGTGAAGAACAAAGTGAATATTTCCTAAATTGAAGCCTTAGCATAGGATTGTTAAAAAGAGGGAAATATAAGGTCATAATAAAACCATATATGTTATTATATATTCTATAGAAGATGTATAATAAATTAATATTTATAATATTGGTTTTTTGAATGAGTACGATGATAATAAGACACAATGTAAGGGTATTTCATCTCACTTTTATTTCATTGAGATACATTCCTTAACCACATCTAACTTATTTTTTGTGGTGTATATACTTCCAATGAATATGGTCCATGTATTTTATTCTTAAATATATGTCTATTAATATATCCATTTTATGATCATTATTTCATGGGGATTATGTTTCAAAAGTTATGAAATCATAAAAATATTTTGGTCTCAATTTTCCTTTTTTGAGACTCGTGTTTTACTATGAAAATTAGTTCTTTTTAGATATTTATATACTTCCATTTTACATGTTATGTCATAAATATACTTATTATAAATATATTTTAAGATTCATTTAATTTTTTTATTACATGGAGACTATGATCCAATGTTACCAAGTGATGAGAGTTTATTGATATAGTCTAAACACTTTCCATGATTGTTTATGATTATGTTTCAATTAATGATATCTCATGATCTAGTCCTTGATAACACACATGAATTGTCTACTTCTCTGGTTATTAAATATATCTTCGTGTTTTAGTACCATTTTTCCACAATGTTTGTGACACCCCAAAACTAATCTCTCATGTAATAGTAATGTTATGGTTTAATTTTCATGATATCCGAACAAATTTGCAAATTATAAATATAAGAATTTTTTTAAATAAAACATAGAATTGTTTACATTACAACAAGGTCAAAAGAAAACCATACTAACCAAAAATAAATATTAAAAGACATATTAGAAATATAGGGATATCACCCACGACAAAAAACACCCCAAAAAGAAAATATGGGTCCTTCGAATCCGTCACAATGAACATTAGTATGGGAAAAGACACTACTGACACAGTAAGCTTCAATGGAACGATGTGTACCATTGTTAACATGTTGTGTTGAATTTGGAGCACCATATTGCATGGTTTTATAAGTCCCCAATTAGATCGTTTCCTCGGGTGACCATTGAGTTCATATTGCTATAATTATAGTCATTGTTCATTTGGTGGATTAATTAAAAATATCGTTGAATAATATAGTTTTCCTAAATATTTAAGATATGAATTGAAATTATAATAAAACATCATATTATGAGATTTAAAAGGGAAATGGTTTAATATTTTGAACTACACATAGTGTGATTTTAAAATTAGGTGAGGATTTCAAACACCTTTCAAATATTTCAAATATTATGTAAAGTTTTTCATTCTTAATACTTAAAAAATTTCGTAGATAATACTAGAATAGTTTTCATATAGATATATTAAATATTAATTTATAACATTATATTTCAATGGGAGGTATTTTTTTTAATCTCTAAATTTGGAAACATGTTTATAAAAAATTTTAGTAATACTCTCAGTCAAGGAAAAGTATAATTTAATTGGTTTACCATAATCTTTTAAAGTTTAAAATAAAAATAAGGTTTTATAAAAGGTAAGATATTCTATTTATCGTTAAAATGAATATTTTTTTATGATTCTATGTTTAATTTTGTGATTTGGATGTTTATTAAAAATATATATACCCACCAGGGGCCAGTCCTCTAACAGGGTCGAGGGAGGCAGCATGGGCTAGGCGGCTGAGCCTAGCGCTCAGCCTTATCAAAGGCCAACATGAGTGGGGGGCATAGCTACCCCAAAGGGAACACATGATCACACAAGTTAACCAGAGGCACCACCGTACGGGGTGGCACAGAGGCGTGGGTGGGTGCAAAAGTGCACCCACAGAACCTGGTATGGGGCGGTACTGAGAGGGTGGAGTTATCTAGAATAAGACCAAGAGATTCAGGATTATAAAGGGCCACAAAACCTCCATCTGATTCTATGTGGAATGAGAAAAATAGGCTAGGATGAATCCAGGCCGTCGGATCACATCGTGCACGATGAGGGCCATCTGTTTTGATTCGACGCTCGATCCTCAGCAATCGTGGAATCCACCGTGTTTTTATGTGTTATGTAATCCAACACAGATCTAATCTCAGCCGTATGGAATTTTTAAAGAACCACATCAAATCCAATCCATCCAATCTATCATGGATCCAATCATGAATTCCTATCCATTTAAATCTCACGGACGCTCCCCAACGATTGGATCAAGTCCAAATCTGATCATGGCCATCCATTCGTTTTCTAGTTCTTCTCTTCATGTGGAATATTTGTCTTCTTCGTATGCACAGAACCAGTGACCTATTCTACTCTAACTTTCATCGATTATCCACACTTGTGACTAGTTGATCCTCCTTGACCTCACCTTCCATGAAGATCAACCCCCTGGTATTTTTATAAACCAAATAGGCCTCATTTTTTTCAATAGTATCCTTAAAAATTCATTATATTTTTTACAGTTTATAAGAAACCCATTCCCCCCCAAGAACCGCACAGTTCTTTCCCCACTCATGCTTCTAGAAAGCATCCTTCGACGAAATCAGCAAACCCCATCTCCTCCTCACGCTAATGAAATGGAATTTATGTTTCCTTGTATGTGTTGAAATTTTACATACTTATATAAATATATATATATTATTTTATGTATAAACACCATTGTGGTTTGGACATAAACCCTCCTATACCTAATTCAGGACTTCTGGATTTTGGGTTTATTTGGTATTATTAAACTTGAAGCATAATTTATCTCATGCAAAACTTGTTTACATACCTTTTATATATTCGGTTATGTATATATATATATATAAAACCATATATTTTTAAACAATTCTTTATTATATATAGTTTTAATACTATTAATCATTGAGTCTCAGGTTTAAGAATAATTTAAAAACATAAGGAATTATGTGTTGTACAAAAATTATATATATATATTTGTATACATGGTTGCATATAATTATATAGTTTTTATAACTCACCTTCTGGACCATTTTTACGTCTCTCAACATTGGAACTCAATGATTTTTTGAAATTTTTTATAAACATGTTTGTGTCGATTGATTTTGGTGTAAGAACCTTAGGTAAACCCAATTATTAATACAAGTTATATTTGTGATTGAGGTTTACATTTATATAAACATGTTTGTTAAATAAACCATTTAAATTTTATATTATGATTTAAAATTTAGGGACTTTTGTTAATTAATGTGACTAGAATATTAACGTCATATGGGTGTCAATTGATTTTCGGTTTAAACCCTTTAATACATAATGTGTATTCAGATATGTGAATATATGTGTATGCAAATAAACATTGATCTTCGATGATATGTAGAATTTTCAAAGGATTTAATAAGAAAAAACAAAACATGTGTTTTTAAATAAGTTTAGTTTTTTTCAAAACACTACTATTTATATTCACCCTGTTTTATGAATAATTTACACCACATGAAACCCTAATTGTGGATATTCCAAATATTATACTTGTGATGTGTTTAGTAACTGTAGAGAGTTCATGATTATAATATTTGGGGCTTTTCAAATTTTATATTCATATGTATTGATTTCATATATATATATATGTGTATATGTATATTAAATGGTGTTCGTTATGGTTGAATCTATTGTTTTCCATTTTTAGAATTATTTATACCATTGTGATGTGTTATACCAAATCATATCAGTAATAAATGTATGAGAATTTATCGGTTTAATACCACACTAGAAATATTTTCTTTATATTTTAATTGATTATGCATCCGGGTAAAATACCAATATGTATTGATTAATAAAATCTTAAAATTTTAGGGTTACCATTTTATGTAAAAAAACATGTATTTCATTTAGCGCATAGTTGTTATCACATAGACCATAATCAACTTATCATACTCACCAGTCAATGACATATCCATATAGTTGATAATTCTGTAATTAATACTTATATGCCTGATTCACTTTATATATGTAAATGCCAATGAATGTAACTAAAACTCTTATGACCATTTATGGAATTATGAATTAAATTATTCAAAATGGTATGGGTCACCTTGAATAATATGAAATTAGAAATTAAATACTCAAAGTGGTATGCGACATTATGTATATACGACATGACTTGGAAATGAGGAATGTATTAGACATAGTAAGTGTCAGGTGGGTCCCACTAGAACCCCTTAGTGCATCGGTAGGTCTCATGAGAAAAACTACAGTCTTGGCATATGGCCTTGAAAAATGAGTATTTATGTTCTCGAAACAAATCCTGGACGTTATGGTTATGTTGTCCCACATTATACATCCCCTCATTATGTTTATGATAATTAATTTACAAAGTGGATTTTTGTCTAGTAGAATATCCAAGGTTAAGAGCAAGAACTTATGAGTATCAGAAGATATAAATGCTTATGGCATGACATTTTTGTTGCACTCAGTGATATATTAGTCATTGAATGTTTCACAGTAGTAAATAATGTCATTGGTGTTATTACCTTTATGTGCAACTGTGATTAGGTATTACTCATAGTTTTGAAACTTGTACCTATATATTCATAATTCATACTCATTTAGAACATCCTTTACTTATTAATATGAATGAGAATTCCTATAATTGAATCATGTTCCCTTGTAATCCTGTTAGTGTGCTTTTATTTGTGATCCTTAGACAATTGTTATGATATGTTACATTTGTTACAACATTTATTAAGAAAATGTTTTATGGAAAATAGTAAATAATGTTTTCAAAAATTATATTTGGTAAATTATGTTATTTTAAAACCCCTTACTAGGAATTCGTATGCTCACCCTACATTTTTGTAATAATTTTTTCAGGTGAAAATTTTCAACTGAAGAAGCATGTCAGAAGTAGCTGGTTTCCTAGAACCTAAACCGAATCAATCCTCTGTTTGGGACATGATGTGAAAAATATCAGTGAATGGTTTTTAAAAAAACTCACGCATCACGTTTCAAGGAACCAGAACTGGGTATTATGGAGTCGAGTTTTCACAGTTGGTATCAAAAGATTCAGTTTAGATAACTTTGGATAACCAGAACAAAGCAAAGAAAAATTTACTTTATCATTACTAAGTATGATGTTTTTTAAATTTTCAAATGGTAGACAAATCGAACTTTATATCCCTTCTAAAAAAAATTAGAAACCATAGTGGTTCCGGAATGTTTAGATGGATATAAAAGTTTTGAAACCCTTTTGTTTATCATGTTAATATTTCTATTGTGTGTCTAATTATCATTCCATACTTCAACTTCATCAAGGATCTGGCTTTGAATACTTTCTAGTGATGCATTACCAACTTCCCTTCAGTGGAGGTAAGGGAAGGTATCATGATGGTCTATTCTGATACTTCACCTTGGCCAAAAATATCTTTTCACTAATGAACATCCAAGAAGCTACACAAGAGGGTGACCACTAGGCAGAATACCTTTTCCAAATATTAACCTCTAGTCATCGAGTTAAGGTCATCGACTTCGAAATCCTTGAGGATGAATCTACCCATTTACAATATAGACAACAAGTTCAAGAATATTTCACCCAACTCCATAATCTTCATTCTTTACTTTGTTGTAACTTTAGGTGCCCACACCTAATTAATCCGGACTACCCATGCAATATCTAGATATAAGATATTGATGAGTTTGGAACCACTTTGGGAATCCATTTGACTAGGAATTTGGGAAATCACCAACACTGATGAATCTATTGAAGTGCCATCTTGAAGTACGTTAGTAAATACATTCTCATGCTGTTAGAGTAAGAGAGTTGTTATGTAATACTTTGGGTTTATGAACTTTGAATAACTGAATAATGTTTGTGTTTTGTTACATTATCTTTATTATCTTTTTTTTATAGTTATGTCTCGGCTGAATAAAATGTACCTCATGAAATTTAACAAAGAATACATGAGCTCACCAACCACTCTTCTATCACATCCTACCGAATTACTAGAGATAATAATTTTCAAGACATGCTCTGAGGAATACCTTCCCTTTGAAAACCTGCGAAGAACATTCAAACATCACTACGAGATATCGAACAGTCCAGACATTCTCTGTTCTTGCCAAGGGAATGCATACATCTACCACCGTATAGCCAATGCTCAACTTTCTGAGTATAAACGGAGGGGAAAGTACCATGAAGTTGTTTTCCTATGCTTCACACTTTCCTGAAACATTATAACCAGGGTATGGTTTAAAGAGGCTTCTTTGGAGGGGAGCCTTCACGCATCCAATATGCACCAAACCACGAGATTTAGTTAATATTAACACATCTACGACCTTGACATCCTTATAGAAGAGTCGGTTAAAACATTTCTTTGAGAATTTGTCCATTCAGACATCTATGAACTCTTTACCATTCAAGCCTCCCTCTGGAATCCTGAGTGTACACTGCGTGAGTATAACCCATACTGCCTGACATGTGTTTGGGCCAGGGAAGAAGAAGAGTTGAACACCAAATTGGGTATTCAGCTGGCCACACCTGAGGATCCCCCATGATAGAGGATGTGGTGAAGAATGTCAGAGAGTAACTTTTAGCTTGGTTTTATCAAATAAATTTTGAGGATGCAATTCATTGTAGGGGGGAATTATGTGACGCCCCAAAACTAGTCTTTCATGTAATAGTAATGTTATTGTTATATTTATATATTATCCGAACAAATTTTCAACTTATAAATACCAGACATTGTTTTGAATAAAACACTGATGTGTTTACATTACAACAAGGTCAAAAGAAAACCATAACTACCTATTAGAATTACAAAGATAACACCCAAGGCAACGAACACCCCTGAAGATAATATGGGTCCTTCATATCCATCAAAATGAACATTATTATGGCCAAAGACATTGCATCCACACTAAGCCTCAATGGAAAAATGTGTACCATCTTCACCATGTCGTGTTGAATTTGGAACACCATAATGCTTGGTTTTATATGTCCCCAATTATATTGTTACCTTAGGTGATCATTGTGTTCTAATTGCTATAATTATAGTCATTGTTCATTTGGTGAATTAATTAAAAATATCCAAGTATAATTTAGTTTTATTAAATATTTTTGTTATGAATATAAATTATAATAAACCACCTTATTATGAGTGTTAAAAGTTAAATGGTTTAATATTTTGAACAAAACATAGAGTGATTTTAAAATGAGGTGAGGATTTCAAACACATTTCAAATATTTCAAATATCTTGTAAATGTTTTCATTCCAAATTCATAAACAAGGTCTTTGATAATACTAGAATGGTTTACATATAGATATATTAAATTTTAAGTAATAACATTGTGTTTAAAAAGGAGGTATTTTTTTATCTCTGAATTTGGAAACATGTTTATAAATAATATTAGTTATACTCTATGTCAATGAAAATTATAATTTAATTGGTGAAACTTAATATTTTAAAGTTTAAAATGAAAATCAGGTTTTATAAAAGGTAAGATATTATTTTTATAGTTAAAATGAATATATTTATTTTTCGATAATTCTATGGTTAATTTTGGGAGATGTTTGTTTATAAAAAAATATACCCACCGTTGGCCAGCCCTCTAGTTGGGTCGAAGGAGGCACCACACGCATGGTGGTTGAGACTAGCCCTTTAGCCTCCTCACAGGCTAGCCCATGTGGGGGAATAGCTACCTAGAAGTAAAATATGATCTCACAAGGGAACCAGAGGCACTGTCGTGCAGGGTGGCACGGAGGTGTGGGTGGGCGCAAGAGCGCACCCGTAGAACCAAATACGATGTGGTACCAGGAGGGGGTAGTAATATGGAATAAGGCCCAGAGATTCAAACATATAAAGGGCCTTGAAACCTCCTTTTGATTCATTATGGGATGTGAAAAATATGCCAGGATTGAATCCAGGTTGTTAGATCGCATCAAACGCGATCTGGGCCGTCTGTTTCGATCCAACACTCAATCCTCAGAAACCACGGAATCCTCGTATTTTTTATGCACCATCTGATACAACATGGAACTATTCTCGGTCGTTTGAGATTTTTAAAACACCATGTCAAATATAATCAATTTGATCTATCACAGATCTAATCGCGACCGTCTTCCCTCTTAAATCTCACTGATGCACCCCAACCATCAGATCTAGGCCATATCAAATCATGGTCATCCATTGATTTTTCATTTCTTCTCTTCCGGCGACGTCTTCTTCTTCTCCGCGTGTGCAACACCAGTGCCCTATTCTACTCCCACTTGCATGGATTATCCACACACGCAACTAGTTGATCCTCTTTTCCCTCACTTTCCACAAATACCGACCCCTAGTATTTTTATAAACCAAATCCACCTCAGTTTTTTCAATAGTAGCATTAAAAATTATACATATTTTATATAGTTTATAAGAAACATGTGGCACCCCCATGAACCCCTCGATTCATTCCCCACTCATGCATCTAGCAAACCTCTATAGATAAAATCCCTTTACCCCTCCTCCTCCTCAAACTAGGGTATGAGAATTTATGTTTCCTTTATTATGTTGAAAATTTACATACTTATATATATATATCTATACTCTTGTATGTATAAACACCCTTACGGTTTGGACATACACTCTCCTATACCCGATTCAGGACTTCTGGATTTTGACTTTATGTGGTATTATTAAACCTGAAGCATAATTTATCTCAGGAAAAACTTGTTTACAAACATTATATATATTTGGTTACATATATATATATATATATATGTATATACAACCATATAGTTTTATATAAATCTTAATTATATCCAACATTCATACTTTTAAACATTGAGTGTCAAGTTTAAGTAGAATTTTAAAACATAATGATTATTTTTTGTACAAAACGTTGATATATATATATTTGTATAAATGATTGTATATAATTCCATAGTATGTATAACTCACCTTCTTGACCATTTTTAAGTCTCTCAACATTTGACATCAATGATTTATTGACATTTTCGATAAACATGTCTGTGTCGATTGATTTTGGTGCAAGAACCTTAGGTAAACCCAATTATTCATACAAGTTATATTTTTGATCGAGGTTTACATTTATATAAACTTGTTTATTAAATAAACCTTTTAAATTTAATATTATGATTTAAAATTTAGGTACTTTTGGTAATTAATGTGACTAAAATATTAATGTCATATGGGTATCAATTGGTTTTCGGTTTAAACCCTTTAATACATAATTTGTATGCAGATATGTGAATATATGTGTATGCAAATAAACATTGATCTTCAATGATACATAGATTTTTCCAAGGATTACTAAGAAAGAATAAAACATGTGTTTTCAAATATGTTAAGTTTTTTTGAAACACTACTATTTATATTCACTTGGTTGTATGAAAAATTTACACAACACAAAACCCTGATTGTGGATATTTCAAATATTATACTTGTGATGTGTTTAGTAATTATGGAGAGATCATGAGTATAATATTTGGGCTTTTGAAACATTTATATTCATAGGTATGAATTACCTATATATATGTGTTTGTGTGTGTGTGTGTATTAAATGGTGTTAGTTATGGTTGAATCTCATGACTTCCTTTTTTACCATTATGTATACCATTGTGATGTGTTATAACAAATAATATCAGTAATAAATGTATGATCATTTATCGATTTAATACCCACTTGAAATATTTGGTTTATATTTTCATTGCGAATGCATCCAGGTGAAATTCCAATATGTATTGATTAATAATTTATTAGAATTTTAGGGTTATCATTTTATGTAACAATACTTGAATTTATTTTAGTGAATTAGATGTCATCACATCTTCAAAAATCTACTTATAATAATCACCAGTCAATGACATAGCCATGCATTTGATAATTCTTTAATTAATACATATATGCCTGATTCACTATATATATGTAAATTATTATGAATGTAATTAAAAATTTTATTACTTTTTAAGGAATTTTGAATTAAAATATTTAAAGTGGTATGGTACACGTTGAATAAAATGAAATGAGAAATTAAATATTCAATGTGGTATGGGACATTTTGAATTTACCACCTGAAGTGGCAGATAAGGAAAATATTGTACATAGTAAGTGTTCGGTGGGGTCCCCTATAGCGCCTCGGTGCATCGGTAGTTTTCATGAGACAAACTATGGTCTTGGCTCAAGGCCTTGAAAAAAAGAGTATTTAGGGTATTGGAATGAGGCCTTGATGCTATGGTTATGTTGTCCCACATTATACATCCCCTCATTATGTTTATGATAATTAATTGACTACGTGGATATTCGACTAGTTGAATATACATGGTTAGGAGCCAGTACATACGAGTATCAGAAGAAGTAATTGTCTATTGAAAGATTTTTATGTTGCACTCAGTGATTTATTAGTTAGTGAATGATTCATAGTAATAAATAATGTCATTTATTTTATTACCTTTAAGAGAAACTCAGATTATGTATTACTTTTATTTATTACTCTTGTCCATATATATTCATATGTCATACTTTTTTAGAATGTATTTTACTTATTACTCTGAATGATAACACCTATAATTGTATCATGTTCCCTTGTAATCCTATTATTGTGATTTTATTTGTGCTCCTTAGACAATTGTTATGATATCCTACATGTGATTCATCAATTCTTAGGAAAATTTTTAATGGAAAATCGTAATGAATTTTTTCAAATATCATATTCGGTATATTATGTTATTTTAAAACCCCTTACTCGGCATTCGTATTCTCACCCTCTGTTTTGGTAATAAATTTTATAGGAGATAGTTTACAACTGAAGAAGCATTTTATAAGTTTCTAGTTTCCCGAAACTTGAACAGAATCAATCCTCTCTTTGGGACATGATCTGCAACATATTAGTGCATGGTTTTCTTAAAAAAAACACATCATGTTTCAAGGAATTGGATCTGGGTATTCTGGAGTCAGGTTGTCACAATGTTGTACTAAAGATAATGTTTTTATGTAAAATATGATTGTCTCTATCTTTTATCAGGAATCTATTTTATTCAAAAACCTTGTTTTCAAAAATGATTTCAAAATATCATTGAATCCCATTTTCATGGAAAAATGATTTTAAATTGTTTTATAATTTTAAATTCTTCCTTTGATATTTTCGAAATATATTTTTAAATAAAAATGTTTTTTAAATGTTTCATTTTTTAAAAATCATTTTTCAATGTAGAAAAGATATTTTCGTCCAAAAATGTTTTTTAAAGAATAAAAAATGTCTAAAATCTTTGATAATATTCATTGGTAATACTATGGAATTTATAGGGAAATTATTCAATGATTCCATTAATATTATTTCTTATAATGGATGATGTTTTTATGGAATGATTTTGATGAAACTCATTTATCTTTCAAGAGATATATTCTTTTGAAACCCACTTATTTTCACTAGATAGGTTTTTGATGAAATGATTACGAAACCTGTATGTTTCACAGGTTATGACATGATTACATTTTTATAATACCCATTCCAATTTATGGGTTACGATATGGTTAATTATAATCTTCTATTTTATGTATGTATGATTTCACTATGAGATGAATGAGACATATATATCACACTAATACATTGAATAAAGATTTATATCTCATGAGATAAATTAATAAGGTCCTCGGAGTGAACCTTCACTGCTAATATGGGAATATGAGTAAACCATGACTACCAAAAAGGGATGATGAGTGATATCATGTTACTAAAATGGACATGAGAGTGAACCATGAATACAAAGATGGCATGGGGTGTAAACCCATACAAATAAGATGGTTTTGGATGTGATTACTTGGATAATATGGAAATCATATTATATGCTTATGTGCCTACAACAATTTCATGTTTTATTCATATATTATGCTTTCATGGATTGTGTTCATTATTTTCTTGTGATTCATGTCTTATTAATTGATACTATTTATTACATGATTTTTGTATATTATCTTTGATAGATATGGTATGATATTCTATTTTTCATGATCATGATCTCAAAACATTATTCTCATGATTATTCATACATGCCTCCCTTATTTACCCTTACTAATCATTTTATCTCACCCCTTTTTAGGATTCCATACACAAGTTATAATTATATTTATTTTGTTTTATGTGTCTAATAAGGGTGCTTGTAAAGAAGACCCTAGTGGAGGATAATGTAGCTAAATTAGGTATCAGTTTTTATGTTTCCAGGTTTCCAAAGGCACTAGACTAGTATAGTCTTTGAGAATCCATTTCAATATTGTTTAATTATTCTGCAAAAGTTGTATAAGTTATTGAATGAAAATATAGGGTTGTTATACACTGGGTGTGAAAATGACCCTTTAAAAAAGGTCTATGGGTAAGACGACACTCCCTAGAGTAACTCATTACCACATATTAGGAATCCTAGTGAAAACAATTACCCAACAATAATAAGTATAGAATAAATTCTAATCCTCGTGGATTGATCCATGCCTCATTATCTATCTCTACATATTTTACCATATTAATATCATTCATGGTAATTTCAACTATAAAACCAAAAATATATGATTTCAAAACAATTATATTTAAAAAACCAAGGGGATAAATCCATTTACAAATCCTTATCCCCAACAACTGAATTTTATCCAAAACATTTTCATGATAGAACTAAATTTAGAAATCAATTTAAAATAACAATAAAGAATGCTTCATAACATAAAGGTGAATTATGAAACTATTACCATTAAAACAATTTCAATTCAAACCCACGTTGTTAAAGAACTAGATAAGATAATGTGAGGGCCTTGATAATAGAAAATAGATCATCGATCCTGAATCCTGAATTCCAAATTAAAAATATACAAATTAATATGTTCTATATTGAGAATCTCTTAAGGTAACACTTAAATCCAAAATTAACCTTCAAGACACCTTGATGACTAGGTATTTGATCCATAGATAGAAAAAAGAGGAATTAGAAAAATAATGAGATCCATGATTAAAATATAAAACAACATACCAGGAGAGTACTATGGATTTTATGAACACATTGATATACTAAGGAGCTGAGATGAGAGATCCAAGAACACCACCAGAGATCCAGCAAGTCGAATGTGTAAAATTAGGATCCAATATGTTATATTAAGAATTAAAATATGTGTTTATGGTGGGTAAAACCCAAAAAAACCCCCCTCACTTCAACAACCCTGAACACCACCATTGATGGTTAGTGGACCTCACTGGCTAGTAGTTGGGATAACTGTAGATCTTCTATCAATAATATCAATTTAAATGTTGCACAAATTACCTAGGACACCTCTTGAACACTTAAATAATTAATAAAACCTCACCCTTGACCAATAATTCCATAAAAAATAAATAGAAACACATGGAACAAATATGGAGTAACTAAAGGGATGATATAGATAAGAACATTATTGGTTTAGATAATAAAAAAATAATGTGATTTTATAGTCAATGGGGGGTGGAATTCCATAAAAAAATTCTTCATCCAGATGTTTTATATCGGGACATTATCTTCCAAAAAGATTATGGTTCGATAATTTTTTATGAAAATTTTGTTTTTTTAGTTTTACGAAAATATTTATTCATAATTTTTCCAAAAAATAAAAAGGGTGATATTTAATATATTTTAGTTTTATTTTTAAATGATTATTTTATTTTTAGTTAACATTGGGTCGTCAAATGTTTTTTTGTTTCAAGAGAAAATTAGTTAGATATGGAGTTTAGGAATACTCACTTATCTTGTTAAGAAACCATAAATAAAAATTCATTTGATGCTATATTTATCTTCATGTTCTTTACTCCATGAAGATACTCATCATTGAAGTTGAGTTATTATGATTTTTTATAATGCTTGATAAATAAAAGTTCAAGATTAGATATCATGGAGTAGTAACTAGTGGTAAGTTACACAAGTATGACGAAAATGGAATGATTATAACGTAAGTATGCATTTGAAGATATCTGGTAGAGGAATTAATAAGATATTAATAGTTAATATGATGTTTAAATTGTGAGGTGAAGAAACTGAAATATTTAAAATGTTTAAATATATCAAATCATCAATTTCCTACAGAATGAAGGATTCTATCTAAAGTTTTCATTTGATAATGGATAATAAGATAGGGATGTTTTTACATCAGATGAAGAAATATATAATAGAAATTAGACATAAATGTAAAAATTCATATCTATAATCAATCAGTCTCATCCATCCAAAAAATGTACACCTAAACTATCCAACCAAATGTCTGAAGGGTATTCATGATCCCCTTATTCTTGTAACTAGTTTCAAGCATCACAAGAACACATATGGGAACGATATTTTCAAAAAATAAAATTATAAATATAGTAGAATTATTATAATAAAAAACATTCATGAACCCTACATATATCATACATCATGCCAAAACAAAAATGAAAAAATAGTTAACATAACATCAAGACTAAGAAAATAGTTAAATAGCAGTAAGCACCAAAAACCTCCCTCACCCTCTAAATACCCCTTAAAGGTGAAAAAAAACTAACCTAAAATGGATTTTTATCCCCATCTAGTAGATATTGATAACCTTTATCCAAATAAATCAATAGAAGTAATAATTGGAAGAGGGGAATGAAAGTAAAGGGACACATGTAAGAGATTTTAAGAAAACTAAATATGGGTCCTAAAAAATCATGGAATGGGAACCATAGGAAAAATGAACTAAAGTAAAATTGACCTCAATAAATCAATGACCATTAAAGAATCCCAATAAATAAATATAAATAACTAATGATTAAAATAATAATATAATTTTTATCAAAAAATAACATATTAAGACTCATCTTCCTTCTGAATTAATGGAAATCCCCCAGTAAAAGTGTTTATAAAATTTTAAGCCCAAAAACAAAATTAAAAATACTTTTTCATGATTTGTAAAACCAAATAAATAGTGAGCATTCTAAAAACTATCCTTCTTATAAAACATGAAAATAATTTTCAGAATTATAAATTTAACATTTTAAATGAGGGAAACAATCCAAAATGCATTCCCTCATTTTCCAAATCGTACCATAAAATTCAAATTTCCATGAACCATTCCAAGGAATATCATTTTTCATTAAAACAAAAAACGAAATAGCCAAAAAATCCTTTGGAAATATCATTTTAAACCCATTTCAAATATTTTCATTTTAATATAATCCAATAACACACATGATGATTCTATAAAAGTTACATAAAATGAAAATAACAACATAAGTCAAGTCATACAATGTCAAATCTCAATAACAAAAAATCCAACTTTTCAACACATTAATAACATAAAAAGTAGAAACCCCCATGATAAATATAAAATGATGGAGGAAAAACATATCATAAATATCATTATGAAACACAATACGGACTAATTAGAAAAGTAAAAGACACTCATAGTGGACCAACCTTCGTCCAGTTAACAATCAACAACCATCATCTGGATGACTCTCACCTAGTATCATTGGTGAACTCATTCACCAGGTATTACATACAACTAGGTTAAAATCATCATCATGAATATAAACAATCGTAGACATGTCTTATGACCTCTCTCTTAGTAGTATAAGTTCCCTCATTGACATATAAAAAGGATATGGGTCGATTTCAATATAATTTTCCTCTTATGAAAATAATAAATCCCAATGTATAACAACAAAATCGGCTCATCCCATGTCCCATGATTTTCTTATAATGATTCCCAATTCATTAGCATAGTATGAGTTATATATCAAACATTCATCACCTGAATAGACTTAACTATCATCAATAGAAATTTGTTCTTGAAAATGGAACAAAAATTCAACTAATCATAATCATTATACAAGTTACCAACTATGAATTTCATTTATTACTTGTTGCATATAAATTTTTATATCCCTTTGCAAAACCATTTTTAATCCAAATTAGAATCCAAAATGGAAGTCATAAAAAAACACAATCACCACTCAAGTAAATAACCATTCTATTTCAGAAAAAACAACAAAATTTAAATAAAAAAATCATTAATAAATTGGGAACACCACTTTAAAAATCAAATTTGGATTTAAAACAAATGAACACATTTTTTCCTTATTGAAAATCGTCCATTAAATTTGATCAAATATGAAGAATGTATTAAATACCTATTTTCTTCAAATCACTATTTTTTATAAACTTTCTCTCACTTAAAATATGTACTCAATAATAACTATGATTTAAAAAATATTTAAATCCCATTTTGTAAATCCTAGTGGAAATTTAAATAAACTTAGTCATGTGACCTAATTATAGGAAAAAATTTTAATCCATGAGAATCGAAACCACAAACCAATAAGGAATTATAGATACTTTAAATTTCATAATTAAAATATTAGGAATGCTTGAAATAATTTTTAAGGAGCCTTTCATAAAATTTCTCAAACTAATTCCATGAATCCTAGGCCCATAATAAGTTCTAAAGTCAATTTCAACACAAAAACAAGACCACTATGAAATATAATAAGAATATACGTTTATAATAAATGATTTTGAAAAATCAAAGCATTTTATAAATTGTAAAAAAATTAATTCCACATAAACATCTACCTCAAATAGTATTGAATGGGATGAAACAAACCAAAATGCATTACCTTTGGTTGAGGATGATGAAACATGCACAAATCCAACCTGAGATTCAGATTTCATTCCATAAAAATGGATGAAATTTGAAAATACTAGGTTAACCCTTGGATATATAGATTTTATGAAAAAAATAAGGTGATTGAATAAAAAGAAAAATTCTATAATAAGGGTGGGTGAGGTGATGAACATACCTTGAGGTGTCAACCAATAATTTTGATGGAATCCGGTAGATACAAAACGGGGAGTGGAGCTCAGGATCAGGGTGAATGAAATAATGTAGAGAAAGGGGTTGTAATTTCATGTGATGTAATAGAGATGGGATTGGGGAAAAGTAATTGAGTAAAAAATATATGAAAAAAAATAAAAGATTCAGAACATTGAATAATGTGCACAATTTACCAAACCATACACTAATTTTGTTTCCCTTTCTGTAAAAGTACAAAATTTTCACATGGTTACCCTTATCCAAGTCAAAGAACTGAGCTTATTATGCTCATTTTGTGTGAATCAACATTTCCTTGATGATAAACCCCTATGCATGGTCAACACACGATTACTTCTAACCATGAGAAAAAAAACTATAGCTAATGCCTTTAAATTGTTTGAATAAATTTCGAAATTTTTTATAACACCCCACAGTTAAAAATTAATTAAAATAATTAGTTATTTGAAACCACTTTGAAACAGTCAGTGTCACGATCTATTAATCATATAAATTTTTCCCCTATAACTTAATTGGTCAAATTATTGGTAAAAGGTTACTGAATTTCTAAGGAAACTCCCAACAAAATCAAAAAATATCAAGGATCAAAATGTCCTCTAAAAAACTGATCCAAAACATGAATCAAAAAAATTAATTAAAGTGTGAGAGAATGATTATTGTCTCCCTAACAAAAATAAATCAATAAAATTATGGATAAACCATAAAATTCTTACCATGGAATATAATAATGTCACCAAGAGACCACATTCCCAAAATCATACAGGGGAATCACCAAAAATTACCAACAAAGGCAAAATAATACAAAACTATAAGGACATAACTACCATGGGAAACATCCCAAGGGTTAAAAAAGGGGATCACTAAAAATCAATATTTCCAAAAACCAAATATTATAAGAAAAGGTGACAAGATTAACTAAGAAATAGTTGTGCATTATCATAAGGGTCACATATGTAATATAAGGGTGTTTTAGATCCAATTACATCAAATAAAATACCATGTAAAATTTCAAATAAAGAAGAACCTGGTGGCATATATGTCCCAACCTGAACTAAAACTACACCCTGGGTGTTCATAAACATACCCTAGGTTCTTCCAATATTCAAGGAACATGCTCTAAAATATAAAAAATAGAACTGTCCCTCTGTATACTGTAAATGAGGGTATTCAAAAAAATTATCAACATATTCGGAATTAACAATACCAAAATGGAACATCACATAAAATGGGAAATAAAATAATAACATATGAAATAATGATCCAAATAATCATCATTAAATAATAGATCTAAAAACTATGAGCATAAATCCTGAAATAGTTCTACATATAAAATTTAAAAAAAACTAACCCCTGAATGATAAACAAAATAGATGTCAATCTACTACTAAACATAAAAAAGTGTTCAAAAGAGAGATCCAATAATATAATTGAACCCCATGAATACAATTATCAACCAAAATTGATGGATCCTAACCACTAGACCCAATAATCTCAAAAAATTCATGAAGTTTAACTACCACAAATAATATCAAACCACAAAACTATAAGAATGAAATGATGTATTTCACTCCATTATAATCATAGATAGTGTTAAACGGAGGGAGGAAGAACCCCTAAGATGAATGCTCTACTTTGACACTGGACCTTTCTATGGGGAGGGAAAAACATCGATCAAAATGAGACATTGAACTATATATAGTCATGTCCATAAAATAGAAAAACTCATTAAAAAACAAAAGGGACCAAATAGAAAAAAAATATTTACTAAAATTTTTTTTTTAAAAAATCTCATTTTAGAAATACAATGTACTAGAAAAATTCGGCTTTCATTCATTCGAAACTAAATAGAAAAATATTTGAAAATTCAAACCCCATGTCATATCCCCAATTCGATAATTTTAGAACATTTATTAACTAATTTTAAAACTATAATCGCTTGTTTTCATACCCAAACACCATTTTATGATTTAAAATAATGTACACAATATTAATTTTTAATAGTTTCAAATCACTCATCTTTTATAAAACATAGCAACCATGGTAAAATCCTATTTCAAAAACATCATTTTCCCTTAATGAGGAAAAACATTAAATAAAGAACCCTGAACATTATTATTGAAAATAGTCACATGTAAATATTTTTCTCAAGTTTACAATGTTAAAAACATATTTCATAATATTTTATGAAACCAGACTCATTTTAAAAAAACACTTAAGGACCAATTTTAAAACCAATAAGAAAATTTCTCTTGAAAACTATTTTTCACCTACGCAAATGAATTTCACATCAGATACACAATACCATAATAATATTAATAATACAATACTCAACAAAAATCCAATGATGACATCATCTGAGAAGTCCAACTATGACACTTATGCCATTTCCCTCTCACATGCACTTGGATATCCAGCGGTCAATTGATCTAAAAAAACAAGGGTGATAAATCAATCCTAACTTGGAACATGGTTGAAGACCAAATGGTAATCATGAATTATCCCCTAAAGTGTTTTTATGTCATGATTTTGGTTGTAGTATAATATTTTTATGCCCTACAAACCAACCACACTTCCTAACTTCCTTCTCTGTCACCATCCCAAAACATCAACTATGACCCAAAAGGAAAATCAATCCATAATGAAGAGTTCCAAACACCACTTCCGTAGGAATCATCCAAAATCTAGAAATTCCATAAAATGACAACCCAGAATCATGGAAAAACCTAATTTCCCATGGAAACATGAGGATTAGGATAAGAAGGCGCTTGTGACACTCTCCTTATGCATACATCTCGATTACTAACAAATCCAATCTCGATTTCACCATGACATCCCAAATAAAAAAGGAAATTGCAATTGTGTATGATTCTATATAAAATATTAACCAAGAATATGATAACATTTTGTAATGAACAAATATGGGATGTCCTAGTAACATATTCCCAAATCAGCCTTCAAAATTCCTTAATGGTGTTCCTGATTCCATATATGGAAGGATGTTCCTAGGTATCATAGGACCAAACTTAAGGATAGTTTCTCCTATTAATATGAGTAATATATTAAATTATGAATATAATAAAAAAAATTCATTGCCCATTCATATATAGAACATTAGTGCCAAGATAAAAATTCATGAATAAGAAATCTAATATCAAAACTATGAAAATAGTGAAACAGTAGAAAGCACAAAAAACTGTTGGAAATAAGGTTTTTCTTTGATGAAAAAGGACAATGGTTTGTGTTTATTGTCAATCCTCTCATGTATGATCAATTATATTTCAAGGAAAAGGATAATATAGTTCAATTCGTAAATTTTTTTGAAGGTGATGTTGTTTCCCAGTGATTGAAAAAAAATTTAGGTCCAAAATTTGGAAATGGAAAGCATTACAAAATGTGGTTTTTAAGGCCTTAGGAAATTATGGAAACTGAATGAGTTTTGTAGATATGGTCTTCATGAAGTTTGTTTTTTGAAGAAAATGAATATTGTGAAGTTTTGCTCTGTGATTACGAGAGTTTGATCTCTGAGGTTCATGAGAGGTATTCTTCTAGAATCAAAATTTCTATTATAGGGAAAAGGAATGGTTTTTGTGAAGACTTGCATGAGGATTTCCATGAAAAGGAGCACTATTATTTGAGATAGTGTTTCATTGTTGTTATGATGAGCTCTGCACACCGGAAATTTTAGTAGGTCTTTGCGAGATGGAGGAAGCACCACAAATACATTTTGACCAATACAAGTTTCGCACCCGAAGAAGTAGAGATCCATGTTATCTGGTGCCTATAAATAATAAGTTATCCCTCTTCATTACAAATTATTTTTGAGTGAGAACAACCGTGGTCATTGTGACTTTACAAAGCAAGGGGTACCCTGCGATGTAGGTTGTTGTATGTGTGATTAATCTTTGTGAAGAGACATTTAATGTCTTGAATAATGACAATGAATCTAAATCAAATGAGATTAGTGAATATGAGGAGTTCTGTGTTGGATCCGAGAGCTTCATGAAGTAGGTTTCTCTATGAGGATGTGAGCTTTGTGAAGTGTTGTTCTCTATGAGGCAATAATCTCTGAGAAGGATGTTTCTCTGTGAGGTGGTGTTCTCTACGAAGTTTTGTGCTTTGATTAGGGGATTTTTGAAGGGCTATTTTGATTATAAGTGTTGAGTGTTCCAAGATTTCAGTGAGCATCTAATCATGTATCTAATGGAAGTAGTGTATCGAGTCAGATAGAGAAAAGACATCAATGAAAATATGTTAAAGCAACCTTCATGTCGTTAAACTGAGTTAGACTTCTCTCATAGTAGTGATCTTGGGGAGTTTATGGAAGTGTTCCAAGGGAAGCTGTGATCCATCCCTGAAATCTTATAAGGGCAGTGTGCCCGACATAGAGTGACTGTGACCAAACTCTTGTCCGCCACAACTGGTGATGATTAGTGGATTTTGGTATGACCAACACACTGGCAGCGTAGATTCCTTGGATACAATACTGGAAAACTAACCTATACCAACATTTTGGAACTGTTGGTATAGGCTTTCAAACCGTTGATATAGCCTATACCAATGGTTTGGAGAACAGTTTCCATGTAAGCCATTGGGATAGGTCTATACAAACGGTTTTCCCAAAACCGTTGGTATAGACCTATCCCAACGGTTTTGGAAACTGTTGGTATAATTAATATTAAAATCTATACAAACGGTTCCATAACCGTTGGTATATGTATTTCAAAAAAATAAAAATTTCATCGGATTTTGATCCTAGGACCCCTAGTTTATCAGTGAATGACTTAACCACTAACCTAAAATGGTTATGGAATCATTGGTATATGTATTTCAAAAAAATAAAGCATTCGCTGGAATTTGATCCCAGGACCCCTAGTTTATCATTGAACGACTTAACCACTAACCTAACATGACTTTTGTAAAAATAATAACATAATTATATATATGTATTCTCATAATTATTTTATATTTTTATTTATATAATGTTTTGGTTAAGAAGAAATGATAAAAAATCAAAGTACCTATACGAACGGTTATCACAACCGTTGGTATAGGTTTTGATTTTGGATTTTGTTTCTGGGTGCAAGGTTGATGTATGGGGGACCTTTCCCAATGGTTTGGCCAAACCGTTGGGAAAGGTGTCCACAAAGTGGACCTATCCCAACGGTTTTCCCGAACCGTTGGGAAAGGTGGCCTCAAAGTGGTATTTTCCAACGGTTTGGCCAAACTGTTGGGAAAGGGAACCTATACCGACGGTTTTTACAAACCATTGGTATAGAAGCGTTGGGAAAGCTCATATTTCCAGTAGTCATATTACCCTTTGTGGTGAACCTAGTAAATGTGTTATGTTATATCCTTACTTTCATTTGACTAAATTATTTAACAGGTTCTTTGTAACATGAGAACAAGATCCAAAACATTAGAAATAAAAAGTTGACACCCAGATTCACCACTCCCCTCTCGGGGTATTCTGGGGTCCTTCAAAAACCTCACTCACCCTTCAAACACCCACACCTTCAAGGAATTTATTCCAACTTTCAATGGATTTTCTACACCCACCAACAGATATTTCTACCCTCCATCATATAAATCTATAAAAGGACTAATTGTCACAACAAATATCATGTAAATGGGCACACAATAGACAATTTTTGAAAATTAAATGAAGATCCTTGTAAATAAAAAAAAGGGAACAACAGGTCAAATTAAGTAAATTAAAAATTGGACTCAATATATCAACACTTTCAAGAGAGACTCGATAATGAAAGAACAAGAAACTTAAACTGAAATAATAATATATTCATGAGTACAAGACAACTCTGTGGGACACTACTGCATAAAAAAACTATGGAAAATTCATATTAAGATAGTTTCTAAAATTCTAGTTGGAAAATAAATTATAAAATGGGTTTCTCGATGATTTTTAAATCTATGTCACAAGCACAAATTCAATTAAATATCGATTTATAAATAAAAAAGGATATTTAAAAAAATAATTAATATTTGAACATTTATAAATCAAGCCAAACCACTTTATCCATTTTTATAAACCGTGCAATGAAAATACCATTTATAAAAACCATTCTCATGAAAATCCCATTTCATTAAAACTTATAAATAAATACCAAAAATTCATTTAAAAATCTTACTTTCAAGCCATTTCAGAATAGCATGTTTTAATGTAATCTAAAGACACACATGATGATGGCATACAAGTCACAATAAAGGAAATTAACAAAACCAGGATGGTCATACAATGTCAAAGATGAATCATAAATAATAATAAAAGTCAAAACATGTATACAATTATAAATAATAAATTCACATTATTAATATACATTAAATAAATCATAAGAAACCACACATATCATACGTAAATGACACTAGGAGTAACAAGATAGGTAAGTGATGTGAAAATTCAACCTAATACCGATAGGTTTAGGGGAACACATATGTCAACTGAACCAATCTCACCTAGTCTCATAGGTGACACCCCACTATCCAGGTATTACATATAACTATGGTAGAATCATAGTTTCATTATATCAACTATCATTGACATGTCAAATGACCTGACACTTAGTTCCGAAGGGTCCCTTATGGAATAATAAAAAGGAATTATGTTTCTTTCAATATAAGTGTTGTCTAAGAAAAATAAAAAATCCCAATGGGTAGAACTACAATATAGTCTTCACACCTCTAATGATACCCTTATAAAGATCCCAAATTAATATTCACAACATGAATAAAACATCAACCATATTTTACATAGATAAACATAACCATCTTCAATAAAGAAAGGTATCTTGATAAGTTTATAAAAATTAAACCAATCAAGATCACCATAAATAATGCTAATTGATCCCCCCATTTAATACACATTGAATATAAATTTCAAATGCCTTAGAAAATTTTTTTTAATCCAAATTAAAAACCCAAAATGAATTCAAAAACACCAAAACACACAATCACAAATCAAATTAATATCCATTCCATTTCAGAAAAAAACACACCATTTTTAAATCAAAAATACCCCTTCAACCAGAAGGGAATCCCATTTTAAATATAACATTTTTCTTAAAAAAATGAGAATGTTTTTTCTTAGAGAAATTCATCCTTATCATTTTATCAAACAAAAATAATGTAAAAAATACCCCTTCACAATAAATAAAGAATTTGTTATAAAATTACACCCACATAAAAAATGGACCCAACATATAGTATTCAATAAAAAAATATTTAAATTTAATTTTGAATATCTAAGGAGGAATTTATTGAACTCTAGGAATTCCACCAAAGTCCCTAAAATTTGTTAAATCATTTGAAATCCATAAAAAACAAAAAATTCATGATGAACTCTTTTATTTTTATAATTAAATATTTCAAAAACTTGAAAAACATATATTTAAATACCCTTTATGAACACTTCACAAATACTTGGCATGTGTCCAAGATCCATGAAATTCACTGAAATCAGATGAAACACCAAAAAAATTTAGCTATTTCATATAAAAATATTTTAAACTTATAAAAAAACCAATTTTAAAAATCATATCAATTAATAAAATTTAAAATAATGGGTTTCATAGAAATATCTACCTCAGATGGTAGAGGGATAACATAAACGAACTCAAACACTTCGTCTTCAGTGTATGATTCAAAAACACTCGTGAATCCAAATCAAGATACCAATAGAATTCTCTAATGGTGGGATAAATCCAAAAACATGGTAAACCATTGATCTGGGGTTTCTTTGAATGAACAAGGAAACATGTAGAGGAGAAAAATGATATAATAAAGGATATAGAGGGAGTAAGAGACCTTACATCTAGGTTTCGACCGAGAATCATAAAGGAATCTTTTAGAAATGGCATGGAGAGGGGATCCTGGTAGAGGGGTGGCATACTGTATTGAAATTAGAAAGGTAGTGGAAGAATCAAGTAATAAAAGGGATATGGGATAGGGGAAAATGAAATAAGGGACAAAAAATATGGAGGAAAAATAAAATAATGATTTAAACACCCAAGACAAGATGCATGGTTTAGGAAGATGGATTTCTAAATCATACACTAAACATGATACTCCTATATGACTATAATAATGAAATAATATAGTTAACCCTAGGAGAGTAAGACAGTTGATCTAAATATGATCAATCTATATGACTCAATATTTCCCCAATTACAGACTCCCATGAATGGTAAATTTATGATTACTTCTAACTCTATGATAACCATGAGAAATACTTATACACTTTAAATTTTTATAATTATGCCCAAAATTTTTTGGAACCCAAAATAACTAAAAAATAATTAAATTAACTAATTATTTTATCCAACCATGAAACAGAGTGTGTTGCAAAAATAAAATCAAGATGTATAATTTCTAGCGGTCAAAATAATGTTTTATAAAATATCAAGATGTAGTAAAGTTCACCATTATATTGGATATGGAATTATAAAGTACATCAGATAAGGAGAAATGATGGTCATTGAATTATCTAGGATGAGATTAGAAAGTTAAGATGAATGGTTAAAGATCCATCAGATGTATAAGCATAGAATGTAGTAATTAAATGTCATTGGTGGGATGATTAAATAGAGTTTTACTCAATTGAGAATTGTGAACCAATATTAATATGATGTTTGAGAAGAGGTACTATGTCCAAATGAAGGCATACCCTTTTAATGGATAATTCAATCTGGATAAATATATTTAAGTCCATCAGATAGAGGAATCATGTGAAGATCCCTGGACATGGAATGGTTGAGTTTACAGAACTAGGTCAATCAAACAATGTAGATCTGATAGAGGATATTCAGACAGAATAGTACCCAATAGAGAATTTTAGGTTATGGAACCATATGTTCATTCACTAGATGGATTTCTGAATAACATTAAATAAATTTTTTAAATTACTTCAGTATAAAAATAATAAGTTGTTCTCACAATTTTTTAATCATTACAAGGATTTTGGAAGGTTTATGAAATCTGTTGGTGTTGAATTTTTAAGAATCTTCTTGGAGGTTTTAGAGGACTTGAAAATAAAATAAGGAAGTCGAGATGAGTGGGAAATTTTGAATTGGATTTTATGGGATCTTGTATTATCCCCTAGAATTTCTGATGGATAGTTCATATATAAAGGGTTGAAGTCATTGTAAAATTATATACTGTTGTTTCCCAAAAAAGGAATGGATGTTTTGGTGGAAATTAACTACATATAGCTACAACACATATAGAAGAATATATAATGTTTTAGTCGCATGATTTTCTAACCTAGAAATATATTGGTTGATGAAGTAGAAACACAAAAGACATAAGTGTTGTAGATAGAGGGTTATCATTCAAATATATTGTTCATAGGTATCTAAATAGATTTCAATAGATGTGTTTGAATCATATTTTTGTGCATTCGAAGAATTCACCCTTGTAAGTATGTTTTAAAATTATGAAAGTTCAATTTAATCGTCCATATCCTATATCTAATCTTGTGTATCACATGCATAGTTAATCTTAATATTACATAGGCTTCATGATTATTAATTTAAACATATATATATTTTAGTTACTCATATGTCGGATTCACACTTTATTGCTTGATCTTAAAAGGTTTTTATTTTTTTCATTCATTCTTATGTAATCTTGTTAAATCCAAATTTAATTTTACATAGTGGTTGTTCATATGGAGATAATACTACACACGTGAAAATTAAACTTATGGATTCCTTTCAATTATTTATTTATTCTTACGCATTAATTGGATCATCTATTCCATGGAAATGTGAAATTACTTACACATACTGATTTTCAATAGAGTTAATGTTATGTATTATATGGTTACATTACATTCAGTATAATTTAAGGAATTTTTTAAATTTTCACTTCATCTATATATTTCATATCAATTTTTTCCAGTATTTTATATTATTTTCCAACCAAGATTAATCATAAAAAACATCAATGTAGTATGATCAGTTTTAAATTCATTTTATTTCAAAAAATTAATAAATCTATCAAATTAAAATGATTCCAAATTAATAGATATTCATAAGAGATAATAAAATTATACTTTATACCCAAAAATTCCTAAAAATTAATTTATAAATAATGTTAAAGGAATAAGATGAGTTTAATCTCAAAAAAAATATAATTAATTAATTTAATTTATCATATATGCATCACTAAATCATTTCCCTTTGAGTGTATTGAGATTCGGGCCTTGACAGTACCTTATTCATTCTTTGAATAAATTAATATTTTTTCCTTTTATGGTTTATTAGATATCTTTTCTTCATTTTATTCTATTATTTCATGGTTTTTTCTAGAATCCTTGATGTTGACATGTTGGGAGTTATATGCCTCTTTAATAAATTGATATAACCCATGGATATTTCATGTTTTAATCTGATTTTTCAAATCTATAAAATTTTTCGGTGATAACATTGAAAATTATTTATAAATTATTTTATGTTTTCCCTTTATTTGGTTTGTTCAATATTTTATGATTTCATTATAATATAAAGATTCTACACATAAGATATTATGAAACATCAAGTGTTGGTTTAAAATATAACAATGTTTTATAATGAAATTATGAAAATATTTTTATTAAATGCGAAGATATAAATTTTAAAGGATTGTAAAAGTGATGTTTTGGTTTATATAAAGTACTTTATCATGTATGTTGAAATTTTCTCAACATTCCCCTTTTTCGACTATTATTATATATTTATAACTGTATCAATGGAGGTTGAATTATTAATCAAAGAGGAATATTGAATGTAATTGCTTCTAAATGATTAAACCCTTTGATATAGAGAAACTATATATTAATCATTGGGCAATTAGGATGGTCTCTTAGACTAGTACATATAGTAGGTGATGAACTAACACTACCTATCCCTTATTTTACATACTATAAACTCTCATCCGACTATTTTAAACTTACTATGAATCCCACTCAGTTTATTTACATTATTTCATCACTACTAGTCAGTATTTCAAAATGGATAGTGGATTTTATAGATAATTTTGGATTTCTATATAACTAGTGTCTTATAGTTAGTAGGATATATATATTATCATGGTCCTAGATTGTGATTTTTAAAAATGATCTTTTCTTCCCCACATTAGTTCCTTGTGTTCATTCCCATGATTACAACTTTCAATGAGATAAATATTAAAAATATTTTTAATTATAGTTTTTTAATTCTTATGTGTCTAGCTTTACTTTTTTCTTTCTAAAACGTTGATAATAAATAATATTTTAACAATTTAAATTACAAAATGTGATTATCATTTTTTACTTTTCTAATCATATAGAAATACCATACTAATTAAATATATTTCAAAATAGCATGATAAGATTACCATTATATAGAATTTTTATAGAACCCTTCTAGTAAATTCCTATTGGTTATGTGTAATCCTGCCCCATTACATATGCACTTATGTAAATATATAGAATTTTTCCATGTTTTTATGTCAAGTGATGCTATATTTTCATGCATGGTTTTGGTCATTGGTGGGAAGGTGTTACCACTTGATCCAAAAAGATGGTTCAGTGGTGGTCCATGGAGGATCCCTACCATTTAATCCATAAGTGTTTTTTATTGTTTTGTTACATTGTATTTATGTATTTTTATTTTTTGATATATAGAATTTCCATTAATGTTTATTTTCCAAATGTATTATCACATTTTAATAAGAAAATAAACATTATAGATAAATTGAACGTGAGGAAAACTATTCCCCCATGGTGTAAATTCAACCCTCGCCACATTTTGATAGCCATGGATAATTAGGGGGGATACACATGAGGTTAGTAGTCATACAACTCAAATTCATGGTACGTTCAGGATGGTTTGTTTCATTGTACATGGGATGTTCTTATTTCTTTGGATGGTCATACTTGTTATTGTTGCACACACCAACAAGTGAAATCATGAATTTTTCTCAGTCACTAAATTTCTCTTCATGTTCGATTTAAATATGATTTCTTTGTATTATTTGCATTAACAATACCAAAAAACATAGTGTAAGAAAAAGTAATCACAGTGGGAAACCATATAGTCCTGAATAATCATTTATTGGATATCGAAATACTGAAAAATTATTTTCAATCTATGAAATATTATTTTTAATCACGGTAATTCATATTCATCTTTAAATTAATTCATTTATAATTTTAGGTAAAGAAAATGTGAATTATCCAAATCATATTTGTTGGGAGTGTTAAATCAGGTACATAGTATATACCATTTTTATTGAAAATACTATGTGAATTAAGATTTCATTTTTTTAAACGTTATGTCATTTTAGTGATTCAAGGAGGATGTTAATATTTTTTCAAACACTAATAATTTGTTAAGTGATCTTAAATTCCAATAACATATTTTAAGGAGTTCTCACATTTTTTATAACAAGTGAAGCTCAGGCATTCTGTTTTAATGAATGAGTATTTAAAGAGGAAGCCATGAAGAAATATGTGTTTATATATATGTTTCATTAATTATTTTTATGTGATGACCTATTAATATGTAATATTATTGAAATATGAGTAGATCATGATGTGAAGAAGATACCATGAAAAATATAGGCAATTTCATGAAAATGTTCTAGTTTTTTTGGAAAAAAATATTCCTATATAATCTATACATATAATATATGTATTTATATTGAGTTTTCTTTATAATAGAAAGATAAACCGCCTAATTCCAAGGATAGCTCATGATATGACTCATCAGAGACCCGGAGGTCAGTCACGCCCAAGAGAACCAGCACGATTAAACCATGGGCAATTGTTAGGGGTGAGACCATGTATAAGGCTTGAATATAGTGCATGGAAGTTGTAGAACCAACACCATGTTGGGGGGTTTGGTATGCATTGAGATCTAGCATGGGGCAGTGCCACCGATGTTTCAATACTTTTGGATACTATATAGATGGGCTTGGTAAACAAACTGTGGACTTGATTGATGGTAGAACCGATGTGGGAGGCATGTTGGGGTTCCAATTTTCATTCTTATTTAAAATGATCTATATAATTCATGTATTTTGATCTATATGTTCTTGATTGTTTGATCATTTTATATGATCATCTTCAACAATCTTCCATCTATGGATTCTACGTGGGATTATGACACCATCATCACTCACTGATCAAACCAACTGGACATATTTTATGATTATGTTTATTAGATGATTCCTTGAGATGGATATCACTCCATGCATTCAATCTATGTCAATAATGAATGTGGATAAAGTGGGGAATGTGTTTTAGTCAAATGAAATTGAAGTTTCAATTGGATATTCAATAATTATCTATTCGATAAGCTTATCTCAAATAATGTGATTCATTTGATCCTTAAAAAATGAACATAAATATTTCACCATGAGGTATAAAAAAAACTCATGATTTATTTTTGAGATATATCAAACTATTAATTATTTTATAAAATTAAAGACTCTGTATTTATAGAATATGATCTCAGTTTCATGAAGGCAATGCACAAGGGGGGTCGATCTTTGGATCATTAAAGATGAGCTGATACATGATGAATGGAGTTACAATAGATTCTTTATCCATTTACTATTTGAATAAATTGGGGATAAGTGAGTTTTTTTAATAAAATAGAGGATTTAAATCCACATATTCATATATTATTTGAAGTGCATGAAAAATACACGAGGATAATCTTCATATTCATGTAAATAAAATTTAATTACAATGAATATCATTAGAGTGAGATGTAACTACCTTTTATGGCCACATGAAGTCGAATACCCAAAACCTTTGGTTTTTTTAATGAGAATGTGGTATTATGTTATCATATGAGAGAAAAGGTAGGTATGTGGATCGTGATGCATGAATTCATGAAAGGAAATGGTTTTTTTCTTGATATTTATAAGAATACCATTTCAATTATTAGATATGAATACATTGTACATGGAGAATGAAATAATTAACTATTGATTTATAGGGTATTAAAATGATCACCAGAATGAACCCTCATGTAGATTCATTACATGAAGAATCCAAATAACCCAATATGATATTCGAAGGAAATATGATATGTAACAACAAAAATAATGGGTTATCCTAAGGAATATCATGATGAGAGGAAGATAGGCGATCATTTATTTTAAATGATAAATTTTAACCCATAAATAATGGGGTATTCAAAGATAAGTAAATAAATATAATACCCATGGTAATTCATGAGTTATTTTTCAAATGATGAATAGAAGAAATGTGTTTAATTATAAAAAAAGTTAAGAGAGTATTTAAATTAAGAAATTTAAATATTGTATTTTATTGAAATTTAAAATCACCATATTTTTGTATAAATATGAGAATGAAGTTTGTGAGAAATATGTTACACATAGAATTTCAATATTTATTAAAGATAAATATCCTGATATATTCTTATATCAAAGTGAGAAAGAGAAAATATTCATTTAATTATTCCAGAAGGTAATAAAATATTGTTAATAATTTGAATAGAAGTCTCAAGACAAGGATTAATGAAGAACCGAAGGAAGTAAACAAAATGGTTTTTTCTAGTAAGGTTGTGGGGGATAATGACAGAATCATCTTATATTTGATCAACCTTCATTAACATAGAATAACTATTAGTTCAAGTATAAATAAATCCATTAAAGAAATGTGGTACCAGTATAAACAATTCCATTAATCCTTTATAGGGTATGGATTGAATTATCTAACATTATATTCTAGTTATTGTAACATTTCAACATTTCAATTTACAAACATAATAAAATCTATTAAATAACTATTGGATGATCATGGAAGAGACTAGGTATTAGGGACAAAAATTGTAGGAATACTTATGTTTGGTTCCTTTATATTTTATCAATATTAAAAGTGTGGTTAACTAACACAATATTCATTCATCAAGTATTTAATCAAAAATATATTATTAATTAAAAAGAAATAAAAATTAAAGTAAAAGAGACAGTTGATTCTAACCCTCCTCCTCTAAATGATTTCACATTGATATAGGCTCTAGAATTGATATTAGAACATAGGTCACCTCTAAATATAAAATATGTTTTTATGATAGAATCAAAAAATTATTTCAATGAGTTCATGAAAAAAATTTCAATATCGTACAAGAAGAGTAAAATAAACAAGGAAGAAAATAGAAAAAATAAATTTTATATATCCTTTTAATCCCAAAATAGAGATGAAATTTATCTCATTATATTTCATGAGAAGAAGAAGATATATAGTAATTTTTATTCTCCCACCAAGGTAAAATATAAACCAACTATTATTTTTGATTCAAACCCTCTTTTTAAAAATGAATGTACTTATTCAGACTCTGACACTAAGCTAAACAATAAATGAGATTCTATTGATTAATATAAAATAACATCAAATATTTATTCCTATGAATGCTCATGAAAATAAAAATAAGATCGATTGAGAATCATTAATGAAGTTTATTATTCAATGATGAATTATTTAACCTTAAAAAAAGTGTCGAGGTAATAGTTGGTATAGATTCTCAACTCAAAGTAAATGAGAACCAAGATAAAAATGGAAATTATTGGAATGATTTCCAAATATATTATAATGTAAATATAAAATGAAGAGGAGATGAATGTTAGAATAATATCTCTAAATAACCAACATGAATATAGGATACAATACTATTTGAATTCTTGTTGAATGGTTGAGTAATGAAAAAATAAATATATAAACTTAAGAGATCATGAGGAGAAGATTAACTCCTACAAAGAAAAAATGGAAATTCTAGTAAAATCTATGTTAAAATGAATAGAAATAAATAGAACCTAAAATCTGAAATTTGTAAGTAATGTATTGACCCCTGAAAAATCTAGAAATGTGATTCCATAAAACACGAAAGGACCAAAGTGTTTCTATACTGGAAGATTTGGGACCATCATGAGTAAATATTTCAAATCCAATAAGCCTAGTGATATTAGAAGAACACCATCAGTTCCAACATATGAATCAAAGGGAGGCCAAATGCGGTATAACTTTTTTTGGTAATCTTTTAATTTGTTTTAACCTTGGTCATATAGAAAATAATAACACTTGTAGGAATTCCTGGAATGGAAAATAATCCATATATAGACACTTCATTCTAATGACTTACCAAAAGATTTCCTATCTTGGTAAAAAACATATCAAGCAATAAAATAAACCTATTGTTTTAGAGAATGAGAATGAGAAAAAATTAAGGGTGTATCAAGCCCAAAAATATAATAATTCACATCAGCACTCTTGGTGAAAAATAATACAATTTTGGAAATGTGTTATTCCATTTGTGAAAGAGGTGTAATAAGATATTCCACATAAATAAGATGTTTATGGGATGAAAATATGTTCATAAATTATTAATCATTTCAGTCAGAATGAATTAACATCCCATAATAATTTTTTTTTAAAGAATAGATCAAGAATATTATAAAAATACCACATTAAATTTTTCTTCAAAATAAATAATAGAATCCTCCTTATCCCCCCTTATTTTGGGTGTTATAAGCTAACATGATGAAAATTAAAGAATAATTTATGTTCATTATGCAATTTGTCATTTTAAATGATAAGGAGGATTATTTCATCCATTGAGGGGAAAATATTTTAGAAAAAAGATATTAAATATTCACTACATAGTAAAAACAGTATTAAGAAAAATCTTGATGAAATTGGAAATTAGGGTATTGTAATCACACATTCATACCCATTCTTAATTATATTGTCTTAAAAATCAAGGGGGGGGGGTTTATTAATTTTGAGATGATACAAAGGGGGATATATATATTTTTTTCTTTAAACTTATAATTTGTTTGTTTAATATGTGTAGGATTTAGTAGTTAATTGAAAAAAATTCCATTGTCCTGATAATTGAGAAATTTTGAGCATGATTTCACATGTGTGATAATTTATGGACATATTAGACAACCTTAGTTACATATTTATTATTTTTTACACCATGTTAGACCACATAAATATATACGTTATTAAATAAAGGATCTTTGATAATATAACTATGTGATATCATCTCTTTATTTCAAGTGATCATGATAATTTCATATATGTGAATATAATGTTTTTTATAATAATATGAGGTATGAAACCCCCACTATTCCTTTTAATTTTATTTTTAATTAAGGGGAGAAAAGTTAATGTTATTGACATATTTACATGATGAATTTTTTAGTGGTATTGAAAAAAAATAAAAGTGGTAGATTTGAAATCCCCTGTGAAATGAGATTTCATTTTTTGGTCGATATGGTATGTCACCTTTGTCCTTATAGGATGGTGTCAGTATATGTTCCAACTTTGACAGTTGTTTATGTGATCTGAAATTTCAATGACATATGATAAGGATTTTTCATATTTTTTACCCCACATTAATCCCATAAATTTTCTTTTAGTGATTGAGGATGTGAAGAGGAGGTCACCTAGAAATAGAAGTTTATATATATTTAATGATATATTTTAAATGAAGGCCATTCAAAATAAAATATTACTGCATGATGAGATGAAGATGATGTGAAAGAAGATACCATAGAAAATGGAATAATAAAATGAACTTGTTGTAGGTTTTCAAGAAAAAATTGTGTTTATATATTCTATACGTAGAATCTAAGTAATTATTTGATGTTTTTTTAAAAAGAATGGAAACCAAATTAGACCCTAAGGCGAGATAAACCTAAAAATCAGTAGGGACATGGAGGTCAACTATTCCAATGGTAACTAGCCTAGATAGACCATGGGTGGAAGTGAAGGGTTAGACTATGTATAAGGCCCGCAGATAGTTCATGGAAGAAATGGTCATGCTAATGTGCTGAGAAGAACAATGTAAAGAAGAGCCAATATAAGGCTCTACTAATAGTGATTAATTACTTTTGGAAAGTGAATGGGATAAATTGGAAAATTAATTGTGGCCTTGGTTGATGGTGAAATAGATATTGGACACACACTAGGTTGTTCACTATTCATCTATATTTAAAAAGATAGATATAACATTTACCATATGATCTAGCTAATCCCGACAATCTAATCATTTTATATGATTGTCTTTAACCATCATCTATCTAATTCTTCTTTATAAATGTTCGAAACAACTATAGATTAACATTCAAAGAAACCATCTATATATAACGATGATACTGATGGGATAATTCCTTTAGAAGTATAGGACTCCATGCATATAGACGCATACATGCATCCATGTGAATAAAGGGAAGATTTAGTTTCAGACAAATGAAAATGAATTTGCATTTGGCTATTTGAGCATCATTCATTTAGGGAGATCGTGATCAACTAATGTGATACATGGGATCCTAATCACATGCATGTGAGGATTCCACTACGAGGATTAAAATGATCATGTCACGCCTTCATAAGATATACCCAACTCTTTTTTATTTTATGTAATTCATGATTTTTCATCTATTGGGGAGGATCTCAATAGTATTTGAGTAATGAAAACGGGTGAATAAGATTTTATTCATTTAATATTTCATGTTTCATGACGAATAGAGTTGTGCCTGGTTATTTGTGAATTTAATGTATGAATAAAGAGGGGACGAATATGTATTTTACATAATCCTGTGGTGGAGTTATGCTTTTTATTCATCAGGTGTTTTATGTGCATGAAAAAATAAATTCATATAATCTTCTCAACACAATGACAAAAAATAATACTTATAGACTTCATTCAGGTGAGTCGCAACAACCATTTGAGGTAGTGTGAATATAATGACTGGAAACCTTATGTTTTTTGAATGTAAATGTGGTTTTATATTATTCCACATGAAAAAAATTGAGCCTTGTATTTTGATGAATTCATGGAAATTTAGTGTTTTCTTAATATGTATATGAATACAATTTCACATATTTGATATAAATGTGTCTCACATGGAGAAGGAAACAATTACCCATATATTTATGGGGCATTCAAATGAGCACCATTAAGAACCCATGGGTATGTTCATTTCATGAACAATGAAAGAAACCCATTATGGAATTCAAAGGAAATATGAGAAATAATACCAAAAATAATGGGGCATTCAAAGGAGTGTCAAGATGAGAACTAAATACCTAATCAGGTATCTAAAATAAGAAATATATCCCCACAAATAATGTGGTATTCAAATATTAATAAATAAATTTGATACCCTCGGTCATTCGAGTATTATTTTTTGGAAGAATAAATAAATAGATGTGTTTAGTTATAAGCACATTTAATTGAGGGTTTAATTGTCATAATGTAAAACATGTAATTTATTGAGATTTACGTGAACTATATTTTTTTTAATAATGATAATGTAGGTGATAAGAAATATGTGAGACATAAGAATTTCAATATTTATTAAAGATCAATTTCTTGATATGTTCTTGTATCAAAGTGATAAGGAGACAATGTTGGGTTAATTCATCAAGAAGATGATCTCATAAACATGGTAATTTTAGAGGAAGTATCAAGACCAGAATTTCTAAATATATTTGTTAAGTACAAAAGCATGTTTGGTCCAAAAATCTAGTGGAGAGAGATTATAGAATCATCCTACAATGGATCAAAATTCAATATCATTAATGAACTGGTTGTACCATTATAAATAACTCCATTCAAGACTGGTGGTACTAGTACTATAATTTCTATCAATCCTTTATTGGGTATGAATTGAACTATCTAACATTTTATACTTGTTTTAGTCATTTTTCATCATTGAAATTTATATTGATAAGAAAATTCAAGAAATAACCACTGGTTGGTCCTGGTAAGGAGTAGGTTTTTGTACCTAGCATAGTAAAAATACTTAATATTGGGTGCCTTTATTTTATAGAATTAGTCTAACAAAGTTTAATTGACATAAAAAGAATAGATCAAGTGTGTGACAACCAAATGTGGTTGAATTGAAAATGAATTTTTTTAATCAAATGGGATCATTGATTCTCCCTCCCACTCATAGTGTTATCACACTGATAAGGAAATTAAATTAGTGTACTAGGTAATGATCTAGTAAAGGGCAATTCACCTTTTTGGAGTCATTAACCCTAGGTATATCTATATGGTAACCATATCAACTTATAGTATCCATATGGGGATGTATTTCCATGAAAACCCACATAATTTATTCCATACCTAGTCTTTAGGATGTCCTTATTTACATATCCAAAAACTAAATCATATGGTTATGTTCTGTAATCTATTTTTACTTAAATCTATCTCCCCTGATTTTTATTAAATATTATCTCATACCAAATGTAACAAACCGACCTCAGTAACATAGAGTTTGTATTTTCATTATTACATTTTCATAAGATACAAGGAATCACATCCCAAAGGACCGAACATTTTAGTACTCTTTGTAAAATAGATACATACATGAAACCCATATTATATTTAAATAAAAAATAACTACTTTTATGAGAATATCATTATTCCTACTAGAATATCCTTTCATATCTTTAATAATGTACTTCCTGGATTCCTCTGAAATGAATCAATATAATGTTGAACTTAAATTTTTTGTAAGTGTTATGTATGAAAGAATATATCATGAATCTAGAAGTATAATAAAAAATAAAAGGTAAACAACTGAACACAATTTCAATATAAATTATTTTGCAGACATTATTATATAAGGTATAATCAATATGCAATGTAAATCACCAAAAAAACAATTTATTTAATAAAATAATTGAAGAATGAAAATACATTCAAAGACAATATCACTTTGAAAATATCGTGGATAATAAAATCATTATTATTAATGATGGAAATAAATAATTTTTGGACATCAGGGTCTCTGTAATCCAGACACCTCAACTATAAATACCATTCACATGAAGTATTAAAACATATGGGTACATATAAACAAGAAATTCATTTAACTAAATCCATCCAACAGATTCATCTATGGAGACTACCAATGAATCAAGGGGATATCTATAATCAAGACCCACCTATATATTCATGTACTAAGAATTCCTCATATATTTAATGATATATTAATTTCATTAAAATTATTTCATGTCCTCAAATATTCACATTAAGTATGGACACAAATTTATCTATATTTGCCTAGTAAATCAAATATCTTTCAAAGTAAAAACATTATATAAAAATAGTATATGAATTAGTAAATATTCCTATACATCATAAAATAATATGGATATTTAATATGAATTGATTTTATATTGTAAATTGATTAAAAGAAATTGATTGTTTCAACATAATGTAATAAATCTCAAAAAAAAGTGAGATTATACAATAAATTCTTTACCTATTTGGTAAAATTTAAATTGTATCCCCTGGAAGAATAAAATTTAAATGAAACATTGATAATAGTTAATAAATATGTATCCATGGTAAATATATCAATGGTTTAATATATACTACCCTAAAAATTGAATATGTGTATATTAACAAATATGTCTCAATGAAATATAAATTGATAAGAAAGAATTTACCACATGGTAATGCTCAAGTAAAATACCCTTGAATGAAATAATTCAAATTTAGACAAAAAATATCATGAAGTATAAATGATTCAATATTTTACATGTATATGGGGTAGTATTTACACCATATAGATTATTTTTTGTTTACAATAATAAAATATTTTTTAATAAAGTTAACATATGTTAGAGTCCCTTACCTCACATTTCCTTTTAGTTAAACGAACTTTAAACTCATGTATAGTTGTTTAAAAATATTAACGTATTCAAAAACCATTTTAATATTTATAATTTTATATATGAAACTATTATAACATTTAACCACCATTTTGTAAATCATATTTCATTTTTTTAACTATTTCGGGTGTTAATATTCTTTTTTCATTCGTGTTTGGCCATAAATGATTTAGTTCTTGTGTATAGGTAATATATCCATCAAATAACGAATTATAGTAATGTTATTGATATCATATTTATTCATTATATAAATTTTTAGTATTCTTTTTTGTTTGGATATGAAAAATGAATCACATTACCTCATGAAGACGGTTGGTCGTACGTACACACGAGCGACGATATCATTCCACCAATGAGTTAAAGGGTAAGTGGGTGGGTGATATATTAATTTTAAATAATAAATATTATATTATATATATCAATAATATTTGTTAAATTTTTCCTTATTAATTTTCATGTAAAGTGTTAGGGAAAAAGGAATCACATTGCTTCGTGGGGTGGAATTCCATCGTACACATGAGGGATGTTATCATATTTTAAATGAAATTTAAATTAATAAAGGTATATTTTATATTATAATTAGATATGTTTCATAATATCATAAATATTATATATATTTATATACTAAATCTATAATTATATATACGTATGAGATGTGTTGATTGAAAACGAGTTATATTGCATCGCGAGACAATAGTCTGTATATGTGAGATAATTATATATATATTACATCCAACATTATATATAGCAATAAGTTATATGTTATCATATTTTTCAATTCCCATTTTCTGGATTAAGTATGGATAATTGTTATGTAATTAACATAACAATATCTTAGTATATGTGAGATAATTGTGATATTATAGTGTCATTAATGAAAATTATTTCAATGGGGTGGAAGAATAAATAAAACAAAAAGGATAAATTACAAATGTTACCTCATATTCAAACATCCTCTTTATGTTTGCAAAAAAATTATTCCTAGGTAGTGTTTATGATCAAAAAGATTCTCTAGGATATTTTTATGGGATAATTTTGTTGTTTTAATAGTAATTGGATGAACTAAATGTATTTTTTTAAGTGCGGACCTAGGAGAATAGTGGGTGGCCTTCTCTATGTGGGGTAAGGACACACATGTTATTTTTTAAAACAATCAATTTCATAAACATTCTTATCCTTCCAAAAGCCTTTTAATGGGTCATTATCATCACTCTAAGGTTATAAGGCCAAAATATCTCTAACTAATGGGATTTGGAAAAGTTGGAAGGACATTTTAACCCTAATATTCTTAGTTTAACCCCACGATGAATCATATTTTTACATTAACTGTGGTAAATAATTTTTACTACTTTTTGTATTAATAATGGTTAGAAAATAAGTTTATCTTAATAGATAAAATAAATTATTCTTATTAAAAGATAAAATCATCATTAGTGTGTAAGGTTTTAATATCAAAATTAAATATTTAGTTGGTTCTATTGGCATTAATTAGTTAAATTTTAATATAATTGAATGAAATTTACTTTAAAACCAATTTATAATTGTATTTAAAATTTTAAATAATTTAAACGAAAATATAGTTTTTGATAAAATTCAATATTTTTTACAATTCATCAAAAACTTGACCATTTTATAAAATTCTAAAAATTTTACCCTAAGATAATTTTGATATGCTTATTTTAAAAATGTTGTTAATCATATCAAATATATTTTCTATATTAGTAAAAATTAATTTTGATATAAATGTGACAAGTATGACTAAACCGTTCTTTTGAAAAATATTGTTTTAAGGAAAAAATTTCTTTTCCATTCAACAAATTTATATTTTATTTATAATAAATAGATAACCAATTAATTATTTTAATCATTTTAAAACCACATAGTTTTAATTATTTAGTTCAAGTTATTAATACCTTTTAATTTAATGGCAGGGTTATATCGGTATACCGTATTGTTGTTCTTTAAAACTCAGAGTTCTATTCTATACAAGATATAAAAGATATCAAATTTTTTGAATTTAAATATATCATAAAGTCTCAAGGTGTTACATTATCCTCTATTCTTGGTGTTTTGTGTCATAAACACTATCAAACCCAATTTTAATCTATGAAAATATTGGGGTGTTCCTTGAGTAATGTTTCCATTTTTCAATGATCATGATAGAAAGATGCTAAGTGTTTTTTATATTTAAATAATTATCATTATATCATAAATATAATATTATTTATTTTAAAGAATTAGTATATACCAATAATGTGATGTGTTGGTGAATCAAATCGCTTTGTAGAGGTGGTTGCCCAAACATATGTATCGATGACATTATCATTTTTAATGAATGTAAATGATATAAAATATTTGATATATTAATTTTATATAATTAAAAATATTCCATTAATATCACATATATATATATATAGTAAATAAAAAATTATAGCAATTCGTGATAGGTGGTTATGGAAAACCAATTACGTCGGTTCCTGAGGTGGTAATTAATCCTCCACATTAATAATAGTTTAGTTTCCCATTTGATTGAAGAAGATATGGGTATATGTTATTACATTAATATAATAACATCATAGTATATATAATACACTGGTTTTATTATTTTATCATGGATTAGTAATATTTTAAGGAAGTGGAAGAGGAAATAAAATTGAATCATGTGGTGAATAATTATACCTCCTCTTTGGACAACCTCTTTAGGATTACACCTGAATCCTTCCTTAGATGGTTTAATAATGATAGGGAATCTACGTCATGGGGAGTTATTTAGGGAAGGTATTTGGGAAGTCCATATCCAGACCAAAAGTTTCTTGATGTGTTTAGAGGATATGATAGGGGATGTCCTTTTATAAGTGGCAAGAATACAAACATGGAATTTTTAAAAATACTAACATATATTAATTTACTCAAGAAAAAAGTCACCAAAATGGACTATTTAGGAATATTATATTATATTGGTTAGATATATTCCCCTTATATATAAATTTTACATTTTTTAATCTCATTTTAACCCATATCTCGTTAGTTTAATTCCCAGGTTAACTACTTTTAACATTAATTATGGTAAAATATATTGTATTTCTTACTATTAATTATGAAAAAAATTAATTTGAACTTATTAAATAATATTATTTATGATTATTAAAAATTTGAAATATATTTTAACTAATACTTTCCACGTAAGTTAAAATTTTAATTTATAATTATGCTCGAAATAAAAATTGCCTTTAAAAAAATGTCACGTTTAGTATAAAAGTGTTTTTGTACCAAAATAAATTATAGAATTAATTACAATGTAAATAATTAGATTATTAATTAAATAATTAAGTCAATTTTTTCTTTGAAACCATTTTAAAAAAACCAACTTTTTAAATTCATGAAATGAAAACATAGTTTCCAATAAAAATCCATATTTTCACTATTTATTGAAAAATAAATCTTCTCAGAAAATCAAAAACATAATCTTAATATAATTTTTAAATGATGAATAAAAATATTGAGTTCATTTTTTCGAATTCATATTATATAATTATGAAATATATATATTTTTATAAAACAATATAATGAATTAAATTCCAATATGGATATAAAAAAATATTTTTCTTTTTTACATAAAAATTACCTAATATTCTTATAATATTATAACATATAATTAATTAATATTAATAAGATGTGAAATGTTTTATTATGAAATTATTTGTATTTTTACCTTCTTCTCTCTTACAAAAAAAATTGCCTTGAAATTATCATAGATATTACATTCTAAACAAATGAGGGGGTTCTTCTTTATAACATCCTCAGTCCCCATCATCGCCTCCTCCATTTTATGATTTCTATAATGTAACATTACTAAAGGAGTTATATGAATCCTCAAAACATATATTCTTGTGTTAATAATCTATATAATCACTTCATTGTAAGATATATGAGGTATAACTTCTAATTCATTATAGGTGATCACATGTATTGGGTCTAGTGTATGCATTCTTAATAAAGAGTTGTGGAAAAAATCATGTAATCTATAGTGGATTAGGGGAAATTTTAATAGGTATTCCACATATACAATTCATTCCTTAATTTCAAAATATCTAACATACCTGGGGCCCATTTTTCCCTTCCCATGAAACCTTATTACACCCTTTCGTGGTGACACTTTCATTAAAATAAGATCTCCAAATTAAGATTCTAAATATTAACATTGGTTATATAAATAAATATTTTGTATTTTTTGAGATGCTTTAGTATGAGTCTTAATATAATTTAAATTTATCATTGTCTCATCAACATGTTCTAGTCGTACAACTTCATTTCACTAACAAGAAAATATCCAGTTGGGGTGTGGTGTATTTTTTTATATAATGCTTCATGTGGAACCATTTGAATAATATAATTGAATCCATTGTAAAATAAAGAACTATAAATTGTATATAATGATCCCATATTACTTTAAAGTCATGTTAGAATGACCTAATCATGTATTCCAATGATTTGATAGTTCTTTCGGACTTCCCATCAGTTTGATTACGATAGGTGGTTCTCAAATAAATCTCGGTATCAAGAGAATTATAAATAATTTTACATAATTTTGATGTTAATAAAGTATCATGACAACACAAAATTGATAGTGGAGCATCATCACGTCTTAAAACATTATAAATACATATTCAATTGAGTAACTAAATAGTTTAATATTATCTTATAGAGAGGAAATGTGTATATTTGGAAAGGCAACCAATAATAAACCATATTGAATCGTTATTTCTAGAAGCCTTTAGTAATATATAAACAAATTCCATATTAATGTTATCCCATTTACACATATGAATAGGTTTATATAATAAGAATAATCTAGTGTATTATTTATCAACTTTAACCAAGTGAAAAACCAAGCATCTTGATACATATTCAGTAATATCCCTCTTCATTTTATCCCATAAAAAATATTCCTTAAAATCCCTATACATATTAGTGATACTAAGTTGTCTAGAGATATTTGATATATTAGCACCATTTAATAATTACATTTCCAGATCTGGTGTATATAGAACACATAGTCTCTTTCAAGATATTAAAACCCCATCTTTATATAAGAAGTCTTAAAAATTACCAACATTCCTGGATGTAATTTTTTTTAATTCTCATTAGTGGTATGATAACTTTTTATCGAATATAATAAATAATTTTTGGGAATCATTTGAAAAATTTGTGATGATTTCCCTTCATTAATAATTCCTATATCCATACTCACGAAATCTATGAACCCATGATCCCAATCAATCATTATTATGGATAGAAATCCATGATCTTTCTTAGTCAATCCATCGACTATCTAATCTTCATTATTTGTGCGGTAGTGTATTGGGAAATCATAATCCTTTATTAGATATATTCACCATATTTGAATCAGTTTAAAATATTTCTATGAAAATATGTATTTCAGAATCTTATGATTTGTGTATATCACACGTATTTATCTATAGAGATAATGTATCCATATATTTAAATAAAATATTATGACATCCCAGAAAATATCGTGAGTTGGATTGTTTTTTTCATGAGTCTTTAACTAAATTGATGAACATGAAACATCCTTATCATTATGAATAAGGACAAAACCAATTCCTTTATTTTATACATCACTATAGATTACAAAATTATCATTTTCTAATTGTAGATTTAAAATCATAGCATTAAAAAATCTCAACTTTAATTATTCAAAAAATTATTCACATTTTTTTCCCATTAGAACATAACACCATTATGTGTAATATTAGTCAATGGGTTAGAAAATAAGCCACATTTGTGAACAAATGTCAAATAGTGACCTACTAAACCATTGAAACAACATACCTTTGTTATATTCATTAGTGAAGGAAAATCTTCTACTGCCATTTTCTTTAGAGGATCAACTGTCATTCTATCCCTAGAGACAATATGTCAAAGAAAAGAAACGTTCTAAAGCTAGAACTCACACTTGTTAAATTTTACAAATATCACTTTTACTCTAAGAGTTTTAATATTTTTCTTCAATTGATTATTATGGTCCTCCTAGATTTTACAATATACCAAGATATCATCAATAAATACCACAAAACATTATTTATATATCCCTTGAAATCTCAATTCATTATATCTGTAAAAATATAGAGTTCATTATTCAATATAAATGGAATTATTAAGAACACATATTGTATATACTTCTAAAAAATTATTTGTTCTAACTATCTTATTTCATAACTAAATATTTATGCTACCCAAAATGTTGGTCAATATTTAAAAATATTGAGCTCTGTGAAGTTGATCAAATAAGTCATCACTAAGAGGTAGTAGATAGATTTTATTTTTCATAATATCACTGATTCCCCAATTATTAATTCACGGCAAGAAAGATCCATAATCCTTTTAAAAAAGAACATAGTATACCGGATTTGAAACACTAGGGCATATAATTCCCTTTCCACCAAACACTTCTAGTAGTTTATTTGACTATACTAATTACACATTGTCCATTATATACATAGAATTTGATATATAGATTACCAAATGGATTAAAATAACGGAAAACTCAAATTCACACTTTGTTATATGTTCAACTAATTTTTAAGTAAATACAACAATATGTTCCTGTATAATATATACATTATCAATTTGAATATTTCATTTTGTATCATTAAGTTGAATCAACTATTCCTCCCAATGAATCTTATAAAAAAGATATAATAGGGGTGGATCTATACATGAATCATATGAATATTTCTCCACTCCAAAAGGTAAGGAATTTAAAATCTACATCACAAATCATAATTTCTATCACTTTGCAATAAATTTTTTCTTCATATTTCAAAATTAATCCATAATGAGGATTATATAAAAATTAAACATTGGTATACTAATAATGTCATCAAATAGAGGATGTTTATGAATCATAATGGTATTTTATTGACACGTCCTTGTTTCAATGATATTTACAAGAACTAAGAATTTATATTTTCAACTCCCTTATTAAAGAGTTAGGAAAATATATCGTTTTATTAGGAAATAAAGAAGACAAAAAAGTGAGATGATCTAGAAATAAATAAATCATTATATAAATTTTATTCTATGATTAAATTACTTTAAACCACATCCTTTAGAAATTCAAACTTAGCTATAGTGAGCGCATAAGCTTGGTTTTCTCTACTTTTACTCTTCAGTAGAATATTTCCATAATTAATGTAAAGGTTATTTCAATGGTTGCCCCATTTATTTATATTTAAATCACCAGATTTTAATTATATATTTATTTCCCTTAAAATCATTGTCTAGATGACCCTTATCTTAAAACATATAATAAAATCACATTCACTTCAATCATTTTCGAGTATGTTTCTTTCCACAATTTTCGCATGATAGAAATTTCTTCATTCCATTATTCTTTGAACTATTCAATTTTTATTTGTTTTTCCCTTAAATATTATTTTCTTGATTTCCCATGACTATATAGGATCTTGAAAATTCCATATCTATAATAATTTCACTTGATACTATATCAACTTGTCATAATGTGTTTCAAAAACTAGTTCCCTTCAGAGACTCAACTTAATCCCAACAAAGAAAAATAAAATTTTTATTTTTATATTATATAGGTAGTTTTAAGCATGCATGGATAAACATAAAAAATTAGCCTCATAACTTTCCACACATTATTATTATTTATGATTTATAGTGAGTAACTTCTTCTCTAATTCAAATCGTTCATCTTGAGGGAAGTATTTCTCTATGAATTTTTTTTTAATTTTATCCATTAAATGATTTCAATTTATTCAACCTATTTATTGATTTAGATCAATGACCACCATTAATAATCATCTCCTTTCAAACAATACAGTTCGATAATAATTGTTTTACTTTTATACCATTTATATGTATCTCATTTCAAAAAATACACTTCCAAAATTATATTTTAACTTTCATTACATTATAAAGTGAGGTACATAACTTTGAGATATATAACCCATTTATCATGTACAAAATGGATTAGTTTTTTCATTAATATATATAGGCTTTTATCTCATAAAGCGATCCAACATATGAGAATCACACTGTGGAACAATAGGTCACTCAATTTGTGCTAGATTAATCATTATATCTTGAGTAAGTAACCATATTATGGATATGATCTGATCGGTTTCATTACAAACGATTTTGGTTTTCATAGAAGGTAAATCCCTACATTTTCTATGGGTTTTTATTCATTTTCAACCATTAGTATCCATAAATAAAAAATGGTAAACAACAGGTTAGCTCATAATCATCTTGAATATTGATCCATGAATTAAAAATCCATTTAAACGTAAAATTTACCAAATACTATATGTGATTATCATTATTCACATGTTAGCTATGTTCATTTAAAATATAGTTATCAAGGTTTATACTAAACATCCTTTGTTACAAAGAGAAAGAACCATAACACTATTAACCCAGATTGGATTCCTACTTTAATAAGTTGGTCTAGGATATAATAGATCTCATCTTAAAGGACCTATTAGTTTAGTAGTCATTAGTAACTAATAAATTACTTGATTTCCATATTATATTGGAAATATAAAATAAATAACATAAAAAATATCTCATCATTGGTATTATTCATAATATCTTTCTTCATATCCTACGAAAAATGAAAGTAAATACATAGTATTCTCAGATAATCATTAAAAGTTTTGCATATTAGAATATATTATTAATCAATAATTTATAATCAATATGATAAGGTAAATTACTAAAAATTTATTTCATTTAATTAGTAACTTAATAATGAAATTTAACCACTGATAATATAAAATAAAATAATCTCACGGAATATAATAATAAATTTTCAATAAAGAAAATGGTTAATATTGGACCTCATTATCTCAAATATCAATATATCTTTACCTTCAAGAACTTTCACCAATATGGTTTAATGTTTTTGTTGGAATAAAAAAATTACCCATTTAAATAAAACCTGTCAACTAATTTGTCTTATGAGGACCATTGATACATCAATGGGCTATCTGTAAAGAGTTTCCACCCTTCATTGAAATTCCAATACATTCCTTATATATTGGATGATCAAATTAATTCATAATAAATATAACTTATCAATAAATATCTATATTGGGTGAAGAATATAGATTTGCCTTGTTTTCCATAGTAAATCAACTAACATTCATAGTAAAACATCATATATTGAAATGATATATTTTTTAGGAAAGAATAATATCCATTATTATGATAACACAGATCCGGATACCACATAATGGGTGCCCCAAGACTGGTGGGACAAATGGCCTTAAGAGCATCTTCTGGAACGCTAGAGGTTTCCAACTAGAAGTGAGCTACTAGGGTGTTTCTATGGGGAGACTATGCCCTCATTAACATATTTTAGCATAGTAAAAGAAATATAAATGATATAAATAAACAGAAGAAGTAATATAAGTAAACAGAGGAAGAAAACTGATGCAATAAATAAACAATAATATTAATAATTTTATCAACTAGAACGATGATGATGTAATTTCATGTCGCTAGAAAACTGGAAAACATGGATACAAGACAGAAGGAATAACATGTTCCAAAATGTAAAATAAAACAAATGCTACTCCAAGCTTCAAGAGATCCTACTCGGTCGTCTACTATCATGCTCCATCCTATCAGCAAATAATCAATTGTTGGAAGATGTATGCTTTCCTTTTTCAATATCTATAACCATGTAATCTACTCTGGGAACCAAAGGACACTCATAGAGGGTGTGAGATAAATATTAGTGGGCCACCACCAATGTAGTCTATAACATCCAGCCCATGTAATGGAATATATTAGTGTGCAGAAATGCGTATATAAAGTAAAGAAAATAGTATAATGTAACTAAATACCCAAGTACCTGCTTCATCCCTTGGATAGTGTCTAAACATGTAACCATTTCATTAGTTATGTAATTACCATTTAATGTTAATAAGTTATGTGAATCATTTCCAGCACTAACATCACCTCATGATAGTATAAGTAGTAAAGCTCCCAAGATGTAACAAGGAAACCTGACAAGATATCCAGTGAAGGAGTTCCAGGTTAATAACCAAGGTAACGTAAATCTCAGGGAATTCTAACTTAGTAATATCTAAATTTAGCTAAGGGGTAAATGTTAAATCCATGGAGTGTAATATAATGCATTCCACAATATGATGCCTACCAAGTCCATGTTTACCTACCAAGGTAAAACCAGGCTAACCAAGGGTAGGGCCCAATGGGCTTTCACCATGGAACCAACTAGTCAATTATGGATCCAAGGAGTATATACAAGGTATCCTATAATAATAAAAATAACCCTAGGGTAGTATATTGGGAATACTAAGAATAAAATAGAACCTGATTTTTGGTGGGTATCAACCTAAGAAAACTGCATCCTTGAATTGGAATGGGGTTCTTGACACCCAAGGTATTCTCCTATCAGAATACAAGGTGAGCTCAAGTCTGTCTATTCCTATTTGATATTGTAACCATATAATGATTCATTTGGTTCATGTTTTTCCCTCCATTCATGTGGATAGGTCATGTATATTTAATCCATTATTATTGGTCCAACCCTGGTCTTCCATATGCTATGTATCATTGAAACCATTTAATCAATTATTAATTATACATTAAGGAATATTCAATTATAGAGGCTCACTCTGCTACCTTCTATTAATATGGAAAGGGGTGCTACGAAATTGTAAACATTATACAATCTCATTTGTTAAGGCCAAGTTATATACTCAGTATACTTTCCATTTAACATTTAATATTAAATAGTCATTTAGAAGCACCTACATTAGGTGGGCCAAGTGGTGAGAATACATGGTACATTCTGTAATGAAATTCTCATTAATAATAATCCATTTTTATTAAGAAGGATCTAATTTAGGAAGGTCAAGAAAGGGCACAACCGAATAGTGGCTCAAGTCCATCAAAACATTAAAAACCCAATTATGGCATAACCTTTAAAATGAGGTGGATTTAGTTATGGGTTTAACCGCTAACCACTAATACCATATTTGGAAAGATCATAACCATGCAATTCTAACAACTATAATCATGGCACGTAAATTTAAAAAATGTATTCCAACTAAACTAGTGGTCCCCACACGAACATTACCAAATGATGAACATTAGGTATAAGTTATAGACCACCCAACTAAGGTATGTACGACTATCCTACTCCAGTATCAGCCCTTGATTTTCCTCATGTTGGAGAAGATATAAGAAAATGTGAAAAACTTCTCACATGAAGATATATAGGTCGAGATAGAAATAGTAAATGATTGACTAAAGAGGACTTGAGTACTTACCATTGCTTACCCAATGTGATAGATGGAAGCTCGATCAGAAGCTGGTCGAAGAAGATCTCTTCATTCCAAGTTTAGATCTTCAAAAAGTCCCAAATTGAGAGAAAAATAGGTCGATCCTACATAAAATCAGATTATGGGGGAAGGGTTGACTTAATATGTCATTAAGGGAAAAATTGGAAAAAATTACCTTAAAAAAATCATGTGCAGGGTTTGTCCGCACGGTTTATCAAACCGTGGGAAAACCTTGCGGGATGGATCTTCATAAACGGTTTGGTCGAAATTTTTTGTCAAAATGTGTGCAAACCATGCATGGATACCTGGGGAAAAGGGGTCTCTTGTATAGTTAGGCCACACTGTCGTGCACGAACCATGTGTTGTGTCTCTTTCCAAAAAACACCATCTGCGCGATTTGGAAAACCATGCGGAAATCCCACACAGTTTTCTCTAAAACACGTGCAGAGTTTTTTTTCTCCAAAAAGATTGGTTCTTGGCCTCCGAAAAAGCCCTGGAATCCCTTTTATACTTTAATAACTCATTATACATCCACATTATGGAAAAAGTAAATATTTATATTGAAAATTAAAGTATTTATACCTGAGTAAAAAACGGGGTTTCTAAATTCATCCCCCTTAAAAGAGCATACCCCCAAGTTCTCCTTCCAAGGGTAAAGAAAAATTGTTTGAGAACATATCAGGTCACTGAGCATGTACACCACCTTCCCTCTCCTATGTATCATCCTGCACTCGGTCGTGCTTCCATATAACCCATATGAGAGGGAAAGATTTTCCATAGAGAGCCTTCATGCTCTGGTCAATGATGTGTTCTGGATACTCCTCAAAGGGAGGATCGACATTTAACTCAAATTCCTCGGGATAAAAATTGTGAGACAGGTCAGCATGATATTGGAGAACCTATTAGATGTGAAAGTTGTCATGCATAGCAAGGTACCATTGATTTAGTAGAAACCTATAATCTATCAACACAACTCTCTCTAGAATTTAAAACGACCTGATGTAACGAGGCAACACCATTCCCTACATCCTTAACCATCTATGCTCTAGCCCTGGCAATACATGGCGTAAAAAATGATCCCAAACATCGAACTCAAGACTCCATCGATGGTGATTGGCATAAGATTTATATTTAGACTGAGTAGTAGTCATACGCTTTCTGATCAACTGAACCTATTCTAAAGTCACCTGAACTATATGAGGACCTAGTGGGCCAGCCTCACCTGCCCCTAGCTAGCACAAGGATGAACTGCATGGCCTACCATATAAAGCCTCCAAATGATCCATCTAAATCATCACCTAAAAACTATTATTGTATGTGAACTCTATTAGTGGGGTATGCTTCTCTAAAGAACTGCCGAAATCACGGACCCAAGCTCTGAGCATGTCCTTTAAAATCTATATCAATCAGTCTGATTGTCCATCAGTATGAGGGTGAAAAGTAGATCTTAGAATCACCTAAGTCCCTATAGATTTCTCTAAACTCTGCCAGATCCATGAAGTGGAAAAATCATCCCTATCTAAAAAGATAGTACGCAAAACCCCATTTAGTCGTATGATCTCAGGGACATACAGTTTTCCGAATTCATCAAATGATGAAGTCTCTTGAATAACAATAAACTGGGATGATTTCGTTTATCGGTCAATGACTACCCAGATAACATCGATACCACTCAGCAACCTAGGTGATCTGACTATGAAATATATAGAAACATGTTCCCACTTCTATTCTAGGGCTATAAGTTGTTGTAACCAGCTTGTAGTTCTCTAGTACTCCGCCTTCACCTATTGAAATTTGGAAAACCTAGTGATTAAGCGTGTAATTTGATGTTTCATTCTAGGCCACCAATAATGGTGTCACATATCTTGATACATATTCAAGATGCCTGGATAAACATCCCACTGAGAATCATCGGACTCTCTCATCAACTCTTATCTCATATCTGTAGTAACCCAGAAATTTCCACATAGATGTAGGACATCATCTCTGTCCACATACAAATCCAGAGGTTAATTTTATCCTGATATACTATCATAGAGAACCAAACTAGTAGGATCTGAAAACTACATACTATTCACCTTTACAAGGAGGGAAGAGTTAACTATTAAGGCCGATTGGTAAGAATACACGTGACTATCATGAAAATATAGGTGAAGTTCAAAAAAGAGGTCCATTAACTTCAATTCATCACTGGCTTGCTATATGGAATGCGTTCATGTTTTCCAACTTAGTGCGTCAGGGACCACATTTTCCATTGCATACATATATGAAATATCATAATCAAAGGATTTCTGATATTCATCCCATCTCTAAAGTAAAAGGTTCAAGTCACACTGAGAAAAGTAATACTAGAGGCTCTTGTGGTCTACATACACTACAATGTTCTCACCCAATAGATAATGTCTCCAGCAATGTAAGTCATAGACAACTAATGCTTGATCAAGGTCATGTTTTGGGTAATTTCTGTTGTGAGGCCTCAAGTTCAAATACCCATACATAATGAATTTGTCTTCTTATATCAACACTTCTCCTAGTCCAAAGCCTTATTCATCATAGAAGACAATATAACCATTACCTGGTTCTGGAGGAATCAAAATAGGTATCGAGACAAGCCTCCCTTTCATCTCTTGAAAGGATTTCTCGCAGGCTTTGGACCACCAGATTTTGACACCCTTCTTCGTATGTCTAATTAGATGTGAATTCAGATGTAAGAAGTCATTTATGAAACTCCTGTAATATCCAGTGATCCCTAAGAAACTCCTAATATCAATCACATTCTTTGGATACTCCAAGAAAACTAAAACACTAACCTTTTTAGGGTCAACAGATAGTCCTAATTCTGATATAATATGGCCCAATAAGTGGACCTTGTCGATACAGAAGTGTCAATTAGGAAGATTAGTATAAAGATGATGCTCCCTCAGTGTACTCAGAATGATCTCTAGATGTTTGGCATGGTCTTTATGAGTGCGAGAATACACCAAGCTCTCATCCATAATGACCAGGACAAAAGAGTCCAAATAAGGGTAAAACCCATGTACATCAATGTCATGAAAATGGAAGGCGCATTTGTAAGGCTGAACAACATAACAAGATACTAATATAGCCCATACCTTCTACAAAAAGTTGTACGATGTATGTCTAATGGTCTGACTCGCACCTGATGATAAACTGACCTCAGGTCGATCTTATAGAAATCCTTTTCTCCTCAATGCAGGTCAAAGGGATCATCTATTTGAGGAAGTGGATACTAGTTATTAAATGTATGCAAGTTCAACATTCTATAATCCATGCATAGACGAAGAGATCCATCTTCCTTCTTAGAGAAATGCATAGGTGAACCCCAAAAATATGTAATATGATGTATAAATCCATTGGCCTCTAGGTCCTCTATCTGCCTCTTGAGATCCTGAATCTCAGTAGGATCCATCCTGTACAGAGTAATGAACACTGGAGCTTCTCTTAGAACAAGCTCAATTGTAAACTCTTCCTCTCTATAATGAGGTAAGATAAAAATGTCACCAGGGAGGAATTCCCTGAATCGATCAACTACTGGAGGGATATCTATTTGAACCAAACTCTGATCCTTCATGAAAATATTTTCAATCTAGGTGGTCACTTCACCTATACCTTGATGCTTCGGTCCAGCTCTCCCATCCTGGACATCCCACTCACCCATGAAAATATAACATCTACCTTCTGGTGATATAAGAGATACCCTGAAAATATAGTAGTATAACAACCCATACATTACATACATAGTTATTACATCATAATTGAATCATACTTATGACAACATATAACAAATACATGATAGTACCGTATAGGTATAGTGTCTCTAGAAACTGGGAAACATAAACAACTGGTTCATAAATCATCTACATTATCTCCTATTTATTTCATCATATCTAGAGTCCCTTTTGGCATATCCAACTTAGTACACTTCTTCTTGAATCGGGGACAAGAAAACATACAAAAGGGTGAGCTCAAATGCTCATTAAGGGTAAATAAAAGGAATATCAATCATATCATATTCATAAGAACATAAAATTTTGAATATCATAACATGCAAAAGAGATTATAATATCATAACATGGGATAAATCATTGTAGTAAAATGTAATACCAATAATCATATCTTAAAACATGAAACTTCGTGGCTTACACACATAATCATAGAAAATAATTTCATATTAGTCAAGGCTCATTTCCAAGACTATCATAGCTGACAAAGTCCATTACTGAACCGAGTTCACTCCTCATTCCAGTCCTGTATCACTGAACTGGATTAACTTGTCATTCCAGCCAAGTCTATCTCATGAGATATAAATCCTTACCCAATGCATTGGAGGGAGATTTAGGACCCACCCATCTCATAATAAAACCATTCTTATGTTTTCAAGAAAATCATATATCATATATCATAGCATAACCCATGTAATAAAAATGGGATTCTTAAACATCATGTCATCATAACGAAATCCATACAAGATAAAAGGACATCATAAAATAAATTCCATCATAAAATAATCAAATCAATGTGAAAATAGGGATAGAAACATAACCCTATATTATCATAGACGCAAAATAATTTTGATAAAACACTTGAACTCAATTATTGAGGAAAATATCATTTCTACTTCAAAAACATGTTTCCTTTCTTAAAATGTCATACAATTTTATACTAAGAGAAGTTGATTAAAAATAATCTTGAAAACTTTTAAAGTAATCTTCATTAAATAATTTTCTATGAAATCATAAAAATCCTTTAATGCTGTATAATTTCAAAAAAACATTCTTCCCGTATTTTAAACGAAAAAGTCAAAAAGTACCTCGTACTAAAAACGACAAAAGATTCCTTTCACATATTTTACTAAAAACTAACCAATGGGTAAAATTGGATTTAAAAAATTATAAGAGGATAGAAATAATATTACATATTGAAGAAAGATGGATGTGGATGATAAATATTCCCCAGTAAATTCTGAAGTACAAACAATCTCGGATAAAAATGAGATTGCGAGATTTTCCATTACCTCAGGTCTGATTTGCTTTGTACGTATCCTAACCTCCTGAATAATGATTTAAATAATGTCATTGACTTATTACTGAATCATATTCATTGTTATGATATCATATATGGTCACACTCTTATCATCTTATCAGTAATATTTCATTGCTACTTGTTATTCGGGTGTTCATTGCTTTATGTTCTTATGCATGTTTTGTCGAATAAATTCTTATTCTTATTTTTAGGTTATAGATACCTTATTTACAGAATGGTATTAGAGTAATATATATCATATTTATTCATTAAATTCATTTATATAATCATTATTAAATTAATATCATGTAGAACGAGTCACATCACATCGTGGACATGGTAGGCCGTACGTACGCACGAGCGATGATATCGTTCTCATGATCGTGGAATTTAATTGATGTGTATTTATACTATTTCAAAATCAAAATCACTTTACAATAATAATGTATAGTAATTATTTAAACCATTATACCCATCCAATTAAGGTGGTGGTGGAAAACAGATTACACCACGACGTGGAGACGGTATTCCATACGTACGCACATGCGGTGATTTCATATTCCGTAGGATGGATAGAAGGTAAAATAGGGTTGTTTCATATTTATAATAACATATCCGTATATGAGTCATACTGATGTTATTACTTCATAATGAAACAACTAAAGAAGAGGAAGTTTAAGAAAAAATGAATTTGAAAGAATCGGTAACAGATATTACCTCTTTTTCGACACGCCTCTTTGAAACCTCCTCTTAGGGAATTAACAATTGGTCATTGAAGAAGACCAGTACTTCTATTATGTTTATAGGGAAGTTGAGAAGGGAAATGGTCAGGATTTGTCCAAGGTTTAAGGCTAAAAATTGTGTGAGGAGGAGAGGGGGGAAGTTTCCTTTTATAAGGGAGGAGAGGGGCACCTTAGGAAAAACATTAAATATTATTTTATAATAAAGTCATATTAAGTTTATAATACCTCCAAATTGATTTATTTCGAAGCTAATGTGGGGATGGGTTGAAATCCTCTTAACCCATAGGTTTTAGACAAGTTGAAGTTACTATTTTAACCTTATCATTTAGATTTAACTCTAAGTTAAATAATTTAACTTTTATCGTGTCTTCTTGTTTTATTATACTATATAGTTAATAAACATACTATAACAATCCAAAAGAACCCCAAGTGGTTCATAATTAATATATATAACTTTATCTAAGTCATTTTTCCTAACCTTATATTTTTATATATATAATAACAATTAATAATATAATATTTGTTTTAAAAGCTATTTTATGTCAATTTTGAAACTATTTTGTAATTGATTTTTGTGAAAATCATAACAGAAAGAGTAGTTCGAATTTTTTTTATTAAATCAATACTAAAATTTCATATTAACCTATAAAATTAGTGTAATTCATATAAAGTCTAAAATTACATTTATCTGGGTATTTATAACATCAATTATGTTAATATTTCATTAATAAGGTAATTACTCCATCATCATTGTGTCATAAATAAATGAAATTATTTAATGTCTAAAAATTATAAATAAAATACAATTATGTAGTAAATATTTTTATCTTTCTAACGAATATTTATAGTCGAATTTATCTTATGTATAACCTTATATTAAAAATGTTTTAGTTATTAAACGTTGATTTTAACTCTTTTAACTCCTCTTTAAATAAAATAATAATAAGTGTCCTAATCTAATAAAAGTGGATCTAAATGGTCATATTTTATTCCTAATGTTGTTTTTGGTCGAATTAAACTTATCAAATAAAATTAGGACATGTGTTAGGGTAATAATAATATCATTTTTACCCTTAATTACCCTATGTACTTTTACCCGTGGTAAATAAAAGTAAAAAGTTAATATTCACCAAAAAATATTTTTATCTTATTGAACAAAATTTTACTCATTTATATTTACCATTTCCCTCTTATTTTAGAAATTCCACTCAAATAAGCGGTAAAATTAAGTTTTGTGTAAATTTTCAAATTCTCCTAGGAGGTGGGTAAAAGACGGTGAAAAGTTCAATAAAATTTTTATATATCTAAAATTATTATAAAATGACTCTAATGAATTACATTGAACATATATAGGTATTATGTATCAATTTTGACCTAAATAAATTTAAATAAAATAAATATTTATTTAAATAAAAAGTCGGTTTTTAAATAGTAACCCAGTGTTTTCACTATTCATCAAAAATTGAATGTTTTCAGAAAAATACCAAAATTTCACCTTAGGATAATTTCGATATTACGAATCCAAAAATGAAGTCCATTTTGAAAGATAAAATTTATAAAATTTCAAAAGGTGGGTATTACTATTCATAACGTCTAGTTTATATAATATTTTAATAGCATGTCGTTGTTAAGTGAAACTCGGTATTGTGTACAACACACGTTATCATGAAAGGTCGTGATTACGTGTAAAGAAAGCCAAGCTAGTGTTGTGTGTAATGAAAGATTCATTTGATGTTGTGTATAACATAATACATAAAAAAATTTATACTTCTCCTAAAATATTAGGGTGTTACATTCTACCCCCCTTAAAATGAATTTCACCCTTGAAATTCGTCACTTCGTAACAAAGAGATGAGGATACCTATCTATCATCATATCCTCAAGAACTCATGTAACGTCTTCTAATTGGTGGTTCCTCTATAAAACTTTCACCAAGCGAGTGGTCTGGTTCCGTAGAACTTTTTTGCTACGATCCAGAATCTCTATCGGTTGTTCTTCATAAGAAAGATCTTGCCCCAACGGTACAACTTCTGAGCTTAGTGCATGTGAAGGATCAGGTATGTACTTTATCAGTAGAGATACATGGAACACTTTGTGAACATGAGAGAGATTTGGTGGAATCTCCAATCGGTAAGCTACCTTCCCAACACGATACAACATTTTTAAAGGACTGATATACCTAGGGCTCAACTTTCCCTTCTTTCCAAATCTCATTACTCTCTTCCAAGGATATATTCGTAAGAACACTTTATCACCCACCTCAAACTCTAGGTCTTTTCTTCGGTTGTCGGCATAACTTTTTTGTCAACTCTGAGTTGCTCTTATGTTTTGTTGAATAGATCTGACCTTTTATGCCATCTCATCAACAGGATTAGGTCCTAATAGCTTTCTTTCCCCAACATCATCTCAGCAAGTTGGACTCCTGTATTTATTTCCATAGAGAGCTTAATAAAAAGCCATCTGATTACTGGAGTGAAAGATATTATTATAATAAAATTTCCCCAAAGGTAGGTTTTGATCCCAACCACCATTGAAATCCATAGAGCATGCTCTCAACATGTCTTCTAGAGTTTGAATTGTTCTCTCAGACTGACCGTCTATCTGAGGATGATAAGCAGTGCTGAAACTCAACTTTGTATCTAATGTATGCTGAAGACTTCTCCAGAACATCGAGGTAAACCTTGGATCCCGATCAAATATAATGGAAAGTGGTAGTCCATGAAATCTTACCACTTCTTTTACATATATCCTAGAAAGATGAATCAGAGAGAAATCTTCTCAAATAGCAATGAAGTGTGCCGACTTTGTTAGAAGATAAACTATGACCCAGATAACATTATTGCCTTTGGATGTTTTAGGAATTCCGGTGACAATGACTATAGAGATGTTTTCCTATTTCCATTCAGGTATAGGTAATGGTTGTAACATCCCCTTAGACATCTATCTCTCAGCTTTAACTTGTTGACAAACCAAGCAGCGAGAGACATATTCAGAAACATCTCTTTTCATGCCATCCCACCAGACGTACACTTTCTAGTCCCTATACATCTTTGTGCTTCCATGATGAATAGAGAATGAAGATCTATGAGCCTCATCCAGTAGCTCCTTCTTTAATTCTGGGATGGGAGGAACACAGACCCGATTCCTGAACCTTATTATCTCATCACAATCAAGGTTGAATTCAGGAAAATTTCTCTCCTTCTTTTCTAACTCTACATCTTTTTTTGTGACTCTCTAATCTTCACATGTATATGTGGTTGAACATTCATTTGAGAAAGATAATATTTTTCCCTTTCCAATATAATTCCAAGATCCATCCGTTGTAAATCCCTAAATATTGGATATTTTTTATCCTCGTCATGGATAAGCTAGCATGGTCTTGACGGCTTAATGCATCTTCCACCTTGTTTTCTTTCCAAGGGTGATAATGACTTGAGAAGTCGTAGTCCTTAATCAACTCCAATGTTCTTCTTTGGCGCATATTCAGCTCCTTTTGTGTGAAAATATACTTTAAACTTTTATGATCAGTATAAATATTACACCTTTCACCATAAAGATAATTCCTCCATATTTTTAATGCAAAGATTACTTCGACTAACTCTAAATAATGAGTTGAGTAATTTTGCTCATGGATTTTCAACTATTGTGAGGCATAATCTATCACCATATCATTTTTCATGAGAACACACTGCAGTCCTTTCTTGGATGCATCACTGTAGATCACAAACCTTTCTCCACTACATGGTAGTGTGAGCACAGGTGCACTAGATAACATTCATTTTAACTCTTTGAAATTCTCTTCACACTCCACCATCCACACAAACGTAACTCCTTTTCGAGTCAACCTGGTGAGTGGATTAGATAACCTTGAAAAATCTTTCACAAAACGTCAATAATATCCAGCCATACCAAGAAAACTTTGGATCTCAGTTACTTTCATTGTTCTCAACCATCTTTCAATAACCTCTGTTATTGCTAGATCCACAGATATGCCCTCTTTTGAGATTATGTGACCCAAAAATGAATCTTTTTGAAGCCAAAATTCACACTAGGTAAATTTGGCATAAATATTCTCCTTTATTAGGGTATTTAATACAATTCTCAAGTGATCTTCATGTTCTTACTTGCTCTTTGAATAGACAAGAATATCGTCTACAAAGACTACCACAAACTGATCAAGATAGTCTCTAAAGACTCTATTCCTCATATCCATGAAGATAACATGGGAATTAGTAAGAACAAATGTCATCACTATAAATTCATAGAGTCCATACCTTGTACGAAAAGTTGTCTTTGGTATGTCTTCCTTTTTGACCCTTAATTGATGATACCCAGAACGAATATCAATCTTAGAAAAGTATTGAGCTCCGCGTAGTTGGTCAAATAAGTCATCAATGCATGGGAGAGGATATTTTTTCTTGATAGTTATCTTGTTAAGTTCTTGATAATCAATGCGGAGTCTCGTTGATCCATCTTTCTTCTTAACAAACAAAATAGGTTCTCCCCAAGGTGATGCACTAGGGCATATGAATCCTTTATCAAGATCCTCTTGGAGTTGCTTCTTCAATTCCTGCAACTCAATTGGGGCCATTCTATATGGTGTCTTTGAAATAGGCATAGCACCCGGTATGACATCTATTGAAAACTCAACATCACGATTTGGTGGAAAACCAGGAAATTCCTCCAAAATGACATCATCAAACTCCCGTACAATGGGCATATTCGTAATCGTGAGTTTCTCTCCAACCATTTGAGATAAAAAACCTTCATCTATTGGAATCAAGACCCATAAGATGGAACAAAATTTCCACTGGAAGGTTATATTCATCCTTGCATCGATAGATGATTGTAGATTGATCGGGAATAATAAATTTGATTTCCCTTCTTTGGAAATTGATATGAGCTCCGTATAAATAAATCTAATCCATTCCAAGAATCACATAAAATTACACTATAGGAAGGATCACAAGAATTACAGGAAGCACTTTCCCACAAACTTCAATCAGAGAATAATTGTAAACATTTGATGCAATTGTTGTGCCATTAGGGGTTGTCATAGATAACTCAATATCTAACTTCTAAGGTAATATGGTGATACCCTTAGAAAATTCTTCAGAAATAAAATATTGGGTGGATCCACAATCAAATAAAACATTTGCTACTTTAGAGTGGATAGTAAGTGTAACTTTAACCACTTCATTATCATACTCCACATCACCAATAGAAATTTCATGTGACATTCCTTTGTCTTTGGCCTTAAGAGTTTGTTGATGTCGATCATCGTCAACAACCCTTGGATTTGGGCATTGATTGGCATAATGCCCCATTTCCTTGCACATAAAACATTGAAGTGTAGGAGGTGCATTTTGTGTATCCTTTTCTTTCTTCGCATCATTAGACATCTTCTTCCCATTATTTCGACATTCAACTGCCCGATGACCTTATTTTCCGCACTTAAAACATTTACTGGTCCCTTTAAGACAATTCCCTCCATGTTTCTTTCCACACATTGAGCATAGGGGAAAACTCATCTTCTTTTCAGTGTGGTCTTTATATTTACCCTTGAATTCCATTTTCCTCTTCTTATAAAACCCATATGATTGATGGGTTACTCCAATCTCCAATTCAACCTTGAGTGCACATCAAACAATTTACTCATAACTATTGAAGTCCCTTATGGATAACACCCTTCGAATACATGGTTTTAAGCCACTAAAGAATCGATTGATTTTACTCTCAGGTTGGATTATAATTATAGAAGTGTACCTTGCAAGTCTTGTAAAATTATCTTCGTAGGTACCAACCGATTCATCATCCATTTTCTTCAGTTCAAGAAACTCCTTCTCCATCTTTTTTCGAAGAATACGAGGTAAGTACTTATTGAATAATAAGTTCTTGAACCCGTCCCATTATATGGACTCAATTTCATCCCTTTGCTTCGTATTCTTAATAAGATTCCACCATTGATCAGATACACCTTCCAAATGATATACTGCTAAGATGAATTTATCATGTTCAAAAAAAATTAGAACTGGAAATATCTTTTCAGTGGTACTGATCCATTGTTCAGCCACTAATGGATCAGAAGACCCACTAAATGATGGTGGATTCTGCCTCATGAATGATTCAATAGAATTTTGCTTCTTACTTTTCTCGTTTGGAAGTCCAGCATGATTCATATCTTGAGAAAGTTTTGTGAGCATGGTTAAAAGATTTTTCATTCCATCTCCCATAACGTTTAGTTTCTCAGGGGGACAATCATTGCATTGCCCATCGCATTCAGAATTAACACGGTTCCTTCGAGTTCTGGCCATTGACTAAATCCAAGAAGCATAGTGTGAGAAACACAAATCATAATAGAAAAACCACATAATCAAGAATAATATTTCACATTTTAGGTCTTATCATAGGGTTTTCATGGCCATTTCTAAAACACTAATATTGTGTTCTATGTTTAGACATATCCTTAGAGTTCTTACTAAGGCTTTCACATCCTAGTTTCCAAAGGTTGACTATACCTTTTCTCTGATACCAACTATAACGACCCGTACTTTACATACATGTTTATGACATCGGAATTGAAGAATACTTATTATAACATATAACAAAACCATGATAGGACCGTATAGGTATAGTGTCTTTGGAAACTGGGAAACATAGACAACTGGTTCATAAATCATCTACATTGTCTCTCGTTTATTTCATCATATCTAGAGTCCCTTTTGGAATATCCTACTTAATACCCTTCTTCATGACCTGGGGAAAAGAAAACATACAAAAGGGTGAGCTGAAATGCTCAGTAAGGGTAAACAATATAAATATCAATCATATCATATTCATAAGAACGTAACATTTTGAAAATCTTAACCTGCAAAAGAGATCATAATATCATAACATGGGATAAATCATAGTAGTGAAATGTATTCCTAATAATCATAACATAAAACATGAAACTTTGTGGCATAAACCCATAATCATAGAAAATAATTTCATATTAGTCAAGGCTCATTGAAGAGACCATCATATTGGACAATGTCCATTACTGAACCGAGTTCACTCCTTGTTCGAGTCCTGTATCACTGAACCGGATTAACTTGTCGTTCCATCCATGTTCATCTCATGAGATATAAATCTTTCCCCAATGCATTGGAGGGAGATATAGGTCCCACCCATCTCATAATAAAACCATTCTTATGTGTGCCACAAAATCATAAATCATATATCATAGCATAACCCATGTAATAAAAATGGGATTCTTAAACATCATGGCATCATAAAATAATCCATATAAGATAAAAGGACAACATAAAATAAATTCCATCATAACATAATCAAATCAATGTAAAAATAAGTATAGAAACAGAACCCTATATTATCTTATATGGAAAATAATTTTGATAAAACAATTGAACTCCATTCATGAAGAAAATATCCTTTCTACTTCTAAAACATTTTTCCTTTCTCAACATGTCATACAATTTAATCTAAAAAAATTTGTTTAAAAATAAACTTGAAAAAATGTAAAGAAATATTCATGGAAATAATTTTTTATTAAATCATAAAAATCCATTCATGTTGTATAAATTAAATAAACATTCTTCTCATACTTTGGCTGAAAAAGTCAAAAAGTACCTCGTATTAAAAACGACAAAAGATTCCTTACCTATATTTTACTAAAAACTATCCAATGGGTAAAATTGGATTTAAAAAATTATAGGAGGATATAAATAATTTTACATATTGAGGAAACATGGATATGGATGATAAATATTCCCCAGTAAATTCTGATGTATAAACAATCTCGGATAAAAATGAGATAGCGACATTTTTCCTTACCTTAGGTTTGATTTTCATCGTACGTATCTGAACCTCTTGTATAATGATTTAAATAATTTCATTGACTTATTATAGAATCATATTTATTGTTATGATATCCTATATGGTCATATTCGTATCTTCTTATTAGTAATATTTCATTGCTACTTTTTATTCGGGTGTTCATTGCTTTATGTTCTTATGCATGTTGGGTAGAATAAATTCTTATTCTTTGTTTTAGGTTATAGATAACTCATTTACAAAATAGTATTAGTGTAATATATATCATATTTATTCTTTCAATTCATTTATATAATCATTATTCAATGAATATCATGTAGAGCGAGTCGCATCACATCGTGGAGACGGTAGGCCGTACGTACGCACGAGCGATGATATCGTTCCCATTATCGTGGAATTGTATTGAAGTGTTTGAATAATATTTTAGAATAAATATCACTTTAAAATAATAATATATAGTTACTCTTTACACCATTATACCCATCCAAGTAAGGTGGTGGTGGAAAACAGATTACACCGTGACGTGGAGACGGTATTCCGTATGTAGGCACGCGCGGTGATTTCATTTCCCGTAGGATGGATAGAAGGTGAGAGAGGGTTGTTTCATATTTATAATAACATATAAGTATATTAGTGATACTGATTTTATTACTTCATCATTAAACAACTAAAGAAGAGGGAGTATAAGAATAAATAAATTTTAAATTATTGGTAACAGATATTACCTCTTCTTCGACACGCCTCTTTGAAACCTGCTCTTAGGGCACTAAAAATTGGTCTTTGAAGAAGAACAGGTCCTCTAGTATGTTTCTAGGGAATTTTAAAAGGTAAATGGGCCGGGGTTGGCCATGATTTAAAGGTCAAAATTGTGTGAGGAGGGGAGGGAGGAGGTGCCCTTTTATAAGGGAGGAGAGGGGCACCTTAGAAAAAACTTAAAATATTATTTTATAATAAAGTCATATTCGGTTTATAATAGCTCCAAATTTATTTATTTAGAAGATAATGTGGGGATGGGTCGAAATACTCTCAAATAATAGGTTTTAGACAAGTTTAGATTACTATTTTAACCTTATCATTTAGATTTAACTCTAAGTTAAATAATTTAACTTTTACCACGTCTTCTTGTTTTCTTATACTATATTGTTAATAAACTTACTATAACCAGCCAAATGAACCCCAAGTGGTTCATTATTAATATATATAACCCTATATAAGTCATTTTGATGAACCTTATACTTTTAGGAATAGAATAAAAATTAATAATATAATATTTTATTTAAAAACTATTTTATGTCAATTGTGAAACTATTTGGTAATTGATTTTTGTGAAAATCATAACAGCATGGTTTGTTTGAAAAAAGTTTATTAAATAAATACTAACATGTCATATTAACCTATAAATTTTTTTTAATTCATATAAAGTCTCAAATTAGATTTATCTGGGTATTTATAACATCAATTATATTAATATTTCATTAATAAGGTAATTACTGCATTATCATTGTGTCATAAATAAATTAAATTATTTAATGTCTAAAAATTAAAAATAAAATACCATTATGTAGTTAATATTTTTTTCTTTATAATTAATATTTATAGAAGAATTTATCTAATGTATAGCCTTATATTAAAAATGTTTTAGTTATGAAACTTTGATTTTAACTCTTTTAACTCTTCTTTAAATAAAATAATAATAAGTGTCCTAATCTAATACAAGTGGGCATAAATGGTCATATTTTATTACTAAGGTTGTCTTTTGACGAATTAAACTTATCCAATAGAATTAGGACATGTTTTAGGGTAATAATAATATCATTTTTACCCTTAATTACCCTATTTAATTTTAACCGTGGTAAATAAAAATAAAAAGTTACTATTCACCAAAAATTATTTTTATCTTATTGAACCACATTTTACTCCTTGATATTAAATATGCCTCTAGGATTTTAGAAATTCCACACATAGAATTGGTAAAATTAAGTTTTATGTAAATTTTGAAATTCTCCTAGGAGGTGGATAAAAGACGGTGAAAAGTTCAATAAAATTTTTATATGTCTAAAATTATTATAAAATGACTCCAATGAATTACATTGATATTATATAGGTATTATGTATCAATATTGACCTAAAATAAATTTAAATAAAATAAATATTTATTTAAATAAAAAGTTAGTTTTTAAATAGTAACCTAGTGTTTTCACTATTCATAAAAAATTCAACATTTTCAGAAAAATACCAAAATTTCACCATAGGCTAATTTCGATATTTTGAATCCAAAAATGAAGTCCATTTTGAACGATAAAATTTATAAAATTTCAAAATGTGGGTATTACTATTCATAATGGGTAGTTTATTTAATATATTAATAGCATATCGTTATTTAGTGAAAATCAGTATTGCGTACGACACACGCTATCATGGAAGGTCACGATTGCGTGTTACAAGTAGTCTACAAAGTCATGATATTAGACTAACCATTCCATACCATGAATGAAATCTAAGATTATAATCTTGAGAAAAATGAGATTCTATAAGAAAGGGTATCTACCTACCTCAAGGAGATTGTCCTGGAACTTGTGTATACCCTCTATCTGTATTCCCAACAGTCTATCAAGGTTCATTACACCGTAGTGATACTGTATCTCTAGTACGAGACTTTCCTCGATAGATACAGAAAAAAAAATTTATGAATCACCTTTGTCAAATAAAGAAGAGGCAAAATTAGAAGCTACTAAGATAGTACCTCATACTGTAGATGGCCTTGCTTCCAGATCCTTAGGTATCAGCTGTAATGCATGGAACTCGCCTACCCCATGGCCCTTTGCAACTGATTGACTACCATGATCATGAATGCTCTGTTTGAACTACTGGTGATCAGGGGTTAAACTACCATGGCCAGGACCTTCTCCTCAACTAGACCTGCCGATGCTATTACAACTCCTCGCCTGACAAAAAGAAAAATTACTCGCTCCTGAAGGTGTAGTGGATGTTGGTCCTTTTCCACTAAAATCTGGTGGAATGTTCCTGGAGAAACACTGAATATGGCCCGTACAGCTGAAATCCTAACACTCCATAGGGTCTCTATCACATTGGGGCTTCTTATACCCCATTATTCCACACGGATGACACAATACAGAGCTATCATGATGGATAATCTGGCTACAACGTCCCTAAAAAAACCACAATGGAAAATTTCTGGCCCCCAAAATAACTACCTTCCTGACAAGACACTAGTACTTTAAACCTGGTACTTGTATCATCCCTCAGTTTATGCTTAGTGATAAGGTCCTGATCTAGTATTTCAGAAAAGGTAGGAAAGATAAGTAGATACACTAGAGTTCAGATGATGTACTGAATTTCATTTTCAAAATGTCTAGCACCTGAAATCTCATCACCAGCTAGAAGTAGGAAAAATTGCGGTAAATTAATGAAACGTGATAAATACTCCATAACTAACATAGAACCATTCTTGAGAAGCATGAAATAATTGAATCTATCTTCCCTCAATACCTAACAAAGGAACTGATAATATAAGGCAGTCTCGAAGTCAACCTATAACAAGTCAAGGTGAAGACTGGCATAGGTAACTACATCCAACCAATGCTTGGCCAAATCCCAAAGAATGTATGTATCAAGATTGATTCTCCCCTCTTTCGAAGTTTCCAGAAGATAAATGATAGAAATCATGTCCTCTATCCAAGATTCAGTAGCCTATGAACCGCCATCCCCTGAAAAATGAGGATGTTGTTGCTGCTAGAACTCATGGGTTAGATCATCCATCATACGTGGAACCCATGGAGCACCTTGAATAGACAGCATCAAACATAAGAAAATATCATAAACATGAGAATCTGTGCTCGGATCAGGTATAGTATTCGGTAACTAATGTGGATCTCTTGGAAGTAACAATGGTGGCTCAGGGCCCACCATGTATAGAGCATGGTCTTCACCACCCTCTGGGCGAACAACATGAGGACAGCATGGTGGAATTTGTCTACAAAAGCCAAGAACATGCCTAAAAACAAGAATATAAGCATAATATAGCATCACTACTAGAAATTGATCATATAAAATCAGTACCTAAGAAATACTACCCAAACTACCTGCTTAGACAAATAGGCTTTGGTAAATTTTCAACTATACGTTTCATGTCATTTTTTCATTAATTCCCAGGTTCACTCCATTACCTTTTACAGACATGAAAAGGCTGGATAAGGATGTGAAACCAACTCATTTTAGTTTTTGGGATTCACTCTATAATGGATACGCATTTCAGATAAATCAGTGCCCATACACCTATCACATTAAATGACACCCATTTATTTATAGCGTAATGTCTCTACTTTGTTACTTAATCATCCCAACCCATTTTGACCCATACACCTCATAAATTGAGATATAAAATCACTCTATTGTTGCAAAATAGATAATTGTACAATCAACTATCACAACATCACTCAATATTCACAAGAATATCGATTGATGCAAAGAAGTGTAATGCACCTATATCGCATGGAAATATGCTTGACATGTGAATTCTAGGGGCCTATAATGATCAATGTTACAATGCTCCTTTCCCTCATATCATCAGCCAAGGATGAAAGGAATTCTGAAACAGAGTAATATTAAACAACACCACCCAACAGGTGCATCACCCAATGGTGAAATAATATCAATTGTAATGGGAAAAAGAAGAAAAACAATTATAATTTGGGAAAATTTGTTTTTCCCCGAACATGGGTTCGCGATGCCCAATCATGGCTTATGACCAAGTCCCAAGCATTCTTATTCTCTAATATATTTTCTCTAAATATTTAATCAACAAAAAAAATCAGCGTTGATACCACATTGTGACAAAATAAACATGGATTCCCCTTAACAGGTGCCCAGAGCCCAGTGGCCCACATGGCCTCAAGCGCAACTTCCCAAATTCCAGAGGATGATGACTAGAAGTTAGGACTAGAGTGTGTCTATGGGAAAACTATAACATCATTAGAAGAGTGTAGAATATCATAATTAATATAAATGATATAAATAATATGGGGAAGTAATATAAGTAAGAATCGGAAGCAAATTGATGTTATAAATAAACAAGAATAATAATAATTGTATCAACTCGAATAATGATGAAGTTATGTCATGTCACTAGAAAACATGACAACATGACTACAATAAATCAGGCATAACAAGTTTCACAATGTAAAAGAAAACATATAATAAAATAATAATTTAGAGATCCTACTCGGTTATCTACAATCAAGCTCCATCCTGCCATCACACAATCAAGTGTTGGAAGTTGTATGCTTCCCTTTGTAAATAACATAAACCATGTAATCTACTTCGAGTACCAAATGGTGCTCAGAGAGGGTGTGAGATAAATCATAGGGGTGACCACCGATGTTTTCTATAACATATGGCCCGTGTAATGGATTATATTAGTGTGCATGCATGCATATATAAATTAATCAAAATAGTGAAATGTAACTAAATACCAATGTACCTGCTTTAACCCGTGGCTGTTGCCTGATCATGTTACAAGTTCATTATTATGTAATTACCATTTAATATTAATAGGTCACATGGGTTATAGCCAGAACTGACATCTCCTCGTGATAGTATAAGTAGTGAAGGTCTCACAATGTAACAAGATAACCTGAAAAGATATCTAGTGAGGGAGTTCCAGGGTAATAACCAAAGTAATGTAAATCTCAATGAATGCTAACTTATTAGTATCTAGGTGTACCTAAGGGGTAATTGTGTACTCCAAGGAGAGTAATCGAAGTCATTATATAGTAAGAGGCCTACCGTGTCCATGGTGATCGACCATGGTAAAATGGGGATAAGCAAGGACATGGCACTATGGAATTTCACCATGGAACCTACTAGTATATACTATATTAAAGGAGTGTATCTAAGGAATCCTTTAATAATTAAAAGGACCATATGGTAGTATACTCAGAATCCAATAAATAGAAAAGAAATGGAGTCTTTTGTGGTTATCAACCTAACCAATCCAGATCCTTGAATCAGAATGGGGTTCCCGATACCCAATGTATTCTTATCTTAAAGGCCAAGGAGATCTCGATTCAATCCATTAGTATTTGATATTCTAATCATGTAATAATTCATTTGTTTCAAATCATTCCATTCTTTAGTGTGGATAGTTCATGTATATTTAAATCCATTATTATTTTTCCAAGATTTTTATTCTATTAGTGTGGATAGGCTATGTAGAGTAGCAACCATTTTATCAAATCATAATTAACCATTAAGGAATATTCAATTAGAGAGGTTCACTCCACTACCTTCCATTAACATAGAAAGGGGTTCTATGGACATGCAACCTTTATTCAATATAATTTTAAAGTCCATGTTATATACTTAGTATACTTTTCATTTCACATTTAATAATCATTTGGAAGCATATACCTTTGGCGGGTCAAGTAGTGAGAATACATGGTGTATTCCATTATAAAATTATCATTAATAAAAATATCTTTATTATATTAAGGATCTACTTTTGGAAGGTCAAGATATGGAACACCCGAACAGCCGATCATGTTTTTCAAAACACTAGAAACCCAATTATGGCATAACCTTTGACATGCGGCAGATTGAGTTGTGGGTGTAACCATAATCAACTAATCACATATTTGGAAGGAGCATAACCATATGATTCTGAAAAGTATAATCATGGAATGTAAATTTATGAAATGGTTTCCAATGAAACCAGTGGGACCCACATGAACATTCCACAAATGACAAACTTCAGGGATAAGTTATAGAACAATCCTCTTAGGTTTTTATGACACTCCTCCTCCAGTATATTCCATTGATTTCCCTCAGTTCAGAGTAGATCAAAGACAAATTAAAAAAAATTCTCATGGTGATATCTAGGTCGAGAGTGAAAGATAATAAGAACAACTAAAGAGGACTCGAGTACTTACCATTACGCATTCAAAGTGTTGAACGGATGCTCGAATAGATATCAGACAAAGGATATCTCTTAATTCTTTGTTTAGATTTTATAAAATCAACAAATTGAGAGATAAATAAGTCAATATCACATCAATTTAGATTAGGGTTGAAGGGGTGACATAACATATCATTAAAGGAAAACTTGAAAAAAAAAATACCCAGAAAAAATTAGCATGTGCATGATTTTTCTTCAATTTTTGTCAAACCATGAGAAAACCATGTGGGATGGCTCTTCCCGAATGGTTTGGTCTGCACTATTTTTCAATATGTGCCACCCCACATAGAGATACCTAGGAAAAATGGGTGCTCACAAAGTTAGGCCACACGACAGTGCACCAACCCTATGTGGTTGCTCTATCTGAAAAACACCATCCACGCAGTTTACTCAAAACATTGATCAAAGTCTATTTTCTCTATAAATATGGGCTTCTGGTTCCAAAAAATCCCTAGACCCTATAGTAACCTTTACTAACTTCTTTGGTATCCATATTAGGTCAAAAATATGGATTTAGACTAAAAATTAAAAGTTCCAAACTTGAGGGAAAAAGTGGGTTCTTACAATTATAATGAATATAGATATTTAAGTGAAATTTAAGCTCCAATGATCACAAGAAAGTGAATGTTTTAGGGGAATGATGATGTCTAAAAATTAATCAAGGGATGAGAGATAAACATAAGAAAAATATATTTAACAGTAAAATAAATTACTTTAAAGAATAGAAATAAAAAAAATTAAAATAATTTTTTAGAAATAGTTTCTTTTTCCAAATCATCATAATATTTTAGAAGATCCTAAAGGTTGTAAAATGGTTATGGTGGCGTTAATTTTCATAAACACCTTATACATTAAAAATAAAACATTCCATTGGAATTTATACAGAAGAATGTTAAAAATGACATTTCATGGTAATGAACCTGAAATAAACCTTATAAAAACTGTTAAAAAGTCAAGTAAAACTTTAAATATCATTACTAAATGATTTCTATGATAAAAATTACTGCTATAAAATAATTTAGAAAAATATGGACATGGATGAAAAATATACCTGATCAAAAAAGATAAATTAGATCAAAATTACTTTTATAAATTTTTCTTTTTTTTAATCCATAAATTGGATAATTAATCACCATCAATTAAAATATATTTTTGTCAAATACCTCAAAGGGGAAGTATATAAACCACAAAAAAATTAAATTGGTGATCAATACAAAATATGTATCAATGGAGTGGAAATTGAGATAAAATCCCTTACATCAGTTCTAACTCATCCCATATGTTCATTATTTTCTTAAATGATAAAATTATATTAATTATTAAATTACCTAATAAAAAATTACATTTTTATTATTCCTTTTTATTTTATTTATTACCATTTTCTTTTTTTACTTAATAAATTAAGTTCATGTCAGACGTTTTGATGATATTTGGTTCATATGTCCAAAATAACTTCAGTAGATTTACTATGGTATAATAGGTCATTATATCATTATCTAAATAATAATAATAATTAAATAATTATCATTTTTATACATTATTTACACTTTTTAAACCAACCATTAAATAGTTTTAGGAAAAATGAACTATGTTATAATCTTGGCGATGGTAGGTCATATGTACAATTGAGTAGCATTTCAATTTTTTAATGATCACAGAGAAAATAATGTAAGTATTTTTTTCATTAAAATATGATAATTTTATAATAAATAACATATTATTTCCATAAATAAACTTATAAAAATTTCCATGTGATGTGGTGGTGAGTCACATTTCTTTGTACAGCTGGTAATCTACACATACACACAAATAATGATATAATTTTCAAATGAATGGAAAGGTCCAAAAATATGTGATTTATTAATTTTAAAAATTATCAATACTTTATTTTAGTGTATATATACATTAAATATGTCATTAAAACCATCCATGAAAGGATATTACGGAAAAATATCGCATCGATTCATGTGGTGGTAGATTGTTGTACACACAAACATTGCTTTCATTTTCATTTTATAGAAGAGAAGATTGATATGGTTTATTCTCTTAAACAAATAATATATCAATAAATGGGAGATACTAGTTTTATTATTTTATCATGGTCTAATAATATTTGAATGAGTTTTAACATGAAATAAAACGAAAATTCATGGTACAGGACTATATATCTTCGGACAGCCTCATTAGGTTTAAATTTAAATCTGTTAAATTTTTTTTTTATTATAATACCATGGAATCTAGGTCATGGGGAATGATGTAATTAATATATATTTTTGTGTATTTTCTGAAAACATAAATCTCTCAATTTTTGGAGAGAATATGATAGTTCATGTCATTTTACAATTTTGCTAGAGGACACACGTGGAATGTTTAAAAATAATAAAATATTTTACTATCTTACTCATGTTTTATGGCTCCAAAATCGATCATTTTAAAATATTAGATGATATAGGGTCTATATATGATCACCCAATAAACATTATAAATTTTTTTACGTCATTATATTGATTATCTCATTATCTTAACACCCTAGTAAACAAGTTTTAACATTAACTATGGTTAAAAAATTGCTATATTTACTATTCCTTATTACAATAAATTAATTTCACCTTATTAATAGATATTAATTAGTCTGATTAAAAATATTTTATATATTTTTTCAAATTCAATTCGTATAAGTGGTATAGTTCAATTTAAAAATAATCCTAAAAAATACTACAAAATTTTCATTTTATTGAATGTTTTTTAAATATAAAATTATTTTTATAACAAATTCAAGTATAAAAATCATTCCAAAGGATATAATTGGATTATAAATAATATAATTGACAAATTATTCATTTGAAAAAATGTTAAAACAAAATTTATCTCTATAAATTCGTGAATCTAAAATATATTTTTCAATGAAATTTAGTATTTTCACTATTCATTGAAAAATAAATCTTTTCTGAAAAGTCCCATAAATTTACTTTATGGTAATTTTGAAAAGAAGAATTAAAAAATTAACTTAATATTTTAAAATTAAAAATAGAATTTTTTTAAATATAAATGTTATATGAAACCATATAATTCATCAAAATCCAATTTGGTTAAAAATAAACAGTTTTTTATTTTGATTGAAAATTACCTAATATTATTATAGTACTCTATAATCTAATTAATCTATATTAATAATACCTGAAAAAATTAATTCTATCATTAAATAGGATGTTACACACCTCATAATTATTCCTTTATCTCTAGAATCCTAATGCTCAGTAGGTCTATGACTGTGGTATAAAGGTCCTCCAATATCCTTCTTCATGTATAATTTCATAAGAACCTCCTATGGTGATCAAAACACCTATAGTGGGACTCCCAATTTCCTGTAGTGAATTCAGAAAGTCACTATGGTGACTACCATGTAATGTTCGTTATAAGTTTTTTTATTATTATAACTCAACCAACACATCTCAATCTCCAACCCTCACAATGCTCAATTTGGAAATATGCTTTTTAGATAGAGGATTCTCTAATGTGAAACCTAAAACTCCCCAGTATGGTGTAAAAAAATGTTAACCTACAACCACCATAATTTGGACCTTTATTACAAGGATTGATCAATCCCTTTCCAAACTCTCACAGTCCCAAAGTATTATTTACCTCTTCCAAGAAACTTTATGGAATTATTATCTTCATACATGACATTATAAGTCCATTTGAAGTATTCCAACATCTGTTTTACTAAAAAAACCCTTAAAAACTCATAGTTTATATTTTTTTAACATTTTTTAAAGGTGATTTTTCATGATGTTGGTTCATAGTTTTGAATTTCTATATTTTAATTATTTTTTAATTTACTTAAATAGGTGGATTAAGTGTTATTTGGAATTTTTGGGATGATATGGAAAAAATTTCATGTATTTGAGATAGAGAGGTTATGGTAATATTGTATTTATTGAATTTTGCTGAATTTTTAGTTATATTGTTGTATTTTGGGTAAATATTGTCCAAGAATATCACCATAATCAAATATATTTAGGTGAAAACATTAAGATTAATTTTTAAAGTAGGTGTGATTGATAATACTTTATAGTGATTGAAGGATAAAAATATCTATATATAGAAGAATTTTTTAGTCGCGTCTCATGATTTATAGTTGTGATGTTTTGAGAGTTTTAATAATAATCTTTAGACATCAGTATTTTTATGGATAAGAAAGATGGTCATTTAATATTAGAAGATATATATGATGTGGAAATAAGTTACTAATTAAGGTTAAAAGAATATAACATATTTGGGATTTATAATATATGTCTACAAAATATATTTTCTCTCTCTATTGTACTTCAAGAACAATAATTATGAACGGTTTCATGTAGGTATTTTTACATTATTGAATGATTTTAGTTGATGGTGAAAATTAATTTGTGTTTTATTTTAGATGGTTATAAGAGAGTGTCAACATGGATAAGTTTTTTAATGGATTCAAACTCTGTTATCTGAATTGGTCTTAGAAACTAGATTTTTAATTTCAAATCCCTATCAGGAAGTAAAATAGATTTAAAACAGAAGATTTAAAATAATTATTTTAATTTGGTAAATTAATTTGAAATATTAATATTGTGAAATTATTTTCAATGGATTTCATCAATCAACATTATTATATTTTTGATTACCATTTATTGGTCAACAAGAATTTGAATTTTACCTTATTTTTAAAATTAAATGTTAAGAACAATGGATGTATTGATCCAGATATCTATGATTTTTTTTTAATTTTTGAGGATTTAATGTTTTAAAGGTGGTGAGAATGTATTAGTATGGTTTTATTTGGAAAAATGAATTTTTCTCAACATTGAATTTGGAAATATGTTCAGTTTTATTAGTGTTTTTAACACACACTGTAATTAAAGGATGACTTCTGGTGGTTTCGTTTTGCATCATGGATGTTTTGTGAGAACATTATTTTTTTTTATGAAAATTATATAATTATACCTTAAACCATAACATACATTCAAATTAAGGAATGGAATTAATCGTTAATACTAGAATGTGGAATTTGATTTTTGAATATATTTTAATAATTTTTTTTACTAAGATTCTTGTATTTAGTAGTGAGAGAACTTAAAATAAATAATATTTTCCTAAAGATTATTTTTGCCTAAAAACTGTTTATAAATTCATAAATTTGAGTAATTCACATATATCTAGATTTTTATGATTTCCTAGACATGGAGTCTTCAACAAAATATAGAAAGCTCATCACATAATGTGGAATTGCCTAAGAATATACAAGATTATCTAATTTCGATGTTCCGTTACAATGATCTAAAAGTATTAAGATTCAATTATTATTTTATATTTTTTATGATTTAAATTGATATGTGAAATTCATAGACAATTAATATTTAATAATAATGATTTTAATTAAATTTGAATAATAGTAATCTTAGATATGGATTGATATTATTTTTAGAGAGAGATTTCATTTTCCCAAGACACTAACTCTAATTTAAGGGTTGAATCCTAAAAATCATGAAAAATTGATACTCTATCTTGATTTTATGTGTGAATGAAAAAATGAAGACATAAAATCTATAAAATTTGAATTTATTATTTTAGAGAGATTTGTTAATGCCTTTTTGATAATTCTATGATAGTCCTGAACATGTTTTGAATATTTATTTTTAAGATATACCATTGTTTATTTTATACTGAAATAAAACTAATGAGACCAAGAACATAATGATATGTCATATAGATTTGATGTTAATGAAGAGATAAATTTTTATCATTTAATATCCTCCCTAACTTTTAGTGGTATTAATATTTTATTCATTACTAAAAAGTAAAATTTTTATTTTTATAGTAATGAGATGAATCTATGGTAGAAATTTGGAGGATATTTCATTATTTATCTCCTTAGGTTTTAAGTTGTGTTCTATGGATATTTGTGTGGAATGAAAGTGGTTTAGTAAAAAGTGGAAAAACAATAATATTTTTCAATTTTTCATCAAATGGTAGTGAATATAAAACATGGACCACTCTTTGGAAAAGTGAGAGACCACCTATATCAGGGATGTTTTGAGATAATTTTTGTATTATTTTCTCGATTAGCTGAGTATAGGTTAGTACACTGGGTAACATAACTAAGTATATCTAAATAAACATTGATCAAATGGATAAGAAGGATACAACTCTTGGGGCCTAGGTTGAGGAGCCAAGATGGGTCTGAGTAAATGTGGGAGTGAAATGTGGAACCCCCTAATTTAATAAGAAAAAATGTGTCATATGGGGGAATTTTTTTTTATTAAACATTTCAATAAACATTTATCAACATCTTGGGATTAATGGAATCTTTTTTGGGTCATTTTTGTGAATTTTGGTATACTAATATTTCTTTTAATGTCAAGAATTATGATAATTGTTATTATAAAAATAATTATTATTATGTTTTGATTAATTGATTTTTTTTTGAATGAGTATAGTCTAAACATTTTTAATTGTTTTATGAAGGGTATGGTCTCAATATGATGTGTTATATTAATTGAAATAATATGTGAATTTAATTTTTAAATAATTTTGTAAAAATTATTATTAATTACTATTATATATTTATATAAATTTAAATAATTTAAATTAATGACTTCCAGAAGATTTTTTGGATTATTAAATAAGGTATAAATAATTTTTGATGAAATTAAATTATTTTATAAATCTATTAAGTAATTATATTAATTTGTATTAAATGTTATAGTGGGAAAAAATTATTTATCTTATAGCTCAATGGGAAATCAATAAAATATTTATAATATCATTTTAGATATTATAATTTAATAAATGAAATATATTAAATATTTAATTATTATATGAGAATAATTTACCCAAGGAAGAATGTGAAATAAATTATGTTGACGATTTTAAAGGCTGTATTGTCATGATTAAATATTATTGAGAATAAAGGATTGTCGTCCTTAAATTTTTTAAATATTTACCTAGTATTGTCATTAAAATAATAATTTTTTATTAATTCATTAAGATGTAATGAAATTTATTAGATGGTTTATTAAATGGGAAGTATGTAAAAAAAATTTGAAAGTATTTATCATAGCATTTATGAAAAAATTAAATGATGTGATAATTGATATAAATTAATTGCATGAGTAATGGTTGTAATCTAAAAGACTTTGTGGTTATTATTTTGGGGTTATGGTATAAATTTTATGGATTTTGATTAATGAAATATATAAAAATATATTATTTTATAAATAAATTTATGTGCAGTATATGAATGAAAAAAAGAATGATGGGTTATAATACTTTTATTATGAATCATGAATGATGAATAATAATTGATTTTATAATTCTAAAAAATATTATAGAAAAGTAAAAATATATCCTTGAAGAGATATGAGCCATTGAAATTTGATGGGTAAATATAGTGAAGGTAAGGAGGAATGATATTATATACTTATTTAATTAAAGTGGTTTAATCCTTTGAATATAAATTTAGAAAAAATATAGAAATGACAGAGAATATTATGATGATTTGTTCGAAAAAACCCTTTAATCGTGTTTTTAGAGTTTTTATATTGTGTTTGTTGACAAATATTATTGACAAGGTTCTAAAATCTGTACAAATTGACAAATCTATAAATATATTCTTTCTAGAAGTTTTTGGGTTGGTTTACTACAGCTATAAAAGTTTATAGTCAACCGTTAAGTTTTATTAAAAATATTAAGTAAAGGTGAACATTTACAGAAGACTTATTTGAAACCACATAATATTTATGTGATGAAAATTTCATAATTAATAGATGTATACTATAAAGGAGCTATGTGAGACCTCCAATTATTTATGTTAATGAAATTTCATTGTGAAGGAAGGAATCTCACAATATTAGTATATAAGACCATGAAGGAATTATAAAAGAAAAAATTTACCATAGAGTATGAATTTTATGTAGGATCCATAAGGGAAATTATTTGTGAAATGATGTTCGAAGGATCATGCAGAATTCAAAGGATTCATTAAATAATTACAACATGACATCATCATTTGGGAAACAAGGGCAGATAAATTTTATAGTTCCTAGAGGATTCAGGGAAAACTTTTGTGGATTTGGTGTAATTTTAGAATCAATGTAGTAAGGATCATACAGGTTGCAAAATATTTTGGAAATAATTATGTGGCATCAACTTCATTTTGGAAACATAAGTGGAGGTGGTCATGGACTACAAAAGGGAAACTTTAGAGATCACCACAAAGAATGAAATTATAGGAAAATTTTTAGGAAAATTTTCTTTATTCAAATGAAGATTTTTAATATTATTTTAAGTGTATTTTCGATGTTCTTTTTTCCTATAAATAGACCCCAAATCACTTCATTTGACAAAGAAGACGTCATTTGAGTTATAATAGTCAAAATAAATTAAGTTATTTTTATATAGTGGTAATCAATAAAGAAAATATATAGAAATAATTATATGAAAAATAAATTATGTGTTTATAAGGATTTCAAGAAGAAATTATATGGTAATAAGTGAACATCAATTAAATTGTTTGAATGAGGAATACCAAGACATGATGCAGAAGGCATGCCATAATTAAACATTAGAGAAGGTAAACCACAATGAAATTAAGTAGATGGTAGACTATGATGAAATTACTTATACTATAATTTTAGTGAAAGTTCATTTTTAATATAAAATGTTATTTAATAAGTATTAATTCATGTCATCAATGAAAAATGATCTTAATGTCACCCCAATATCACTGTGAACCATTTTAGAGATGATTCAATTCATCTGAAAATTCATTAGGAGGAATAGTGTGTTCACATCAGTTAAGTGAGCAGTATGTTCTTTGTTGAAATTTGTTGTAAACAAAGAGGGATAGTTGGTCCACACTAAACATGTAAACTGTAGTGTTTAAATTTGAATTTTGTTATTTCATTACACAGTTGTTCATATGCACCTTATATGTATCCTATTTATAGTAAACTAAGTATATCTGTTATGTCCATTCACCCCCTTATTATCTTTAATAGTGTTAGAACAAAAATTAGATTTAAAGTTCCAAATATGTAGAATTATTCTCTAATATAAGTAATGTGATAATTGAATCACAAATGATGATGTTTGATTTAATAAATTTTTTATTTATGAAAGATTACCACCCAACACTTCTTTTGATAATTAGGCATAGATATTTATATAGTTATATTTATGGAATTCTATTCAACATGAATAGTGTAGATTTATCAGATGGAGATTATAAATATTTGGATGTTGGCCCTGAATGAATCAATGAATTAGGGGGTGTTAACTAAGGATATCTATAAAAGGTAGTGTTTTTGAATTCCTCACACATCAAGTGAGTAATGTAAGAGATTTTTACCTAGGAAGAACTAATTCATACCTTATATTGCATGTATATTAAAATAATTGATCATTAATTAATATATTTTCACATGGTGATTCTTCATCTACATATCATTATTTTGATAATTTCTTTAGACTATTCATCACATAAAAATTTCATAGTAGTTCCCAGTTATAATGAGAACCCTAAAGTGTTATGACAATAATCGAAAATATATTTTTTATTCCTAGAAAAAATCTATTTGATGATACGTAGATAATATAGGTTATGTGATTTTGGGAGCTCATAAGATATTATAACTTCTTCTTATGAAGTTTTCACTTGGTAATATTATAGATATGTGATTATGAGAACAAACCCACCATAGGAATTCAACATGATATGTTTCATTGTATATTTATATGTGTAGATGTGTAAATTGATCTTCATACTTGTTATTTATTTAATGTATATGTGGAATTACATAAATTTAATTTATTAATGAAACCCAAGATAACATATAAATACAGCATGGTAGGAAATTTTGGTTGTATCCTATGTTATATAACATCAAGGGATAATTCAACAAAAATATTTTATCATCCTTTTTAATTGAATTGAATATATTTTTCCCTTTGATTTAAATGAAATAACCTTATTAATTCCATGACCATGGTATTTTATTAATGATTTATATTCTGTAAATTCAAATAATGAAATATCAAGCATGTAGGATGGTAAAACAATTATAAAACCAACATAGTAATATATCATGACAAGCGTATTATATAAAATAGTTAGAGTTCATAAGAGGATTTCTATTATTAAATTTAATTATTTATCTATGGGTTTCTTGATGTGTTTCTATACATTGATCATGGAATTTAGGTCAGTCCACCTAATACCACTAATAAAGATGATTAAAGGGTTTCATGAAATATTTATCCAACCCATCAGTTAAAATATACAAAAAATTATTATTATAATATATTTTATTCTATAGTCTACGGAATAAAAATTATTCATCTGATGATGATATCGAAGATTAAACAAAAAAATTATTCAAAAAATATTAGTTTTTTGAAAATTAAATAAATATTTATTTATGAGTCAGTGAATATAATATATACTAATTTATTTAATAAATAATACATTGATAATTATTTTCAAAATTAAATATTTATTATTAAAGGTTCGGTAAATGTCAATAATGATTGATAGAACTAGTTACAGATCTAAGATAAATGATATATTTTATCTAATATCATTAAAATATATATTTTCATATTTATTTAAAAAATAATATCTAAATAACCATGATTCAATTTGAATAAAGGAATAAAAATATTATTATTATTCCACATGGTGTTTACATAGAATAATGATATCAATTATGGCCCTTTTGAGTAGTATTTAAACCAATGTATATAACTCAACTTATATCCTTTCTAGGGTTAAGTGATTATTGATCACAAAATATTCACCCTAGAAAACTATTTCAATATTTAGAGATAAATTATTAGTATATATCTAAATAATAAACATAATTCACTATCCCCTCCATTTTAAGATTGAGAGAAATGGAAAAAACCTATCAAAACACAAAAGGATTCTTCTTTTGAACAAAAGTGAACTAGAAATGTGATTTGGTTCTTCCACACTATCTCCAATAAATCCAACAAAAATTCACTGAGGTTTATGGAGAACATTTGGAATAAAGACAAATTTTTTATACAAAAATAGTTTATTGTAATAAATGAATATTCATTACAAAAAATTGTGATCTATTCTAGAATACTCTAGGTTTAGTGACTTTGGAAACATGGATACATAAATATCAAGTTCATACGATATCTATATTATATCCTACAAATTTCTTCATACCCTTTTTAGACATATCATACTAAAAATCTTTCTTTGTAGGCTAGGGAAAATAAAATATTGTTATATGATCATTATATTTAAATTTTAAATCTATACCCTATGTGTCATAGTTGATATTCTTGAATCATGGAATAAATCATGGTAGTTTGTAAGAAAATTATTATTATAAAATTAAAGAACTTGATACATGATAGAAAAACATTGGAATAAGAAATTAATTTGTGGAATAAACATATTCATATAAAACAAATTTATCTAGATGAGGCTTAGTACCAAACCTATCATATTGGATTGGGTTAACTCCATATTATATCATATCATTAGTAAAGGTTCTCCCTCTAGTCCATCATAGTTTACAAAGTACCTTAATAAACTGGGTTCACACCCCATTCATGTTATTATTATCCCATTATATATTCATCCAAACCCAATCTGTTGAAGGGATGCATAATACAATTCCTACATTTCAAATAAACATTATCCATTTATATGTGTTCCACATGATATTAAATCATTTAGAATATATCATAACATGTGGGAAAAACAGGTTTTTTAATCATTTTGATATTTCATTATGGAATAACCCATGGAAATTAAATGAGTTTCATTAAAATATCATAATGATAATTATATACCATACAGAGAAACAATAAGAGTAGTATTAATGGATAATATCCAAATTAAATTACAATTAACATCAATGGAGTTCATATTAGTTGATAATTAATTTGAAAGATCAGTTGGAATTTTTCATGAGTGAAATACCCTTTTCATTTTGAAATCACATATTTAAAATGATAAAATATCGAAACTAGTTTGGAAAATAATTCATTGAAATGAACCTTGGAAACCAATAATATAATAGTCTAAGTATTTAGTGTTCATGATGGTGGTAAATAGTGTTAAAATCATCTATGTTAAAACAAATAGTCCATTCACATTTTTAATAAAAATTTAAAAGTAACGCATTTGGAAAATAAAAATAAGATTTATTTTATAATATTTTACATAAAAACTAAATAATTTGTAAAAATTAAATCAAAAAATCATATTAAAAATTTTAAATTATTCTTGAATACCTTTTTAGAAAACACTGATATATAAAGAAAATCAGTTTCAACTGTAGAGATAAATATAGTCGGGTTTCCTTAAAAACATGTCTAAGGTATGTTATGTTCATAAAGATAAGAAAAATAATGGAAAACACATAATATATAGAAATAAATGAATTGGAATAAACTTTTATGCATTATTTTTTGATATAACTAAAATTTTTCATTGAACACTCAATCGTAAACAATCTTGGTATATAATGATATTGTGAAATAAATATTTTTCCTCATGTTTGACTTGCTTATAAAGAACTATAACCTCTAGAATATTTTAATTTTAATTTTTTATAATTATATAATTAATCATCTAAATAATTAAAATATCATATATTATCCTTCTAAAATATTTCAAACACCATTTAAAAATAATTTCTTATTAAAATTATAATTTCTTGGTGTTAAATATTTCATTTTTCTTTGAGGTTTCAGTTTGGTAGTTCAGTTCCTTGTAATTTGATCTTGGCTTCATCATCTTCAAAAAAAATTAATGATATAAATATAACATATATTCATTATATAAATATTTAAAGTCATCTATAAAATGTATAAATCAAAAAATGAATTAAATTGTTCAAGGAGACGGGAGGTCGTGCACACACATGAATATTGTTTCAATTTTGCAACAGATGGAATGAAATAATGGTAAATAATAATTTACATTTATCAATTTATTATTCCATAATATATAAATAAAATAAAAATTAAATGCATCCTTATATCCATCCATTAAATACGGGGATGGAAAATAAATTGTATCGTTATGTGGTAGTGGTATCCCACATGTCATACCATTGTTTTTATTTTCTTCTTTTTAGTCACCTTATATCATTTATTGGTTTTCCTCTCTAGTTTTGAGAGTTATAAATTTAAATTTTGAGTATTGGGATGTCTTTATTATATTTCATGGTTTAGGTGAATTATTAAGGGGAAACCATGCACCCTCCTGAGGCTAAGTCTCCTTCCACTTCATTTTGGACATACACCATTGGAGTTGCATAGGATGTGCACGGTTTGATCCAAATCTTGAAAATCCTAAAATAAACTGTGTGGGTCCATGGGTGTCTCCTGTGGACTTTTTGTTTTCTTAATCATGGTTATAAAATATGAATGAGAGGCATTCAAATAGTTCATCAATTTTGGATGATACAATGTCGCATGGTTTCCAAAGTATCTAAAAAACCATGCAACCACACCAAGCGGCCAAAATGATTGGGTACCTAGTGTTTCCATCAAGGGTAAAATGGTTGGTGAATGGTTTAAAACTATGCGGCTTAAACATTTATAGTTCAATGATGATTTAAAATTTTGAAATTACATTTCTATCCCCTCTGATTTTTTACCCCAAATACCCCCTCCCTTTACTCGTGCACCCAAATAAGAGATCCTCCTTCCTTATCCATGTCTCTCCACCACTTCTTAGTGTGTATCTAAGGGATTTAATTATGAATTTGAGGTGGATATTCAAGGAATTGTACTCCTTTGTTCTTATTCTACCATCATAATCTATTTTTCTTGTTGATTCAACTTATGTCTTGGTCTTATGGATCTAGGGTTATTCTTGCATTGAGTTTAATTTAGTGTTTTTGTTTTTCTGAGGCTTCTCTTGGATTTTTTATATTCATTGAGCCTTCATGATGTTATTTGGGTGGGAGTTGTAGAAGAAATTTCGTTTTGAGGTTGGTTTTCTTTTGCACTTATCCCTTAAATTTAAGAATCATTAGATTCTTTCTTTTGAATCATTTATTATAGGTTAATTAGTTATTTATGATTTTTATTATATTTTTTATATGAAATTAGGTGTTTTTATTCTTGTTTTAAAGTATATAATTTTTTCTTGATAATGTGTTTCACAATAATTGTTTGATAAATTTCCTAGTTTGATTTTTAGCCCATTTGAGATTTTTAAGTCATGGATTTGGTTTGGTATACATTATTGTCACTAAAAATGATGTTTTTCATTTTTTAAAATTAATTTCAAAATTGTTTTGGTTTTAAAATTTGTTTTGATTGCAGAAATGGATTTTCTATATTCTTCTAAAATTACCAATGGTGTGTTTCTCCATTTAAAAAAAAGTGGGCTTGGATCTATGGAAATGTGTGATTTATTAATGGGTTATTGAGGCTCATTTGGAACTTTTCAAAAATTGGATAACATAAAAACTATCCTTGGATGATCCTATTTCTTTGGTTATGTTGAACGACGTGGGAGGTCTTTGGTAGGAATTCCCTTGTGAAATTTTTTTTAATGGAGACGGATTGATTTATGTGGTGGTTCGAGGTGATTCTTGTATATGTGATATATGTATATATGGCTGGTTTATTTTATAGATTGATCAGATCACCCCACTTTAGTCTTGAACTGGGAACCTGGAATTTCTATGATATGTTCAATGAACAGTTACTACACTAGCTTGGGATAGTGCTCTGAATAGTGGACATTAATATTCACCTTACTGTCCTTTGGGAAAATTCCCCTCAGTTATACCAGGTAGGTTAAGAACCAAGCATATAAGAAAGAATGGTGTTATCGGGTGGAGAATTCATATAGAATGACTCATATGTATATAATTTTCTAGATTATCTACTAAGATCCAAGGTTCCCCCAGGTATATTTGCACATAATTGTCTTTGGTAGATTGTAGAGATCCTTTGTTTAGTTGACTACTCATACTTGTTATATTCCAATTCCCTTACTATATGATCATTTTTTCTTATCTATTATTTATTGCGCTCCTTGGTTAAATGTGAAATGTTGGTTTGATAATGTTTATGGAAAATAATTTTAAAAAAATTAACCTTATTTCTCCCTTTTTAATAGAAAGAATTATTTCATTCACTTTAAAATGGGAATGTCACTTTCTTGAAGAAGAACCTGTTTTTAAATGGAAAATGGGAAATGGGCCATGTGTTTTTTTAAATATGAAAATGTGTGAAAAATTATATTTTATATATTTTATTTAAAACCTGAATGTATGTTTTCTTTTGTATTAAATGAAATTCATTGGGAATATATTTTTATGTGCATGAATTATTAGTTTTTATACTTACTCATATAGTTTCATCTTGTGTTTATCTTATGGTGAATTTTCATGCTAGGACTAAATTTCTATGGGTAATTTTGGGATTTATGATCGAGGAATGACCCACAAGTCACATTGAGGCTTAATGATTTTCATTTTCAGTTTTGATTTTATTGTCTAGCTTTTTTTATTTTCAACATTTTTGTAAATAATTCTCAGTTTTGTTATTGTATTTATTTTTGGGCTAGTCTGTTTAATTCTAATGTTTTATTTTGTTTTTTGGGTAAATCATTCCATTTATGATTCTATTGATTCATAGATCTACTTTCTATTCTGAGAGGATCATGAACACCTCTTGAACCTTATTATGTGTAGAGACCCAAACATGACGTACAGAGATATTACATTACTTTTTCTAAAAACTTAATACATGACCAAAAAATTCCCAAGGACCATATTAGTTTATTGCCTTTGGAAACATGGAAAATAATTTTATAATCATGGTGAAAGATCTTCAACATCTCCTATAAAAATCACCCCCTTTTTTTCTTACCTAAATCCTTTCTTTATATCCAAGGGAAAAAAAATAGAAAGGGTGAGCTCAAAATTCTCAGTAAGGGTAAACATGGAGAACATAAAACAATCCATAAACATTTTAATGTAAAAAAATGAACATAAAATCTAAACATCAAGATCTTGGTAAATGACATAAAACATGGCAATACACAAGGTATAGATTATAAAGGAACATTTATCATGATAAAGTAGCTTGGGGATAAAACATGAAGTTTTGGAAAACTACTAAGCACATGATATGATTTCCATAGTAGCCAAGGCATTGATGCCAAGACCATCATAGTGGAAACATTCCATTACAGAACCGGGTTTACTTGTCGTTCCAACCGAGTATTACTGAACCAGATTCACTTGTCATTCCATCCATGTCTATCTCATGAGATATAAATATTTACCCAATGCATTTGATGGAGATATATTTCCCACCCATCTCATAATGAAATCATTCTTTCATGTGCCACAAAATAAACATAAATCATTCTTTATAACCCAATGAATAAAATGGATTTCATAAACATCATCCCATCATAACATAATCCATATAGAATAAATGGATATCATTTCATAATAAGAAAAATGAGACCATGTAAATAATAGAGACATTATAATTCAAACATAAACATATTAAATAATGTCATCTTAGATGGAAAATGGTTTTGATAAAACACTTGAAATGAATTCTTGAGGAAAATATCCTTTCGTTTTCAAAATCAATTTATTTTCTCAAAATGCCATGAAATTTTAAAAGAAAATTATTTTGTTGAAAATAATCATGAAATCATGTAGAATAAGCTTCATGGAATTAAGTTGTTATAGAACCGTAAAAATCCATTCACGCCGTATAAGTTAAAAAAACATTCTCCTCATACATTTTACTAGAAAAGTCAAAAAGTACATTGTATGGTAAACAAAATATAGATTCCTTCCATACTACATATTAAAAGTAAAAAAGGGGTAAACATGACTTTAAACATACATGGAAGAATATTAAACAATTTATGAAAACAGTTTTATAAAACATGGACATGGATGATATATATAACCCCAGTAAATACTTACGTATAAGTAATCTCAGATAAAAATGTGCTTGCAAAATTATCCATTACCTTAGGTCCAATTTCTTCTGTACGTGTCCGAAACTCTTGTATAGTGGGTTGAAATATATTATTAACTTTTAACAGAAACATTATGATATTTATGATATCCTATATGATTCACATAAGACTTTATATTACCCATTCTTTTGTCAATTCCATGTTAAAGCAGCGCTTTGGGTAAAATTGTTTCATTTATCGTATGTGTTTGAACATGTTGTTCTTGATATCATTACTTATATAATGATTTAATTACATAAATAATGTAAAACATGATTTGTATATAATATATATTCAGAATATAATATATATAATAGATCGATAAGTGGAATGAAATACACTGTTCATGGAGACGGTAGGTCATACGTACGCATGAACGATGTTTTCATTTCCTTATTAAATTGTATGGAAGTAAGTAAATAACATATACATAAATACATTATCATTATTATGTCATATATTTCATGATTATTTGTTATATATTCTTTATAATCATTCTAGAATGGTTAACATGGAGAATGAATCTCATCGCATCGTGGAGACGGTAATCTGTACGTACGTAAGAGCGATGATATCGTACCCATAATTATTGAATGTAATTGGAATGGATAATGTATCATAATTAGTATGATTTTATAATAATCATATATATTTATTATTTCCACCATTATACCTATCCACGTAAGGTGGTGGTGGAAAAATAGATTACACCACGGCGTGGAGACGGTATTATGTACGTACGCATGCGTGGTGATTTTGTTTTTCATAGGATGGGTAGAATGTGAAATAGGGTTTCTTTCATATTTATAATAACATATAAATATATTATTTATACTTATTTTATTACTTTATAATTAACAAACTAAAGAGGACGAAGTAGAAGAATAAAGAAACTTGAAAGAATCGGTGGAAGAGATTACCTCTTCCTTGACGTGCCTCTTTTAAACTTCCTCATAGGGCACTAGAGTTGGTCTTTGGAGAAGACCAGAACCTCTATAATTTTACTAGAGTGGTTAGGAAGAGTAATTGGATGGGTTTGGCCAAGCATTAAGGCTCAATATTGAGTGAAGAGGAGAGGAAAGGGGTGCCCTTTTATAAGAGAGGAGAGGGGAACTTTTGGAAACCTCCAAAATATTAATTTATAATAAACTCAAAACCCACTTAAAAATATCCAAAGTGACTCAAATTCTGATATTTGGTAATATAGGGTTGTAATATCATCAACCAATAAAATTTAGACATGTTTTGATTTTATTTTAAACCTTATCATTTTGATTTATCCTTCTTTAATCTATTTAATTTTATTTGTAGTAATAATATTCTAATTTTTAAATTGTTATAAATAATTACTTATGTGTTTTTAATTTTCAATAATTAGATAAATTATTTCAATTTAGACCATATAATTTTAAATTTATAATTTATAAATATTTTTGTGATTTTTAATCAATTTAATAAAATGTTACTTTTATAAAATATCAATAGTATCAATTTTGACACTATTCAATTATTGGAATTTAAATAAACTCCACACCGAAGATATATTCAAAAAAAATATTTAATAGATTCATAACATGTCATATTATTCTAATAAATTCATGCATAATGTTATTTTGTTCAAATAATAGTTTTTTTAATATATTTAATACCATTTGTTTGATATTTCTCTTAATAAAATAATCACTACAACATTTTTTTATAATTATTTAATATACTTATTTTTTGAATAAATATTAAAAATAAAATACTATGATGAATATTAATCTAATATATTTTATAATAATACTTTTAGATGAATTTATCTTCTAAAACACCCACCTTTTAAAATGTTATATTTATTAAATTATTAAGGTGACAACTTTGACGTCATTTAAAATAAAATAATATAAATATACTAATCTGTTTTATAAGGCTCCAAATGGTCCACAAGTCGACAGATGGTTTCTTAGGGTATATATATACTCTACTAATAAGTTTTGGTCAAGTTTTTGGGTCTTTTATGGGTATTATCATTTGAATAAAAACTATATTTTTTATTTTTCGCTAAATAAATAATATCTACATAATTAATTTATAAGTTATTAAGTTAAATAAATATATCATAAAATTAAAAATAAATTACCATGATAAATAAAACAAAATTATCTCTCAAATTAGTATTTATAATCAAATTTATATTTTGATAAACTTATATTAAAAATAATTTAGTTATTAAAGTTTGAGTGAGACATATTTAACTTTCCATCAAATAAAATAAATAAAAGGTATTAATCACATTCAAGTTGGTTCCAAAAGATAATATTTAGACCCAAGTATATTTTAGGATGAAATATACTCATTAAATTATATTAATACAAGTTTTAGGGTAATTTTATAATATTATTTTTACCCTTAATTACCCAATATACCTTTAACTGTTGTAAATAAAATTTACTGTAGTTACTATTCATAATGCCTAAAAATAAAAAGTAGCCTATTATCATAATTTGGACCTACTAATTTTAAATATGGAATCCATTTTTCCAAATTCAAAACATAGATGTTGTATTATTTAATTTAAAATTAATCCCATTGTTGAAAAAATGGGTTTTAAAAGTTGAAACATTGCAAAAGATTGAAATGTTTTTACCTATGAATTCAATGTAAAATTAATGCTAATGACATAAATTATATTAAATGATAAAAATATATTCTATTTATACTTTAAAACCATCCAATATTATAATTTAACCATATAAATTATCTCGATGAAAAAAGTTGTTTTTAATTAAAATTTGGGGTATCTTTACTATTCATCAAAATTTGAAGGTTATCAGAATAATGTAAAAAATTATCCAATATAAATTTTTATATCCTGATTCAAAATAAGAATTTCAGATTTTAAAATTTAACTTATCAACTTGTCAAAAATTATATTAAAATTGAGTGCTCCATCAAAAGGAAACAAAACTGCTTTTTTTTTAAAATACTTCTTTTATCCTAATTTTTTTTTGTTCTCATACCATGTTCTAGAAAATGTGTAAGTTGAATTATAAAATTATAAAATTCAAACTGTGGTTAATACTATTCATAATGTCTAGTTCGTAATAATATTATAATATATCATTGTTTAGTGAAACTCGGTATTGCGTACCACGCAAGCTATCAAGGAAGGCCGCTCTTGCGTGTAACGCAAGCCAAGTATATTGTTGTGTATACTGCAAGATAATAAGGTGTTTCATATACCACAAGATAATCTTGGTGTAGCTTAAAACACAAGACATCATAGAAATTAAAAATATTATTTGTCATAAAATTCCGGGTGTTACATCGTGGGCCGACTCGGGTGACCAGTTTAGGGTCGACCCGGGGTGGTTCTTGACAAAATGGTATTGAATCCTAGGTTAATTAGTGGAACCAGATTTCAAATTTCAATTTGTTTTTAGGATTTTCAAGGTAGATGGAGTAGGACAATCATAGAATGGGGTGAAGGTATTTGGGATTTTCTGTCCAACACTTTCTATGAAAAACCTTAAGTTACCACGAGAAGTTGGGTTTAAGTCCTTATATGGTTATTTTGGGTTATTTGGTGTCTGGGAAAATGAAACGAGAGTCGGGTTAACAGTATCGGTGATCTTACTTGTCCTATAAAGCCATGTGTAGTCGGGGACATGGACCTAGAAGACTCTCCAGGATTACGGTTTGATTAGATTATCACCTCCATCCATTTGTCCAAGTCCCCCATCAACAGTAGTTTTTCCGACATTTTAGTATGATGCAGTCTTCTTGATTTTTATTTCATCAAGAAAATATTGTTTTGGGTTGTGAAAATCATGCTTCAAGAAGTAATGTTTTTGTTATTAGGATATTAAAAATGAGTTATAATTTTTTTAAAGGATATTTTTAGGAAAATAGATTTTTTAAAACATAACTTTTGTGTAAAATAGGAATTTGGATTCTTGAGATTTTGATTTTTATAATCAAAACATGGTGTTTAATGAAATTATTTGTTTTGGAAAATGGAAATTTATTTTGAAATGTATTTATTTTGGGAAAATGTTTTGAGGAATTTCTAAAATGTTTTGTGAAATTTGAAATGGCAAGTAATTTTAGAATATGAGAATTTGAGTCTTGGGTTGAATGCTTTGTTTCGAAAGTAGGGAATTATTGTTTTTACCATTGGTATTCTTATGAGTCCCCACATGCATGGATTCATGTGAGGTAGTGGATGGGTAATTTCATGAGGGTACGGATGATTATATGGATGGATCAATTCCCAAATAGGCATGGGAATTTATGTTTGTGAGGATCTCTGGATTACCATTGGTGAGCATATAGCTCACAAAGTTTTTTTTTCTTTTCAAAATTGTTTTGAAGATGTAAATAATCATATTTTTATAACTTATTTTTGTTCATTGTTTTTCTTGTGAATTGGAAATGTTCTTTAAGTGGGTTTTTGTGTTTGATTCCTCATTGGTTAATGGGTTTTGATTTGGTTCTTAGTTTTTCATGTTGTTTATTATACACCCCTACAAGTGTTTTGATGGATGTTTGAGATATGGATATAGGTGGTTTACTATTATAGGACCCTCTATTTGTTCAAACTAAGGACTTCCCCGTCAGTTTGAAAAGTTTTACCCTAGTCTCTTTTATGGTTAAAAAATCCATTAGAAGAAAAATATTGGATGTGGAAAGTAGAAAGGATATTTTGTTTTCTAGAGTTTTCTATGTATCTAAAGGTGAAGTTTGAAACTTTTATCCTTGAAGGTCTGAGTCGGAAGTTGTGGAATTTAGTTATTCAAACTAAGGATCCTAATTAAATCTCTTAATAATTTTTGAAGGCTTCGTTCATTCAGAAGTTTCTATCTGAGTTTGTGAAGTTGAAGAAGGCAATGAAGAAGGGATATTTTCGTCAAAATGATAGATTGTTGTTAGAGTTTATTCATCATTTTTTGGATCTAGTTATATACCATTCAGAGTGGGATGAGTATTATTCTATGGCGGATAGAATTTTTGACAATTTTCTTCATCCTGAATCACAGTAGAAGGTGTCGTAGATTGTTTTGACCTCCTTTGTTGATGAGGTGTGGAAAGTTGTTCGGGTTGAAGCTATGTTGGCGGGAGTGCTCGAGGAATCCAAACGTTCTTCAGTCCCTGGAATCTGGTAAGGTAATCCTAGTAAGTATTTAGTAAATCATTCTGAAGATGGTGGTTATTGTCATGGAACTAAGTGGACTTCTTATCTTTCTTCAGCTTCTTCTGGGTAGAGGATCCTGATGTATCATCAATGCAGCATGCCTAATCATAATAAGCTAGTGTGTTTAATTTCTCCAATGAACTATCATACATAAATAATCATGGGTCACTTTCAAGGATTTTGTCAGGGTGTCACCAAGAAGTAAAATTGAGCTAGATCAAGCCCTCAAGAAGACACCTTAGCATGTCTATAAGAGTAGGGTGATGGTCTGAGTTCAGTTTGAAGGCCCTTTCTATTTGAGTGTTCTTTATGATGAATTGGTTTATATTTTTACTTTCTTCCTTTTCTTATAGTTATAAATGTAATTATAACCTTATTGGATTTTCTTTTTTTAATTGGAATAATCCTTTTTGTAATTTATGAGTTCTATTATATTGTGTAGAGGTGTGTCCACTAATGTATCTTGCTAGTGATTCTTCTTATTATAGTGAAAATGGACGAGGTGTGTGTATCTTCTAAAAAAATTCTGTAAGTTCCTTATTTTATTTAACTGAGTCTTTTGGTATTTCACGTTCATTGGGTTTTTATGGAAACTTCTTGTGGTCATTCTAGTGTATTATTTTGGTATTTGGTGGCTGATTTTGATAGGGCACCTATGTTGAATTTTAAAATGTGATGGAGTTTATTCTATCCTTCCAAGTTGAATCTAGTGAGACTCTATTACTATTCTAGTTTTTTATTCTTATACTTTTCCAGGTGATGGTTGTGCTCTTGGTGTAGGCCAAGTTGTTTTTTAGTGGAAGTATGAAGATATTTTAGTTCGAGTCTTCCATATTTATTTGAAAAGTAGCTCAGGTTTGTTGGTTCTTTTTAGGTAAGAGGTGTGACTTCTACTTTTTTGGTGGTTGAGGTGTTTTTGTCTTGATTATTTGGGTTATAAACGTGTGGGAAACCTTTTCATTGATCGATCAACTAGATATTTTGTGGGTTTCTAGGGGAATAAAGTGTGGTGATGAGGAGAATTTTCACACCCTGTTTTTTATTTTCTTCATTGAATTAAGATTATCATTTTATTATTGGTTCCCCTATTGAGTTTTAGGTGTTACAATTATAAATTTTTAATTTTGGGTAGTCTTTCATATATTTCATTTGTTAGCTTCATAGTTAAGGGGAAACTGTGTAGCCTCTTAAGGCCATGTCTCTTTTCAGTACATTTTTAACTTATACAGTTTGAGTTTTAAGGGTCGAACATGGTTTTATCTAAACCATGTGGCTCCTAAGAAAAATTATGTGGATCATTGGGTGTCACTAGTAAAGGACGCATGACCAAATCCAGGTTATGAAATCTATGTGAAAGGAGTGTCAATGGTTCAACCATTTGGGATAGAACCATGTCACATGTTTGGCGAGTGGTTTACCAAACCATACGTTCAGACTTTATGGGTTCCTAGTGTGTCCATTTTGGGGCATATGGTTGGAATACTGTTTGGTAAATCATTTTTCCTAACTGTGAATAGTGTCGAGGTTATTTACATTTTTTAGATTTTCTTTCTACCATCCCATATTTTTAACCCCAAATGCCCCTCTCTCTCCCTCTCTTTGATCGTGCGACCCAGGATGAGCTCCACCCTCCTCTAAGTCTCTCATATTCTTTTTAGGGTGAATATATGGGATTTATATAAGTTTTTGGGGTGGATATTTATGTTATTCTCTTCATTTATTCTTCCTCTTCCTTATTCTTTTAATTTTGTGGTGGTTCCTCTTATATCTTGTTCTTTTGGATATAGGGCTCTTCTTATTTTAGTTTAATTAATGGGTTTTTTATTTTGAGGTTCCTCATTAATATTATTACTTAGATGATCCTTGTTGAAGTTTTTTGGGATGGTTTTGTTGAATTTTATGCGGGTTTAGGTAAGTTTACATTTTCACTTACCCCTTAAATTTAATAATCATTGATTTCATTATTTCTTCACCTTCTTTATTTTTTAATTAGTGATGTATGATTTTCATGAATATGTTTTGATATGAAATGATGTATTTTTATTATTTTATTAATGTAAATGAATTTTATTTGTTAAAGTGTAACACACCAAGTCTTTGATAAATTTCCTAGTTATCTTTTGTAATCAATTTCTTATTTCTAATGCTTGGTTTTTGGATAGGAAATCATATTTTTCTCTTAAAATTATTGTTTGGTTTTCTAAAAATTATTTTAGATTTGGGATGTGGTTGAAAATGTGAATTGAGTTCTTAAATGGCATTTCTAAATAGTTGTGAAATTACAAATGGTGCATTGTTGTTTTTTTAATGTTCATGGGTATTTGGAAATTGGTGGCTTTTTAAAGGGTTTCTGAGTCCCTTTAGAAATGTTTATAAAATTTTCTTAAATGAAAGAATAATTGGATAATTATATTGTCTTGGTTATGTTTAATGATGTGGGAGGCCCTTGGTGGGGACTCGCTTGATATAAAATTGTTGAATGGAAGGTTCTTGGTCCATGGGGTGATTTAAGGTGATGCTTTTTTTGTGATGATTCCATCTGTGATATATTTATTTTTGGTTGGTTGCTTGTTTTTCTTGATTAGATAACCCATGATTAGACTTCACATGGAAACCTGGCATAGTTTGTGGATTTTGGGTAAAATATCACTAAATTATATTAGGATTGTGCTCTCTCTTATGGCCCGTAGTGTGGACCTTCCTCAACATTTGGACAATGCCCCTCAGTTAAACCAGGTAGTGTAAAAAATGAGCATGTGGGAAAGAATGATTTTACTCGGTGAGTCATTCCTATAGGATTAGACATATGAACAGTATGTTCTAGATTATTCACTGAGATACTAGGTTCTCTCATGTACTTTTTCATTTAGTTGTTAATGAAAATTTATTTTTATGCCTTTTTTGGTTGGTTACACAAATGTTCTATATTTCCATTTCCCTTTTTATGACATCATTTTTCTTCTCTCTTGTTTATTGTGATACTTCGTTAAAGGTGACTTGTTAGCTTGAATTTTTTTTTGGAAAATGATTAAAAAAAATATTTTTTACCTATTTTCTCCCTTTTTATTTGAAATAAATCTTTCATTATCTTTTGAATGTTAATGTCTCTTTCATGAAGAACCTGGTTTTTAATAGAGAAAGGAAAATAGACCATTTTTTCATTCAAAGTGTAAAATGTAAAAAAATTTATGTTTTATATATTATATTTGAAGCCTAAAAAAATTTATTAAAAGGAAATTCGTTGGGAATATGTTTTTGTGGGCATGGATACTGAGTATTTATACTCACGCATGTAGTTTCTTTTTATTAACTTATGTTCTAGGTTCCAGTTTGGTTTCAATACCCAAGGGAAATGTTGGGAATTATGATTGTAGAGTCACCCTTAGGACACATGGATTAGTGGTGGTGGTTAGTTTCATTTTGGTGATTTTTCCACCTTTTTTTCATATTTTGTAAAAAAGATTATCTGTTTTGAAATTGTACTTATTTTTGGGATTCTCTATTTAAATCTGTTTTTTGGATTATTTTTTTTGGTGGAATAATTACTATTATGATTCTCTTGATTTCGATAACTAGTTTCCATCTAGGTAAATTCGTTAATGCCTCTCATGCATTGTCCTTGTCTGACTCGATTGACCAGTTCAGGGTCAACCTGGGCTGGTACATGACACCACACGTATGCACAAACGATACCTTCATAATACATTTTATGGAATATTGGGTGAATCAATAATTAAAATCACATTTGATTATATTTTTGATATTTAATTTATTATTTCATTATGATTACCTCATATTTGGAGGAGGTATAAGTAGAAATAAATCTGAAAGTACTCGATTGAGAGTTATATATCTTCACTGAGAAACCACTTCTAGAGTGAAACTGAAGCATTAAAAGGATGGTTTTTGGAGGAAAATAAGATCTAGGATTTGTGGAATTATTATAGAAAGGTATTATATAAGTTATTGGCCAATATAAAAGGCTAAAAATGTGTGAGGAATATTGTGGAATAGTTTCCTTCTATTATTGAGGAGAGGGACACACTAGAAATTTCATAAAGTATTAAATTAATATAAATTATTTTTTTTGTTAATTTGACATCAAATTTATATATTTATAATATATTATTATTATAAATATAAATAATATCATAAAATAAAATTTGGACAAGTTTTAGGTAATATTTTTAACCCTTATCTCTCAGTTTTAACCCCCCACCCAATTAACCATTTTAACAATTACCGCAATATCAAAGTTTCATATGTTTTAAGGTTAATATTATTACCCAAAAAGTAAATGTTCCCCATAAATGGAACATTGTTTATATGGTCAACCATATCATATTAAATTGGCCAAAAATAGTATTTTTATTATTTTAAAATCATTTAATATATTATTTTTTATTATAAATTATCATTAATTTCATTTTTTGAACAATTCATTTACTTTGACATTAAATTCATCAAGATAGTTACAAAATATGAATATAAACCTTTAAATAATCCAATATATGTTATATTTAACTAATAATTCATTTAACATAATAATTATTCTAAATTTTATTAGTTTTAATTTTTTTAAATCATTTATTTTATTTTTCTATTAATTGAATAAACATTGTTTTAGTGTTGCATAAGTGTTTAAAGTAATTATTCAATCACTTAACCTTAAAAAAATATGATAAGAAATAATTTTATGTTTAATATAAATATTTATAACTATATTTATCCACTTTATATCCTTATATATAAAATTTAGAGATATTTAAGCCAAGAAAATTATATTTTGTATTTATTATTTTATATAAAATTGTATAAAAGTATTTATTAATGAAAAATGGCCCCAAGTTACCATATTTATTATAATTTGATAATAATGTTATAAATCCACTGGTAAAATATAAATATGGAAATATTTATGTAAATTTAAATCCTTATCTCATTATTTTAACCCTATTTTACTCGTTTTACACTTACTAAGGTGACCACTATTTACCAAGATTATAATTCATCATGACTGAAAAGAAAATTCAAAAAATTTCAAAATTTTATCTCTGTAATTCCTAATATGGAATACATTTTTCATGAATCAATTCACATAATTGGTAGATTTTAATTTAAATGTAAACCCATAAAACATATTGAAATTCCATTTTCTATAAAAAAATGTTTTATCAATTATAAGAAATCTTATACCAAAATTCAAGATTAAATCAAATCCAATGAACTTACATGGATAATTAATAATATTAATGGAAAAAATTTATTTTTAAATCATTATAAAAAATAAAAATTAGTAAATTCTTGAAATGAAACAAAAGTTTTCAATATAAATTGGTATTTTTCATTATTCAGCCAAAAATAAATATTTTAAGATAATTATCAATAATTTATTCTAAGATGATTTTGACAAGATGATTTCTAAATTAGAGTTACTTTTTTCAAATAAATTCTCAATAGGTTGAAGAAATTAATTATATTATTTTCTCATAAATTTTTTTTAAAAAACATTTTTTATGGAAAATGTATTTTTAAAATATATAATGATTTTAAAAAAAAATTGTACATATAACGTTCGGGATCTGGGGGCCACCCAAAAATACCCCAAACATAGTTGGACACATAACCTCAATCATATTTATAGAAACATTAGAGGCTACCTACTAGTATTGAGGGATAAGGTAAGACATTGGGGAAACTATGCCCTCATTGGGAAAGTATACAAATTGGAATAACAAATAGTAAACAAAATAAGAAGTAACACAAAAAAAGTAAATAGAGGATGACTTAAAGTAAATGCAACAGAAGCCAAAATATATGGAAAATATTCATGGAATATATATCTAAGAAAACATCCAAATAGGGTGTGAATCGCATAATAAGGCAGCACAAGTAATCTATAACTACAACATGAATAAAATTCATAATAATATCACATGCATTTTATATAATCAGTAAAACTCTATACTAAGTAATTCAAGGCATGGAAAACAAGGTATCCCACATATGAAACCTAATCCAAATGGCCATAATCAATCTATCAAGGGAAATACACCCATGAGAAGTCCTATAATATGGTATCTATCCCTACACATAAGCAATAACCCTTTATCAATAAAAAAACAATAAAAAGTAATAAATATGGTCAAATTTTAAAACACGCAATACCCCAAATGTGGGTATATGTCACTTTTAGCATATATAATCCAAATTCAAACAACAAAAAGCACAAACCACCAACTTTTTTGTCACATGATCGATATAATTGAACATTGGCACTTGAATCGGCCTATAACGATATAGTTCTATAAAAAATGAAAAATTCACAACCTTGAATAACCCATGAGAGTGGAAGAATCGTAAAGAAAGGATCTTGGGGACTTGAGAACTTACCAGTGGGATTCCAATAGAATGGACAATGCCTCAATCAGAGCTTATATGGGGAAATGGGCGTTTGATCTTAATTGGTCATTCTCGAGAACTCCTGTACAAAACAAGAGAATAATAATTTTGTTTTGGACATGAGATGTGACCCCTCTCCAAATATCAAATAAAATAAAAATTGCACGATCTGTTCATTTAAACAACATGTACTATAATATCCTTAACCGGACCCCAAATTAAGAGGTCTTCCAGTTCACCACCTAGCCATGTACATGGCCATTACACGGCTCGTATACGACTATCCGCTACTAGTGGGTATAGGGAATGTACTCAAAAGTTCAAAGCATGTACATAGAAAACCCCATTTTCTCTTTTTTTCTTAAAAAAAACCTGAAATCAAGATCTATTCCTATAATGAAGATTTGGTTTCTTACAAAATTCCCCCCTCAAAGAATTTCATCCCCAAATTTCCCTTCCAAGGGTGGTGAAGAAGAAGCACTAAACAACACTGGCCACTATGATCGTACGTCTGAATCCCTCTCCCAAGTCTCATCCTCTACTCACCCATGATTCCATAACACCCATACCTGAAGAAAAAATTGGGCACATAGAACCATCATAATGTGATCCAAAATCCGAATAGGGTGCTCCTCGAAGGATGCATCCACCTCCAACTCAACCTCCGTATGTTGAAAAAAAAGATATAGGTCTGAAAAGTAACATCGTAGATGAGAAACATGGAAGACATCGTGAATATCCCGGTACCTCGGAGTTAAATAAAAATGATAGGCAACCAACCCTACTCTCTCCAAAACATAAAATGTCTCGACGTATCTTGGTGAAATATTACCCTATCTCAAAATCCTCCTGTGTCCCAACCTCAGTGTGACATGGAAGAAAACATGATATCTTTCCTCAATCTCTAGATGTCAGCTCCATTTATCAGTATCAGATTTCGCATGTGATTGTACTGTATCCATACTCTTCCAAATCAACTCCACCTGATCATTATTCTCCGGGACATGATGACGTTCCACCATAACAGCCTATCCTACCTCCAGCCAACATAGGGGTGATCAACATGGCCTACCATACAAATACTCATGAAGTGACATCTGAATCATTTCTTGAAAACTATTATTGTAGGAAAAATCCACCAAGGAAATCTGTCTCTCCCAAGATCCCCTGAAATCCAAAAGGCATGCTCGATGAAGGTCCTCCACAAAATGAATCATACGCTCGGATTGGCGATCTTCCAGGGGATGGTATGTTGTACCTAGAAGTACCTATGTATCCAAATCCCTCTCTATTCTCTACAGGACATGTGAAGTAAACTGGGTTTCCCAATATTAAATGATAGAGTGCGGAACCCCAATAAAAATTATATTCTATAGGATGTAAAAAATTTCATTCTCATCAATAATAAATTTTTCCCTAATCAGTAGGAAATGTGAAACATTCATGGATCTATCAAAAAAATCCATACAGCATCATTTCTTCTGGGTGTCCTTGGAAAACCTGTCACAAAATACATCACGACCTCATTCAACTTCCACTCATGAATGGGGTAACTGTTATGAAATCCATGCCAGTCACTGATGCTCTGCCTTCACCTACTAATAGGTGGAAGATCTCATAACAAACCCAGCAACATCTATCTTCATGCTTGACTACCAATACTGACGATGTAGATCTCAATACATCTTGGTGACACAGAGATGAACTGCCCATACGGAGGCCTAAAAATATCCCAATATCTCCAGATGCATGTATATTTTCACCCCAAAACGTCCATGAAAACAAAAAACCTCATCATCGCCTATGGTCTATCCATAAGTAGGGTCTTCACCTGAAAAACTCTCTCATAGAACTAGGCCCTCAGGATCTGATAGATTCCTCATTCAAACTCAATCTAGTCAAGTAGAGGTAAAATCAATTGAAGAAAGAAACATATTCCCCTATCTGTCATGCACCACCAAATTCATCTTAGATAATAGATCCATAATCTTCACTCACTACTGGCCTCCTGAAATTCCTATATCTCAATTATTCTCAACTCAATAGTCATTTAATTTCCTTTCCATGGTTTGTAGAAAAGCTCAAAATCAAAAGACTGAAGGTACTAAACCCACCTTCACTGTCTCAAATTCTGATCTCGTTGATTAAATATATACTTGAGATGTTTTTATAGTGTACAACACAAAATGATCCCCCAAAAGATAATTTCTCCAAAAACATAAAGCATCAACAATTATAAATATGTCAAGATCATTTGTTGGGTAATTCCTTTTATGTGGGCTCAACTGCTGGGTCTTGTATGCAATGACTCTTTCCCCCTACATAAGCACTGGTCCCAGCCCGATACCTAATGCATCATAGTAAATATTGTAACTCTTATTTCGATCCGGTAAAATTAATATTGGTGATGATGTCAATATCTCATTAAGATATTTAAAGGATGAATCGCAAGAATCAATCAACACGTACTTAAAACCCTTCTTAGTCAGTCCTATCGCTGGTGCTGCTAAGTGTGAAAAATATTTTATTGTAGTAACAATCCTGTCCAAAAAACTTCATACCTCAAATACGTTCTTCAAATTCTCCCAGGAAACTGATACTCTCAATTTCTCTAGGTTTACTGATACTCCTGCCTCTGAGATGACATGACCCAAGAAGTGAATCTAGTTCAACCAAAAGTGGAATTTTGAGAGCTTAGCATATAATTGATGATCTCTCAGTGAAATCAATATGATATAAATATGGGTGGAATGGTCGTGTTGAGTGTGAGTGTTCACCAAGATATCATGTATAAATACTACCACAAAGGAATCCAATTAAGGATGGAACACTTGGTTCATCAATTCCAGGAAAGTTTCCAGCGCATTCGTGAGACCGAACGGAATAACCAAATAATAATATAGACCACACTTACTTCAAAAGGATGTAGGAGGTGTATATGATAGTCTAACACGAAATTGATGATAACCGGATCACAATTAAATAATGGAGAACACTTGAGATCCTCGAAGATGGTCAAATGGATCATCAATCCTTGGAAAGGGATATCAGTTCTTAACTGTAAAATAGTTCATCTTCTGATAATCCAGAAAATGTATGAGGGTACCATCCACCATCACTGTAAAAAGGGCATGTGATCCTCAAGGATATGTACTGGGTCAGGTGAAACAATTTTTCTATAACTCCTCCAATTGCTTATTGAGCTCCTATAACTCTGGTGTAGCCATACTAAATGGAGGAATGTATACTAGTGTCTTTCCTGAAGAAAGCATAATAGATAAATCTTCCTCCGTCTCCAAATGTGAACCTGAAAATCCTTCTGGAAGGAGATCTCTGAAATATTACACAACTGGAGGAAAGTCCATCTATGAAGTCCCTTGATTATTCATATATAAACTAGCAATCTAGGTTGTAATTCCTCCCAAAACATGATTCTCGGGTCCCGCTCTACTCGCCCAGACATCCCATTTTCCATTGTATCGAAAATACACACCCTGTGGTGATGTGAAACCCACCCTACAGTGATAGTAGTACAAAAAGTATTGAAAGAAGACCAACCAGTCCATTTCAAGAATGACATCAAAGCCTATCATCTTTAAGACGTAGAGGTCCTATAATAGGTAACACCCACCAACCTCAAGAGGGAACTCCTTGCCCTGATGTACAAGAGCTGTCCTAATCCCCAATGGAGTGTATAACGTAATAACATCATCAAAAGAAAATATACAAAGTCCAAGTCTATCCAAAAGAGAAACATATATGACAATATGGAAAACCACAATATCAAAAGGAGAATTATCTAAAACTGAGGCAACTAGAATCGTACCTCTAACTGTAGAGGGTCTGGGATCCTACTCCTATTAGGTTTGTTCGATCCCAAATGCCTAATTTTTATCGCAGCCATGTGACCCTTCTTGGCTACCCAGAGCTGGTCCCCCCTACTATTGCTGAAAACATGACATTCGGCTTCTAAATCCATGACCACCTCCTTGTCCCAAACAACCTAAAAACTCTGGTTTCGTGCCTAATGAGGAACTTTTGGCCTCGCTTGTAACGCCCCGACCCCAGTTACCAAGAGTCAGTGCATTATTACATAACATTGGCATGATCACTAAAGATCAATTCTCGAAAGACCGATTAGTTTAGTAGCCCTTGAATAACTAGATACATTCATAATGTTTACATTACATCATAAAGTAAAAACTACTACAACAACATCTTGTCTTCATATCCCCTCATACTATTCCTATAGGTCATTCATAAATTACTTCTTCACATCCTAGAAAAAATAAAACATTAAAGGGGTGATCTCAGATGCCCAGTAAGGATAACAATATAGAAGAAACATTCATAAATATGCATAAACATTTAAGGCAATGTATAACTAAAACAAAAGCCTTTTAAACTTGATCTTAAGAATAATATGGAAAATATAAAATAAAATAATTCCATTTCCTTATTCACATTGATATTCTACTAGTCGAATAGTCACATGTAATATCAATAACCACTTTCATAATGATGGAATGCATAATGCTAGACTATCATAACCACATAGTCAAGACCTCATGCCAAGACTATAAATAATAATTTTTCAAGGCCTTGTGACAAGACACTAGATTGTATCATGAGACCTACCGATGCATCAAGGAGCTATAGTGGGCTCCACCCATCACTTACTATGTCTAATGAATTCTTCATATGAAAAGTTTGAAACATAACATAAACATTCGTATTAAATCTAACATAAAAAATGTCAATACTTTATCCACAAACCATGAATGGTATAAAAATAGCACATCTGCAGTCAAACATTACTCATTCAATACAATAAGGAAGATTTTATTGTAACATATTAACCTCAATTGATAATAATGAAGTATATTGACATAGATGAAAATAATCATCAAAACTATTTGAGAGAAATATCCAACTTTTTATTGAAAACATTTAAAAGACACACTATTTTTCAAGAATCCATTTAAAAATAGATTTTTGAATCAAAGTGTCCCATTACACTTTGAAACTTTTAAAAGGAATTTTGATTTTAAAACTTTAATGTCCATATAAATAAATCATTAAAACCATTTTTAAAACATTTAAATTAATGAGAAAGATTTATAATAATAAATAATTAACACATTTTAAAATGATAATTTAGTTAGAGTTACTAACCAAAAGAGAGACACTTGAGTTCCAACAATTGAGGTAATATCATGAGAATAAAGGGATTCATGATATACTATGCCAAAGTACATTATATACAATATATAAAAGAGATTTGGTGTGTAACAACAAAAAAGTCTCAATGGAATGTAAATTGAGATGAAATCTCTCATAATGGTCATATCCTTAGGTTAAGGATAAATCAACGACATAATTATGTGTGAAAAATATAAATACACTCAATATGATTTGATATTCATTGTAAAACAATCAAAGGAAATTCACACATATTATTGTAAAAACAACACTAATGAATTGGATGTTTAACTCAATAAATGGAGATTGAGTTAAAATTACTCTAATCAAGTTCATATAGATGACTTGAGAGTTTATCAATCGAGTGATTATGTGCATCAAAAGTAAATCCCCTGAAAAGGGAGTGGAAATTATGACATAATCAAATGAATAGTGATTCCACACATAATCTTGGAGTAAAATAATCAATGAAGTATTCGTAAATCCGAATGAGTGGAAATTGAAATTTCAAATTCCCTTATCGATTTGGTAACTTACGAAACATACACCCATGAAAGAAGGATATTAAAATTATGATTTCAATATCCATAAATTAAATTATAATACACAACGAATACAATCATGGTCATTACACACACCACATGCAATCAATAAGTGGTGAACAATGGAATTTTCACGGAATTCAAAGTGAGATAAGAAACCCCTTACTTTGTACTTTTTCCTTGGTTGAGGGTAGGTTAGCCTCCTTTATAATGGTGAAATAATTTTTTATTTAATTATACAAGAATTATATACATTAATATGATATCATATATGATTTTTTAACATTTCTTTGTTTATAATATCTTAGTATTATCGTCATTTTGGGTGTTAACTTACTCGTTTTATTTTATATTTTTTATTATAGAATTCGTGTTTTTTATGCATAGGTTGTATCTTATTCTTGTAAATAATTATATAAAGTCTTTAATCAATATTTTTAATCCTAAAATGATAATTAAACATTTATGGATGCGATGGGGAATGAATCTCATCGCGTTCGTGGAGACGGTAGTCCGTACGTACGCACGAGCGATAATATCATTCTTTTGATATAAAAATCATATATAATTGGATGTTATATCATATATACAGAATCATTATCTTGTTATACAATATTATTTACATTAATTACACATCATTATTATACCCATCCAAATAATAATGTATTTAATAACAATTACACCACAACGTCGAGACGGTAGGCCGTACGTACGCACGTATGGTGACATGTCATTAAAATGATGGATAGAATACTCAATATGGTTGTACCAAATTTATAATAACATAACTGTATATAATAGATACTGTAGTTATTAGTTTAGAATGGAAATAACAAAGAAAGAATAAGTTGAAGAGAAATGAACTTGAAAGAGGGTTGTGAAAACATTGCCTCTTCTTGGGGTTCTTCCTTTTGAGTTGATCAAAAGGGCTCCTTAGGTTGGCTTTCTGATCAAAATAAGGCCTCTAGGTTGAAGTTAGGGAAGTTGAAAGAATTTTTGGGCAGGTTTTGTTCGATCCAGAAGGCTTTTAATTTGTGAATTAGTGAGAAGGGAGAGTTCCCTTTTATAAGAGGGGTGAAGGGCACCTTTGGAAAAACTAGAAATATTATTTTTTTAAAAATTCATATTCGGTTTATAATTGCACCAAAGTGGATTATTTAAAGGTTAGTGTGGGGATGGGTCGAAATCCTTTCAAAAAATAGATTTTATACAGGTTTGGGTTACTATATTAACCTTATCATTTATATTTAACTCTTAGTTAAATAGTTTGACATTACCATGTATCTTTGTATTTTTATATTATATAGTTAATAAACCAACTATATACTTCCAAGATACCCAAAAGTGGTCCATTAATGATACACCTATCATTATATAAGTCTCTTGTTCGAACCATAGATTTTTAGGAATTTAATATCAATTAATAATATTATATTTGTTTTAAAAACTCTTTTATGTCAATTTTGACACTATTTGGTATTTGATTTTTTTGAAAATCATAAAAGCAAGATTACTTAGAAAAAAAATAATTAAATAAATAAAAACATGTCATATTAACTTATAAAATTATTTTAATTCGTAAAAAGTCTCAAATTACATTTATTTGGATATTTATAATATCAATTATTTTAATATTTCATTAATTAGGTAATTACTGCATCTCCATTGTGTCATAAATAAATTAGATTATTTAATGTCTAAAAATTATAAATAAAATACCATTTTGTAGTAATTTTTTTATATTTATAATGAATATTTAAAATCGAATTTATCTTATATATAACCTTATATTAAAAAACATTTAGTAATTAAACTTTGATTTTAACTCTTTTAACTCTTCTTTGAATTAAATAATAATAAATGCCCAAATCTAATCCAAGTGGACCTAAATGATGATATTTTATTCCTAAGGTTTCTTTTGTTTGATATAAACTCCTCCAATCGAATTAGGCCTTATGTTAGGGTAATATTAATATCATTTTTACCATTAATTACTCTATTTACTTTTAACCGTGGTAAATAAAAGTAAAATGTTATTATTCATCAAAAATTATTTTCATCTCATTGAACAACATTTTACTCATTGATATTAACCTTGTCTCTCAGATTTTTGAAATTACACTCACATAATAGGTAAAATTATGTTTTATGTGAATTTCCAAATTCTCCTAGGAGGTGGGTAAAAGACGGTGAAAAGTTAAATAAAATTTTTATATATCTAAAATTATTCTAAACTAACTCCAATGAATTACATTAAACTTATATAGGTAATATGTATCTATTTTTAACTCAATTAAATTTAAATAAAATAAATAATTATTTAAATAAAAAGTCGGTTTTAACCAATAACTTACTTTTTTCACTATTCATAAAAAATTGAATGTTTTCAAAAAAAAATAACAAAAATTCACCCTATGCTAATTTTGATATTCTGAATCCAAAAATGATGTCCATTTTGAAAGATAAAATTTATAAAATTTCTAAAAGTTGGTATTACTTTTCATAGAGGCTAGTTTGATTGGTTGTGGTGTGTGTTAGAACTCAAAGTTGCGTACAACACACGCTAATGTATTATTCAAAGAGAAGCGTACCGTGGAAGCTTGGGGTGTTACACTCTCCCCACCTTCAACTAATTTATACCACAAAATTCTTAAAACTGGGCTTCGAAATATAATGGAAAGTCCCACATCAGAAAAAGAGTCCATAAAACTATCACCTTAAAATAAAGAAAGAGAAGTACAAATGTCACCCAAGATAACTCATACTAGGATTTCATGTAAAAAAACATGGATATTGAAGATAAACTAAGTGTCAAGTTCTGATGGAGAGGGATAGAAAACATGATCAGGAGAAAGTTAACAACAAGAAAGCCACAAACTTGTGATGGGACAAACAGTCCGTAGTTTCCCAGAAGGAAAAGTATATGGACAATATTTTTTAAAGTTACATTAAATAAATATGATGAATTCATTTATGAGATTGACTAAGAAAATAAAGATATATACTTACATTTTAAGTAGAGTTTCATTCTTTAATAAATTTCCACCACTAACTCGTTTTTTAAACGATTAGTATTGAAGAAGACTTTTCCACCCTGGAAGAGCTAGAATAAACTTCTATAGAATCACATGATCCACGAAGGATAAACTATATATTTACCTTGTTTATAGAGATTAATCAAAACCAAAACGGGTAGTACAAGATCCGATGATCCCCCAAAAGGATATTCCTTTAGAGAAGGAAACACTGATCTTAATTTCTAAAATTAAACCAATAATAACCCAAAGTTAAATAAATACCATTCAATAAAAAATTATCCTTAAAATCATTCAATATAATACAAACTAATATTGAAACCAAAAACATAGATTAATTTGGTTATGTAGTCTTCCACATTAAATTGTATCTCCAATTGACATCAATTACTCTTAAATTCACATACATAAAATTAATTAAACTAATCACATATTTTCTATTATAGGTTAATCATTTCCATAAATAAAGCAAATCACTATAAATCAAAAATAAAAAAGTAGATAAAAAACCCATCATTACTACTCAAATGAAATCCCATTGTATTCTATTTTCCTTGGGCATATAGTGTTTCCAACAAAGTGAACATCTTCCAAAATAACATTTATCACTTAGTCACCTAATAATTTTCCTATAATAAGGGTATTAATTTGATAAGACATAAGAACCCAAATCAACTTATTATTGATCAATAAAATCATTTGACTAAAAATAATTTGTCACCCTAACCAGGGACTTCACGTAGTCCAGTGGTAGACGATAAATCCCAATCGCACTTTGGTTATGTGTTCAATTCCCACAGCTTTGTCTGATGTGACGGGTTGTCACATGGTCTGTTTGTTGTCCTTTTTAAAAAACTATATTTTATAACATTACTAAAATGAGATAAATTCATCAAAATAACCATAACATAATTTTAAGCAGAAATGTTATCTCAAACCTTGCATTTTCATCCCAAAATATAATAACTTATAATTTCCTCAAACCTAGTGATCATATAAAACCAAATGGTTATTTATAACTATATCCACAAGAGAAAATATAATTCTTCCTAAAATATCATTTTCACATGATAAATTTCAGGGTTACACATATAAGAGAAAATTCACCAAATGTAATCTCAACGACAACGTGAACTAATACCTTTAAACATTCTTCTATGCATTTATTTCCACCTAGGTTCTTCCTTGACCAAGAGGTTATCCTATAGAATAGGGCATTGGCATGGGTGATGCTAGGGTCCCTTACATTTACAACAAATGCCCGTAATTGGAATATTAGGATCATTTTTATTTTCTTCCATAATAGTCTTCATTTTTCCTCGACAATTCTTTACTTTATGTCGTTCCTTCCCACACATAAAGAATTTCTTTGTTCCATTGAGACACTTTCTTCGGTGTCTCCTTCCATATTTATATCATGACTGAAATTGAGCTTTCTTCTCTCCATGGTCTCCATGGTTGGAGCTCTTATCATTCACTGCCTTTCTCTTCGTTGTTCAGTCCGCGAGTTGGTTAATATATATTTTGTTGATCATATTTTTGGAAAACTAATTCAGCATGAAGAAAATATCTTTTACGTCTATCCACATTCCATTTCTTTTCCCATTTACACCATTGTTCCCACCTTGTACATCATTCTCAATGTTACTATGAATTTCTTGGAATCCATCCATTGACTAAAACCAGAAAGCATTGTGTGAGTAATAGTAGTCATAAAATCAATTAGAGAATATCATGACAACATATTTTCAATTTGAAACACCTTAAAATTGACCAAGGTCATTTATTCTCATCATATATTAAAATAATTCAAATTGGTTTGTAATGAAAATGTAAGTTATCCTAAGCATATCCCCTGGGAGTGTCGTAACCAAGAGTGCATCAAGGCTCGTTGTCGTGCACCAGTTCTCGTTCGAGTCTAGCTCAAAGAAGGGTTTTCTGGTTTTACCCCTAGTTACATCTGTGCCCGAGCTGCCTCTAACTTCTCGTATCCATACAGGGAAATCACAAAGTCTATACAATACCAAATTTCTAGGAATTTTTTCTATACTAATTCTCAAAGTCTATCTTAGGGCTATGTGCTCAAATCAGTGTTTATCTAATTCTAGTTTCCAAGGTTTGTACTAAACATCCACTGATACCAACTATAATGCCCTGACCCCTGTTACCCAGAGTATGTGCATTATTACATAACATTGGCATGATCGCAAAAGATCAGGTCTCTAAATAACGATTAGTTTAGTGGACTTATAAACACTAGATACATTCATAAAGTTTACATTACATCATAAAGTGAAAAATACTACAACAACATCTTGTCTTCATATCCCCTCATACTATCCCTGTAGGCCATTTATAAATTACTTCTTCACATCCTGGGAAAAAAACATTTAAAGGGGTGAGCTCAGATGCTCAGTAAGGATAAAAATATAGCGAAAACTTTCATAAATAAGTATAAACATTTAAGGAAATGTATAACTAAAACAAAAACCTTTTAAACTTTATCTTTAACATAATATGGAAAATATAAAATAAAATAATTCCATTTACTTATTCACATGGATATTCTACTAGTCGAATAATCACATTAAATATCAATAACCACTTTCATAATGATGGAATGCATAATTCCAGACTATTATAACTACATAGTCAATACTTCATGCCAAGACTATAAACAAGATTTTGTCAAGGCCTTGTTCCAAGACACTAGTTTGTCTCATGAGACCTACTGATGCATCGAGGAGCTATAGCGGGCTTCACCCATCACTTACTAAGTCCAATGAATTCCTAATATGAAAAGTTTTAAACATAACATAAACATTCGTATTAAAACTAGCATACGAAATGTCAATACTTTATCCACAAACCATTAATGGTATAAAAATAGCACATCCATAGTCAAACAAAACGCATTCAGTACAACAAGGAAGATTGTATTGTAACATATTAACCTCAATCAATAATAATGAAGGATATTGACATAGATGAAAATAATCATCAAAACTATTTGAGAGAAATACCCCACTTTTTCTTGAAAACATTTAAAAGTCACACTATTTATCAAGAAGCCATTTAAAAATAGATTTTTGAATCAAAGTGTCACATACCACATTGAGACTTTTAAAAGTAATTTTTTATTTTAAAACTTTAATGTCCATATAAATAAATCATTAAAACCATTATTAAAACATGGAAATTAATGAGAATGATTTAGAATAATAAATCATTAACACATTTTAAAATGATATTTTAGTTAGAGTTCCTAACCAAAAGAGAGACACTTGAAAAAAAAATTGAGGTAATAAAAACTTTTGAATATCATGAGAATAAAGGGATTCATGATATACTATGTCAAAGTACATTATATACACCATATAAAAGTGATTTGGTGTATAACAACAAAGGAGTCTCAATGGAATGTAAATTGAGATGAAATCTATCATAAAGGCCGTATCCTTAGGTTAAGGATAAATCAATGACATAATTATGTGTGTAAAATATAAATACACTCAATATTATTTGTTCTTCATTGTAAAACAATAAAATTACATTCACACATATTCTTGTAAAAACAACACTAATGAATTGGATGTTTAACTCAATAAATGGAGATTGAGTTAAAATTACTCTTATCAAGTTCATATCGATGACTTGAGAATTTATCAATGGAGTGATTATGTGTATAAAAAGTATATCCACTGAAATAGGAGTGGAAATTATGACATAAGAAAATAAATAGCTATTCCACACATAATCTTGGAGTAAAATAATCAATGAAGTATTTGTAAAGCCGGATGAGTGGAAATTAAAATTTCAAATTCCCATATCGATTTGGTAACTTACGAAACATACAATCATGAAAGAAGGATTATAAAATGATGATGTCAATATCCATAAATTAAAGTATATTACACAACGAATACAATCATGGGTAGTACAGACACCACATGCAATAAATAAGTGGTGAACAATGGAATTCTCACAGAATTAAAAATGAGATAAGAAACCCCTTATTTTTGTAATTTTTTCTTGGTCGAGGGTAGGTTATGATCCTGTATAATGGTTAAATAATTGTTATTTTATTATAAAATAATCATATACATTAATATGATATCATATATGATCTTTTAACATTTCTTTGTTAATAATATTTTAGTATTATCGTCGTTTCAGGTGTTAACTTAGTCGTTTTCTTTTATATTTTTTGTTACATAAGTCATGTTTTTTATGGATAGGTTGTATATTATTCATATACATAATAATATCAAGTCCTTAAACATTATTTATAATCATAAAATGAGAATTATACTTGTATGGATACGATGGGGAATGAATCTCATTGCGTTCGTGGAGACGGTAGTCCATACGTACGCACGAGCGATAGTATCATTCTATTGATATTAAATCATATACAATTGGATAGTATATCATATATAAAGAATAATTATCATGTTATAATTTAATATTTACATGAATTACACATCATTATTATACCCATCCAAATAATAATGTATTGAATAACAATTACACAACTACGTGGAGACGGTAGGCCGTACGTACGCACGTATGGTGACATGTCATTAAATGGACAGATAGAATACTCAATATGGTTGTACCATATTTATAATAACATCACAATATATCAAAGATACTGGATTTATTATTTTAGAATGTATGTAACAATGAAAGAAGAAGTTGAAGAGAATGGAACTTGAAAGAGGGTTGTAAAAACATTACCTCTTCTTCAGGTTCTTCCTTTTGATTTGATCAAAAGGGCTCCATATGATGGATTTTTGATCAAAATATGAACTCTAGGTTGAAGTGATGGAATTTGAGAGAAAAATAAGACCTCTGCGATTCATGCTATTTTTCCAATGGATAAAATTCACAAGAATATCACATGGTGAACAAGGCATGGAAAACAAGGTATGCCACATATGAAACCTAAGCCAAATGGCCATAGTCAATCTCTCAAGGGAAATACACCCATGGGATGTCCCATAATATGGTATCTATCCTTACACATAAGAAATAACCCTTTATCAATAAAAAACAATAAATATTAATAAATATGGTCAAATTTTAAAACATGCAATACCCCAAATGTGGGTATATGTCACTTTTAGCATATATAATCCAAATTCAAACTACAAAAGGCACAAACCACCAACCTTGTTGTCTCATGATCGATATACTTAAACATTGGCCCTTGAATCGGCCTATAACGATATAGTTCTAAAAAAATGAAAAATTCACAACCTTGAATAACCCATGAGAGTGGAAGAATCGTAAAGAAAGGATCTTGGGGACTTGAGAACTTACCAGTGGGATTCCAATAAAATGGACAATGCCTCAATCAGATCTTATATAGAGAAATGGGGGTTTGATCTTAATTGGTCATTCTCGAGAACTCCTGTACGAAACAAGAGAATAATAATTTAGTTTTGGACATGAGATGTGACCCCTCTCCAAATATCAAATAAAATTAAAATTGCACGATCTGTTCATTTAAACAACATGTACTGTAATATCCTTAACCGGACCCCAAATTAAGAGGTCTTCCAGTTCACCACCTATCCATGTACATGGCCATTACACGGCTTGTATATGACTATCCGCTATAAGCGGGTATATAGAATGTACTCAAAAGTTCAAATCATGTACATAGAAAACCCCCATTTCTCTTTTTTTCTTAAAAAACAACCTGAAATCAAGATCTATTCCTATAATGAAGATATGGTTTCTTACAAAATTCCCCCCTCAAAGAATTTCATCCCCAAATTTCCCTTCCAAGGGTGGTGTAGAAGAAGCACTAAACAACACTGGCCACTGTGATCGTACGTCGGAATCCCTCTCCCAAGTCTCATCCTCTACTCACCCATGTTGTCATAACACCCATACCTGAGGAACAAACTGGGCACATAGAACCTTCATAATGTGATCCAAAATCCGAATATGGTGCTCCTCGAAGGATGCATCCACCTCCAACTCAACCTCCGTATGTTGAAAAAAAGATATAGGTCTGAAAAGTAACATCGTAGATGAGAAACATGGAAGACATCGTGAATAGCCCGGTACCTCTGAGTTAAATACAAATGATATGCAACCAACCCTACTCTCTCCAAAACATCAAATGTCTCGACGTATCTTGGTGAAATCTTACCCTATCTCAAAATCCTCATGTGTCCCAACCTCAGTGTGACGTGGAAGAAAACATGATATCTAACCTCAATCTCTAGATGTCATCTCCATTTATCAGTATCATATTTTGCGTATGATTGTGCCGTAGCCATCCTCTTCCAAATCAACTCCACCTGCTCAGTATTCTCCTGGACATGATGACATTCCAGCATAATAGCCTATCCTACCTCCAGCCAACATAGGGGTGATCAGCATGGCCTACCATTAAAATACTCATGAAGTGACATCTGAATCATTTCTTGAAAACTATTATTGTAGGAAAAATCCACCAAGGGAATCTATCTCTCCAAAGATCCCCTAAAATCCAAAAGGCATGCTCGATGAAGGTCCTCCAAAAAATGAATCATATGCTCGGATTGGTGATCTTCCAGGGTATGGAATGTTGTACCTAGAAGTACCTATGTACCCAAATCCCTCTCTATTCTCTACAAGACATGTGAAGTAAACTGGGTTTCCCAATATGAAATCATAGAGTGCGGAACCCCAATAAAAATTATATTCTATCGTATGAAAAAAATTTCATTCTCATCAATAATAAAATTTTCCCTGATCAGTAGGAAATGTGAAACATTCATGGATCTATCAAAAAATTCCATACAGCATCATTTCTTCTAGGTTTCCTTGGTAAACCTGTCACAAAATACATCACGACATCATTCAACTTCCAATCATGAATGGGGTAACTGTTATGAAATCCATACCAGTCACTAATGCTCTGCCTTCACCTACTAATTGGTGGAACATCTCATAACAAACCCAGCAACATCTATCTTCATGATTTTCTACCAATACTGATGATGTATATCTCAATACATCTTGGTGACACATAGATGAACTGCCCATACGGAGGCCTAAAAATCTCCCAATATCTCCAGATGCATGTATTTTCTCACCCTAAAACATCCATGAAAACAAAAAACCTCATCATCGCCTATGGTCTATCCATAAGTAGGGTCTTCACCTGACAAACTCTCTCATAGAACTAGGCCCTCAGGATCTGATAGATTCCTCATTCAAACTCAATCTAGTCAAGTAGAGGTAACGTCATTTGAAGAAAGAAACATATTCCCCTATCTGTCGTGAACCACCAAATTCATCTTAGAGAATAGAGCCATAATCTTCACTCACTATTGGCCTCCTAAAATTCCTATATCTCAGTTATTCTCATCTCAATAGTCATTGAATTTCCTTTCCATGGTTTGCAGAAAAGCCCAAAATCAAAAGACTGAAGGTAGTAAACCAACCTTCACTGTCTCAAATTATGATCTCGTTGATTAAATATATACTTGAGGTGTTTTTATAGTGTACAACACAAAATTATCCCCCAAAAGATAATTTCTCCAAAAACATAAAGCATCAACAATTATAGATATGTCAAGATCATTTTTTGGGTAATTCCTTTTATGTGGGCTCAACTGATGAGTCTTGTATGAAATGACTCTTTCCCCCTACATAAGTACTGCTCCCAGCCCGATACCTAATGCATCATAGTAAATAATGTAACTCTTATTTGGATCCAGTCAAATTAATATTGGTGATGATGTCAATATCTCATTAAGATATTGAAAGGATGAATCGCAAGAATCTATCAACACGTACTTAGAACCCTTCTTAGTCAGTCCTGTCGCTGGGGCTGCTAAGTGTGAAAAATATTTTACTGTAGTAACAATCCTTTCCAAAAAACTTCATACCTCAAATACGTTCTTCAAATTCTCCCAGGAAACTGATACTCTCAATTTCTCTAGGTCTAATGATACTCCTGCCTCTGAGATGACATGACCCAAGAAGTGAATCTAGTTCAACCAAAAGTGGAATTTTGAGAGCTTAGAATATAATTGATGATCTCTCAGTGAAATCAATATGATATAAATATGGGTGGAATGGTTGTGTAGAGTGTGAGAGTTCACCAGGATATCATCTATAAATACTACCACAAAGGAATCCAATTAAGGATGGAACACTTGGTTCATCAATTCCATGAAAGTTTCTAGCGCATTCATGAGACCGAACAGAATAACCAAATAATAATATAGACCACACATACTCCAAAAGGATGTAGGATGTGTATATGATAGTCTAAAATGAAATTGATGATAACCGGATCACAATTAAATAATTGAGAACACTTGAGATCCTCGAAGATGGTCAAACGGATCATCAATCCTTGGAAAGGGATATCAATTCTTAACTGTAAAATAGTTCATCTTCTGATAATCCCGAAAATGTCTGAGGGTACCATCCACCATCATTATAAAAATGACATGCGATCCTCAAGGATATGTACTGGGTCAGGTGAAACAATTTTCCTATAACTCCTCCAATTGCTTCTTCAGCTCCTATAACTCTGGTGTAGCCATCCTAAATGGAGGAATGTATACTAGTGTCTCTCCTGAAGAAATCTTAATAGATAAATCTTCCTCCCTCTCCAAATGTAAACATGAAAATTATTCTGGAATAAGATATCTGAAATATTACACAACTGGAGGAAATTCCATCTATGAAGTCCCTTGATTATTCATATATAAACTAGCAATCTAGGTTGTAATTCCTCCCAACACATGATTCTCGGGTCCCGCTCTGCTCGCCTAGACATCCCATTTTCCCTAGTATCGAAAATACAAACCATCTGGTGATGTGAAACCCACCCTACAATGATAGTAGTACACAAAGTCTTGAAAGAAGACCAACCAGTCCATTTCAAGAATGACATCAAATCCTATCATCTTTGAGACGTAGAGGTCCTATAATAGGTAACACCCACCAACCTCAAGAGGGAACTCCTTGCACTGATTTACATAAGCTATCCTAATCCCCAATGGAGTGTATAAGGTAATAACATCATCAAAAGAAAATATACAAATCCCAAGGATATCCACAATAGCCACATTTATGACAATATAGAAAACCACATTATCAAAAGGAGAAGTATCTAAAACTGAGGCAACTAGAATCGTACCTCTAACTGTAGAGGGTCTGGGATCCTACTCCTATTGGGTTTGTTTGATCCCAAATGCCTAATTTTTATCACAGCCATGCGACCCTTCTTGGCTACCCTGAGCTGGTCCACCCTAATGTTGCTGAAAACATGACATTCGTCTTCCAAATCCATGACCACCTCCTTGGCCCAAACAACCTAAAAACTCTAGTTTTGTGCCTAATGAGGAACTTTTGGCCTCACTTGTAACGCCTCGACCCCAGTTACCCAGAGTCAGTGCATTATTACATAACATTGGCATGATCACTAAAGATCAATTCTCGAAAGACCGATTAGTTTAGTATCCCTTGAATAACTAGATACATTAATAAAGATTACATTACATCATAAAGTAAAAACTACTACTACAACATCTTGTCTTCATATCCCCTCATACTATTCCTACAGGTCATTCATAAATTACTTATTTACATCCTGGGAAAAATAAAACATTAAATGGGTGAGCTCAGATGCCCATTAAGGATAACAATATAGCAGAAACATTCATAAATATGCATAAACATTTAAGGCAATGTATAACTAAAACAAAAGCCTTTTAAACTTGAACTTAAGAATAATATGGAAAATATAAAATGAAATATTTCCATTTACTTATTCACATTGATATTCTATTAGTCGAATAATCACATGCAATATCAATAACCACTTTCAAAATGATGTAATGCATAATGCTGGACTATTATAACCACATAGTCAAGACCTCATGCCAAGACAATAAATAAGATTTTTTCAAGGCCTTGTGACAAGACACTAGATTGTCTCTTGAGACCTACCGATGCATCGAGGAGCTATATTGGGCTCCACCCATCACTTACTATGTCCAATTCATTCCTCATATGAAAAGTTTGAAACACAACATAAACATTCGTATTAAATATAGCATACGAAATGTCAATACTTTATCCAAAAACCATGAATGGTATAAAAATAGCACATCCACAGTCAAACATAACACATTCAATACAATAAGGAAGATTTTATAGTAACATATTAACCTCAATAGATAATAATTAAGTATATTGACAAAGATTAAAATAATCATCAAAACTATTTATGAGAAATATACAACTTTTTCTTGAAAACATTTAAAAGTCACACTATTTGTCAAGAAGCCATTTAAAAATAGATTTTTGAATCCAAGTGTCCCATTACACATTGAAACTTTTAAAAGGAATTTTGATTTTAAAACTTTAATGTCCACATAAGTAAATCAATAAAACCATTTTTAAAACATGGAAATTAATGAGAAATATTTAGAATAATAAATAATTAACACATTTTAAAATGGTAATTTAGTTAGAGTTCCTAACCAAAAGAGAGACACTTGAGTTAAAACAATTGAGGTAATATCATGAGAATAAAGGGATTAATGATATACTATACCAAAGTACATTATATACACCATATAAAAGTGATTTTGTGTATAACAACAAAAAAATCTCAATGGAATGTAAATTGAGATGAAATCTCTCATAAAGGTCATATCCTTAGGTTAAGGATAAATCAACGACATAATTATATGTGACAAATATAAATACACTCAATATGATTGGATATTAATTGTAAAACAATAAAAGGAAATTCACACATATTCTTGTAAAAACAACACCAATGAATTGGATGTTTAACTCAATAAATGGATATTGAGTTAAAATTACTCTAATCAAGTTCATATAGATGACTTCAGAGTTTATCAATCGAGTGATTATGTGCATAAAAAGTAAATCCACAGAAAGGGGAGTGGAAATTATGACATAAGAAAATAAATAGTGATTCCACACATAATCTTGGAGTAAAATAATCAATGAAGTATTCGTAAAGCCGAATGAGTGGAAATTGAAATTTCAAATTCCCTTATCGATTTGGTAACTTACAAAACATACACCCATGAAAGAAGTATCATAAAATTATGATATCAATATCCATAAATTAAATTATATTACACAATGAATAAAATCATGGTCAGTACACACACCACAAGCAATCAATAAGTGGTGAACACGGGAATTTTCACGGAATTCAAAGTGAGATAAGAAACCCCTTACTTTGTAATTTTTCCTTGGTCGAGGGTAGGTTAGCCTCATTTATGATGGTGAAATAATTTTTATTTAAATATACAAGAATCATATACATTAATATGATATCATATATTATTTTTTAACATTTCTTTGTTTATAATATCTTAGTATTATCATCATTTCGGGTGTTAACTTACTCGTTTTCTTTTATATTTTCTGTTATAGAATCCGTGTTTGTTATGGATAGGTTGTATCTTATTCATGTACAGAATGATATAAAGTCATTAAACATTATTTTTAATACTAAAATGAGAATTAGACACTTATGGATACGATGGGGAATGAATCTCATCGCGTTCGTGGAGACTGTAGTCCGTACGTACGCACGAGCGATAATATCATTCTTTTGATATAAAAATCATATATAATTGGATGTTATATCATATATAAAGAATCATTATCATGTTATAATTTATTATTTACATCAATTACACATCATTATTATACCCATCCAAATAATAATGTATTGAATAACAATTACACCACGACGTCGAGACGGTAGGCCGTACGTACGCATGTTTGGTGACATGTCATTCAAATGATGGATTGAATACTCAATATGGTTGTAAAAAATTTATAATAACATAATTGTATATAAAATATACTAGAGTTATTAGTTTAGAATGGAAATAACAAAGAAAGAAGAAGTTGAAGATAAAAGAACTTGAAAGAGGGTTGTGAAAACATTACCTCTTCTTGGGGTTCTTCCTTTTGATTTGATCAAAAGGGCTCCTTTGGTTGGCTTTCTGATCAAAATAAGTCCTCTAGGTTGAAGTGAGATAAGATTAAAGAATATTTTGGCCGGTTTTGTCCGATACAAAAGTCTTTTATTGTGTGAATTAGTGAGAAGGGAGAGTTCCCTTTTATAAGAGGGGTGAAGGGAACCTTTGGAAAAACTAGAAATATTATTTTTTAATAAATTCATATTCGGTTTATAATGGCTCCAAAGTGGATTATTTAAATTATAATGAGGGGATGGGTCTAAATAATTTCAACCAATAGATTTTAGATAGGTTTGGGTTACTATATTAACCTTTTCATTTATATTTAACTCTTAGTTAAATAGTTTGACATTACCATGTATCTTTGTATTTTTATATTATATAGTTAATAAACCAACTATATACTTCCAAGATACCGAGAAGTGGAACATTAATGATACACCTAGCATTATATAAGTATATTGTTCTAAACATAGATTTTTAAGAATTTAATTTCAATTAATAATATTATATATGTTTTAAAAACTCTTTTATGTCAATTTTGACACTATTTGATATTTGATTTTTGTAAAAATCATAAAATCATGATTACTTCGAAAAAAAATAATTAAATAAATACTAACATGTCATATTAACCTATAAAATTATTTTACTTCCTAAAAAGTCTCAAATTACATTTATTTGGATATTTGTAATATCAATTATTTTAATATTTCATTAATTAGGTAATTACTGCATCTCCATTGTGTCATAAATAAATTAAATTAATTAATGTCTAAAAATTATAAATAAAATACCATTATGTAGGAATTTTGTTTATATTTCTAATGAATATTTAAAATAGAATTTATTATATATATAACCTTATATTGAAATACATTTAGTAATTAAACATTTATTTTAACTCTTTTAACTCTTCTTTGAATTAAATAATAATAAATGTCCAAATCTAATCCAAGTGGACCTAAATGATGATATTTAATTCCTAAGGTTTTTTTTTGGTTGAGATAAACTCCTCCAATAGAATTAGGCCTTATGTTAGGGTAATATTAATATCATTTTTACCATTAATTACCCTATTTACTTTTAACCGTGGTAAATAAAAGTAAAATGTTATTATTCACCAAAAATTATATTCATCTCATTGAACCACATTTTACTCCTTGGTATTAACCGTGTCTCTCGGATTTTTGAAATTCCACTCACATAAGAGGTAAAATTATGTTTTATGTGAATTTCCAAATTCTCATAGGAGGTGGGTAAAAGACGGTGAAAAGTTAAATAAAATTTTTATATATCGATAATTATTCTAAACTAACTCCAATGAATTACATTAAACTTATGTAGGTATTATGTATATATTTTGAACTCAATTAAATTTAAATAAAATAAATAATTATTTAAATAAAAATTCAGTTTTAACCAATAACTTACTTTTTTCACTATTCATAAAAAATTGAATGTTTTCAAAAAAATAACAAAAAATCACCATAGGCTAATTTTGATATTCCGAATCCAAAAATGATGTCCATTTTGAAAGATAAAATTTAAAAAATTCTAAAAGTGGGTATTACTATTCATAGAGGCTAGTTTGATTGGTTGTGGTGTGTGTTAGAACTCAAAGTTGCGTACAACACACGCTAATGTATTATTCAAAGAGAAGCGTACCGTGGAAGCTTGGGGTGTTACACTCTCACCACCTTCAAATAATTTATACCGTGAAATTCTTAAAATTGGGCTTGGAAATATAATGGAAAGTCCCACATCAGAAAAAGAGTCAATAAAACTATCACCTTAAAAGAATGAAAGAGAAGTAAAAAGGTCACCCAAGATAACTCCTACTAGGATTCGATGTAGGAAAACATTGATATTGAAGATAAACTAAGTGTCAAGTTCTGGTGGAGAGGGATAGAATACATGATCAGGAGAAAGTTAACAACAAGAAAGCCATAAACTTGTGATGGGAAAAACAGTCCGTAGCTTCCCAGAAGGAAAAGTATAAGAAATTTTTTTTTAAGTTACATTAAATAAAGATAATGAATTCATTTATGAGATTGAATAAGAAAATAAAGGGATATAATTACTTTTTAAGTAGAGTTTCATTATTTAATAAATTTCCACCACTAACTCATTTTTTTAAACGATTAGTATTGAAGAAGACTTGTTCACCCTGGAAGAGCTAGAATAAACTTCTATAGAATCACATGATCCACGAAGGATAAACTATATATTTACCTTGTTTTTAGAGATTAATCAAAACCAAAACGGTTAGTACAAGATCCGATGATCCCCCAAAAGGATACTCCTTTAGAGAAAGAAACACTGATCTTATTTTCTAAAATTAAACCAACAATAACCCAAAGTTAAATAAATACCATTCAATAAACAATTGTCCTTAAAATCCTTAAATATAATACAAACTAATATTGCAACCAAAAACTTAGATGAATTTGGTTATGTAGTCTTCCACATTAAATTGTATCTCCAAATGACATCAATTACTCTTAATGTCACATACTTAAAAGTAATTAACCTAATCACATATTTTCTATTATAGGCTAATCATTTCCATAAATTAACTAAATCACTATAAATCCACAATAAAAAGTAGATAAAAACCCATCATTACTCCTCAAATGAAATCCCATATTATACTATTTTCCTTGGGCATATAGTGTTTCCAACAAAGCGAACATCTTCCAAAATAACATTTATCACTTAATCACCTAATAATTTTCATATACTAAGGGTATTAATTTGATAAGACATAAGAACCCAAATCAACTTATTATTGTTCAATAAAATCATTTAACCAAAAATAATTAGTCACACTAACCTGGGACTTCACGTAGTCCAGTGGTAGGCGATAAATCCTAATCGCACATTGGTTGTGGGTTCGATTCCCACAGCTTTGTCCGATGCGACGGGTTGTCACATGGTTTGTGTGTTGTCCTTTTTAAAAAACTATATTTTATAAAATTACTAAAATGAGATAAATTCCTAAAAATAACCATAACATAATTTTAACCAGAAATGTTATCTCAAACCTTGCATTTTCATCCCAAAATATAATAACTTATAATTGCCTCAAACCTAGTGATCATATAAAAACAAATGGTTATTTATAACTATATCCACAAGAGAAAAGATAATTATTCCTAAAATATCATTTTCACATGATAAATTTCAGGGTTACCCATATAAGAGAAAATTCCCCCAATGTAATCTCAACAACAAAGTGAACTAATACCTTTAAACATTTTTCTATGCATTTATTTCCAACTGGGTTCTTCCTTGACCAAGAGGTTATCCTATAGAATAGGTCATTGACATGGGTGATGCTAAGGTCCCTTACTTTTAGAACAAATTCTCTTAATTGGAATATTATGATCATTTTTATTTTCTTCCATAATAGTCTTCATTTTTCCTCGACAATTCTTTACTTTATGTCCTTCCTTTCCACACATAAATAATTTCTGTGTTCCATTGTCACACTTTCTTCAGTGTATCCTTCCATATTTATGGCATGACTGAAATTGAGCTTTCTTCTCTCCATGGTCTCCATAGTTGGAGCTCTTATCATTCGTTGCCTTTCCCTTCATTGTCCAGTCCGCGAGTTGGTTAATATATATGTTGTTGATCATATTTTTTGAAAACTGATTCGGTATTAAGAAAATATCTTATACGCCTATCCACATTACATTTCTTTTCCCATTTACACCATTGTTCCCACCTTGTACATCATTCTCAATGTTACTATGACTTCCTTGGAATCCAACCATTGACTAAAACCAGAAAGCATTGTGTGAGGAATAGTGGTCATAAAATCATTTAGAGAATATCATGACATCATATTTTCAATTTGAAACACCATAAAATTAACCAAGGTCATTTATTCTCATCATATATTAAAATACTTCAAATCGGTTTGTAATGAAAATGTATGTTATCCTAAGCATATCCCCGGGGAGTGTCGTAACCAAGAGTGCAGCAAAACTCGTTGTCGTGCACCAGTTCTCATTCGAGTCTAGCTCAAAGAAGGGTTTTCTGGTTTTACCCCTAGTTACATCTATTCCAGAGCTACCTCTACCTTCTCGTATCCATACAGGGAAATCAAAAAGTCTATACAATACCAAATTTCTAGGAAGTTTTTCTATACTAATTCTCAAAGTCTATCTTAGGGCTATGTGCTCAAATCAGTGTTTATCTAATTCTACTTTCCAAGGTTTGTACTAAACATCCACTAATACCAACTATAATGCCCCGACCCCAGTTACCCAGAGTCAATGCATTATTACATAACATTGGCATGATCGCAAAAGATAATGTCTCTAAATACAGATTAGTTTAGTTGACTTGGAAACACTAGATACATTCATAAAGTTTACATTACATCATAAAGTGAAAAATACTACAACAAAATCTTGTATTCATATCCCATCATACTATCCCTGCAGGTCATTCATAAATTACTTCTTCACGTCCTGGGAAAAATAAAACATTTAAAGGGGTGAGCTCAGATGATCATTAAAGATAAAAATATATCGGAAACTTTCATAAATAAGTATAAACATTTAAGGCAATGTATAACTAAAACAAAAGCCTTTTAAACTTTATCTTTAACATAATATGGAAAAGATAAAATGAAATAATTCCATTTACTTATTCACATGGATATTCTACTAGTCTAATAATCACATTAAATATCAATAACCACTTTCATAATGATGTAATGCATAATTCCAGACTATTATAACCACATAGTCAAGACTTAATGCCAAGAATATAAACAAGATTTTGTCAAGGCCTTGTGCCAAGACACTATTTTGTCTCATGAGACCTATAGATGCATCGAGGAGCTATAGCGGGCTTCACCAGTCACTTACAAAGTCCAATGCATTCCTAATATGAAAATTTTTAAACATAACATAAACATTCGTATGAAAACTAGCATACGAAATGTCAATACTTTATCCACAAACCATTAATGGTATAAAAATAGCACATCCACAGTCAAACAAAACACATTCAGTACAACAAAGAAGATTGTATTGTAACATATTAATCTCAGTCAATAATAATTAAGGATATTGACATAGATGAAAATAATCATCAAAACTATTTGTGAGAAATACCCCACTTTTTGTTGAAAACATTTAAAAGTCACACTATTTATCAAGAAGCCATTTAAAAATAGATTTTTGAATCAAAGTGTCACATTAAACATTGAAAATTTTAAATGTAATTTTTATTTTAAAACTTTAATGTCCTTAAAAATAAATCATTAAAACCATTATTAAAACATGGACATTAATGAGAATGATTTAGAATAATAAATCATTAACACATTTTAAAATGATATTTTAGTTAGAGTTCCTAACCAAAAGAGAGACACTTGAAAACAAATAATTGAGGTAATAAAAACTTTGTAATATCATGAGAATAAAGGGATCTGTGATATACGATGTCAAAGTACATTATATACACTATATAAAAGTGATTTGGTGTATAACAACAAAGGAGTCTCAATGGAATGTAAATTGAGATGAAATCTATCATAAAGGCTGTATCCTTAGGATAAGGATAAATCAACGACATAATTATGTGTGTAAAATATAAATACACTCAATATGATTGGATATTCATTGTAAAACAATAAAATTACATTCACACATATTCTTATAAAAACAACACTAATGAAGTGGATGTTTAACTCAATAAATGGAGATTGAGTTAAAATTACTCTTATCAAGTTCATATCGATGTATTGAGAATTTATCAATGGAGTGATTATGTGTATAAAAATTATATCCATAGAAATAGGAGTGGAAATTAGGACATAAGAAAATAAATAGCGATTCCACACATAATCTTGGAGTAAAATAATCAATGAAGTATTCGTAAAGCCGGATGAGTGGAAATTGAAATTTCAAATTCCCATATCGATTTGGTAACTTAAGAAACATACAAACATGAAATAAGGATCATAAAATGATGATGTCAATATCCCTAAATTAAAGTATATTACACAACGAATACATTCATGGGCGGTACAGACACCACATGCAATAAATAAGTGGTGAACAATGGAATTCTCACAGAATTAAATGTGAGATAAGAAACCCCTTATTTTGTACTTTTTTATTGGTCGAGGGTAGGTTATGCTCTTGTATAATGGTTAAATAATTGTTATTTTTTTATACGATAATCATATACATTAATATGATATCATATATGATCTTTTAACATTTCTTTGTTAATAATATCTTAGTATTATCACCGTTTCAGGTGATAACTTAGTCGTTTTCTTTTATATTTTTTGTTACATAAGTCATGTTTTTTATGGATAGGTTTTATATTATTCATATACATAATAATATAAAGTCCTTAAACATTATTTATAATCATAAAATGAGAATAAGACTTGTATGGATACGATGGGGAATGAATCTCATTGCGTTCGTGGAGACGGTAGTCCGTACGTACGTACGAGCGATAGTATCATTCTTTTGATATTAAAATCATATATAATGGGATAGTATATCATATATAAAGAATCATTATCATGTTATAATTTAAGATTTACATGAATTACACATCATTATTATACCCATCCAAATAATAATGTATTGAATAACAATAACACCACGACGTGGAGATGGTAGGCCGTACGTACGCACGTATGGTGACATGTCATTAAATGGATGGATAGAATACTCAATATGGTTATACTATATTTATAATAACATCACAGTATATAAAAGATACTAGAGTTATTATTTTATAATGTATGTAACAATGAAAGAAGAAGTTGAAGAGAATGGAACTTGAAAGAGGGTTGTGAAAACATTACCTCTTCTTCGGGTTCTTCCTTTTGATTTGATCAAAAGTGCTCCTTATTATAGATTTCTGATAAAAATAAGGCCTCTAGGTTGAAGTGAGGGAAGTTGAGAAAATATTTGGGTAGGGGTTGGCCGATCCAAAAGGCCATGAATGTGTGAATTAGTGAGAAGGGGAAGTGCCCTTTTATAAGAGGGGTGAGGGGCACATTTGAAAAAACTAGAAATATTATTTTCTAATAAATTCATATTTGGTTTATAATTTCTCTTAAGTGGAGTATTTAAAGGTTAATGTGGGTATGGGTCGAAATCCTTTCAACCAATAGATTTTAGACTGGTTTTGGTCACTATATTAACCTTACCATTTATATTTAACACTTAGTTAAATAGTTTGACATTTACCATGTCTCTTTGTATTTTTATATTATATAGTTAATAAACATACTATATACTTCCAAGAGACCCCAAAGTTGTCCATTAATGATACACATATAATTATATAAGTCTCTTGGCCAAACCATAGATTTTTAGGAATTGAATATCAATTAATAATATAATATTTTTTTTAAAAACTCTTTTATGTAAATTTTGACACTATTTGGTATTTGATTTTTGTGAAAATCATAAAAGTATGATTACTTTGAAAAAACATAATTAAATCAATACTAACATGTCATATTAACCAATAAAATTATTGTAATTCATAAGAAGTGTCAAATTAAATTTATTTGGATATTTATAATATCAATTATTTTAATATATAAATAATTAGGTAATTACTGCATCACCATTGTGTCATAAATAAATTAGATTATTTTTTGTCTAAAAATTATAAATAAAATACAATTATTTAGGAAATATTTTTATATTTCTAATTAATGTTTACAGTTGAATTTATCTTATGTATAACCGTATATTAAAAATGTTTTAGTAATTAAACTTTGATTCTATTTCTTTTAACTCTTCTTTGAATTAAATGATAATAAATGTCCTAATCTAATCTAAGTGGACCTAAATGATAATATTTTATTCCTAAGGTTGTTTTTGTTTGAGATAAACTTGTCCAATAGAATTAGGTCATGTGTTAGGGTAATATTAATATCATTTTTACCCTTAATTACCCTATTTACTTTTAACCGTGGCAAATAAAAGTAAAAACTTACTATTCAAAAAAAATTATTTTCATCTCATTGAATCACATTTTACTCCTTGATATTAATCGTGTCTCTTATATTTTTGAAATTACACTCACAGAAGTGGTAAAATTATGTTTTATGTGAATTTCCGAATTCTCCTAGGAGGTGGGTAAAAGACGGTGAAAAGTTCAATAAAATTTTTATATATCTAAAATTATTCTAAACTAACTCTAATGAATTACATTGAACCTATATAGGTATTATGTATCTATTTTGACCGTAATTAAATTTAAATAAAATAAACAATTATTTAAATAAAAAGTCTGTTTTAACCAATAACTTAGTGTTTTTCACTATTCATCAAAAATTGAATGTTTTTAGAAAAATTCCAAAAATTCACCCTAGGATAATATCGATACTCTGAATCCAAAAATGAAGTCCATTTTAAAAGATAAAATTTATAAAATTTCAAAAAGTGGGTATTACTATTCATAGCGGCTAATTTGATTAGTTGTGGTGTGTGTTAGAACTCGAAGTTGCGTACAACAGAGGCTAATGTATTATTCAAAGAGAATCATACCATTAAAGCTTGGGGTGTTACATCGCTCATGTATGTGGAGTCATAACGGATCCCCTCTCACTAGCTATTGGTGAGAAAAAAAATAGAAAAAATAATGAATATGACCCGTCTTTCCGCAAGATCAGCACTCAACTAGGTCTCTCAAGCACTAAAGTCTCATGTGTCCACTCTTCCTACACAGAAAGAACCTTACCTGGATACCCAAAGATACATCCTTTCTATTTTTATCATAGCATGAAGTCTCCCTGCACTAATTTCTATTATCAAACGAAGGAGTACCAGCCCTACACAATGAACCACCATGGCTTGTAGCTCCCACCTCCATTAGATTACACTTGGTAATCAGTGACTAATTTACTATATCAGTAACAAAAGTCATCCTAATAACATTAACCAGCTATCAGATGTTGTACCTAAGACCATACTCAATCCGCCTACCAGTGATAACATGCCACCTCCCTAAACAAGTTTGAAGCATTGAAGCTCTGTGAAGAGAGAAAATAAATCCATCATGGAAAGATCAACCTTCTCTAAAATCCTGAAATCCTAGGCTTGGTTGGCCCTCAACTTCTTGGGGTAGATGTAATCATTGAAGGTACTCTAAAACACTTCCAAATCTATATCCCAATAATGTCCCTCCTGTGAGATAACATCCCACCATCTCTTACTGGAATCACATAGCATGTACATCACAAGTTTCACCATCCTCTCATGAGGTGTTTATAGATGCTCGAAGATAGAAAGAATGGCCTCCAATCATGAATTTGCAGCCTAGGGTCCTCCATCCCCTAAGAACGTGAGAGTTTGATGCTATTGGAACACCTGTGACAACTCTTCCATAGATGGGGCAGGATGTGGTACTCCCTGAAAAGTTTGCATCATCCTCATAAATCTTTCACAAAATTGTGAATAAGTACATGCATATGGTATGATGGCTAGTTCCAAGATAGGCATGAAGGGATGATTTTTTGGTAGTCCCTAATCTTCCATTTCTGGTGTCATATCTTTACCTTGTATCTGGCATACAAATAAAGGAGGTCTTGGTGTCTTGACTCTGCAAGGTCAAGTGGACACCTCAACTCATGATTATCATGGACAGAAATATATAATTTCTAAAACGGAACAAGAGAAGAAAATAATTCATGATTTATAGAAGAGGGTTACATGGCGTATAGAACCACTACCTAGCGTGTTCCCTATAAGCATTAACATGGGTGTGTACCTCTGCAACCAGGTCATTTAACACCCAACACACAGAACATGATCATCCCGAGACACGACGTGTACTTGAATATTTCATCCTACCCATATACTTCTATATGGATAGAACTATATGGTCATGTTGGTTTAACACTACACAGTGGGTTCACCATATACATGATGTGTACTCAGTAGTTATATCCACCAATGTTGTTAGTCACACAACGGGATACATTTTCGACTATAGCACGGTGTGTATGCCCAATAAACGGCATGTTCTACCAAAATTTTACCATCCCCATGTCTCTTCTCACACATTCTGTCATAGAGATAAAAAATACACTGTGTGTACATATGGTACATGGTGTGTACTGAATAAAAGTCATTTCTTCTAGAACAGAAGAACATATGGAATGTGTTTATAACATCACATGCTATGTTTTCTAGTTTTTTCAGATTTTAAGCCTCTAAAACATCTCTAAAACCCCCAATATCTAAAAATTTGGCCAATTCATGCCATGTTCCGATCTGTGAGAAACCATACTCCCTGGGAATCAAATATTTGGAATTTTTATTCATATAATATCTTAACATAATTCAATTAACTTATAAATATGATCCACTAAAATCTGATCCAAGATGTCCCATAACACACAGGTCCCAGGATCAAAACATTCCTCTAATACCACTTTCTAACATACCGGATCTAGGTTCCACCCAAATGTTCAGTGAACCTAGTTGGCAACATAACCTCACATGAATTTTCCCAATCACCAGAGGCTATTGACTTGCAATGAGGGATATGGTAAGTCATTGGGGAAACTATTCCCTCATTGGTAGAGTATACACAGTAGAATAACAATTAGTAAACAAAAGTGGAAGTAGTAATACCACAAAAGTGAACCACAGAAGTCAAAAAGTAAGTCCAACAAAAGCCACAATGAATAGATAGGACACATGACATATATATCAATCAAAATATACAAAGAATTAACAATGCTGGAAATCAATATAAAAACAAAAATACAAAAACCAAAGTACAAAAAAATAGAAAACTCGTGAAGCATCGCAATCCTTAGATTAGTCCCATGCTCTCAAGGTCCTATAGAAATAATGTACCTGATGAATAAGGGTGATTTCCCTTATCTATACCTACATCCATATAATCAGTTTGGTTCCAAAATCATGACCAAAACAGGGTGTGAGATGAATCCCAGTAGGAAACAACAGAACAATCTGTTCTTAACTGTTAGAGAATATATATAGCAGGTAATATATGCAAATGAAAAAAAAACTAGGAAGTACTCAGAAATAAATAATCCTACAGTTCTAAATTACATTTATTTACATTTATTATTCATAATTTGAATCATGAAATCTTAGTATGTAGCCTAAGATCTCTATCCCTAGTACAAAGTAACAAATTTTGTGTCTAAGAAGACCACCTAATCAAATCAAGTAATACTGAATCCAAGCATGTTATTTTCCTTGGAAGATGATTCAAAATAATTCAATAATTCATAAATAAACCTCTGGGAAATCTCTCATGGTTTATCCCCTTTATTTTAACATATCACCAATTATTTTCAAATAAAGACCTTGGCAGCTATCACGTTCAGTATCATTGGGTCAACATGGCATCAGTAATTTAAAAACGGCCTCTTAGTAGCTCTCATGGACAATACTCATATGTCTACATAACATAAGTTAATTTTAAATGACCTTATAGGCATCTCTCACAGTCAATACACCATGTTCAACACCTACACCAAGGCTCTCACAGTCCTATGTAAATAATATGGAAACCCCCACTTTTTCTTTATCCAATGCTCTCATGGTCTACTGGAAAAATAGCGTGCATAAAATAATAAGGAATCACATGTAATATATAACTACTGCATGGATAACATTCACAAGGATGTCACATGCATTTCATATAATCAATCAAAATCTATCCTAGGAAATTCATGGCTTGGAAAAAAAGTTACGCCTCATGGACAACCTAGGACAAACAGCCATAAATAGTCACCAAGGGAAGCAAACCCATGGGGTGTCCCATAATAAGGTATATAGGCTTACGAATAAGTAAAAACCCTTAATCAATCTGCCAAACCATAATGGGTAACAAACAGGGACATATATCAAAACACACAATACCCCATACATGGTTATATGGATCTTTTATCACATATAATCCAAAGAAGAACAATGAAAGGAAAAACCCACCTACCTCGATGTCTCACAATCCATATACTTGAACGTCATCCATGAAATCAGCCTAAAACATCTTATATCTACAAAAAGGTGGAAACCCCATCCTTGAATAACCCAAGAGAGTGGAAGAATCGGGAATAAAGGATATAGGGGAATTTAGAAATCACTAGTGGGATTCCGAAGCACCCAATGGTGTCTCAATCGGAGCTCATATGGAGAAACATGGGTTTGATCTTCATTCATCATTCATGGGCTCTCCTGTATGAAACAATGGAGGAATATTTCATCTTTTTACATGAGACATGACTCTACTCCAATATATCAAATAAAAGGAAAAGTACATGAAGTGTTCATTTAAACTATACAAAGTGTAGTGGCCTTAACCAGCCCCCTAATTATGTAAACAGCCTAGTCACCCCATGACCATGTACTCAGTCATTACAGGGTAAGTAGACAACTTTACATGGAAACTAGGTACATGGTATGTACTCAAAAATACATAGTGTGTACTTATAAAAACTATATTTCTTTATTTTTAAACAAAAACAACCTGAAATCAAGATCCATTCCTGAAATGATGATCTGGTTTTTTACAGTACAATTTTTTTATTAAAATATTTACATTTTATAGACCATTTTTACTTATTTTTTATAATGTGGTTATTCTTATTTATACAACCAAGTTAATTTCTATATTATAACTATTACATTTAAATAATATTATTTACATCTCATTCATTTAAACTCAGGTTTTCATGTATAATGCGCTATTAAAGAAAATAATTTATTTAAAAAGAAATATATCACAAAATATTGGGTGTTGTATTATACCCCACTTAAAATTAATTTCTCCCCCAAATAAATTCACTTTGATACAAATAAATGAGGATGTCTCTTTTTCAGCACATCCTCAGGTTCCAATATAGATTTTTTGAACATGTTATTATTATATAGGACTTTAACTAGGTGAGTATTATTTCTCCTTAAAACATTATATCTATGATATAAGGGTTATTACATTTTTATTCAAAGGATAGATCACGATCTAGTTGTAAAACTGCAGATTTAAGTACTTATGATGGATCTGGTATGTACTTCCCCATGCGAGAAACATGGATTACATCGGGAACCTGGGAGAGGTTCAATGGAAGCTCGAAATGTTAACCTATCATCCCTACTCAATTATTAATATTTAAGGTTCCAATATTAATAGAGCTAAACTTTGCCGTTTTGAAAATCTCGTAATATTTTTCCTTTGAAAAATTAATAGGAATACTTTTTCACCAACTTCAAACTCTATATCTCAACAATGATTGTCAGCATGAATTATTTGTGGACTCTATTTTACCCTAATGTGATCTTGAATGCCTCTTAATTTCTATTTCATTTCCTTACCTATCTCAGGTACTAATATTATTCTTTCTCTATCATCATCCCAGCATGTTGGATTTCTACACATCTTTCCATTGAGCGACTCATAATGAGACATTTGAATTATTGAGTGACAGTTCTTTGTTTATGTAAACAAAACTGTAGGAAGTTGTTTATCTCACCCACCTTTGAAATCCGTTTAATAATTCTAATCATATCCTCCAATGTTTGAACTTTTCTATCATACTAATCATATAACTATTTATGATAAGTACTATTGAAATTCAACTCTATATCAAGAGCCTTTTGAAAATATCAATGGAACATTGAGGAAAGAATCAGATACCCATTAGATAGAATATAATATAGTACTCCAGGAAACCTTAACATTTTCTTAATCATTTCTAATAGAAGTGAATTGAGCTGACATCATAGGTAAATCGACTATAACCACAATAACATTGTTACCTTTCGATGATTTTAGGATTCTGATGTAGAAATCCATGGTAATGTTTTCCCATTTCCATTTAGGTATGGATAATGGTTATAAAATCCCCTTATAATTTTACCTCTCATCCCTAAAATTATCACATACCAATAACTGAGATACATACACTAAAATATCTACTTTCTTGTTATACCATCATTAATGCTCTTTCAGATCTCTATAAATATTCATAATTCAAGGATGAACAGAGAATACTAAACTATGAGATTCATAAAAAGGATACATCTTCACATCTAGTATTTTAGTGATGTGTACTATATTCCTAAAAAATTACATTCCTTCCTAATCATGGTTGAATTTATAGACATTTATCACCCTTTTCTTCAACTCTATATCCCCCTTTTATACCTCTTTAATCTTCACCTGTATATATATTCAAACACTCATTTGAGAAAGAAATGATTTCTCGATATCCTTCAAAATTTCATTATCCATCCTTTTTTAATATAGAAATTTTAGTCCTTTTGTGATCTATATAAAAGGTAAGCTTCTATGATCCATTCAACTTAGTGTATCTGAAACCATGTTGGCTTTCCTGGATGATAATTTATTTAACTATCATAATCCATAATCAACTCTACCCATCTTTTATACTCCATATTGTTCTCCTTTTAAATGAATATAAATCTCAAAATTTTACAATCAGTATAAATTTCACACCTTTATCCACTAAGTAAAATGATTCTATATCATTAATTAAAACATATAACAGAAAACTCGAAATCACCATTTTGGAAATTTTTCAAATAAACCTTCAGTTTTTTGGACGCATAAGATATCCTTATATCATTCTACCTAAATAAACTTCCCATTTCATTATTTGATTCATCAATATAAATTTCATACCCTTATCCACTATAGGGTAGTGTTAGAATATGTGTAATAACATATATTCTCTATAGTTCCTTGAAATATTCATCGCATTAATTTTTTCAAAGGAACTTATATCCCTTTAGAGTTAACTTTTTTATTTAATTATAAATCCCGGATAAATTTTCAACAAAGAATTAATAATATCTATCCAAAACAAGGTCAAATTCACCATGGATAGTCTAGGCCAATGTTAAACAACATTTTTCTTTAATGGATCCACCGATATACCCTTGATTCATATTGTAAAAAAAAGATAAACTTTTTATATCAAAAATTTACACTTGGAAAATTTTTCATATAGATTCTCTTTACTTTGTGTCCTCGGTATAATACTCATTTTATCGTCATTATCTTCTTTAATTTTGGAAAATATAATAATGTTTTCTATAAAGACTAACAAAAACTGACTATGGTTATCCATAAAGACTCTATTTATTAAAAATATAAAGATAATAAGGAAATTGTAAGACCAAATGGAATCACTGTAAATTAATAGTGTCTATACCTCATAAAAAAGTCATATTGGGTATGTCTCCACGTTTTAACCTCAAATGATAGTATCTAGATTGAATATCAATGTCAAAAAAATATTTTTCTCTCCATAATTGATTTAAAAAATCATCATCATAAGGAAGAGGATACTTATTCTTGATTATAAACTTCTTAAGTTTTTGATAATCAATTCAAAGTTTCATTGATCAATAATTATTATTAATAAAAAATAATTTCACCATATTATGATGGACTTGGATGAGTAAATCCCTTATCACGATTCTCTTGGATTTGTTTCTATAACCCTTGAAAATCAATCAGATCATTTATACATGGAGTATTTGTAACATGTCTAGCACTAGGTATGTGTTATATTTAAAACTCAACATCAATATTTAAGGAAATATTGGGAAACTCTTCTCTAAAAACATCAAGAAAAACTCATACTAAAATGAAATCATAGTTTTTGAGTCTCCCCCCAACTATCTAAGATAAACAACCCTTTTGAAATGGAATCAAGAAATATATAATGGATTTAATTTCCATTGGAAGTTCATATTTATCATCACACTGATATGAGAAAATAAATTAATAAATAATAAAACGTGTAACTTATCTTCCACTAAAATTGATGTGGGATTTGGATAATTAAATCCAATTAATTACCAAGATAAAATCAGATACATATATATGGGGAATGACAAGATTTGGAGGTAGAAAATCCCTATAAACATCATTCCAAGAAGAATCAAATAAATTATATTCTATCATCGTACCATTAGGGGTTTTATCTTCTAATAAAACATCTAAGTATTGAGGATATTCGTATACCTAACCTCAAATATGGTACATCAATATTTTAGAATACTTGGTACCACATCATTTTCATAAATTTATCATCCATCGCATACTAAAACCAAAATGGTTTTTTGAGCATAAAAATCATTAATCTGAGTGATAAATCATGAAAAATCTATTATAGGATATCTAAATCATGATACCATATTTTTCAATATATTAAACCTTATTTTTAACCTCGGTGATCCATGATAATCAACTATTTAAATACTTTATAATCATTCATAAAGAAAATTTTATTTAACCTAAGAATATCCCCAAGGTGTTTCTAATTTTGTGCGCTATATGGGAATACTCACTATGAACTAAAATGCAGGTAATTATATACTCAACCAACTCATTTATAGTTTATTAACCCTAAAAAAATTTATTCCTAAACTATGTCTACTTGTAATATCAAGGCAGAGATGTTTTCATAGGAATACCACACACATTTATTTACCATAAAATTGGTTGTTCTCTTTTATATAGGATTATACATAATTTTCTCACCAAAGTTGTCTCATCCTAGACTTTAAAGGTAACTAATACTTTCTCTGATATGAACTATAGAGACCCAAACTTTTCACATATAAATATTACCTCATAATAGATAAATATTACATATTAATAGATAAATATTCATTATATAACTTTACATTCCACATTATATTTGTATTGGTTTTATGTAATAGGAAAACATGGATACATAAAATATTTATTCATTAGAGATTTACTTAATAAACTCCTAATTTATTCATAACTATCACCATTTTTAGACATTTCATACATTAAACCTTTCTTCATATCAAATGGAAATGAAAAATAATAAAGGGTGATCTCATATGCTCTGTAAGTGTAAATAATGAGGATATCAATGATCACTTAAACATAAAATGAGTCTAAGGGTTTGAGAACATGACCATGAAATTGTAAAACCATATCTTGTGTATCATTGATCATAATATTGAATCAAGTCATAAATATTGCATGTTTATTTTACATGAATCATAGAGTAATTAATGAACATGATCCATGATAGAATAACATTATCATAAGTTATAAGTTTTTGGTACACACATATATATAGAAAATAATTTCTATGTTCAAGGATCACTGACAATACTATCATAGTATATTGTGTTCAAACATCATTTCATCAAATCATTAGTCATGGTTCACTCAAAAGACTATAATAGTGAATAAATTCTCATACTAAACTTGGTTCACTTCCCATTCTAGTACTTATTATCTCATGGGATATCCATATTTAAATAATTCATTAGAAGGATATATAATTTGGGGCCCACCCATCACATAATAATAATCCAGTCATATGTTTATCATAAGATCATAAATCACTCATCATATATCATAACCCATGTAAATTAAATGGGCTTTATAAACATATAAACATTTCAACATAACATAACCCATGGAAAATAAGTGGGCTTTATAAACATCCCATAATCATAATAATAAAGAATATATTTTATTAATAATGATGGAATCATTGGATAATATCCCTGTAAAATCAAATCTAAAATCAAATGATGTCATATTATAATAAAATTCCAGTAAAATATCACTTGGAATATTTATTAATGAAAAAACACTTTTCAAATTGAAATAAATACATTAAAATAATAAAATTACAAAAATATTATGGAAATCATTTTCATTATAAATAACTTTGGAAACTAGTAACGAAAAATTCAAATAATTTATTTCTCATGATGGTGGAAGATTCAGGTCATTCCCGTATTATAATATAAAAATTATTTCCAAATTTTTTGGTAAAAATTCAATAATAAGTTGTTCTAAAAATGAAAATATGATTCATTTTATTCATTTTATTCTATTTCTAAAAATTAAGTCGTGGAGAAATATTTCTTTAAAAATTTATAGGAGAATATTAAAAACATTCCTTAAAACATTTATAAATAATATGTTTATTGAAGAAAAATGATTTTCAGCAAAATAGAAAAATAATGTCTGTTTTAATTAAAAAAATATCACTTAGTGTCTTGAGTTATTAAAGAAAGAAAAGTAAAATGAGGACATTTAATATCCATAAATAACCATAGGAGGATAAAATGTATGGGGTTTTTGAGAGATAGGTCATAAAATTATATATATAAATCTAACATAAAATTTATTCTTATGAAATTAATTAGATTATTCATAATATAAATGAATAAATTTTACATTTAAATAATTTTAAAAGAAAATTAATATTTTTTAATTCATGAAACAAAAATATTTTTTCAATAAAAAAATTATTTAACATTATTTATTAAAAAATAAATATTTTAAAAAAAATATCAAAAAATCACACTATGATAACTTTGAAATTATTATTTTTAAATTGAAGTTAATATTTTTATTAAAATTTTCTAAATGTTTCAGAAATTAATTCTTTGGTTTTACCTCAAAAAAAGAAACAAACCCATATTTTACGAAATTTTTTTAAAGAATGCAATGACATAACTAAGAAATGAGTACGTATTTATCAATGAATGTACATTATCAAGAACCTTTATACATATTTTTTATATTTTTTTATTATTATTCATATATACACTATAAATGTCAGCCTCTAAAGGTCAAATTTAAATAATATTATTTATTTCATGTTTGTTTAAACTCGTGTTTTTTTGTATCAGAATATATCAAGGAAATTAAATTTATTTAAAGAGAAATATATTATAAAATATCAGGGTACTACATATATAGTGCTAAATGGATTCTCCTTTGGGTTCCTTTACATAATGATGGTATAATAAGAAAGATTAGTCAATTTAACAATTTATAAAGAATTTTAAATAATTTAATTGTTATCTAAAAAAATTTATTATAAATTATATGTGAAAAAATTCCTCTCTTAAAATATTCTAGGTTTTCCTTCATCATGTCCGACAGATTTAATCCAAAAAATCAAAAAAAAAATCAGTTAGGGGGCCAACAACTTCTTATTCAACCTATAACTTTAAAAGTGTATCAATATTGTCACATATTAATTTATTAATATTTATTTTTTGTCAATCTATTTGTTCATTTGAATGTTAATTTTCATTTACAGTTTTTCTAATAATAAAAAATTCAAGATAATATGATTTTTCACATTAATATAACATATAATGGGGCATAAATATATGAAAAACAACTCAATTATATCTTCATGAAGTTCCTAACATTCTATTATAATAAGAAACATACAATGTTTATAGATAGAAATTATTCACCTTTTACCCTTGTTCAACCACATCCATAAACTCACCTTCATTCACAACATATCATGTGGGAGAACAATAAAGGGTGTATAAAAATATTTAACTTAATAAATCCATAATTATAAGTTTATTAGGAAGTATTTTACATTATTATAATCTCATGATCATTTAGTTTTAGAGTTTTAGAAAATTAAGAAACAAATTACATCATAATGTAGATAATTAAATGTGGTGTGCATTATTTTCCACAAAAATTGGTTCTTTTTTAAACATTTTTTTCATTCATGATACTTTTACATAGTCCAAGATGTGTCACCAATGATAAATTATTATTATTATTATATTTTTTATTGGACCTTAGGACCAGTAAAAAACTTTTAAATTGTGGTATAATAAAATAATTCTTAGTAAGGTATATAAAGAGAAACTAAAAACTTTTTTCCATTGAAAAATATGAAAATCCATTAGAAGATTAAAACATTGAAATAATAAAACATTGAGATCATAAATAAAACATAACCATGAATGGAAAATAATATTATTAAATTGAAGAATATTTAATAATTAATTTATTAATAAAAAAACATGAATGTATATTTTTGTATTATATTCATTACTTATATTGACTCTTATTTCACTCGTAATGGAATAACCTGTCTCCAGTTAATTCCAATCACTATTTCTCTAAAGGATAAATCATTGCCTAGTATATTCAAGGGATATATTACATTACAACCTATAATAATATATAATTAAAAATAACTATCAAATGAAAATAGACTTATTTAATCATTAACTTTTCATCATAACACTCATTTTAACCCATGATCAAAATCACTTCTAAAAGACTCATGAAAATAAGATAAAATATCCATTTCTTTTCATAATTAGTTTAAAATAAAAAATTAACCAAAATAATAATTAAATTTATTTTAAAATAATAATAAATACATGTAGATAATACTTAATAATTATTTTAATTTATTATGATTCAAAATTGGGTTCATTTGGTAAAGGCTAAAAACATTCTTTTTTATCCTTTACGAAAAAAATATAAAAATAAATTATAAAAAATGATTCAAATGATTCCTTACTAGAAAATTGTAAATAAATTAAATGATATATATAAAATATATTAAATAATAATTTGATTATATATAATATCATTTTCAAAAACAAATAATTTATATGTATATAGAATAGAAATATTTGAAATAAAAACATTAAGTCAAGGTTTTAAAGAAAAATACCTTACATTGAGATTGAATCTCTATGTATGTCATTTACATTAATAAATGATAAAATAACAGGAATTATTCAATTTCTTATTAAAATTTTAATCATTTATTATTTTGTTATTATTATTCCATTTATTTCATTTATTATCATTCTTTATTTAGTTACTAAGCTAGTAAAGTTCACATGGGGCGTTTTGGGGTCACTCTATCTAAAGCTTCTTTAGAGTGTTTTTCAAGTTAAAAATTGTAAAAATGGTTTTATAATCATTAGAAATTATTAATAATTTAATTAGAATCATATATATTTATTAAATACAATTTTAAAACCATACATGTTTTTATGTGAGGAAATATAAAACACACCATCACTGAAGGCGACAGTCCTCGCTTACACACAAGTTATTTTTTCACTTTCCAATGGAAAGAAAGGGAAAATTTTAGATAATGATATTTTTTTATTGAATTAAATTAATTTTATAAGTATAATAATTTTTTATTTAATCCATATATATAGTCATCCTTGTGAGGTGATGATGAAAAACAAAATATAGCTTTCATAGAGGCGTAGTCTGCACGTAGACGTAGACATCATTTTCATTTTTCAATGGATGTGAGGAAGATCAAATATGGTTGCTCCATGAAATTGATAACATTTTAATACATCAATTGTACTTATTTCATTTTATTAATATGGTTATATAAATTTTTGATTTGTTTTAAGAATTAAAATCATGAAAGATCATAGTTAGAACAAATACCTTATGCTTGGATAACCTCCTTCTGAAAAAAAATATTAAGGATTATTAGATTATTCTTTTGGAATGACTAGGACCTCTATTAAATATATAATAATGTTAAAAGTTTATTTATTAATATATTTATTAATATAAGGTTCTTAAATTATGTAGGTAAGTGGTTAATGGAAATTTCATTTTATAAGTGATAGGAGTGAAACTCTTGTAAATACTCTTAACTTTATAATTATATAAAAATATTCCTTAAGTGAAAGTGGAAATAAAATAGTAAAATTTAAAATATAGGTTATGGTAGGGTATAAATACATTAATTCCATAAAATTCGTATATGTTTTAGAGATATTTGTAGTCATATCTCTTGGTTTAACCCTTTTCCCTTATTTTACATTTACTTTGGCGACTTCATTTTTACCACGGTAACTGATTTTTTGACTAAAACAAAAATATAAATTATTATCTAATTTCAAAATTATAATAAAAAATATAAAAATAATTTAAATATATTCAATTTACTATATGGTAAAAACTAAATTTAATATAAGTATGAAAAGGACAATGAATGTTTTTTAAAATTCCCTTTTAAGCATAAAAATTAATCTACAAAAAATTTGTATATATAATTGATCTGAATTATATTTATTTATTTATGAAAAAATATTTTATTTATTTAACATTTATTTAAATCCAAAATTTAATGGATCCTTCCAACCACTCAATAAAATTAAATGAACAAAAAATTGTTTTCTATTAGAATAAAATATAATATATGTTCCAAAAAGTCTAGGAAAGGTTTTAAAATTTAAAATAATGTTCCTAAATAAATTAATATAATCCATAAATAAATATTTGGTAAATTATATGTTTTTTAGATTTTTAATTCATGCTTTTATTATATTGAATTTATAAATGTTATGAAATATGTAAAAATGATATTTTTCACTATTCAATAAAAAATGTCCCTCTAAAAAGCCCTATAAATCACTATAAACTAATTCTGATATTATAATTTCAATAATTAACTTAATTTAATAAAATTAAAAATCTAAAATTTAGATATTTAACTTTTAAATAAAACCACATAATTGCTGGAAAAGAATTTAGTTAGAATAAAATTATTTTTTCTTCAACTGAAAAATTATATCAAATAATTATATTAAATATGATTCTGTAGAATAATATTATAATAATTAATAAGATATAAAATTTATTTAATATTAACATTGCATTTATTTTCATAAGGTATCATTACACATCACGTATTGATCATCTATATGGCACGTGTCTTGATAGGATTATACAACGTGTAACTGGTGTACATGTCATGCAACCCCTACAGAGCTTAGTAACATGTAAATACTAGAAAATATGTGCTCAATGTATGTCAAATATTATTAATACACATTATTTATTGAATTTCAATTGAGAAACATGATGAATATATTATTTCACAACATGTAGTACACATACACACCTTGTAACACATTATTTTCATTCATAGAATACACATAATGTCCCAATGAATGTAGCTAAAAGGTACAATTAATTAGTACGTGTTTTGTAACTGAATATATATTTAATGTAACTCATACCTACTCATACAAGTTATGCACTATGATAGGTGTGTCTTGTAAGTCAAATATGTGAAACAAAAATTTATTTTTGTCGAAAAATTAAACTATATGGAGTGTAGATAGTCATACACACCATGTGATAGGGTTTTCCCAATATTCAAATACTTACTATATTTTTAAATTTTTATAGAAATAAATTATTAAAATAAATTGTTTTTCACATGTTAATTTCAAGAAATATATGGTTTTCATTCAAAACATTTACATCATGGGAATCACTAATAGTACATGAGGCATATATTCAATCTTGTCCAATAGTAAAATATCTCTTAAAGACTAAAGAGTTTGAAAAACAACAACACATTATATAATATCATGATATTTCATGAAGGAAAGCATGTCGTGAAATACCACAATATCTTCTGGTATGTAACTTTTTAAAATAAATTTAATCACATTGAAATCTTGCGCTACACACAACACCGAGTTCAAACAAACCTTGATTTTTGTAAATAATGAAATTAATTTTAGGATTAAAATTTATTTTTAGTTTTCATATAATACATAATTGCATTAAATTAATGTGCATTTCTAATATAATATTTATATAATTAATAGAAAAATAAAATAAATTTATTTAAAAAAAAAATTAAAAGTTATATAACATGAATATGTTTATGTTACCAACTAATTTTCTATATATATGTGAAATATTATAAATTATTTAAATCATTATATTCAAATGCCTACTTTTTTATGTATTTTAAGTCAAATTAAATGAATAGTGTCAAAATTTATATTAATGAAAATTTATCAAAATAATATTTTATTAATTTACTGAAAAGTACTTGAAATATATAAATATGAAAATCGGGAATATATTGTCTAAAATATCACACCTTGTAAATTTATTATTCAACAGTTACCTTATATATAAAATTATAACCCTTTAGGAGTGAAAAATATGTTACTGTGGTTAATGTTAAGATATGTTAACTTGGGGGTTAATCCAAAAGATAGGGTCTGAAACACACACAAAAACCATTCAAAAATTTATTTTTTTATGATATTTCAACCATATACAACCCTATATTTGAATGACTATCCATTTGGAATAATTTGGGCTAGTTTATGACCTTATTATAATTTAATATTTTAAAAGTTCCTGTCACCTCAATTATAAATGGAAACATATTCATTCACTAATTTACACCATATATAGAAAACTAGATAGACCAATACCTTGAAATTTATCTTCTAACCATAATTATTCAAGTCTCATGTTTTTTGGTTCCCCTAAAATACCAAAATTATGTTCATTAAGAAAGGATTTATAAAAGGACTCTAAATAAAGAGGTAATTATCATACCCAACCTATTTCAATTTATTTATTCTTATAACTCTTCTACATCTCCAATATATATAATAAAATAATTAATTAAGTACATTAAATATATTTTAATGTTATTATGACTATTAAACCATCATTACCCACCCTCTTCGCCAACAAATGGAAAGTGATTATATCCCTCATGCGTATGTACGATTTACTATCACCACATAACGATACATTAATTTTTCGTTACAATATTTTATGGAAGGTAATTATAATGGTTTTAAGTTTTGTATATTATATTAATAAAAATATACTTCAATAATAATAATATAATATTTACCTTCATACTCTCCAAATCATTGGGAAATAATAACATTGCTCGAGTGTATACGTGTACCACCACCTCCACGAAGTGATGTGATTGGTTTTTCATTTTTATTTTACTTAGATGTTAATAAGGATTTATTTGATGAATTTAAATGATTTATATTATATAATTAAAAAAAATTAATGATAATTTTTATTTACATTTATTTCATTCCATCATTTGAAATGTGAAAATAATGTTCATGTGTACATTCACTCTACCGTCTCAATGAATGATGTGATTCATTTTATATCTCTAACTATTAAGGATTACTATAAATACATTTATAATGAATATAATTTATATTTATATAATTGTAAACATTTTGTAGATTATTTAACAATAATAAATGTATAAGTCTAAAAAATATCAAACCAAAACTGTCACGAACCAACCCAGGTCGACCCTAAACCGGACACTTGGGTCACCCGAGTCGGCCCGCGACAGGGCCTCAAGCGCATCTCCCCTTACGCCAGAGGTTTCCGACAAGCGGCGAGGGTGTAAGGTAAGTCGGGGGGGAGACTATACCCTCTTATCAAGTGGAGCAAAGGGACCAAAAATACAGCAACGTAAGTAGTGTAAATAATAATAATAAAGCAGTGGAAAACATTCTTCATTTACAAGGTTTGAATCAAATTGGCGAATGACAGTTTATATAAGAGATGCAGGCATGACATGGTAATGACACAATGGAAGCATTAAATCACGCGACATACTCACACATCAATGCAGAAGTAAATGAACAAAAGTCTCAAGCCCCGAGGGCGATCTCCATGAGCATCCCGAGCCCCAACTCGGTCCATTGCTCCTAACTCCAAGTACAAGAAACAACAACAACAAGGTCCTGCAACCAAATGGAATCTACTCGGGTACCCCAGTGCAATGGCGGCCCGAGTAGGGTGTGAGATATATATCTCAGTAGGCCGGAACCACCAGGTTCTAGCCCACTCTAGACCATGAAAATATAATTAAACAAAGTGCTGGTATTTTCGAACAATAACAACATAATGCAAACAATAAACGCCCGTCCAGGTTCCAGAAAGGACACCTGGCGGCACTACCTGCTTCGGCCCATAGTCGGGATGAAAACCTGTTTAAAACAACACAAGTAAATTTGGTTCAAGCATTAAAAAACACTTTTTATCATTTTGCTCACTTACTCTATTTATTCACTTATCATTTCAACTCAGATTGGAAATCCACTCATTCTTACCTTTCATTATTTGATCACAATTCACTCAGGTTTTACCCACATCTCTCATTCTTTTCATAAAACATTATCATCAGTCGTTCGGTGTAGATCGCCATGTCTAACACCCCGTATATCACATTTGGTGTAGATCTCCATGTCTAACACCTTGAAAATCGTTTGGTGTAGATCGCCATGTCTAACACCCCGTATATCACAAGCTTGGATAACCATTGGGGAGGAACGCCATGTCAAATCCCAGATTTTGAGTCGATCTAGAACGCCATGTCTAGGACCCAAAATCTCATTCATTTATCACGTAATTAATCAATCGACACAATTCTCATTTCATGATTAATTCTTCACATTTAGTTATCCAAATCAGACCTCAACTTTTTATAATCAATTCTCATAATTAACTATCCTTGTTCAACATTCTGGGACTTGAACGGGCAATAGAAGGTAAACAAAAGTATATGGCATCAACATGTCTCTATGTTAGGTGATTAATGACATTAAATGGTACAAGTACAAGAATGTCATTTATCAAGTATAATGTGAAGCATAAAGAGTCATAAGACTTTTAAGCAAGCAATCACAAAAAAAAGAAATCTACTACTACACATTTATTTTGAAGGAAGCTCACCTCCATTGGAGGAGTTTTATTAGGAAACATGTCATTACTTTATCAAAAAATTCATTTAGTGATATTTAGCATTTACTTTAAAACTCATTCAACACTTAACAAAGTTAAGAATCCAAGCAATAAGGAAGGAAATCATGAAATTCTATTGCTGCATTTTTAGATTGAAGGCAGCGCACCTCGAAAGAGGGGTTTTATTATTAAATCATTAGTTTAGTGACCAAACAAACTCTTTTATCTTATTCCTGCAATTCACATGATTTGCATAGAAGCAATTAATCGGAACTAGACTTGCATAATTTAAAATGCTAAGTGCAATATTAAACTCACTATTACTTTACCTAAATTTAAATGGCAAGGAGAGGGACCCTACCTCAAGGTGGATCCATCCGTCCACTCCGGCTCTTGGCGCTTTCTAACTAAAGCTGTCGCAGCTGCTCCCCCACGAGGCATATGTGATTTCACATACGTATAAGGACACCTAGCCTCTATGCACACGCTCCGCATGGCCATGAGCGTGCACAAGAGGATCCTTACACATATGCTTATACACATAAGCCTATCTCCACTCACCTACACAGGCACTTTTTATATATGTAATGGGGACAACTAGCCCCGTACGTGTGTATATTCGCTGCCATGGACAAATATACGCACGCCAAGGGATCCCACGTACATATAAATACATACCTATGCCTGCGCAGGTGAGTCGCCTAAACTCCGGCAACCCGAAATCATACCGAATCCTCCAACGCACTCGGGTGTTGGTGACAAACCAAAACGAAGGCGAACCCACACCGCGAGCTCAACGCACTCGAAAACCAACCGGCGGACCGAAAACACCGCAAACCGCCTCGCCTTCGGCGGCGGTTGCCGGAACGCGCATCAAGGAGTCCCAAGGAATCATTCGCATGCCCTAAAGACTTTACCGTGGAGAATCGAATCCGGAAGGTGATGAAAACCGGACGAAATCATCCGCGGAAAGAGGAGGTCGCGTCCCGGGCCGTTGCGTGCTACAGCGGTTCGGTCCGAGCCGCTTTTCATGGCTGCTTCGGGGTCGGCCGAGGGAGGAGGAGAGGGAGAGGGGGGGGGAGGGTCACGCGCGGCTCGCGGGGGAGAAAGGGGGGTGCGCCGCCGGGGTTCTGCCGAGAGGGGGGGTGAGGGAGAGATAGGTTTTAGTTTTAATATTATTTTATTCTATTTTCTTTGATTTTAATTTTAAACAAAAACTAAAACACACCCAACCCGCACAATTTTACCCGCACCGCCAGAAACACCGTGCGCAGCACGCGCGCCTGCTACTGGATACACGGGCTATCCTGCACGGCTGAACCGCCCAGTTAAACCTACCGCGCGCAGTCCGATATCACCGCTTAAAACGGCTCTAAAACTCAGGACCTCGTTCCAAAGCTCAGTTTTAAAACCGACCCGCTGATAAAAGAAAAAGTTCAAAAACCTTCTCATTTTATCCGCTCAAAAAAAAAACGGTTCGTTACAAACTACCCACCTAAAAAAACTTCTCGTCCCCGAGAAGCCTTCATAAAACAACGAAAACATCACCCTACCTACAAGGGTCGTGAAGTTGCATTCAACCGGTCGCATTGTGTTTCCAACGCCCAATGCACCTTTAAGCACTTTCTAAGAAAACTGCACTTAAGCCTTTACAACTCGAGCCAACGCTCACGTTACAACTGGAACATCAAAGCAGATCTTACATCCGAGGCCATTATAAGGACCTCAACCCAATAAAACGGTTGAATCACGATCGACCAACTAAAATTGGTCACGCAATATTTCCTCTAAAGACATCGCCGACCCAAGATTCACACTCGCCCTTAAACCGACGACATGCTTTTAAAACTGCTCCTTTATCAACTACGCGTACACCGAAGTCCTTACACGACCTTTGGTGACATTCGCAAGTCAAGCCATCACAAGACTATTATAAAACTATCGTGCCTCAGCACGAAGCGTAACTCCAAGAAAATGTGCATCCCACGCACAACCAGAGTGAGATTACGAAACAAACCAACAACTTTTAAACTTTAGCGCGGCGTATAACCGACACTATCTCAGTGTATCCAAGATGACATCAAGATGGGGGATATGCTTGTCTCATCCAGCATAGTACACTAAGATTAAACCAAGGTCGCTGAGAAGATCAATCGGACCAAACCCTGATGCCTATACCACCAGAGGCATTCGTATTCATCGAAGCTTAACCACCGAAACTCTCCCCGCACTAACGGAGTTTCTAAAGCTTTGCGCACACTGCCAACCTTATCAAAGTCGTGCTGCCAAGGAAGCACCGACATGAAAACCAAAACACATGTGACACTACCCACCTTAGGAGTGTCCATGTCATCGTAAGAACTAGCCGCTCACCGGCATGCTATTTTGAAACACTTTAACGCACGGGTGACGTTCCTCGAACTACGATCACCACATCATAAGCTCACACCGAAAACAAGGCAACTTAAGCTCTAAGGGTACTACCTAGCAAGTGCTAGTCACTTTCGAAGCACACGCGTCGACCCCATCTCTTGGTCACGCAAAACAGGGATTACTAGGCTCAAAAACCTCTTTCCATTTTATCCATTTCATTAATTCATTCCAAACTTTAATCATTTGAAAGAAGATCTTAACAAACCCACAAGTACTATTTCACAAAAAGGTACTTGGTTTTCAAACAACGCCCCACGGAAAAAAAACAGGCAAGTTGCAACAAACTTCCTTATCAACATTTAACATTTAATGTTATCCAATCATAAACAGAAAATTTAGCATCTAAATTCATTTTAACAAAGAGGCAACCTCATAGGTCCCATTCATTCAAACTAGGTTCATCAAAAGGAAACCATATCACAGTTCATTTCAATAAAACATGCTCCAACTGTCCCACTCAGTCCAGTTGAGCATGTTTAAAATTACACCAAAATTTCAATCAAAACTCAACAGTTATACATTTATAACCATTTTCCACATGCAATGGTTAAACAAGGTTCAATCACATGGGTGGCCACCTACCAATTGATAAGGTTCCCATACACCTTACCGCTGGAATTTAGTTCCCATTTATCAGATAAAATTTTCCATTTAACATTTAAACTTCAGCAGCCATCTTTTAAAAAGTTTGAAAACACGATTTACCCATTTCCCAATTATAAGGCGCCCATACACCTTATAATGGAAAACTGGCTTCGTCGCAGTCGCAACCAACAATTTCAGCCAAAACAACCAAGCGCTTGCTAGCAAGCTAACAAGCCACTACAAACATCTAACACAAAGCAACAAGCATAAATCACCAAAACATGCTATAACGCAGAGCATGACACACAAGAAAGATAGAAAAACATGACATATTATCACCCAAACTTGTTAACTATCACCGAAACATGATTTCTAAAGAGACGTGCTAAATAAATCCAGACATGACATATTTCCAAGGCACACAATCAAAATCAGCAGGCATTCTACTAATACAACTACATGGCATGGCACATATGCATGACATGTGAATCTATAAGTGTCTAATATGATGCATGCAATGCAATTTCCTGGCCATATCGGGCCAAGAAAAATTTTCAAACCTCTTCATAAACAAATAAGCAGTGGAAAGTACAACATGCACCCAAGGTGAAATCACATCAACTGTAACAACAAACAACATGAACATCAATTCCAATCCCTGGCCACTTGGTCATTTACCGTACGTGGGGTGATCAGTCCCAGACACGGCTATTACCCAAGCGCCGACACATTCCTAATCTCCTGTCTACCAATCCCAAAACAGTAAGACAATGAAAAAGAAAGAAACCTCCTCTAATTCCATTTTGTCACGAACCAACCTAGGTCGACCCTAAACCGGACACCTGGGTCACCCGAGCCGGCCCGCGACATGGCCTCAAGCGCGTATCACCTTACGCCAGAGGTTGCCGACAAGCGGCGAGGGTGTAAGGTAAGTCAGGGGGGAGACTATACCCTCTTATCAAGTGGATCAAAGGGACCAAAAATACAGCAACGTAAGTAGTGTAAATAATAATAAGAAAGCAGCGGAAAACATTCTTCATTTACAAGGTTTGAATCAAATTGGCGAACGGCAGTTTATATAAGAGATGCATGAATGACATGGTAATGATACAATGGAAGCATTAAATCATGCGACATACTCACACATCAATGCAGAAGTAAATGAACAAAAGTCTCAAGCCCCGAGGGCAATCTCCATGAGCATCCCGAGCCCCAACTCGGTCCTTTGCTCCAAAATCCAAGTACAAGAAACATCAACAACAAGGTCCTGCAACCAAATGGAATCTACTCGGGTACCCCAGTGCGATGGCGGCCCGAGTAGGGTGTGAGATATATATCTCAGTAGGCCGGAACCACCGGGGTCTAGCCCACTCTATACCATGAAAATATAATTAAACAAAGTGCTGGTATTTTCGAACAATAACGACACAATGCAAACAATAAACGCCCGTCCAGGTTCCAGAAAGGACACCTGGCGGCACTACCTGCTTCGGCCCATAGCCGGGATGGAAACCTGTTTAAAGCAACACAAGTCAATTTGGTTCAAGCATAAAAAAACACTTTTTATCATTTTTCTCACTTACTCTATTTATTCACATATCATTTCAACACAGATTGGAAATCCACTCATTCGTACCTTTCTTTATTTGATCACAATTCACTCGGGTTTTACCCACATCTCTCATTATTTTCATAAATCATTATCATCATTCGTTCGGTGTAGATCGCCATGTCTAACACCCCGTATATCACATTTGGTGTAGATCGCCATGTCTAACACCTCGAAAATTGTTTGGTGTAGATCGCCATGTCTAACACCCCGTATATCACAAGCTTGGATAACCATTGGGGAGGAACGCCATGTCCAAACCCAGATTTTAAGTCGATCTAGAACGCCATGTCTAGGACCCAAAATCTCATTCATTTATCATGTAATTAATCAATCGAAACAATTATCATTTCATGATTAATTCTTCACATTTAGTTATCCAAATCAGACCTCAACTTTTTATAATCAAATCTCATAATTAACTATCCTTGTTCAACATTCTGGGACTTGAACGGGCAATAGAAAGTAAACAAAAGTATATGGCATCAACATGTCTCTATGTTAGGTGATTAATGACATTAAATGGTACAAGTACAAGCATGTCATTTATCAAGTATAATGTCAAGCATAAAGAGTCATAAGACTTTTAAGCAAGCAATCACAAAAAAAAAAGAAATCGACTACTACACGTTTATTTTGAAGGCAGCTCACCTCCATTGGAGGAGTTTTATTAAAAAACATGTCATTACTTTATCAAACAATTCATTTAGTGATATTTAGCATTTACTTTAAAACTCATTCAACACTTAACAAAGTTAAGAAGCCAATAAATAAGGAAGGCAATCATGAAATTTTATTGCTACATTTTTAGATTGAAGGAAGCGCACCTCGAAAGAGGGGTTTTATTATTAAATCGTTAGTTTAGTGACCAAACAAACTCTTTTATCTTATTCCTGCAATTCACACGATTTTCACAGAAGCATTTAATCAGAACTAGACTTGCATAATTAAAATTCTAAGTGCAATATTAAACTCACTATTACTTTACTTAAATTTAAAGGGCAAGGAGAGGGACCCTACCTCAAGGTGGATAAATCCGTCCACTCCGGCTCTTGGCGCTTTCTAACTAAAGTTGTCGCAGCTCCTCCCCCACAAGGCATATGTGATTTCACATACGTATAAGGACACCTAGCCTCTATGCACACGCTCCGCATGGCCATGAGCGTGCACAAGAGGATCCTTACACATATGCTTATACACATAAGCATGTCTCCACTCACCTGCACATGCACTTTTTATATATGTAATGGGGACAACTAGCCCCGTACGTGTGTATATTCGCTGCCATGGACAAATATACGCACGCCGAGGAAACCCACGTACATATAAATACGTACTTATGCCTGCGCAGGTGAGTCGCCTAAACTCCGGCAACCCGAAATCATACCGAAACCTCAAACGCACTCGGGTGTTGGCGACAAACCAAAACTAAGGCGAACCCACACCGCGAGCTCAACGCACTCGGAAACCAACCGGCGGACCGAAAACACCGCAAACCGCCTCACCTTCGGCGGCGGTTGCCGGAACGCGCATCAAGGAGTCCCAAGGATTCATTCGCACGCCCTAAAGACTTTATCGTGGCGAATTGAATCCAGAAGGTGATGAAAACCGAACGAAATCATCCGCGGAAAGAGGAGGTCGCGTGCCGGGCCGTTGCGCGCTGCAGCGGTTCGGTCCGAGCCGCTTTGCACGGCTGCTTCGGGGTCGGCCGAAGGAGGAGGAGAGGGAGAGGGGGTCGTCGCGCTGGTGGTCCGGCTTCTACGATGTCGGCCGAGGGAGGAGAGGGAGAGGGGGGGGGGGGGGTTGCGCGCGGCTCGCGGGGGAGAAAGGGGGGTGCGCCATCGGGGTTCTGCCGAGAGGGGGGTGAGGGAGAGATAGGTTTTAGTTTTAATTTTATTTTATTTTATTTTCTTTGATTTTAATTTTAAACAAAAACTAAAACACACCCAACCCGCACGATTTTACCAGCACCGCCAGAAACACCGCGCGCAGCCCGCGCGCCTGCTACTGGATACACGGGCTATCCTGCACGGCTGACCCGCCCAGTTAAACCTACCGCGCGCAGTCCGATATCACCTCTTAAAATGGCTCCAAAACTCGGGACCTCGTTCCGAAGCTCGGTTTTAAAACTGACCTGCTGATAAAAGAAAAAGTTCAAAAACCTTCGCATTTTATCCGCTCAAAAAAAATAAAAAAACGGTTCGTTACAAAAACATACATGAAAAGTTAATCAATTATCACCCAGATGAGTGATTTTGACAATGAATTTTTAACAAAGAGGTGATAAAATATTATCTATGGTATAATACATATTATTATCTATAATTTGAGAGAATTATAATAATTATATACTTATTAAACAATATTTCTTAAAATATTTAAAAGAATTCAAACCTTAGGTAAGTGTTTATTTCATAATCTCATCGTTATTAAGGATTATTTTTGTGTAAATTTCTACAGGGGGAATAGTTTTCTTCCATATCCATATTTTATTTAAATTATTATAAAATAAAACTATATTACTCTCCATTGATTTATTTTAAAAAATTTACCAATTTTTTACTTTTTAATAAATGTTTTGTATAGAGTCCTCCTACAGTTTTCCAAATGATGTAATTTTATCTTTTTACAATACTGTTAACATATTTTTTTCCCTAACTTATATGACATGAATGGATTTTACCACCATCAAGAATAATTTTTTATTATAATCGTACATTTCTAGATTAAAATTTTCTTTTAAAAGAAAATTATTTCTTTAATCTGTATAACGATTTTATATTTTTACAAAAAAACATATTTTCAAAGTGAAAATGTTATTTTATTTGAGAATGTTTTAATAAAATATTTATGGTATATCCATTCATCAATGAAAAAGGGCCTTATTTTACTTAATATATGATATTTAAATGATATATTGATACAATAGTTATTATTTATTCAGATTTTTTATGATTATTTTGATTAAAGATGTACTATTTTTTTACCATTTTCCATTTTAATATTGATGTTTTATGATTATGTTTGTTTTTTGAGTAATTATTAACATTTTTTAAGATAGTTTTTTAGTATGAATGTTAACATTGATTATGTTTCTCCCCATTCATAAGAGTAATTCTTTATAATTAGTATCTAATGAGGCCCATTATATCCCCATGATACATCAATAATCCTCATGATAGAAACTATTTTGGGTATTGGCTGAGGTCTTACCCTTTTTTGTAATATTTATTGGGATGAGGTGTTGATGTAATGTTTTTGATTTATGGAATTATTAATTTAATCATTATGAGATTATTTATTTTCTTTCCATGTAATTATTTTATTATTTATTATATCCATGGATAAGTTTCAATATCATTTAATCATTTATATGTCATTATCTTATCACCATTTATTCAAACCATATTTTTATTCATTTTCATGTTATTGATTAAATGTAATGTATTGTGATATATTTACCTTGAATATTTTTATGCCTTATTTATTCATGTTAACTTCTATTTTAAATGTGAATCTCTTAGATTATTTGAAATAATTTTCAAATTAATTTAATCTTTTTGATATTTTTCATTTCACGCAACACTAAATATAAGTTTTTTATATTAAAGCACTAAGTTTGGATTGTGTTGTACAGAACAATAAATTAATCATCCACTACAAAAAACACTTATATTATCTTGAAGTACATGAAACACTATATTTTTCTTGTATTATAAAGAATATGAAGTCCCTTTGATAGCATGTTTTACATGAATGGTTGAGTTTTTACCGAAATTCAATACCCTATTAAAATGATTATTTAAATATTATTATATATACCCTCAATACATTTAAATGGAAGTTATGAATAAGATTAAATAAATTGTTAAAATATTATCTAAAAATATATATATAATGAATCATATTATTATCAATTTTTAAATGTGAATGTAAGAACTATTTGAAAATAATTTAATTACTATTTTATGAAAACTATTTTTTTATATACAAATAGAATTTTATCACAAATAATAAAAAGATAGTAGTTTTTATTAATTTTTTCAATAAAATTTATATATAATATATTCAATCAATATTTTTTATACACCTCTAATATATTTGATAGGTATAAGATAAGAATAAATAAAATTTTATGAATAAAAAGATATATTCTTCTAAAAGGTATTTTTACGGCCTTTTAAATGATATACCATTTTAAAAATAATTTTTTAAAATTTTATATTTTATATTCTAAAAAATAAAATACATTTTTGAAATAGGAACACAAAAAAATTAGATTATTGTGAATTTTTTATATTTTTCATTGGAGTTTCAATTTTTCACTAACAGTGAATTATTCCTAATTTTAATTCAAATCAATATTCTCATCCATTTTGTTTATTAGAATAAGTTATTTCTTTATTGATTTTAAAGTTAAATCAAATTAATAATAAATAAATTGATCCAATTTTTTTCATTGGAATCAATTTAACTATTAAATTGGAGATAAAAACTTACCAAACTTTTGAACATTTTCATATAAAAAACATGTTTTGACATCCTATCTAAAGGATCACATTTGAATTAATTTATTAGACTTTTGTAATTGGAATTTATCAAATATAATTCCATATTTTTTATCAGAATAATATATAATTTCAAATAAGGAAAAACTATTTTTTAACAAAAAACATTTCTAAAATTAATTTAAATGATTAAGAGGATAATTAGCTTAATAAGATACTAAACCTTACACATAAGGGAGAATTGGCCTTGAAACTCTTCCAAACCAATTTTTATAGCCATATTTCTACCCCATTCACCATTTTCAAAAATTTGGTTCATTATTAGAGCCACTTTTAGTTGGAAAAACATTGTTGGAACTCCCATTTCAATAATTTACAAGAATATCGCTCCTCCTCTACTATAAAAAGGACCTCACCCCTCTCATTTATTCACACCTATAAATCCATTTGAATCACCAAATATTTATTTATATAATCTACCAAAATTACTTCTTTAAACCTATAATCCTACCTTTGGTTATAAATCCAACCATGAAATCCCTTTGTTGCAAACCAAGAGGATGTACCCAAAGAAGAGGTAATGACTTTCTTCAAGCTCGTCTATTTTATTTTCATTCTCCCCCTGCTAAAATAATTTTATTCCATGCGTATATAATAACCTCATTATCATCAATATAAGGATATTTTCTCATTCTAATGGTTCTACCAACCCTTACACACACTACCATCCCATAGGTAACGAACATATCGTTCTTCTGTATGATAAACTATCACCTTACAAAATGATTTTGTTTGTTTTTAAGTTTCCACATCTCATGGTTGTGAATTATGATGGAAACTATAATTTTTTATGATATATATTATATTTTTTATGTCTTTATACTTCTACAATTATTATATAAAATATACCTTCATGATTTCTATTTTTTGTTAATACGATAACTTCATTTCGGGACATGCGGACTACTACCGCCTTGAAGGGATGTGATTCGTTCACACTCTAAATAGTACGTAACAAAGATGGGTTTAGTAAAATTATATTATAAATATGAAATAATAATTCTAATGAAATTATATTATATATATACCTAGATTTCATTTAGGTTCTCTCTTTCAATACGACAACAAAAAGGAAACAACATTCATGCGTACATACAACCTACCATCTCCAATAATGGAATATTCAATTTCATATTTATATATTCTATATATTATTATAAACACATATATACTGAATATATATTATATTTTAATTATTATTTAAATTCCTGAAATAAGTAAATCATTATCTCTAAGTAATATTATTTAGAATAATAAGCCAAACATATATGAAAAACAAAAGAGATATTACCCAAAACACAACATTATCATGGATTTTTCATTATAAAGGTAATATAAAGTCATAGAAAAAGAAAATATGGAATTATATATAATAATATGTTAAAGTGTTAGATTTATAATAAAATTATATTTATTATACAGTATGTTTGAACGTGTATGAATAAAGTCAAGACTTATGGTATGGGAATTTCATCTCACTTTTTATTTCCTTGTGATACATGCCATATTCACCAGTCAAGTCTTTTGTGTGGTGTATATATTATTCATGTACATGTTATATCATGAATATAATTATTTTAATTATAATTTACGATTCATTTAAATTTATTCTTTCATTAGTAGTATGATATTATGTTACAAAAGTGGTAACAGTTTATTTCAACATTCTCATCATTTATTGGGATTGTTTATGATTATGCTTCCATTGATGAAATATTATGATCCATCTCTAATTAAATATCAATAATTTTATTATCCTTTGGTTATTCATGTTATATACATCTAATGGTTCCATTTTTACACTCTTTCTTACATAGTATTACTAAGAATTTTTTTATGAAAAACTGACATTATTTATTTTTTTGATATAAAATCTATGTTCTTTCAAAACTGGGTTTTCTAAAAATATTTTCAAATTTTATTATTGTTATAAAAAAATTCTTAAATGAAGGTTTTAATCATGTTTTAAATTTTTAAAAAATGATTTTAAAATTTTTAATCTTCTCGCCATTTTCCGATCGATGTACTTTTAACAATTTTACAGCACAAGAGAAATGTTTGACATTTACGGATTTATAAACCATCATGACCAACCTTCCATTTAATCTCCTATTTAATTTTTACAAGATTTCAATTTTTGAAAATTGATTTTCTTAATATCCCGAATATTTATTTTTTTAAAAGTGGATTTTAAATAAAATGGTTTTCAAAAATGTGTTATGATTAAATAAGTGTTTTAAATGATTTTTAAATATTCTTTTAAATGTTTTAAAATATATTTTCAATGAAAATGGTTTTGAATTTTTTTATTCAATAAGTTTTATAAATTATTTTAAAGGATTCCTTTTATTTTTTCAAATCTATTTTGATTGAAATGGTTTTTAAATATGTTATACAATTAAAAAGTGTTTCAAATGTTTTCTAGCATACCTTGTTAGTTTTCATGCTTATTTTCAAAGAAAATAGTAGAAAAAAGTTATTATGATTTAAAAAACACAAATAATAAAGGATATTTTTGTCATGAAATTTTACAAATGAAATGGTAAAGAATTATTTATATGAAAAAAATTAAAATGGTTCTATGAAAATGATTTTCCAAAAAATGCTATTTTACTTAAGAAATTATCCATGTTATATTTAAATATCATTATCAAACTAAGATGAAATAATTTTATATAGTTTATTCTTTACTATGTATATGATCAAACAATACCATTAATATTATTTCATAAATGGTTAATTTTAAATGGAATGGTTTATATGACACTCTTTCCTTATCCATGTGTTAAATGATTTTGAAACCCATTTCATTTCATGGGTTATTCATTGATGAAATGATTATGAAACCTATATATTTTCCATAGGTAATGGAATTCTAATATTCTTTAAACCCATTTCATTTAATTGGTTAGGATATGATGTTTATAAAACCCATCAATTTTTGTTGTTCGTGATATGATGAAAGATTTATTATCTTATTACACATGTATGTATGATTTTATTATGTGGTGGGTGGGACCTATATCTCCTTACAATGGATTGGGTAAAGATTTATATATCATTAAATAATTGTGGGAATTAGGTAGATGGGATTGATCCATAATGGGAAGATAGTGAAACCTAATTTACTATGGGATGATGGGGAAACCTAGTCCACTATAGGAAGATAGGGATTCCCGATAAACTATGGGATGATGGGGAAACCCAATACACTATGAAAAAATGGGGAAAAAATACCTTATAGGGAATGTAATTTAACTAGGAATAGTGATGTGTCCCACCTAGTAGGTTTAGTCCCCATAAAGTTCCATGTTATGTTTTCAACATGCACCTTGACTTATAGGAAATCATGGTACATGTTTATGTGTCTCTGAAAATTTCTATATCATATGAGTTTGAAATGGACACATGGTTCATGTTTTTATTATCTTATTATTCCATGCCTTAGGAGCTGCCAGTATTTATTCCATATCTCATGATTATTATATTTTTACATAGGGTTTGATATTCAGATGTTATTCTCATGTTCCCATACCCATATATTCATGTTATTCCAATGTATTTTCTTTATTTATCCTTACTAAGCATTTTAAATCACTGAGTTCTTATTTTTTTAACTTTCCCTAGGTTATGATGAAAGTTTTTATGTTGGATTGCTGATGGGGATGATCTTTAATGATGATTTTTATGACCTTTCACCAAACTACAAGAATGTGTTCCATGATTCCAAATACACTAAAATATTATAGTTATAGGGAATTTATTTTTTTATTCTGTTTAATATTAATCTAAAATGAAGAAATATCCAAGTATTTTAAGTCTAGGTTTTTATAGTTTGTATTAATGGAAGGGTTTATTAAACCATTGGAAACTAGGATAATAAAACATTAGTGAGATCCCTAGAGATATTTCTAAGTATTTCTCCTGGGATGTCTCTAAAAATGAGTTAATGTTTATAAAAATATCCTTGAATTTTTGTAAAGGAAATAGTGATAAGTTTCATAGAAATATATTATTTTCTATATACTATAAAAGAATATGTATCTGGAAAATTTTTATATAGGGGTAAAACCGTGAAAAAATTAAATTGATCTAGAATCAATTAGGAACTGGTTCATGCCAATATGTCTTACCACACACCTAGTTTGAAACTCCTGGGGGATATGATTTGAGAACTCAAAAAGTCATTAGAAACCATTATTAACTATTTAAATAGAAGAGGACTTTGAATAAGCTGGGATAAACATAGGCTTTCAAATATTAAAGAAGTATGTATCATTAGTTTGACATCATATATGTAATTTTTCATGATTATTTGGTTTTCATCTAAAATAAGTGTTTATCAACCAATGATTTATAGTTTTAGTTGATAGTGGGAACTAGAAGGAACATGGTTAAAATTGAATATTTCATATGTTGATTATATTGTAATGATGAAAATTGATTTCCATAGTTTAAATATCATGAAGATAATCTAGAAGGTCCTTGAGTCATGGTTATAATACTAAATATAAAAACACCACAAACTATATGTGAATGGAATGGGATATTCTCTAGTATAATTTATAATAAATATAACAAGAATTATTTGATTGAGGCTTAAATCCTTTCATACATTATTCATATTTTAAATTCTTGGAAATGGGTATTAAGGGATATGACGATGAATCCTGCATAATGGTTTAAGAAAAAAGTTAGATGATTAAAGTGTATATGTATAGAAATTCGATAATTATGTTATCTGAAATATGAAGCATATATTTTATATTATGTATTTTCCAAAATACACTGAATGGTTCTGATGAACTAGAAAAGAGTTTTAATGGAAAGGTGGTATTTTGATTTCGGGAAGGTGATACATAATGTTTCCCTGGTGTTTATTTAATTTTTTTAGATTGGAAAAAGATATGATTGATTTTGATAAATTAAATTGGATAGTAATTATTACCATGGAACAAATTATTCATTTGACGAAAAAGTGGCCTATGTCAAAATAGATTATTTTTATAACATTTGGATATAATGAATACATCTAGTAATCATCATAATAAGGAAGCATTCATGTTTACCAAAATTATTTGTGCTAATCCAGGTTATTACTATGTTTCAATAGAATATATAATAAAGGTATTCTGGTATTTGGAATGTGAAAACAAATAGATATTTTTGATATATGGGGGATCAATGTTAATATAATTTTGTGAAATTCATTCTAATATTTTGGACTTTCATCTTTTGAATTAATTAAAGGATAACCATATATTAAATGTTTAAGTAAAACATCTGATGATGTTCGTGAGATTTAAGTTTTATCTCACCACATGGCGATTTATAAATATTTGATAACATGTTCAAAAAAATTTATTTTTATGGAAACTAATGATAGATTGGATGACTTATCATGGATCTCAGAATCTATTAGTGATTTTGGAATGAAAAAAAATCACATTCCTTTTTAAAGAAATAGTTGATGTGGAAATTGGTGAGGATACGACCAAAGGGTGAGATTTTATATATGAAAGGGAATGAAATCAAGTAATTATATCTTCTTAGGAAAAAATATTAAAATATAGGGAAAATGTGTTGAAATAAAATTATGTCCTCCTATCAGCATTTCTGATGATTTCAATGACCTCTTTTAGGCTACATCACTTTATGGTTTTGTGATTGTTAACTTCCTCTGCACCACCAACATTCTTATCATGAGTGATGTTTATCAATCACTATGATTGCATAAATGTTTCGTCAATTTCCATGTTTTCACTTTCCACCTATGTTCTCCTATGTGGAATCCCAGTTATGTGTTACTATGGGTAACTGTTATGTTTCCAACATTCCCTTTTTAATGGTAGTTTTAGTATTCATTTTTATTATGTGGGTTTCTATGAATGGAACATTCATGTATTAATACTTTGATAAACCAAATGAATATCAAGGGTGGAATTAATTTTAATGGGGTAGAATATAACACTTTGTGATTTTATTAACATTTTTTTTCAATATAATTTAATCTTTTATATATTTTTCATTTCAGGCAACACTGAATATTGTTTTTTTATATTAATGCACTATTATTGGATTGTGTTTTATGAAAAAATAAGTTAAAAATGTACTATAAACAACACTTATATTATTTTCAAGTACACACAAGACAATGTTTTTTCTTATATTACACACAATACCAAGTCCCTTTAATAGATTTTGTTACATACAAGGCTGGGTTTTCACCAAACCACAATACACTATTAATATGATTAAGAAAATATTATTATAGATACGACATATCCATTGGAATTGAAGTTACGAATAACATTAAATAAATTATTAAAATATTATTCATACATGTATATAAAATTAATCATTTATTAATCAATTAGTATTAGTGAATGTAACAAATATGTTAAAATCAAGAAATTTCTTTTTGAAGAAATTTATTTCTACGTATAGAAATAATTTTATTGCAATAAATTCAAAAAAAATTTCATTAAAGTTTCCAATAAATTTTATATATTATATATTTGAACAATTTTTTTGATATTCATATAGTATATTTTATAGGTATAAGATAAGAATAACTCCAATTTTATAAATAAAAATATTTATGCTTCTAAATAGAAATTTTACCCCCTTTTATTGGGAACCCCGTTTTAAATTTGATTTTTGATACTTTAATAATTTTAATTTAACCAAAAGATTTAATTTTTTAAAATCAGAGCATAAAATTTTGATTAGGGTTAATTTTTTTAATATGTCTGTGAAGTTTCATTTTTTAATGAATATTTAATAACACTTAATTTTAATTTAAAATTTATTTTTCATCTAATTTATTTATAACATTAAATTTGGTTTTTAATTTTATTCAATGTTAAGTTAGTCGAATTATAAATCATTTAATAAAAATTAGTTAATTGGACTCTTTTTGATAAAGAATTTTAATATAGAAACATACCAAAATTTTGATCATTTTTACTTTAAAAACATGCTTTGTCATCCTATATTCAGGATTAAATTTGAATTAATATCTTCCAATTCTATTATTGGATTCTTAAAAAATGGATTAACTATTTGGAATTAGAAATATGTATATTCAAATATGTAAAAAAAAATTACATAATATATTAGCGAAAGTAATTAAAATTAATTACATCGATTAAGAGGGAAATTAGCTTAATAAGGGACTAAATCTTGCATTTAAGGGCCAAAAAGTCCTTAAAACTTGTCCAAAATACATTTTATAGCCATATTTCTACCCTATACGCCCTATTATAGGATTTGTATCATTATTAGAGCCACTTTTCATTGAAAAAACATAGTTAGAATTCCCTTTTCAAAAATTTACAAGAACTCCACTACTACACTATAAAAAGGCACTAACCCCTCCCATTTATTAAAATATATAAAGACATTTGGAACTCAAAAAATCTACTCATATAATCTCCCAAAATATCTCCCTTAATGTTATGAGACTCCCTTTGTGATTAAATCCAAACAAGGAATCCCTTCGGTGCAAACAAAGAAGAGTTACCTAAAGAAGTGGTAACATCGTTCCTCAAGCTCCTTGGTTTTATTTTCATTCTCCAACACCTAAAATATTCTCATTAAATGATTATATAATATCCTCATTATCTTAAATTTACTGAATTTTTTTATTCTATGTTTTCTGCATAAACTTACATACACATCCAACTTATTTGTAACAAACTTGTTATTCATGTGTACGATGAACTATGGCCTCACGAAACAATGTTGTTCCTTATTTATAGTAACACCTCTAATTTTTTGGTATTAAGATGGAAAATTTATTTTTATATTATATATATAATATTTATTATTTATTTATGATTATATTATTTTTATATATACCATACCATCATTCTTTCCATTTCTTGTAAATATGATAAGATTTTTTGTGGATGTGTGGACTACTGCCTCTTCAAAGTGATGTGATTCATTAACACTCTACATGGGATGTAATAAGGTTGGGTTTAGAGATATAATATGATGTATATTAAAAAAATAATCTTAATATAATTTTATTATATATATGAAATATATGTAAAATACTCTCATTATTTCAATATGAAAATTAAACGGAAAGAGTGTTCATGTGTATGTGCAGCCTACCATCTCTATGAATGGTGTATTTCTTCATATTTCGATATTTTATATATTATTATAAGGAGATATATAATGAATATATATTATATTTTTGTTACTATTTACAATATTTAAATAATTATATCATAGTCTATTTAAGATGATCAAGAATAACAAGCCAAAACATATTTGAAAAATAAAGAAGATATTACCTGAAACATAACATTAAAATGGATTTGTTAGTTAATGGGTAATATAAAGTCATAAAAAATAATACATGGCTTGATGTGTAATAATATGGTTCTATTTTATATGTATAATAATATTTAATTATTATACAAGAGTTCTTAATATGTGTGAAGAAAGTCGGGTATTAAGGTAAGGGAATTTCATATTAGTTTTTATTAACATGAGATACCTTCCATATTCACCGGTTGATTATTTTTTGTGGTGTATATACTTCCCATATACAAGTTATATCATTAATATCCTTATTTTCATGATATTTTAATATTCATTTAATTTTATTCTTTCATGAGGTGTAAGATATAATGTTTCCAAAGTGGTAACAGTTTGTTACTATAATCTCATCTTTTATCAGGATTGTTAATGATTATGCTTCCATTGATGAAATATTATAATAAATCTCCCATGAACTCTCATGAATTTATTTATCCTATGGTTATTATTGGTACATCTATGTAATTGTACATTTATTTCCACACTTTGGTACTTAATATGACTAAGAAAATGTTTTTATAAATATATGATGTTATTTCTCATTTTGGTCCGAAATATTTGTTCTTTAAAATACTTGTTTTAAAAAAATGTTATCAAAATGTTTTACTATTTCCAAATATTGTTAACAGAAAATTTTAACCATGTTTTAACTATTTTTTTAAAAAATTTGAATATAAATCTTCTTGTAATTTTCTAATTGAAGTATTTCTCTAAAATTTTACGACCAAAAAAGAATTCTCGACTAGTACGAATTTAAACATCATCATGGCTATTCTTAATTTCAATATTCCTTCGAAATTTTTAAATATTTGATTATAATAAATATTATTTTCATAGTATTCTGTAAAGTCATTATTTTAATATTACTTTTAGATGAAATAGGTTTTCAAAAAAAATTATGATTCATTAAGTGTTTTAAATTATTTTCAAAAATTTGTTTCAATGTTTTTAAATCTGTTTTCAAATAAAAATGATAAAAAAAATTGTTTTAGTATTCATGATTTATTTTAAATCAATCTAAAACATTCTTATAAATTTTTTGAAATCTATTTTCAAGGAAATTGTTTTTCAAAGTTGTTTTACATTTAAAAAATGTTCAATATTTTTTCTAGCTTCCTTTATAAGTTTTCATGTTTATTTTCAAAGAATTTTTTTAAAGAGGTTTATGTTTTTAAAAAATCAGAGAAGAAAATATTTTTATCCAAAATAAATGTTTTAAATGAAGTGGTAAAGGTTTATTCATAAGAAAAATATTTTTTAAATGGTTTTATGAAAAGGATTATCCATGAAATGGTATTTAACATAAGAAATTCTCTATATGATATTTCAAAATCCTTCTCCATATGAGATTGCATACTTTTTTATAGTTTATTATTTTCTATTGATATGATCCTAGAATATGATTCATATTATTTCTCAAATGGTTTATGTTTATATGGAATGATGTTCAGGACCATTGTTCCTCTTCCACAGATTAAATGATTTTTAAACCCATTTCTTTTCACTGGTTATTATTTAAAGAAATGGTTATGAAACATATATCTTTTCCATAGGTAATGATATGATAAAAATTTTATGATATTTTATTTCATTTCATGGGTTATGATATTATATTTATGAACCTCGTCTCTTTTTTCGGGTCGTAATATGATGCAAGTTTTGTTATCTTATGAAATATGTATGCATGATTTTATTATGTAATGGGTGGGACCTATATTTACCTCTAATGCATTGGATAATGATTTATATCTCATTAAATAATGATTGGAATCAATTTACGAGCTTTATCTACTACAGGGATATGGGGAAACCCAATCCACTATAGGAAGATGGGTAAACCTGGTCCACTATGGGATGATCGGGAAACCTGATCCACTATGGGATGATGTGGAAACCTGATACCTAAAAAGGAAAGTATTATGACTATAATGGTGGTGTGTCCCACATAGTAGGTGTTTTCCCCCATGAAGTGCAATTTCATGTTTTGGAAATGCACCCTGATTTATAGGGAAATATGTTACATGTTTATGTTTCTACTGAAAATTTTATATCTTATGACTTTGATATGATCACCTGGTTCATGTTCTTGATTATATTATATTTTAATTCCATATAAGCTTCCTAAATTAATTACATGTATCATTATTATGATCTTTTATATAGGTAACGATTTTTAAATGTTTTTATAATGTTCTCATACACTTATGTACATGGTATTCCTACTTATTTCATTTATCTACCCTTACTAAGAATTCAAGACCACCCTTTCTTATATTTCCTTTCGAAATGTTTTGAAGAATGGTTTTAATTATGAGTACTAAAGGGGAATAAATTTAATGAATATTTTTTAGATCTTTCACAAAACTATAATATTGTGTTCCAAGATTCCAAAGTCACTAAACTATTACTGTCTTGTGGTATGTATTTTAGTGAAGAGATGAGTATTCATATAAATTGATGTAATATCCATTTATGTGAAGCCTAGGATTCTATATTATGCATACCCTTACTTTTCATATGATCCAACCCCTTTATTATGTTTATTTTTTATAAGTATTTCTAGAAGTGTATTATAATTGATATGACAGGATATGGTAAAAGGAATAATGGTATCCTAAATGACAATATTATGTTCTGTTCGTTTTCAAATTTTAATGTAATATTGAACTTCGTGTCTAGTTTTTCAAAGAATAAAAAAAAACTATTTGGTCCTTTATGGTGTAATTGATTGTATCTATTTCCAATTTAATAAGGTTACCATCAACTTTGGGAAACTAGGTTTGGGATCTTTATAGTTTGTAATACATCATGTTTAACATAAATCATGTAAAATATATTTAGAAAGAAATGGGAAAGATAATTAAAAAATATATTTCACTTTTAGGGCAATTATAATGAAAACAAGATTATGTTCATGACCCATTCTGATGGGGCTCATTCCATAACTAACCGAAGCACACCTCCATTGGCCTTGGGCTGGAAACAAGTGCTAAAAGGTATAACTACGATGGGATGCCTTTTCCAAATGAATATATATATAAGAACCCAACCATATCCAAGTAGAATTACAGAAGAATAATGATGAAATATAAAACATCTACTAAATAAACTAGGAATGTAAAACCTATAAGTAAATACAAATGTAAAAAAGCATAAACTAAAAAATAAAGGGGAAAAATACATTCCCAACTTGAAAGATGTCCTGACCTAATAAGAATAAGAAATAGAAAGGGCGAGAGAGATCGCCTCATGATTTTCAATCCCTTGACACTATGCATAGATTATTTCATGATGGTATCCCTATGATCCTATGTAATCACTAACAACATATCCTACAACTTTATAAAACATGAAAATTTGGTAAAATCCAATGCATGGGTGAGTATATACATACCTAGTAGGATTCCCACGAATTTGAAGTGTTGGTGGGTCTATAATAGACATTACATAAGTGGACATATCAACCCATAAACCGATTGAAATTAAATACAAACAATAGGGATATATTCTTATAAAATAAACCCATATGATAAATAATGGGGATCTATATGTCATAGCCCAACTATGAAAAATTTCTTTCCATCAATTCCAAGAGGTCCATTAATGATTCTCAGTATCTTGTATGATTGTAAGAAGAAACTTCCATGTCAGGATACACCACCCCACTATACCCCATTGTCAAGGGGATACAATATATATGCTGAGGAACTATTCCCCAGAACAAAAATATGGTTCAACTTAGTAGATAGATAGGGAACCTATTCCCTATCTAAAAAATGGGGGTTCCTATCTGATAGTATAAGAACCGTTCCATGAATCAAAATGAGGATTCCAATATAGTGTAATAGGTCCCATTTTATGACTCCATGGGAGTGTTCCACTCTAGTGGTAGAGGGCCCATTCCCTTACTCAACATGATGGTTCCACTCTAGTGGTAGACGATCCATAATCTAACTCCATAGAAGGGTTACACTCTAGTGGTAAAGGACCCATGACCTGACTCCACATGATGTTTCCACCTTAGTGGTAAAATAGCTCTACCCTATCACCACACAAGGGTTCCACCCTAGTAGTATAGGACTAATAACCTGAATCTATATGAGTTTTCCACTCTGTGGATAGCTGGAGGACCCATTCCCTGACACAGTTAGTGGGTTCCACTCAAATTATCAATAGGGGACCCATTCCCTACCCCAAAAAAGTTTCCCACTCTATAGATGAATGGATAGATGACCCATGATCTTTCCTAGTCAAAGGGTTCCAGTCTAATATTCAAAAGGGACTCATCCCCTATCCTAGTAGGAGGGTTCCACTCTAATTTCTCAAATGATCAGTTCTGATCAGTATCATCATCGAGCTTTTCATAAAGAAACGTCACGCATGAGACATATCTCATCATATCTAAAAATAATATACTAAGGACACCATCTCATTATATGTTGAAAAAATCATTATAGAATACTAACGAGCTAAAATATGAGTCTGAACTAAGGATATATGAGAGTTAAAAGTTTCCTTAAAAGGATGGTACACCGTGTTTTGTAGACCCACATGGCAAGTAGTTTCACTATGATTCCTATAAATATCCTCATAGGTACAAGGATCACTAGAAATTTATACCTACACCACATGTAAGGGGACTAAAAAGAATGTCTCAGTATCCCAGATTTCATTCATGTTCTCCTGCACATGAATGTATCCATCCGACCATGTCTTTGTATACTAGTTGTTTCGGTGTACCCTAGTAGTGTGTTGGTACACTACATGTGCCAAGTCGTTCCTACGTCTATGTACTCCTATATTACATGCTGAGTATCCATATACATGTCACAATGAATTTTTGGGTACCATTTGGTGTTTGATGTTTAACTCACCTAAAACCCAAGCCACTATATCCTGAGGCTACATGGTAGTTGTTCTACAGACCTCATGAAATGTACTTATGTTTTATGTTGAAATCCATATCTTCTCCACAGATCCTCGATCTACACACCAACCATCAAACAAACCTAATGGATACATGTTTCTAAATATTTTTCATTTCTATCAAATGGTTTTGTCCCTCCAATGGTTGGAAATCAATGTTACGATCCTACCACATGGATCATGTTCACCAACGGTTATGCATGGTTCCTCCCCACCACTTCAAACTTGATTTTGGATCTCGTATCTATTATGAAATCCACCGGCATCCCAAATTCATCTTGATCCATCCTCAAATAATCCAAAAAATCTATGTGTACCTGTTACGAATCTGAAGGTTTTAGCATGCTTGATTTCACCCATTAATAGTCAAATTGAGACCCTTAGGGGGGAAGCACAAAAAAAATTTAAATAATAATTTATCAAGATTTCATCGCCAAAAAGTAATATTAAAGATATTCATAATAATAAAACATGGAATAATAGGTAGAAATCAGATAAATAAATAAATCTAATATGTGGTAACTTGAAGAGGCTCAGAACAAATTAATATCAATGAAATTGAATTTATTCTGCACAATATTATAATAATAAGGGTAGAAATCAAAAAAAATAATGATTCATAACTTGATTGAGATCTATCATTGGTGAAGAATGTTGATGTTAATAAAAGAGTAAGATTTGTTATGTACACTACAGCCTGATTCGCATTTATCAAATTATTTTTCATCACCCGATCTCAATCCTCTAATAATGAAAATTGGTTACCCTAATCAACAGTCCCATGTTTATGGGAATAACTTTTTAGATACACTATAATTATTCATTTATATATTTAATTATGTTTTTGGTCATTTAATTAATGAATTATTTTATTGATTAATTTATTGATCTACTGAACACACAAATCAACAAAAACATTATCAAAACACAATACGTAGACCAACATTAATTCATTCCTAGGGTAAACCCTAGCCTCTTGATACAAACATGCCCTGATATTTTATATCTAAGACTCTATTTAAGAGTAATCTAATATTATGATGAAAAAAATTGTGCATAATATTAAATATTTTTCATATTTTTTTATAATTAATTTTAGGAACATCAGGCCTTAAAATCATAGGTCATCTCATCTTTTATATATAAAAGTATTCCTTCGTTTATTTAAAATTATTAAAAGGAAAAATTACGGTCTATTCATTATTTCCACCTTCTATATTTTCATCCTAGAAAAGTAAAAACAAAACAAAAGCATGAATATGGCCCTCTCACTCCTAGGAGATCTCCAACATGCTCTCATGATACAATAGAATAAGAACTAAGGGAATGGTCCATCATTTAAGGATCCTATCCTATTGATCCTTGATCTCCATTGGGTGCTCCAAGAAGGTGGTACCATCCTCAATGTCAAACTCGCACTAGTAAATAATTTGCGTGGGATCATGCATGTATCTCCTCAATTGAGACACATAGAAAATATCATGTTCCTAATCCAACTATGTCTATAAGGATAGGTGCAAAGAGACCTCATTATCCCTCTTCATGATCTCAAATGTCCTGATGAACCTCAAGTATATCTTTCCTCCATGGACGAAGTCTAACACTCAAACCATTAGTATATCTTCATGTACCTAGATTTTAAACTTGATCTGTCCATCTATATATGGGTGGAAGGACGTACTCATCCTCATATTATTCCATAATTATTAATGTAGGCCTATCTACGGCCATTATTTAAACTATAAATCAGGGTCAAATAAAATAATATAGTGTACCCTATAAAGAAAAATGGTCCCCTGCATGTATAACTCCCCAAACTCTCCACAAAACACTTCTCCCTGACAGCAAGGAAGTGAGTGAACTGTATAAGTCAGTCTAATATCACCCAGATGGAATCATGGAATATATCTATATTTGGAATACCTATCAAAAAATCCATAGATATTTTATTCCATTTAAACTCCAATATCGCATGCAGATATATCAAACCTGCTAAAACGAAGTGATCAGCCTTTATTTGCTGACATATAACGGACCGAGAGATGAACTAGGCTATGCTTCAAATCATTTTACCACAAAAAAAAAATGTTTTTTAAGTTCCCTGTACATCTACCCTATACTAATATTTAAATATAAATTATATGTGAGAAACTCTCTCATCACATCCTCTCACATCATGATTAGGACCGCCACATTTTGTGAGAAAAGGATGGTGTGATTCCCTCCTTCAAAAAATCGATTTCATGAATCTCCTATAGATATCTGTTCTCAAAAGACCTCACAGTCAAAGTATCCCACCATAGAACATCTCACACACTTGAGAAGTAGAGGAATAAACACCATCTATTGAGGAAAATTTTCATTCTCCATCTAAACTAGGATCAACTAAAAGGGAGCCAACTACTTAGAAACCTCCTAAAACAAGCGAGCATGGGACATCCAACAAAGGGAATCTATGATCACATTTCCCTTACCATGAGTACAGACTATATAAAATCCATATTCTTTCTTGTACTCTAACTAGATCCACTATCTTTGGTTCATATCTCTCCTCATGAAGACATACCTAAGACTCTGATGATCTAAGTAAACAACAAAGAGTTATCCTAGTCCCCCACATCTTCAGAGATAAGACTAACACTTCTAACTCTATGTCATGAGTCATGTAGTTCTACTCAGAGGGTTCCAACTACCTCGACCAATATGCAATCACTTCATCTTCATCAACATTTAGTCGACCCTAGCTTCATAGGATTTGAAAAATATTTCATACTCTATGCCTTCCTCTAGTATACTTAAATAGGATCACTCATCAGCTTCATCCTCAACTCCTCAAAAGATTGCTGAAACTGCTCAGTATAGGTAAATGGATTCCATTTCCAAATTAGGGTGGTCAAAGGGCCTCCAATCCTATTAAAGTATTCTAAAGACCTAATAAATTTATAACTAAATCAACATGCATTACCCATTATACTAGTTTTATCATAGAATGTCGAGAATATGTCCTCAAGTGTCTCGTGTGCCCCTATATAGACACTAAGGACATGAGGATTCCAATGAAGAATACTATTATAAATTGATCCATTAATGGTTAAAGGACTCAGTTCACAAGTATCACAAAAATTTTGGTAATCCATCATGATAAATGTTTTCACAATCAATATAACAAAATAGTAAAGTATATAGAAAGCAACACTTGGTACATTATTTTCTCAAACTATGATTTACTTATAACTCATCCTGAGGTTAGACTTAGAGAACCACTTCACCCCAAACCACTAGTCAAATGAATCATCTAATCTAAAGTGTGGATACTCCTCCCAAAGTCCACATCGTCCAAGAGATGTCAATAAATATATCACCTTAAGATCTCATCTACCTCTCAGGTGAGCAACAAGGGTCTTCTAAGGTGGAAACACTAGATCTTTTTATGAACTACCTCTATAGACCCTCCAAACATTCCACTAGCACTCACGGCCCTATGGGGTTATTTGACATGCTAGTGAAAATATTGGGTCATACCTGGTTCAAGTCTATACAAAGGTCCATCTCGTGATGGGGAGATAAAATTTGTACCTTATTATACTCGATAATTTTTTGAGAGATCCGAGTGATCATAACATTCACTAATCCTAGGTTTATACTATCCTAATGTTAAATCATTTATAACCTCCTAATAAAGATATCATCCTTCACTATTCAAGTATCAATCCTCATAAAGAAGGAAAACATCAGTTAACTACTTGAAAGGAATACAATACTCATAGGTATCAATCATTTGAGTATTTATGGTCGATGATTTGTCCATACTGGGTAAAATATTGTAGGATCTCACTGCCTTTAGGGAAATACTTCATGTGATTCTCTCTCTATCATAGAAAAGTATGGTCTCCCCATTAACATAAATGTGTGATCACGGATACTATCTATAGGAGGCTCCAACACATGGGTATAGAATAAAGGACCTCTACTATAATCTCTAGGTATCGAAAATGGGTTGCGTCTAGGGAAATCTGGTTTTCGATTCAATAATAACAACTGTAGTTGGAGAAGTATAAACATGGTTTATACCTTATACCACACTTGAGCCTCATGACTAGAATCCCAATTGTCCAGGAGACCATCCCTTACCTTTCCTATCTTCTCCCCTGAACTAGGGCCTTCTCCTACAACCAATCACACCCAAAAACCCCAATAATTAAATTCAAATGGACTCTTCCACCACACCTTGACATGATCTTATTTAGGGAGCGCTAACTCTCCCAAAGGGTTTTGAATCACATCACAAGAACGTATATTGGTAGGGAATGTATCCATCTTCCTTTCCTACCTCAATCAATGCTAAAACTTCTCCATCACAAGGATATTACTATTCCAAACATCATATTGGATAGTTCCCATCGTAAGGACCACAATCAAAAGGGATCCTATCCAAGAACGATATCAAAACCATAGGATTGGGCCTTACCTCAACCACAAGAGAATAGAGTCTAGATTAACATAAATCTTGGGTGATCTCTATATATAAAGCCTACAATCTGCACTCAACGTGGGTGTGTCATATACTGATACAACTAGATCCAATTTTTTATCTATGAAGTGAACTTCTTATGATTGAAACCATTTGATCTATAGGGATCCACACAAGTAAAAAAAACTCATATCACAAACTTAGGCCAATCTTATGCTTCCTTGGGATCTAGATCATCATCAAGCCTTAGAGGGACTCTGGTAGTGGAACTCTCTAAGTGTGATAAGTATAAGTAAATCATCATCCTACATTGATGGTACTATCTACTACTTGATAGGTGGGGTGGTGATACCTGTCCTTTTAGATGAAGAATCTCATGCAATGGACCATGAGGCCTCATAACTCATTGTATCATCATCATGATATAAAATTAGTAACCAAGATTAATATATTTATAGAAGAATACTAATAATTTAAAAAAACATATCACAATTAGATAATCATATATATATATATATGGGTAGTGGACTCAATAAGGACATATGCATACTCAATCCTATATGATACATGTACCAAATTTCCCTCCAACCAATGTATTAGTATTCTATGTCAGCATACAAGTAGTATGAGTTTTGATATATGGATAAATTGATTGTCGCACCAACACTGGGTTCCCTGAACTATGATCTATGCTCAAGACACATTGTCACTATTTCCCAAAGTCCCAACCAAATCCTAATAAGGGGACCACCCTAAACATCATCCCACTTGATGAAATGCTCATATACTAATCTATCATGATCCAAACCAATGGATATCAAGATAAAACTATGCAATAATGCCTCCAAAGGACATGGGATTGAGAAAAGAACCTAAAGGCACATATAGTATGGGAGGATTTTTCTCTAATGGACCTATATGAACACACCCTACCATCTCCACACAGAAAATAAGAAGAATATTAATAAAAGATGAAACATATAGAGAATAAACCATGAATATAAAAACTCTAGGGAAATAAAAGAGTGTGATAGTGTAAAAAAAGTAAATAGAAAAAATACATGTATAACTAGAATGATGTCCCTCCATAACAAAAACTAGAAAAGTAAATGATCAGATATAATGTCTCAAGATCTCCTCGCCTCGACCACCAAACACATTCTACTACTCCAAAGTATCCATTTGCTCCTACGTAATCACCAATAATTTTTCCATCATCTACATTGATACGATACATATTGGAAAATCCCATTAAATGATAACTATATACATACCCAATAAGACCCCTTGAAAAAACATTGGGAAAAAGTAAGAGGCATGATATAAGTAAACATCTCAACCTATAGCAAGGGAGAAGAGAAATCAAAACAACATAGATATATTTTCACAAAATAAACCCAAATGAGAGAGAAATTGGATATTCATATCATTTCCCTACCCAAGATAACAACATTCCATAAGAACCAATAGGTTCATAATATATGCCAAGAATAAACTATGTTTATATGAATAAGAACCCATTTCAAGCCACACCTTTCCATTGTGACACATAGTTGAGGAGACACAATATCTATATAGAGGGACCATGCCCTATTACAATAACAGTGTTCTACTCAGTAGATAGATAGAGGACCCATGTTATATACCAATAAGAGTTCTATACACTACTGGTAGAGGAACCATGCCTTGACTATACCAAAGGGTTCCAATCTAGTGGTAGAGGATCCAAGACCTAAATCCATAGGAGGGTTTCAGTATAGTGGTTAAGGACACATTCCCTAACTCTACAGGATGGTTCCAGTCATGGGATTATTAGAGGACGTCGAACATGGCCCAACAGAAGAGTTTCACTCTAATATTCAACATATGACCCTTTTCTTATCCTAGTAGGAGGGTTACACTCTAAAAATAGATGGATAAGGGACCCACTCCATGTCCTGATAGAAGTGTTACTCTCTGATGGTTGAATGAAAACCCAACCCTTATCCCAGTAGGAGCGTTCCACTATAATTTCTCTGATGATCAATCCTGATCACTGTCTTCATAGATTGTCACCTAATGAATCATCATTCCCATCACATATCACGTCATATCGTAAAAGACTCTATAAATTACACCATTTCATTCTATCTAAAAAAACATTTGATAGGATACTCTTGGGTCCAAATATGATTTAAAAAAAAGTAGTTATGAGAGGTATATTTTTTTAAGATGAAGGTACACAGAGTGTATAGGACCCACATGGTGTGTGGTATCTCTCTACCACATGTCCATAACCTCACTGGTAAATGAATTTCTACACATGTATCCTTATAGAGCACATAAGTGGACTACATAGTGTGTGTCAACCTCTTAGAGTCATGTAGTTTTCTCCAGACCATGCCCATGTACTTCAGTCCATGTCAATGTATACTGGTTGTGTTCGGGTACCCTAGCCATGGGTTAGTACACAACATGTGTCAGTTCCATCTTGTGTCCACGTACTCCTAGAGTACAAACCGGGTCTCCATCATAGAGTCACACTGCGGTTAGGGGCTTCCACATGAGATATGATATTTGACACACCTGAAACCCTTGTCATCATATCCAGGTATCTATACACCATGTTTTAATCATACTACACATAATTTAGTTGGTTTTTCAATAGAAATCTAGATCTGTTACACGGACCATATATCCACTACTCTTATTTAAAAATCTAGCTAATTAACACCCATTCCAGAAGTTATTCATCTCCAGCCAATGATTTTGGCCCTCGTGGGACTGAAAATATATATTAAAATCCTTCTGTATGAAACCCGTTCATTTGTAGTCACACATGGAACTTTTTGTGTCTCTTCCGACTCAATACCATATACCAAATCCCTATGGAACATCACTCACATCCCACAAGCATCTCTATCCATCCCCAATAATAAATCCAATCACTACACATGAATCCATTGTAAATCTAGGGGTTTGATCACATTAGATCCCACCCAAAAATAGTCAAACTGTGAGCCTATGGTTCATCAATGTAGAACATGAAGAATATGTATTGTAAATGAAAATATACCATATGTGAAAAAATTGTTTTAAAATCATTCTTGGTCGAAGAATAAAATTGGGGATACCTGTGGAAAGAAACCATGGAACAATGGGGATAAAAAGAATAAAAAAATAAATTTGATAATTGGGTATAAGAAAAGGGTAAAAAAATTAGGATCAAATACATATATTTGATTCTACTAAATCATTAAACTTATTGGTGTAAATCCACAACTGATAAGTCTTACCTCAGTTTAGATACCTCATTACTGAAGAACAATACAACTAATGAAGGATGAAGATCTGTTACTGACACACTCATTTTTTCATATATTTAATTGTATTTTAATGATTATTTTAAATAAATTTAAAATTATATTATCATATATTTCAAATTTAAATTAAAAATTGGGAAATATTTAAAGTGGATTTAGAATGAATGAAAATGAATAATTTTGTTATGAAAATTAATTTTGGAATTAATTATGTTATTATATTCATTTTATTTTATTATTTGAATGGTTTACATATGTTTACTTTAAAATAAATTGGACCAGGATCGAGATATACCTCCACTAAGTGGAAGATCACTATACAACCACCCCACAATAGTTGACCGGCCAGACCACCACCGAGAGGGGCCAAAACAGCCAACAAGATGTGCACAAGGATTCAATTCTATGAATGTGTGGCGCATAGGGGATCTAGCCTCGGGGGAGTAAATTGTGGGTTGAATCCTTCACAAACCATATTTGGCCTGGCCCGTATGTGGGTTTTGAGTGTTAATATAGGATCTCAACCTAGTTTCAAGCTTCTAAGTCAAGGATTATAAGAGTTTCAATTGGAATGCTCACGCCCCTATGTTCCACTCCAATGTGGGACAGCTTAAGTGCTTACTATTCATTCCATTTTTTTAATTACCACATGATCCGTCACTATATCCTCACCATCCCTGTTGTCTGTATTCACCGAAAAACCCCATTTCTATGTCAGAGAGCAAGTTTCTGATCTATAATTCCACCATAGATACCATTTAATGTTTTGGTAGAACCAATGGAAGCTATTATGAAGCTACCTCTAGCAACTATAAAGTCCAGAGGATTGGAGGGGATTGGGGTCCACCATCCTCCACTAACACACTTCAATGGTTACATCAATAGTAGCATGTCACTACTCGACTTCACTGGGTCCTTTCAGAGCCACCACCGTCATCCAAGCTAATGGTGACTCATTATCCACCATTGATCCAATGGTGTCTCATGAGAAAATAGTGTCTCATAATCCACCATTGACATAATGGTAACTCATGATCCACTATTGAGGCCAATGTGACTTGTGATCCACCATTGTGCCAACAGTGACTCGTGAGTCACCGTTGAGAGAATGTTGACTCATGATCCACTATTGATCAATTTCCATTACTAGATGCCACCCTACCTCTGATTCCACTTCTATGTCATCCACACCTTCTATACATTCCTTACATATTCTAAGGGGGCATACTAAATCCCGCTTCTTCTAGAGATTCTCAAACACCCAAATCTCATGGGTGTTTCCAAATTCAATATTCACTACTAGATCTCAATGTTATGTAAATATTACCGAAGGCAAAATGTTCAAATGAAGTTATGGATATATTCTATGAAGACTATAGGGGGTTCACACTCTACTATAAAAGGTTTAGGTACTACAAATCCAAAGAGTTTTCACCTGAGGAGGAGCACTTACCGAGGATTTCATTCTGCTGCTGGTGTTTTCTTCGTTATTTTTGTTTTATTTTAATTTTATTTTATTGTATTTTTCTTCTATTTTAAATGAAAATTTTGTTTATTTTATTTGATAATATAATTTATACATTCCTTAACAATTGTGTTTCACCCACCAAATTTTTTTTCTTATTCTTCTTATTTTAATCATTCCATTTTTTTCTTATTATTTCTTATTCTATTTTATTTTTATTTTTATTATTTATCTCTCCCTCCTTATTGTATTTTTTTTAATTTTTTTTTCTTCTCTTATTTTTATCTCACCATGATGACCACTTTCCCTAATAATGAGAGACTAACCCGAGGCTTGGCCTGAGGGAGGTATGTGGTGTTTTCCATTAATTTTTTGATTAAATTCATAATTTTTGATAGGTTTTTTGGTGAGAAAGAGTGAAGTGAATGAGTGTGGTGATTTCCCACTAGGAAACTAAACTCAAAATCGTTTTTATACTTTTATAAATTATTTTCTATCCCTTATACTAAATATAATCTCTTCATATGATTGTGTTCAGCTATCCAATGGATGAAATTTCATACGAGGAAGTGAGGTCCTAAAATATTTCACACTCTTGATTAAGGTTTACCATGAACATTGGTTGTAAGAGGAGGGAATGTATAATGATAAATTAATTCAATATTTCACACCAATAAATAAAATAATAGTAATTCATTCATGAGATCTTATACTTGAATTATAAAACTAAACCTAAAAATTAATTAGGAGAATGATTGAACCCATAAACCATACCCAAAAAGAATATTTATTACTTTAATAATCACATTATATCATTTCAAGTTAGTATAAATTTTATCATTTAATATATATTTTCAAATTCCTTTACTTTTATATATTAAATAAAAATAGCACATAAGATGTTTTTTAGGTGAATTTGATTAAGTAGGTGAACAATTGAAAATCTCTTCAAGTGAGACGACCTTAGTCATACTTTATTCTACATTTGGAAAATAAAGTTTCTTTTTCACAACCTAAAATGGTTATATACAAAATATGGCACCATCTATGGGGAGATAATCAGTATTTTACTTATCTTTTTCAAACATCACATTATAGATTGATTTTTCTTATTTTCAAACCAAAACAACAACAAAAAATTATTTTTCCCTAATTTTTTCAAATGACAATTTTTTTAATACATGAAACATTTACTTAGGGTTGCATGCTCGAATTAAAGTACTACACAACATTGAGAAGACTCCCCTATAAATGTTTTTTATACTCACAAACCTGGAAAACCACATGATGAATAGGGATGGCACTAGACTTTCATTTCTGTATTGGAAGATATGATTGATGAAGTCAAACTTGATTATCAAATATTGAAGGATGAGGAGGAAGTTCCACTGGAGCTTCCCAATTTTATAGAATACATAAAAGAAGTTTAGAACGAACATCAAGACCATCAATAGAAAAACCATTTTAGGATCTAGATCCAATATATCCATTATAAGTTAGAATAGATTCATTATGAGGTAAATTTTTCTATTAAGAAACATATGGGAGAACAAAAATAATTAGACAATTTCATGAATGAGTATGAGGCACGAAGTGATCTCCCAGTTTTTTATAAATTAGAAGATCCATCACCACTATACTTATCTCTATCCATGGTCTTGGAGGAAGCTACACAAGCCATGTAATTTGAAGCAATGATGTAGGATCCTGACTATATACCTCCACTTTCAACCATCCAAGTCCAAGAGGAATTCTTCACTAAAAGATATATTGAAGAAAATCCAATTCAAGAGTTGCTATTATCTAAAACACTACTTCATTTTGTTATATTAAATATGAATTGAGTCTTAATTCACACTTATTTTAATTTTTTTGATTTGTAAAATCCTTTATTTTACTTAGAGGAAGATAAAAAAACCAGGCATTCCCATATTATGGAACACAAAGAGCTCCCTAATTTCAATGAGCATACATTTAATGAGGCCCATAAAAAAGTTAAAATAGAGGATCTTGAGTAAACTATGATTTTTGGATTCATAAATTGAAAGGAATATTTTAATTTTATGTTTTCAAATAAAAACTACATGCTTATATTCCCTTAGGTCATTCAATTCGTGCATCTTTAATTGAGAATGAACTAAAAAATTAATAGGAGGTTGCACAAGTAGAAAAAATAATAAGTATAATCCATACTTCATCCTATCCCATCCATGTTAGCTATACTTAATTTTAAAAGGGGTATCTTGTATACTCTATTCTCGGAGCATTACTCACCATGATATAATAAGTGAAATCTAGTAAAATCCATATTTGGTGGTATAAATCCATAAAGATCCACCCACCATCATTCTATGAATAATAGCTCATACTACCTTCTAATGTTACTAAAAAAACAGGGCCCACTTGTGGGATAATACCAAGATATGTCCTTTTATTTGTTCTTTTGTAATTTAGATTTCAAGGTAATTATTTGGATTAGCCCATAATGTATCCCCTCTCCCTCTATCATTTTGAGCCTTAATGACATGATCCTTGTAATTAATTGAGTAATTTTATTTTATAGTTTCATGATGGAAAAAAGTTTCCTCCTAGACAATGGAGAAATATGATTAATGATTCATAGGAAATGGGGTTCACTTTTAATATTTATTATAAAAAACTCTAAAAAACATTATCTAGTAACATGTTTAGATATTAAATTGAAAACATTATAACAATGCTGGAATTTCTCCTTTAACTGAAATATGTTGGGGACATAAGTTTACTAGGATTATTATAATGCCATGTTTTATATTTCAGTTTTAGTGATATTGAATTAATAAATTGGATAATTGGGTTATTAATGTGAAGAAAGGATATTAAAATGAGAACCCATGAATTGAGTGAATTAGTATATTCATGTAAAAAAATTCCCTAACATATTTTGTTACTATAATTTCTAAAATTTATTTGAATTTATTTATTATTATTATTATTCATTCCTTGAGTTATTTTCCAATATCTAATGTCATATTCCCAAGAGGATTTATAGACTAAGCACTTCCTATTTATTCTTTAGAATATTTCTTGAGTGGTCATGTGATATTTCATTGGGCATAACATTCATTAGAACATGTAAAAACTATTACCATGAAAACCCACATTAAAATTGATTTTGGAATCTTTTTAAAATCCAATGTCCTTAAAATACCACCATTACATCGATCCATGTTTAGCCACTTAAGACCATGAATTACCTTATTATGAATCATTCAGGTTTCAATCTATTTTTTATCCACTCATACCATCCAATTATTGTTTTTTATTATATAGTTATGTTAGAATTTGGGGTTGAAATGATTCATGTTTAATGTAATGAAATCAATTATCTGGAAAAAATTCAGGGTGCTAATTATGGGAATTATAAAAGGTTGTTGATTCATTATTGATAATAACACTGCGAGTTTATATGAATTATTTTTCATAAAATAAATTAATACTATTTTATTTTGGTCATTTCATGATACACTAAGTCAAATTTTATTATACACTACACCAAGATAGGATTTCACTACATTCAGCATTGACTTGGATTGTGTTACATCCAACACTGAGTTTCTATAAAACGTCATTTTATTGTTATAATTATTTAAAAGAGATATTTAAAACATAGAATTTAAATATAGTAATATCAAAATAAATAACCACTTTTTAAATATTATTTATATTGTTTTTATATAAATAAACCATATTAATAATAAAACATGTCATATTGGTAAGGTTTTTATATATTCGAAAATTCTAATTTTTAAAAGAACTATTGTTTATATACTTTTGTGAACAATAATAAAATTATATTTTGAAACTATTTTAAATTGAATTTGATAAAATAATTTTTTAAAATTCATAATTTCCTAATTAGCTTTGGGTGATTTTTTGGGTTTTTTCTATGAAACATCATTTTTAGGTTAATAGTAAAAATACTGATTTTCAATTCAAAAATGTTTTTTCATATAATTTAGTTCTATTGTTAAATTATATTATATTTTATTTTTAATGTCACAATAGATCTATTATAAGTATTTTAATCCCATTTAGTTAATTTTAGTCATTTTTATATTGAATTTATATATGAAATTTTATTGAACATTTGAACATTCCAACATTAAAAACCCATTTTTCATCACTCCTGTAGGGATTAACATTAAACAAAAAAAATTTGACTCTCTATGTTTAATTTTGAAAAACATACATATGCAGTTTTAATCAATTTAAAATTTATATTCTAATAATATAAACATAATTTTTGACCAAAAATAGTAGTGAATGTTGTAAAAATTAATTACAGAGATTAAGGTAAAATGAAACTTAACAAGGGACTATACATTAAATGTGTGGGCTAATATGGACTATAAAATTGAAAAAAATATATTTTATGGGAATATTTCGGCTATAAACCATACATTATTTAGTTTTATTGGTTATATATGTCTTTTCTTAGGTTAAAACGTTAGTACACCTAAATTTTCTTCAAAATTACCAAGTATATCCCCTCCCTCCCATATAAAATGATGCCACCTCTCCCCACTTCATCTCACCACCAAAAATACTTAATTTTAGACAGTATATTCCCAATTGACTCCCAAATATCCATCCAATACTCATATAATCTTCACTTTTTATGTAATTCCAACCATGTAATCCCTTTGGTGCAAACCCGAAGGATTTACCCAAAGAAGAGGTAATATGCTTCCACATGGTCCTTTCCTTTATTTCCATTCTACAAAACCTAGATTATTCTTATTACAAGAACATATAATAACACATGTATCCTCAATATACAGATATTTTGTTATTATAAGGGTTCTATATTCAATAACACACACATTCATCTAATGGGTAATGAAATTTCTGTTCTTGTGTACGATGAACTACAACCTCACAATACAGTGTGGTTTGTTTTAACATTACAAATGCACATGGTTGGTAATTATGATGGACACAATTTTTTTATATGACATATTTGATTTTTATTATTTATTTATACTTTTTTATTTTTAATATAAATTCTAACTACATTCTTTCCATTTTGTGTAAATACGATAACTTTGTTTGTGGAAGTGTCGAATACTGCCTCCTCAAGGCAACGTGATTCATTCACACATTAAATAAAATATATTAAGGTGGGTTTAGTAAAATTTAATGATATATATGACATAATAATTCTATTGTAATGATATTTTATAATTATATACATATATTTCATTTACTTTTTTTAATGAGAGTAAAACCAAAGTAGCGTTCATTCCTATATATGTCCTACTATCTCCAGGAATGGTGCATGTTGTTTAATGATTCGGTCTTTCATAGATTACTATAAATATTTATATAATGGATATATATGATATATAAATCATGTTTTAAATTCATTAAATATGTAAATAATGATCTAATTAAGAGGATCAAGAATAACAGGTCAAAAACACTTACAACAAACAAAGACGATATTACCTGAAGTGAAATCAAGACTTGGAATTGTTAATAAGCAGGTAATATAAAATTATAAGCAAACCATATATAGTATTATTTTTAATAATATGGGTAATAAAAATATTTATAATAAAATTATATTTATTATACAGGATGTTTTTATGAGTATGAAGAGATTTAATACATAAGGTAAAATAATTTCATCTCACTTTTAATTTCTATGAGATACATTCCTTATTCACCACTATTTTTTTGTGGTGTCCATTCTATCACACTCTACATTTTTAAATTATTTTATTTTATTAATTTTCTTGGAATTTGGTATCCTTCTTGACGTTCAGGTTAAGACCCGGTTGGAATTTTGTGATTTTATTGAATAATGAGTTTTTTTCACATGGTAGCATCTTTCAAATATGAAGAGAATGGTAAAAACCATATGGAATAACCCAGGCCATAGTGTGGCCTACCCGATGTGCAATAAATTAGTTTAAATGATTAATAAAATGGAAGATAAAATAAAATGAGAAAAATAACTTCAAATTAAAAGGGTTGTTTTAATAATAATATAATTATTATTGTTTTCATTAATTACTATTATTATTGTAATTATTTTAATTATATAGTTTTATTTATTGTGTTTCCTTTTTCCCCCTTTTTCTTTTCTTTTTTCTATTTCCCTTTTCTCTTTCTCTCATCTTTCTCACCCTCTAACTCATCAATCTCCTCCCCTTCCTCCCACATTCATGCACCCCTCCCCCTTGTTGGTTGGCCTCCCTTCCGGTGGCCTCCTTCTAGATATCCGCCTCTAGCACCCTACCCCAACTCATTTTGACCATCTACTCTTTACTTCACGCGACCCAACGGTTCCCTCTACCTTCGCGTGAAGCTCCCCTCAAACCTCCTCTATCCATCGATTTCTTCCTATTCTTCTTCTCAGATTTTGTCTGAATATTTGAGGTATGATTCTCTACTCCTCCTCTCCTTTTCTTATCTGTTTCAGTTTTTTCGTTGCCCCTCATGATTCAATTTAAACTCTAGGGTTTCGGTTAATGGTTTCATTAGTTTTCTTTTTTCTGAGGGTTGTGCGGATGGTCTCTCGGGACCTTTGGGTTCATATTCTAGCAACCTCCGTTGAAGGTGAGGGGGTTCGATAGATTTTGGTTTCATACCACCATCTGAGGTATGGATTATATTCCACTAGTTGGTTTCACACTTGTTATATGGAGTTATTTCTATGTTTTAAGGTTCCATCTAATTAATGTGTAGTGTGTCGTCCATAATTTATGGTTTTGAGTCACTAGGTCTAATGTGACTCACCTACGTATGCATAGGAATATATATATATATATATACATTTCCATGTTATATTTAAATTCATCCGTGGAAGTTAAATACATGTATGGGAAAAAATTTTCCTTTATATAAATATATGAAAGGTCCATGTGTAGGAGATTGGATAGTAGTAGATTCATATAAGAATATATATGAGGATCCTCATGAAAATTTTCATGGAAGTGTGGGGGTTTTCATAAGGGATATGATTCCTTATATGTATGTTGAAGTATATATTATTCATTTTAGAGAATAATCTTCTAGTTAGAAAGCACCAAGAGCTGAAAGTTCAATTTGGTTCCACCTGGAGATAGGTCCCCTATGACTATGCCCTTAATATGAATTCCATAATTTCTTTAGTTTTTTAAAAATCAAACATAATATTAAATAGTATTTAAATTATATTAAATGTTTTTGAGATTCATAGTGTTTTCATTCTCTTTATCTTTCATGGTACTATTTTATTCTTTGACATGTGTGGTCATAATTTAAGTATAATTCCCAGATTTCATTAGAATGATTTACTCTTTAAATGCTTAAAATATTATTCAAACATGGTTTTGGGCTTGTGGTTGTTATTTACCATGATGTTTTATGTGTTCTTATTAGTTTAAAAGTTGAATTGAATAAATATGAGTTAGTGTGTGATTTTAAAAAAATGAAAAATCTCATCTTTTTCTTTTTTTGAAAAAACTCATGTGGTTTGGTATGAATTTTAGATTAATTGGTATTATACATTTTGTAAAAGTTTTTATTTGTTTTAATCATGGTTTCAAGTATTTTTTTAATGTGTGGTTCAATGGTTGTTTAATTGGGTTTTAAAATGTTTTTTGGAAAGTGTCAGGTGATTATGCTTTTCTAAAGTGAAAATATTCCTTGAAAAGTAATGTGGCTTGTTTGGAGCATTAATAATGGTTTTTAATATAGGTAACCCCCTCTTGAGGTAGTCCCCCTTGTTTTAGAAAAATAATGTGAATGATAAATTTTTAAATTTTGATATGATCCCATTCAAGGGGATTGTGCGTTTTTTAGTGAAGGCAAAGGGGGGATGTACTCAATGTGGGAGATCGGTGGTGAGAGGGTGAATGTGTTTTTGAATAAAGAAAATGGAATTTTCTTGTTTGTTAGTTTAATGAAAACTCACCCCCAGTTGAAATAGATCACATTGGAAGCCCAAGGTATCAATGTGGGTGGACTATGACTATTACTCTAGTAGATATGAAAGTGGTTACCCCTGATTTCTTCTACCTGAATTGATGCTTAAAACACTATCTAAATATGGATGATGAATAGAGACCACATGGTTGTGGAGGTTTCCTCTAATAGTGGATTGTGCATGATAATGTTGTTGGTCGTGGTTTCTAATCCATGTTTTACCAATGTAAAATGTTCTTAGGTTCCAATTATTCTAGTTACCTATAGCTATTGACCATGGTCCCTACTTATAAAATGTTTCATGTTATGTAATTTTAATTTTAGTTATTTATTTCTTGAGTTATATTTTGTAAAACCCATTATTTTATTTAAATTGATATGCTATCATTTTTTAATATTAATAGATTCTTCAAATCTATTTTGAAAATATAATGGAATTAAACTTCTTATCTTGAACATGAAAACATGTTACTTGCATTTGGAAGGAATGAAAAAGAATTATTATGTATTATCATAAAACTATATTGTTTTGGGTTTCTTTTTTACGGTAAGGTCATTGGGTGTTGTTTATCTTTGGAATTCCTACTGATCATTTCAGTGCTCATGTATACTCTATCTTTTCAATTTTAGGTTTCTCTAGTTTTGGATCGCTCTTGGAGTGAGCATGATTCTATGTTTGGATGTGACCCAATATTTCACAAAGAGTTATATTTATCTACGCGATTTTATTTTATTTACACTACTGGTGTTTATTTATTTATTTTTATTTGTTTATCTATCTTTTATTGTTGGGAAAAAAATTTCCCAATTTTCTAGTTTTGATACCCAAATCAAGTTGTTAGCTTATGGGGGTCAAGAAATCCCTTCGAGCATTGTCGCAGATAGACTAGGGTTACTGGTTCAGGGTTGACCCAAGATGGTTCATGAAAAAATGGTATCATGGGAGTTCATGCTCTTTTGATTCTTGTTCCTCTGGAAAGATTCTGGGTAGATAAGATATATGGCTGTCGGGACATGATGTTATAGTTAGAAGTGTGTTTCTTGGCCTGAACACCTCGTGAAGAGAATCAGGTCTCCAGTGGAAGTCAGGTTATATCCTAGTCATTTGGTTTGTTTAGTTCATTGATCTTTGGGGGAATGAAAAGTGAGTTGTGTCAGTGGTATTAGTGAGCTCACAGGTTCTGGCATGCCATATGGATCCATTTACATTTCCATAGAACACTCTCTTTGACGGTAGAGTAATTGGAGTATGGCTTCCAACCATATATCCAAGCCACCTACTGTTACTAATTTCCTATTTCATTGTCATATGTTTCCTTGATTTTTAAAAATTAATCCAAAATATTTTGTTAGAAAATTTAAGGAATCTAGATTTTAAAATTTGAATGGTTTTATTTTCAAAAAGGGTTGAAACTGGTTTTCTGGAATTTTTTTGAATGAATATTTAGAGAGGTGGATTTTTATGAAATGATTTTGAGTGAATGGGGTTGAGTTTATTAGAATTGGGTTTTATAAACCTCAAATTTAGGTTTTTTGGAATTAATTTTATGTAAAATCTTGAATTATGTTAAATCATATTTTAGAAAATCTATTTTAAATGGGATTTTCCAAACTATTAAAAAGTTTTTTTAATGGAATGAAATGTTTTAAAATTTTTGTGTAATATTTTAATGTGAGTTTTTTTGAATGGTTGGTGTTTTTTTAAATGTTTTATGTGATTTATATTGGGTTTTGATTTTGGGTCTAGTGGTTCTGATAAAGATAATGTGTTGGAAATATGTATGTTTTTTAAAATAGAAAAGGTTTGTTTTTCCCCTAGTAACCTCATGAGTGGTCACATGCATGGGCATGTATGGAAAGGTGGATGGTAAATGGAACAAGATGATGTGTGCTTGTATTGACATAGGGTAGGTTCCAAATGTGGCACTAGAACAAGCATGTGTGAGGATCATGAGATTTAATTGGTGAGTATGTCTCCCACAAAGACTAAATTCATTTAAACATTATTTTAAATAGAATATATGACTTTTTTCATAATTAGTGTTGGGTGGTGTGTCATATGTTCTTTTTGGAATGTTTTTATAAGTTTTTTTTAGTTTGAGAACCCATCTTGTTTGAATGATTTTTTATGTTTTTCTCATTGGTAAGTTGGATGATGTGGTGGTTACTAGTTTCTTTTGAAGACTCTTTTGGTGACCCATTGCAGTGGTTCCCCTCGTGTGATTGGTGCTTGATTGTGGTACCTTTTAGCCAATGGACTAGTTTTATTGGGTCCTTTGAATTTATCTTCACTGGCTAGTATATGCCCCCATTAAGATTTAATGCATGATTAATGTGTGACCACAAGTGATTCGTCATTAGAAGATCCTCCAGTTGATCAACATAAGCACTTATTTCTTGATCTTTGGGAATAGAGTACACCTCTTTTTTTTTGGGATAGGTGGATCCTCTCACAATAGGAGAGAGAATAGTCAAATATTTGAGTAAATATTTAGTTTCTTTTATTCATGTTATGGTTATAGGTGAAATTTGACATTGTTATGTGTGAAGGTATAGCCTAGAAGTGGTGAAGGGAAATCTAGTGGAAAAATTGGAAATTGGTTTGGGTTTTTGGTGTATATTGTTGTCTTAAAAAGGGTCTTTGGATATTTTGTTAGTTTCCTTCAAATCAAGGGTTCATGTTAGGCTTCTAGTGTGGTATGTCTGGTCATAAGAGGTTGTTATGGCCTTTTGTAGGAATCTTGTGTTGTTTGGGAATTGGTATATGGTCTCTGTCAATGTAATGTTTCTATCAGTCATAATTTCCATGTTTGGTGACACTTTATAGTGTCGTGTTCTTTCTCTACTAAAATGGTGAAGTTTGTTCAACCCTCCGAGAACCACTATTTTGATAGAAGTGTGTTCTCCTTTGGGAAACTCTGAATTCCTCAATTTTAGTAGAATGCGTTCTCTATGTGTATTTCCTCCCGATATTTCTTATTCGATGTTCAAAGGGGTGATGCGTAGGAATATTTTAATCCCCTTTATTGGTGAAGGATCCATGTATGAGTAAGCATATTGTGGGATGTGTTATGTTCCGATGATGACGTTGGATCATTGTGTAGTTTGTTGTGGAACCAGTGTGAAAGAGTTTCGTTATGAATTTTTTAATGCCTGAATACATAATAGGAGTTGCTTCAACCATCAGAGCTCTATCCATAGGTCTCGGAGTGAAGTTGACATGCAGTTAAGAGCCCCAGGGGTGTAAGGGGATATTGATCTAATTTATAACTTCAGTGTTGGAAATAGATACAATTTAATTATTTTATGTGGAAATTTCATATCATTTTTTCACATGTAGTGGGAAGAGATAAGGGGATCATGTTCCTCAATGTTATTACCCACATATGTGGATAAATCCCCTCTTCATTATAAGTAGGTGGGGTGGTTTTATTTTCTTTAACGTTTATGCTTGTGTCCTTGTGGATGTGGATCTTTGTGTCATTGTCCATGTATAAACAACTTTTTAATACTGTATTGATTTCAGTTCTATTTAGGATCATCTGTGGGTGGTAATTCCCATAGGATGGATGAATAGTGTGGTGTCTTCTGATTAGTTTGTAGTTTCAAGGGTCATTCCACTTACGTTGGGGTGTTAGGTAATGCGGGAAGCTCCCATGATAGCTCATGTCAGGATTTCTATAATGGTATGTGTTAGTCAGTCAAGATTGTTGCCTTTAATGGTGGGGATACCCATCATGGGTATCACTGATGTTTTTCAATAGTAAATCAATGTTATCCCATTATTTATGGTAGGGATTCTATCCAGGCCTCCCAGTGACAGTTTTCCAGTTCTGTCTCTAGTATTCATATTTTTGTTATAGTGGGGCGTCTATTTGTGCCTCCCTCTATCTGTAATCTAGTTTAGTTCCTACTGTTGAATTGGTGGTAGGTAATCTCATTCAGATCTATCTAGTCCTAAGATCAACTCTTGAGATAACATTGGTATTGGATCTTTCCCAACGGTTTTGCTAAATTAAAATCATGAGAGTAGTCATCTGATGTGATTTGGTCTTGTTTAGTAATTTTAGGAAAGTAGTGTGGGTCCTATTTATTAATTTATCATATGTTTTGGTTTGAGATCTGGTATTTTATATTGTGTTAATCCCTTTTACTTTGACCAATCAATGAGTGGTGTTTTCCCTTTTGGGGTCAGGTGGCATATAGCAAGGAGTCCATTTTGGTCTCCTGTGTTCGAGTTGTAAGTATCTCTCTTCATTGATAGTGTTCTTACCTCACTCTCATTTGTTTTTTTCTGGGAATTTCCTTTGAATGTTAGAGATTATTGGTGTTTACATTGGTTTAGGACTTGTTGTAGATTTTCAGGGGAAAAACCCATTATGGTTGGTAGAATTGTCACAACAAAACATTTCAAATTTTTTATTTTATAAATTTTATTCACATCATGAATCCTTGTAAAGGTTTAGGTTGAGTCCCAGTTTTAATTTTTTGTTTTTATTTAAAAATGATTGTTTTGTGCATGGCAGAATCCAGTGTATGGGAAGAGCATGGTAAAAACTATGCGGCTTCTCCAAGGTCACAATGCAGCATTCCTAGTGTTCAAAAATATTATTTAAAATAAATAATAAAATAGAAGATAAAATAAAATGAGAAAAATAAAATAAAATTAAAAGGTTTGTTTTAATAATAATAAAAATGATACTACTATAATTAATTAATATTATTATTATTATTATCATCATCATTATTGTAATTATATTTTTTTATTTTTAGGGTTTCCAATTTTTTTCCCATTTCATTTCTTTTTTCCCTTCCCTCTTTCTCTCCTCCTTCTCCCCATCTAATGTATCTCTCCCCTCCCTTTCCTACCACCTTTGGAAATTTATCCCCCTTACTGGTCGGCCTCCCTTCTATTGTCCACTATCTAACAAGCCACCTCGGGGGGCCCACTCTCCCTCATGAGAACCGCCAGTGCCCTACCACGTGTGACCAAATGGTTCCCTCTCACTTCATATGTGGCCCCCCTACAACCTCCTTAATCTATATAATTCCTCCTCTATTTCATCAAAAATATTGTTTTAAGCATTGAGGTATGGTTCTCTAATCCTCATCTCTTTTTCTTGACCAATTTTTTTCTTTCCAATTCCCCACAGTATTTGTAGGAAACACTATGATTTAGGGTTAATGGATTATTAAATTTTATTTTGTCCTAGGGTTGTGCAAATGTTCTCTCGAGACCTTTAGGTTCATGATCCAGTAACTGCTGCTGAAGACGAGGTGGTTAAAGAGATTTCGGTTCACCGATGCCATTCGAGGTATGGATTTTATGCCACTTGTTAATTTATCATTTGTTATATGGAATTAATTAAATTTTTTAAGGTTCCTTGTAATTAATGTGAAGTGTGTGGTCCCTCCTTTGTGGTTTCGAGTTTTTGGGTCTAAAGAGACTCACCTTCATAGGCATACGTATGTATATATATATGTAGGTTACCTTGTTATGTGTAAATTAAACCATGGTAGTGAAATAAATGTATGGTGCATGGTGTGACTATGTATATATATATACACAATATGCATGTGTGGGTGAGTTGAGACTAGTAGATGCATATAAGCATATATGTGAGGATCCCCTTGCTCATTTTCATGGACCTATGGGTGTGTACATAGGAACTAGGTGTCCTTATAAGTAATTGAAAGTTCATATGCTTAGTGGGAGAGAAATAACTTATAGTTTGAAAGTGTTAAGAGCATGAAGTTTGGATTGGTTCCACCCAGAGGTAGGTCCCCTATGCATATACCTTTAATTTCATTTCAATAATTTCTTGAGTTTTTTACATGTTTTATTAATATTAAATAGTATATATGTTATATGAAATGTGATGGAGATTATTAGTATTAGACTTTTCTTTATTTTTCATTTTTCACTTTTATGCTTCGAAATGTGTAGTCTTCATTTATATATGATTCCAAGAATTATTTAGAATGATTAACACATTAAATGCTAAAAATTGTTTTCAAAAATGGTTTTGGGAATTTGGTTTGTATGTCCCAATATATTTTATGTGTGCATATTAGTTTTCAAAGTTTAATTGAATAAATATAAGTTAGTGTGTGATTTAAAAAAAAGGAAAAACTCGTGTTTTGGTTATTTTGGAAAAATTCTTAGGTTTTGGTATGACTTATAGATTAATTGTTATTTTAATATTCATTATTTTTTTTGTTTTATGAATGGTTTTAATCTATTATTTAAAATTTTGGATCCTTGGTTGTTTAATTGGAATATCAAAACGTTTTGGAATGTGTCGGGTGACAATGCTTTCATAAAGTGAAAATATTCATTGCAACATAATGGGGTATTTTTGGCTCTATATGAATGATTTGTGAGAAAAAACCCTCTTGATTAATTCCCTCTTATTTTATAAAAATTATGTGTATGATGATTGTGAGAATTGTGATATCTTCCCCGTAATGTGTCTTGTGTATTTTTGTGTAACAGAAATGGAGGATGTACTCAAGGAGGGAGATAAGTGGTGAGAGGGTGAATGTGTTTTTGAATAAATAAAATTACATGTTCTTGTTGGTTTGATTAATGTAAACTCACCACCACTGGAAGTAGAGCACCTGGGAAGCCCGAGGTATCTAGTAGGGTAGAATAGGACTAGTACATAAGATTATATGGAAGTGGTTCGTCCTGATTTCTTCTAGTTGGATTGATTCTTACAACACTAACTAAACATGGATAATGATTGGATACCATTAGGTTATGGGCGTGTCCCCTACTAGTGGCTCATTCATGATAACTCAATTATTCATTATTTCTTTTACACATTTCATTGTGGTAAGAGGTTCCTAGGGTCCCATTGTGCAAGTTACCTGTAGGGATTGACCATGGTTCTTGCTTATGTCATGGTGCTTATGACATGATTTTCATTTTTGTTGTTTAATGTTTGATCTCTCTGTTTTGAAAACCATTTTTTATATAAATTTATTTCCTTTAATTTTGAAATTCTAATTCATTCTTAGAATCTATTTTGAAAATATTTTTGAGGAGAAATTATTTTATATAAAATTAAAACTTGTTACTTGAATTTTAATGGAATGAAAATAATTATTTTATTATATCTTATCATCAAAATAGAATGTTTTGGGGTTCTTTTTAAAGGTTAGGGAATAAGGAATTGTTTATCCTTGGAATTCTTACTAAGAATCTATGTGTTCATGCCTAATATATATTTCTGTTTTATTTTCCTCTAGTTTTGGCTCTCTCTTAGAGCAAGAATGATTCTATTATTGATGTAGACCCACGAGGTTACTTGGAGGTATGTTTAGCTGTGTGATTTTATTTTATTTTTGTTGGTAGTGTATATTTTTTTTGTCCAATTTTTAGTTGTTCCTATGTATTTTTTTCCAAACCATTTCCAACTATATTTTTTGTTGTCTGAAACTAGTTTCAAGCCCAAGGGGATCGAGAATACCCTTTGGGCCTTGTCACAGATCAACTCAGGAGACCGGTTTAGGGTTGATCCAGGTTGGATCATGAAAATTATAGCACATAGATGTATTATATGATTATTATACTTATATTTATTATTATTTAAATAAACATTTAATGATCTTCATTTCAATGGGATTATGTTTCAAAAGTAACCAAATAGGTAAATTAATTTTCTCTAAATTTTCTATCATTGAGACACATTCCATGTTATGCACCTATATTTTTATATGAGGTGAATATAATTCTTTATGACATGTTATATGATGAATCTATATATTTTAATTATATTTAAAGTCTCATTTAATTTTATTCTTTATATAATATTATGATTCAGTGTTACCAAAGTGGTAATGGTTTATAACTTCAATTTCATCATTTATTGATATTTTTTATGGTTATGATTTCATTGAAAAAATATTATGATCCATTTCTCAATAACTATAATAAAGACTCTTAACCCATGTATATTCATGTTATATCCAAGTAATGGTACCATTTTCCACTCTTTTTTATTTAATATAATTACAAAAATGTTTTTATGAAAATATGACTTTATTTATCTTTTCTGTCTGAGATTTGTGTTCTTTAAAAACTGTGTTTTCAACAAAAGTTTTTAAAAAAGTTTTAAAATTATCTTATGATGTTTATATAAAATGTGTATCCATGTTTTTCCTTTTTAAAAATAGTTCAAAAAAGAATCATCTTTTCATTTTCCAATCAAGGCACATTTTTAAACTTTTAAGGTATATAAAGAATGTCCAGCATGTACCTATTACCTAAATTCAAGACCATCATTTCCTTGATGCATCTTTTTAATTTTTACATGGTTATTTTTTAAATATAAATATAACTTAATATTCTATAAATTTTTTGATTTTAAAATGGTTTTAAAATAAAATGTGTTTTTAAAAATTGATATCATTCAAAAAAGTATTATAAATTATATTAAAATCATCCTTATATGTTTTAAAATAGATGTTTTTAAAGAAATTTTTTTAAATTATCTCAATGAATATTTTAATGTATTTCAAATTATTTTCAAAGGAAAATGATTCTTAGTTGTTTTAAAGCTTCTTTTCTATGTTTTCAAGTATTTGTTTTTTCAAATTTCATTAAATCTTTATTTTTATGTCTTTATTGTATTTTTAAATAAAACATTTTTATAAATTTTTATTTTTTAAAATAAAATTTTCATTTTGGAAACGATATTTTCCTCAAGAAATGATTAAATGAAATTGTAAAGCTTTATTTATAAGAAAAGAATTTTTGAAATGGTTTTATGAAATGGGTTTTCAAAGAACGTTAATTTTTCTTATGAAATACTTCAAGTGATCATTCAAAATCCTTAACTAAGATGACATCCTTTTATATATTTTTAGAATTATTATGGACATGATCTAATAATATCTGTCATATTATGTCTTGAATGGTTTATTTCATAATAACATGATTCTTATGATACAAGTTTCTCTTCCATGGGTTATATTATTTTGAAACACGCTTCTTTTTATGGGTTATACTTTGATTAAATGATTATGAATCCTATATATTTTACATAGGTTATAATGTGAGGAAATTTTTGTCATACCCATTTCATTTCATGCATTATGATATGATTTTTATGAAACCCATCTCTTTTTATGGGTCATGATATGATGAATTTTTTATTATCTTTTTCCACATATATGAATGATTTTATTATGTTATGGGTGGTAGATATATACGTCCCTTCAATGGATTGGGTAAATAATTATATATCATGAGATAATTATGGGAATCAAGTCAATAAGCTTCATCTAATAGAGGAATATGGGGAATCATGATCCCTTCCAAGGAATGAACTACACCTAGGGATAGTGGTGTGTCCATCTATGTTGGTGTAGTCACCATGATGATTGAAGATATGGAATCTCAGTTCACTATGGGAAGATGTGGAACCCCAATACACTATGGAAATATGGGGAACATGATACCTTAAATGGAAAGGACTGCGATTGGGGATGGTGGTGTGTCCCATCGAGTTGGTGCATCCTAGATAAAGTGCCCAAATAAGTTAATATCAATGCATCATCTATTATATGTAATGATATTAATTTCTTATATGTGCACCCCAATTCCATGTATAATTCCTATATTAAATATTCTTGGATCATGCTCTTGATTCTATTATAATTCATTACTTATGAAATTATAATATTTACTCTAGGATTTATGTTTATATGACTACTATGATCTTATAATGTTATGATAATGTTCTCATACCATTATTCTTATGTTTATGCATACTTATCTCACTTATTTACCCTTATTATGAATCTGAACTCACCCAATTTTATGTTTTCTTCCCCATGATATCAAGATATGTATTAATTATTTTGTTTAAAAGAAGGTGATAGTCATGAATAACCTAGTGGGATATAATTATTCTCAATTATGTACCAATTTTTATATTTCTATGTTTCCCAAGGAATTATACTCACAATGTATTTGTGTGTGTTTTCATGTAATGTTTTAAGTATTTTACAAAAATTATGTAATTTCTATCCAGGTTAGGAATGGATATTTATAGATGGTATTAGAGAAAAGGTTTATTTAACCCTTGGAAAGTAGGATGAGAAAACTTTCATGAGATCACTAGGAATATTTCTAAGGATTTTATTAGGTATATCTATATGGATAAGATTAAGTGTATGGAAATGTATAAGAAAATGTCATAGAATTTTTTTAATGGATTAAGAGAGTATTTTTCTTCAAATAAATAATTTTTCGGATACTATAAGTGGACATGGTACTGGATTATATTTATCTTGGAGTAACAACTCTAACAAGGTGTGCCAGGCCTAACCCGAGCATAACCTGGTATAAGATAATGGTTCTTACTGTGTTCCTGATTTGACACTTCCAAAGAATATGATTACGAAATTCAAAAAATCTTCACAAACCATCATGAAGAATTTAAAACTATATTTGATATTATTAACCTAGTATAAAACAATGTTTTCTTAGATTATGGATTTTTTAATAATTTATACATACTACTCGTGGTTTTTCAGGATTATGTGGTTCCTCAATATGATAATTATTTCCTACTCAATTATTTATAATTTTTTGAATGGTTGGAACCAAAAGGAACTAGGATAACATTGGATGTGATGGAAAATTTTATAATGAGTTGTAAATGGGATGGTCACTCGAGTTAAGGATGTTGTGACCATGATTAGTCATTTTTCATGGAATATGATTAATAATGTGAACATTAACCAACTCTTGGACTCACCAAGGAAGATAAGGAAGGAGTTCATTGAGATTTTGGTTAATGGATACCATGTAGGCATATATATTCAGTTTAATTTGTGTTAGGAATATTGAAATTATCATCCAAGTGGATGTCATAGAGCATCAAGAAGATTTTTTGACTGTGGAAAATAAAGACACAAATTAAGTAACTACAATGTAAAAATGAAGGGTTTGGTTAATGAAATGGATGTGAATATTGGCCTACCTAATCGATAATCAAAGGATAAATTCTTTAAGTGTGTAAGGAATATTCATTATGAAAATTGATATCCTAAGTGTAATGGTCCCTAACAGAATCAACAATGTGGTACGAGTAATGGTCATATAGTAGATGAGGATGATACTACAGATGAAATGGGAAATAAAATGTGTGTTAATAAATAGTATTAGGTAGAGTTATTATGTATTATGTATGTAGTGGAATAATTATTTTTTTATGTATTTTTATTCTAGATTTATTTTTTATGAATGCTAAAATATACAAAGATTAGAAAGTTTAGGTTTTTCTCTAAGGATATAAAAGATTATAGTGAATGTTTTTGATGGACTAGAAAATTGTCTTAATGTAAAGGTCATATTTTGACTAAGGTAAGATAACCTTTAATATTTTCATTATGTTAATATAATGTAGTTTGAATAAAGATATTTTTATTTTGAATAAGTAAATTGGATAGTATCCATTAACTTGGAAGTAATTAATAACTTGTTGAAATGTGGTGTATTCTATCATTGATGTAGTTTAAAACATATTGGGATTTAATGAATATATCCAATATGCTTTTGAATAACGAAACATTTTTGTTTTCAATAAGGATTTATGGTAATTATGGTCATTAACATATTTAACAGAATACATGATGAAGTTATTCTCATGTTTGGTATGTGACTGATAAGAGATACTATATGATATATTGGGGATCAATGTTGAACTAATTTTGATATATTTAGTGACATTATTTCTAGATACTAGGAATTTTATCTCTAGGAAGGGTTATAAGGTTAACCATTTACATAATTCATAATATAAAATTCAGATGGAATTTGTGATAGTAATGTATTATTCAACCACATGATGATTTATGCATGTTTGTAAACTATTGTATGAACATTTTGTTAATGATAACTGATGAACGATGGGATGCATTTTCATGGATCTCATTAACTTTTAGTGCATCAACAATAAAAAATTTAACCCTGCTTTTTTCAGAAAGTGGTGATTTGTAAATTTTTCAAGGAACAACAATGGGGGAGGTTTTCCTAAAATTATACCTTCTAGGAAAATTCCTTATCTTTAGAAAAATGATCCAGAAATAAAAAAAATTTCTTGATACCTTAGTTTCTATTGAACCAGTGACCTATTAAATAATCATATATTTATGTAATTAAGGCCCTCAACATTCCATTTATCATTAACTTGTCTCTTATTTATGACCTCAATCTGTCCCTATAAATATTTATTCTTTTCCTCTAAATCCATATTTTCTCATAACACCAATGTTCACCAAAGATAAATACGAGTTACGAGTTAAATTGGGTAACCATAATTCTCACAAACTTCATTTTTTAAATAGAATTATATATTTTTTGTTTGTGATGTGGGTTTCTATGAAATTATCATTCATTTATCAAACCATTAATAACCTAGACAAATTTCAATGGTGAAATTAATTTTAAGGGGGGTAGAATATAACACCCAATGTTTTTTGGAAGAATTTTTTGGAAATAAATTAATTCTATTTGATTTTGAATATTTCACTAAACAGTAAGTCAAACTTTTATTATACACTATACCAAGATAATCATTCTCTATACATCACACTGTCTTGGCTTGCGTTATAGGCATCACTAAGTTACTATGAAACATTATTTTATTGTTATAAGTATTTAAATGATATGGTTATAAACTAGTAATTAAAAATAATTTATACGAATTGAAGTAAAAAATGTTTAAATATTATTTATAATATTTTTATTTAAATAATATATATTGATAAAAAAACATGTAATATTGGTAATGTCTTTATATGTTTGAAAACACTATTTAATCAAATTAGCAGCTTTTTATGTCCTGTTAAAAATAATAAAAATATTTTTTGAAACTTTTAGATATTTAATATAATAAAATAAAATTAATTTTTGATTTCATAATGTCTAAATAATCTTAGGATGAAATTTTGGTATTTTTCAAATAAACCCCATTTTTGGGTGACTAGTAAAAAATACTAAATTTTAATTCAAAACCATCTTTTTCATCTAATTTATTTATATAGTTAAATTTTTTTAAGTTTGTTTTAGAGTAAAAAATTGTTCAATTATAAATATAGTCATCTAATTTATATCATTGGAATTATTTTTATATTAAATTTAGATATAAATGTTTAATTAACATTTGACCATTCTCAAATAAAAAACTCGCTTTCTCATCATGTGTGGAGTGTTAGGATTAAACAACATTTTTTGACTTTTATGATTTGAATTTTTAAAAATCTGAATAAAATTATATAATATTTATAAAATTTATATTCTAATAATATCAACTTATTTTTTGACCAAAAATATAAGTGAATGTGGTTAGAATTAATTGCATTTATTCAGGTAAAATTATGCTTAACAAGGGACTAAACCTTAAACATAAGGGCCAAAATGACCTATCCACTTTTAAAATGCCCATTTTGTGGAAATATTTATTACATAAACCTTAAATTATTATTTTTGTTTTATATGACGTTTTTAGGTAAAAACATGGGTGCACCTAACATGTTTTAAAAAATGTCATGTGTGTCCCCTTCATCCTTGATAAATGACTACCATATCTTCCCTTTATTCACACATCCCAAGACACTTATGTTATCCCATGATCTACCTAATTCACTCCCCAACATCACTACATTCCTCCTTGAGGCCTTCATTTGGGCATAACACCAACCAATGAATCTATTTAGGGAAAACCAAAAGGATTTAACCATAAAAGAGGTAACATCCTTCCATGAGGTTTGTTCCATTATTTTTATTCTTCACCACCTCAGTTATTATTATTAAATTATCATATAAAAACACTAGTATCATAAATAAAATTATATTTTGTTATTATAAGGTCTCTGACTTCACTTACACACACATTTATACAGTGGATAATGAACTTATTATTCTTGTGTACGATGAACTACCGCCTCACAAAACAATGTTGTTCATTTTACCATTATCACCTCTAATAGTTGTAAATTATTATGAAAACTATGATTTCATATGATATTTATGATATTCATGATTTATTTATACTTATTTAGTTATGATATAAATTATAAATTCATTATTTGCATTCTGTCTAAGTATGATAACAACGTTTGTTGAAGTGTAGACTACCGCCCCCTTAGAGCGATGTGATTCATTTATAATTTACAAGGAATGTATTAATGATTGTTTTAGTAACTTTATAATATATATATGACATGAAATTTTTATTTTAATGATATTATATATTTATATACATATATTTCATTTAATTTATTTTGTTAAATATGACAATAAAACAGAAGCAGCATTCATGTGTACGTACGACATACCATCTTCATGAATGGAATATTTAAATTAATATTTATATACTCTATAGATTAATAAAAATATTAATACAATGAATATATATTATATATATTTTTAAAATTATTTTTTCCAAGATAATTATTTCAAGGATATAAAAGATTCCTTTACAATATTTGAATGTATTTTAATGTAAAAACAATTCAATTTATTCCAATATTATTTTATTATTTTTCGATGAGTTTTTTTCTCAAATTTATTCTAAGAATTATTTTTACATTTCCAATGTATTTTAAAAGAAAAAGGTTTTCAAAATGCTATGTGTTTTAAAAATATTGTATCAAATCAGAATATATATTTTCTAAAAAAAACATTTTAAATAAAATTTAAAATCTATCTTTATAAGAAATGGATTTTCAAAATTATTTTATGAAAATTAATTTCAAAGAGTGGCTAATTTCCTTGAGATATATTTCAAGAGATATTTCAAAATCAACCTACATCTATAATTTCATCCTTTATTTTACTTTAATCCTTATTGGGTACATAATTCAAAAATTACATTCATATTTTTTCTTGAATGGTTTATATCTTAATCGTAAGGTGTTTATAATATCATTTCTCTTCCATAGGTTATATGCTTCAAAACCCACCGACTTTCACATGTTATGATTTGGTGAAATTATTATGAAACCTATGTATTTTCCATGATTTATGATGTGATTAAATTTTAATGATACCTATTTCATTTCATTGGTTATGAAATGATTTTTATGAAACCCATTTTTTTATGGGTCATGATATGATGAATGTTTTATTATCTTATAGATCATGTATGAATAATTTTATTATGTGACGGGTGGGACCAATATGTACCTCCAAGGCTTTGGGTAAAGATTTATATCTCATGAGATAATGATGGGAATCAAGTCAATGAGATTTATACACTATGGGAAGATGGGGAATCCTAATCCATTACAAGGAAAGGACTGTGACTTAGGATGGTGGTGTGTCCCACTTGGTAGGTGTAGTCACTATGAATATGAAAGATGGAGGAACCTAGTCCACTATGGGAAGATGTGGAAACCCAATACATTATGGTATGATAGAGAAACCTAACCCCTTAAATGTAAAGGATTGTGATTTGGGATTGTGTTTTGCCCTACCCAATTGGAGTAGTCACTATGACTATAGAAGATGGGGAAACTTGGTCCACTATGGGAAGATGGGGAAACCCAATCCACTATGGAAAGATATGGAAACATGATCCCTTATAAGGAAAGGATTGTGACGGGTGATGGTTTCTGTCCCTACCAGCAGGTGTAGTCCTTATGAAGTTCCCTGATAAGTTCCATAAATTCCTCTTATCTTGTAGGGAATGATATTGCATGTTTATGTATTGGCTACAATTCCATGTCTTATTCCTATATTATTCTTTCATGCCTAATTATCTTGATTCCCTTATGATTCATTTCTTATTAACTACAAATATTTATTTCATTATTTACTTATATATGTAGTGTATTATCTTCTAAAGTTATTATCAAGTTCTCATACCCTTATGCTTATGTTTTGGCTTACTTATCTCCTTTCTTAACCTTATTGAGCATCTGAGATCACCCATTTTTAAGTTTCCTTCCCCGCGATATGTAGATATTTATTATGTATGATATTGTTAAGAAGGTTTCAATTAATGATGAAACTAGTGGGTAATAATATATCCCACTTTTTTCCTAGGGTTTATGATTCTATGTTCCTAAAGGCACTAGACTAATATGGTCATTGGGACTATATTCGTTCATGTTTTATGTATTTTTTTAAAAATATGTAATGTCTATGTACGTTAAACCTGGGTTCCTATAATGATAATTTATTGTTTTCACTTCTTAAAAATGAAACAATGGGCATGGTTTATGACATATAAGAATCCAAAATCACAGTTATTGTACTGATGAGTTTTTTCATATATTGTTAGGTGGTGACTGTGAGATCCATTCTAAGAATTAATTTAGGAAAAAATTAATGAAAAAATGTACATTGAAAAAAAATGTTGGCAAAAATCAATAAGGTGTACAAATAATTTAATATTCCATATTTACACCATAACCTTATATTTAGTTTGGGGAAATGGGAGTATCTACTTTGATGTGGATAATGTCTTTAGGATTTTATTTTTATATATATCATGAATAAATTCAATAGAAAACATCCTCTTTGAGAATTAATTTTCACATAAATTCCTACCAACCTTAAGCCTCATATTCATTTGAAACTTGATTGAAAATTTCTCATCAATTTATATTCCGTTTTGCATTAAAAAGTGGAGAAAATAGTTTCTTTATGATAATATATATAAGGATAATTTCACATGATATTAGAAGGGATCTATTTGAGTTTTATTATGATTGATGAGTGAACGGATTCAAAGGTGAGGTAGATCATGATTTGGCATGTTTAATAATAATGAATTGCGGAACATTAATAAATTATAGGATATGTTCAATTATTTTTCAAATTGTATAAGTAAAATGATGTAATCGATTTTTTATATGAAAATATATAAATTAAATTGATATTTTATATGAAACTTGAAAAAAATTGAAATTAAGAATCTTTTATTTCATTTCTTCAAAATTTAAATGTTGGTAACGTTAGTTACCATCGATTTTTAGTAATTATATTTTATGCTTGAGGACAAGAATAGTTTATGTGTGGGGGTTTTAGACACACACTTTTTTTTGTATATTTTTAATTATTTTCTCAAAGTTATTTTAATAAATATTAAATGGTATTGTTATATTTTTTTAATGTTTAATTCTAAAGTGACCAACTGTAAAAGTTGAATTAAAATTAATGAAAATAAATAATTGTATTATGAAATTTAGGTGTGGGGTTCATTATATTATTCTATTTGTTTTATTTTGTTATTTGAATTGTTTTTAAGAGATCACATTATATGAAAAGTGCCAAGATTGATCTATCCCTAAACAAAGTGACATCCCACCATATAGCCAACCCACATGATCTGTCTAGCTAGAACACCACTGGGATGGTCCTAAAGATATGATAGTATGTGCATAGGGCATAAATCTCATGCATGTGTATCCAATGGGGGATCAAGCCCACAAGGAGTAGAATGTGGGCCCAATCACGTGTGGGGTGAGTGTGGCGCAACCTATATGCAATCTTTGTGTATTAATATGCGATCCCATCACTATTTTGAGATTATGAGATAAGGATAGAAGGGGTTACATGATATCCAACCCTATGGTCTAATTTGATGTGGTGTAGATAATGTGGTTATTGTTTATCCAATTTTTATTCCACTATCATGTTATCGGACACTCAAACCCCACAATCCCCTCCATATGTACTCACTAAGAAACACCATTTCTGTACTAGTTAGCTCAGTCTCGAGCTACACTTCCACCATGTAACCTGTTATAATCTATGTACAAACCCTTGGAGGCCATTAAAATCTCCCTCTAAAAACTATGATGTCTAGTGGGTTGAGGGGATTAGGTAGCACTATCATCCACTACCTTGCACGCGCACCTCCACCGTTGTACTTTAACTATTACAAAAACAGTAGCACATAATCTCTTAACTCCACTGGGTCTATTCCAAGCCACCACCACTAGCCAATATAATAGTTACTCATGAGGTATCATTGATCAGATAGTGACTTGTGATCCACTTTTTAGAAAACAATGACTCATGTGCCTCCATTGATCCAACAGGGTCTCTTGATCCATCATCCACCCAACAACGAATCATGAGACACAATTGATTAGTTTCCACTAAGGGATGCTGATGATCCTCTACATTAACCTCAATTTCATACACTCCCTCCATGAATTCCATGTAAATTCTGTGGGGGATATTCCAAAGCCTATATCTATATGATATTTTATGACACACAAATCTCATGGGTTTCATGAAATTTTATATTCACTACAAAGTCTCATGGGTGTGTAAATACTACCCATATTCAAGCATTGAACCAAAAATATGTAATGATTTGATGAGGATCGAGGTTGTTTCTCACATGCCTATTAAATTAAGAGGTACTACCAAAGCCACAATGTTTGTTCCCAAGGAGGAGCTCCTTTTGAGGATTTTATTTTGTTTTTTGTGTTTTATTCTTCATTTTATATTTTATTTTTTTCTATTCTATTTTTCTTATTTCTAATATAATTTTAATTTAGTTTATTTAATATTTTAGTTCATTCATTCTTTAACAATTGTGTTTCACCCATCCATATTATTTTCTTTTTCTTCTTATTCATCTTCTTCTAATATTTCAATTATTTTATTTTATTTTATTTTCTTATTCTATTTTATTTTTCTTCTATTTATTTATCTCTATATATCTCTCTTATGTTATTTTTAATTTATTTCTTTTCATCTCTTCCTTATCATCACACCACTATCACCTATCACCCTCAAAATGAGGGTTTAACTCAAGTTTTGTTTTGGGGGGATGTAAGTGGTGTTTTCATTTCATTATAAGCTTAAATTGATTATTTTGTTATGTTTTTTGTGAGGAATATTGAATTTCATGAGTCTAACAACTTCCCACAATGACACCAAAATCAATATCATTTCTATAAATTTATTAAATCTTGTCCCTCACTTCTATTTTATATAATCTCCTCATATGATTGGTATGAGCCATCTAGTGGATAAAATGGAATACGATGGAGCCATGTCCTGTAAGATGTCACATTCATTATTGAGGTGTGCCATAAAACTTGATTAAAAGAGGATGTGTAATTTAGATTGATAAAATAATTTTTGAGTTAAAACCACTGTCTAAAAGAATATTAATTCATCCATGAGATCCTAGAATTGAATTATCAAGAAACAATAAGCACTAAAAATTTGATGAAACCCATAAACCAAACCACAAAGGTCAAGTTCATTCTTTACTAATAACATTCTATTGTTTAATATTAGTATAAAATTTATCATTTCATTTTTCTTCTAAAATTTTATTTCTTTACTATATTAAGAAAAAATAACCAAAATTAAGTAGTTTAGGATAATTAGATTAAATAGTTGAACAAATGAGAAGCTCCTCTAGTGGGAAAATCTTATTTTTCCTATGTACTGCAATAAGAAAATAATTTTTTTTCACATGCCCTAAAACAAATGTGCACTAGTTTACATCATTGTGGAATGATTTTTCTTGATCTAATTGTTGATCATCACCCAATCTCAATCTGAAAATGAATAATAGTGGATCCTCCTCTCAATGGTCCCAAGGTTTTGAAACTAACCCTAGTGATCTTCTATAAGAAATCATTTATAGATATAATTAGGTTTTTGTTTGTTTGATGCATTAATAAGTCAATTATGTAATCAATACATTGAAAATAAATACCAAATACATATTTATCTGAAATCCTCACACTATAACAGCCTTAGATTTTATGAAATATTTTTTTGAATTAATTTAATCTTTCTAATATTCTATAGTTCACTCTACACTGAATATATCTTTTGTTATATGATTGAACTATTTTTGAATTGTGTAATACACAATGCTAGTTTAATATTTCTCTACATTCAAAACTTATATTTTATTTAGATACATGAAAAACTATGTTTAGATTGTTTTAAACACAATACTAGGTCCCTTCGATAGCTTTTGTTACACGCAAGGCCAAGTTTTACTAAACAATAAAATATTATCAATGTTGTTATTAAAATATAATTATATTTAAAACCTAGAGATTGTAATAAAAGTTTTGAATAATATTAAATAAATATTGAATATATTATTCAAAAATTTATATAAAATAAATCCTTTTGTTATAAATTAGTTAAAAATGAATGTAAAAAATTATTTTATAATAAAGAGATTCCATTTCTAAAAATACTATTTTGTTTGTAAAAACACAATTTTATTTCAAAAAATTAAACAAACCACTTTTGATGAATTTTTTTGGTCATATTTATATTTTATATATTCAATAAAATTCATTCACAGTCATCTAATATATCTTATAAGTATATTATAAGAATAAATATAATTTTATGAATAAAAAGATATATTTTTCTAAAAGTTAATTTTACCATATATTAATGGAACATCTATTTTAAATATATTTTTAGACACATTAATATTTTTTTGAAAAATAAACATCGTTTTATAAATAAAGAGATCAAAATTTACTTTGGGTGGAATTTTGGTATTTTTTTGAGAAGTTTCTTTTTTAATTAGTAGTGAACAACAAATAATTTTAATTAAAAGCTACATTTTGGTATAAATTATTTATATAGTAAATTTAAGATTTATATTGTTTTTAATGTAAATTTAGATCTATTATATATATATATTTATCTAATTTATTTCATCGAAATCAATTTTACAATGATATTTTATATAAAAACTTTTCAATCTTTTGAACTTTTTACTTTAAAAACTCATTGTTACATCTTGTCTACGGTATTAATTTTAAATTATTTTCATAAAATTATGGGTTTATAAATATAAAAATGGATAATGAATTTTTAATATTTGTAATTTATAATTTATATTATGTTAAACTTAGTCTTTGGACAAAAATATTAGTGAAATGAACAAAACTTAATTACATCGATTATTGTAAAAACGTGTTTACTTAGTGGTTAAACATTATCTCAAAGGGGAATATACCCTAGAAACATGTCTAAAATACATTTTTTTGAAATATTATTACCACATACTCTCTATTTTAAAAAAATATACATTTATTTTAAGACTATTATATATGGGAGACCTTTCAATATTGTTTTCCTTCATATATTTATTAGAATGCCACTCATCGTCCACTATAAAAGTGAACCCCACCCCCCCCCCACACTTCTTCACACCTCTCAAAACCTATTTAACATCAAAATACTGACCAAATAAGCACAAAATTTACATTATCTCAAACTTTAATTCTATATTTTTTCATTAATAAAGCCATAGAATCCCTTTGGTGAAAACCAAAATGTGTTACCAAAAGAGGAGGTAACATCCTTCAAAAAGAAATTTTGTTTTATTTATTTTTCCACACTCTAAATTATTCTTATTACATGATAATATAATAAACAAATTTTCATAAGTATTCTGAGATAATTTTTATTAATGTTATAACATTCACTCACTTAAAATTCCATCAAATGGGGTGTGCAATCGTCATTCATGTGTACAGAAGCCTACCGCCTTGCGAACTAATGTCATTCATTCTTCCTTTACCACCTTTCAAGGATGGAATTAACAATGTAATAATTGTTTTTAAAATATATTTATGATATTTATGATGTATTTATTCTTCCTAAATTATTATATAACACATACCTTCATGCTTTTCATTTTTTCTAATACGATAACTTTGTTTGTGTACGTGTGGACTACCGCCTCCTGAAAATGATGTGATTCATTCACACATTAGTTGGAATATATTAAGGATGGTTTCATTAAAAATATATAATATTTATTACATAATAATTTTATTTTATAATATATATATATATATATTTATATATCATTTACATTTCATTCTTTTAAAATGTGATAACAAAATGGGGAAACTTTCATTCGTACATACAGTCTACTGTCTCCATGAATGGTGTATTCAGTTTCATACATATATATTTTATATATTATTATAAAAATATATATACTTAATATATATGATATTTATATAATTCTTTATATTATTTAAATAATTAAATCTCGATCTATGTAATGGGGATCATGTATAAGAACGACAATGTTGTTATTAACTGAAATGTAACATTAATATGAAATTATAAATAAACGGGTAATATAAAGTCAAAGTAAAATAATATATGGTATGATATATAATAATGTGTTTATTTGGTAAATGAATAATAAACTCATATTTTTTATATTGTAGTGTTTAATCTGTATGAATAAATTCAAGACTTCAGGTAAGGGTTTTCTCATCTCACATTAATTTCTGTGAGATATATGTTAACTACTTATTATTTTTGTTTGGTGTATATACTAACCTATGAAATGTTATATCAATAATTTATTTTATTATATTATATTAATATTTTAAATTTATGTTATTATTTCATAGATCAAATGATTAAAAAGATACACAAGTAGTATGGGGATTTCTAGTCTCATTTTTTTCTACTTGACTTATGCTTTATTCATAAATAATTTCATTATTTTGGTTTATATAATTACCATGAATGTATAATACGATTATTTTATTTAAATTTATGGGTATTTAAATATCTATTTTATAATCTCTATTAAGTTGGATTTATGATTCAAAGGGTTAAAAATTAGAAAATAAATTTTGTCCCAATTTTCCTTCTTTGAGACAAATGCCATGTTATACACCTTTATTATTCTACAAGGTTCATATACAACCCTTTGACATGTTATATCATGAATCTAATAATTTTAATGTTATTTCAAGATTTTTGTAGTTTTATTATCTCAGGGTGATTATGATTCAATGTTACCTAAGCGGTAAGATTTTATTTCTACAATCTCTTTGTTTTTCATGATTATTTATTATTATGCTTCCATTAATGAAATAATAGAATCCATATATCAAATAACAAGTTATTTTTATTCTCCTATGTTTATTAATGATATATTAATGTAGTGTTATAATTTTCTCTCTCCTTGGTACATAATATAATTAATAATTTTATTTTAAGAAAATGAAATTTTATCTCACACATCAGTTAGAAATATATCTTCTCTTAAAACCATGTTTTCAAATAATGATTTTAAAAATGTTTTATTGTTATACTATTATATTTAAAAGAAATTTTTCCCCATGATTTTCCATTTTTTCAAAAAACAAAAGGAATCAAGTAGTCATTCTCTGATCAAGGAACATTTATAAACTTGTTACAACATAAAAGGAATGTTTGGAATGTATAGATTTATATATACTAATTTCAATAATTTCATTGAATCTTCCTTTACAAGTTTACATGATTATTTTTTTAGAGAAAAAATATCCTATTATTATGGATGTTCATTTTTTAAAAGATTTTTTAAAATAAAATGGTTTCCCAAAAAAATATGTTCAAGAAAACTTTTAAATTATTTTCAAATCATACTTTATAAATTTTCTAGGTTATTTTCAAATAAAATGGTCTTAATGATAAATTTTATGTTAAATAAGTGTTTTCAATGTTTTTAAAGATTTATTGATATTTTCTCAAGGAAATTTTCAAATAAAAGTTTTTAAAAAAATTATGATTAAAAATAGTTTTTCAAATAAAAAATGATATTTAACTCAATATATTTTTTAAATGAAACATCAACCCTTTCATTACAAGGAAATGATTTTTTTGAAAATATATTATTAAATGGATTATAATAGAAACGATATTTTCCTTAAGATATATTCCAAGAGATCTTTCAAAATCCTTATCCATCTAAGATGAAATCCTTTAATTTAGTTTATGCTTTATTATTGATATTATCCAAGTACTCCATTATTATTCATTATTTTAATGGTTTGTATTTAAATTGAAAAGTTTTTTATGAAACCTATTTATTTTACTTGGGTTATACCATGATAAAATTATTACATGCTTCCTTTCATGTTTTATTCTATAATAAAATTATTAATAAAATTGTCTTTTTAGACATGTTATAATAAAAAAATTTCATAATCATTCAATTTATTTGGTTGTGATAGGATGTTTATGAATCCCATATCTTTTTATGGGTCATGATATGATGAATGTTTTTTATCTTGTGGAAAATGTATGTATAATTTCATTAGGTGACGGGTGGGACCTATATCTCCTTTAAATTCATTGGGTAAAGATTTATATCTCATGAATGACAATGGGAACAAGTTGACGAGCTTGATCTACTGTGGGAAGAAGGTGTAACTTGATCCACCGTAAAAGAAGGGATGACAATGGGGATGGTGGTTTTTACTTAGCAAGAGGTATATCCATTTATGAAAAAACTTTATTACATGTTCACAATGTTATGAGGGAACCATATTATGTTTTTGCAATGTCATTAGTTGACCAAGATTCATTTACATATGTTTATGCGTCTACCTGATTACATGTTCAAAAAGTTATGAGTGAACTTTAATGCATATTCACGATGTTATGTGTGGATCTGGTTTCATGTCCATATCCTTATGCATGGACCAAATTACATGTTAAAAATATTATGAGTAAACCTTATTACATGTTCAAAATGTTATGTGTAGACCTGGTTTCATATCAATATGTTTATGTGTGGACCTGATTACATATTCACAATGTTATGAGTGAATCCTATTACATGTTCACAATGTCATGTGTTGACCATGTTGCATGTCTGTAAGTTTATGTGTGGGCCTAGTTTCATGTCCTTATTCTTATGAGTGAACCTGTTTCTTATTACACATCTTCAATTTTGTTTGACTAAAGTGTATTCCAAAAGTCTATTTTTTATTCCAAAAATATGCTCTAACAACTCATTATTTTTTATTTCTATATAATTCATGTCTTATAAACATCCAATCATTATGTCATGAAACATGATTATGATCATTGATATGTAGTGTATGTTCTTAAAATGTTATGATCATGCTCTCATACACATATTTATATGTTATGGTTGCGTATCTCCATTATATTTATCCTTACTGATAATATGATCCCACCCATTATTTTGTTTCCATTCCCAAGGTTATTAATAATGGGTTTATGTAGGAGTACTAAAGTGGAATATCATTATAATAAATTTTATAGATATTTCACCAAATAAGATGAATGTGTTCCTAGTTTATAAAACCATTGAAATATTACAGTCATCTGGAATGAACTTCTGTAATGTGATAAATATTCTTCTAAAATGATTTATCTTCCATGTATATTAAGCATGGGTATCTATATTTGGTATTAAAGGAATGGTATTTTCAACCTTTGGAAACTATGACGTGAAAAATTTTATAAGATCCTTTGGGATATTTCTAAGGATATGTTTGCGGATGTCTCTAAGGAAAATACTATGGATTCATATATTTAAAATACAGTTTCATGATTTATTCATCCTATAAGTAATTTTTCATGATTATGGGGTTTTCTGATACAATAAGTGTTACTCGGATTATTCTTTCTAGTCTTATTCAATAGAGAGAACTAAAAGTAACTAGGTTAACATTGAATGTTTCAGATGTGGAAAGTATGGGCATTAAGAAAATTTTTGTCCTCAGTGGAAATATCATGAAGATAATTAGGAAGGTGGAATGAGTATTGGTTATATTTATAATGATAAAGAGACTATGAATGACATGTGAAAGTTATAGGATGTTCAACAACATTGTTTACATTAATTGTAAGAAGGATGATTAGATTGAAGTACAGGAACCTTAAAGAATGATTCATAATTCATATTATTGGAATTGGGTATTAAGGAATAAGATTATAAATCCAAATTAATGGTTTAATAATAAATTTTGATGATTATAGTGTATATTTATTGGAATTAAATAATAACGTTATATTAATAGTGATGAATATATTTTTCATTATTGATTAGAAAAATATATTGAATGGTTCTGATGGACTAGAAAAGTTATTTAATGTAAATTTAAAAATCAATCGGGAAGGAGATCATTAATGTGTTCCTTATATTGAGATAATTGTGCATATCTTGGATATAGATAAGATTAATATGGGTAAATTAAATTTAATAGTATTGATTACCATGTAAATGATTATTGATTTATTGTAAAGGTGGTATATACTATCATGGTAGATGTTTAAATAAATGGATTCAAGTAATATCTACTATAATATTTGGAATAAGAAATAATGCACATTTTCAATAAGGTTTTAAGTAAATTCAGGTTATTACAATGTTTAAATAGAGTACATGACAATGGTAATAACATGTTTGATATGTGACAACCAAGAGCTACTTTATGATATATGGTTTATTAATGTTAAGCTGATTTTTTAAAATTTAGTGACCTTATTTCTAATGTTTGGATTCTAAATTTTTTGAAAGGTTACATGGTTAACCATTTATTGAAGGTTTTAGGTTAAAATTTAGACATGGTTTCAGAGATAAATTTTTTATCTCACCATATAGAGATTTATGCATTCTGGATTACTTGTGTTAACAATTGTTTATGATAAAAACTAAAGAAAAATGGAATGACTTATCATTCTATGCATCGATCTCATGATATGTTGGTACTTTAGGAAAATAAATGCCTTCATTTCTTAGAGAAATAGATGAATTTGAAATCAAGAAAATATCAAGAAAAGAGTGAGATTGTCCATATGGAAAGTAATTAAATCAAGTAATTATATTTCATTATATTCATAGATAGTAAAATAATTCCTCAAATCTACGAAAAGGATATTGAAAAAAAAAATTAGCATAATACCATCATTTTTTCTAAACTGATGTTCTTATAAATCATCACATATTTATGGTTTTGAGTCCCTTAACTTTCCACTGATCATTTATATTCTTGTGATAAAATAACTTGATTTCACTCTTGGATTATTTAATATTCTATTCCATTTCCATGTTTTCACTTCCCATATATGTTCTCTTATGTGGGAAACTAGGTCTTAGTTAATTTGGGAAACTATTATGTTTCAAACATCCATTTTCTAAAAAATAAGTTTTATTATTCATTTATATGTTTTGGGTTTCTATGAATGGAACATTCAAGTATTAAAGCTTTGTTAACCCATAATACTTTAACAGGTAAAATTAATTTTAATGGGGGTAGAATGTAACACCCTGGGATTTTTAAATAATTTTTTACACATTAATTGAATATTTTTGATATTTTTCATTTAATGAAACACTGAATATAGCTTTTGTTCTATGAAATCTCTAATTTATGATTATTTTATATGAAACATCATGTTTATATTATTCTAAATTAAACAATAAAGTTATTTTTTGATAGACCCAACAATATTTTTGTATTTCATGACACAGAATACTGTGTCCCTTGGATAGCTTGTGTTACATGCAAGACTATGTTTTACCGAACTAAAAAATACTATCTATATTATTATTAAAATATTATAAAAGTCACCACCTAGATATAGGAATGAAATTTATGAATAATATTTACTAAATTTTGAATATATTATTTATGTATGTATAAAAAATCAATATTTTTGTTATCTGTTAGTTATTAACTAAATTAGGAACTATTTTAAAATAATGAAATTAATTTCCTAAGAATTTTATTTTATTATATAAAAACATAATTTTATCTCAATAAATTAAAAAAACCCCCTTTTATAAATGTTTTTAATATAATAATTACATTATATTTTGAATAAAATTATTTGACACACATCGAATTTATTTGATACGTATAAGATAAGAATAAATACATTTTTATGAATAAAAAGATGTATTTTTCTACAAAAAATTACAACATTTTAATGGTGTGCCTATTTTTTGTATAATTTTTGAATGTTTTATAATTTTTTTTAAAAAAAAATTTGTTATTGAAATTGGAATGTCAAATTTTCCTTTTGGTGAATTTTTTTCTATTTTTTTGAGAAGTTTCATTTTTTGATAAATAATGAAAACCTCTGAATTTTAATTGAAAGATGGATTTTTTATAATTTATTTATATAGTTAAATTGTATTTTATATTGATTTTAATGTATATTTTTTTATATTTTACATATAATAATCAAATTTAGGTCATTTTAATAAATTTCACATTGAAATTGGATATAAAAACATTTCAATATTTTGACATTTTTACTTTAAAACATGTTGTTACATCTGGTTTATATGACTAATTTTAAATTAATTTACACAAATTTTGTTTATAATTTGGAAATATTGATTTAATATTTGTAATAATCATAACCTATAATGTATATTATGTTCAAATTAAATTTTGACTAAAAATAGTAGTGAAAATAATTAAAATTGATTACTGTGATTAAGGTAAAATGGGTTTACATAGTGGTTAAATATTAACTTAAGGGACCAAATACCCTAGAAAAATGTCCAACAGATATTTTATGGATATATTTAACCCATATAATCGATTTTATTGTCAATATACAATTAATTGTGGCACATTATGTATGGGATACCTCTCAAGAGTGTTTACCTTTTTATATTTACAAGAATGTGACTCCTCTACTATAAAAGGTCAACCCATCCCACTCACTTATTTACACCTCTATAGACTTTTAAATAGTCCAAAAACATCCCAAATAAGCTCCAAAAGTCACTAATATAAACATAAAATTCTCAATTTCAGATGAAATCAAGCCATGGAGGTTCTTTGGTGCAAACCAAAAGGAGTTACCTAAAGAAGAGGTAACATCCATCAACAATCACTTATGTTGTAATTCTCCATCGACGTGATAAAATTATTATTATTAAAGTATCATATAATAACTTAAATATACTTAATATACTGATATTTTTTTATGTTATTGGTATTACATACACTCACACACACTTCTATCAAATGCGATACATAATCATCATTTGTGTGTACGGCGAACTACTGCCTCACGAACAGATATAGTTTGTTCTACCATTACTGCCTTTAAAGGATGTGAATAATGATTTAATTAATATTTTTATAAGATATATATAATATAAATTGTGTATTTATTCTTATTTAATTACTATATAATACATACCTTCATGATTTCCATTTTTGGGAATGCAGTTACTTCTTTTGTGGACGTGTGGACAACAGCCTCCTCAAAACAAAGTGATTCATTCATATGTTATATAGAATGTATTAAATATTTGTTTATTAAACATATATGATATTTATGAAATATTAATTCTTATATAATGATAATATTTAATTACATCCGTTAAATACTTTTTATTCTTTTAAAATATGACAAGAAAATGGAAATAGCTTTGATGTGTATGTATGGCCTACCATCTCCATGAATGAAATATTTCATTTCATATTTCAATATTTTATAGATTATTATAAAAAATTATATAATGAATATATATGATATTTATATCATGTTTTACATTTTTTTATGTAATTTAACTATGATCTATATAAGACTATCATGAATAAAAGTCAAATCATATACGAAAACAAAGCGGTTATTACCCAAAACAAAACTCTAACATGAAATTTTTCATAATTGGGTACTATAAAATCATTATAAAATAATATATCAAATTGTATATAATAATATGGTTTCATGGTATATTTATAAAAAACTTATATTTATTATACATGAGTTTTGAATGTGTGTGAACAAATTCAATACTTAAGGTAAAGGTTTTCTCATCTCACTTTTATTTCTATGAGATATATGCTATATTCACCCCTTATTATTATTATGTAGTGTATATACTGATGTATCACATGTTATATAATTAATTTAATTTATTTCATGATATTAATTGTTTCTATTCATAATATTATGTCATGTATCACATGATAAAAAAGTAAACCAAGTAGTAAGGGGATTTCTAGTCTCACTTTTGTTTATGCAAGACTCATTCCATATTCACCACTTATTTATTTTTTATGGTGTATATAATTCTATTGAATGTATTATATTATTCTTTTCTTAAAACTTATTTTTCTATAAATTACCATTTGATGATATATTTTTCATTTTTTATGGTTCAAAAATTTACCAAATCAGCAAATTAATTTTGTCTCAATTTTCCTTCATTGAGACACGTGTTAGGTTGTGCACAAATAATATTATATGATCTGTGTATACTACCCTTTGACATATAATATCATGAATATCATAATTATCAACATATGGTAACCTTAATGCAATTTTATTCTCACTTTGTGATTATAATTCAAACTTACCAAAGTGTTAAGGGTTTATTGCTACAATCTCATCATTTTTCAGGATTGTTTATGAATAGGCATATATTGATGATATATTATGATCCATATCTAAAGGAATATAATTTATTTTATTAACCTCTTTTTATTCATAATATATTTATATAATGTAACCATTTTTTAACTCCTTGGTACTTCATATAATTAAGAAATTATTTTTAAGAAAATATGACATTTTCTCTCCCTTTAGTCAGAAATCTATATTAATTAAAAACTATGATTTATAAAAAACATTAAAAAATTTATACTATTATCCAATATTATTTAAAGTAAATTTTTCATATATTTTACCATTTTAACAAAATGGTCTTTAAAATTGAATATTCTTGGCAATTTTTGGTCGAATCAATTTTATAAACTTGTTACGATTCCAATGGAATTTTAGGCATGTATGGATTTTTACGAAGTTATGATTATCATTTATTTGAATCTAATTTTTCTAGATTATCAGATTAATTTTTTTTAATGAAATATTTATTTCCTAATGATCTGTAATTTTTTTGTTTCTAAATTTGTTTTCAAAGAAAAAGTTTTTCAAAAAATGTTTTATATTCATGAATTGTTTTAAATTATTTTGAAAGCTTCCTTTATAAGTTTTCAAGGCTATTTTAAAAGATAAAGGTTTTAAATTTTTTTATTTTCATGAAGTTTTTTAAATGATTTTCAAATCATCATTTATATGTTTTCAAGGTTATTTTCAAAGATAATATTTTTTAAATTATTTTTTTATTTAAAAAGTTCTTCTCAAATTGGAATGGATATTTTCCTAAAAAAATATTTCAAATGAATTTTAAAATCATTATTTATAGGAAAATTATTTAAAAAAATGTTTTATAAAAGGGATTTTCAAATAAAGGCAATTTTCATTAAGAATGGTTCCAACTAATAATTCAAAATCCTTTTCCTTCTAAGATGAAATCATTTGATATAGTTTGTTCTTTACCATATATAAGATCCAAGGAAACCATTTTTATTATTTTTTTGAATAGTTTATGTTTAAATTTAGAAGTTTTTTATGAAACATGTTTATCATCCAGGGGTTAAACCATGAAAAAAGGCTTGTGAAACCTACATCCTTTAACATGTTATTATATGATCAAATTATTAAAAAAGCTACCACTTTTCCACATATCTTATAAAGATAAAATGTTTATTATACCCATTTCGTTTCTTTAGTTATGATATGATTCTAATAAACCCCATATCTTTCCATGGGTCATTATGTGATAAATATATTTTTTATCTTATGAAAAAACTATGTAAGATTTTAGTATGTGATGGGAGTGAAATATATCTCCATTCAATGCATTGGGAAATGATTTATATCTCATCAAATAATATTGGTAAAAGTATATATGTATGATCCACTGTGCGAAGAATGTATAACCTGGTCCACTATAAAGAAAGGGATACTACTGGGGATCGAAGTGTGTCATGTTTAGGATGTATAGTCAATTATTAATGAACCTGATTACATGTTCATAGTGTTAAAAGTGAACCACATTACATGTTCACAATGTCATTCGTCCACTAGGTTTTATATCCATTTGTTTATGTGTGGACCTAATTAAATTTTCAAAATGATAAAACATATTACATGTTCAAAATATTATAAGTTGGCTTGGTTTAATGTTCAAATATTTATGCGTGGACCTAATTTCATGTTCAGAGTGTTATGAGTGAGCCTTATTATATGTTCTCAATGTTATGCGTGGGACTTGTTGCATGTATATATGTTTATGTGTGGACCTAATTACATGTTCACAATGTTAAGCATGGATCTAGTTTCATATCCTTATGCTTATATAGGGACATAATTTCAATTCCTTAACTTAATGAGTGAAACCATTTCTTTTTACACATGTTCACAATGTTATAATTTGATGTGTAATCCATAAGACTATATCTAATGCCAATAATATTATCTCACAACTCTTGATATTTTATTTCCTTATGATTCTTGTCTTATGAACTTCTAGTCATTATTCCATGACTCATTATTATAATCTCTAACATATTGGGTATGATATTAATATTTTAGTCCCAGGTTATTATACCCTTATTTCCATTTTATGCTTAAAAATCTCCATTATTTTTACCCTTATGGAGCATATGAGATCAACCTTTATTATGTTTCCTTTCTTCGGGTTATGAAGAATGTTTTTAAGTTGGATTACTAATGGGGAATATCATTACAATAGATGGTGTAGATCTTTCAACAAAATAGAATAATCTGTTTCTAATTTTTAAACACCCTAAACTATTACGGTCCTTGGGGATGTACTTTATTAATGTGATGAATATTCATATAAAATAATTTAATGTCAATGTATTTTAATCCTAGGTTTCTATATGAACCGACCAACATTAGGTCACCCCTTTATTAAAAACCATACTATAGATTCAACCATGGAATTAGATTTTTAATCTGAGACACCATTTTATATTTTACACAATTTTCTTGAAAAAAAGTGCTCATGTAATATAAAATGTTTTCAATATTTTTTTAAAATTAATTTTGGACACACTAGACCTCAAAATCATGTGTCATTTAAACACTTGGTTCTAAAAATAATCTTTGATATATTTAAAGGACTTGTAATAAAAAAAATTCTCTACAATTATGATTTACATATTATTAATAGAAACATTTTTAGTTTATGTTAATAATTTCACTACTTTTAGAATTATACATTATAATTCTTAATATTATGTTATAATCTAGTATATTTCACTGTTTATAAATGGAACCATGAAGGAATGAATATCGTATTGATGCACATAATCCACGTAGGGATTTTCCTCCAATTAAATATAATAAATATGGTGTTGGATTTGTAATTGGAGATGAATAAATTATAACTATATTGGGATAGATAACTTGGGTTTTGACCAATAAATATTCACATATATATCGACCTACTAATCCAAAATACGGGGTTAAAATGTTTGTCTATTTCATGGGTTAGAAACATCCATCATTCAAAAAACTAAAAATCCGTTGGTATATGAACAATGGATATATTCCTTAGATATGATATTTTTTTACTTTGGGATGTAATGAAAGGGAGAATATTTTTATTGCAGTTTATTATCTACTGGGGCATGTAGATTGATTATGGTCATTTATTCAAAACACTAAGGATGAGAAGGAAATAAAAAGAAGGGAATGAAATGATTTCAAGTTACTTTTATCAGTATAATATTTCCCTCATGATAAATAATTATATAAGGAGATGAAATTGTTTAATCTATGATAATATAGAGATAAATAAATTCCCTATATGAAGCTGACATTATAATGTTAAAAGGGGATTTTTTAGACTACGTACATAATCTAAAGAGAAAGAGTGATATTTTAATTGATCATATTAAGAGAATCCCTTGAAAGGAACAGGTATCCTATAAATTATCATCAAATGAGGATATAGTATCATGTTCTCTCATGAAAGAGAATCAATTCTCCATGTCTTTTGGATTCGATCGAAATCATGAAAAGTAGAGGGTTTTTTAGCACTCTGGAAAAGGATATGGGACAAAGGGAAAAAATGGAAGGGACTAATTTCAACATACTATGAATTTGGAAAGAGACACCGTGGAACGCGCCTAATGGGAATGTGAATTTTCTTAAAGTGTGGAGATAATTTCCACTAGTCCTATGATTATAAGGGAAATATGGAATTTGACAATGTTCAATGCTTTAGATGTACGGATATGGGACATTATGAAAATGCATTGACCCTAAAATCAAAGGAACATTTACTATAATTTTCTAAGGGAGAAAGGGAAATCTTATTCCTTCCCAACAGCTGAGTTTGATATTCCCAACGATGTGGTGGTAGGAAATTTATTCAACTCCTCAAATTTAAGCAATGATTTATTTGATTTTGGATCACCATATTGTTTTATAACTTCCATATTCTCTAAGAAAATTAGATATTTATCTAGCACAAAAATAAGGTATTTATCAGTCTAGAATCCTTGTGAAATATCACTATAAAAAGGATATATCAATTAGTTCCCATTATGATACATAAAATTTCACTGTTTGATAAATTTATTATAGTACTAACAGTTGATTTTTTTATAAATCTTAGTATGGACTAGATTTCAAAATATAATTCAAAAAAATTCAAGGAGAAGTAAATTTTTATTCATGAAAAAGATGTGGATTTAGTTATCCTTATAGGGGTGACATATTTAAATTAATGTCTAGAACCACACTCAACTGCTCTTCTAAATGAGATTACTTCATAAGGATAGAAGGAACAATATATGGATGAAAAGGGTAATATTAAAATTGAGGATGTACCTATCATGCAGAAATACATTGATCTATTCCCAAAATAATCACTTGAACTCCCACCAAAAAAAGATTGAGTTTTTTATTTAGTTAATCCTTAATTAAAGACCAATTTTAATGTCTCTCTATATAATGGACACTATGGAATTGATTTAATTGAAGAAAAAAGTAGGGTATTTGTGTAATAATGGATTAATACACCCGATCATTTCACTGTGAGGATCCATTGTTGATTTCATTAAGAAAAAAGATGGATCTCTGAGACTATGCATTGATTACAAAGAAATAAATGTTATTATGACAATGATAAAGTATCCTCTAAAAAATATTTATTACTCATTCGATCAACTTCATGGAGCTCAATATTTTTAAAATATTTTCCTTCATTTTTGGATATCATCAATTGTTAGTAAATAAGTAATATATTACAATTATAGCATTTCAAATGTGGTATGGAAATTGAGAGTTTACAGTAATGCCATTTGAATTAACTAGTGCACCCTTTGTTTTCATGGATCTAATGAATAGGTTACTCGTTGTATATCATGATGATTTTTTGTGGTATGTTTTAATTATATCATGGTTACTCTAAGAGATATGAGTGAATGAGAACCACTTTTCAATAATTCTTGAGACTCATAAATGAAAATATTTATACAATAAATTCAAAAAGTATGAATTATATCATTAAAATGTTTCTTTTCATGGATATATTATTTCATAATATCAAATATCATTTGATCCTATGAAGGAAAAAGAAGTCTAGGAATTTTCTACACCAATGAACATAACTGAGGTTTGTTGTGTCAATGATTTGGAAGGTTACTATTGATGATTCTGTAAATACCCAGATGTTCCTCGGAAATTTTTTTCTTAAATACTTAGGAATTTTACGAGTCCACATTTTCTAAGGGCGAGCGATTCCGAGGCCCAGAGTTCCCGGAATGATCCATCGAAGTTTTGTTAAGCTTAAATTAACTCGTGTATGAATTTTTCCTGAAAAAGTAGAATAACTCTTAAACAGTTACTCAGATCAAAAATCTGAGGCAACCGTTGAACTCAGGATGGCAGGTTTAACCTAGGCGTGACTTATGTTTAGTCGGCATAGGCCTCCTGTGAGAAAACCCGAAAATGGCATAACCATAAATAAAATAATTAAATAATGTTATTTTATTTTCCATATGCTTATAACTCTCAAATGGTATCTCGGATTAAAAATCTGAGACCATCACTAAACTCGTGAGTGGAGGCTTTCTTTAAGAAGATACTAACTTGGGTCGGTAAGGGCCACCAGAGAAGGTTAGTTTTTGGATGCAAATAAAATAATTAAGTGACATTTATTTTATTGTAAAATTCATAACTTTTAAACTGTAACTTAGATTGGAAATATGAGGGTACCATTGGGTTCATTGGTGTGTGATACACCTAGGAAGAGCCTAACCTCGAGCAGCGCGGGTTGAGGGTGGATGATAATAATTTTCTGAACTTTTTTTCGGGTACGTATCTTAAACGTGTGAGCGGCATTTTATAACTTTTGAACCAGTGCTGGGAATTGAAATCTGAGGGCACTGTTGAACTCGCAACATCAGTTATTTCTTAGTGAGACCTTCACCATAGTTGTGTTCTAATGAGAATGGAAGTTAGTTTTTCACTTTTCTTTGTGGAAGAATAAAAATAAAAAATTTCATCACTTATTAATTTTTATCCTTTAATTTCGAATTTCAGAGGTGGGAACCATATGTGGTAGGTAGAGAATTTATGGTTAAGCATTAAATGCCCGGTTACAAAATTATGTATCCACCCAACCCTTATACATCACCCTAATTAATTAAGCCAACACAAATTAATTAATTAACTAGTTAAACTCTTGGTTTTCCCCTTTAATGTTCCAACCATATAACATAGTTTATAATTTTGGAACCACATCTCTCACGGGAAGGGGATTGGAGGATTGGAGGGGGTGACTTTGGAGAAATACATCCTCTCAACGAAGAACGCTTGTCTCCCCTGAGGAACGACGATGCCATATTCTCCCTCTCCAATCAGGGAAAGAAAGGGAAGATGCCACCTGCGAAGAATGTCACCAATGACGATGTCATCACCTCTTGATGTCAACGGAATGACGTCGTCCTCCCGCTACTCCATTAAGCGATCCCCGATTACAAGGTTGGGGTTTGTTTGGAATAAATTAAATCCTCATTCCTTGTTATTTAATATGGTTTGATGATGGCCACTTGTTATCACCCAATGCAGAGGGTGCGGGCCGAACAAACACGGCCCGAAGTCCCTCCATTGGTTCTTGTTTGGTTGAATACTGAGGCGGACCGCGGGAGAAGCTGGCGGCGCAAGGGCCGCTAGACTAGAAGAAGGGCACGACGTCGTTTGGCCACTAAAGGAAAAGTCACAGCCAGGAAGGTCGCGGCGGAGCCGGAAGGGCGCAGTGTCGTCGCACCGCGCCGGTGAAGAACCACGACCAGGAGGGTCATGGAATACGGAAGAGGCATGGAGCCGTCGCGCGACACTGGAGGAAGGGGGTCATGGCCATGCGGGCCACGGCGGATGAAGACGACGCGACACCGTTGTGCCACGCTGGAGAAGACCCGCGGCCAAAGGTTGCGGGGGACGGAGTGCGGCCGGCTAAGCCCACCGCCGGCGGCTCCGCACAAGGCGGAACCCGAAGGGTCCTGCGGTTTCTTCGAACGCCGAAGGGCGCACCCCACCCTTCGCCCCCACCCCCCCCCCCCCCCCCCGTAGCGTGGTCGGCCGCGGCCGGCCCACCCCTTCTGGCCTGGCAGCACCTTCTGGTCGGGCCAACCACTTGGTTCGGGTCACACCCACGGACCGGGTCAGACCTCGGTTCAAACCGGGTTGGTCCGGGTCCATCCGACTGGGTCGGACTAGACCCCAACACGCTACGACCTTTTACCCCTTTTAGTATGCATCTTGGTTACGGGTGTCCGAATGAGGAACCATCTGTGACGATGGAATTATTAGAGAGACATGATTCTTTTGGCATACTCCACTTGAGGTTCGGACCCAGTTGGGGTACGGTTGGGTTGGTTTGAGCCTAAAAACCAACCGGACCCCTGGAACGGAAATTCCAATAACTCACAGACCGGGTGTCCGATTGACGCGCCGTCTGTCGCGTTGGGTTCCTTATGAAGAGAAGGAACTAAGGGATACATCAACACGAGACTTCATGGTAGTTAATGTATCAACACATGGCTCGAGGAGTGTACCCTCCCAGAATCGAGCGTACTGTGTGCGGGAACCCTAAGGCTAGCTACGGCTGCGATGGCATGATCCTTCGTGGGTTCGACAGCGATGATACAGTACCAGGATCCTCAGTGGGTTCGACAGTGATGACTTCTATACGGGGATCCTCCGTGGGTTCAACAGCGGTGACTTCTGTATCGGCATCCTCCATGGGTTCAATAATGATGACTTCTGTACCAGGATCCTATGTGGGTTCGACAACGCTGTTATTGTTCCAGGATCCTATGTGGGTTCGACAAAAGAGATGATTTAGAGGATACAACTTATCATATGTACCCCTATTCATGTGTTGTATACCTGTGTGAGTTGATCCTTGTCTTTCAATCACTATCATCGAGGGGATTTACTTAATTCCTTTGTGGAATGGGTTGTGCTTGGGATCGAGTGTTGGAGTTGGACTATGTTTGGAAACTTAGGTATATGTTTGGGCATATAAATATGTAGTGATGGTTGATACTTCTTGATTGTATCTAACTATTGGGGTTTACCCTTAGTGTATTCTGGTAGACCTTCAGGGGTCTCGGGGTCCCCTACTGAGTATTGTTATACTCACCCCTGCACGGGCTTCGCCCGAACCTTGTTGTGTTCTGTGCAAACGACAGACATCAGTGATCGAGGATGAGGGTGATGGACGGAAGGCTCCTCGGAGCTATAATAGATGGGATGTACCTCAGGGACGAGTTGTTCGAGTTCTGTACCTACCCTTCAGGTAGGATTCCCTGGTGGACGATCTAGGAGCTGTTTTCCCTTTTTACTAGTACATGTTCTTTTTGTTCAGTTGGGTTTGTATACTGGGCCTTTTACTTTAAACTCTACCTTTGTATTCAGTTTTTCTTAGTGTGTTGCTTCCAGTTGTGTACTCTTATTGTGTTTGATTTCTTTTAATAAAGGAAATGCCTTCTTAGCTTAGGGAATTATGTCGTTGGTGCTAGTCACCATCCCCTGGCCTATGGAAGGTGGGCTTGGGGTAGTCACGACACGGGTCCTGAGGACGGGTCGTGACAAATTGGTATCAGAGGAGTCGGTTCTACCATATAACATAAGACTCTAATATATCTTACTGTGAAGAAATAGTGTTAAGAGTAATGAGTGTGGTTTTTAGTCCAGGGAGTCCAGTGTTGGTATGACGACCGATGTATCCATACACTAGGACCATAAATTCTGATTTCGGACTCAGTGCACAAAAACACTGATTGAGAGTGTGTTTTCAAGAGTCTTCTTTGTGAACACTTTGAGTAATCTTACCAGGTAAAACTTATTGACTATGGTGCACCTACTCCTTATCAGGATGTCACTGTGTAGACAACCAGCAAGGGTTTCTGAGTTTTTTATGAGATGGTAGCCCACTGAGTGACGAGGCTCTGGTGCAGGGCCCTCTTACTATGTTGGCACCTTTGGGTGATGTACCAGCAACACCACCACCTGTTGGGAAGCAGATTCCACCATCCGCATTGGAGGACGGTGCACGTCGACTAAGCGCGTTGCATGAGTTCCAGCGGTAAAGGCCTCTGAGGATACGAGGCGAGATAGATTCCTAGGCCGCAGAGGACTAGATGGAGGCGATTACTAGAGTTTTCCTCCTAGTTGAGACACTATTAGAGAATATGTTGATCTTAGATAGTAATATTTTTTAGTGAGTGACCATGAGGATGGTCCGTATAGTGATGAGGTTTCAGTACTTGGAAAGTTTTCCAAGATGGTACATTCGGGCAGTGTGCCAACTATATCACTGCTCATTGGCCAGCAGACAGTATCGGTGGTACTAGTAGAAGACACTTGTAGGCTTAATGCCTTACATGTCTTTCGGCATTAGATATCCCTCAAGTTCCAAGTCATTCCCAACCCACAGGTGGCTGAGGAATGTCTTGAGGAGGTGGCTGAGGGTTTACTAGAGCTTATACAGTTTTGGCAAGACGACATGTCAATAGTTGAGTATTAATCGAGGCATACCGACCATTCCTGGTACTCGATGAATATGGTGAGAATAGTGTTTTAGAGCTCAGACCTCTGAGAGAGGTGCGTTTAAGGACATCTGAGACAACACTTCTTCCTCTATGCATTCCTACATACATTAGGTTTCTAGAGAGAACCTTTGTGATTGAATGTTATTTGGCTATGTAGATACAGCCAGTGAATGTTAGCAATGAGAAGCTGCGAACGGGCGCCAATCTCAGAGACATGGGAATGTGAGATGGTTCAGGAAGAGGAAGTGTCTAGGACAGGTGAATCTGCAGGGTAGCAGACGTGGAAGTAGAGCTAGGAGAGAAGCATAAGGTAGTGAACATTTTGACATGTTGCAACCACCCTCCTTTGTAGTCCCCGCTAGGCTCAGGGAGCATGAGGGATAGGGAAGAGAGTAGCTACATGGAGTCAAGGAGTGTGACCCAAGGGCTCAAAAAATGAGTTGAGGTACAGTCTGTGTCTTCTACTAGCCGTTGTATCAAAAGACATAGGTATCAGTCATTCCTTCCTTCCACGAATCTTATCAGAGACCAAGAAGTTCCGGTTAAACCGTTGAATTGACCCTCATGTATGGAGATACCTTTGGGAGGAGACTCGATAATCACACATACGCCGACGGTTTGATATGACCATTGAGGCGAGAGTTTTGGTTGGAACCTCTTTGTGGAAGTGTCGAGGCCTTATGACATTAGTTTGGGTATGGACTGGGCAACCACAGTTCATACACAGATTGACTGTATTAGGCAACAATTTTGTGGTTTATCTACAATCTTGGGATGGGGTTTTCCTTGGTCGGTGAAAAGGAAAACCCAAGATAAACATGATGGAATCATGCATAAGAGGGTGAATTCGATCACTCATGAGTTAGCCAGACTTACCTTTGTGCCAGACTTCTCCAGAGTTTCAGCACCACTATCAGCTTGACGAAGAAGGGGAAACCCTTCGTATGGTCAGAGAGATGCTAACAGAGATTTCACAAGATGAGGTAGAGGTTGAATAGTGTGCCCATCTTGAGGCTACTAGGGGAGGGAGTTGGGTACGTAGTCTACAACGATGCATTAGGGACCAGACTCGGGTGTGTCCTGATGCAGGAGTGAGAAGTGATCACATATGGTTCTTGGTAGTTGAGACAACATGAGTAGAACTACGCTACCCCTAACCTGGTGTTAGCATCAGTGGTCTTCGCCTTGAATATGTGGTGACACTATCTTATGGGTGAACATTTTACTGTATACTTAGATCACAAGAGTCTCAGGTATATCTTCTCTCTTGAGGACTTGAACCTGAGACAACGACATTGGCTTGAGTTCCTTCAGGACTATGAATTCGAGATATTCTATACTCCTGGGCAGCGGAATGTTGTGGCAGATGCACTCTGTTATAGATCTGGTATACAGCTTCTTGGAAAGGCTATAGAGAATTTGGATGCTTTACAGATATCCTTTGTGGATAGAGATGGAGCAGCCTTCCTTCAGTCTCTTACAGTCACTCCCCCACTTTTTCAGCGAGTCAGTGAGGCGCAGTGTGGGGACGCTGACTGTGAGACACGACATGCTCAGATATCCATAGGACAGAAACCTGATGGATATTCTGAAGTTGGGGAGTACATCATCCTCTTCAGAGAACGTACTATGGTGCCAATGTCACTCCAGGAGTAATTGTTGAGGGAATTTCACACATCCCCTTTAGTGGTACATCCAGGAGTGGTAAAGATGTACTAGGACCTTCGACGACAGCACTGGTGGCCATGTATAAAGAAGGCCGTAGCAGAGTTTGTCTCTCGATTCCACCACTTGTCAATATGTGAAGGTGGAGCATCAGGTACCACCAGGCTTGGTTCAGCCTTTAGAGGTCCCAAAGTGGAAGAGGGATGAGATATCCAAGGTCTTCGTGACGGGTCTTCCACGTATGTCTAGGGGACATGACTCTATTTGGGTGATCGACGACCAACTTACCAAGTCGAACAACATCCTACTGACCAGTGATGGTATGAGCTACCATAGAGAAGGTGCAGGTCACCCAGGAGTAGATGAAGACTATGCAGAGCAGACAAAAGTCATTTTCTAATAGGATACGGAGACCTCTAGAGTTCGAGGATGGCGACCACGTCTTTTTACGGGTCTCACCTCGACGAGGTATATGGAGATTTTCCCGAGGCGGAAAGTTATCTCCATGATTCATCAGACTTTTCCAGGTCCTTAGTAGGGTAGGCGAAGTGTCTTACCGCTTGGCTCTTCCACCTCACTTTCTCCGTGTGCACGATGTCTTTCATGTATCTCAGCTGAGGAGATACGTGCACGACCCATCCCACATCATCTACCATGGGGTGTTGGACATCGATGACTGGGCGACTTTCATGGGGGGTTCTAGTAGATAGTAATGAACGATAGGATTGGGTCCTACGTGGATGGTAGATACCACTGGTGCGTGTTCACTGGCAGTACGGGAACATCCAAGAGAACACATGGGAGCGGGAAGCTCAGATGCATTCTCAGTACCATATTATGTTCCCTTAGTTTGAGTTATAGATTATGGGGACAAAAATCCCTGAGGTGGGGTGAATTTAAAGACCTATAAATTCCGTGGAACATTTTTTCATAAATACTTGGAAATTTTACGAGTTCGCATTTTCTGACGGTGCGTGATTCTGAGGCCCGGAGTGCCCGGAATGATCTGTTGATGTTTTTTTAAGCTTAAATTAACAAGTGTATGCAGTTTTATTGAAAAAGTAGAATAACTCTTAGAAGTTTACTCAAAATTGAAATCTGAGGCCACAGTTGCGCTCAGGATGGCGGTTATACCCTAGGCGTTACTTAAGTTTAGTCGGTGCGGGCCTCCTATGAGAAAACCAGAAAATGGAAAAACCGTAAATAAAATAATTAAATAAAGTTATTATATTTTTAGAATGCTTATAACTCACAAACGGTAGGTCGGATTAAAAATTTAAGACCATAAATGAACTCCTGAGGGTATGATTTCTTTAAGAAGATACTAACTTGGGACGGCAAGGGCCACCAGAGAAAGTTAGTTTTTGGCCGCAAATAAAATAATTATGTTATAGTTATTTTATTGTAAAATTCATAACTTTTAAATGGTAACTCATATTGGAAATATGAGGGTACCATTGGGTTCTTTGAGGCGTGATACACCTTGGTAGAGCCTAACCTTGACTGGCGTGGGTCAAAGGTGGATCATATTAATTTTCCGATCATTTGTTTTAGGTACGTTCAGTAAACGTGCGAGCGGAATTTTATAACTTTTGAATCGGTGCTTGGAATTGAAATCTGAGGGCACCGTTGAAATTGTAGCGTCGATGATTTCTTAGTGAGACCTTCACCGCAGTTTTTTTCTAACAAGAATGGAAGTTATATTTTCACTTTTTTTCATGGAAGAATAAAAATAAAATATTTCAACACTTATTTATTTTTATCCTTTCATTTATAATTTCAGAGGTGGGAACCATATGAGGAGGGTCAGGCATTTATGGCTAAGCATTAAATTCCTAGTTACAAAATTATTTAACCACCTGAACCTTAGACCTCGCCAAAATTAATTAATCCAACACAACGTAATTAATTAACTAGTTAAACTCTTGGTTTTCTCCTTTAATGTGCCATCCTTAAAACTTAGTTTATAATTTTGGCACCACATCTCTCACGGGATGGGGATTGGAGGATTGGAGGGGACCCTTGGGAAAAATACATCCTCTCAACGAAGAATGTCTTTCTCCACCGAGGAACGATGATGCCTTCTTCTCCCTCTATAACCGGGGGAAAAAGGGAAGTCGCTGCCAGCGAAGAACGTCGCCAACGATGACGTCATCTCCTCCCGACATCAATGAAACGATGTCATCTTCCCGCAACTCCGTCAAGATATCACCGATTACAAGGTAGGGGTTTGTTTGGATTAAGATAAATCATCGTTCCTCGTTATTTAATATGGTTCAATGACAGAAAATTGTTATCACCTAATGCAGAGGGTGCGGGCCGAACAAACACGGCCTGACGTCCCTCCATTGGTTCTTTTTTGGTTGACGACAGAAGTGGACCGCTGGAGAAGCTGGCGGCATGAGAGCTGCCGGACTGCCAGAAGGGTGCGGCGTCGTCGCGCCATGCAAAGAAAAGCCATGGCTAGGTTGGCTGCGGTAGAGCCAGAAGGGCGTGGTGTCGTCGCACCACGCCAGTGAAGAACCGCATCCAGGAGGGACACGACGGATAGAATAGATGTGGCGTTATCGCATCGTACCGGAAGAAGGGGTTCGCGGCCATGTGGGCCACGGCGGATGAAGACGGAGCGCCACTATCACGCCGCGCTGGAGAAGACCCGCAGCTAAAGGCCGTGGCAGAAAGAGGGCGGCTAGTTGAGTCGGCCTCTGGCGGAGCCCCACAAGGCAGGACCCAAAGGGTCCCGCAGTTTCTTCAGAAGCCGGGGGGCGCAGCACCCTCCCCCCCCCCCCCCCTGCGGCGTGGCTCGCCGGGAGCCATGGCCAGCCGGCCAGCGGCCTTCTTGGCCAGGTCATCCGGCCAACCAGGCCACCCTTAGGCAGGGCAGCACCTTCATGTCGGGTCTCGCCTTCAAGCCAGGGCACACCTTCGGGTCGGGCCAACCACTCGGGTTGGGCCGCACCCGTGGACCGGGTCGGTCCGACTGGGTCGGACCGGACCCGGACCTACTACGGCCTTTTACACTTTTTAGCCCGCATCTTGGGCTAAGGGTGTCCAAACGACAAACCATCTATGTGAGAGAACCCTAGGGATAGCAACGATTGAGATGTCATGATCCTCCATGGGATCTACAGCGACGATACTATACCAGGATCCTCTGTGGGTTAGATATAGATGAATTATGTACTGGGATCCCTTCTGGGTTCGACATTGGTGACTTCTCTACTGGGATCCTCCATGGGTTCGACAGTGATGACTTCTGTTCCAGGATCCTACGTGGGTTCGACAGCGCTATTATTGTTCCCAGATCCTATGTGTGTTCGAAAGAGGAGATGATTTAGAGGATAAATATAATCATCTATACCCCTCTTCATGTGTTGTATAACTGTGTGAGATGAGTCTTGTCTTTCAATCACTATCATCGAGGGTATTGACTTTACTTCCTTTGCGGAATGGGTTGTGCTTGGGATCGAGTGTTGTAGCCTAACTATGTTTGTTAACTTAGGTATATGTATGGGCATATACCTAAGTAGGGATGGCTGATACTTAATGATTGTATATTTCTACTGTGGTTTATCCTTAGTGGATTCTGGGAGACCTTCAGGGGTCTCAGGGTCCCCTATTGAGTATTGTTATACTCACCCTTGCACGGGCTTCGCCCGCACCTTGTTGTGTTCTATGCAGACGACGGACATTAGTGATCGAGGCTGAGGCTGACGGAAGGAAGGCTGCTCTAAGCTGGACTAGACGGGACGTACCTCAGGGACGAGTTGTTCGAGTTCTGTACCTACCCTTTAGGTAGGATTCCCTATTAGAATATCGATGAGCTATTTTCCCTTTTTACTTTTACTTGTTCTTGTTGTTCAGTTGGGTTTGTATACTGGCCCTTTTACTTTCAGCACTACCTTTGTATTCAGTTTTACTTAGTGTATTGCTTCTAGTTGTGTACTCTGATTGTGTGTGATTTCTTTTAATAAAGGCAATTCCTTCCCAGCTTAGGGAATTATGCCTTTGGTGCTAGTCACCAGCCCCTGGCCTATGGAAGGTGGGATTAGGGTAGTCACGACACGGGTCCTGAGGATGGGTCAGGACAAATTCATTCAAAAAAATCCAAATTGGATAACCCATTAATCAATATTACTCATAAAAGATTTAAGGTTATATGGAAATGTTATGCGATGAATGTTTTAATGAATTAAATATGTGATTAGTGAATTGTTATATTTTGACTCTAACATCTGGAAATGATGGTTTTGTGATATATAGTGATGCATCAAATAAGGTAATTGGCAGTTTCCATATAAAAAATGATAAGGGTTTCACCTATACATCTTGAAAATCAATGATTCATAAAAATAATTATCCCACTCAAGATCTTGAGTTATCATCCATAATTATTAGTTTTAAGATATGGAGACACTATCTTTATGTTCAAATATGTGTCATATACACTAACTAGAAAAGGAAAACATAAAAACTTTCATAGAAAGAGCTCAATATGAGACAAAGATGATGGCTTGAGTTGCTTAAGAATTTTTATTTCTCAATACACTACCATCCAAGGAATTTATATAAGGTAGATGATGCATTTTTTATTAAGGATCAGGGTGTTATGTCCAAAATTATGATTGATAGGGATCTTATGTTCATTGATTTTTTAAGGATGGATTTTGGAATTATTTATAAATGGGAATAATAACCCCTTTTTCAAAATATTTCCAAACCAAATTTATTGTAATGGACAAAACGTCCTTAGTCTGAGGATCAAAATTTTATGAAGAAAATTATAGTTGTAAATTATGGTAAATTGGAAGACTTTGTATATAAATATTGTGTTCTAAAATTTGGAAACATACTATCGGTTCAATTTAAACTTTATTTGAGAAAGGAATTGTTGGATGATGCTCGTAGAGTAAATTTATCTCTACACCCTGAAAGTACAAAGAAGTATAGATATTTTAAGGAACATTTTAGTGGGATTATATAAAGAGAGAGAATGTTATCTATGTCTCAAGATGAATAGTTTTTCAATATAAGAAGGCTGATAGATATAATCCTATAAGAGTCATGAAACCTATGGTTACTCCTACATGTAAATAAGAATACAATACTATGGATTTTTACACCATATTACCAATGACCCATATAAGGAATGATGTGATATGGGTTATTGTTGATCAATATTCCAAATCTACATATTGTATCTCAATATGAAAATATTTTTCTCTATTATTCCTTGAATAACTCTATATTATTGGTGTTATAAGACATAATAGAACACCTATTTCAATTGTGGGTAATAATGATCCCCAATTTACATAAAAATTATAGAAAATCCTTCACATGTCTCACGTTACTGAGCTTTATTTGAGAAATTATTATCATCGTAGAAATGATGGGTTATCATAAAGGGATAAGTAAAAATTATAAGACTTGTTAAGGTCATGATCCCTTGGTTTCATGTCGTGTGGGATTAATATTTACCTTTATTAGAGTTTTCCTATATTAATATCTTCTATTTCAGTATTCAAATGGAATTGTATGAAGTAATATATTAAAAGTGATCTCATACTCTTAATTTTTGGAATGAAGTTGTAGAAATGTAGCTTGTGGGCCCAAAACATTTATAGGATACAATTGCAAGGTTAAGGACTATTCAAACCCATATCAAAGAGGATCAAAGAAGGAAAAAATTGATATGTCGATAACTAAAGGATTGGTTTGGAATTTCAAGGGGGATATCTTATTTTCTTAAATTTATATCCATATACGGGTTTTATAATATTCGATAAGAAAGGAAAACTGAGCCATGTGTACATTAGACCTTTCGAAATCCAACAAATAATTGGAGTTGTGTCATATTATTTTGAAATGCCACCTATCATTTCTAAATTACAAGATGTGTTTCTTGTATCTTTGTTAAGGAAATACATTTCAGATCCAATGCATGTTCTCTGTTTAAAACAAATGGAATTGGGAATTTATTTATAAAAATATAAAGATTCTTATTATGAGGATACTATTAATATTCTTAACACAGTATAACAAGTTTTGAGGAATTAGATGACTCATCTATTAAAGGTACATTGGAAAAATCACAAGATAGAAGAAGTGATGCAGGAACCTACAGAGATTGTGATGATGAAAAACCTAAATATATTCTTGAGTTAACAATATATAAATTTATAGGATGATTTTTTTTGAATGATGGAATAATTTAACACCACAAGATCTTATATTATTTCTATTTTTAAAATAAATTTTATCTCTTCGAAATCTTACACAACATACAACAAATAGTCCAAAAAATTGGGATATATTATTAAGTGACTATTATAAATAAAAAAATGAAAATTGAGGGTATTTATAATAAAAACTAAAATTTTAAAATTATATTTTATATCAAATTTATAAAATAAAATTTTTTTATCAATAAAAATAAAAAAAATCAAAGAAAAAGAAATATTTTTCTGAGAAAATATGTTTTTTCTCATTATATATTTATATCATAATAAACATAATTATTCAATATTGGTGGATTATTTTAATGAAAATAAAATATAATATATTCAATCCAGTTAAAATAGTGATTTCACTAGTTATTGGATAAGATAATGTAAATTTTTATATTTAAAAACTGTATTTTTCTTGAAAGTGATTTTCATCACATTTTATGAACATAATTTAAAATTAATTTATTGCTTTTAAAAATATTTAATTTGATAAAATTTATTCCATATTTTGAATCATGAGTCTCATTTTTATTAAATATGTATATTTTATTTTTAGGCATTATGAATAGTAACTTCAGTAAACTTTACCACCACAATAATGGGTAAGTCAGGTTAATATAGGTTAAATCTAAGTAATAAGACCATAATTTTTACATCATAATTATTATTAGATGAATTTAATTATATTCTTCTCACATTAAGATTTAAATTAACTTTTTGATGGACACTTTTCCTTGAAAATGACCCGTATAATATTTAATGCAATTAATGTTAAAAAATGTCACTCTCTTAGTTTTAAATATATATTATATGTCCCCATAGAGAAAAATAAAGATATTAATGAACCTAAATTTATATTTTATTATTGATGAAATTAATATTAGGATATAAATTATTTAAAAATTAATAAATTATATAAGTACATTAAATTCTTGTGCAATGCTAATATGATATTTATTTAATTAAGAGAAAAATAAAATAAATGGCATTAAAAATATTTAATGTGAAATATTTTGAATGAGTTAAAGTGGAGCACATATATTATATATCTATGTGACATATTATTTAGTTTTTGAAAAATTACATTCTAATTTCCCATATTTCTTGATGTAATTGATATAAAATTAAATCAATTATGTCAAAATTGACATTAATGATAACTTATAAAAATAATATTTCATTAAATTATTAAAAAATAATTAAAATATATAAATAAAAAATGGGTAGGATATGTTCTAAAATATAATAAGTTTTCCATTTATTATTTAATATTTAACTTTTATGTAAAATTATAACCCATTAAGTGTTAATAATACGTTACCACATTTAATGTTAAAATATGTTAACTAATTTGATAAATCAATATATAAGGTTTGAACAACCACACTAACCTATACAAATTTTATTTTTTTGACAATATTTAAACCATATAGTACCTTATTTTAGAATAACAAAACATTTTTAGGCATTTGGGAATGATAATGACATTATTATAATTTGATATTTTATGAAATTATAAAACCGTACATAACATAAATTATAAAAGGAAACTCATTCCTTTATTTCATTACACAAAATTGAGAAACCTATCATGTCCAAAAAACCCACTGATATATTAAACATAATAATCCTTTTTTTAGTTTTTTTCTTAAAATACCAACCTTGTGTTCCTTAACAAAGGATCTAAAGTAGGTCTCCTAAAGAAGAGATAATTGTCTTTCCTGAACTATTTCAATTTATTCCTTATTATACCTCTTATAAATATATTTAATTTATAATAAAATGATAATATAATTATAATAAAATACATAATTTTTAATATTATTATTGTTGAACCATCTTTACCCACCCACTTTTATGTTAAATGAAAATTTGACGTATCATTCTTCCGTATGAACGACTTACCGTCTCCAAATAGTGAAAAAATTAATCTTTCATTACCATATTTTATGTATTGGAATTATGATGGTTTTAATGTTTATATATTATATTTAAAACAAAAATATATAATTCTATAATTATAATTTCATTTATAACTTCTTACCTTCCAAACCATTGGGAAACGATAATGGCGCTTGTGCATACATGAGGACTACCACCTCCATGAAGTGATGTGATTCACTTATCATTTCTATTTTACCTGAATGATAATAAGAATGTATTTTATCAATAAATATGACATGAATGATATTCTAATTATTATTTAATGTATAATTATAATTTTTCATTCTTTGTTGCCATCTTTTAGAATGTGGAAATAGTGTTCATTCATAAGTACAGCCTACCATCTCCATGAACAGTATAATTCATTTTTTCTAACTTTTATGGACTAATATAAATAAATATATAGTGAATATAAGTTATACTTATATAATAATTAATATTTTGGATATGATTAAACCATAATCAAAGTACAAGGTTTGGAACTATCAAACCAAAGCATACATGAAAAACAATGTGATTACAGACTAGATCAATGATTTTAACTAAGATTTGATCATAAATGGGTGACAAAATATTAGATATTGTATGATTCATATGATTATTGTTCTATAAAATACATATAATAAATATATATTTATTATATTGGAGGTCTGGACACATTTTAATGAATTAAAACCTCGGCTAAGGGTTTATTTCACAATCTCGGCATTTTTTCGTGTTGTTTATTTTTAAGTCTCTACTAAGGAAATATTTTGTCTTCCATATCCCGATATTACTTAAATTTTTTAAATAATATTTCTACTAATTTCCAATTATTCATTAGTAACATTTTTACCCATTTTTTACTTTTAAAAAAATGGTTTGAAAGGAATATTCTTATCATTTTTCTAAATGAGGTACTTTTTATCTTTTTACAACTATATGAAGGGGATGATTATTTACTTATCAAACATGAATGGTTTTAACAAGCATCATGATTAATTATTTATTTTAATCATAAATTAAAATTTAACATGTATAATTTCAATTTAAATAGATTCTTAAATATGTGTGAAAATTTTAGATTAAAAAAAACATTTTCAATGTTAAAAGGTTATTTTTCTAAATAATGTTTTAATGACATTTTTATGGTATCTCTTTTAACCAATGATAAAAAAATCCTTATTTTACATATTTAATTATTTGAATATGTTGTCATGATATTGTATTTATTATTTATATGGATGTTTTATGATCATATTTATTGGGGATGTACTATTTTGATACCATTCTCTATATTACTCTGGATGGTTTATAGTTATGTTTATTGATTGGGGTAACTTTTAACATTATTTATACTATTTTGTTCAATAAAAATATTTATATTGATTATGTTTCACCCCTCTAATATGATTCATTTGTTGGATTTAGTTTTTAATGGGATTTCCCCACTATAGCCCCTCAATGCATCAGTAAAACTCATTGGACAAACTAGTTTTTGTATTAGATGAGGCCTTTCACATTTATGTAATATATATTGGAATGATAAAATAATGTTATTTTTATGATGTATATAATTATGAATTTTTTCATTATGATATTATTTATTTTAGTTCTATTTTATTATTTGATTAGTTGTGATATCTGCGGATATGTTTCAAGATCATGTCATTATTTATATGGAATTATGTTTTCATCATTCATTACTTCTATATTATTATTCATTCTTATATTATTTATTTAAAGGAATGTGTTGTTGAATATTTACCTTTCATATTTTTAGTACTTATTTATTAATTTTATCTTCCTCTATACCCATACCCCTACTGAGCATCAGATCTCTCCCCTTTCTTAAGTTTGTTTCTCCCCATTATTCTATGAAGTTTATTATGATTGATTTTTGAGGATATAAAAAAGGGAATAATGTTGTACTCAAAGAATATTCTTTGTTATGTTATGTTTTCAATTTTCATGTAATATTTAACTATGTACCTAGTTTTTACAAGACTACTAAATAGTTCATTTTTTTGGTATGTGATTACTTGTAACTAATTCCAATGTAATAAAGTTACCACTAACTTAGGGATGTTATGTTCGGGGTCTTTTCATGTCATGTAAGTAAGAAATATATGACAAGGACCATATAGAGTGCAATTCATGTGCCACTCGATTGAAAATACACCTTGTGTAAGGGATAAGGGTACACATAATGATTCATTTGGTTCAGGTGTTAAATTCCAATCCAAATATATAACTGACTAAAAGGATATAAATATGTTCTCTATCTATACACATCATGTACTAATTAATTTTAAATTTCAATCGATATGAATATATGGAACTATTTGGATGGAAAAGTAAGATGAAATAAATAATTAATTGATATGATAATTAATTTACTAATTCATGAATATTATCTTTATAAATAATTAAATGAAATAAATGATATCCAGTTTTGAATGTGTAACCTGGTGTATGTATGGATGATCATAATCTTGAAATTCTTACGTATGTGTTAGGTTTCTATTTAATTTATTTTTTATTATATTTAATTTTTGTTAATATTATTATCAAAATAAATATAATGATTTTCAAACCATCCCTTCCTTATTATTATATATGGGCATGAATGTCCACAATATCTTTAATATAAACCCAAACTCCTTTCCCCCCTCACCTATGTGTGAGTAAATAATATGTAATGAAAGGATATCCAAAGAGATTAGAGATGATTGAAGATGGATTTGAGGTGAATCCTACCAAATATATGTATATTTTAAAGGCATAATGATATAAATCAATCCATTCCCATAGAAAAAAATATTTTCTCTAGGTTTAAGGGTTGGTTTATTATCTGATTGATAAATCAATTGGTTGTAAAATCTCATTATCATACCTTATATTTATTTCCATTTTTCCAGTTCATGATAAATTTTTCATTTATCATATTCATATTTATTAAATGTTTCTAGAGCTGGAAAAAATTTCTAGAAGATTCAATAAATGATTCCATACATGATCTCATGGGGTAGTTCATTTTACCCGCTACGATTTTACAGATCGTAGAGCCCAAACAATGTTTCAGATTAGACGTAATGGTCATTTGAAGTTAGGCTGGAAAAATGTTTTGTGAATCCCCTTCGCGATATTCAGAGATCCCTACGTGATTGTATCTCCTCTGAGGAATCCCTTTTCTTTCGCAATCCACCATGAATATATGTTCTCCACATCGTCACCTTTCCTTTGTGATCTATTATGAATGTATCTACTCTACTACATCAGTTTTCGTTCATGATCTATTCCGAATGTATCTCTTTTGTGGATCCCCTTTTCCTTCACGAATCTTCCATGGATATATCTTCCAAAAGCCATCAATACTCTTTCATGGAATGCGGATTTTTATTATTGTTAATCCCCACAAATTCCATCAATCTCTTCTACTTATAAATAGACGCCCACCCCCCCCCCAAATAAGATGGTTGTGCCGCCCTTTTGGTAGATGATATCCCTTTTCTTGGTGCTCGAGAGCATCATGAGTGGATGCCATTCGTGAAGGAGGGATTCCCTTTGGGTTTCTCAAGGCTCCACGAAGCATTAATTATTTAAATAGAACTCTCAAGAAAATAGCTATTTTCCAAGGTGAATCCATGTTCCCCTAAAGTCCTTCCTTCACAAAGCACCCTTTCTTCATGATGAACCCTTCATTTGTGAGGCTACTTCCATCACCAAACACCCTTCATTTGGAAAGCCACATCCTTCATGAGACCTGAAGCTCCATGAACCCCTTTCCTTTGTGAATCCCTATCCTTCGTGAAGCACCTTCCTTCGTACCCACCGGTCTATACAGTGAGGGTTGCGCCCCTGCACTCCCACTTAGGATCATTATTGGGTTGCAACCCTGGCCATATGGGCTAGTCCTTTCGCTATGATCATTAACCCCCATGAAAAATGGACAATCGCATCGTGAACTTTTCAGGATGGGTCGCCAATATTTTACCTAGTGCCCTTATGCGCACCCCACTTCCACCTACGCAATACCATGATTTTAGATACTCCTTCACACTCCTTGAAACACCTTGAATTTACTTAATCATATTTGTCCTTCTCTCATGTCATGAGTCGAGATCCTCTTCTTATATTACCAAAGTACCTTGAGTGGACCCATTCCTCATGAAAATCCTCCAAACCTCATCACATGAATCCTATATCGGGTTGAACCAAAAATGTCCACTCTTATATAAATCACACACTATCTATTTCTATGAAACTTATGCTTAATAGTCCACACATCACAACAATAAATTTTAGTACACCCTATGTTACAAACATAGGATGTATCTTGTTCCAAATAAGAGATTCCTTATGCACCAGGCATTATATGACAATAGTCTGCACTACATGCCTTTAAACTATAGTGTACCCTATCATTGAAAGATAGGATGCCTTGTTCACCCAAGAAAATATGTGTCGTCCTAAGCCAAATAGAGAAAAACCAGTATGGGCCTCCCCTTATGATGAAAACCCTAGACATACCCCTCAACCAATTAGCATGTTGAGATTCCCTCATTTCATGGTGTGAGTAATATAGAAAAAGCAACTTCTAACATAATCCCCACACAACTCATCCATTCACATGACATTAAACATAATCCCTGCCACTTGAAATGACCATGGGATGCCATCATGACCTGGAATGAGGAGGATATCATGGGAATCTTCCATATATAAGCCCCATTCACCATTATCGCTCCTTAAAGACACCTAGGTTGCTTCCACACATAATCCCCATTCATCATTACTGCTACATAGTGGCACCTAGGAATCCTTCTCGTGTAATCTTGTTCTATTTTTGTCGCTTATAGAGGTACTTGGGAATCTCCCATGCGTAAGCCTCATCCACCATTTCCACTCCTTAGAGGCACCTAGGAAGCTTCCACCTGTAAGCCTCATACACTATTGCCACTCATATCAGCACCAGGGATACTTCCATGCTTACGCCTCATCCACCATTTCCACTCCATAGTGGCCTTGGGTAGCTTAAACTCATAATCCCCAATAAAATTTGTCACTCCATATCAACACATGGGCCTCTCCTATGTGTAATCTCTATTTCTTTCCAAACTACACAATATTTTTTCCCTGTCTTCTATACAGGATACATAGAACCCTCTTTGAGATTCAATCCCAACCAATTGTAAATATTGGTGACACCTCATAGGGGTGCACCCACTTTGATCACCCTCCATCAGTGTCCATATCATCCTTCACGGTGTGACATATTTTCATTATGGGACACACAATACTGAGTCCGCACTCATAGGTCATTATGATCCATCAACAGTAAACTCTAGTGCTCCCTTATAGGGATGTACCCTCATGATGTGACATCTTCCCTTAATAAGACACATCCCCTAGATCCATATCGATATGGTGTCTTGATCCACCCACTATCATTCATCATCCACCCAGATTCTCCTTCAACCACCACGTCCTGGTTGGATCTTGAAACTCATCTTCCTCCATTCTATGTGTTGTTATCCATGTGTAAGTCCTAGTATGAATATGGGAGACTAGCCATGTGTAATACCTATACCCATATTCTTGAACTATGTGGTCTTTGATCCGTGTCTTCTATATAGTGTACGTAAGAAGCCTCTCTGAGGTTCAATCCAATCATTCCCCATCATCCATATGTCCTGACTCTTTTATTTTGTTTCACCTTTATCCGGCATGATGTTAAACTAAATCCCAAAACTGAACTACATGGGTTTTTATCCATTTTACGTACATATGAATCCTCTCTAATGTTCAATCCTAATAAATTTTAAACTTTGGTGCTCCCTCCTCGGTATTTACCTTCCTGATGTGACATCTTCCCTTTTTTGGACACATCACATGGTTCTGCCTCCCTGAGGTGTTTTGCTCCATCCATATGGGCCTTTAACCATGTTTATTTGCCATCATGTCTAAGGGTTGTTGTCCTTTGTGTACACCTCAACCATATGTCACAATTTAATGAGTATCTAACAATGTATAAGCCTAGAACTTCACCATACTCCTCCAACAAAGAGTGTCCCTCTTGTGATGAGTTGTTAACCACACACAAGCCCAAGAATGTCTTCGGGTCTCTATACTTTATGTACACCCAGATTCTATGCCCCAATCCTAAACAATGTGGAATTGGACTCCCAATCATCATGATACCTGGGAATCCTCCCCAAGGTTCAATCCCATCACCCATTTCATATCATGGTCGTTCCTTCAAGCCTTTCTGTGTTGGTATGGTCATGCCTTAACCCGGAGGTTTTACTTTCTTTGGGTCTCCATCCATGCATTCCATTATCACAGGAAGCCTCATTAGGTGTCTCATCACCCCACCAAACTATGTGGACATTGATTCCTATCCATGAGGATATGTAGGATACCTCCTTGAGGTTCAACCCCAACAGTGTTATCATCTTCAAGTCGGTTCCATCCCATTCTTCTCATCCCCTTCATTACATCATCCTTTATAAAACTTGATTCTTTACCGAACCACCACATGCTGGTGGGATCATGTCGTTCTTACAAGTAGTTGACCATGTATAATCCCCAACAAATTGATCTATCACCTTACCCTTATCATGGTAAGTTCATCCACATATTTTCTAATTTATTATAGCACTTGGGAAGCTAACCATGAATAAGCTCCATTCATCCCATTGTTCTTTGCAGCACCTAGGTTGTCTCATTATATAATCCCCAAACAATCCAACTAATAGTGTTCCTCTTGTGATGGAATGTTAACCACATGTAAGCCCTGAATCCCCCCATTGAACTACGTGGGTTTTGATCATTGTCTTCTAAGTAGGTTATGTAGGAGGCGTCTATAAGGATCAATATCATCCATTTTTAAACCTTGGTGTCTCTTTTTGCAGTGTCCATCCTTCCCTGATCTACCCTCTGTGGTCTCCAGATCATCATTCACGGTGTGAAAACTTGCCCATTGTGGGAGATGTCTTCTTGAATCCTATGTCATTGGATGTTTTGATCCCTCCATATGGTAAACCTTATAAGTTCTCCCTCTTAGGGATGTGCCTATCTGATCCACTATCATAAGTTTTTTGATTAGTCTGATTTGTCTCTACTAGATGTTCAACTCGCTGATACCCTGTGAACTACTAGAAAAAATGGGATTTTGAGCCCTTTAACCTATAGCGACTGCCATTGGCGGTCGCTATAGCAAACCAATAGCGACCGCCAATGGCGGTTGCTACAATTCCCTAAAAAAGGGGGATTTATCGCCCCCTCCACCCCTCCCACCTCACGAAGCCCCCCCCCCTCCCCCGTCCCCGTCGCCCGCGCCCTCCCCGCTGTCGCGACCTCCCCGTCACCTCGGTCCCCATCGCCGGCGCCCTCCCCGTCGCCCCGGTCCCCGTCGTCGGTGCCCTCCCCATCGACGTGCCCTCCCCATCGCCCCGCTCCCCGACGCCCGCGCCCTCCCCATCGTCGCGCCCTCCCCGCCCGCCCCACCCTCTATCGCCCTGCCCTCTGCCGCCCCGCCCTCGGTCGCCCCGCCCTCCGCCGCCCCACCGTCCGGCCGGCCGCCCTCCGCCGGCCCCGCCCTCCACCCACCCCGCCCTCCGTCGGTCGGCCTCCGGCCACCCTCCGCCCTCCTGCCGCCCTCCGGCTGCCCTCCGGCCGCCCTCCACCGGCCCCGCCCTCCTCCGGCCACCCTTCGCCCTCCGGCTCCGGCCGCCCTCCGCCTTGCGGGCGCCCTGCGACCTCCCTCTGCCCTCAGACCTCCCTCCACCCGCCTCCGATAGCCCGGCGGCCCTCGGGCTGCCCTCAGGCCGCCCTCCACCAGCCCCGCCCTCCTCCGGCCGCCCTCCGCCCTCTGGCTCCAGCCGCCCCCTGCCTTGAGGTCGCCCTGCGGCCTCCCTCTGCCCTCGGGCCTCCCACCACCCGCCTCCGGCAGCCCGGCCGCACCCCGAATAGCCCTATCGCACCCCGGACAGCCTTCCGCGCACTCCGGAAAACAATATAATTATTATTCGCAATGTGTACTCTCATACGTCATGTCAATTGGACGTACGGTCTACCTGGTAGGGCTCATTATGAATTCTTTAAGTGTTGTGCGTGCTTGATAAACGCGCGTGGGAGGGTCCAAACGGGACGAACGAGGTCTGAATGGCCTGAAATCAGACGACATCAAAGGGTGAGTGAATTTTGATTTGGTCGAGCAGACGACACGTCAATCGGACGTGTCCTATGCCAGCGGTGACCGGGAATGCCGTTCTGGTGTCAAAAACGGCCAAAACAGGCATCTAACGGTCAAAGTCATAGGGGACGACATCAGATTGACCTGAAATCACAGGAAAACAATGTAACTATTATTCGTGACGTTTACGCGCAGACGGCATGTCAATCGGACGTGTGGTCTGCGCGGTAGGTCTCATTATGCGTTCTTTAAGTGTTGTGTGTGCTTCATAAACGCGCGTGGGGGGGGGGGGGTCCAAACAGGTCGAACGACGTCCGAATGGCCTGAAATCAGACGACATCAAAGGGTGAGTGAATTTTGATCTGGTAGAGTAGACGACACGTCAATCAGACATGTCGTGTGCCCATGGTGACCGGGAACGCCGTTCTGGTGTCATAAACGGCCAAAACGGGCGTATAACGGTCAAACTCATAGCAGACGACATCGTATTGACCTGAAATCACAGGACAACAATCTAATTATTATTCTAAACGTGTACGCGTAGACGGAACATCAATCGGATGTGCAGTCTGCGCGGTAGGGCTCATTATGTGTTCTTTAAGTGTTGCGCGCGCTTGATAAACGCGCGTGGGGTGGGGGGTTCAAACGGGCCGAACGAGATCTGAATGGCCTGAAATCAGACGACATCAAAGGGTGAGTGAATTGTGATGTTTTCGAGTAGACGACACGTTAATCGGACATGTCGTGTGCCCGCGGTGACTGGGAACGCCGTTCTGGTGTCAGAAACGGCCAAAATGGGCGTCTAACGGTAAAACTCATAGCGGACGACATCGGATTGACCTGAAATCACAGGAAAAAAATCTAATTATAATTCACAACGTGTACGCGCAGACGGCACGTCAATCAGACATGCGGTCTGTGCGGTAGGACTCATTATGCGTTCTTTAAGTGTTGCGCGCGCTTGATAAACGCGCGTGAGGGGTCCAAATGGGCCGAATGAGGTCCGAATGGCCTGAAATCAGATGAAATCAAATGGTGAGTGAATTGTGATGTGGTCAAGTAGACGGCAGATCAATCGGACGTGCCGTGTGCCCGCGGTGACCGGGAACACCGTTCTTGTGTCATAAACGGCCAAAACGGGCGTCTAACGGTCAAAGTCATAGAGGATGAAATCGGATTGACCTGAAATCACAAGAAAACAATCTAATTATTATTCGTGGTGTGTACGCGCAGACGACACGTCAATCGGACATACGGTCTGTGTGGTAGGGCTCATTATGTGTTCTTTAAGTGTTAGGCGCGCTTCAAAAACGCGTGTGGGGGGGTCCAAATGGGCCGAACAAGGTCCAAATGGCCTGAAATCAGACGACATCAAAGGGTGAGTAAATTGTGATGTTGTCGAGCAGACGGAACGTCAATCGAATGTGTCGTGTGCCCGCGGCAACCGGGAACGCCGTTCTAGTGTCATAAACGGCCAAAATGGGCGTCTAACGGTCAAAGTCATAGCGGACGACATCGTATTGACCTGAAATCACAGGAAAAGTATCTAATTATTATTCGCGATGTTTACGCTTATACGGAATATCAATCGGAGGTGTTGTTTGACCGCGGTGACCGGAAACGCGTTTCTGGTGTCATAAAACACCAAAAACGGTGTGAGACGGTCGAATTCGGAGAAAAGTGCTCTTAATGACCTGAAAACACAGGAAAACATTAGGCGTATTATTCTTGACGTGTAAGAGGAGACGGCGCACCCATCGGACCTTCGGTGCGCGCGGTACGGCCGAATGTGTCGTTTTCACCAACTCTGCGCGCGCTAAACCGGCGCATTGGGGGGTCAAAAACACCCGAACGACCTCAGAATTCCATGAAACTGTACGAAAAACCCATTGTGTGATTTGTGAAATGTTCGTGTAGACGGCACATCAATCGGAGCTGTCGTTTGACCGAGGTGACTGGAAACGCGTTTCCGATGTCATAAAACACCAAAAAATGGCGTGAGACGGTCAAATTCAGAGCAAACATGCTCTGAATGACCTGAAACCACACGAAAACATTAGGAATATTATTCGTGATGTGTAGGAAGATACGGCGTGCCCATTGGATGTGCGGTGCGCACGGTACTGCCGAATGCGTCATTTTCGGCAGCTTCGCGCGCGCTAAACCCGCGCGTTGGGGGGTCAAAACCACCCGAACGACCTCAGAATTCCATGAAACCGTATGAAAACATCCGTTGTGTGATTTTTGAAATGGTCGGGCAGACGGCACATCAATTGGAGCTATCGTTTGACCGCGGTGACCGAAAACGTGTTTCCGGTGTCATAAAACACCAAAAACGGCGTGAGACGGTCGAATTCGGAGCAAACGTGACCTGAATGACCTGAAACCACATGAAAACATTAGGAATATTATTCTTGACATTTTGGAGGAGACGACGTGCCCATCAGACGTGTAGTGCACATTGTACGGCCGAATGCGTCGTTTTCAGCAGCTCCGCACGCGCTAAACCGGCGCATTGGGGGGTCAAAACCACCCGAACGAACTCGGAATGCCATGAAACCGTACGACAAAAGAAGTTGTGTGATTTTTGAAATTTTTGGGTAGACGGCACGTCAATCAGATCTGTTGTTTGACCGTGGTGACCGGAAACGCGTTTCTGGTGTCATAAAACACCAAAAACGGCGTGAGAAGGTCGAATTTGGAGCAAACGTGCTCCGAATGACCTAAAACCACACGAAAACATTTGGAATATTATTTGGGACATGTATGAGAAGACGGAGCGCCCATCGGACATGCGGTGCGCGTGGTACGGCCGACTGTGTCGTTTTCAGCAGCTCGGCGCGCGCTAAAATGGCGTGTTGGGGGTCAAAACCCCCCGAACGACCTCAGAATGCCATGAAACCGTACGAGAACAGCCGTTGTGTGATTTTTGAAATGGTCGGGAAGACTGAACGTCAATCGGAGGTGTCGTTTGACCGCGATGACCGGAAATTCATTTCTGGTGTCATAAAACACCAAAAATGGCGTGAGACGTCGAATTCGGAGCAAACGTGCTCCAAATGACCTGAAACCACATGAAAACATTATAAATGTTATTCGTGATGTGTATTAGGAGACGGAGTGCCCATCAGACGTGCAGTGCACGCGGTACGGACGAATGCATCATTTTCAGCAGCTCGGCGCGCGCTAAAACGGCGCGTTGGGGGGTCAAAACCACCCGAACGACCTCAGAATCCCATGAAATAGTAAGAGAACATCCGTTTTTTTATTTCTGAAATGTTCGGGCAGACGTCATGTCAATCGGAGGTGTTTTTTGACTACGGTGACCGGAATCACGTTTTCGGTGTCATAAAACACCAAAAACGGCGTGAGACGGTCGAATTCGGAGCAAAGGTGCTCTGAATGACCTGAAATGATAGTATTTCTTAAATTGAGGGTTTTAAAATATTATAGCACCATGATTTGATGTCAGATTTAATTTTATTATATTTATATAATAACTGAATAATTATGTTCAATTTACGTTTGTTTTTTTTTTTGTTTTTTTTCTTATTGTAGGTTTTGAAGAAGAAGATTGAAATAGATGGACCTGCTCGGATCTTTGAAGCGCGTTTATCATTTATGATGATTTAGATGTTTATGCTTTTTTAAATTGTTTTCCATTTTTTATGATTCTTACCTTGTTTTATCTCTGATTTTGTACTGTGAAAAAAAAAACACAATTCGTACATTTCATTAAAAAAATGAAAAATATTTTATTTAATATTATGTATATAAATATTTTTATTAATATATATATATATATTATTTAATAAATAAATATATTTATTTATTTATTTATTTCGGTATGAATTTTTTTTAAAAAAAATTCCCAGTTTAGCGACAGCCAAAGGCGGTCACTATGGGCTGCCTACCGGGCAGCATTAGCGACCGCCATTGGCGGTCGCTATAGGCTGCGGTATGGGCAGCATTAGCGACCTCTAAGAGGTCGCTTAAGGCCGGCATTTTGGCCACCTATAGCGACTGCCAATGGTGGTCGCTATTGGCCTACTACGACGAAGCTGATGTGACCGCCATTGGCGGTCGCTAGGTGGTCTTTATAGGCCTATAGCGACCGCCAATGGCAGTCGCTAATGCCCTTTTTTTAGTAGTGATGTCAAATATGGGAAGATAAGGAAAACCTCATAGACAAGCCTCTAGCATAAGATTCCCCACATTCAGTATGGTATTCCGTAGGGTTCTGCACCCTTTAGAATCCCTCCCGTGAGGAATATTTTAGTTAACCAATGATCTAGCATCCAAAGATTCATTGACATTCCTAGTATTACCATCGGCTCCAACTAAAGTATGTTTCCCTGTCGATACCCCTTGTAATTTCAAGACAGAAGGAGTGTAATTAATTGGCATCCACAAAGATATGGAATTGGAAATGATATTCACAAACAATGACTCAAATAAAAGAGGAATACTTGTACTATGAGACAAGTTTTGAGGAGGAATCCATGGAAGGAGAAATAAACATCCCATAATCTCATTTTGATCAAGGAGCAGAAATCTCTCATGAAGTGATGGATGTTTTCTACCTTTGGGAAGTAGAAACACAGGGCCAAAAACAACGTTTCTCCATCGACGATGTATGCTCCTTCCACGAAAAGTATCAGAAATATATTTTTAAACATGATCCCATAAATTAAATGAATTTGCAATCATTCAAGATAGACTAAAATAAATAGATTAAATGAAAATTATTTCATTCAACCATTGTCAATTAATTATTTAAAATTAACATAATACTAGAAGTTGTATAAAAGGATAAAAATAATATTTATTCATAATCTTAAAAAAAATCAAAAAATATGTTAGATGAAGCCTTTTATTACTTGAGTTAAAAAAGAACCCAAATATCATAGTACTTGTTTGGCCCGAGTTGATGATCTTTCAATTAATGAGGGTTTTATCTAAATTTTTTGTCTGAATTAACCTATTTATCATCAAGTTTTTATTTCCTAAGCATGAATATGTTTAACTAAGAATGATGTATTGAGTAAACTTGAGTATAGAGTTTCATAATCATAGAGTCCACTCAACTAGTCAAAGAGATGTGAGTTAATGTAGATTTAATGAACCTCCTACCTTAATACCTAGGATTAATTTTCTAGGATAAACTCTATATTATTAGAAGGAAAATATGGATCCTTGTTACTAGAATATCCATGAAATGAGATATTTTAAATCCAATAGTGAGAGATATTAGTATTCGATAAAATAGTGGGACACTAATAAATTAAAAAAACTACGTTACACTTGGAAATATATTTTTGTTGAAAATCAAATAAATATGTATTCATAAGTCATTGAATATAATAATTATTTACGTATTTATTGAATTATATAGTGAAATTTATTTAATTAAATAAATAGTCATTATTCAAGTTTTGATAAATTCCAAGAAGGATTCATGTGTCAAGTTAATGGTCTAGAAGAAATGCTATATTTTATTTCATGTCATTTCAATAAATAATGTCTTATTTATTAAAGAAATTATAATGAAATAATTTTATATCAATGTGTGTCATGGAATAAAAATATTATTATTATTATTCAATATGGTGTTCACTTAGAATAAATATATTATCTAAGGGACATTTTTAATAAATGATATCAAACCCTATGTATAAAATAGATCTTATATCATTTCATTGGATAGACAGTTGTCAACAAAAAATCGACCCTATATAATTCTTTCAAGGTATAGAGAAGAATTCTCAAGAATACTCTCAATAATGAAGATATTAAATCATCCTCTCTCTCAAGACCAGGATAACTAGATAGAATATTTCAAAACACAAATTGATACTTGTTGCGATCAGTATTGAATAATGATGGAGGTTTGGTTCTTCTGTGGTAGAACCCAGAGATCCAAAAACAATGTTTTGAGGTTTTTAGATCACATATGGATAACAATAAATGAATTATACTTTGGATCCTACATCATAATAACATTATGATAATAAATCTCAACCAATTAAATAATAAACAAATAATTTATATAAAGATAATTCTATATATAAATAAATTATATTGAAAATTATTTACTAGAACGATACTCTCATAAAATCATCCAGGGTTACATTTTTCAGGTTATGATGATTTAATATTAATAAATCGATGAAAAAAATTTCAATTAAAGGGACCAACTTCTTCCATAGAACCCCAAATCTTTTATACAATATCAGAGTGATAATTTATTAATTTATAATTATTTTTAAATTTATTTATTTTCTCATTTTAATGTTAGTTTTCATTTCCAATTTTTTTGTTATTTAATCTAAAATTTGAGAAAATATGACCATTCACATTAATAAGAAGAGTAATATTATTGGAATATATAAATAAAACTAAAATATGCCATCCATTAGTATTAGAGATTCTAGTTAGATGACATTGATACACAACATGTAATTGTGATGTATACAATTTATACCCTTGGTAAACCACACTAAGAGGATCCACTTAATTCAGGGCATGTTGTTTGTGAGAATAGTACATTGTGTCATTAAACACTGTGTATTGAACAAATAGATTGAATTTGTCTTGGTTGGATTACATGATGTGTAGTTGGTGTACACACCATGTAATCCCATAGAGTATAGGATCATAGGAATCAAATAAAATATATGATCAAAGTACACATGATGTAATGAATACACATCATGTATAAACTATTAGTCTAGAAACACATGATGGATGTGATCAGAGACAAATTAGTTTGCATAAATGTCATGTAACACATTATTTTCATGTAAGAAATACACACCAAGTCCTTAGGAAAGTAATTTGGATGGATAAGAAAGGATTACAAGGTGTGTATTGAGTTATAAACATTTTTTAACTCATGTCCACTCAACCAATGTACATGTTGATATAGGAGTGTCGTGTGAGTAAAGCACAGAAAAAGTAAATTTATTTTATAGAAAAAATTAAACTATTTGGCCTATAGATGGTTGTACATATAGTGTGGTATGGTTTTTACCATTAATTACAGGATGGATGATTTTGTAAATTAATGTGGTATTAAATTTTAAAATCAATTGTTTTTCCCATTATATTGGAATCACATGTTGTGTATGGTTTTCATACATGTCATGTATTTCAGGGACATCACTAGCAATACACATTGTGATTATTTAGGCATGACATTTTTACATATTCTATGTGCAGACTACACAATTTGACACATGAAACAACATGTTGTGCAATATCATGACATGTCATATGAGAAAACATTTTGTGTAAGTGCACAATTCTTGAAATGTACCATATATTCTGTATGTGAGTAAAGCATGTGAAAAACAATTATTTCTTAATAAATCCAAGAAGGTTTAAGAAATGGAAAAGGTAAAACCAACCAAGTATATACATTGGATAATGTTATAGTGTTTTAACTCAAACCATTCCTATTTTAAGGAGTAATTACCTTATTATCAAGGGTTGGTAATCATACAATAGATAAAATATTCAATATTAAAAGATCATGATCATTCCAAAACATTATTTTGTTTTCAGTACAAAGATAATTTATTATTTATGAGATTCAATTTTATTAGGTGTTTAAAACTTATCACATAAACTAATTAAATTAACAATCATGTGATATAGACTAAAATAAATTATTACATTATTGGTTAGTTATTTAAATAAACATAATATTATTAGGTATATAAAAAGATAAAATAAAAAATATTTATTGATAATGATAGAAATAATTCAAGAAAAATATTATTTCAAACAAAAACTCCAATTACATGATTCAAAATAAACCTCTGAAGTTCAATGTACTTATTTATACCAATTTGGCATGTTATCAATTAATAGGGAGATTTATATAATGCTTGGGTCAAAAAAATCTAGTTATCATCTATAATCAATTTCCTAAGAAAGAATTAGAGTATTTAAGAAGAAATTTTTTGAGAAATATAAGTATAGGATTATAGTATTGGGGAGTCTAGTCAGCTAATAAATGAGCTATGATTTAATTCAATTGGAAAGACCATCCAACTCAAATAACATTGGATAATATTTTAGGTCTGAGCCAATATTATGAATGTGAAATACGGATAATTTTTACTAGAATATACACAAAATATGACCTTATTACTCTAATGATGAGGAAAATTTGGTTTTGTTGAAATACTGTAAGAGTAATAAATTAAAAAATTATTATTTCACCCTTGGAAATGATAATTAAGTACTTAAAACCAGCTTTTATTTTTTATAAAAAATGTCATGTAATATGAACTCAACATTATAACTATGATACATATTGGAAAAAGTTAATATCAACATGGGTATGAACATATAAGTGTGGTGTAGGAGTTTTCACATCAAACTACAGCAGGAGTGGATGTTCTAAATATTGGAGTATCATATTCGAGAGAAATATCCTTCTAATGAGTTTAGTGTCCAGGATCAATCAATATTTTAGAAACACGTATATAATCAATTTAATGTCTATTTTCAAATAATATCATCCATGAATAGTGATCTCCAAAACATTATGATGATATGGATGCATATTCCATGTCATCCCATCTCCATTTTCTTTATTAGGATAAATCTAGGTAGGGGAGATACGAGATCTCTTCGGAATTTATCATGTGTAATATTGGAAATGGTGCAAAACCTAGACCTCGTTTATTCAATATGCTTGGCCATATTGAATGTTAAAAATTTTAGGTGTTTATCTAACCAAAATATTTTTCACTAACCTCATGTTTTCCTCACTACAAATGAGATTATCTAGTTTTATTTTAAATTATAACCTGAATAATATTGAGAAGTATCTCTTGGATCTTCTTAATATCATTTTATATGATGATAAGGATATGTGATGTTAAAAACCTGTTTTCCTAATGATTAATAAGACGAAGGTAATGGAAAAGGGATCTAAAACTACATCCATGTATAGGGCTTCTTCAGACCACCCTAATAAGAATAGGAATATTCATAGGCAGGCCATGAAACAAGATTAAAAAACATTTATGCCGAAATAATGGAAACAAGAAAATAAATTCACCTCATTGAAGAAGAAAAAAAAATTATGTGTTTTTTGTCAAATATAATCTTTCCATTTAAATAAATTGGGAATTAGATATAGATTTTAGTGCTAGCATTTGTATCCAAATATAAGAACTAGGTAAATTCAAGAAGGCTTCAAGAGGTGAGGTGGATCTTTGAGATACCAATGAAGAAAGACTTGTTATATTGGATATTGGAGACTATAACCTTACCTTTATGAAAGGTTTGGCTCTATTTTTCAATAATATTCACAATGTGTATAGTGTTTAAAAACCATTATATATTTTCTAGTATAAATACATATGGATTCATATTAATGTTTTGGAATAGTAGTTTCTGTTTATATATATTAAATTCTTTATAAAATAGCACATCTTAATAAATGTATTTATATTCTCGAATATAAAAACTATGTGTTGGAAATTGATATTGAATCATTATCTCATTACTAATATCACAACATATTTTAGAACCACTAACCTTTTCATATAAAAAACAAACGCTTGAAAAATATATATCATGTTCATGTTTTATATTTTTTTTGAACTAAAATCTCTTGATATGTGTCATTCTTGTTTATAAGGAAAAATGTAAAAATCTTCATTTAGTTGAAAGTGAGAAAGGGACATAGGTATTTTTAATTTTGTTTATATGTATGTGTATAGTCCTTTTCCAGTTCAACCTAGATTTTCATACTCATGCTTAATAACTTTTACTGATGACATTAGTATATACTCTTATGTCTACATAATGAGATATAAGTTAGATTCCGGGGATAAATTCACGGAATACAATAATTCAGTATATAATCATATTGGTATGAATACAAAAAATGTTTTCTTAGACTAAAGTAAAGAAAATATTAACCAAGAATGAATCATTTAACTAAGGGAGTTTGGAATTATATATTAACTCACTCCTCCTTATAAATCATAATGTAATAGTTTTATTCAATGAAGGAACCATGACATGTTGGACATGGTGAGATCGATGATGATCCATATAGACCTTACATTATAATTTTACGTATATTCATTTTATAATACATCATAAACACTAAATCAAGTGTAGAATAAAATGGAAAACATGATTTTATTAAATATTTGGAAAAGGAAGAAACTTGTTTTGTCACATACATGTGTATAAGGATGTAGATAATTTTATAAGGATCTATTCATTAAAAATCATGTAACCCAAGGGAAGAAGTACCTTTTTAAAGGATTACCAAAATAAAAAGGGGATATTATTCATATAACCCCTATAAAAAGAATCTATTATTCTTAATAAAGTTCATTTTTCTTGAGAGGGATTGCATCTTCAAAAGTGATGGTGGGGGAATGATTAACTTCGATAACGTATATTCTCATGATACACAAGAGTCAATACAAAAACAAATTCTATAACTCCCAACGGAAGAGGTTATTCTCTAGACACAAGTACTACATTAAAGTAATAGAGATGTTAAAAACTACAAAGATATGGTTTTCTAGGCAATGTGGATGGTGACACATTATTAGTTTATAATTTTGATACTCTTACCTATAAAGAAATAGAAAGAAACACCAAAATTATAATATGAAAATAAGATATGAATTTTTACATATATTTCATGTACACAAATTTATTTTGGGTTCTGGTAGTTCTTTTCATTGATATAAATAATTTTGGGTGAAATTTCTTATTCAAGAAGAAACTGAAAATTGTGCGTAAATATAGTACCTATAAATATAAATTAGTTTCTAAAGGATTTAAGAAATTTTAAACAATAAAATCTATTGAATCCTTTTAACCAATATCTATACTAATATCCGTTATAATTATTTTTTCCATAACATATTTTTAATATTTTTTGACATGGAAAATAAATATCAAAATAACATTTTTTTAATAGGAACCTTATGAAAGATGTCTATATAACACAAAAAAATTTTATGACACCAGAAGATATTATTAATGCATTCAAGTTATATATATATATATTCATGGAATAAAGTAATCATGAATAACATGGAACATTCACATTGATGAATCTAAAAGATAATTTGGTTTTCTAAAGAATACATGTGATCCATGTTTCTTTAAGTGGTTTAATGGGAGTGAATTAATTTTCCTAGTTGAAAATGTTATTTAAAATTTACTATTTGGAAAGATGATATTAGTATTACAATTAGTTTATTAATAGTTGAGTAAATTCTTCTCTGTGAAAGACTTAGGAGAAGAAGCTGGAATTATTGGGATCAAGATTATTCATGAAAGATATAAGTGGATTCTTGGACTAATTCAGGTTTTATATATTGAAAATTACTAAATAGATTAAACATATAATAATTTAATAGGGTATACCTTCCAATGCAACATAGAATATATATCTTGAGGAAAATGTGACCTTATAAAAAAAGGTAGAGAGAGTATGAGTAAAATCCCTTGAAATTTAGTGATATATTTTATCATGTTTTTCATGCTACATATCAGGTTTTATGTTTCTTATGCCTTAATCATGATAGGAAGATTTCATGCTTACCCCATAGACCATCATTAGACTTCCATAAATACTATCCTAAAGTATCTGAGGTATAATAAGGATATGATCCTTATTTATGGAGAATATAAGGAACAATTCATCAAGGGATATATAAATTCCCGCTTCTAGATGGATCAAAATGGTCATAAATCATTTTCAAGATATGTATTGATCCTTTATAGAGGAGTTGTGAGATGGGAAAGCTCAAAGAATCCATTTTTCCTGATTCTATATAAAATACCAAGTTGATTGTGTCTTATAATAATGATAAAGAACTAGTTTGGATTTTTAACTTTTTATAGGATCATGATGTAGTAACTAACATTAAATATTACATCCCATTATATTTTAATAATATAGTATTGGTTTTTCACATCAAGGATCCAATGTCACATCAATTGATGAAGCATATAATTCAAATTTATCACCTCTTCAGAGTTTTTTTGAAATTGGTAAGGCAATAGTAAGTAGAGTTTTTATATAGGTGAATATGGTATACCAATTTTTTAATATACATTGATTATGAAAAAAAGAAAACTATGTTCAATAGTGTATACAACACAAAACATTGATCCTCAACTAAACATGATTATTTCAATACGAACATTATAACCTTGACATGAAATTGGTTGGTATGAGTAGTATTTAATGCTTTATTAAATATATAAAAAGTTTCAAATCACTATAATTTTTTTGATAAATTACTAGTAAATATGAATTTAATTTTGAATGAAGACATTTCATTCATAAAAAAAGTGTTTTATCTAAAAATGAGATTTATTACATTTTTGGAGAAAATATTATAATTTATTTTTTGATCATTTAGAAATTTAATTTTATAAAGTGGGAAAAAAATTAAATCAGAATATTAAAATTTACTTAGGGTGGATTTTTTAGATTTTTTTGAAAATGGCATATTTGTTATTAAATAGTGAAAATTACTGATTTTTCAAATACTTTCATATATTTTCATTAGAATAAGTAATTTAAAAGTCCCATTACATTTTTTACATGGTTTTAAAGTGAAATATGAACCATTTTATTTAGAAAAATTTAATTAATTTCAATTTATTCAATAAATTTCAGGATTTCAGAATAAGTTTATTTTTATTCTTAAAAACATGAGTTTCTGCAAACTGTTTAAAATGTAATTAAAGTTTATCCATTTTTATTAATCAAAATAACCCCTAGTAAGGAAATATATAAATGAATTTTACAAATTATATACCTATTTATTGGAATATAAATTTTTATAATGATAACTTCTTGTCATATAATTAATATATGTTCATATATTACATGAAAAAAATATTTTTTGAAAACCAGCTTTTCCCTGTATTTTTTCGGTTTAATTATAAATTAAATTATACCACTTATTTGAATTAAATTATTAAAATATATTTCATATTATATATTTAAATAATTAATATTATTTAATATGTTTAACATAATTTTTGGTCATAATGAATTGTAAAAACATTAAAATTTAATTACCATTATTATGGTTAATATGTGGTTTTGTTCGTTTAATGTTCTTGTGTCAAAATAAATTTTCCACAAATTTATTATTTTTTTATAATAAATTGGATTTAATATTTATAATAATTTTTTATATATTATATAATAATTATCATTAAATTTTTATGCTTAAAGGATAAATTACCTAGGTAGAAATCTAGTTACCATGTTGAAAACTAAAATGCTAAAAGTGAGTATCTATAAAGTAAATGGGAATAAAAAATTTAAAAATGATCATTTTTGGATTATTGGGTTCATAATGAAATTATATTATATACAATACCTAATTAATCAATATTGAAGTCACATGGATTGAGAGTGACTTCCCATTATTGAATAGTTTTGGGTACTTACAAAAATGTCACTATTCCTGACTAATAAAAGAGTGCCTCATCTACTCTTTTATTAACGCTTAGAAATCAAATTATATCAATCAATAATTTCACAAATACCTTCCTTAATTACCTTCCCATGTTCTATTGTCCTCATTTTGATTATAAATCCACCCTTATAAGTATTTTGGTCCAACATAATGATGTTGTACAAAGAAGATATATCGTTCTTAACAAGTGTATTATTTTATTTCTTATTCCTCCACTTTTTATTACTATTAAAAAATGATGATACAATAAAATCATTATCTTGAATATAATTATATATTTTTATGTTAACTTTATAACCTAAATCCATATCCTCTTCTATCAAATGGGAAATGAAATCATCATTAATATGTATGCCCGATTACCGCCTCATAAACTAATGTTATTTATTTTCTATCATCGCCTCTCATAGATATTTATGATGATGAATTTAATTTATATATTATATATTAATGAAATATTTATAATTATTTAAAAATTAATATATCATATATTTTTTGACCTTTCCATTATTATGAAAATAATAGTGTCATTTGTGTGCATGTATGGATTACCACCTCAATTAAGTGATGTTATTGGTTTTCCATTACTACATAACATGGATGGTATATATAATTGTATTTAAAAATATAATATTATATTTATGGTAAAAATAAATTTTTATAAATATAAAATAATACTTAAATTCTTTGCATCAGGGTCATTGAAAATGGAAATGTTACTAATGTGTATATAAAACCTACAATCTCTGTGATTGTAATATATTTCAGTTTTCATTACCACCATTCGTTGTTGGTTTTAAAAGTATAATTGAATTTTAGAAATTATAATTATTACATGATTATTATTTTGGATATTATGAAATAAATATCTCTTTGACCTCAGTTGACTAAACAAAAGGATTTTGGACTTATGAGCTAAATATCCTCTAAATGTCCAAGATGAACCAAAATGATTAAGTAATTGAATATAACATGATAATAACTAAAATAAAATGAATAATAAAATTTAAAATTTTTATCAATAAAATAAATAATTATGATAATTTTATAATGCGGTATGATAAATAATACATTTGACAATATAGTGTTGATGTAAGAGATCTCTCTGAACAACTCATTTCGTTGAGTTATGACCATTCTCCCTCAAACTCACTTTCTCTCTCTCTTTAAATTTATGGAATGATTCTAAATTCTGTATATATTTATATCATATATAAAACTAGAATAAATTTGTATTTTAATTTGGTAATACATTCCTTAAGTTCAATTATCTAATTCATTATTTATGAAATCTCTTTTGATTATGACATGAGAAACGATTAAGTAACCCATTTCGTTCCATGGGTAATTATTTTTTTATACATTATGATTGTTTTCCTTTTGGTGGAAAACATAATTGTGTACATTTTATTATTTTCTTCTTGTATATTGATCCAATTCATTAATTTAATATTTTGTATCATGATATTTCATGTACATGATTTGGGAGTAAACCTAATACATTTTGGGACTTACCACCTTGTGATATTATCTACGCAATTAGCCTTGACTGTAACACTAGAGCCTCAATTATAGTAACTTAAAATTTTATTTTAAAAAAATTATAATAAAATTATTATTTTAAAATTTCATGGTACAAAAAATATAATTTCATAGTATGGATATTGATTTTGAACTTATTTGGTCAAAACAATCCTGTAATTAATTTTTTAGATTTTCCCTTAGACATACAATTTAGGAATAATAAAAAATGTAATATTTAAATATTATATATTTTATTTATAATAATAAGTAATAATTTGTATAATAATAAATTTATTAACTATAAATTTTATATAAATAAATATTGCATTATTTGATGTTGAAAAGTAATCTTATAAGGAAAATTAGTTTTATTCAGAAAATCTGTTTTTGTTTAAAAAGAAAAATGTCCAAAAATTTCAATTATTTAAATTAATATTTAATGATTATTGAATTTGATGAAATTTATTGATTTTATATCTAAATATATTAATTTAAATTCATCTACTTATTATTACTAGTCATATAGTTAATAAAAGACCAACTTATTCAAGACAAATGAATATCTTAAAAACCATTTTTCAACATGATTTGAAGGATTATATTAAAATTAAATTCTCCAATTATGTGCATTGAATTTTATAAAAAGTATTAAATTATTTATAATCATAAAAACTAATATTATATAATTAGGCAAACTGATTTTTTGGTCATAATAAATACAAAAAATAGAAAAAAAAATTATTATCATGGGCGAGGTACATATGGGTTTATCGAGGGTTAATCTATAAATATAAGTGTCAAAAAGACATAAAAACTTTTTCTAAACCTATTTTTTTGTTTTATTTAAAACTTATATAAAACCCATTTAAATGTTATCCATTTTTAGACTTTTGGCATGTAAAAAACATGTGTATGATTTATTATTTTTCAAAATTCCAAGTATGTCCTCCTCAATTATAAAAGGGCGCTCCCTCCCCTAACTTCTTAACACATATCATTACATTTGTATAGAAATAAAACTATGAAAATATATCCCCAAAATATAATAAATATTCTATAGGCTTTATTATTTACAAAATATTAACCCTAGGTCCCTCAATAAGAGATACAAATGAGGATTCTCTAAGACAAGGCAACAGTCTTAACGAAGCTCTTTCATTCACTTTCTTATTTTACAAATTAAATTATGACTTAAACCGTACTAAATTATAACATAATATATAACATATACTGATATTTTATTATGCTGATGGAATAAAATTTATCTATCTCTTTCTCTATCAAATGGAAAATAAATCCATTGTTCGTGTTATATCTGACTACTTCCTTGCAAACCAATTTAATTTGTTTTCCGTCACTAAATCACAAGGATAGTAATAATGATATATTTAATGAATATTAATATATATAATGAAATTATATTAGTTATATAAATTATTATACCATCCACTTTAATAAATTTCCACCCATTAAATAAATGATATTATCCCTCCTAAGTATGTACGGCCTACCATCACCACAAAGCGATGTGATTCATTTCCTATGTAAAACGTTCAATAATGTTTATAAAAATATATATAATGATTAATATAGTATTTATAACATTATTATAATTCTTTATACAATTTATTTATGTCTTATGAACAAGAACTAGAGCTATTGTGACAAAGCATGCTTGATAAAAAACAAGGCAATTACACCTGAAAAAATAATAATAATAAAATATTATTAATGAACTGATGGTAAAATGTTATAAGTAAAAAATATATGATATTAAAATCATGAATATGGTTATTTTATAAATTAAAAACATGATTAAAACCATTACACCTAGGATTCAATCATTTTCATCCAAAAAGAAACCTGAGGTAACAGATTTCTTTTCATTTTCCATTCCTTTTAGACAAATTTTTTATTATTAACCTATTAAATTTTATGGGGTTTATATACATCCAAATTGATGTATTTAAAATTGAAGAAAATTTATTCCTGATTTTTAATGTTTCAATTCATGTTTATTCATTGAATATGTTACAATATAATTTTTACCAAATAGGTAAGAATGTATTTAAAAATATCACTTTTTTTAATATTGGTTTTACTTTTTTTGATTAAATATTAATATTTATCCTTAATAAGATCAAATAATTTTATTATACACTAGATATTTAAGTAGTTTTTAAATTTTATTTCAACTTTAACTCTTTATTTAACTTTTATTAAGAAAATAAATGGTTAAAAGAAAAACAAATTTTACTTCTCTTTTAAACAGACATATTTCCCTTCCACTTTCTTATTTTCCAAAAAAAATTAGAAAATCACTTCTATTTAATTAAATTATTTATTAATGAAATTTTTTGTTATTATTTTTTAAACAAAAGTTTTTTAAATGAATATTTATAATTTTTTTAAAAAGGATCGTTTTCACAAAAATGTAAAAATTAATGTTTTTTTAAATTATATGGCAAAATCAGACTTCCCCACTATCGTAACCATTTTACAAAGTATAAAATCTTCCATATTTTCCCAAAAACAATATTCCCAATGAACTGATGGTCACCTTTAATCTCTTGATTAGTTTTGTGACTATTAACTTTATCTTGAGTGAATCACTCTCTTGTGATAGTTTTTAATAAGACATTATATTCCTCTTAAATATATATATTTTTTGTATGATAGATATGATTATTTGTTAAATATTATACCAATTGTACATATGATGTTCATTTTTAAATTTATTAGATTATCTTGGGAAATATTGATAAATCTGTATTATTTAATCATTATGGAGACTTTCTTATAAGGAATATTGATTCATGAATTAAATATATCATTTAATATATGATATATGTGTTGGAAATTTAGTGATAGGTGGGGTCTGGAATTATATATCCTATCTATGAATCGGTAGTAATCATGAGACAAATTATTTTTTCATATTGAATTGGTTTTACCCATAGTTTTATACCATCTTTTTAGAGGTCTTGACAGCATAGATACCGTGATGTATGAGATTTGGGAATCCAATATTAATAAATTCCTTCATTGAAAAGTCATTTATAATTATCCAAGATATTTTAAATTGATATTATCCATTGATGTATTTTGTGAATAAGTAATTAAATGGAATGTTTTTTCATTTATTTACCATGCCATATTTATTATGAATTATCTATTATTTTAAGTTAAGTGATTAATTAATTTTTTTGTTACTTACCTTTTCATATTTATTATACTTCATTGATTCCCGATATCTTTTTCTATATGTAACACTTAATAATAATTTGATATGAGCCTTATTTTTTCCTCGTCAATCTTTCCAAGACTACCAAACTGGTTGGTCTATTGGGATTTGGCCATGTATTTAGATGCCTATAGAATAAAGTATACACAGACTCTAGCTTAATTTATTAGTCTTTGTTATAGTTTTTATCATAGAAATTTTAGTATAACCCTTGGGATATTGGTTAAAGAGTGAAATTATTATAAAGAATATCACTATGATATAATTTTTGTATATGTATAGAAGAATATCCAATAGTTGTTTTGGGATACAGATTATATATATTTTTCTGAGAATAATTCCTTTTATAGATACTATAAGTGAACATTGTTCTATAAAAATTGCACATAGGGGTAATAACTTTAAAATTGGTTCATTGAGCTTGACTAAATCATCATTGATGCATGAATATTTTCCTTAATATACACCTGTGTTGACACTCCTATGGGATATTCTTAGGATAATTCACATTTTCTTTATAACCAATTATGAGGGATTTAAAAATAATGATTTCAACAAATAAGCCAAGTTTATGATTCTAATATTGAAAATGAATAAATTTTTTATTTATGTTATGTGTTAAAAAATATTTTGAATTAGGAATTATTATTTAAAATTCATTATTTTGTGATCTAATACAATATTATACATTATTTTGAAATAGATCATATAAATAAAGTTGGTTATCATTACTCATATCCAATATAGATATTTCCCTGCTAATAAAACCAATAGAGCTAGTGTTCGGATGAAAAAAATAAAATATATTTTAGGGGAAGTTAACCAGGCTATAAAAGATAACATTCGATGAATAGAAAACCTATTTTCTCACATTTTGATTCTTTTATGTTGGGAAAATCATGCAGAAAAATGCCCCATAATTTCTTAGGACTATGAATCCAATGGTAGATGAGAAAATGATTAAGTCCCTTGAGAAGATATTTCTAGAAATGGGAAGAAATGAAACGGAAATGGTTTTACTTGAATAATATTATCTCAAGGGTGGTTCTGAATAATGGTGTTCAATAATCTATAATAATAAGGAGGAAGAATAAATATAACACATTGAATGGGAATATTCTAAAAAAATTAAAAAAAACCCTCATAAGAAATGGGTTGAAATAAACATATATTTCAATATGTTAAATTAAAAGGATGTAGAAAGTGTTACTAAGTATAAAGATACCGTTATAAGGCTAGATAGGTATGCCAGATATTACACACACTACACAGAATATAAGATTGAAAATTTCTTTGAAGGAATTATTACAATTATATAAAAGGAACTGGTCTCTCAAACGTTTTTATCATATGATGAAATAGTTTTATGCAGAAAAAAAATAGAAAATGAATTATCTTGATCCTTCATAGTCAAAGGGAATCGATAGAATAGGTTTCCATCGTAATAATAAGAAAAAGGGACTTTGTTAATGAAGACGAAAAAGATAAATTAATTTCCATCATGTGAAAATTAAAGAAATAAACATATTATAAAATGCTTGAAGGGCATGGGAGTTTGTTAAAAGTGTAGTGACAAAGGAAATTTGGATCATGAATTAAAGGTGAAGAAACAAATCACTCATGCATAATTCCTAAACTATGAATAAATGTGGGTTTATTCACACCAATTTCCCAAGATTCAAGTTAACATTCCATTTAGAGGCCAAGGTGATAAGGCCAAGATTATACAATCACTACAACTGAGGTGCAAGTACCCTATGATGTATAGGAAAATACTTTAATCATATACTCAAATTTATCCAAAGCATTATTTATTTCTAGATATTTTTAATCTTATAAATTCCTTATTTTCCAATTAAATTAGATATTTCCCTAGAACCTTAAGAATTTATTTTTCAGTTAAAAATCCAAGTGGAAGTCTCACTACAACAAGTATGTGTCATGCAGACCCCACTGTGGCACACAAGCATGCTCTATCTATAGAACTTATTATTATACCTATGGTTGACTTTGATATAATCATTGGAATGGACTGGATTTCAAAATTTAAAGGAAAGTTTTATTTTAATTATAATATAATTATGATTTATGATGAATATGTTTAATCAATTATCTTTAAAGTGAAGAATTCATTATCTAAGTCATGTCTAGATCCACCTCTAATTTCACTTTTTAATGAGATTCTAGGGGAAGAACATGAAAAGAAATAAGTTGATAGAGAATGAAATATTAAATTGTAGAATATATTTACTATATAGGAATACATTGATGCATTTCATGATTAATTTACTAGAAATATACAAGAGTTTAAATTCGAGTTACACAATGATTCGATCCATAATGTATGACCAATATCCATGAATCCCTATAGAATGGCCACTATAGAATTGGTGGAGTTGATGTAATTAATTGAGTATTTATGTGATAAGGGATTTAGTCACCATAGGTTTTCACTAAGGGGACATCATTTACTCTTTATTAAGAAGAAATATAGATCAATGAGTTTTTCATTTATTATAGATAAATAAAGTCCAAGAAAATAATGAAAAATTATCATTTTCCTCTCATTGATTACTTATTTGGTTAACTTCATAGAGCTTAATATGTTTCAAAGATTTAACTTCATTCTGGTTATCACCAATTGCAATTAAAGAAGGACGAAATTCCAAATAAAACATTACAAATGATGTATGGGAATTGTTAATTTATAGTAATGTAATTTTGATTGACTAATAAACCCTCTATTTTTATAGATCCAATTAATAGGGTATTCTAGAAATATACTGATGTTTAGTTGTGGTATTCATTTCTAATATCATGGTGTATTATATTAGAAATTGGGATCATCAGAGTCCCTTTTTTATCATTCTTGAGACTCTTAGGAAAAAGAGTTGTATGAGAAATTTAGAATGTGTAAATTCTAGATCCTGGGAGTTTTATTTTGTGGAAATATTTTCTCCAAGAATGGAATATCAGTTGATCTTGTTAAGACAATGGAATGCGTATAATGGCCTAAACCAATGAACATAACTAAGGTTCATATTTTCAATGGTTCTATAGGTTATTATTGGTTACTTATTAATAATTTTATTTGATTTCATAACCTTTTAACCAATATTACATGTAAATGTGTGAGGATTGATTGGGAGAAGAAATGTGAAAAATGTCTTTTAATGAATTGAAGAAGATATTGGTCAATTCTCAAATTTGTATTCTACCATCACGAAATATTTTATATATATATAGTGATGGAAAAAATGGACTTGTTTATGTCTTTAAGGAAAATTATAAAGTTATTGGGTATGAAAAAAGATATTTGAAGACTCATGATGAGAACTATCCAACCCCTGATCTTAAGTATAAATCTATAATCATTATTTTCAATATATTGATACATTATCTCTATGGTGATATATGTGAGACATACATAATCTATAAAAGCCTAAAATATATATTTTCACATAAATAACTCAACATTACGAAATGATTTTGGCTCAAGATACTCAAGGATTATTATTTATCAATACACTACCACTTGAGGAAGGAAAATAAGGTAGTGCGTGCTTTAAATAAGAAATGTCATGGAGTTCTAACCCAAATAAGGATTTTGAGGGATAATATTTTCATAGATCTAGTAATGATGGATATGGGATTTATTAAGGAAGTTGTGATAACAATACCTTTTCAAATGATTAAGAAACCATATTTATTGAAAAATATAAATATTTCATAATCAGTTGATGAGAATTTTTAGAAGTAAATTAACGTTATAAGTAGTATGAAATTAGAAGACTTCATTTGTTAAGATACAATTCTGAAATATTGAAATAGATTATATGTTTAATCTATACTTTATCTAAAAAGGAAATTTTTGAATGATTATCACTGCTAAAATATCTACATATAGCCTTATAGCAACAATATTTATCGGGATTTGAGGAAATATTTTTATGGGATAACATGATGTTAGAAATTATTGATTATGTTTATGGATGTTTGGTTTGGTAAAAAGTGAAGGTTGAAGGAAAAAATCCTAGATGGGTCGTGAAAACTATTCCTATTTTTGAAGATAAATGGGATAAAATTACAATAGAATTTCTCATATGAAAACCAAAGCCTCTTATAAAAAATGATGCAATATAGGTTATTATTGATTGTTTAACCTAATATTTAAATTTCCATTATATAAGAGAATATTTACCTATTGATCTCATTTTTTATGTATCTATACTAATTAATTTTTATAACTTAATGTTTACCCTATTTCAATAATCTCTGATCTTGATCCCCATTTTACATTAATATTCTAGAAGTTTCTTTAAAAGGATCTTGGAACTCAGCTTCATTTTATCATTGTCTACAATCCCTAAACTGATGGGCAGTTCAAAAAGACTATTCCTATATTATAAGGAATATTGAGTTCAATATTGAATGAATTTAATTGTAGTTAGTATTATTATTTTCCTTTTTTAGAGTTTTCTTATAATAATAGTTTTCATTCAATTATTCAAATAGTGTTGTATGAAACCCTATATGGCAACAGATGTCATACTTCAACATGTTGGGATGATGTCAGTTAAATAAAATTTATAGTTTGAGAATGTGTTTAAGAGAAAAAAAGGTAAATAATATTAAAGAACATAACAAAGAATGAAAAATAGTTATGCTGAAATTTGGAGGATAAATTTGGAATTTAAAGTGGGAGATTAAGTTTTCTTAAAATTATCTCCATATAAAGGTGTCATAATGTTTGGTAAGAAGGGAAAATTGATCCCTAGGTATATCAGACCATTCCAAATTTTGATAAGGATTTATTTTTTGGGTAATTTATTATATATTCCACTAAAACACTCTAAATTACATGATGTCTTACATATATCATTATTAATAAACTACATGCTAAGACCAATTCTTTTTATCACCTCTAATGAAATGAAATTTGAACATGATCAATATTACTATGAAGAGCTCATCTAGATTATTGATACTCAAGAGAAAGTATTGAATAATTGGATGAACCTAATGGTAAATGTACTTTAGAGAAATCATAAAATGGATGAATCTATATGGAAACCATATGATGTAATGAAGAAGGACCAAACTCATTTTTTAGAAGGTAAAATCCATGAAAAATTTGAGGACATATTTTTTATAAGAGGGATGTAATACCTGAGCATTAATTATAGTAAGTAAAAATAATATTTTAATAAAACTAAATTATAATTCTCATTTTAAAATTTCATGGAACAAAAATTCTAATTTTATTGGTTTAAAATTTATTTTTAACATACTTGGTCAAAATAATCCTTGAATAAATTTTTGAAATTTTCCATTTGATTAAGCATTTATGAATAATTGAATATATATTATTTATCTATTATATATTGTATTTATAAATTTTTTAAAAAATATGTATAATTATAAATTTATTAACAATAATTTTTATGTAAATATTGATAAAAAAAATTGGAGGTAAAAGGGATATCATTTAAAAAAACTCTTAATTTTCATAAAATGGTTTTTGTTTAAAAAGGCATAATGTATGTCCACTTTAATTTATCAAAATAATATTTAGTAATTAATTATTTTAGTTAAAATTATTTATTATATATTTAAATATATAAATTTTAATACATATAATGATTCTTACAAGTCATATAAAAATATAAGATCATCTTATGCTTGAAAAATGCATTTCTCAAAAACGTGTTTTTCGACATGATTTGCGGGTATATATTTAAATTTAAAGAAATAAAACTATATGAATTGAATTTAGTATAATTTATTCTATATTTTTAATCAGAGTAATTAAAACTATATAATTAGGTAAACATAATTTGTTTCATAATAAATAGTAAAAACGGTAAAAAATAATTATTGTGGTTAAGGTAAAAACGGGTTAATCGGGTGATAATATATAAATATAAGGGAGAAAATAACATAATATATTATGTAATCTAAAATTTTGTCTTTATATAAACCATATCCTTGTACCATTATCATTTTATCTATTTTTTATCCGTTTGGATTGTAAAAATGTGGGTAATATTTATTATTTTCAAAAATTTCAGGTATGTCCTCCACCTTAATTATAAAATGGAACTACCTCTCCTCACTTCGTCACACCTATCAAGAAACTTTTCAATACCAAATCCTATAAAAATATCTCCATTGTATCCTTATAAAAATTTAATAGTTTATTTAATTTCCAAAAGTCCAACCCTAGGGTTTTTAATAAGATATCCAAAGAAATTTTCTCTATGGGAAGGTAATCATCTTAACAAAAAAATTATTTTTATTTCATATTTTCTACATTAAAATATTTCCTAAAAATGAAAATATAAATACATTGGTATATCCCATATTACTATTTTTTATTATTTTTATGTTATAATATTTATTCATCACCTTATCTATCGAATGGGAAACAAAGCCATCGCTCGTGTGTATAGAGGATTGCGGCCTCGCAAACGGATGTAATATGTATTCCATAACCAACTCATATGGATAGTAATAAAGATGGATATAATGAATATATATAATAAATATAATATGATTTTATTTATCTTAAATAAATATACCATCCACTTCCTTAACATTTCATACATTAATTGAATGATATTGTCGCTCATGTGTACATATGATCTACCATCTCCATGAAGCGATGTGATTCACTTCCCATGTAAAACATTAAAAAATGGTTTTAAAAAATTATATAATAATTGAATATGATATATTTAACATTATTATCATTATTGAGATTAATTATTTTTGTCTTTTCATAATAATTAGAATTTCCTTGACAAATAATGCATGACAAAATAACGCAATTAATACCCAAAACAATAGTGATAATGAAAGATTGTTAATGAATGGGTACTAAGATATTTTAACCGGATAATATATGACATTATAAATATTAATATTGTTTTGGTATAAATTTATAACATCCATATAATAATTATATATGTTTTTATAGTGGTTTCAACCAAAAAGAAGTCTGAGGTAATGGATTTCATCTCAATTTCCATTCCATTGAGACATATTTTTAATGTGCATGTATTCACTTTAATGCTGTCTATATACTACCCATTTTTTTTATTTAATATTAATACCAATTTATTTATAATTTCATATGTTTTAGTTATTTTTTTCTTTTAATGTGTTATAATTTAAAAGTTACTGAAGTGGTGAAAGTTATTTTACAATCCCACTTCTTTTGAGATTGCTTTTACTTTCAATAAAGGAATATTATAATTTATCTTTGATAAGATCAAATAATTTTATTCTCTTCTATATATTTAATTATTCTATATATTTTATAGAAAATTGTTCTCTCTTTGGTCCTTTAATAATTTAAATAAAATTTTAAAAGAAAAATACATTTTATTTCTCAATAAAATGAGAAAATTTATCATCCATGTCCATGGTTTCCAAAATTATATAACCGAAATAATATTAATTACTGAAATTATTTATTAAAAAAAATTTATTTTTCCTTAACTTATAAAAATGGTCTTAAATTAATATTTCTACTATTTTTCAAAATTTATGTTTTCAATAAAGAGTCAAAAGTAATGTTTTGTAATGTAAACAGTGATAATGGGATTCCCCACCACCGTAACCGTTTTAAAAAAAGTATTTTGTTAAAAAAATAAATGGATTTATAAAGAAAAATATTTTGTGAAATATTATTTTAATATTTCACTTCCATTTTATTTATTATTCTAAAAGATAAGATTTTATTTCGAAAACCTATATTCCTGATGACCCGATGGTCACCTCTCATCTCTTGATTAATTTTGTTCTTGTTAACATTCTCTTTAGAAAATCACTTCCTTGTGGTCATTTTTCATTGTATGTTAAATTTATTTTAAATATAAATATTATTTGTATCATAAATATGATTATTTTTTGACCATTATACCAATATTACATATAGTGATTTTTTATAGTTATTTGATTGACTAGGTAAATATTGATAAATTTCTATTCATTGATCAATGCGTATATTTTTTGATAATTAATTTTTATTAATGGAATAAATTGATCAATATATATATTATTAATGTGTTGGACATGCATTTATGGGTGTTTCCTAGATTTATATATCCCCTTGATGAATCGATAGGTATCATGAGATAAATTATTTGACCAAATTAAATGTTTCTTTACCCATAGTTTTATAATATATTTCTAAAGGCCTTAATAATATAGTTCCCGTGATGTATGAGTCATGGAGTCCAATATTAAGAATTTTTTAAATTTATAATTTATTTATTGTTATCTCTATTATTTTTATATTGATATTATCCATTAATGAATTTTGTACTCAAATTATCGAATTCAATGTGTTTTTATTAATTTACATGTCCATATTGATTATACCTTATCTAATCACATAACACAAGTTATTGATTAAATGGAATTTTTTATTAGTTATTTAGTTTGAATTATTGATTATTCTATATTGATTTATGATATCTTTCATTGTACATAACCCTTACTAATTATTCGAGCTCACCCTTATTTTTTTCCTCTCTATGGGATATGAAGAAGACTTCCTTGAATGAGTTCAAGGAAACCGATTTTTTTCCATTACTATGCTTTGTATTTTATTCCCTACGTAAAATGGGTATCAAGTATGTATAGAGATCTCAAATACTACCAAAATAATCATTAATTTTGGATTTTCACATTGTATCTGTTACAATGTAACAGATTTGACACTGACTCTGGGTTAATGGAGTCAGGGTTGTTACATTGACTCATGTTTATTACTTGTTATATGTTTCAGCTGAATATCCTTTATTTTCATGATCTTATGATACCATGTTATTTATGTTATTCTTAAATGTGATTACTCATGATACTTATCTTTTATGATATCATGGTATAACTTTGACTCACATGTTATGCTTCCTTGTCATGTATATTACCTTATTGGAATTTTTTGCTAAACCCTTTACTTTCTGTATTCCACAGGTCATCATATGAATTTTTAGATGATTAACTAGATTTATGAGATCATTAGGGATAATAAAATAAGGATTTCATGTTTTAGTTTCATTTAGATGTATTATGAAATGATTATTTTAAATCCACTAGGCCCTTTTCATCTTTGATTTGTATTAATGGATATTTATGTTAAAAATAAAGCAGTAATATTCTTAAAAAGGGTTAGGTATCTATATTTGGTATAATAGGAAATATACAGTTATTTTTTGGGATTAGGAATAGAATAATTATGAGATAATATTAGGAATAAATCAAACTATTGGAAAATATACTAGAATTTTTTGAAGGATAGAGCTAGCGGTTTCTATGAAATTTCATCTCTCTCTAGATACTACAAGTATATTTGGATTTGACATAGTTATATCTAGGGTTAACATCCCCCAAAATGGTGGTTTGATCTCGACATGAATGTCACATAGTGCATGAAAATAGGTATTTCTGGACACCTAGTTTGACACGATTAGGAGATATATTTTGGTAATACAAAAATTATTTACAAACCATTATAACGGACATAAAATAATTTTTAGATTATAAAAACAAATAAGAAATATTATCAAGTATATCCTAGTTTAAAACCTATATACTCATAAATTAGGATATACATATCATATTTATATTATTCTTTATATGTTTATAAGTTTCCCTTTTTATGTCATTGTATTCTCGTTTTTATAATCTTTTTCATTAATACACATAAATAGGAGAAATCATGCCAACAACCAGCATTATAGGACATGTAATAATTTCCCAAGTTATATATCTAATCTTGTGGGAGTATGAACTAAGATATTAATGTATATACTAGATAAAATTTCTCAATTTATTAATAATAACATGAATCATGTAGAACTCTCTCCCTATCCTAAGATGGAACAAGTTATAGTCGAATTTATTATTAAACAACAGACTCCCACCATTAGTGGATATTATAATTGCCTCATTGTGTAATAATGGATTAAATCCATTAAGAATATATTATTTTTCCTATAATACATAGAGATAGAGAATGTTTTGTTGGATGTTTATAACATTGAGGGAAAAGTCAATTGATAGTGGACACTGATCAAGAACACAAATTATAAATAGGATATAGAATCCATGGAATGGGATGACATGAAAAAAATATTTTCCAAGAAATATTTTCCCCAAACTCTTTAACATAAAATGGAGGGGGAATTATTTTGACTTATGAAAAAGGAATATGAGTCAGTCAAGTTGTATGAGGCAAAAATCATGAGGATTTCATGATATGCCTCTTACTTTGTCATAAAAACTAAATTTATGTTAACATTAGAGATTTTGGGAATTCAAATCTATATAGAGATCGGTAATTATTCCCTCAAGGCTAAGATGAAGATCGGTGAATCTAATTGATCTCAAGGGAATTAAGACAAAAAAATTAAAATCAAGTTTTCTTTGAGAGTATCAATAGATAAACCCAAAAGAAGAAAGAAAACCAAACATCCTTCTTATCAAAAGTATTGGAAGTGGAATCTTTGAAAATGTCTTATGGTAAGTAGAAGATGTTTAAAATGTGGGAAAAAGGGGTATCTTGATAATCAATGTCAAAAGTAAATAACCATTAATTCATATGAACAAAATAATGTTCATATAAACACTCATACAATCATATAGTTTCTTAATTGTAAGGAACATGGGAATTATACATGATAATTTCATAAGAAATGTATTTTTGTGACAATCAGCGATAACTACCTTTAAAGTATTGAGAGAATGGAATGGAATATCCTAGAACTAATTCTGAGTTGGATCTTGACAATTATGTGATGATAGGTATTCACATAATTCATTCAAGAATAGAAAATGAACTTTTGTATTCCAGTTCTATGCATTCTATCATATCTTGAATGTTTAGGACAACTATTCAAACAATACCTCAAAACATGGGGGTTGAGATACCTATGAGAACATAAAATGAAACAATTGTGGCTTCCCAAGTATATAAATCCTCCCCAGTTAATGTATTTATACATAATCTTCCATAAATTCTCATTCTACTTTATTTAGTGGATTTTGATACTATTTTTGGAATGTATTAGTTTTCCTTAAATAAATCCAACATGAACTATAGAGAAGGAGATATCACCCTTTAAATCCTAGTTCATCAATGAAAATATTTTTTCATAAATAAGTATTATTGAAATAAAATTAAAATAAAACTATACACAAGGCCTTCCATATAATGAAGGGTAGAACTATATTACATAAGCATCAATTCACAAGAGAGAACCAAGGGAAATTCCCTATAGAAAACTAGTACAATTGGAACACTATGAACATCATACCTCATTGATCAAAAATCCTTCAACTCAACTACCATCAGTGTTCTTGTGGATGATCCATTAGAGGGGATATCATACCAAGGTATAATGGTCTATACAAGATAATAAAAAACCAACAACGTTCTGGTTCCTGATCCACTATAGGGGAATTCATCCCACGGTCTAGCGGTCTCTGATCATATCACATGTTTAGTTTTTGTTGAAATTGCTAATCCTTCTTGATGAATCTGGGCCTCGACCACTTCCCAATAAACTAGAGTAATAGTTCAACTTCTCCTACCTAGATACTTGGGATTCCCTTTGTGCTCAAATTTCATTTCACGTATAACTTTAATCATCACTTTCACATAATAATGCCACGAATCACAATAACACATGTAAATCACCACCTTCACATTTTCTGAAAACAACTTTTTAAAAGAAAATCACAAGAAGAAAACATACGAACTCCAACTATTTCCATGGTAGAAGATCTTTTCAAATTCATACTCACATTAAATAAATTTTTTTAATATGTTTCACATCAGTTTCACAATTCAAAGACAAATTTATGTTGAAAAATATATCTAATATGAAAAAAACCTAAAACCCTTGTAAAATTCATTTCCAAGACATTTTCACTATTAAATATATTTGAAAACACATTTGGAAACTTTTAAATAAGTTATAAAACCATATTTAATAAACACAACAACAAATCACACATGAAATATAACCACTTTTATTTCAAAAAACCATTTTCATCACATGTGTATCTCAAAACATTTCCAAAACATATTTAGCACCACAAAAGTATTCTAAAGAACACATTTATGAAACCATGAAGTCATATAATAATAATTCAATAATGTAAAAACATGGAACCACCAACCTTACACATAGAAACTTCTTTAAATCAATTTCAAACCACAACTACCCCACCATAAGACCCTATAAAGGAAATATTGAACAAAAAACATCAAGATTCCCCCCATTATTATTAGATCGGACCCTCTTTAGTTCACACAACCCACTTGAAAATAAGTATCCCTGAAAGATGGAAGAAAAACCCTTGATAGAGGGAGAAACCAAGGGAGAAATCACTTAAATAATGATTCTGTGAATAACTAGGTTCAAAACCACCCAAGGATTAAAGATAATGATGTCCAAGAAATCTTAGAGGAGGCTCCCATGGCTAAAAATCCCAAAGGGTGTAGATGGTAGGTTAATTAATGTTAAATAAAATAAGGCACAAGGTTAATTTTCCAATTTTTAATAACATGGACTAGTTTCATAGTTTTCCAAACCATGTTGAAACTGTGTATCACTGAATGTCTAAGAGGAACATGTTACATGGTTATCCCATCTAGTTCTCTAAACTATGGACCAACCATGTGGTCACCACTATCCAAAAACAACATTTTTTCATGCTTTTATATTCAAGACCATGCAGTTTTCACTAATTGTATGCCAACCATGAGCCATATTCTATCAAGACCAATATCTCAATTTTTCTCCAAAAATACATGGTGAACCAAGGGGTAAATGAAAGACCAATGATAAACAAAATAATATCTCAAAAAAACATGAATGTGACATATCTCTCAACCAATAAAACATTATAACCCTGGAAAGTCAACATGGAGATTCATCAAAGAACAAAAATAGACACTCTTCATCCAAAGTCTCATACTCCCATGTCTCATTAATTTCACTATTATGATTCCAAATAACCCAAACTAATGGAATATACTTCCCATGAATCACTTTCTCCTGTGAATCCAAAATTCGTACTAGTAATTAAAATAGAAAAAAAATCATGATCCACTTCCAACTCTTCCCAATTAAACAAATGAGGTGGATATTGGTTTACATCTTAACCATAGATACATGGAACACATTTTGAACTGATGTCAGCTGAAAGGGTAAAGCTACCATATATTCCACCATACCAATCCTCTCAGTAATCTAAAAAGACCTTATATACCTTGATGTTAGCTTCCATTTCATACCCAAATGATGATTCAAAAATGGAGGTTACACTTTCATAAACACCTGGTCACCCATAGAAAACTGAAAATATTGCCCCCTTTAATCAGAATAAGACTTGTGGTGACCCATATCTATCATGAATTGCTATCTGATTAAGTTCAATTTCTCAAAAATCATTTTCGCAAGGCTCGATCCCATCTATGAGGTCTCACCCACCTCAGTCCAACATAAAGGATTCTGACATGAATAAATGTAAATATTCTCAAAGGGAATCATTAGAAAATAGTATTGGTAAATATTGTTATACACAAACTCAACCAACCCCAAATGGCTATCTATTAATCCTCCAAAATCTAACACACATGTCTGGATCATGTCTTCCAATATAAAATTATCCCGCACAGTTTAACCATTCTCTTGAGGATGGTATTTCATGCTCAACTTTTCCTACAACCCCATCACGTTTTGAAGTTCTTCCCAAAAACTCTTAGGTGAACCAAGGGTCCCCATTAGAAACAATTGACGATGGTATAACATGAAGCCTCACAACCACTTTAATATACAATCAACCCAAATCATCCACCTTGGTTGAATACCTGATTGGAATGAAATTGGATGATTTGGATGTATTATCAATCACTATCCAAAAAGAATTCCATTCACATGGTGTAAAAGTTAACCCAACAAAAAATCCATGGATATCTATTCTCACTTCCAGGTTTGAATATGTAGAATCTAAATCAAACTGGGGGCCTTTTGTGATATTATTTAACAAGATCTATTCTATAAAATCATAACACAAATTTAGCTATCTCTCACCTCATACATGGCAACGATAACTATTGATTCACTTCATAGTACATATCTGTAGAACCAAGATGAAGGGACCACTAATAATAATGGTTACCATACATCACCACCTTCTTCAATGACAACGAAACCACAAGAAGATATGAAAATTAAAAATCTCCCTTAGGATACAAAGACAATTCTTGAGGATCCTAACCACCATTTAATAACTACATCGACTACAGGCATAATGACTCCATTGGATTCTCGTGTAGAATAAAATCAAGAAAGAAAGGTGTCATATAAAGACTGGCCACAAACACACCTCTAATGTGTTCCTTGGTCTCAAGATGTAACTGAGTGAAAATACACATCAATGTTCACTCATTGTAGGAATTTTTCAATGCTTGCACTGTCACTTTCGTACTCAAAACATCTTCTACAAAAAAAATCCAAGTTTATATACTTTATCAAAATTGAACCCCTAAAGATACTCAAAACAATGAATCTTCAATAAATTCAAATCATTCTGGTAGAACATGTAGGATAAAATCATATGATATGAATAAACAACATTATTTTCCCCAAAAAGATAATAGTGTCACATATTCAAGGAATGAATCACTACTTTTAACTCTATTTCATGGGTCAAGTAATTATTTTAATGTGATCAGAGATGGAGAGAACCATACACTATGACATGGTCAATCCACATAATTACACAACCAAGACCCATACCCGAGGCATTATAATAGACCACACATTTATTTCCTTATTCTCGATAGGTCAAAAAAGGGGTTTTCGGTCAACCACTGATTAAAATCCTCAAAGGATGCCTAACACTATAGGATCCATTCAAAATTTACCCTTTATGGGTAAGTGAACTTATGGATGAAGCAAGCTGAGAAAAATCTCAAAAAATCCTTTGTAATACCCTAAAAAGCCAAAAAGATTCTGTTTTAAAACACATTCTTCGGGTTTTCCCATGACTTAACTGCACAAATCTTCTTTGGGTCCACCAAAACCCCTCATTCTGAGATCACATGGAACACAAAATTTACTTCCGTGATCCATAAGGTACATTTAGAAAACTTTTCATAGAGACGATGATCCCAAAGGGTGCCTATCACAATTCTCAAATTCCTCTCATTCTTCTATTAGGTCCCTGAGTAGACCATAATTTCATCCATAAATACCCAAAAAATTCAAGAAACTTCTAGCACTAATTGTTCATAAGATCCATGAAGACTACAGAATAATTTTTTTCCCCGAAGGGCATGACCAATACTCAAAGTGGCTTTACCTTCTTTGAAAATTTGTATTAGGAACACCCACCACATTAACTCTAACTTTATGATACCCCTAACACAAATCCATCTTATAAACCCTTAATTCCCCATTAATTTGATAAAAAAGTCATCAATATGGGTAAATGGATACTTGTTCTTCATCATTACCTTTTTTCACTTCTGGTAATCAATGCATAACTAGAGAGATCCATCATCCCTTTCACAAATAGAACTAGGGAGGATCAATGTGATATGATTAGGTAAATGAATCCCTTGGATTCATAATCATCTAATTGTACCATGAATTCCCTTAACTCGGTGGGGTCCATAGGATATGATGGAAGATATATTATCTATGTTCTCGGTGGAAAATCAATCAAGAACTCCAAATCCCACTCTGGAGGAAACATGAGAAATCCTCTAGATAAATATCTAGGAACTAATCCACCATAGGAGTTAATCCACTCTTATTAGAACCATCATCATCATCCAATGTGAGAAACGAGATATGATATACAATATGTCCCATTTTTGTAAGTGGAGGTCCAACACAAACTGACCAAGGATCACATTCCCATTGAAAAACATGGGTACTAGAATTAAGTTTCACAAAACATACTCATCATTGATATAAATAAATATGAACCTAAAAACTCACCATCCAATATATAACAAGGGTCATATCAAAAAATTCCATTCTAAAATCTAGAAAATCGTATTCCAACTCGACCCCAAACATGGTGAGGGAACAATATGGACACCTGAGACCCTACTATTGCTTATTACCATGTGGAATTACATACTCCATCACATTTGGAAAAATATTGGTTAGAAACTTTATCAAATCCAAAATAAGGGATGTAATGAAAGAAAATTAAGAATGAGTATCAAAAATAATAATAGCTAATGATTATATAATAAGAATATTACCTCGAACTGTCAAAGTCCCTACATCTAATTACATAATCACTTAATCCACTCCATGGGGTTTCCTCCTCTCAACCTGACACTAAGAATGACTACTAACTTATGGATCTTCCCTAAACTAAATCTTCCCATATGAAGATCTAAACCATATTCCATGAATTCTAATGTGATATCCTAATCTCTTGGACAGTTCTAGATGATCTCATATCCCTCTAGAAGTGACAGATCCTGCACCACTCTAATATGAAAGTGCCACCTTGAAAAATCAATGAAAGTGCCCCATAATTATACATCGATGTTAAGTTACAGGTAGAGAAGAACATGAATGTCACATGATCTCTACCTTCCCACATTGATGGAACACAAATGACTAAACATTTGATTCCATAGACAAGGACAGTTGGAAAGGTTGGCTTGAACTACCAACTCCCCTCTTCCCCTATGCATCCTACGTCCTCTTCTTCTCAAATGAACAACCACTACCCACAACTAACACTGATTCAAAGAAACAACAATTTTCTCAATGATCAATTTCTACCATTATAACAAGAAAGACCACCAACAGAAGAAGAATTCAGCTTGAACAAGAAAAGCAGATATTGGATTTTTGGACATATCCCCATCTAAAACTTCTATGCTTTCATCTAATATTGGAAATGAGCTCGGGTGCATACCAAACTAGCTTTGCAAAGTGGTTGGAACACTCCATCACGATTTTGTCTCCCTGGATATGCTCCAAAAACTCTTGGGTTCTGAAAATTCCAAAATATCATGAATATACTACTCATTGAAAAATTCCTTGAGGTCTTTCCAACCCATCTGCCTCTACTTTGCATCTTGCACCACTAAGTCCCACCACTTTTGGCTAGGAACTTCTAATAGGAATGAATAAAAATATACTTTTAGTGCCTCCAAAGTATCAAGAAACTCAAAATTATTTTCTATATTCTCATGACACTCATATACTTCTTGAGGTTCCATGATACCTCAGAAAGAAGGAGGCTTGTTCATGGGGAACTCCTGAGATGTTTCCACTCCAATACCTGGTTTGGCTTCCCTAACCTGAGCTAGACCAGATCCCACTCCTTGTCCCAAATCTTGAACACCCTGAACCATTAATTATAAAAAAAAATTGATAGATTTGTTAGGGAGAACTCTCATTGACCACTTCGCTCAGTTTCATAGGAAGTCTTTGGGGAGGCATCATAATATAACAAGCAACAACTATAAGGAAAATTATCAATAAAACCATTCTGATGATTATAAGTAATAATAACATATTCCAACACAACCATAAATAAAAACATAACCCATTCCAATTAAATAAAAACTCAAAACAAACCACCCCACCCCACCTAGTGTCTGTATACAGTCTGCAGACTGTACATCTCAAATGGAAAAGAATTCAAACCAAATCCCAACATCCCATGGTGACTTGAGTCCTGTCATGAGGTGTTTTAACTATAAATCCCAATCATAACCAAAAACTTAAGCCACAAAAATCCTAACAACAGTCTATCTAGACTCTTCCTCAAATAACTTTATTGAAAATAACATAACCTGGTCTGATACCATTTTGTAATGAACCAAGCTGGAGTTCCATCCAACCCGACACATGACCAGTCCATGGACTGGATCGATTAGAGTTTCCAATTACTTTGGGTTGGAAACCATTTATTGGGTATCAATAATACAACTTGGGAATGATTTCACCCATGTATATGGTTACAAACAACCAACGATAATTAGCTACACAATAACTAATAACTATAACCAAACAAGTTATAATAATTTTCAGAGTCAAATTTTACAAATTTATCCAAAACCCAAAAGTGCTACAATGGATGGAGAATAATAGAAATATCCCAAAAAATAAACATCCATGTAATAAGAGTGAAAATTACCTCAAGACACCACCACTAACACGTAAAATAAGTAAAAAACTTGCAACTAGATCCAAAATCACAACGACAAGTCTTGCATTTACTTGGGTCATACATAAAAAATTCTACATGCACCCAAATGTGTATGTAGGGTGTGACCCAAATCCCAATAGGATGTTAGAAAAAAGAGAATATTCCATTATATTACATTAAAAGACAAATTCAAATTCAAATTTTCATAAGAATATATGAAGCAGTTTTAAGAAATCATTTTGAAGGTAACTTTCCCAACAAAAATATTTCAATGAAAACCCTTATTTACATATAATCCTTCTTGAAATAAAATTGTAATGAAAATATTCACAAGTTCTACCATACACTTATGGATAAAACCATATCACATAAGCATCATGTCACAAGAGAGAACCCTGGGAAAATCCTTATAGGTAACTAGCACAAGTGTAATAATATGAACCTCATTCCCCAGTGATCAAAAATCATCTAACTCTACTACCAAAAGTGTTCATGTGCATAATACATTGGAGGTGATCCCATTACAAGGTCTAATGGAATCTATTTTATAATTAAAAACCAAAAATTTTTACATGAAAATACCACTAGAGTGTTACACATCCCATGGTTTAGTAGTCTCTAGTCGTAACACATGTTTTAGTTAGTTTTGTAATCTTTAATCCTACAAGATGAATATGGGACTCGAACACTTCTAAATCAACTAGTATACATGTTCCAGTTCACCCTCCTAAATACCTGAGATTCTTTTTGTACTCTAATTTCATTTCACATATCAAATGAAGTGTCACAATCACATACACAATTCAATCATCACAAGAACATAAGGACATCACCACCTTAACATTTTATGGAACCCACTTTAAAAACACATGAAGAAAATATATGAAATCCAAGTATTTATAAGGGAAATTCCCCTTTAAAATTTATACTCACATCAAATTAATTTTTATAATATGTTTCACATCACATTCCCAATTCAAATACACATTTAATGTGCACAAGAATATCCAATATTTAATTTCCCATAGAAAATACACTTCCAACACATCTTTACCTTTGAATATCCTTATAAAGAAATATTGCACATTTTGCATAAGGTATAAAACATATTTAAAAACACCACTATAAATAACACATGAAACATCGCCAATTTTATTTAAAAAATTCATTTTCAACAAATTTATGTCATAAAACCTTTATAAAATATATTTCTCACAAAAAAAAATCCAAAGAACACATTTAATCATTCAAGAAAACATTTCAAAAAATTATAAAAATGTAAAAGCATGGAAGCACCTACATCACACATGGGAACTTCCATAAATCAGTGTGAAACCACAACTGCACAACCATAAGTCCCTATAAAGTAAATATCGAATAAAAAACCTCAAAAATTATCCAATACTTACATGATCATACCCTATTCAGGTCAAAAAACCCTCTATAAATAGGAAACAAATAAGTAAAGAAGAAGAACCCTATAAATATGGTGAAACCATGGGAGAAATCACTTAATTGACGATTCCTTGAAGAAACATATTTAATACCACCCAACGATTAAAGATCAAGAGGTCCTAGATATTTTGGATGAGGATCCCATGGGTGTAAATCTAGATTGGGGTGGATGGGAGGTTAATTAGAGATAAAATCGAAGAGTGAACATGTGTCATTTACCACTTTTTAATTGCATAAAAAATTCGCATAGTTTTCTGGCATGGTTTTCCCAATTCTGTGGAATCCATGCATTCCAAATTTTCTTAAGAGGAATAAGTCAAACGGTTAGCCAATACAGTTTTTCAAATCATATGTCAACTATGCGGTCACCACAGTTCAAAAATAAAATTTTCTATATGGTTTTCTAAGAAAGGGTGCATGGTTTTCTCTAACTATGCGCCAACCATGCACCACCCGTTGGCAATCTCAAAGTCTCCATTTTTCTCCAAAAACACTTGGGTAGCCCAAGCGGTAAAACAATGAAAAAATATAGACAAAATAATACCTCCAAATAAGAAACACATATGTGAATATATATATATATATTGATTTTTTATATTTTATGTTTATATATGTATATAAGTTTATATTATATATATGTGTTTATATTTTATTTATTTATGTTTATCTATCTATATGTCTGTATTGTACTTTTTTTATTTATATTTTATGTTTATATATATATATATTTGTATGTGCTTATATTTTATATATATGTGTCTGTATATATGTTTATATATATATATGGGTTTTTATATGTGTGTGCGCCTAAATATATATGTGTTTATATATAAATATATATAATTATAATTATATATATATATATAATTATCCATGTTTTAAAACACTTGTAAAAATGCCACTAAATTAGCCACATTTTCTTATAAACATGACTAACTTTAAAATTCATATTTTTGTTTATATATAAAAATATGTGTGTGTCTATATATATATATATATATATATATATATATATATATATATTTGTGTGTGTATTTATATTTATATATTTGTGTGTGTTTATATATATTTGTTTGTGATTATATGTATTAGTATATATGTGTGTGTGTGTGTGTATCTGTGTGTGTGTGTGTTTATATATGTTTATATATGAGTGTTAGTATTTAAAAAATTAATATATTATTTATTAAAAGATATATACATATATATGTATGTATTATATATTTTATGTTTTATGTTATATATATATATATATGTTTGTGTGTGTGTTTATATTATATTATATATATATATATGTATGTATGTTTATATTTAATATATATGTTTATATTTTATGTTATATTCATATGTTTATAATTTATGTTTATGTGTATATATATGTTTATATTTTATATTATATATATGATTATATATATGATTATATTATTTAAATATAAATATATATATTTGTGTGTCTGTGTTTATATTTTTTATATATCGTATATTTATATTATATAAATATATATCTATGTGTGTTTAAATATATATATCTGTGTGTGTGTGTTTTTATGTATATGTGTGTGTGTGTGGAAAATATATATGTGTATGTATGTATGTTTATAATTATATATATATATATTTCCACATTTTAAAACGCTTATAAAAATGTCACTAAAATATATATTTATTTATCTATGTGTGTTTGTTATATATATATATATATTTATTAGTATATATATATTTATCTATATATGAATTTACATATATGTTTTTTTGTTTATATACATTAATATATATATATATATATACATTGATGTAGAGAAACAAGCTATAAAATATATATTTATTTAGTAATGTTTCATGAAAAATGTCACTAATTGAGAGACATTTCCAAAAAAATGTTTCTAAATTAGTGATGTTGCCTAAAAACATTCGTAATGTAGTAACATATGCAGGGTATATTTAGTAATGATTTTCATGCAACATCGCTAATTTATTGAGGTTTTTCTAGAATTGTCACTAATTTTGTGATGTTTTCCTAGAAATGTCACTAATTTACCAATTTCTTTCACTAAACATTGATAAATTAAAGACATTTTTAGAAAACATCGCTAAATTAAAGATTTTTATCAGAAAATAGTGCTAACTTAGTGATTTTTTTTCATGAAACATCACAAAATTTGAGATATTTGTTAGAAATGTCACTAAAATAGTGATGTTTTCCAGAAACTTCTCTAAAATGGTGATGTTTGTTTAGAAACATTGCTAAATTAGAGACATTTTTCTAAAAACATTGCTAAATTTTCTATGTTTTTCATGAAACATTTCTAAATTTGTGATGTTTCCTAAAAAATGTCACAAAATTTAAAAATTAACAACATTTAAAAAAAATAAAAAAACATCTCTAAATTTTATTTTTTTAGTTTAGGGATATTATTCTTTTTTGATAAATCACATCAAGCCCAAATGATTGAGACAAAGGCAATAGTCATACTTGAAGACATGCCCATTATAGGGGAATATACTAATGTATTTCCTAAATATTTTTCTAGACTTACTCCTGATTAAGAGATTCATTTATCAATCGAACTTATACATGGATCTCTAACCATATCAAAAAATACTTACATAATGGTCACAATTGAGTTGAAAGATATGAAAAAGTAGTTATAATATAATCTGAAAAAGTGTTTTATATGATCTATTGTTTCATTGTGGGGTACATTGGACCTCTTCTTCAAGAAGAATGATGGGTCAATTCACTTCTACATTGATTGTCATGAACTCAAAAAAACAATATAAATAAAATGTATCCCCTCCCATGGATAAAAAACAATATTGATCAACTAGGTGGGTATCACAATTTATCTAAGGTGGACCTTCAAACAATATATTACCAATTAATGGAAAATACAAAAGATAGTCTGAAAACTACATTTACAACAATGTATGGAAAATATGAGTTCATATTGATTCCTTTGAGACTCAATAATTCTCTAGTAATCCTTATTGGCTTATTGAATATACTATTTAGATATTACCTCAAAAAAAGTTTTGTAGGATTTATCAATGATATCCAAATACCCTCTAAATGAAAGGAGGAGCATGATGAAAATTTGATTATTGTGATAAATAATTTTCCAAAAGGATAAGCTGTATAAAAAATGCAGTAAACATGAGTTCTGGATAATGAAAGATTCTTTATTGGGGAATTAGATCACCAATAAAGGGATATATTTAGACCTTTATAAGATAAATTCAATTGAGTATTGTCCTATACCATCATCTGTAATGATGATCTATAGTTTCCTTGGACTATCATGGAATTATCGATGATTTGTGAGAAATTTTTTGTGATTTTAACATAAACTATCCAAGATGAGTCATAAGGTGTATATTTTTTATGGACCATTGAATGTGAAGAATGATTTAAGAAATTTATAAAAAGGCTTATCACTGAACCAGTATTCATTCTTCCCTTAAGTGAGAAATTTCTTTGGTTTACAACGATGCTCCAAAGAATGGTTTTTGGTTATTTACTATTAAATAATGATAATTTAATAACCTATACCTCAATTAAGTTGAAATTTCATGAGAATAACTATCAAATACATGATCTGGAGTTTGTGGCAGTGATCTTTGCATTGAAAATCTAGTGACAATGTCTCAATGAGTATAAGTGTGAAGAATATATAGATCATAAGAGTCTCAAAAATATTTTCATATAGAATAAGCTTAATATATGCCAATGGATATGGTGAGAGATGATTAAGGACTATGAGAACTCACTCCATTACCATACTATGAAAGAAAAAAATAGGCAAATTCTCTAAGTAGAAAGGATTTGACAACCTTATCATGGATAATAATTGGGAAGGATACATTATTCTTAGACATGTGAAGGATGTACATGGAAATTTTAAATGAAGGGACATCATTATTCCTTTTTCAAATTATTTCTCAATAAGCCCTTTTGAAGAATTTAAAGGATTCTCAAAGATATGATGTGGATATTCAGAACTATTTTGGAGCCATAAGAAAAAGTAAATCCACTATGTTCAAAATTTATTATGAAGGAGTTAAAATATTTGGGTCATGAATATTTGTACAATCATATCATGAGATAAAGATATTTTTATTAAATGATACACATAGCTTGAACATCGCTATCCACTAGTGGAGCATGAATAAGTATCGAGATCTCTATGATCACTATTTTTGGGACAATATGAATTAAAAGATCATGTAATATACATGAAAGTGTTCGGTATTTCATAAATTTAAAGCTAAAATGAAAAAAATTAAGAGGATGAAGTAACCATTACTCATACCTACATGAAAATGGGAAATTCACCATATAATTTTTCACTAGTCTTTCAAATACACCAAGAAGAAATAATTCAATATGTTTTATTATGGAATATATTAAAAAGTATACTCACTTCATTACAATTTGAGAGGACCTATCACTTGACCAACATGAAATTATATACATAAAAGAGTTATTGAGGCTACATGGGAACCACTATCAATTATATCTGACTTTGATATGTGATTTTCCTCTAGGTTCTGAAATATCCATCAGTATTATCTAAATACGGTTTTGAAGATTAGTACCTATTATCACCCTCTAATTCATGGATAATATGAGTAGAATATTTAGACACTGAAATACATGTTAAGAGAATTTTTTATGTACATTTAAGGAGAATTGGATCAATATCTTCCTCTGGTCGAGTACTTGTAAAAAATAGTTTCCACTCAAGAATCCAAATGGATCCTTATGATGTCCTTCATGGGGAGATATGTAAAACCCTTGAGTGTTATGATGAAGTTGGTGAACAAAATTTGTTGGTGCTTGAAATAGTTGAGTTGATTGTAGAAAAGTTTAATACCATTTAGCAACACATTTGGATCACTCAGAGTCGATAGATAAGCTATGTTAAAAATTATAGATGGGATCTAGAACTTGAGTTTGGGAATAAAGTGTTTCTCCACAAATATCCATGGAATAGATTCATGAGATTTTGGAAGAATATAAATATAATACTTAGGGATACTATCCCATTTGAGATTCTTGATTACATCTGAGAAGTGTCTTATTAACTAACACTTCCCCAACCCTTTCTCAATTACATGAAATATTCAATTTATCACTCTTGAAGAAGTGTAAACCAGATCCCACCCATGTAATAAATTTTGAGAAGGTATGTTTGGAAAATTATCTCTCTTATGAGCAGAAACTAGTGAAGATTTTGGACCATATAAATAATGTTCTATGCAATAAGACAATTCTCCTGATCAAAGAACTATGGTAGAACCATAAATACAAAGAGGAAACCAGGCGACTGGAGAAATCCATGAAGTTGAATTACCCTCATACATTTTCACCTTAGTATGTAATATGAATTTTTTTGGGTGAAATTTCTTAAGGGGGAGAATTTATCACCTTCAAACTTTTAAAATATAAATTGATCTTCAATATCATTTAAGACAATCGACATTGAGCCTAAATGAACAATGATTATTTAAATTTGAATGTAAAAACCTTTCCATTAATTTGGTGGGTATGAATAGGATTAACTAATTTATGAAATATATATAAATTTCATAATCTATATCAATTTTTCTATAATTGAAAAGTCAATAATCACTCAATTTTCAATGAAGACATTTTATTCTTTAAAATGTTATGTTTTCTTCTAAAATAATTTTCATTCTTTTTGTGAGAAAATATTATAATTAATTATATAAATTTTTGAAAGTTTATTTTATAAAATAAAAATTATCTTCTAATTAATCATATAATATTTAAATTAGGGTGATTTTTTTATTTTTTCTGAAATGATTTATTTTTTAGTGAATATTAAAAATTACCGATTATTAAAATACAAACATTTATTTTCAATAAAATAAAGTAATTTAATAGTACCATTATATTTTTAATGTAGTATTAAATTGAAACGTGAATATTTTTATTTATAATAATATAATTAATTTCATTTCAATCAATAATTTTCATTATTTTTCTATTAGTTTATTTTTAGGATTTAAAACAAGGGTTTCTACAAATTGTTTCTGATGTGCATAAAGCTTATCCATTATAATTAATTAAATTAACCCCTACTGAGGAAATATTAAAAATAAATTTATATATTATATATCTATTTATATTAATTTAATTTAATATAATGGTGATATCTAGTCATATATTTAATATAAGATCATTTATTTCTTTAAAAATGCATTACCAAAAAGACACTTTTCATCGGGTTTGACAAGATTAATTTTAAATTAAATTATTTCACTTATAATAATGTAATTTGATAAAATGGATTACATATTTTTATTATAAATAATTAATATTATTTAATAATTTAAACTAAATTTTTTTCCAAAATAAATATAAAATCATTACAAATTAATTATCATTATTTAGGTTAAAGCGGGGTTTTGTGTGTTATATGTGCTTGTGTTAAAATTGGTTTTCCATAAACATAGTTTTTTAATTTGATAAATTCAATTATAATTTTAGAATCATTTATTACAAATTTTCATTTTATTTTCATTTTATTTATAGGATTAAAGAATGAATTACCTATTTAAAAAACTAGTTACCATAATTAAAAATCAAATGGTAAAAGTGAGTTACCAAAAAGGAAAAGGGAAAGAAAATTTTAAAACATGGTTATTTTATTGGGAGAGGTGATTATAAACATTATCTTTCCTAAACTATGTCATCTATCAATTTTATAGGTTATTTTCTAGGGAGTGACTTCCCATTATTGAATAGTTTTGGGTATTTACAAAAATATCACTCCTCCTCACTTATAAAAGGGAACCTCATATCCTATTTTATTAACATTTAGAAATACTTTTGGTTTAGAAAATACCTTCCCAAATACCTTCCTTAATTACCTTACCATTTTCTAGAGGACATTTTTTATAGAAAACCCTCTTTTTAAGGATTGTACTTAAATCCTAAAAAGGTTGTCCGAAGAAAAGGTAATGTTCTTAATCGATCATTTTGTTTTATTTGTTATTAAAACTATTTAAAATATTATTAAACCATGAAAACATAATAACATAATAATATACCATATATTGAGATGATATTATTTTATTTTAATAACATACATCCATCTCCCCTTCCATTAAATGGGAAATGAAACTATCGTTACTATGTACGATGGACTACTGCCTTGTAGACCGATGTAATTATATTTTAATCATTTACAATTAGGTTTTTTTATGATTATGTATTTAATATAAATACTTTATATTCATAAAATATTTATAATTCTATAAATTTAGTATATAATATTTTTTTTACCTTTTTCATTCATAGAAAAATGATAATGTTGTCTGTGTGCACGTGTGGATTTCCACCTCTATAAAGTGATATGATTCATTTTTAATTTAAAAATAATATGGAGGGTATGTATAATTTTATATAATGATATAATATGATATTTTATATATAATTAAAATACTATAAATATGAAATAAAATGTACCATATTTCCATCATGATCGTCAAAAAATGGAAATGTAACTCATACGTACATACAACATTCTGTCTTCATGATTTTAATATAGTTAATCTATCATAACCATAATTAAAAGTTGATTTAAAAGTATAATTTATGTGTAAGATGATAATAATATAATTATTATTATCTTTTAGATTATTAAATAATAATCTCTTTGACCTTAGGCAACTTACCAAAGTGATTTTGGACACATGAGCCTAATATTGTCAAAACATCTAACACAAATCTAAATGATTAGGTAATTGAACATAACATGATAGAAAATAAAATATAAGAAATAAAAAACATGAAAATTTACTTTATGAAAGTAAATAATTAAAATAAGTTTATTATTCTAGAAGATAAACAACACACATGACAAGTCAGGCTTGAGGTATGGGTTCTTTTTAAACCACCCTTTTCATCAGGTAATGACCATTCTATCTCTAAATAACTTTATATTTATCCATAATGTTATGGATTGATTATAAATTATATATATGTTTCTCCAAAAAATATACCTATATTAACCTTCCTTCCATTAATGGGGTAATACATTCCTTGTGTTCATTTATCAAATGCATTATTAATGAAATATCCTTTGATTACGACATGAGTCATGATTATGCAACCCATTTCATTACATGGGTAATTATTATGTTTATGCCTTATGATTTATTTCCTTTTTTCATCACAAATAAAAATGTATATTTTATTAAGGTTGTACCCATATATTACTCCAATTCATTGTGTAAATATTTTATCTCACGAGACATTATGTATGGTATTAGTGAGTAAACCTAATGTATTATGGGACTTTTCCACCATGTGATATTTTCTAAATATTTATCCTTGAATCATTTTTATGTTGTGTTATATGTTTTCTAGACATTTCTTTTGATGCTATGATATTATGTTACCATGTTCATTATCTTAGGTTTACATGTGATTACATTAGATCCTTTTATTTTATGATGTCATGTTTACATGTTATTCCATTACTGGGATTTTTGTCCCACCCCTTTATTTTATATGTTACTTATCTTATCGTATGTAATTTTTGTATCTCGAATGTATTTAGGGTCTCATTATAGGGAATTAAATAATGTATTCATGTTTATTTTACTTTTAATTCATTATTTACCTTGACTTACAAAGAAACTAGACCATTTTTATCCTTGATTCATATTAATGTACATTTATGATAAAAATCATGCAATAATATGTGTAAAAAGGTTATGGTTTCTATACATTTAATAAATCCTTATCTTAGTATAAGAATTAATACCATATTAGATATAATGGAATAAATGTTTTTAATAGTGAGATCTTGTGAAAGTGGTATTATATTGGATTTAATACTCTATAACAAACTACATTGTACTTTTTATTACCTATGTATTCAAATACTTGAATGTTAATAAATATTTTATCACATTATGAGTGTTTTCCTATATATACTTATTGTGATATTGTCTTTATATTATTTATTGCATCAAAAGGTCATATAATCTCTCCACTATAGGAGAGCCTTTATGTTTTATGACAATATTCTTATAAATATATTCTATGGTCTGATGATATATGTCTAAAAACAAAAACAAAATCTTTTTATTAGGTTTTTTGATCTCATTATACATTTGGATTTATTCCTATGTATTTTTAATATGGTAATCTCTAAGATAAGATTTTATAAGGACATACCCACCAATAATAAATACACATGTTATATGTCATTGTCTATTCCAATATGAGTATGTGTGTATTAGTACATAGAATTAATATTATTGTTAATATTTTCTATTAATACCATAATTTGAAATGTTGATGAAAATTGTGGCATCATTTTCTCATGGAGATGTGGGATGTATTGGGTCCACCTGAAGTGACAACACATTAATGGATAAGTCAAGAAAAAAAGTTGTCCCTTTCCTTTTAATTAAAATAGATACATATTTCTATTTGATTAAAATTAAATAGTTTTATTAAGTCCATTTTATTGGTACATTATTTATGATTTCATTTTAAGAAATTCAACAAATTTAATATCAAGAATGTTGGAAGATGAAACTATTATACAACCTTTTTGAAGATATATTGAGGTAAAGGGATTATATTACATTATGATCATTCGTAAGAGGAATATTATTATTATATTTACTTTTTTCACTATGGTTTCATTAAAAACTATCCTTCCATTAAACATTGAATTTGGGGTAGTTATCAAAACTACAATGATAAAGAGTCATATAGCACCACACACTAAGTTTATCCAAAATTTCAGTTAAATTCTACTTTAATTTAATATTAGAATTAATAATATTCACAATTTTGAGTAATAATTATTATTCAAATTAATTTCAACACGTAGATTAAATCATTAGTAATTAAAAATAATATAAATGGTTGTTGAATATTTAAAAAATATATATTAACAAGTTAGTAAATATAATATTTATTTATTCATTTATTAAATAATATATTTTTATAAATTGATCAAAATAATTATTATTATTCACGTTTTGGTAAATTTAAAAGAACATTTATGGGATGAGTTATCATTATGAATGATATTATATATTTTATTTGATATATTCTTAGTAAATATTGACTTTTTAATTTAAGAAATTATATTTAAATATATGTGAGGAGCCCCACAGCAAGAAATATTATAATTATTATTATTACGTAATGTTAGGTTTACATAGAATAAATAAATAAGTTAAGTTAATTTATGAAATAACTAATATAAACCATTATGAATAAAAACCATCTAATATAATTTTTAAGGTAAATATATTATTGTGCATAACAGTTTCACCCTAGAGTATTCTCTCAAAAGATAGGGAGGAATTATAAAGAATACTTTCAAGAACAGGTAGAACCAATCCTCCTCCTTCCTCTCCAAACTAATATAACTTGATCAAGTTTTCCAAGTATTAAATTAATTCATGTTTTAGTCAATATTGAATGATTTAAGTAGTTTATTTCTTTCATTATAATACCCATAGATATAATATTGATGTTTTGAGGTTCATGGAGTATTTATAGATACTATAAGAGAGATTCTGCTTTAGATCTATCAACATAATGATCGTATGATAAGAAATTTCAACAGTTTTAATAACAATTAAATAATTACCAGTGAGGTCATTATTATCTACATATGATAATTTTAAATTATATGTGAAATATATCCTCTATTTAATTTTTTTGGGGTTGCATTCATCAATTTCTATGGATTTATTACAAATAAACAGATGAGAAATATTATTGGGAATGGGACAAACTACTTCCACTACACCCTTAAAACATTATTAAAATATTATAAAAATTTATTAAGGTGACCTAAAAATATAAAAAGCTAAATTAGGGATTCCAGGGAACAATTTTGAGGATATCAGGATACACCCAAAAGAATTATTTGATGCATTCATTGACTGGGTGAATGAGATTGTAAATGGAATGCATATAATTTGTGTGACCATTTATGATTTCAATATTGTGAAGAGACTAATAATAATATTTCCACCTTGATTCAAACCAAAAATTTGGGTGCTTTAGGATAAGGATGATAAAGTTACCACATTGGATAGTCTTTATAGAAATCTTTTTTCATACCAAAATAAGTAATGATGATGATGATTTTTTAAAAAATGGATATCTTGGGAAGTGTAATTTAACCAAATAAAGAATATATTTGTATAATATGATCTAAAATATAGGGATGTTAATGAAAATATTTCACTCCATTCCTAAAATTTGATAGTATAAAAATTATAGTTTAAAGGCGAACTTCTAATAACATTATTTCAGTGTGTAGAGATTGGGAATCATACTACTAAGTGTACCAAGAAGTTTTGAGATGATGATGTTGATGTAGATGAAGTGACCGAGATAAAACATTCAAATAATGGAAAAGGAAAGAGGAGAACCATATATAAATTATTCTAAAAAAGAACTTTTTTCATTAAAAGATAACATCTAATAAGGATCATAAGTATATGATATTTTGGATTACAAAGCCCATAGTTAATAATTTCTTATGGGTTTTATAGAAAATCCAAAAATATTAGAAGAAAATGATGATAATGAAGTAAAATTAAAAGGTAGGATTTATCTTGAAGAATATTTAAAGGATTCATAGTGTGAGAAATTTATTTCGAGATCTAGAATGAGGAAATCAAATGGATTGGTTTATGAATCCAACCCCTGCATGTAGTGGTAGGAAGAAGAGTTGTCAAATGTAAAGAAGAAAATTAAATGGTGAAAATATAAAAATATATAAATCTAAGAGAATGTTATTTATTATAGGATTAATAATGAACAGTAGACCCATATTATGGATGGTTTCACAAACATAGTAATAAATCAAGTTAAAATATTAATTATTTTGAGATAGAAATATTATATCTTTGATGAAAAATTAATTATCATGAGATAATCTTAATTCCTAGTATGACACCCGGATATAAATTGAATGTGATATAAAAAATTTTAAGGGGAATCATGGAGGTCCAAAAATATAGTTAGATAATAGTAATAATAATAAAAAGATACATGAAAATGGAAATGTTGGTATGGGGTTGAATATTAATAAAAAGGTAGTGTTGGTTGATTCTAATCCAAAATCACCCATTCCAGAGTTGAATATTTATTTGGGTGTGACATAGAATCTATAAACTAAAAGAACCGAAAATAAAACTGGTGTTATTGTAAAGTCATGTAGGATCGCAGCACAAATTTTGTGTTATTTTTGGACAATAATGGTAAATTCTCAAAATATATATTCCATAGATAATAGGCACTAGAGGGAATATGTTTAATTAATACATCCATGAAAAGTTGAATATTCCATTTATACTATTGAAGGTTATTTCATATATTGTGGAAAATATAGACATATATCCAATTATTTATCATTATTTATATAGAGGAATATACTTATAGAGACCCAAATTGTTCATACATGATAGTTCAAGGAATAAAAAAGTATGATGAAAATGAATAATCAATTTTCAACTTTATAAGAAGAGGTTAGTCCATTATTTTTATGGTAGGATCAAACATAAAATAATTATCAATTGTGAATAAAAATACATGGATGAAAAATAAAATTGAAAAAAGGAAGTGGTGGTGGTGATTTCTCTATAAGAAACTGATCAATACAAAATGTAGAAACATGACAATAAATTAACTCCTTATAAGATTTTAAATAAGTGTTTTATTACAATCATCATGTTGAAAAAGTAAAGTTTCATCATATTTGGAAATGATGAAGTCTTAAATATCATTTTCTATGGTAAATCCAAAATTTAGGGAAAATTTATGAGGAGTGTAGACATCATGGTTATATGAGGCATGGGTAACTACTTCTTAATTGTAATTAAACTATTTTACTTGGATAATGTGATAATGTTTTCAAATAAAAATTATTTTCAAGGGGAAGTATAGTCTAATTGTAATGAATTGGAATCAAATAAAGGTAATCTTCACCATATCAGTGGATAATATGATATTTGATTCTTATTTATAGAAGAAGAAAATAAGTTTTAGAACAAAATTCTTTTTCATTTGTGAAAATAAATCTTGGAATATCTTGTTATGAATGATATATATTGTGATATCCCTAGGCTCTGACATTATCTAACTCACACATATTATAATTTTCAAAAGGGAATGATTATTTTGAAGATATACAAGACTAAGAGAAAGATGTTATTAAAGTTTCTATAATTGGTGTATGTTTACATTTTTGGGTTGATATCACTAATATTAAATAATTTAAAGAGGTATTGTTTATTATTCATTAATGATTTCAATATGATAGAATGATTGTGTTGATCTCCCCTAAGTCTGAGGTTAACATTTTCATTACTTGATATTTGAGGATGTCTAAAAATATTCTTGGTTGGACAATTCAAAACAAATTAGATTGATAATGTCATGGATTTTACCAAAAAGTAAGTGGAGGATTATCTTAAGAAGTATGGGATAATTCCTCAAGCATCAAATATGTTAAATCCTTAATAAAATGTTTTATTCTATCTGATATATCAGATCAAAAAAATTAGAATGATTCTTATTAAGAAATACCTACCATATATGTTTTAGAAGGAATCAGTAATAACATTAGTCTATATTACCAAAATTTCTTATTTTATAAAAAATAAAAGACTCCATATAAGATGTGATGGATAAGAATCCAATGTTACTTTAAATCCGAAAAAGTGACTTCTTTATTCTCAATAAGGATAAACATGTGATGTTTTAATTTTAGGGAGATGAAGGGATTTTCTTTGGATACTCATTAAAATGTAAGGCATAAAAATTCTTCAAAAAGGATTAGAAATTTTATTGAAAAATAAGATGGAACTATGGTAGAAAATGGAAATCAATATAAAGAAAATAGTAACCAAATTTAGGAGGGAAGTGGTGATGCGTTGAGAAACTCATGGGGTAAAGAGGGAGAAATTTTTTATTCAAAAAAGTCACTCATGACGGGGAGGAGTAAGATACATTAATTTCTTCATATAAATTCAATATTTTGGAAAAAAAATAATGAGTTTAATACCATTGGTGGATGATCAACACCAGTGTAGAAATGTATAATTAATTATATACAATAAAAATCACACTTATATTAGAAAGATCCAAATAACATTTTTGAGGATATGAACATAAATAAATAAATCATGCATATTCATGCATATCCTGACTTAGTAGAGAATAATCAAACATGGGAGATTATTTTCAGGCTAATGGATAATAATTTTATCAAGATAAAATGGGTTTTCTAAAATAAAAAAAAATCAATATGGAAAGGTGATTGTGAAAAAATCATGAATTTTATGCAATAGATAATTCATATTAAAGGTATTGAAGTAAATGAAACATTTTCTCTCATGGATTGGTTTCAAATAATTCAATTATTCTTGTCCATTGTAGTGAAAATGTAGTTTATAGTTTTCTAGATGAATGTAAAATTATAATTCCTTAATGGATTAACTGAAGAATGGGTGTAAATTGAAAATTCAAGTGGTTTTATTATGAATGAAGATAAGAAAAAAAATTGGATATTGAAGGTGATTTTTGTACTAAATAAATCCCCAATATCATAATATTATAGACTTGATTAGTATATAAAGAATCTAAGTTTATACTATGAAGGTCTTGATCAGAATATCTATATAATAAAGGAGAGTGATTAGTGAATAATGGTGGAAATATATATTGGTAAAATAATCATTTTTGTTTCAAAATAATCACAATTCATGTAGTTTAAATAATTTATGGAATAAATGTTTGAAATTTCAATCATTGAAATTTGTAATTTTTATTTTGTTTCTATGTGAAATGAGAAAGACATAGAACATTAATTTCTCAACCCAAATATGATAATTATTTTTTAAAAATTATTTTAATGTATGATTTTGAGGGAATGAAAAAACTTGTTTCTGCAATATTAATTTTGTTAAGATATTATAATTTTAAATAGTTAAAAATTATATAGTATAGGTAGATCATAAGAATCGTGTTATACTTTATAGTGACAATACCCGATATTTTTTTCTAGTTTTCATACTATAATGTGAAAAATTAATCCCACAGAAATTATCTGGTAAGAAGAATAAATAATATTGTGGTATATAAAATTCATGGGGGACTTAAACTTGAATTATATTGAAAAATATCAACATGAGTTATTAGGGTATACATATTAAAATTTCTACAGTTTAGTAAATGATAGAATGTCAACATCTGATGATGAATTATATCATGGAGAACTGTGAATTTCTTGGATTAGTAAGACACAAGATTATATTTAAATGATCACTATATAAGAAAAATATATCATGGAACCTCAAGATTACACATATTAATTATGGAAAAATAAACATCTTGATGATATGGGAGTAAAAGTGAAGTCTCTTAGCATTATAAAATGTGAAAATTAAAATGTAATCATCCTAAGTGAAAAATATCATTCATCGCTCAAGGAAAAATCACATTGAAATCTTTCACGACATCATAAATGATAAATTTGATCATCGATTAGTGAAATTTTAGTATGTCACTATCCAAATTCAAGTCATAGATAACATGATAAATTCATTACACAAGGAGATAATAAAGTTGAATAAACTTTTTATTAGATTACTATCAATCGCCAATACTTAAATCATGTGGATGTAGAACCCCCACTCTCTAAATAATGTATTGGATTCTATTAGGGGATACAAACCCAAAATAGTAGACTTATTATTTTTTTCAAAATAGAGAGAGATCACTCAAACCATATGATTAAAGGGAGAGGGTTTCTTTAGAAAGTTGAATAAGGGGAAGAATGCATCAATATTGAATTAGGGGGAGAAATAATATGGGGAATAAGTATTATTGTTGTTAGATAGGATTTCAACAACCAAGTGGATATTGAGTATAATGAATAAATTTATTGATGAAATTTATATTTTTATCTTGTTTATCATGATGTTCATGGCAGATGAGATCCAATATTTCCCAAAATTTTATCCGTTTCCATTAGAAATTAACCCCCCCCCCAATCTAGAAAAAACATAGGAAATTAATTGATTTTTTCATCTTTAAATATATAATTTAAATGATAAATGGGTTGAAATTTATTTTTTATTTTTTATATGTAATTGAATTTAATTTACAATACATACCTTGATTCGGAATTTTGGAATTTCATTGTTTAAAATATTTTTATTTTGGGTTTCACTATTTTAATTTACTTAGAAAATAAACTATAAAAACAAAAAAAAATTGTTTTTCTCTTAATGTACATGATATGTAAGGGTAAATAAAGAATTATAATATGGTTAAACTCTGTGTTAAATTATTTTATAAAGGTTATAGTGCACTTTAGTAAGGGTAACATCTATAGGTGAGCACTATATAATGGTACCTGCAAAGATTTCATAGGCTTTGTAAAAGAAAATGAGGAATTGCATAATGGTAATACATGTGATCTACTAATATATCTAATCTACACAACAACGTAAATGTGATCAAGGTCACTATGTAAAGATCAGAATGTTCTTCTAAAGGGATATGTAAAGGTAAAATATCCCCACTACCACGGTATGAGTGTACTTTCATAGATCCATAAGATGAAAAAAGGGACCAATTTGGTTTTGAGTGTTGCATTAGGGTATAAAACATGATATGTGAAATTAAAACCCTTAAATTTATGATCAATTTCCCTATAAGTATATTTTTTCATTAATATCTCAATTTACACGCAACATCGAGTTTAAACTAACCATGATATAATATTGAAATATTATTTTTTTAATGTCCTAGATATTTCATAGTCATTGGATTATTGGGTATGAATATGGGTAAAAATTTATGAAAATTATTTTTTGCATATTTATAAAATAAACTAACTAGTTTTCAATTGGTTATATATTAAAATAAAATCATTTTAATGTTAAAAATGTGTTTTTTAAAAAATATTTTAATGCACAAAATGTGTTTTTGTTATAATAAAAAAAATTAATATATAATATTGAAAAAATTTTACCATGTTTTTCTATAATATATTCAATAAAATAATTTATTATTTATATATTTTTTTACTAGTCAGGGTATAAATATAAATTTATTATTTTTATTAAAAATGATTTTTTCTAAAAAATGTTTTTGTTGCGTTATTCACAATAATTTTAAAAAAAATTACAACTTATAGAAAATTAATCCTAAAAAATTATTCCATATTTGGAATTAGTATAATAAATATAATTTAATAGGTTCAAATTGTTTTTTATTTATATTGAATATTAAAAAATGTATAAATTTGTTACTATGGTTAGGGTTATATTGCGTTTAAATGGGGGGGTTAAATTAAGATATAAGGGTAAAATTACAAATAAACATATCTAAATATTATTGGTTAAAGAAATTGTGGCCTAATCTAGTCATACCTTGTAATTATTTTCTATTTAGTCCCACCTACGCAAGAAAGTGTATTTATATTATTTAAATATTTTATGTAATTCCATTTGTGTCCATCCCCTCACTTATAAAAGGGAACATATTCTCACCCTTTAATCACAAAATTTTATCCCTCTAGTTCATACATTACCTACTCGTAATCAATACTATATTTCTTCCTTTAGTTCTTGAGATTTATTCCTTACCCTAATACCACTCTAAGAAGGATTAAGGTATAATCCAAAGGAGGTCTCTCAAAGAAGAGGTAATTATCTTACCTGAATCTTTAAAAGTTTATTTATTCTTATAAATCCTCTAAATATATTTCATAAATTTGAAAATAATTATTATATTGTAAAATATATTTTTATATTTTATTATGATTATGGGATAATAATTTTCTATATCCATCTCATCTATTTAAAAATGATAGTGTCACTTGTGCATACATGTGGACTATAACCACCACTAAACGGTATAAGTCATTTTTTATTTCATCATCAAATTGATGGTCATAAGGATTAATTTAATGAATATATATATAATATTTATGATGTATTTATGGTTCAATAAATTATAATTGTTTTATACCTTTATTTTTTTCATCTATCAAAATAGAAAACATCACTCATGCGTACATGTGGACTACCACTACCACAAAGTGATATAATTAATTTTTCTTATCCTATTTATATATATAGTTATAAAAGTGTTTATAATGAATAAATATTATGCTTATTTTATGATTAATTTTTTTTATTATGAAAACATTAATCGGGTTCAACTATTGGAACCATCGAATCGAAACATGCATGGAAAAAGTCCATTTTTGGTTGAATGTTCATTTAAAAAATATATTGTTAATAAAAGGATAATTGGAAGTTATAAAAGAATTATAAATAGAAATTTATTTATGAATTTATTTTTTTAATATATCTGAAATTAATTTATATTTATTATACATGATTTTTGAATGCATCTGAAGCAATACGTGACATGAGGTAAGGGTTTATGTTATAATATCATTTCATTTCAGGATTCCTATATTAAATCTACATTAGGGTAATCATATTGATTCTATCATTTAAAACTAATATATTTTATTCACATTTATTTATTCTTAGAATTTTTATGTGTCATCACCATTTTCCTCTATTTGGTAGTTGAAAATTTTGAGCTTTTTTTTAATGAAAAACTGACCTTATTTCCTCTTTGGTCAATGAAGTTTTTCTTACCTTAACTTGTTCTTTAAAAAAAATTAGGACTTTTCTTTTATATTATTAAATAATTAATTGAATCCATTTTCAACAATATTTTTCTTTCCATTCAAAAATTTAAAAAACGAAATTTAACATATTTTTTTGAAGTGGTTATTTATGACTTTTTACAGAAGTATAAAAGGAATATTTTTTTAACACCTACCAAACAAATTAATTTTCTAAAATTCATTACTATTTTTTTATTTGAATCTTATTTTATTTTTTATGGTGATTTTAAAAGAAAATTTTCTCCACATTATTATATTAACTTCTGTTTTTTAATTTTTACCAACAGAGTAGGGGTGTTTTCCTATTGAGTTTCAAATCATATTTTAAATAATTTTATAAAATATATTTTTCATCTTTGTCAACATCCTTTAACGGTTGTTATGTTTTATTGGGGATATTATCTTATAATTTCATCCAAATTGTTAGATGAATTATGGTGGTTAGTATCTTAGTATGATTAAATGAAACTAATTTCTTTCTCAAGGGTTAATTAAGGATTGATGAGAAAGTAATTTCTTATAATACCATCCACTTACTTTCTCTAGATGAATTATGATTATGTGATCATGACATGTTTATGAAACTCACTTATTTTCCAGGTTTTATTCTGTGATGATATCTAGAATATTTTTTGATATTCTATTACATATTTTAATGGCTTTCATTATGTGATTGGTGGTATCGGAATTATAAATAAATCTAATGATTTGGGTAATGATTGATATCTCATGAGATAATATGGACTTGAATGGGAGGTGAACCCAATTCACAAAGGGACTTTATCGTCTATGATTATCTTGGGAGTGAACCTTGACTATATAAATGATAGAATGGAGAGTTAAGCCAATCCACTATGATAGTATTGGAATTGGTAATTAACTAAGGAACTGATTTTCTTTTAATATGTATATTCCACAAACATATTTGTTAGTATAAAGATATGTTCTCATGGCTCATTATTTATTATAGATGATTATGTATTTTTATTTTATTTTATTTTTTTATGAGAAAAACATATGAATTGATTCATGATTAAAGATCATTAACTTACTGGTTATAACTTTATTATATTATTATTACTTTTTTATAATACACATATGTTTATGATCACTTAAGATAATTGATTGATATCTCTAATATTTTCCCTTTTTGAGAATTTGAGCTCACCCATTCTTATGTTTCCATTTTCCCCTATGATATGAAAAGGGTATTAGGTAATAAATGTATAAGAATGTTTCTATGGGAGAATAAATTTGTGTGATATGAATAAAATATTTTATGAAATAATATTATTTTATATCTAGTCTCCAATGACACTAAACCATTATAGTCCTTGGGTGTGTATGATTGTGAAATATATGTAATATTCATCTAAAATGATGTAATATTAATGTATGTTATGATTGGTCCACCTCATTTTGTATCAAATGAGTGTTTGTTTAATTTTTCAGATTAATATTAGAAAAATTTAGTGAGAACCCTTACTATAAGGCTATATATATAAGAACATACTACATTATGGTAAAAAAAAAGTATGGTCTCCCTAGTAAATTCACACATAGATAGATATTATAATGTAGATATGGTTGTGTTAATGATTCAAATAGGGTTAATAACTATAAAATGGGTGGATTGGGTATTAAATTGATCATCATCTGTTCATTATGACTGGGCCTGAGATAGCAAACCTGGCTGGGCACTCGGAGGGGGTAATCTTCTGTTAATTCACATTCTCTTTATAAACCATTATGATGAATGAGAGGATATTACATATGACAACCAATGAAAATACATTTTAATATATGATAAATTAAAGTGTTATGGGATGCATTAAGGTTACATATTTTTGGTCATTATAATAATTATTTTCTTAATGATTTGATTTTTTTACTAAGATGATTTAAGAATGAGACACATGATAAATATTTAAGATTTAGTCAATGGATGGAACCAAGAGGAATTCTGTATACAAAAAATATGGTGAACAATGAAATGACCTACTGACATGTAAGGGGTGTGACCAAAATAAATATATCTTTATTTCAAAATGCATTAAACTGGGTAACCTAGGTTGTATCTAAAGAAAAGAGCACAATAATGAAAATACACAAATAAAGAAACTTAACTCAAATTGTTTAATTGAAAGGTATTTAATTATATTAAAAAATATAAATATTTTTTGAAATATTTTCACTATAAATTCTACTATACATATCACTTGGACTCCAGGAGAAGTAAACATAAAAATCAAATCAAGGAAAATATAGATCACATATCCTTGAGATCCACCAATTCCATAACAAAAAACAAAAGATATCATGCCCCATCTAAAACCATTATTTAATTTTATCCATTGATATCATTCAGTATATTTCCTCTTCATTTCTACTTTAATTCACCCAAAACACCTACCACATATGAATTGTCTCTCATCTCAAAAATATGAATTTACAAAAATTATTTTATCATCCAAACTCTTTCAAGAGTCAATAAAGTCTTGAAAAATTCCTACATCTCCACCCAATGTGATTCAAAAATATATGTTTATCTTGACTACTTTTCTGGGTTGTCTTTTTATTCTTGTTGGTAGGATTTATATGTCAAAAAATCAAAGGTCGAATAAGGATGGTTTGGCTATTTTCAAAGCATAATTACATGATTTATCTTTTTTGGTTAAGTATGATCTCATACTTACTACCTTTAGTAAAAAGTCAACTCCATATCAAAAAAAAACAAGGAAAGTACACACATTTCGGTTTTTTAACATAAAAATGTCAATATTTTATATTATAAATTTTCTTGAAAACTCTAGTTAGGATCAGATTTATTTATCCCTTGGAATCTCTAGAAATGTATAGCTTCTCTCATCATGAATGGTCCAGAAAGGAATAGATTTACACATAATGGTTTTATTCATCAGAAAAGAATCTCTTAAGCATTTTATTTTCCACCAAAAGCATATCCAAATTAGGCATCACAACACAAGATAGATTCCCCTCACATTAAGTTCAAGTAGATCATACAATTTCACTTCAAGAGTATGTTGGATTGGGATAATTGGATTGTAATGTGGATAACCTAATAGACTGTTCACCGATTATAAGAGATACATGGATTAAATGTATAAGGTAGGCCATAATGAGATTTATTATCTTGAAAATTGGGATTTAAAAACCAAATAAATTCCTCAATAATTTAAAACACATGTACCTCATACCCTCAAGTTCTACAGAAATAAATAAAATTATGGTTAAAAAAATAATAGTATACATCTCTCTAGAACTTATGTGAATGAAAATAATATGACAAAAATTATTCAGAAGCCTCATGGGAAAGTGACTTCAATGATTAATTCATTGAGATGTGGTATGTGATTCAAAAATCATAGTAATTTTTCAAAATCTCCCAATGATTTGAACAAGAAACAAAGTCATTTTCATCATTCATTTATGCTCAGTTTCATGGGATAATTTTCATTACTCATGTACATGGTATTTAGAAATGTAAATGATAATAATTTCAGATCACAAGTTCCAATAAAACTTAAATTTTAAAAAATAAACAGCAAAAAATTTGGAAATAACAACACTTTTTAAAAAAATAGAAAAAAAATTAAAAAGATAAAAATACTCAACTATAAAAGTTACCTCCCCAAAAATTAAATGATGTAGTTTCCTCAATTGATTAAATAAATTTCACATATAATATTTTTTTAATTGAATCACAGTAATAAAGTAAGTGTAAATGAGAGGTACAACATAAGTTATTTTCATTTCAATGTTGATATTGTATCTTAAGTGTTTCACATTGAAAACCAACAAGTAAAATAACAAAATAAAGCATAAGAGATTTGTTGGAATAAATAAAAAAGAAATTGAATGAGAATATAAGGATAGATCTTGGTTTAGTCTCCCAAGTGATACATAGTTTTAGACTACCTCTATATGGGAAGTTCTAATCGGTTATCCCCAGTATGATGGCGGGTGAAGTTTTTTTAGATGAATATGATGGTGGGTGAATTTTTTTGAGATAAACCAATATAAATTATTTATTACATATTTCACGTATTCCATTCCTTTAAGTACTTCGTGGATATTGTATACCAAATCCACCCCCATGAAAATGATATGCATCCTGTATGGTGGGGTTAGGAAAAATAATGAGCGCTCAACTTTCATAGTTTCCACTCTCACAACCACTTATTTATTCTCCAATGATTTATAAAGGTATATACATCAATGTAATAATCAATGATAAATTCAGTGTGTGATTCAATTTGAAAAAAAATTAAAACCTGAAGAATCAATATCAAATTATTCCCATTCAAAGTTAGCATTTTCATATCTATTTCCTTAGGAAAACCCAATTTTTTCTCGTATTGAACTCCCTCTATTAAGTGTTAAAATATTTCATAGATCTGAATATGTTCCTCTTCAAATGCATCTACTTTTCTTTTTATTCAACTTATATGTATATTGAAGTGTTGGACGAATCTGAAAATTTAAAACAATTAAACTTGATACTCAAATTAGTTTCAATAAAGTCATAATGTTGAGAGTATAAGAAAATATCACCTCACTTAGTTTATTAGGTTTCAATTGATTATTCAGTGGAAAGTTCCTCTTAAAGTTGAATTTCACTCGATAGTGGTAGGCAGTTAGGCACCTCCATATTTTCTTCAAATTCCACCACATGTGTGGATTATTCATCTTCCATGGTTGGGAATAGGTAATCAAGTTCTGATTATTGATTATTGTATATGGAAAGATCTCATTACATTTTTTCTTCTACCAAGTTTCTCTAAAATTGATCTGAATATTTTCCAATAATTCTATCAGCATGTGATTATTTATCTTTACTCCCTATATCTTCATGTTATTCTTGAATTTTGTTCTTAATATTATTAGGATAGGGATATTCTTCTTGTGCAGACTGAAAATCGTTTATTTCCTTATAAAAATCTAGGAAGATTAAGGGGGCTCTTCATAGATCTTGGAAACTTGATAAAATTATAAAAATAGTTGGAGAATGTAGTTATCACTCTATAAATTACTTCACAAATTTATTTGTTCATGTCATTCCTCAGGCCAACTATATATTCTTTGAATTCATTATCACCAATATTTTATTTCCAAAATAACCTTACCCATTTAACAAAAATAGAAACACTATACTCCATAGATAAGGGTGATTTAATAATTGGTTCTTACTCTGACCAGAAAATTTTCCTTGAATTAAATATATAATCATTTGAAAACGTAATGGAAAATCATTTTTTAGTTTTTTAAACAATTAAAAGAAAATTACTTACAAAATGTAAGAATTATATTGATGGGGCTACCTCCTTAGTAATAGTGCCATGTTTTGACATGTTCCTATCATAGGGTGTGAAGAAAAAACAAATATTTCCTATGTTAAAAATATAGTAAAGTGGGTAACATATGTTTTCTCCATAGAGAAGATCAAAATAATCATGTTTTTCATGGGAAATTAGAGAAAAGAATTGGGGTTCCTTATGAAATTGTTTTTTTGAAAAGAATAAATGAAATTATAAATTAATTTTAAACCCAAATAGATAAAGAGGGATATGGGTTTATGGTGGGATCACCTTTTTCAATGTTATCATGGTTATAAAAATAAATCATCCTCTATTTGTGTGGAATGATAAATTAAATAATCCTCAATCAAGATTTCAATCACCCATTTTTAAAGGAATAAATGGAAACCACTCTTATGTGCATGAAAATTCAAAAATAATTCCCAAATAAATAATTAAATTCCATATTAAGAATTTTTTATCATTATAAATCTAGAAACAATTCACGTATTCTATACACATCACAATAATCACTATACAATCACCACCTAACACAATATTCTTGATCAAAAAAACTACACTATGCAGGGGGAGTTTAAATATATTCAAAATAATATATGAAAAAATGAATGACACCAAAAACAAAACTAATATCTCATTAATAGAATTTGGAACCATGTAAAATATAATTATTTCAATATAAAATGAGAGCTTAAAATTAAATAAAAAAACTCTTACATTAAAAAAGGATCCCCCCTTCCCCGATGACTAAAATGTTTTCCCCTCAATGTAAAGGATAATATAATTGAATGGGGGAAAATATGTCACAACCCGACCCTACCCGGGCTCGATCCGCAACTACCCCAAGACCGCCTCCATAGTCCAGGGGCTGGAGACAAGCGCCGAAGGCTAAACAACTCAGGGGGGCCTTTGCCTGAGTACCTGTACACACACACATGTAGCACACTCAATGCAAAAGTGTAGAGTAAAAGAAAACACAAGCAAAGAAAAGGGAAACTGCTATATGTAAACCACAATAGTGCATTGACCTCTAAACAGTACAAAGAATGTTCTGAAAGTAAACTGAAAAGAAAAGGGAAAAAACACACGCCCAACCCGAAAAGTGCCACAACCCAGCAACATGTAAAGAAAATAAGAAGAAAAAACTGGAAGGGTCCCCCACCTGGAACCCAACTACGACCACCGTATGTTGTCCAAGCTCCCATACTTCTAAGCTCCACTAAAGTCATGACCAACCTGTCCATCGTCTATAAGGGCACACTAAGTGCGGGCAAAGCCCAAGCAGGGGTGAGTATAAAACTACTCAGTAGGTGTAACACCCCGAGATTTTTTGAAAAATATTCTTTTTAATTTCATTAATGTCTTGTGTTGTACGCTACACCAAAAGGAGCTTGAACAACACGCATCCTTGACTTTCCTTTCATTACACGCAATCACGACCTTCCTTGATAGCGTGTGTAGTAGGCGCGTGTGTAGTAGGCAATACCGAGTTTTACTAAACAACGATATGCTATTAAAATATTATTAAAACTAGCCGTTATGAATAGTAATAACCACTTTTTGAAATTTTGTAAATTCTATTATTCAAAATGGACTTCATTTTTGGATTCGGAATATTGAAATTAGCTTAGGGTGAAATTTTGGTACTTTTCGGATAACTTTCATATTTTGATGAATAGTAAAAATTACTAAATTTTAATTAAAAACAACTTTTTTAATAGAAATAATTAATAGTGATAAATTATTAATTTGAGTGGTTTTAAAGTATATTTAGAATATATTTTTACAATTTAATACAATGTTGGTCATTGGATGTAATTTCACATTTAAACCAGTTATAAACTAGTGTCGATCTTTTGATAGTTATTATCTCTTAAAAACACGCTATTTGTTTTGACGACGAGAATTAATTTTTAAATTATTTAATGCAACTGATATGTTTTGAATTTGGTAAAATAGACATCATTTTTGAGTTCATAATATCAAATATAGCTTAGTCCTAATTTTTGGTATTTTTCTGAAAACTTTCAATTTTCGATGAATAGTGAAACCACTAAGTGGTAGTTAAAAAAAACTGAATTGTTCATAAAACTTAATTTTACCGCTTCTGTGAATGGAATTTCGAAAATCCGAGAGACACGGTTAATATCAAGGACTAAAATGTGGTTCAATGAGATGAAAATAATTTTTTGTGAATAGTAACTTTTTGACTTTTTTTTACCACGGTTAAAAGTAAATAGGGTAATTAAGGGTAAAAATGATATTATTATTACCCTAACACATGTCCTAATTCTATTGGATAAGTGTAATTCGACCAAAAACAATCTTAGGAATAAAATATGACCATTTAGGCCCACTTGGATTAGATTAGGACATTTATTATTATTTAATTCAAAGAAGAGTTAAAAGAGTTAAAATAAAAGTTTATTTACTAAAACATTTTTAATATAGGGTTATACATAAGATAAATTTGATTGTAAATATTCATTAGAAAGCTCAAAAGATTTCCTACATAATGGAATTTTATTTGTAATTTTTGAACATTAAATAATTTAATTTATTTATGACACAAATATGATGCAGTAATTATCTTATTAATGAAATATCGACATAATTGATGTTATAAATACCCAAATAGATCTAATTTGAGACTTTTTATGAATTCCACTAATTTTATAGGTTAATAGGACATGTTATTATTGATTTAATTAACTTCATTAGAACTTATCATTCTGTTATGATTTTCACAAAAATCAACTACTAAATAGTGTCAAAATTGACACAAAATAGTTTTTAAATCAAATATTATATTATTAATTGTTATTTTATTCCTAAAAATCTAAGGTTCGGCCAAATGACTTAGATAAGGATATATATATTAATAATAAACAACTTGGGGTTCGTTTGGCATGTTATAGTAAGTTTATTAACCATATAGTATAAGAAAACAAAAAGACACGGTAAAAGTTAAATTATTTAACTTAGAGTTAAATCTAATTGATAAGGTTAAAATAATAACCTAAAATTGTCTAAATATTATTGGTTGATAGGATTTAGACCCATCCCCACATTAGCTTCGAAATAAGACCCTTTGGAACCATTATAAACCGATTTTGACTTTAATATAAAATAATATTTTGAGATATTCCTAAGGTGCCCCTCTCCTCCCTTATAAAAGGGAACCTCCTCCCCCTCCTCCTCACACCAATTTGAGCACTCAAGCTCGGCCAAACCCAGCCAAAATCCCTTCTCCACTTCCCTATAATAATCCTATAGGTTCTAGTATTCCTAAAAGACAAATTTTAGTGCCCTAAGAGGAGGTCTCAAAGAGGCGCTTCAAAGAAGAGGTAATTTCCGTTACCTATTCTTTCACCTTTATTTCTTCTTCGACTTCTTCTTCTTAGGTTGTTTCATTATGAAGTAATAACATAAGTATCACTCATATAATGATATTTTATTATAAGTATGAAACAATCCTATTTCACCATCTATGCATCCTACGGAAAACGAAATCACCGCGCGTGCGTACGTACGGAATACCGTCTCCACACCGTGGTGTAATCTGTTTTTCCACAAACACCTTACGTGGATGGGTATTATGGTGTAAAGAATAACTATACATAGTTATTATAAAATAATAATGATTCTGATATATTTTATCATCCACTCCAATTCAATTCAATAATTATGGAAATGATATCATCGCTCGTGCGTACGTACGGACTACCGTCTCCACGATGCGATGAGATTCATTCTCCATGTTAACCATTTAAGAATGATTATAAAGTATATATAAGCAATAATAATGAAATATATGACATTATAAAGCTACTGGATTTATGTATATATGTATGTCATCTACTTACTTCCATTCAAGATAATAAGGAAAGGAAAACAGCGTTCATGCGTACGTACGGATTACCGTCTCCATGAACGGTGTGTTTCATTTCATTTATCTATCTATTATATATATATATTTACTGAATATATATGATATATAAATCATGTTTTATATTCTTAAAGTAAGTAAATCATGATATAAGTAATAATAATGTCAAGAACAACAAGTCCAAACACCTACGATAAATGAAACGATTTTACCCAAAACGCTTCTTTAACATGGAATTTACAAAAGAACGGGTAATATAAAGTCATAAGTGAACCATATATGATATAATAACAATGAATATGATTCTATAATAAGTTAGTGACATTATTTAAATCATTATACAGGAGGTTCGGATACGTACAAAGAATATCGGACATAAGGTAAGGGAAATATCACAATCTCATTTTTATCCGAGATTGTTTATACTTTGGTATTTACTAGGGTGTATTTTATCATCCACATACATGTTTCCTTAATATGTAATATTATTTCCATTCACCTAAAATTGTTTAAATCCCATTTTACCCTTCGGAGAGTTTTTAGTAAAAGATATGAAAGGAATCTTTTGTCGTTTTTCGTACGAGGTACTTTTTGACTTTTCCGACAAAAGTACGAAGAATGTTTTTTTAATCTTATACGGCATGAATGGATTTTTGAAACATTATTTCCAAGAAGCTTCCTTTACAAGTTTTCAAGTTTATTTTTAATCAACTTATTTTAGTTTTAAATTGTATGACATGTTAAGAAAGGAAAAGTATTTTTTAAGTAGAAAGGATATTTTCCTCAAGAATGTAGTTTAAGTGTTTTATCAAAATTATTTTCCATCTAAGATAATAAAGGGTTCTGTTTTTATCCCTATTATTACATTGATTTGATTATGTTGTGATGGAATTATTTTTATGAATTACTTTATCGTATATGAATTCTTTTATGATGTCATGATGTTTAAGATTCCCATTTTTATTACATGGGTTATGCAATGATGTATGATTTATGATTTTGTGGCACACATAATAATGGTATCATTATGAGATGGGTGGGACCTATATCTCCCTCCAATGCATTGGGTAAAGATTTTATATCTCATGAGATAGACATGGCTGAAATGGTAGGTTATACCGGTTCAGTGAAACAGGACTGAAACGAGGGTTACTCGATTCAGAAATGGACTTTGTCCACTAAGATAGTCTTGGCAATGAGTCTTGACTAATAAGATATGATTCTGTATGATTATGTGTGTATGCCACAAAGTTTAATGTTTTATGTTATGATTATTGTGATTAAATTTCACTTCCATGATTTACCCCATGTTATGAAATTATGATCTCTTTTGCAGGTTAAGATTTCTAAAAGTTATGTGCTTATGTATATGATTCGATTGATATTACTTTTGGTTACCCTTAATGAGCATTTGAGCTCACCCTTTTATGTTTTCCTTTACCCAAGATATAAAGAAAGGTTTTAGGTATAAAAAAAGGAAGATCTTTATGGGAGATGTTGAAGATCATTCACCAGGATTAGAATATTATATTCCGAGTTTCCAAAGACACTAAACTATTACGATCCTTGTGTGTGTGTTTTTGTAATGTACTAAGTATTCTGCAAAAGTAATGTAATGTCCATGTACGTTAAGCTTCGGGTCTCTATAGTTGGTATCAGAGGAAAGGTTTAGTCAACCTTTGGAAACTAGGATGCGAGAACTTTAGTGAGATCCCTAGAGATATTTCTAAGGTATGTCTAGGGATGTCTCTAAGGTTAAGTATATGTATAGGTTATAGTCCTAGAATTACGCTAACGATCATAGAATTAAACCTAAGATGTAAGATATTGAAGGTACTCCCCCTTTATTATGTTGTTTTCCCCTAGCATGATTTTTGCCTCTCACACTATTCTTTTTGGGTTTTAGAAAATGGCTGGAAACAAGATGATTCACGATAATGGAGAATATGATGGACAATGGAATGATATTCGTCATAATGAAATGGGATTTGGAAGTCCAAACATCATTATTATGCCAAATCAGCAATCTCATAATATGATCAATAAAGTAAAATTTGGTAAGTTTCCTGACACGGCTAATAAGAGAAAGATGGAGTTTCATGATGATCATAGAGGAAAGAAAGTTCAATTTCCCCTATGTAAATCATGTGGGAAGAGGCATCAAGGAGAATGTTTCAAAGGAACTGGAAGATGATTTGGGTGTGGAAAAGAAGGACACAAAGCAAGTAAGTGCAAAGGAAAAGGTTCAGTTAACGCCATGGATGAGGATAATGGTATTGCTACGACATCAACAATGGTTAAATGTTTTAAATGTGGAATGTACGGGCATTATGCAAACCAATGCCCTAAGGGAAAGTCTCATGAAGAGAATCAGTATGGTTGTATGGGAAGTATTTATGTTGATGATGATGAAGAGACTACAAATGATATGTGAGATGAAAGAATTGATGAGGCTCGGTCAATGGTTTAAGAAGGTAGTGGAATGATTACATGTTTATCAAGTGTAATGTTGTATAAGTAATATCATGGTACTATGGAATAAAGAGACATATAAGGATTGTTACACTATTGTCTTTCCTACGTTTTTAAAGTGTATGATTAATGGTACTAGTAACCATGAAATGTTATTCAGATATTTTTTGGAAAGTAGATGATATGCGCATAATGAAGGAATAATAAGATAATGAGGTATTTGATTGTATTCATGAGCTCATGACTGATATAAGGAGAAGGTTATATCATGGTTTGAGTATATCGAATTTTTGGATTTTGGTATGTGGAAAGAGTTAACTTTTAACTACATTCATGTTTTCACTAATGTTCAATGGGTATTCAAGAGAATATGTGATTAAGGCCTTTTAATGATTGGAATGTGACCAACAAGACATATCTTATGATATATGGGGATCAACGACAGTATTAAATCTATGGTAATCGTTTTAACTATATTATGAGAGTGGACTGCAGTATTATGGATAACCCTAAATATTAGAATGGATTATGTTAGAGATAAGTTAGTATTGTTTAAGGATAGAAGATTTTAGATATTATTGATGGGATGTTATAGTAATATAGTTTTAGAAAAAGGACAACCTGCAGGATGGGCGACAGCCCATCACGTCGGACAAGGCTGTGGGAATCAAACCCACAACCGAAGTGCGACTGGCCTTTATCACCTACCACTGGCCTACAGGAAGTCCATGTTTAGTAGAAACTAGTTTTATTATATTAAGCAGTATGATATATGAAGTATAAGTCCATTTTAGGAACCATATATGATTAATCTCACTATAGAATGACTTATGTATATTTAATAACTTTTGCTAACCTTTTGTTTGAGACAGATGGAATGACCCGTCATTCTATCACATGATCTGCTAACACTTCACGAATAACAAATTCAACTTCATTTACTTAAGAGATGAAGTGGAAATTGTTCAAGGCACGAACAACAGTGAGATTGTACCAAAATAAAGTAAGTATTTATTCTAATTCAAATTCTTCAACTTTTGGGAAATGATCTTGAAAACCAAAAATGTTGTCTTAGTGCTCTTATATCTGATGAATCAGATGGTACCTTAGATCATCAAAAATTTATTGCTTTGTGATTGCTAGCTTTTCCATAGCCATGTTCTCTACCACTCTCCATCAGAACATGATGGTTAGATTTTTCTTCTATATCCATATTTTCACCTATGTGGAAACCCAGTGATTAGTTTATTTGGGTAACTGTTACGTTTCATACTTTCATTTTTAAAGATTGGTTTTGGTATTTCTTTTTACGATGTGGGTTTCTATCAAAGAAAATTTCGAATAGTAAACCATTTATAACCCCGATGAATTTCGAGGGCGAAATTCATTTTAAGGGGGGTAGAATGTAACACCCCAAGATTTTATGAAAAATATTCTTTTTAATTTCATTAATGTCTTGTGTTGTACGCTACACCAAAAGGAGCTTGAACAACACGCATGCTTGACTTGCCTTTCATTACACGCAATCACGACCTTCCTTGATAGCGTGTGTAGTATGCAATACCGAGTTTTACTAAACAACGACATGCTATTAAAATATTATTAAAACTAGCCGTTATGAATAGTAATAACCACTTTTTGAAATTTTGTAAATTTTATTATTCAAAATGGACTTCATTTTTGGATTCGGAATATCGAAATTAGCTTAGGGTGAAATTTTGGTACTTTTCGGATAACTTTCATATTCTGATGAATAGTGAAAATTACTAAATTTTAATTAAAAACAAATTTTTTAATAGAAATAATTAATAGTGATAAATTATTAATTTGAGTGGTTTTAAAGTATATTTAGAATATATTTTTACAATTTAATACAATTTTGGTCATTGGATGTAATTTCACATTTAAACCAGTTATAAACTAGTGTCAATCTTTTGATAGTTACTATCTTTTAAAAACACGCTATTTGTTTTGACGACGAGAATTAAGTTTTAAATTAGTTAATGCAACTGATATGTTTTGAATTTGGTAAAATAGACATCATTTTTGAGTTCATAATATCAAATATATCTTAGGCCTAATTTTTGGTATTTTTCTGAAAACATTCAATTTTCGATGAATAGTGAAACCACTAAGTGGTAGTTAAAAAAAACTGAATTGTTCATAAAACTTAATTTTACCGCTTCTGTGAATGGAATTTCGAAAATCCGAGAGACACGGTTAATATCAAGGACTAAAATGTGGTTCAATGAGATGAAAATAATTTTTGGTGAATAGTAACTTTTGACTTTTTTTACCACGGTTAAAAGTAAATAGGGTAATTAAGGGTAAAAATGATATTATTATTACCCTAACACATGTCCTAATTCTATTGGATAAGTGTAATTCGAACAAAAACAAACTTAGGAATAAAATATGACCATTTAGGCCCACTTGGATTAGATTAGGACATTTATTATTATTTAATTCAAAGAAGAGTTAAAAGAGTTAAAATCAAAGTTTATTTACTAAAACATTTTTAATATAGGGGTATACATAAGATAAATTTGATTGTAAATATTCATTAGAAAGCTCAAAAGATTTCCTACATAATGGAATTTTATTTGTAATTTTTAGATATCAAATAATTTAATTTATTTATGACACAAATATGATGCAGTAATTATCTTATTAATGAAATATTGACATAATTGATGTTATAAATACCAAAATAGATCTAATTTGAGACTTTTTATGAATTCCACTAATTTTATAGGTTAATATGACATGTTAGTATTGATTTAATTAACTTCATTCGAACTTATCATTCTGTTATGATTTTCAAAAAAATCAACTACTAAATAGTGTCAAAATTGACACAAAATAGTTTTTAAATCAAATATTATATTATTAATTGTTATTTTATTCCTAAAAATCTAAGGTTCGGCCAAATGACTCAGATAAGGATATATATATTAATAATAAACAACTTGGGGTTCGTTTGGCATGTTATAGTAAGTGTATTAACCATATAGTATAAGAAAACAAAAAGACCCGGTAAAAGTTAAATTATTTAACTTAGAGTTAAATCTAATTGATAAGGTTAAAATAATAACTTAAACTTGTCTAAATATTATTGGTTGAGAGGATTTCGACCCATTCCCACATTAGCTTCTAAATAATACCCTTTTGAACCATTATAAACCGATTTTGACTTTAATATAAAATAATATTTTAAGATATTCCTAAGGTGCCCCTCTCCTCCCTTATAAAAGGGCACCTCCTCCCCCTCCTCCTCACACCAATTTGAGCACTCAAGCTCGGCCAACCCCTGCCAAAATCCCTTCTCCACTTCCCTATAATAATCCTAGAGGTTTTGGTCTTCCTAAAAGACCAATTTTAGTGCCCTAAGAGGAGGTCTCAAAGAGGCGCTTCAAAGAAGAGGTAATTTCCGTTACCTATTCTTTCACCTTTATTTCTTCTTCCACTTCTTCTTATTAGGTTGTTTCATTATGAAGTAATAACATAAGTATCACTCATATACTGATATGTTATTATAAGTATGAAAAAATCCAATTTCACCATCTATGCATCCTACGGAAAACGAAATCACCGCGCGTGCGTACGTACGGAATACCGTCTCCACGCCATGGTGTAATCTGTTTTTCCACCAACACCTTACATGGATGGGTATTATGTTGTAAATAATAACTATACATAGTTATTACAACATCATAATGATTCTGATATATTTTATCATCCACTCCAATTCAATTCAATAATTATGGAAATGATATCATCGCTCGTGCGTACGTACGGACTACTGTCTCAACGATGCGATGAGATTCATTCTCCATGTTAACAATTTAAGAATGATTATAAAGTATATATAAGAAATAATAATGAAATATATGACATTATAAAGCTACTGGATTTATGTATATATGTATGTCATCTACTTACTTCCATTCAAGATAATAAGGAAAGGAAAACAGCGTTTATGCGTACGTACAGACTACCGTCTCCCTGAACGGTGTGTTTCATTTAATTTATCTATCTATTATATATATATATATATATATACTGAATATATATGATATATAAATCATGTTTTATATTCTTAAAGTAAGTAAATCATGATATAAGTAATAATAATGTCAAGAACAACAAGTCCAAACACCTACGATAAATGAAACGATTTTACCCAAAACGCTTCTTTAACATGGAATTTACAAAAGAACGGGTAATATAAAGTCATAAGTGAACCATATATGATATAATAACAATGAATATGATTCTGTAATAAGTTAGTGAAATTATTTAAATCATTATACAGGAGGTTCGGATACGTACAAAGCATATCGGACAAAAGGTAAGGGAAATATCACAATCTCATTTTTATCCGAGATTGTTTATACTTTGGTATTTACTAGGGTGTATTTTATCATACACATCCATGTTTCCTTAATATGTAATATTATTTCCATTCACCTAAAATTGTTTAAATCCCATTTTACCCTTTTGAGAGTTTTTAGTAAAAGATATGAAAGGAATATTTTGTCGTTTTTCGTACGAGGTACTTTTTGACTTTTCCGACAAAAGTACGAAGAATGTTTTTTTAACTTACACGGCATGAATGGATTTTTGAAACATTATTTCCAAGAAGCTTCCTTTACAAGTTTTCAAGTTTATTTTTAATCAACTTCTTTTAGTTTTAAATTGTATGACATGTTAAGAAAGGAAAAGTATTTTTTAAGTAGAAAGGATATTTTCCTCAAGAATGTAGTTTAAGTGTTTTATCAAAATTATTTTCCATCTAAGATAATAAAGGGTTCTGTTTTTATCCCTATTATTACATTGATTTGATTATGTTGTGATGGAATTATTTTTATGAATTACTTTATCGTATATGAATTGTTTTATGATGTCATGATGTTTAAGGTTCCCATTTTTATTACATGGGTTATGCAATGATGTATGATTTATGATTTTGTGGAACACATAAGAATGGTATCATTATGAGATGGGTGGGACCTATATCTCCCTCCAATGCATTGGGTAAAGATTTTATATCTCATGAGATAGACATGGCTGAAATGGTAGGTTATACCGGTTCAGTGAAACAGGACTGAAACGAGGGTTACTCGATTCAGAAATGGACTTTGTCCACTAAGATAGTCTTGGAAATGAGTCTTGACTAATAAGATATGATTCTATATGATTATGTGTGTATGACACAATGTTTAATGTTTTAAGTTATGATTATTTTGATTACATTTCACTGCCATGATTTACCCCATGTTATGAAATTATGATCTCTTTTGCAGGTTAAGATTTCTAAAAGTTATGTGCTTATGTATATGATGCGATTGATATTTCTTTTGTTTACCCTTACTGAGCATTTGAGCTCACCCTTTTATGTTTTCTTTTACCCAGGATATAAAGAAAGGTTTTAGGTATAAAAAAGGAAGATCTTTATGGGAGATGTTGAAGATCTTTCACCAGGATTAGAAGATTATATTCCGAGTTTCCAAAGACACTAAACTATTACGATCCTTGTGTGTGTGTTTTTTTAATGTACTAAGTATTCCGCAAAAGTAATATAATGTCCATGTACGTTAATCTTCGGGTCTCTACAGTAGGATACCCCAAAGGCTTGAGAGAGCAACAAATGAGGTACTGAAGGGTGATCAGTAGAGAGAATATGAAAATTAAATGAGTACAACCAAGAGTGAAGTAGAGAGTAATAGTAAAGAGTCTAGCTCAACCCAACAAGAGGATAGAAGGTAGACTCATCCAGACACAAGGAGCTGGAAATGGTGAGAAGACGAACTTCTCGTCGAGTCTTCGCTACCTATAGTAGGAGAGTAGACTCATCCAACCACGATACGGTAGACACGGAAAACACATGGCATACCTCGTGTGTCTTCGCCTCCCCTGGAGGGAGAGTAACCAAACCCAATAAGTGGGTACCGGGACAAGGTATATACATATCTATATGCTCAATCAAGAATCCTGAACAAGGTTGTAAGAGGATCTACATCCCGTAGCTCAGCCCAAGAAAAGTGATTCACCAACAGTCCTAGAAAGTAACACCATCGATGCCCAGGATCCCGCACGTCTGCCCCGAACTGCAAGTCAAGGGGGTCAAACCACCACACCTCAATACTATCCTATTTCGGCGACACTGACTCTCCCTCATGGTTTTAGGTCTCATCACAAGGACGCATCTCGGTGGGGGAAAGAACCCCTCGTACTTGAGAGTTTTGGGGGAATGTCAAACCACACCATGTCACTGCCCCGCAGTTGAGAGGTATGCTCAAAGTCGACAGACGACCCCATGCCCAGCCCCGCTGGAGGGTCCCTGGATGTCGACGGGTTCCCACTATAGGGAGACCTAGAAAGAGTTGACGGGTGACACACTGCTCAGTCCTGTAACAGGGTAATCCACTAGAGGGAGACCCAGCTAAAGTCGGCGATGGGACCACTGCCCAACCCAGCTAGAGGTAACCCGGCATCGGGGACCACTAGCCATCCCAGTCAGAGGTAAGCCCGGCATCAGGGACCACTACCCAGTCCAGATGGAGGTAAGCCCGACATCGGGGACCACTGCCCAGCCCCGCTGGAGGTAATCCCGGCATCGGGGACCACTGCCCAGCCCAGCTGAAGGTAAGACCAGAACTGCTCTCGCCATCCCTACTGGATGATACTGCTCGGTGAACACCACTGTACTGGCCATCCTTGTTGTATGGTAACCCACTGGAGAGCCCTGCTCGATACAACCTCATCCTTGCTAGAAACAACCTCATCCCTACTGGAAACAACCTCATCTCTGCTGGTGACAACCACAGCCCGGCTGGTGACAAACTCAGTTCTACTAGTAACAACCTCAACCATGCTGGTGACAACCTCATCCCTGGTGGTAACAACCTCATCCCTACTGGAAACAACCTCCCGAGTAAGGGATCGATGCCTGCGTAATGTGATGGTCACACCAAATCCAGAAGAACTCTACTAGGGAACAAAAACCAAATGGGAGAAACTCCCCAGGCCTCTCTGGGCGATCACGCTCAAATCCGTTGAGTCACTATCGAAGCAGACTGAGAAAACTCATCCCAAAAAGTGGGAAAACACAGCATGAACACCTGTAGTTGAAAATGGTGTCGTAGTCCAGTGAAAGGGAATGGTACTAAAACCCCTCACAGCTGAATAAACAGAGGACCAAACCATCTCTGCCGGACAAACCATCGAGAGTGAAACCAGGGGGAGACCACTCAACCCTGCTGGTCAAACAAACGAACACAGAGCCAGGGGAAAACTCCACCCAGCTGGTCAACAAATGAGCACAGAGGGACCCTCTACGTCGCGAGAGGTCAAAAGTACGTAAAGTAGTGCACGACACACACATAGGTCCCACACGACTTGTGGCCCCAAGTCAACCCCAACCAAACACAGAAACGTTCTCAGGTACAACCATCCACATGTACCTCCCAGCATTATCGCATACTCCCAGAGTATGCCACCTCTCCAGCCCAAAGGATAATGTGCACATGGTACCCATTGTCAATTCGAAGGCGTGAATGTAACAACCCCAACCAGCCAGCTCAACGGCTGAGGCACAACCAACCACATCTCTTCAAGAATTTACATCACTCACACAAGAGTGAACGTGATCACACGCCAAGGGTCCACTACAAACATGGTAGAAGAACCGCCACCAGGGCACCTTCACATTTCCACATTTAATAAGATCATGTAAGAGGCTCCGCTCGCCTGAACAGATTACACCATTGTAATCCTTGCTGAAAAACATGCGAGAAAGACTACTTACTCGCCTCAAATGGATATCTGAAGGAAAAGTCACCAACACCACCTTACGCGCCCGAACGACGTCCCGTGATCCTGAGCCTCAGCCCTGAAAACAGTCGGGCGCATCGCACTATTGCGATCCCCTCTGGAAAACACATTAAAAAGATTTCTCACTCGAGCGCAACGGATATCCGGAGAAAAAGATGCATTCCAGCGCACCGCACACAAGTGGTGAAACGTGGGACCCGCATCCCGGTCCCAAAACACAAAGAACGGATCGCACTATTGCGATCCTCTTGAAAAAGTACACAAGATGGTCTATTCACTTGTCCAAAACAGACACCTGGTGATAAAGCTGGAAATCGCCATCAGCTCCCGAAACAGCCCTCATTGGGCCTGCACCATCGTTCTGAATTAGAGAGGGTGGATTGGACCATTGCAATTCCCTCAAAAAGAAACCCAAAAACGACTGATCGCACGCCCTGAACGGACATCCAATTATAAAGTCGTGAAATGCGGCACACAGCTCGAAAGACGGGTCGTGGGGCACGCGCCTCAACTTTGGCCTCAGCGCCTGAAACCACCCTGGGAAGCTCTGCCTCAGTGCCAGTGTTCCAACTCCACTGACGGCGCTCAAAACGGATGTCAGACACTTCTGCGCCATCCAAAGAAAGATCCCCCAGAAAAACGTCAATTCGCTTAAAGACGTGTCGCCCATCCGAGGCCCCTCGTTTCGGGAATTAAAAATTCCTGAAACCATCTCAAAAATCCCGCCTCGACATTAGGTTCGCACCGCCATAGAGGGCGCGCAAAACAGACGCCCTTAGCTCAAAATACGGGCGTCCAAAAGTCAAAGGTCGATTATCCCTAGGCCGGACCGGCCCGGTCCGGCCGGGCCACCCCGCTCGGGCCGGCCCGCGGCCCCGCCGTGGGTTCGGTCCCCTCCGTTGCGGCCCGCTGGCCGCGGCACACCCCCACCGACCGGCCAACACGGCCGGTCCTTTCATGCAAAGACCCGCCTATGGCGGGTCTTGGTCTCCACTGCGGAGTCGCGACGCGACCCCGGTCCTCCTGAGTACCGCCGAACCACAGCGCCCGCGGCCGCTCGCAGTCGCCCCCAACACCCACGACAAACCTCCTCCTTGATCCTCCGCCTGGCGCCGCTTGCCATCCGCGAGCCCCAGCCCACACCGAATCCCCCAGCCGACCTAGCTCGCCCGCGCCTCGCTGCGCCCGGCCGAAGCCCCTGTGCACCACCGCCTTGGCCTGCCGCCTCCCCAGACTGCCAGAAACCTGCCGGAAAACCACGAAACCAGTAAACATCGACGAACCGTTGCATCTTCCTTTGAATTTGGATTTCAATTATTAAGAGTGCGATGGAAAGCTCGTAAAACATACCACGCATACATGGGCTTTGATTTGACGATCAAACAACAATTGAAGCATATAATTGAGCTTGAAGGAAGGTTCAGAAATTAAAACGCAAATGAAAAACTCCTACTTCTTGGGCGTTGCTCGGAGCTTCACAGAGGATCTGCCGCTGCGTCGTCACCTTGCCGGAGCTGCCTCGCCGGAGTAGAGGAGGAGAGGGAGCTTGAGGGGCTTCCTTGAGGGGGGTTTCACCAGGGGATAATAACGGATGAAGGGGAAGAATAAGGGTTTAAATAAAAAAATGAATTTTAATTAATTTAAACCCATAATTTTCCTTGCATCTGAATCCTTTGGAGAGGTCAAAATTAAACCACCCCTAGGGTGAACACCACATCTTGAGCACAAAGGTGGTCTCAGAATTTGATTCCAAGCTTCTGTTTGAAAGTTATAAAGCAGAACGCCCAAAGCCGCCAAATTATGAAAACGCCCCTGGGGCCATTTTTCACAAACAGCCCGCGCCTGCGAAGATTACACCCCTCCTAGGGTAAAGGGCATGCTACGAACTCAACGGTTCCCTCGAGCTTCCCATCCGAGCCACCGTTTAAGAGACACTTGAGTTTCACCATTAAACGAATAAATTAATTAACTTAATTATCCGTTTAAAGTTCCGAAAGTGAGCGAGGGGTCCAAACGTCCCGCGCTGACAAGTTTTATTTCATTACTAGGGTAAACAACACATTTCGGACCCATCCGTGAACTCACATCTCTGATAAGAAACACCGTTTAGGATTTATCCAATATATTTGGCATGCCCAGTGTGAACGCACTAAAAATTTAATTTCGGTCACTCCGGGGCTCGGAATAGCATTCCGTCCAAAGGCACTGCTCTAGAATAATATCAAGAATATTCCAAAGTCATTTACATCCAAAACCTGGGTTCTTAAATCATTCCCTCCTTCAATATTTTCATCCTTGAAAAGAAACACTAGGGAACAAATCAGGGTACTAAACCTGCACCTGGCTCTCCCGTACCCAGAAGAACTCTTGCACAGTTCTGCACCACTGCACACAGACCAAAGAATTGATCTGTTTCACGCGAGTTCTACCCTTTCTGATAACGTTCATATATGCAGGTACACATATTCTCGGGTAATCCACGTGGGGAATGTCATACACCCACTCTAGACTTTGGGGTTAGGGAAAGGCGGTAGGGAACCTCGCCATCCCTTTGCACGGTCTAAAACAGCTCGAAGGATCTCAGGGGTATCTCACCTCCCCGACCGAACCTCCACATCGCACGCCGTGACTAGAATCACCGCCTGCACCTGGAACAAGGCCTGGTGATTCCCTCCTTCAGAATATTCATAGGGTGAAAACCCCAAGGATATCTGGTCACGCAAGATTTCACTGTCAATGTTTCGCAACCAAGACTCTCTTACACGCTCGGAAACCGATGGAGTCGACACCATCGACTAATGAAAAAGGTCCCATTCCTTTTTCATAATAACACAGGGTTACACTGACGCCCCGTGCCACCTTGGTAACACCTCAAGCAAGGAGCTGGGAGGAAATCATTCCACACACAGAGTCTAAAATTCTACTGCAAGAAGTAGAAAAGCTGTAGAGCGTACCTCTTATCACCTCATGCTCTACAGGATCGTGGACATCCAAAGCTCGCGACTGTCTGTGGTCCCAACTGTCATCTCCCGGAGCCTTACGTGAACCGCCTAGCAGTGATGGGAAGACCTCGTAAGATCGTCCCCCACTACCATCTCCTCTCGCTCCTCTACTAGCACCACCTCTCTGGGTACTACTCTGATCACAACGTTGCCTCCATTGTGGTGGTGCACCTGCTGCCTGCCCGAAGCTCTCTGCATGCCTGGTCGGGCAGTCCCACGCTAGGTGACCTCGCCCATCGCAAGCATAGCACCGACTCTCTTTGTGATGCATTGGTGCCCTTCGATGCCACTGTGGTGTATGACCATGCCCTTGAGTCCGGTTGTCAGAAAGCCACTTGCGTCAAGGTCCTGCTTGTCGATGCCCGCTAGTTGCGATAGACATCTTGGCTCCAACGTGCCTGCTGCCACCACCAACTCCAGAACGTGACAATAAGCACTCTGTCACCAGCGCCTGCTCTAGCACCCCGGCATATGTGGAAATTCCCAAGGGTACTATGACAGCACGAATCTCCCAGCAGAGACCCTACTCAAACTTCCGCGCTCAGATGTTGTCGTCATAGACCAAGTTCAGGTAAAAGTCTGCACAGTCTGTGAAACTAGCCGCGTACTCGGCCACCGTCATCCCTCCCTGCTGAAACTGCAGGAGCTCCTAAATCCGAACGGAGCGCAATTAGGAGGGAAAAAACTCCTCACGAAAGAACAACTAAAAGTCACCCCATGAAAGCGACAACTCGTCAAGAAACTGAGTCACCAGACTCCACCAACGCCAAGATGCTCCATCAAAAAGGTTGGCTTCCAAAGCCACTCTCTGGTCTTTTAGTGTCTACACAAGCCTGAAAAGGTGAACCACTGCCTCGAGCCAAGCCTCTACTACCTGAGGGTCTGGCTCACCACTGAACCTCAGTGGTCTCTGCCACTGGAAATCACGGAGCACGCTCAACCTGCGCTCAAGCTCAGCCTTCTCTGTTGAAGTTGTCTGCTGCTCAACAGGTGGGGGTGCTGCTACCGGCCCACCTGGTGAAAGGGGATCGCATGATGGGTCCTGGACTGAGGCCTTGTAGCTCAAGGGGTTGTCGTCACAAACCAAAGCTGGTATCCTGGCTGGCTTTCTTCGTGGAGACATCCTGAATATTATGAAGGAGTGTTGTGGTCAGATGAGAATATATGTATATAACAGTCACAACAATGGGGATCTGACTCAAGAAGGACAGTCAAAGACTTAATACTATGTGATGCACAAACAAAATTTTCCCTGCAACAAGTGTCTCAGCATGCCGAGTCGAAAAGCGGCTTATCAAGGTCCTGGTGAAAGGATATGTCGGCTGCCGCACCATCACTAGACACTCTGGCCTGAGAGCCACTCTCGAGACACGTTAACATTGTTTCCCTAAATCCAAACCAATTCCTTTTTAGGGACATCCGCACAACATCCCAAGGAATGAACTACCTTTTATACCACATTTTCATGACCCGACCCTACCCAGGCTCAGGCCGCAACTACCCCAAGCCCGCCTCCATAGGCCAGGGGCTGGAGACAGGCACTGAAGGCTAAACAACTCGAGGAGGCCTTTGACTAATTACTTGTACACACACACACAACAGACTCAATGCAAAAGTGAAAAGTAATAGAAAATACAATCAAAGAAAAGGGCAACTGCTATATGTAAACCACAATAGTGCATCGACCTCTAGACTGTACAAAGCAAGTGCTGAAAGTAAACTGAAAATAAAAGGGGAAAAACACGCACCCAACCAGAAAAGTGCCACAACCCGGCAATAGGTAAAGAAAAGAAGAAGAAAAAAACTGGAAGGGTCCCCCACCAGAAACCCGACTACGACCACCGCACGCAGTCCAAGCTCTCGAACTCCTAAGCTCAACTGAAGTCATGACCAACATGTCTGTCGTCTGCAATGGCACACCAAGTGCGGGAAAATCCCAAGCAGGGGTGAGTATAAAAATACTCCGTGGGATACCCTGAAGGCTCGATGGAGAAACAAAGTAAATACTAAAGGGTGAGCAGAAGAGCGAATGGGAAAAGTAAAGGAGTACAACCGAGATTGCAGTAAAGATTAACATTAAAGAGTCTCGCTCAACCCAACAAGAGGAAAGAAGGTAGACTCATCCAAACACAAGGATCTGGAAATGGTGAGAAGCTGAACTTCTCGTTGAGTCTTAGCTACCTATAGAAGGAGAGTAGACTCATCCAACCATGAGAAGCTAGACACAGAAAGCACGTGGCATACCCCGCGCATCTTCCCCTTCCCTGGAGGGAGAGTAGCCAAACCCAAGAAGTGGGTACGGGGACAAGGTATATAAATATCTTTATGCTCAATCAAGAAGCCCGAACAAGGTCGTAAGGGGATATCCATCCCATAGCTCATCCCAAGAAAAGTGAGTCGCCAACAGTCCCAGAAGGTAACACCATCGATGCCCAGCATCCTGCATGTCTGCCCCGAACTGCAAGTCAAGGGGTTCAAACCACCGCACCTCAACACTATCCACTTTGGGAGGCACTGACTCGCCCGCATGGTTTTAGGTCACGTCACAAGGACACGTCTCAGTGGGGTAAAGCAACCCTCGTACTTGAGAGTTCTAGGGGAACGTCAAACCACACCATGTCACCGCCCCGCAGTCGAGTGGTCTGCTCAAAGTCGACAGGAGACACCCTGCCCAGCCCCGCTGAAGGGTCCTTGGAAGTCGACGGGTTCCCACTATAGGGAGACCCGGATAGAGTTTATGGGTGCCACACTGCCCAGTCCCGTAATAGGGTAATCCACTGGAGGGCGACCCGGCTAAATACGGCGATGGAACCACTGCCCAGCCCCGCTAGATGTAACCCGACATCAGGGACCACTGCCCAGCCCAACTGGAGGTAAGCCCAGCATCAGGGACCACTTCCCAGCCCAGCTGGGGGTAAGCTCGACATCAGGGACCACTGCCCAGCCCCACAGGAGGAAAGCCCGGCATCAGGGACCACTACGCAGCCCATCTGGAGGTAAGCCCAGAACTGCTCTGGCCATCCCTGCTGGATGGTACAACTCAGTGAACACCGTTGTACTGGACATCCCTACTGGATGGTAACCCACTAGCGAGCCCTGCTCGATACAACCTGAGCCCTGTTGGAAACAACCTCAGCCCTGCTGGAAACAACCTCAACCCTGCTGGTGACAATCTCAGCCCTGCTGGTGACAACCTCAGCCCTACTGATCACAACCTCAGCCCTACTGTTCAGAACCTCAGCCCTACTGGTAATAACCACAGCCCTGCTAGAAACAACCATCAAGGTAGAGGATCGGTGCCCTCATAAAGTGTTGGTCACACCAAATCCACAAGAACTATACCAGGGAACACAAAGAAACGGTAGAAACTCCCCAAGCCTCTCAGGGCGATCACGCCCCAATCCACTGACTCACTATCGAAGCGGACTGAGACAACTCATCCCAGAAAGTGGGAAAACACTACACGAACACCCGTAGTCGCAAATGGTGCCATAGTCTGGTGAAAGGGCATGGTACTGAAACCCCTCACGGCTAAAGAAACAGAGTAACCAAACCATCTCTGCCAGCCAAACCATCAAGAACGAAACCAGGGGAGACCACTCAACCCTGCTGGTCATACAAACAAACACAGAGCTAGGGGAAAACTCCACCCAGCAGGTCAAAAAACGAGCACAGAGGGACCCTCTACGTCGCGAGAGGTCAAAAGTACGTAAAACAGAGCACGACACGCACATGGGGCCCACACGACGTGTGGCCCCAAGTCAACCCCAACCAAGTGCACAAACGTTCTCAGGTACAACCATCCAAATGTACCTCCTAGCATTCTCGCATACTCTAATAGTACGCCACGTCACCAGCCCACAGGCTAATGTGCACATGGAACCCATTGTCAACGCGAAGGCGTGAACGTAACAAATCTAACTAGCCACCTCAACGGCTGAGGCACAGCCAACCACAACACTTCAAGCATTTACATCACTCACACAAGAGTGAACGCGATCACATGCCAAGTGTCCACTACAAACACAGTAGAAGAACCGCCACCGGGGTACCTTCACATTTCCACATTCAATAAGATCGCGTAAGAGGCTCCGCTCGCCCGAATAGATTACACCGTTGTAATCTATTAGAAAAAATATGTGAGATAGACTACTTACTCGCCACAAAAGGATATCTAACGGAAAAGTCACCAACACCGCCTTACGCGCCCGAACGATGTCCTGGGATCCCGAGCCTCGGCCCCGAAAACAGTCGGGCACATCGCACCATTGCGATCCCATCAGGTAAACACGTCAAAAAGTCTTCCCACTTGAGCGCAACGGATATCCGGAGAAAAAGATGCATTCCAGCGCACCGCACACGAGCGGTGCTACGTGGGACCCGCATCCCGGTCCCGAAACACAAATAACGGATCGCACCATTGCGATCCTCTCGAAAAAGTACACAAGATGGACTATTCACTTGTCCAAAACGGACACCCGGTGATAAAGCCGGAAATCAACGTAAACTCCCGAAATGGCCCTCATGGGGCCCGCACCATCATGCTAAATTAGAGCGGGCGGATTGCACCATTGCAATGCCCTCAGAAAAACTCCAAAAAATGACTGCTTGCACGCCCTGAATGGACATCCGATGAAAAATTCGTGAAATGCTACACGCAGTTCGAAAGACGGGTCATGGGGCCCGCGCCTCAACTTTGGCCTCTCTTCCTGAAACCACCCTGGAAAGCTCCGCCTCGGTGCCAGGGTACCAACGCCACTGACGGCGCTCAAAACAAACGTCAGACGCGTCCGCACCATCCAAAACAAGATCCCCTAGAAAAATTTCAATTCACTTAAAGACGGGTCACGCCTCCGAGGCCCCTCGTTTCTGGAATTAAAAATTCCCAAAACCATCTCAAAAATCACGCATCGACATCAGGTCCGCGCCGCCGCAGACGGCGCACAAAACGGACGCCCGTAGCTCAAAATACGGGCGTCCAAAAGTCTAAGGGGGATTATCCCTGGGCCGAACCGGCACGGTCCGGCCGGTCCGCCCCGCTCGGGCCGGCCCGCTCTGGCCGGCCCGCGGAACCGCGGCCCAGCTCGCACAGTCGTCCCGCGGCCCAGCCACGGGTCCGGTCCACTCCGCAGCGGTCCGCTGGCCGCGGCATGCCGCCGCCGACCGGCAGACACGGCCGGTCCTTCCACGCAAAGACCTGCCTATGGCGGGTCTTGGTCTCCACCTTGGGGTCGCGACGCGACCCCGGTCCTCCCGAGCACCGCCGAACCCCAGCGCCCGCGGTCACTCGCAGTCGCCCCCAGCGCCGGCAGCCGACCTCCTCCTCGCGCCTCCGCCTGGCGCCGCTCACCATCTGCGAGCCCCGGCTGACACCGAAGCCCCCGGCTTCCCTTGCTCGCCCGCGCCTTGCAGCTCCCGGCCGAAGCCCCTACGCCCTGCCGCCTTGGCCTGCCGCCTCCCCGGACTTCCAGAAACCCGCAGGAAAACCACGAAACCCGCAAACATCGATGAACTGTTGCGACTTCCTCTGAATTCGGATTTCAATTCTTAAGAGTGCAATGGAAAGCTCATAAAACATACCACGCATACATGGGATTTGATTTGACAACCAAACAATAATCGACGCATATAATTGAGCTTGAAGGAAGGTTCGGAAATTAAAACGCAAACTAAAACCTCCTACCTCTTGGGCGTTTCCCGAAGCTTCACGGAGAATCTGTCGCCCCGTCGTCGCCTTGTCGGAGCTGCCTCACCAGAGTGGAGAATGAGAGGGAGCTTGATGGCCTTCCTTGAAAGGGTTTCTCCAGGAGGGAACAAGGGAGGAAGAGGAAGAAGATGGGTTTAAATAAAAAAACAATTTTAATTAATTTAAACCCCTAATTTTCCTCGCAACTGAAAACTTTGGCGAGGTCAAAATTAAACCTCCCCTAGGGTAAACACCACCTACTGAGCACAACGGTGGTCTCGGAATTCGATTCCGAGCTTTTGATTAAATGTTATAAAGCTGAACGCCCAAAGCCACCAAATTACGAAAATGCCCATGGCGCCATTTTTCACAAACGGTCCGCGCCCACAATGATTACACCCCTCCTTGGGTAAACGGCACTCTCCAAACTCAACGGTGCCTTCAGTTTTCCCATCCAAGCCACTTTTTAAGAGATACTTGAGTTTCACCATTAAACGAATAAATTAATTAACTTAATTATCCGTTTAACGTTCCGAAAGCGAGCGAGGGGTCCAAACGTCCCATGCCGACAAGTTTTATGTTGTTCCTAGGGTAAAAACCCCATTTTGGACGCATCCATGCACTTAGATCATTGATCCTAAACTCCGTTTAGGAGTTATCCCATTTATTTGGCGTGCCCAGTGTGAACGCACTGAAAATTTAATTCCGGACACTCTGGGGGTCGAAATCGCACGCCGTCTGAAGGCACTGCTCTGGAATAATATCAAGAATATTTCAAAGTCTTTTACAGCCAAAAACTGGTTTCTTACAGAATATATCCTTATGAAACAAAGAATATATAAAATAGAAAATCCACAAAACTTCATGAATTTAATTCTCAAGAATATCCCCTCATTCACCTTCTCCAATACCGTTTAATTTAAGTGGACACTGATATTCATAGGGTTGAGGGGTGGAAAAATTTCCCAAAAAAATTAATCCACAACAATCTTGAGTTTATTTATCATTTAAAGTAGAATAATATCATGAATGTGTCTTTATTAGGGTTTTTTCTTTATATATTTTTCATATTTTCAAAAAAATATCATCTTATTTAAACAATTTTCATAAACATTATAACCTAATTACTGAATAATTATTTTTATTTCTGAGGAGACTCCTTAACTACATCCACTTTGGAGAATTAGATAGAAGCATTAATGAACTAAATTATCCATTACATTTAATGTGAAAATTATTCTCAAAGTTATTTTTCCAATACATCGTTAATGACTTAATTTGGATGTCTCTAGGGAAAGATATTACTCCATTATGGAGGTGGGGTCCATTATGTTGACCACAAAAATTTCTCAAATTGATTAACTTTTCTGGGCCAGTTTGTTTCAAATTGGGTTTTATTCTATTAGACAAAGTCTAATCCCAAGAATAAATTAATCCTATAAAAATAATCCTTTAATTTGGATCAAATTTTTATATTTTATGCTCAAAATGTAGAAGCATCAGAAAAATGTTAAATTTACGAAATTAAAAAATTCTCACATCTTAGCTCAAAACTCACTAAAAATATGAAAATAATAAAAATTAACCCAAATTAATTAATTGGAAAATATTATATCATTTATATTTATTTGAATAATAATGAAAATATTATCTCTATCACCACCCCATGGGAAACCAAATAAAATGGGAGATAGGATGAGAAATATTGTGGTTATGTTCATCTAAATCATATAATATATGAAGGGTAACTTGAATAATCCTGAACATCAAAATGAATAAAAAATACACTATTGATACATTTATGTAGAAAAATCCACCATCGTTCATTGGTTCCTCTAATCTAATTTTTACTGTGAAATGAATCAGTTCTATGGAAAATAAATTTTCTATTCTCAAATTACTAGTCCTTGAGAAGGTGATTTTAGATGTGTATCATTTTGAAGGTAAAGTTGATAAATGGTGGAATCTTATCAAGAATACAATGTTAGAGGATTAAATTGACACAACTAAATGAAAATATTTTATGAATATATTTTTCAATAATTATTTTTTATAAACCCTTCCCAAAAAATTGAAATAGAATTTCTAGAACTAAAATAGAAGGCTGATAAATCCATTAGTGCCTATGATGAAAATGTCACTATAATTTCAAGGTATGCCTCTAGTACTATAATTTATATTAAAAGAAAAGTTTATCAATTATTTAGTGTCTTTAGAATAATTATTTGAAAGGAATTTTATATATGAGACTTTGATAGCTTTGAAGTAATCATTTGATATTCTCTTAAATGTAAAATGGAGATTGGTGAGCTTCATTATTCTCATGGTTGTAGGCACCAAAATAAAATTTGGAATTTTAATGAAATTCTAATAATAAAACCAATATAGAAAACAAAATTAATATTCCTCCATGTCATAAGTGTGTAAGGAATAATGGACTAAATTGAATTATAGGGTCTGGTAAATGCTTTATATGTGAAAAATAAGATCAAAAAGAAAATAAATTTTAAATTTATGTGAAGATTTTGATAAATTATGGTGATTAAGATCAACTAAAATATCCACCCACAAATAAAATTTTCAATTTAAATGAGTATGTACACTACAACAATATGTTCTTGAAATAGATTTTTAATGATTGAAATTAGTTTAAATAGCCTCATAAGTTGATATAACAAGGTAAATATCATGTGATCAAAACTCTTAAAGTGGGTTACAATAATTAAGTGGTGAAAGGTTCACTTACCATCCACTCTAGAATTGAAATATTCTTATTTGATTATGGATCTACCTACTATTTTATTCATGAATAATTTCTTAAGGTTATCTCATCATCAACTCAAATATTAGATGTTAAGTTATAAATGAACACTCCTAATGGTATGATGATTTCATATCAAGGCTATAGATAGTATTAGATAGAATTTTTTGAGAATATTATTTTTGAATATCTGGTGATTATCCATCTAGTTTAATTTGGTTTGATTTTGGGCATGGTTTGCCTCACTCTTTATAGATCCTATATAAATTATCTAGTAAGTGAAGTAAAATTTGAAATTCTAAAACAACATATGATCATTATTTTATTTGAGGATGAATATGAAAATACAGTGTAAATTGGTTTCATTGTATGATAATTTCTACCTATTCATGAGGGATATTTATCTCAAATGATTTGGGAGAAACTCAACATCAAGGATATGCCTATTGATCAAAAAATTTCTAATGTATTTTCTGAAAAATATTCTAGTATTCTCCTAAATCATGATTTTTTTTTCTTAATTTAACCCATACCTAGTGGTAAAACTATATCAAGGGATATATATAAAATGGACCCTATTGAATTATAAGAATTGAAGAAAAATATCTAGGAGAATCTTGATAAAGTATTTATATGACCAAGTTTATCCCTATAGAGTGAACCTATTATTTTTTTCAATAATAAAGATTCTTTAATGTGCATTTTCATTTATTATTCAGAACTTAACAAGATCACTATCAAGAACTAGTATCATTTATCCCATATTTACGGATAATTTGATCAAATTTTTAGAGCTCAATACTTTTCTAAGAATAACCTTTATTAAAAATATCACTAATTGTCTGCCATGTAATATTATATACTTCAGAAATCATTACATATGAGGTATGGTCATTATAAATTTATAGTGATTCCATTTCAACTAAGCAATTCTTCTTCTATATGCATTGATTTAATAAATATAATCTTTAGATAATACCATTATACATTTCAATTTGTATTTATAGATTTTATTATTATATATTACAAGAGAAAATAAGAGCATGAATATCATTTGAGGATTATTTTTAATACCATGACTAAGGAAAATTTTATACTAAATTTAAAAATTGTGATTTTGGATACAAATGTTTTCAATTTTTTTGTTATATAATCTCTAGAAAGGGTATATTAATATATTCTTAAAAGATGGATGTTATTTTAAAATGAAACAAACCAACTATGGTGAACATGGTCCATTTTATTTATATTTTTGGATACTACTAATGATTTTTTATGAATATAAAATCCAAAAAAAATTACTTAGAAGGGATTCAGGTTCCTTTGGATATATGAATATGATGAAAATTTCAACAAACTGAAGAGAAGGTTGGAAAGTGAACCTATAATCATGTTACCCTAATGTGTAAATGGGTTTGTGACCTATCATGATTCATAAATGAAGGTATAGGGATGTATTTTCATGTAGAATGACATGGTGATAGCTTATACCTCACACCAATTGAAAATTCATGATCAAAATTACCAGACCCATGATTTGAAGTTGGATGTAGTAATTTTTTAATTGAAAATATAAAGGAATTATATTTATGGTGTAATATGTGATATATATAGTGATAATAAAATCTTGAAGTATATATTCGCAAAAAAGAGCTAAATATGTTCCAAATGGGATGTTTGGAGTTGATTAATGATTTTTACTTCTCAAATCAATACCACCCAATGAAGAAGAAAAAGGTGGATAATGCTCTGAGTTGGAAACACCATTCTAGTTTGTACATGATGGGTATTGAAAGAGATCCAATACTTTTTTATTTTTAGAATATGGATCGTTAAATCACATAGAAAAGGGAGATATCATATCTTTCTTAGATGAATGTTCAACTATCCATCCTTGTGAGGGCTAAGGATTCTAAAAAGGAATATGTTGAACTATAGAATAAGGTGAGGAATTTTCTTGAGTTCAACCATGAATTTGATTGAATAATAAGGTTTAGTAAGATACTATTTGTCCCAATTATACCATAATTGAATAAATAGTTCTTGGATGGTGCCCATAACTCATAATTCTCTATTCATCCTGGAAGTATAAAGACATATAGAGATCTGAAAGAGTATTTCAAGTGAGACAACATGAAAATGGACATCGCAAAGTGTATATATATATGTGTGTGTCTAGTTTTTCAATAATTAATTTTGAGGGATATAATTATAATGGTATGTTGAAATCATTAAGCATATTAGAATGGAAATAGTGAAGCATCACAATGAATTTTCTCTTCAGACTCCCCAAATCATCTAAAAGTAATAATATTATTTGTAGTGAAGTTGATTTCCTTATGAATTCAAAACATTTAATTATAATAATATAGGATTTATCTATTGATACAATTTCTAATATATGCATTAAATAAGTTTTAATGTTTCAAAATTTAAGACATTCCGCAATTTTTTATCAGAGTCATTGGTTTACCTTGAAGTTTTGTAGAAGTCTTTTGTAAGCTTTGAATATCCCGTTAAACATTAGAACTAAATATTATCTTCTCAAATATTGTTAGTATGAGAGTTACTTTCAAACCCTAGAATATATTTCGAGATCTTATAATATATATTTCAATGTTGGTTGGGATAAACCTCATTCATGAGTCAAGTTATCTTACAACAATATCTTCTACTCAAGCATTCATATGGATTTTTATGAAGCCCTCTATGATAGTAAGTGAAAGACTCTAATATGGTAGAATTAATTAATATAATATAAGATATTGGGACCTAAAATAGTTAAGGAAATTAAAAATAAGTTTATATCCTTTCATTATAACATTATTGTCTCTTAGAGATGAGAGAAGAGTTATGTTGATAATAATCGGTGAGATCTAGAGTTCAAATTTGGTGAAAAGTTACTCTTACAAATTTCTCATTAGAATAATGTTATGATATATTGTAATAATTTCATGATTATACCTATATATATTTGTCCCTTTAAAATTTGTTATTGGATCGAAATGGTTACCCATCACTTTGATCTTCCATTGAATCTCTGCCAAGTTAGTGATGTGTTCCATTATATCTCTTAATGAAATAAAAACATGATCCTTTACATGTATTGAACTCAGAGTAATACCAATTGAAGATGATTTCAATTATTAGGAAAAACCAATGCATAATATATATTGAATATATAAATATTTTTAGAATAGTACCACTCACCTACTCAATGTTTTGTGGAGAAACCATAAATTTGAGGAATATTCATGGGAACATAAGGATGTGAAGAGGAACAAGTATCCTTAGTTTATTATGTTATATTAATGTAATTTTGAGGTAGAAATTATTATATGGGGGTATAATTTAACACCCTGATATTTTATGATATATTTATCTTTATATTAATTTTATTCCTTTTATAGATTTCATTATATGCAACATCGACTATAAATAAACCATGATATACTATTAAAATATTATTATTTAATGTGATAGTTATCACCTAGATATTGGATTAGAGGGTATGAATAGGACTAGATAAATTATGAAAAAAAATATATTTTAATTATGTACAAAATTAATTCATTGGTTTTCAATTGGTTGTAAGTTCAAATAAAAGAATTTGATGGTAAAAAGAGATGTTTTTTATAAAAATAATGTTATTATGGGCACAATGTATTATTATCTTACAAAATTAAATTCATCTCTATTGATTAATAATTTTAACTAAATTTTTATATAATATATTCAGAAAATATTTTATCATTCATATCAAGTTTTTTGCTTGGCAAGGAATAATAATTAGTTCAGCTTTATGCTTAAAAATATATTTTTCTAAAAATGGTTGTGTTGCATTTTGCACACATATTTTAAAAATGAATTTCTACCACATATATAAATTTAATATACTAAATTAGATTACATATTTTTGATTAATAATATTTTAATTTAATTTAATAGGTTCAAATTAATTTTTATGCATCATTAATTGCAAAAAATAAAAATAGTGTTTCCACAGTTGGGGCTAAAATAGGTTTTATAAGTGTTAAACTAATATATAACTATAAAATTGTCAATTAAAATTGACTAAATTTTCATTTTGGGAAGATATTACGACCTTATATTATCTTTCCATATATTTTTCCATTTGGTTCCACTTTCATAAGAAATTGACATTATATAATTTAAATATTTAATGTAAACTTATGTGTGAACCTCCCCTAAATTGTCAAAGGGAACCACTTGGCCTCTCATATTCACGAAATTTGAGCCTTATATATTAGTAAAAACATTATTATCTTATTTACCTTCAATATTGAGATTTTTTTCTTACCCTAAGACCATTTTTAGATGGATTAAAGTGTAATACAATGGTGGTATTTCAAAGAAGTGGTAATCCTCTTACCCTACTCATTCAAATTTTATTTCTTATTATAATTCATATAAATTAGTTTTATACATCCTAACATTATTACAATAAAATCACCAATACACTATGACTTTATAATTATTATGGGACAAGCATTTTATATCTATGTACCATTCATTGAAAAATGATAATGTCGCTCATGTGTACATCTAGACAACCACCTCCATGAAGTGATGTTGTTAGCTTTTCATTTCCTCTTTACATTTATAGTCATAAGGACATATTTAATTAATATATATGATAATTATTATATAATTAGTATTATATAATGGCTAATTGTTATATATCTTTCATTTTTTCATCTATTGAAAATTGAAAGCATCACTTGTGCGCATGTATGGACAACCACCACCATGAAGTGATTTGATTCATTTTTCATCAATTGTTTTTATAAATTGTTATAAATTGTATATAATGAATTAATATTATTCATATGTCATGATTATGTTTTTGTATATGATTAAACCATGAAAAATATGCCGGTACTGAACTCATCGAACCAAACCATTCATGGAAAATGGTTGAGTTTTCACCTGAATAGTCACTTTAATAAAGAAATTATTAATAAAAGGATAATTACATATTATAATAGAGTGGTATGTAGTAATTTATATGTGTATATTGTATTATAATTTATTTATAATAATTAAATAATTACTAAATAGGATTTTTCGATACATATAAAGCAAGAAAAACTTCACTGAAGGTTTTATGTTAAACTCTGATTTCTTTTTGGGATTTCCTATGATAAATTTTTGTTGAGGGAAATTATGGGTATAGTATCCTTTAAAAAACTTATATTTTCTTATACTATAGTTACTAATATAATATTTATGTATTATTACCATTTTCCTCCCTTATTAACTTAAAAATATCCAGAAATTATTTTTAAGAATAATCAACCTTATTTCCTCTTTGGTTGATGAAAATTTTCTTCCTTGTCAATGTTAGTTTAAATATTTTTTAAAAGGTTGTTTTATATGATAAAAATATTATTTTAATTAATTTTAACCATATTTTACATTCCTTTCAAAAAATTTAAAAATGATTTTTTACAATGTTTTTTGAGGTGATTATTTATGATTTTTTACCAAAAGTGTGAAAGGAATATTAGTTTTAAAGTTTAGCACACAAATAGATTTTCCCATTATTGGGAATATTATTTTATTTGAATTTTACTTTAAATTTTTACATGGTAATTTAAAAAGAAAATACTTTCCTAAATATTATTATAATTTATTACATTAAAATGTTACTAAAAGAAAAGGGATATTTTCTCTTGATTTTGAAAAAGTACTTTAAATGATTTTATATAGGAGATTATTAATCTATATTAATACCCTTTAAGTATTGTTATGTTTCACTGGGGGTAATATTATAATTCCATCAACATATATGGATGACTTATTATTATTATTATCTTAGGATGATTACATGAAACTTGTTTCTTTCCCATGGGTTAATTAATCAATGATGAGATAATGGACACTTTTATGATACCATCCACTTCCTTTATCTGGATAGCTTATGATTATATTGTGATAATATGTTTATAAAACCCAAATATTTTCTAGGGGTAATAATATAATAATATAAGTAATTTTTTATGATCTTGTGTCACATATATGTATGGTTTTCATTATTTGATGGGTGTTCTTGGAATTATAATCCCTCTAATTCATTTAGTAATGATTAATATCTTCTACGATAATATAGACTAGAAGGAGGAGTAAACCCAGTTTGGTAAGGGACTATGTATACTCTGATAGTCATATGAGTAAACTTTGACTATCAAAATTATTTAATGGGGAGAAAACTCAATCTACTATGATGGACTTGGATGTTATCCTTGACTAAGGAAATCATTTTCTATGATTTTTTATATGCCACAAACATATGTGTAATGAATTTTGACTTTTTGGTCACAAATAATTATTCCATGATTCATTATTAGAGATATTGGACTGATTTGGTATGAATTCATTATTTTATGATCATATTCTAATTCCCTAATTCTTATGGGAAATTATGATCATTGATTGATATCTATAGTGTTTACCCTTACTAAGAATCGGAGCTCACCCTTTCTTAGGTTTCCATTTTTCCAATAGTTATGAAGAAATGTATTGAGTAATAAATATCTAACAATTTTATTATGTGAGATAAAATTTGTGAGAGTTTTTGAATATATTTTATGAAATAAGTAGATTATGTATATAGTCTATAAAGGCATCAAATCTTTATTGTCCTCATGTTTGTATTACTATAAATTTCATTGTATATTCATCAATGATGGTGAAATATTTATGTATCTTTTTCTTGATTCATCATAGAAAAGGTATCAATATCCTCTCTTCCACTGCATTAAGGTTTTCTCGAACTCGTGAAAAGGTTTTGTTAGTCATGCATAAGGGTCATCTTCATCATTGTAATAAAATCAAAAATACCCACAATTGAAAACACAAATCAAAATCACATTTTAACTGGTATAATAAAATTGAAGATATATATAATAGATAATTCACATGATGATCATCAAAATGAATAAGGATATAAAGTTGTAATGGGATGAAATTAAGGAAGGTTAATGTTCTATATGAGATCTCCTAAAGAATCCTCACCCCTATAATTGTACAGATAGAAGTCACATGAGGAAGGAGAAGCTCATATCTCACTACACTAAATTCTAGGAAAAGGATGAAGAAGTTACTGTGATGCTTATAAATTTATTCATTCTTTCATTTCTTAACTGAATTGTGTCTATGGCTATCAGACTAAAATTGATTCACTTCATATTTTATAATTTTCCCTACATCTTCAATTTTAATTATTTTTTTTGTTAAATGTGATTATCATATCATATCCTTCCACTATGATCTCTAACTATTTTTTTATAGAGAACTAAAATGATGGATAATCTTGGGGGATATTTCATGGGTTTTTGAATCCTGATTATTTAATTATTTACTATTTTTATTTTCATCTTTGGTGTGACAATGAGGGGGAGGGGAGGGTATCAATGGGGATCTTATAAATTATTACCATTGTTATTTTATCCCCAAGTCAATCAAAACATTTACATATCTCTTATCAATGTATACTCTTTATCCAATTAGAATCATGTGCATTGAGGGATAAACAACATATTATCTAATCTAGTTTTTGGTATAATATCCCCAAAAAGGCACTATAGGATCTAGTTCAAAAAAAATATTTACATTTCTGGCTTGCTGTAGATAAATGTGATTCCATTTTATCCATCGAAAAATAAAAATCCTAGTTAATATTGTAACATCATATTCCCAATAGAGATTTTAGTTTTATAGCTTTAGAGAAATATGAATAACTATTAAATAATAAAACCCATGTACTCAAGTTAGAGTTTTTCTAGCTATAAATTTTTTTTTATTATTTCAAAATTAGTAATTAACATCTCCTATAAGATTATTCACACATTAAAAAATTCTCAGAATAAATAATTTAACATCATTCTTTAAAACCTGATTAAAAGAAAAACATAATAAGGGTGAGCTCAAACACACATTAAGGTTAAACTTAAGCATTAAAAACTGAATGTCATCAGTGATAATGATATGATCATAAGGGTATGATGAAATAATCAATGTGAAAGAGAATAACATAAGATAATTCATACCCACCAATATTGATATCATCAATAATGAAAAATTGTATAAATATTTAACAAATTCAAGCGTCATTGAAATAAACAATCATGACTCAGGTAATGTTAATGTTGATCAATAGAAATACTAAATACTCATAAAAAGAATAAAGAAAACATGTTAGTGTCCTGGAAAATTAACTACATAACTCATGTCAGAAATAACTAGAGGGTAGTTAATTACCTAGGATAAAACACATTGATTTAGTCCCTCCTTATTTTTAAAGATGAGGAACATTACTGAATTAATTGGAGAGATATATCAGGACCACAACTTAATATTAGTTGTATCAGGCTCACCCAATTGTATAAATTGTATTTAACTCACTCATTTATGTAATCTATATCAGTATCACCCATTTGTATAAGGTATATTAGGCTCACCCATCACTATCAATAATTCCCAAGTACTGTTAATGTATAAAACATTTATAAAGATTCAATTTTCAAAATAAATCCCTTTAAAAAAAACCATAATTCCAATATATATTGGTTAAACCATAGAAATGAAATGGATTTGATGAAAATATATTTAAAACAATAATTATAATCTATCCAGATAAGGAATATGGGTGTTATCAATGATCATAATACCAAGAATGTATAGGAATCATTAATGGATGTTGAAATAAATTAAAATAACATTTAAAACAATTACTTCAAAATAATGGAAAATACCCATTTATTTGGGTTAATTGTTTTTAAAAAATTTATCAAATATTCAGAAAATGTTTTTACTTAATAATAACCATGGAAAATTAAAGATTAGGATTAAAAGGAAATAATTTTCAAGATGGAAGTAAAATATATTCATTTCATAAGAATTAAAATTAATCATTCTTTTCAAACTATTGAAAAGAGAATCTAAAATCACCCATGAGGAAAAAATTAAGAATTTTAATTTTAAAAGAATTTTTAAAATGAGGTAAAACTTCATGGAAAATATTTTTAAGAAATAATTTATATTTTAAAAAGTATAATTTGGAAATAATATAAATAACATAAAGGATGAGTTTGGTTAAAAGTATTTAAACACATTAAAACAATTTTTTTAATGAAAACCCCTTTTTGACCTTTTTAAACCAAAACCAATTTTAAATCATTAACATAAGAATGAAAATAAAATAATATGAGTATAAAAATATTCATGATATTATCTTTATAGAGTCATTGTATACACCATATAAATGAATATAGGCTCATCAATCACTACATGTCTCCAAGAAGGATGTTTGAGAAGAGAAACACTTTCAACTTGGGTAATAATTAAATAAAAAATCCATTAGATGAAGGAACATAACATCATTCCAAAAAAACAATAACATCTATAAAATAATACTTTTGAACACATTCAGTGGGATATAAGTTCATCGTATAAATTTAATCATGTTTCATAAGATGAATTATGCCTTAAAGAATTGAAATTGAGACCACGAAAACCCTTTCTGTTTTTATAACATTTTAATTAATATCTTGTGAAATATAGAGATTTAAATGAATTTAAAATATCATTATAAAAGAATCATTAAATATATAATATCTCATTTTTCATCATATAAATATTTTAAAATGAATTTGTGAATATTACAAGTCACATCTCAATGAAAGATAATTTAAGATGATTACACCTTATAAAGATCATATTATTGAATTAAGAATTAATCAATGTAGTGATTATTTGTAAAAATATTAAATACAAAAAAAGTGGAAATAAAAAATAAAATAATTTTATGATCTATTCTCACATAATGATGACATAAAAAATCAATGAAGTAGAAGAATAACCCAATGAATGAAAATTCAGTTAAGAACCCTCTTACTCATTTTGTAGCTTCCCAATCGAAACCCATTGGATGAAGTAACATGATTTGTAATGTAAAATTCCATGAAGTATGAAGGATTCAAGATATAAAATTTAAAATATAGGTATATACACCATATAAAATAATTATGTTTACAATATTCAAACATTCCCGAATGAAGTAAAATTGCGACGAAAAATCTTACCTTGAGTCAAGACTTACCATGTGTGTCCTTTAACTCACATTTAATAAACTTATATATATTATTTTATTTATTAATAACATTTTATAGGTTTAATAAATTATAATTATATAATTTATTTTAATTATTTTAATGGCATATTTAATTACATAATCATCTTTTTTTGCATCAGGTGTTTTGAGGGAGTTTGGTTTTTAATTTCAAAACAACTTTGATGTGTTAATCACGGTCAAAGGATTTATTTTTCCATCATCTATAGAATAAAAATAAGGTAAAAATTGTAATTTTAATACATTAATTATACATTTAAAACAAAACATTAATTATGTTAAAGAATAATTAAGTATAATACAATCATGGAGATGGTAGGTCATATCTACGCATAAGTAATCATTCCATTTCTCAACAATTATAAAGGAAATAAGGTAAGAATTATTTTACATTTACATAATAATTATTAGGAAATATATATATATAATATTATCCCTTTAAATATATTATATATAATAACCATGTTATGTGTTGATGAAAAGTGAATCACATCACTTGGTGGAGGTGGTAATCCACACATGTGCATGAATAATGTTATAATTTTTTAATGAACGAAAGGGTAAGAAAATAAATGATATATTATATTTTAAAAATAATAATTACTTAATTGATATCATATATATATAAAATAAATCCATCATTATAAATAGCTATAAAAATTATTGGCAGAAAACAAATTACATCGGCTCATGAGGCGGTAGTCCGCCGTATACACGAACAATGGTTTTGTTTCCCATTTGATAAAAGAGGAGATTTATATATTTTATTTAATTAAAATAATAAAACATTATTTTATTTAATATATTTATTTTATTGTTTCATTATTATTTAATTAAATTTGAAGGAGGTAGAAGAAGTAATAAAATAATAATGCTCAGTTAATAACTATGCCTCTTCTTCGAACAACCTCCTCTAAATTACACCTTAAACCCTATATGGTTAGTATTATTTAAAAAAAACTCTAGAACATGTTTAAGGAATTTAATAATGGACGTGTTTATTTAGTTTCTAATTAAAATGGTTCTGGAAGTGTGGAGAGGGAAGGAGAAGGGGTTCCCTTTTATAAGTGATTAAAGGGGCATTCATGGATGTTTTTTAATTTATTAAATTAATACATATTAATTTTCATGAAAACATGTATATAAATTAGTATAAATATATTAAATTATTATTATTATTATTAATCCTTTAATACAATAAAAATTTCACATGTTTTGGTGACATTTTCACCCTCATCTCTTTGTTTTAACACCTCATTAACCCCTTATAAAATTACAGTAATATCATTGTTTTCTACTCTGGGGATCAATAAAGTTTATATAAAAAGGAAAGGTGAAAAAATGGACCTTGGTTTATATATTAAATCATATTCAAATAACTTTACTAAAGATATAATTTTTATTGATTTTAAATAATTTAATAAATTATTGTTTATTGTAAAAAATCATTAATGTCATTTTTGGAAATCCATACAATATTATAATATAATATGTGTCTAAATCATGTAAAATCATTCCCAAATGACCTTTATTAAAATATAATTATTTTATGGTCATAATATAATCATAAAATAATGTTTTTATAGGTTGATATATTATTTTAAACCTTATATTTTGGTTTAACCCCTTGGATAACCAATTTTAACCTTAACAATGCTAATGAATTTTTTAATATTAAAGGGTTATAATTTTTCTTATATGGTAAAAATTGGAACAAAATAGAAAATATATGAAATTTAAGATCATTTATCATCCTAATATTCCTCTTCCATGATTTTTAATATTTTCAAATAATTTAATAAAATATATTTAACTTAAAATAGTAGTAATTTCATTTTAAGAACTATTCATATAATTTGACTATGAAAGAAAGGTGATAAAAAATTAATTTGAATATAAACCATTAAAACATATCTAATATTTTTTATTTATATTAAAAAATGAAACTATAACACACACAAAAACTATTAATTTTAATAATTTTAAAATAAATTACTTGATTGTTTTACTACTTTCACATGCATTGTGTCAGAGTTGCATAAGAATTTAAGGTAATTATTTTATCACTAAAAATAGAAAATAAATTACCATGATTAAAAAAATAATTCATATTTAAAATATCCAATTATAATAAAACATTATTTTTTTAATCCCTTTAAAAAAATATTATATATATTAAAATCAATAATGTTATATTTTGTACTTTGTATTTACATAAAATAATATAAATGTTAAAATCAAAGGAAAGTTGCAAGAAGATTCCCCATTATTTTTTTTGAATGATTATGGACGAATTATACCCATTGAATAAAATATATTCATATTTTGGGTATATTTTAGGACCTCATATTATTTTTAACCTTAATAACTCATTTTACCTTTATCATAGTGAATAAAAAATTAATAGTGTGACTATTTATAATGACCAAAATAAAAGGGAATTATTTACCAAATTTGATCCTCCGGATTCCAAAAATGGAATAAAATATTCATTATTCAATTTCAATATTTGTAAAAAAGGAATTTAAAATTAAACTCTAAAAACATGAGGAAAATTGATTCTCAAGGAAAAAAACTATTTCAGTTTAAATTGTTTTTATTCCAAATTTATGAATAATGTTGATTAAAATTACATTTATTGGATTCTTTTTAATAAAAATTAACAAAATATATTTTCAAACTAATCAAAAATAAAATATTACTTAGTAAATAGTTAAAAAGAAAATTTTGTTTTCAATAAAAATCAGTATTTTTCATTATTTGTTGAAAATTTAATCTTTTCAAAAAATTCAAAAAATCATTGTAAAATAATTTATAAATTATGAATTTAAGAATAATACAGAATATTTAAAAAAAATACTAAAAAACTAGAAATGAATTATATTATTTTCCCTTAATATTATATATAAAACAATTTTTATGAAAATATATTTTTGAAACATTAAATTAAAGTTGTGAAAAAAGATTTCTTTTTTCCCAATCATTAATAAAGAATTTTTTTTGAGAAGTAACATTATATATATTTAAAAATTAAGTCAATAATATTCATACCCTTTTATTTAATGGATACCTTATAACTATAAAATTTAAATATTAATAAATTGTGGATTTTTTAAGCTCAGGATTACGAGTTGTATATTTTATCAAATATAGTGATATTTTAAAATATAGGGATATTACATTCTCGCACCCCCCCCCACCCGTAATAAATTATTTCCTCATAATTTGAGCATGGCCTCTTCCATAATGGGTTTTACATCTGAAAATACATTTTTTTAATTATCATATCATAAAAAAGGTTAACAAAACTTTTTCTTGAAAAGAGGGAAATGAAAATATGAAGATAATACATAAAAAGGATTCCAAATTTGAGAATATTATTTTGAAGTAAAAATGTGTTCATGGAGGGAAAGGTAGTTTCTAAAAAATGATGTATAGTGAAAGAGAACATTTATCACAAGAAATTGAATGATCATGAGAGAGTTACTGACCACATAACTATGTATAATGGAGATATAAAAGAGATCATTGGTTTATCAGAAATAAAGTTAACAGGATGACATTTTTGTTTCAATTTCCTTTTACTAGGGTTATGAAATTAATTTACCATATAGACTAATAACATAAGGAAAAATAATTACTTGTCAATTATAATTTCTTCTATTGATCAACACCAAAATCTAATATTTTTATCTGAATAATGAGTATTCAAGAAGGATTTTTCATGCCTGAGGCACTAAAATAAACTTCTATAAGATCAGATAATCCAAAAAAAGGGTAAAAAGTTATTACTCTTATCGTTATCTATTAAAAAAATACGAATTAGTTAGAAAAATGTAATATAATTAACAAAATGTATAATCATTTTTATAAATAAATAACACAATTAACATCAAAATTTTTACAATAACACTAAAGGTTCATCGTATATCATTCTATAAATAAATAACCCCATATCCCAAATTTACTCAAAAACCATAACATTAAATAATTTTTTATCCTCAAAGGTTATCACATATCTTTTAGCTTTCATTCCCAAAAATGTAATTGTATTCTTATGAAATAATCCTTCATGTAAAACTCAAGGGCAACATATACCTCAACCCAATAAAACATCACACAAAATATCATTATTCACCTTCAAATATCATAAAATAAAACCTAAAAATTAGTGTGTATTAAATTGAACTTATGATCAAGCATAAACTTATAAACCCATGATGGTATCCATAAATCATAATTTAACCTCGTAATAAAACATCCTAATCCCCAAATGTATCTAAACCTTTTCTTTATTACCAACTATATAATCTATGAACCCTCACTCCTGGATTTGATTCTATAAACATCATCTTTACATTTATGGATTGATACTGATAATCATTACCCAATTTTATCAATCAAAAACATAAAACATCAAAGGAAATATTGTATTACATACATAACTAGTGAACTTTTGGTTTTAGATTTTTAAATAATTAGGATTATCACTTATATAACAATACCCTTGTCCTCAAGTGACCAATTTTCCAACAATATTCATTTTTCTGATTTCAAATATATGTCATCAACATATCCCCAAAAATTATTCACATATGAAAACTTTTCTGTCATAAATAATTTAACATCATTATCCAAATCCTATGGAAAATTAAAAAATAATAAAGGTGAGATCAAACACTCTTTGAGGACAAACATAACCATTAACAAATGAATTCCATCAACGAGAATAAGATGAAAATAAGGGTATGATGAAATTATTAAAGTGCATGAGTATAAAATAAGATAATTCATACCCATAAATACTTTAATCATCAATCATGAAAAATGTAATAAATATTAAAAAAGAAATGAGTCACAATAATAAATAATCTTGAGCTATATTGTAAGGACTCTCCCTTAAAAATAAAAGATTCTAGTGTTTTTGAACTAAAATTTACATTAGAGTGTTTTTTCAGTTTGTATTTTAATATAATTACAAATAAAATCTTACATATTAAACCCATACATTACATGTGTACACTTATACTCAGTATACACTTTATAAACAAAAGAAACCCCTTTTAAAATAAAAAAATGATTTCTTTTCAAGACACAACTTCAATTCTTTCAGTATGACGTATTCTTTATCGATACCAATATTTAGACCAGTGAAAAAACATTTTAAAATGTCATATAAGCACAAAATCGTTGTAAAGGAAATAATTAATGTAAATTTTTCGTCCAGTGAAAACATGGAAACCCATTAAAACATTTTCTTAAAAACACATTATCATGCATTGAAAAATCACATAGGTTCCTTATGAAAACATTACCATATCACTATTACATTAACCATTACAAATGGAATAACCATACGGTCAAATTCTATCTATAGAATACCCAATGCATTGGATAGCTATAATGGGGATCACCCTTCAAATAATTTATATCGGGCTCACCTATTTTTGTGAGCTATAATGGGGATCAACCCTTTGTATAAGCTACATTAGGCTCGCCCATGAGCTATAATGGGGTTCAAACCTTCGTATAATATATATCAGTCTCAACCGTTTAATTTCCATGTAACAATTCAAAAAATATTTCAATTTTCAACATGTCAGTCATAGAATTTCATTTTCATTCATAAGGTAACCAATCTATTTTTTGAAACCAATTTAAAGAATTTATAAAAGATATTTTGGAATTGAAGTGTCCCATACTATTTTGAAACTTTTATAATAAATTTTAGAATTAAAATTTTAAAACATTTATATCCATAAAAACATTTTGAAAACAGGGACATTAAGGATTAAGAATATGAATAACTAGTCTTTAAAACAAATAAAACAATGTTTTAGTTAGATACTTCTTTTCCATGTAAGAAACACTGGAATAAAAAAATTAAGGAATAAAAATAAAAAAACATATAATATCATGATAATAAAAATATTCAATATATAATATATAAATTTTTAGTATATAGACCATATAAAAATGAATTTGTGCATAACAACAAATAAGGCTCAATGGGATGTAAATTGAGACGAAATCCCTTACCGTGAGTCTGACTCATAACATAAAATATTTATATTCTTAAATAATAAAATTATTATAATTTATAATTTATTTAGAACATTTTTAATGTTTATTATTCTTTTTATTTCACTTATTACCAAGATATAACAATTACATAATTATTTAAGTGCATGTTAGACGTTTTTTCGATATTCAGTACTTTAGTCAAAAATGAACTCAGTATAATTTCAATATTCCACGTGGCCATAAGTCCATCATATCCAGAATAATATTCATGAATATATTATAATTTTTACACATCAATTATAATTTTATGTAAAATGATAAAGTATTGTTATGAAAAATGAACAATGTTATAATCATTGAGATTGTAGGTCATATATACGCATGAGTAACATTTTTCATTTTTCATTGATCATTATGGAAATAATTTAAGTATTTTTTTACATTTCTATAATTATAATAACATAATTAATATCATATTAATAATTTAAATATACTTATATATATATCATAAATGTGATGTAGTGAATAAAAATGAATCGCATCGCTTTATGGTAGTGATAGTTCACACGTACACACGAATGATGTTATCATTTTTATGTTCATGGAAAGTGAGAACATAATTGATATATTATTATATTATAATTATTAATATTTAATTAATATCACATGTTAACATTTAATTACATCATTATAACTAGTATTTAAAGACTACGATGAAAACAAACTATATCAGTTTGTGAGGTGGTAGTCCTCTGTACATGGGAATGAAAAGTTCATTTCCCATTTAATAAAATTGAAAATTTATTAGGGTGATGATATTAACATAATAAAATACCAGTAAATTTAGGATATTAAATTTATTATTTCATAATGGATTATGGATATTTGAGGAATTGGAAGAAGGAATAATATAGAAATATTTAAAGAAAACAATACCTCTTATTCAGTTTATCCCCTTTGAAGTGAACCTTAACACCTCTAAGGAGGGTTTTCTACCTAAAATAAGGCTTTAAAAATGTATTTTAGGGTTCTTGGAAGGTTTTTGGGAATATATTGGCCAAACAATGGTTCACGGAGTCTTATTGATAGAGTAGAGTGGGTACCTTTTTATATGAGAGGGGAGGGGCACCCTTGGAAACTCATAAAATATTAAATTTATATAAAATAATTTTAAATTCCAAATTCTATTATGTAAAATATAAGATGATTATAATTCTAAATCATCTTAACCAATAATCTTTATAAATGTTTTTATCTCATTTTAAACCTTATCATTTATTTTTAACCTTAATTATTCTATTTCTATTTTAATTGTGGTAACAACATTTTAAACATTAATAGGCTATAAATTTTACTAACATGGTGTAAATTTCCCAAAAATGGATACTTTATGAACATTTATAACTTTTAATATAAAATTTTAAATTTAAATGGATTATAAATTTTTTAAATAATTTAATAAAATATTTTTTTATAAAATATCAATAGTGTTACTTTGGAAAATATTTATTTCATTGAATTTAAATAAAATAAAAATAGAGATATAACTTAGAAAAAACCCATTTAATAGAATTATAATATTTCACATTCACCTAAAAAATTTTGTATTACCCTAATTAATTCTAATTATATTTATTTTAATATTTATCATATAATTTTTTTGATATTTATATTAATAAAATAATTATTGTATCACTATTGTGTCATTATTTATGGTAATTATTTAATATAAAAAAATCTAAATAAATTCCAATGATGTAGAAAATTTAGTTACATTTTTGGAGACAATTTAGTATCAAAGTTATATCATATTAATCACTATATTAAAAATATAATACTTATAATAAATACGAGGGTAACATGTTGTTACTTTCTTCTGTTTTAATAATATTAATATCACCTTCATGGAAAAAAGTCCATTAAATGAGTATATTATGATCCTTAGGTTTTAAGGGTCTATGTTTATTCATCCAATAGGATTTTTATAGGTGTTAGAGTAATTATTCTATCCTTATCATATTTTTTGTTACCATAATTTATCTGATATACCTTTAATCACCCTAAAGAAATTTACCGTAGTTACTATTCCTAATATACAGAAAATAAAAATAACTTATTAACATAATTTTGACCCAATTATTCAAAATATGGAATATTTTTCTCAAAATTAAAAACACAGAAGTTTAATTAATTAAATTAAAATTAATCTCATTGATAAAATGAGAAAGCATGTTTTTGAATGTAAAAACCGTCAAAAAATTGACATTTGTTTATATGAAATTTCAACGTGAAATTACTTAAAATTAAGAAAATTGGATTAAATGATAAAAATATAATCTATGTATACTATAAAACCAATTAAAAGGATAATAAAACAATTTAAATAAGTTAGATGAAAAAGCAGTTTAGAATTAAAATGCAGTATTTTTTACTATTCATTAAAATATGAATTTTATCAGAAAATTATCAAATATTGTACCAAAGTAAATTTTGATGTCCCGATTCCAAATAATAAGTTTATGTTTTCATATAGAACTAATAAAAGTGTCAAAAGCTAAATATAAAATGTCTTCTCTATCAAAATTTGGTAAAACTACCTTTTTTTAAAAATACTAATTTTATTCTTCAAATTGGATTTTTTTCATATATTACTACTATAAAATACATAAGATATATTTTAAAAATTAAAATAAATATATTTTATATATATTTATTTAATATAATAAAAAATTAATGATTCGATTATTTTAAAAATATGATTTTCCTTACATAAATAGTTTTTCAAAAAAACACATCCTTTATATTCAATTGGTGTTTATTTTCATTTATAGTTAATTTTTTAACCAATGAATCATTATATAAAAATATATAAACCCTATTTTAATTAATCAATTAATACTATCCATTCTTGTTATTTTAACAACTAGGTTTTAATGGTAACATTTAAATAGTAATATTTAATTGTTTATTCAAACTTGATGTGGTGTATCATGTATGATGTCAAAAATCATCCTTCATTTTAAAAATATGGGATTTTAAACATGTTATTTCAATTTTTATCAAATGAGATATCAAATACCCATATAATTTATAAATATAATATATTAGTATCACAGAAAATTATCTTCATAAACCATGTTAAAAATAATTGGAGCCCAGTTGAATCCATCGGAGAAACCACCAAAGTTAAATGCCGACTTCATTCCATTGAAGATAATGAACATTACCCAATAAATTGGACTGACATATCTAGATCACCCATTCATATAATCTTTATCAAGATCACATATTTTTATTCTCTATATTATGTTCACTCAGTCAAATAAGCCATATTGGGATCATTCATTTTAATAATTTGTTTTAGGATCACCAATTATAATCAATAATTTCCATGTAATATTAAATAATAAAACATTTAGAATCATTCACTTTAGAATATAACACCATTGAAAAAAACCATCATTCCTTTAAATTTTGGTTAACTCGTGTAAAAAGAAACGGTGTTTTGATTAAAATATCTTTAAAATTATCATAATCTATCGGGAAAAATAATGTGTTTCATATCATAATATCGTAATACCATTGATAAATAAGAATTATTAAATTATGTTAACCAAAATGAGAATAACTTTAAAACAACATTTAAAACATTACTTTGCAAACAATGTAAATACACTTTTCTTTAGGTAATATTTCATTAAAATTTTAAAAAATATTGGGAAAAATATTTTCTCCAAAAATAAAAATTGAATATTATAAATTAATAATTAAATAAAAGAATTTTCATGATTGTGGTAAAATACATTCTTGTCATAAACATTAAAATTAAACATTATTTTCAAACATTTATAATGAGAGTCTAAAGTTATCCAAAAGGAACAAATTAAAAGGGTTTATTTTTTAAATGATTGAAAATAAGGTAAAAGACCATATAAAATGTATTTAATAAATAATTAATGTTTATAAATTAACATATTTTAAATAATATAAATAATATGGATGAATATTTATGTTTAAATCGTTTAAAAACATTAAAATGATATTTTTAATAAAAACCACTTTACAACCTTTTATTTCAAAGAATAAACATAATAATGAAAATAAAATACCATGAATATAAAAATATTGATGATATTATATTTCATGGGTTAGTGTATACAACTTGTAAATGGAATCAGGTTCATATTTCAAGATAAGTCTCAAAACAATTGAGGCAAATAATCCTTATAAAGATCGTATAATTGAATTGTGAATTAATCAATGGAGCGATTATGTGTAAAAAAATTAAATTAAAAAATTGAAAATAAATAATAATAATAAATAATGATAAATTTACACATAATTATGGAATAAAAAATTCAATGAGGTAAAAGAATAACCCAATTAATGGATAATTAGTTAAGTAACCTCTTACCACTTTGGTAACTTCTAAATCAAAAATACCATGGATAAAGTAACATGAGTTGTGACCTAAAATAAAATTAATTATGAATTATTCATGATATAATATGTAAAGGGGGAGTATATGAACCATATAAAATAAATTAGGTGTACTATAATAAAACATGCCTCAATGTATTAAAATTGAGGTGAAATCTATTAACTTAAGTCTAGGCATTTTATCTATGTACTTTAACTCTACTATAATAACATTGTATTAATTTTTAAATTTCTTGATAAAATTTTATATTTTATATACCTAAAACATAAAACATTTATTTTATTTATTTTTAATTCCATATTTAATTACATAATCAATAAAGCCCAAGTCAAGTGTTTTGAGGAAATTCGGCTCATAATTTCAAAACAAGTTTAGTGTGTTTAAAGTTGTAAAAGGGTAAAGTATTCCATCATAAATAAAATAATAATATTGAAATAGTTATAATTTTTATAAATTAATTGTAATTTAAAAAACAAGCATTAAATATTTCTATAAATAATGAATTAAATGACAATCATGGAGATGGTAGGTCGTACATACGAATGAGTAACGTTTCCATTTTTCAATGATTACGAAGGAAAGAATATAATTATTGTTTTAAATTTAGGTTATTATGATTATATATTAACTAAAATATTATATGTTTAAATAGTTTATATATTCTATCCTTGTGATGTGGTGATGAAAAATGACTCACATCCCTTTGTAGAGGTGGTAATCCACACGTACACACGAATAGCCTTATCATTTTTCAATGAATGGAAATGTAAGAATTTTTTTATAAATTTTCATTAAATATGGATATTTATATCATTAATATCATATATATACATTAAATTCATCATTATTAAGATACCTAATACGATGTGATGGAAACAAAATTATATCAGTTCCCGAGGTGGTAGTTCGTCGTACACACAAATGATGGCTTTGTTTCCCATTTGATAGAAGAGAAGATAGATATAGACTATTTAGTTAATATAATAACATATAATTATATTTAATTTAATGATTTTATTATTTAAATATTTTTTAATAACATTTGACGGAGGTAGGAGAAGAAAAAAATGAAAATGGTCAGTTAAGAAATGTACATCTTCTTCAAACAATATCCTTTTATTTCCACCTTAAAACCAATAAATATGATATTACGACCAAAATTATACCTTTATATCATGGGTAGGGATGATATGAATTTTTTTTTGTGAGGTATTGAGTGAATCAAATGGATAATGATGTTTGGAGATAGGAGGAGAAGATTTTCCCTTTTTTAAGTGAGGGGAGGGTCATTGTTTGAATTTCAGAAAGTAATAAATTAATATAAATCTATTTTCATAGAAGAATGTATACAGATTGATATATTTAAAATATAATATTATTATGAGTCCAGTAAATCTCACAAAAAAAATTTAGACAAGTTTAGGGGTTAATTTCACATTTATCTCTTTGTTTTAACCCCTCATTAACCTTTTTAACAATTTCATTGATATGAATATTTTTTATTCTTTTGGGATCAATAAAGTTACTATAAATAGAAAAGTTACATATAAATGGATAATGGTTTATTTTATAAACCATATACCATTAAATTGGATGAATAATGGTTTTTTATGAATTTTAAATCTGTTAACAAGTTATTGTTTATTATAAAGTATCATTAATGTCATTTTGCGAAATATATGAAATATTATAAAATAATATGTGTCTAAATCATGTCAAATGGTTCCAAAATGAAATGGATTTGAATATAATGAGGTTATATTATTAATATAATCATAAAATGTAATTATTACAGGTTTATATGTTATTTTAAACCTTTTCATTTTGTTTAACCCCTCAGTTAACCAATTTTAACTATAATATTGGTAATGTAATTATTAATATTAAAGGATTATAATTTTACATATAAGGTATAAATTTGATCATAAATGGGAAAAGAACAAAATTTTAGACCATTTATATTTATAACTATCATATTTTAATATTTTAATGATTTTAAAATAATTTAATATAATATATTTAACATAAAATAATATTAATGTCATTATAAGAATTATTCAAATAATCGTACAATTAAAATAACCTATAAACAATGGAATTAGAATATAAACCTTTCAAACATCTCTAATATGTTTTAATAATCATCAATAAAATTGGGACACTATAACTCATCCAAACAATATAACGTTTAGTTTTTTTAAAGACATTTACTTGACTTTTCTACTTCATCCACAAACATGGTGTTAGCATCTCCTAAGAATTTCAGGAAATTATTTCATAAATAAAAATTAAAAATAAATTACCAAGATAAAATAATAATTCATTTTTAAAATTACAATTTATAACTGAACATTATTTTTTTATCCCTATCACAAAATATTATAGAAATTAAAAGAAAGAAAGTGATATTTTTGACATTAAATTTACATAAAATAATATAAATGTTATATTCTAAGGAAACTAGAAATAAATTTCCCCAAATTTTAGTTATGAATTATTATATATTAAATATACAAATTAAATGAAATTTAGGTAGGTTTTTGGTTGATTTTAAGGCCGTATCATATTATTTGTAACCTTAATTACCTGTTTACCATTAACAGGATAATAAAATTTTAGATTGGTTATTATTCATAGTAAATAAAAATAAAAGATAATTATTTACCAATTTTCAAAATTCTTATTCAAAAAATGGATCCATTTTTCAAAAATAAATTTCTATAAGTTTAGGAAATTAATTTATAATTTTACTTGAAAAATGAAATGAGAAGTGATTTTCTAAAAAAATTATTTTATGTATAAAAACATTTTTATACAAAATCCTTGTATAATTTTGGTTATAATAAAATTTATTAGATTATTTTGAATCAAAAGTAACTAATTAAATTTTAAAACTAATCAAACATAGAAATTCAATTCTGAAATAGTTAAAAAGGATAATTTTTAATAAAAATTAGTATTTTTCAATATTCATGGAAAACCCTATCCATTCTGAAAATTCTCAAAAAAAAATCAACCTAAGATAATTTTAAATTGTTGAATTAAATAATTTATATACTTTTTTTAAAATAAAATTTATAAAATTTCTAGAAATTAACTAAAATATTTTCTCATAAAAATTATTAAAAATGATTTTTGAAGAAAACAGATTTTTGAAATACAAAATAAATTGACTGAAAAATTGATATCTTATTTCAAAATATGTAATAAAAAAATTTATATTGAGAAGGAAAATTATATATATTTTATAATGTGGTTAATATTATTCATAACCTACAATTTAGCAACTATATTTTAACTATAACATTTAAATATTAATATATTGTGGTTTGTTTAATGTCAGGGTTGTGTGTTATATACACAAATAAATATGGTTTAATTTTAAAATCTCGGGAAATTATATTCTCCCCACCCATATAATAAATTTCATCGTTGAAATTTGAAATAGAACTCAGTAATCATGGTATTGAAATCTGATAATACCTTTTTTGAAATCCTATATTGTAAAAAGGGTTAATAAAACTTCCTCTTGGAAGGTGGGAAAAGAAAATATAAAGGTCTTCTAGAATGAAATATAATTAGGTATCTAAATTAGAGAACATTAGTGTAATGTGAAAATATTTTCACGGATAAAAAGTTAATTTCTAAATAACAATATAGAGTGAAAAAGATAATTGATCATGCGAAAGTGAATGTTCATTAGAAAATGTATGACGACAAAACCATAAACCAAAGACATGTGATCGATTTATCAAAAACTAAGGTAATAGAAATTAATTCTTGTTTTAATAAACTTTTCCTAGAGTTTAGGATAACCTTTCGATTCTAGACTAATAAAATATGAGTAAATACTTACTTTACCAATATAATTTCAACCATTAATAAATTTCCACCACTATGTCATATTTTTTACCAAATAATGAGTATTCACGATAAATTTTTCATACCTGAAGAACTAAAATAAAAATCTAGTGGATAATATAATCCATAAAATGATGACAATATATTCCTACTATATTTATATATTTACCAAAAATAAAATGGTTAGCATAATTTATCATAATGTCCCAAGTGTAAATACCATCATATAAAGAAACAATACATTTAACATCAGAATTTCCACAATAACACCAAAGGTTAGGCATAGATCATTTCATAAATAAATCTCCCTAAATCACAAATTACATAAAAAACATTAAATTAATGAATGTTTTAACCCCAAAAGTGATTTTATACCTTTCAGTTTACATACCCAACAATCTAATAGTATTATTTTGAAATAATCCTTCATGTTAAACCAGAGGGTTTCAAATACCTCAACTAAATAAAATATATCCCAAAATATCCTTAATCTTTTTGAAATCACATCACATAAAATACCAAAAGGATTTTATATTCCTTTTAACGTGTGATCAACCCTAAATATATAAACTCATGATGCTATCCATAGTGATTAAGATAAACTCATATCAAAACATCCTAATCTCCAAATTTATCTAAACCATTTCTCTGATATCAACTATAATATTACCAAACTCATACTCCTAGATCCATTGTTAAAAATAATATCTTTACATATCTAGTTGGTATAGATACACATGATCCAATTTTTTCACCCCAAAATATTCAACATAAAATGAAATATTAAAGCATGTATATACCCAAGGATATTTTAGTATTATAGTTTTAAATAATTGGGAGTAAATCTTATATAACAATACACATGTACTCAATTTAATTTTTTTAACTATAACCAGATTTTATAATTTCAAAATAATCCTACAACATCTCCCAAAAATTCCTTCACACATGAAACATTTCTAGAAATTAATCATTTAGCATTATTCTTTAAAACCTAGGGGAAAGTAAAACATAATAAGGGTGATATAAAAATACAATAAGTGTAAACATAATCATTTGGAATTGAATGTCATCAGTGAGCATTAGATAAGCATTAGGGTATGATTACATAACAAAAGTTAATAAGTATAACATAACGGAATTCATACTCATCAATACATAGATCATAAATGAGGAAAAATAGCATAAATTTTTAACAATTTCAAGATTCATAGAAATCATTAATCATGATCCATCTGATGTAAATATTTTTCAAAGGAAATATCAAATACCCATAGTAAGAATAAAGAAAATATATTGGTATCTTGGAAAATTATCTTCAGAACTCATGTCAAAAATAAATGTATCCCAATTAAATATATTGTATAAACCACCTTGAGTCACACCATACTTTGTGTCTTTAAATATAAGGAATGGTACCAAATTCATTGGAGATCTATATTGGTCTCACCAACTCATATAATCTATATCAGGATCGCCCATTTTTATAAGTTGTATCACTCTCAAAATTCATCTCCAATAATGTACATGTATCATTCATGTATAAAATATTTAGAATATTTCACTTCTCAATATAACACCATAGAAAACAACCATTATTCCTTTATATCATAGTTAACTCATGGAAAAGAAATGGATTTTAGGATAATATCTTTAAAACAATTTTCGTAATCCATCTAGTGAAAGAAGATGGATGGTACCATAATATCATAATCCAAGTAAATATGGGGAATCTGTAAATTATTTTTAGATAGATGAATATACTTTCACAATCCATCCTAATGGAGCCTCTATCATGACTCTTTAAGCCTGCCGCCAATAGTCTAGGGTATAGTGACTAGTGATGAGTAATCATATCACTAACATGGGAGGAATTAGCCTAAATAGGTGCACACACTGACACATCTCCAAGACCAAAAAATTATTCAATGTAAAACAACTGAAAGAAACCATATATTCATACATATAATCCCACAAATAGAGTAAAACTAGTGGTCAAGGAATGTAAATAGTTCCAAATACAATCCTTCCAAAAATAGTCTAAAAACAAGACTAACCTAAAAGTAAATATGGGAAATATTGTGATGACACTATAGAAACGTGCGTAGATTTGTCTAGTCTCACTAAGAAAATCCTAATCTTAAACCCTCTAAGACTCTATAAAAAATGTCAAACATCTACATAATACAAAACACATGTGGTAAAATATCTTGTACGGTTGAGTATAAAAATACCTATTAGGACACCCTGAAACCTCAAATAAAACAAAAAATAATAATAACATTCATCTATACACAGGTATATTTCTACTATAAATAAATAAAAAAATTAAAATATACTAGATAAGAACACATAGTCTACATGTAAAGTTACAAATGTAAAGCCATCATAGGATTTTTGATCCCAAGGTTTAATATAACAGTCATCTTAGAGAACACACTCCATGAGTATAATAACATTTATGACATCCATCTGAGAGTCCATGCTCTTAAGGTCTCGTCATAGGTAGTATATGGTTTAATTTTGAATAGATATGATACATAGATGTTGATCACTCCCAATTGCATGGGGTATAGTAACAACTCAATATGGATTTACCTTCAAAGTATAGGATCAGTGCCCATGTAGTTTTGTTCATGAAGATACTAAAAAATCCACCTAGGGAATTAATATGACTAGAGGATCTTATTTCGGTCCTCAAAAAAGGATTCCAACAACTCTACCCAACTATTCACACTAAAGTGATCACCATATGATCTGTAGGACATGATTCCACACTTACCCTCAGGGAATGGATATGGGAACACACCCAAATGAAAATTGCCCAAATGAAATAGGAAAATGGATCTATGCCAACTTTGAAGGAGTACACGGCGCATAGTAGATGTATACACCATTTCCCATTGACCATGGGTACAACCTATATAAACTACAGGTGTATGTGTCTGTGTAAAAGTACGCAATGTGCTAATACCCATGTACGAGTGCAATGCTTAGCTAGGGTGCATTTTGGTTGGCCATGTCCATGTATATGTTCACAGTGTGACCATTCCCATACACTCTAGCCTGTTTCCATTTATTCTCTGAGATACATGTTGAGTTGGCTAGGAATGGTCACAAGCCATGTGGTAGTGTCACATTAATTGTCAAACTTAACTTCATCATGGAACCTTATACACTATTATAAGGGAACCACATGTCGTGAAATACTAGATTACATTTTTCATGGCTTAGGATTTTTCATAAATCCATGTTCTTCCTCCTGTGTATGCTCACACTACCACTACATCAGATTCTAACCTCAATCTCTCTGGGAATCATGGATTTTACCTGGAAGACCCTTCCCTCAATCAATCACTAAATTGTGGCCACCCAAACTCCATGGAAAGTTTCTATCACAACATTAACTATCACATGTTGAAAAAAAACAAAAATCAGGTATCCAAAACCATCTGATCCAATCCCCTTTTGTTATCGCACCACCATCATGTCTATCAAGCCTTTATTTATGATATCAAATCATTGTCCAAATAAATGGGTGTAAAAATTTCAATTCCTCAGTGTATGTGCAACCATGGGAAATTGAAGAACATTAATGATTAATGAATAATAGGGGGAAAAAAGTACAGGGAGACCTAATTAACAACAGACCACAGTTTATGTTCATGTTTAACATGATTCATTTACGTTATAAAAAAGAATAAAGAGATAATAAAATAATCACAAAGAAAAATCCCCAATTCTCAAATAAAAGTAAACCATTCTACAACATACATGATTATAAAATAAATTTATTGGTTTATTAATTCATGTTTTTCCTATGAATCATAGATGAAGAATAAATCAAATCAAAACAAACATCATACCATGATTTATATTGATCCCAGATAAATAATGAATTTTTTTCATTATCGCTAGTGAGATCTTCTGATTAAGTCCCCCACCAGTTCTCAATCATTGATCCGATCATCGTTTTATAATGTAATCTCTTTACATACTCTCTATTGGATCTCTAACTATTTTTAGGGTTATAAGACTAACCTTGAAAATTTTCCATAAGCGTGTTTATATATAGATTATTATTTCTGGTGAATAATTAAACAAATTAATCTATTATAAACATTACCCATGATTGTGCCTCAATACGAAAAACCAACACACTTTAGGATTTTAGCACACCTAGGTTAAAACATGTGTTCTTAAATCAATGGTTCCCTTGAATTTATTATATATTCCCCCATTTATAATTTATTCCACTTTTTTAGGAAAACTATGTTTAGATATTATTTAATATATTCAATATTTTTCAAACATTTATTTTGAGAACACCAGGCCTTGGAATTTCACATCATCTTAGTGTATAGTCATGAAAAAAAACCATATTATATAAAAAAATAAACATGGAAAATATGACCCATTAAAAATAATTTTAAAATACCATTTAAAAAGTCATTAAAAATAAGGGAAAATAACTTTTTTCATTAGGTAATATTTTATTAAAAATTAAAATATATTTGGAAAAATATTTTATTTAAAAATAATCATGGAAAATTATAAAATAGAATTAAATGAAAATTATTTTAATTATGGTGGGAAAATCCATTAATGTCATAAATAGTAAAATTAAACATTCTCTTCAATCTTTTGTAAAGAGACTCTATAGTGACACATGTGAAAAACATTATAACATTTCCTTTTTAAAACATCTTAAAATAATTTCAATGATCATGGAAAAATATTTAAGAAATAACTTATATTTATAAAATAAAATTATGTAAATAATATAGAGAACATTTTAGAATATTTTGGTTATAAATCATTGAAAATATTGAAATATCATTTTAATGAAAATCTATTTACTTCCTTTTAAAACCAAAAATTCATTTGAAATAAAGTACATAAGAAGGAATATAAAATACCATGTATTTAAAAATATTAATTATATTAAATATAAAACATCATTTTATACACCATTCAAATGAATATTGGTCTATCGACCTAAGCATGTCTCAAAGGAAGTTTGAGATGAGAAACCCTTAGATAATAGGTAATACATGATTGATAGACCAATATTTCCTTTAAATATATTATAATAAAATTATATAAATTTTTTTGTTTCTTAATAAAAATTTACATATTTAATACCTTATACATAAACCATTTATTTTTTAAGGACATGTTTAATTACTTAATCAGTTAATCCTACATCGGGTGTTTTGAGGATGTTTTGTTCATAATTTCAAAAAAACTTCAGTTTTATTACTGTAGTAAAAGGGGTAATTATTCCATAATATCCAAAATAATAATATTTCAATAATTATAATTTTATATATTAATTATACATTTAAAACTAATCATTAAACATTTTTATGAAAAATGGATTACATTATAATCATGGAGACGGTAGGTTGAGTGTAAAAACGAGTAATGTTTCCATTTTCAATGATTATACAGGAAAGAAGGTAGGTATTAATTTGTATTTAAAAAAGTTTTATTATATAACAAATATAATTTTATATCGTTAAATATATTATATATATAAACCATTTGATGTTATGATAAAAAACAAATCACATCTCTTCATAGAGGTAGTAATCCACACTTACACATGAACAACATTATCAATTATCAATGAATGGATTGTTAAGAAAATAGCTGACATATTATCTTTATAAAATGATAAATTTTCATTAATATCATATATATTCATTAAATTTGTCATTATAAATATCCATAATAATTTCTGATGAAAAAAATTGCATTGGTTTGTGAGGTGGTAGTTCGTCATATACACAGACGATGGTTTTTTTCCCATTTTATGGAAGAGAATATGGATATAGGTTATGTCATTAACATAATAAAATCTTATTATATTGAATATATTTATTTTAAAATTTAATAGGGTTTTAGTTATATTTTAAGGATGTGTAAAAAATATTTAAAATAAAATCACTCACTTCAGCACTATACCTATTCTTCAAACAACCACCTTTACTTTTCACCTTAACCCCTATAAAGTTGGTTTTATGCCCAAAATAAGACCCCTATAACATGGGTATATATTTTAGGAATGAATTGGGGTGGGTATTTTTTTATCCCAATTTCTCTGGTAGTGTGTATGGGATAGGATAGGGGCTTCTCTTTTATGAATGAGGGGAGGGGAATTCTTGTAATTTTATAAAGATTTAAATTAATATAAATTAATATTCCTATAAAACGGTTCAAAATTGATATAATTATAATTTATGATGTTTATGAATCTAAATAATCTCACAAAATAAAATTTTTACAGGTTTACATGATGTTATCACTCTTATCCATTTGTTTTAACCTCTCATTAACCCTTTTTATAATTACCATGATGTTAATATTTTTTACTATTTAGGTGTTAATAGAGTTACTATAAAAGGAAAAGTGACAAATAAATGGGTAATGGTTGATATTTTAAACCATATCACAATAAATTATTCAAATATAGTAATTTAAAAAATTTAAATAATCTAATAAAATATTTCTTATTATAAAATTTCATTAGTGCCATTTTTATAAATACATGAAATATTATCATATAATATGTGTCTAAATCATGTAAAGTGGTAGAAAAATGATATGTATTTGAATATAATAGTTTATGGTATTTATATAATAATCAAATAATTTTTCTGTCGTGTTTAGATATCATTTTAAACATTATATTTTGGTTTAACCCCTTGGTTAACCAAATTTAACCTTAATTGTTGTAATGAATTTTTAAATATCAAAGGGTTATAATTTCATTAATAAGGCAAAAATTATCTCTAAAATTTAAAAGTGATGAATTTTTTATCATTTCTCATACAAATTTTACAATTTCAATAATTTTATTGTTTTTAAATAATTTAATGAAATATATGTAACATAAAATACTGTTAATTTCCAATTAAGAAATGTTCATATAATTTAACTTTTAAAGAAAAATTAAATCAATTTAATTTGAACATAATACTTTAACATATATCTAGTATGGTATATTTATCTTCAAAAATTTTGGGACACTATAACTCACCCAAACACTATTATTTTATAGTTTTTAAAATCATTTACATGATTATTTTATTGTTTTTACAAGAATTGTGTCGGTGTTGCATATGAATTTAAAGTTATTATTTAATCACTAAAAATCAAAAATAGAATGAGTATATAAAATGAATTCATTAATATATCAAATAACCATTTGTAAAAGAATATAACTTTTTTATCCCAGTCGAAAAATATTATAGATATTAAAAGAAATAAAGTGACTTTATGACTTTATATTTATATAAAATAATATAAATTTTGTATTCAAAGGAAACCAGAATGAAATTTCCCCATATTCAAATTTTTTGTGATTATATATTGAATATAATTATTCAATGAAATTTATGAAATTGTTTGGTTTGTCTTGAGACTTTTTTATATTAGTTTTAACCTCAAATACATGTTTTACATTTATCATGATAACACAAATATATTATGGTTACTATTCATATTAATAAAAAATAAAAAGAGATTATTTACCAAATTTTAAACTACTAATTCCAAATTTATAGTCCATTTTTAATGATTGAATTTATATAATTAATAAAAATAATTTAAAATGTATCTTATGAATTGCGGTGAAAAGCAATTTTCTAGAAAAATGACTTTTTAAATATAAAATTTTTTTACTCAAAATTACAGCATTATGTTGATTAAAATAGCATTTATTTGTTTATTTTTAATCAAAATTTAATAATTACATATCAATAATAATTTAAAATAGAATCTCATTTTATAAATTGTCAAAAAGAAAAGGCATCTTTCCAAAAAAATCAATATTTTCGATTATTCATTGAAAAATCAAACTTTGAAAAAAAAATCTCAGAATTCATCCTAAGATAATTTTTAAATTATTAATTGAAAATTATATCCTTTTATTAAAATATAATTTTTAGAAGTTCCAAAAATTAGTTATAATATTCTCTCATAGAAGATCTTAAAACCCAATTATGAAAAAACATATTTTTGAAACATAAAATGACTACAAAAAATCGAGTACTTATTTATAATGAATTAATCTAGAAATTTTTATTAATAAGGACCTTTATAAATATTTCATAATGTGGTTAATCATAATTATTCCCATCAATTTAAATTCTAGTTTATAACTATAACATTTAAATATTAATATATTGTGGTTTAGTTAAACTCGAGGTTGCATGTTGTATATGCTATCAAATATAGTGTTCTATTAAAATATAAGGATATTAAATCCCCACCCCACACTAATAATTTTTTTACTCAAAAAATTAATATGATCTTAGTAATGATGGGTTTGATATATGAAAATACCTTTGTTTATATCTCACGTAAAAAAATGATTAATAAAACATCTTATTTAAAAAGAGGGAAGGGACCCAGAGCGCTCTCTGCAGAGAGCACTCCCTGTGCTCCTCTTCTCTTCCCCTATAGGGTTTTCAAGCACTTTCTTTGATTCTTCCCATCGTTCTCGGCCTCGTCCTCGGCTCATAGCTTCTCCCCTACGTCCTCGGCCACCTCCTCTCCATTTGTGCTTGCCGTTGTGGGATTTCATCATGGATTTTCCTCTTTCAAAAAAGGTACGTGTTGTGGATGCCCTCTTTCTCTGTACTCGCTCTGGCCTCAAGTTTCTCTGTGCCTCTCCTGGTTGGAGTTGGGGTGATGTTTACATCGAGGATTTGGGATTTTTGGTGTGGTGGACAGTGGGTTTCCGACGCTACTACCGGAGTCGGTCATTTTGTTTCCTCCCTTTCAGTCTCGTCCGCCGAACTAGCTCTAACCCTAGTTTCCACCAGTCCTCTCCAGGTCGGAGTTAGATTAATGTTTAAATAGGGGTTTTGAGCCATATAGTTAGGCGGTCATGATTTTTTCCTTTTAGGGTTCTTCCCGGCTTTCATCATGGTTTCATCCCTGGTTCTATTTCTCCTTTCATGTTGGTGGTATACGTTCTTGTCCGTGGTTTTGCTTTTTGGTTTGGTCATTTGTAGCATGAATATGAGTCAGTGGAGTATGATGGTGTTGTTGATGGGTTTCGGTGTTCCGTTGGGATGTTTGTTTGGGGACATTGGTGGTTGTTTGTCTGGATCTGTTGGCGATTTTTGGTCGTGGCTTCTGTGATTGGTTTCGTCGTTCTGGTGGTGTTTAAGATGGTGATGCTCGAGATGTAGTGTTACGTCCAATCAACTATGCTCCGGCTTCAATGTTCTATCCTATTGTCCGAGTAGGTCAGGTGCGATGGTTCAGAATGAGACTTTGGGAGGTGTTGTTTGAGCAGCCAGTGCCATTCCAGAGGGCGGTGGTGGTGCTTTCTTCCTTGGTTCGGGGATCGTCTTCCTCAAAGACGATGGTGGTTCCAGATTCCAGCGATGAAGATGATGGTCGGGGTGAGTTTTCGACGTGATGATGATGGTCCAGCAATGATTTCAATTCTGTTCTCGCTGGCGACCTACTCTGATTGGATATGTGAGAAGGGTTCACAGGTCGATGCGGTTGTGCAACACGAGGTGGACGCGTGGCATGTGTTTTGTCAAGTTTGGGCTTGAAATTTGAATTTTGGGAAATTTTGAATTTTTTAATTTGAAATGTGTGTGGAATGTTGGGTACCGCTTTTGTCTGTATGGTTACCAGTAACCCTTAAACCGGATTTCTAGAAAATGAAAAAATGGCTTTGGAGGATTTAAAAAGAGGGAATGGGAAATATAAAGATCATTTGGAATAAAATATAACTAGTTTTTAAAATTGTATATCATTAGTGGTGTGATATCCTAGGCCCAGATTCCAATTACTCAGTGCCCCGATCCTAGTGGGCCACATGGCCTCAAACACATCTTCGCAAATGCCATAGGCTGGTGACTAGCAGTGAGGTCCTAGGGTTTGTCTGTGGGGAAACTATTCCCTCATTACCAAAGTGTAGCCTAGAGGATATATATAAATAGAGGGAAATAGAGGAAGTGATAAAAGTAAATAGAAGGAACAGAAAAAAAATAGAGACCATATTAGCTATAACTGCAATAACTATAATAACATACAACAACTGATGATGATATCTCATGTATCTAGAAAACTGGAAAACATGGATACAAGACAGCAGGCATAACATGTTTTACAATGTATAAGGGAAATCAAAGACTGTCCCAATCATCTTGAGCTCCGGCTCAGACATCAATTATCAAGATCCATCCTAAACAGCAAGAAATCAGGTGTTCAAAGTTGTATGCTTACCTTTATCAACACCTGCATTCATATAATCTACATTGGGTACCAAATGGCACCCGGAGTGTATATGAGATAAAACTGAGTGGGTCATAACCAATGATGTCTATAACATCTATCCCGTGTAATGGAATTTTTATAGTGTGAAAACATGTATATATAATTTAAATAATCACAACGTATCTAAATACCCAAGTACCTTATTCATCCTTTAGTTGGAATCTAAACATAACCAATCCATGAATTTATTATTACCAGTTTATAAATGAGTTACATGTTAAAAATAGTGAGGGTTTCATCTTTCGATAAGGAAACCTGTAATGATATTTAATAATAAAGTTCCATGGTAATAACCAAGGCAACATAGACCTCACGGGTTACCAACAAAGTAATAATTGTAGCCTGTCTAAGGGTAAGAGTGTAATCCAAGTAGCATAGTACATTTTATTCCACAATTAGATGCCTACAAAGTCCATAGAGTTCATCCAAAGTAAAACGAGGATAATCAAAGACTGGGCTCGATGGGATTTAACCACAACACCTTATTGAAAATGATGGATCCAAGGAGTTCATCCAATGAGTCTTGTAATACTATTTGAGGGATCTAAAGGTGTCATGTCGGGCATCCAAGAATAGACAAGGTTTGGGTTATTGGTGGGTCTCAACCTAATATATTCATATCCTTGATTCGGAATGGGGTTCAAGACTGCTCATGCAATTCCTTGATAAGAATCCAATGTGAGATCAATTCAGGAAACTATTATTTAATTATGAAGTCAAATAATATTTCATTTAGTTCAAGACTATCTTTTCATTATTATATTATGTTCAAGTGGCATGAAACCTTTTAAACAAGTCATAATTAGTCAATAAGTCTATTTGGTTCAATCTTTTCCTTTCATTAGTGAGATAAGTCCAAGTAGCATGAAACCTATATTAATCCCATTTAATTCATAATCAATAATTAAGGTTCATTCCGCAACCTTCTATTAATGTGTTAAGGGATGCTATATACATGAAACCTATGCTTACTTACATTTAATCTAGTCAAGTCATATACTTAGTATTCTTACGCATTTCCATTTCACATTTAATTATGAATTTTATTTACTTACCTTAGGCGGGTCAAGTGGTAGTGATATGGTACTTTCTATTCACCATTACATGATACAATAAAAATTTCTGATAAGGAGGCCTACCATTAGTGTGTTTGAGCTCGAGAACATCTAAACAATGGCGCAAAAGTGTCAAAAAACTGAAAACTCAATTAAAGAATATAATATTACATGGGATGGATGGAATTGAGGGCATAACCACCATCAACTAATCACATATATGAAAAATAGAATAATCATATGGTTCTAATTATTATAATCATGACATATAAATTCAATAAATGGAAGCTGATGAAATTGGTGGGGCCCACACAAAAATTCAAAAATCAACAAGCTTGAGGGAAGAGTTATAGACCACCACCTTAGGGTTGTATGATCCTTATCCTTTGGTATCATACTATAATTCTAATTATAAATTATTAGATATAAGAAAAAGGAAAAAAATCACACCTCAATAACTAGGTCTTGAGCAAGAGAGAAGAAGAAAGGCTCAAATGGACTCGAGTAATTACCATTGCACATCCAACAAGAAAAATGGAAGCTCATTCGAATCCCAGACTAAGAATATATTTCAATCCCTACCTTAATCCTTAAAAAGCTCCAAAATGTGAGAAAATATGTTAATCCCATAGGAACATGGATTAGAAGGATGGAGGAGGCTCAATTATATCATTAAGAAAAAAATCGTAAAATTGCCCTAAAAATATCATGTGTATGGTTTGTCTGGATGTTTTGATAAACTGTGCACAAACCATGTACAAGTTCCTATGAATAAGCCACACTCACACAGTTAGGCCACATGGTCGTGCGACAACCGTGCGATATGGTTCTACCTGAAAATAGACCATCCAAACGGTTAAGAAAATTGTGTGCCAATTGTGCGACATGGATAGTTTCTCAAAAAGATGTGTTCAGGGATCTGAAAATTCCATGGACACCCCTAATACCCTTGATAAGTCATTAGGGGTCCATATTAGGTCCAAAATGTAGAATTAGACTGAAATTTAAAAGATCCATACTTGAGTGAAAATCAGGGTTCTTACAGTCTTCCCCCTTAAAAGAACTTGTCCCTAAGTTCACCTTCTAAGGGTGTAGAAACACTATTTGAGAAAAATTATAGACACTAATAAAATATTTTGGCCTCCCTCTACCATGTCTCATTCTAAACACGGCCATGCTACCATAGAACCCACACTAGAGGGACAGACCGGCCTCAGAGAACCTTCGTGCTCCGGTCGACAATGTGAACTGGATACTCCTCAAAGGTAGCATCATCATCTAACTCAACATCCTTGGGATCAAAAGTATGAGATGGGTCGGTATGATACTGGTGAAGCTTTCAAACATTGAAGACGTCATTCATGTTATGGTACCTTTTATGTAGTAGAAACTAATAAGCTACCGGCCTCACTCACTCTAGAATCTCAAAGGGACCAATGTAACGAGGTGACACCTTTCTTGCTTCTGTAACCATATATTCCCTATCCTAGGCGATACCCGAATGAAAACATGATCCCTGACCTCAAACTATGGAGTACTTCGATGGCGATCAACATAATATTTTTTTCTAGGTTGGGTAGTAGTCATATGCTTTTTGATCAGTTGAACATACTCCAAAGTTTCCTAAACGAGATGAGGACCTGGTAGGGATGACTCACTGACCTCTAGCCAGTATAGGGGTGAAAAGATTGTACTACCATATAATTCCTCAAAAGGATCCATCTTAATTTTCACATAGAATCTATTATTATTGGAAAACTCAACAAGATTGATATGCTTTTCCAAAGAATTGCTAAAATTATGGACACGTGCTCGAAGCATATCCTCTAGAGAATGTATTATCTGTCCTGATTTTTAATCAGTCTGAGGGTGGAATGATTTTATTAGAGGAACATGTGTTCCTATATCCTTCTCCAATCCCTACTATGATTGTGATGTAAAATAAGAATCCCTATCTGAAACGATAGTATGAGGGAACCTATGTAGTTGTATGATCTTACAAACATATAGTGTTCCTAGATCATCAACAAAGAAAATCTCCCAAATAAGAATGAAGTTGTCTTAATTAGTTATTCTATCAATAAAAACCCATAAAATATCACTACCTCTAGATGAACTAGGTAAACTGACTAAAAAGTTCATAGAAACATCTTCCCATTTCCATTTCATGACTAAAGTGGTTGTGACAAGCCTGTAGGTCTCTGGTGCTCCAACTTCACCTGCTGATAAGTGGAACACATATTGATCAAGCTTGATATCTAACATTTCATCCCAAACCACCAATACTAGAGTCACATGTCTCGATATATCTTTGAGATTCTTGGATGAACTGCCCACTGAGAGGCGTGGGACTCTTTCACCAACTTCTCTCTCATATTTGTAGGGACCTAGACACATCCATGGATATGTAGGATGTAATCTCTATATATATACCAATCCAGAAGTAGAATATCTCTAGATATAATCTCATGGAGCACCAAGCATTCAAGATCTAAAAACTATCTACTATTCACCTTCTTAAAGAAGGGAAGAGGTATCTACCAATGATGAGAGATAATATTACTCATGACTACCATGAAACTGTAGAATAAGCTCATAAAATAAGGCTATTAACTTCCATTCATCATTGTATTCTCGTACAGTTTGTGCCTGATTTTTCCAACTTAGTGCATTTTCAACCACATTTCCCTTCCCAGGAATATAGGCAATCTCAAAATAAAAGGATTGTAGATATTAAACCCACCTCTATTGTCTGAGGTTCAATTCGTTCTGAGTAAAAATATATTTGAGGATCTTTTGTTACGTATACACCAAAAATTGCTCACCAAACAGATAATGTCTCTAGAAACATAGTTCATGGAACACTGCTACTATCTCAAGGTCATACATTGGGTAATTTCTCTTATGAGGCCTCAACTACTAAGATATGTATGCAACGACTCTTTCATCTTATATTAATAATTCTCTTAAACTGATTCTCGATGCATCATAGAAGATGGTGTAACCTCTTCCAAGATCTAGTAGAATTAGAATAGGTTCTCAGACAAGACCCCATTTTATCTTCTACAAGGATTTATTCCATTCTTCTAACCAATGGAACTTTACACCCTTCCTTGTAATGATATTAAGAGGTGAATAAATATGTGAGAAGTATTTTGTGAAACTCCAGTAATATCCATCCAATCCAAAGAATCTTCATATATAAAACCCTTTCTTGGGCTACATCTAGGAAACTATAGCATTAACATTTTTTAGGTCAACAGATACACATGATTCTGAGATGATGTAACCTAAGAATTGATATTTTTCCATCCATAAGTGGCACTTATAAATATTGGAATAAATATTATTCTCTCTCAGTGTACTCCGAATGATCTCAAGATGATTGTCATGCTTGCTACGAGTGTGAGAATACACCATGATGTAGTCCAAAAATACCAAAACAAAAGCATCCAAATATGGATGAAACACATTATTCATTAGAGCCATGAAAATGGTAGACATGTTTATAAGACCAAATGGTTTTACTAGGTACTCGTATAGACCATACCTGTTATATAATTTTTTACGAGGTATGTATGATGGAATTTGTCACACCTAATGATAACCCAATCTTATGTCAATCTTAGATAATATCAAAGCTCCCATTATTTTTTCAAATAGATCATCTATTTTAGAAAGAGTATATTGGTTCTTGACAATAATATGGTTCAACCATATGTAATCCATTCATAAATGTATGGTTCCATCACCTTCTTGGAAAAAAGAATAGGAAACCCCAAGGGAATGTATGGGTCCATATAAAACCTTTGGCCTATAAATCCCATAATTATCACTTGATCTCATGAATCTTTATAGGTTCTATCCTATACACATGAATGGACACTAGAGAATCTCCTAGAACAATCTTGATTGTATACTCTACCTCTATCTCATGAGGTAATCAAGAAAAATCATCAGAAAATTCATCCTTGAAACAATCCACTACTTGATGGAAATAAACATGTCATAAAACATGATCCTCTATAAAGAGATTTTCAATATAGATGGTGACTCTACCCAGCCCAAAATTCTCTGGTCTAGCTCTACCATCCTGGACATACCACTCTCCCTTATCTAGATAACTCCTTACCCATGGTGATATAAACGATACACGGTGGTGATATTAGTCTACAAAATTATGATACCGAACCAAACAAACCATCTTAATAATGACATTGAAGCCTATCATCTCAAGAAAAAAGAGGTTCTATAAGAAAGGGTAATAGCCTACCTCATGGGAGAAGTCCCTACACTGGCATATTCTTTCTTTTCATACCCCTAACGGTGTATCTAGGGTCATTACACCATAGTAATAACGTATCTATAGTATTAAAAATCCCATGATAGATACATAGATAAAATAGTTTGAAACACCTATATCAAATAAAGAATATACTATAGTAGATTCCATAAAAATAGTACCCTATACTATAGATGGTCTCACAGCCTAATCCTTAGATATTGGTTGTAGTGCATGAAATTTACCAGATTTGTGGCCCTATGAAATAGTTGGACTACCAAGACCTTAACTATTCTATTGGTGCTTCTAGTGATCAGGGTTCTGGATTCCATGGACACAACCACCTCCTCATCTAGTCATGCCAATGATATTTCAACTCCCTGCCTAACACAGCGTAAAATAACCCTCTCCTAATGTTGGAGCAGGCATGGATCCTTTTCCAATCACAGTTGGAGGAAATTTCCTATAGAAATTATGGAGATTCCTTGTAAGGCCCAAATCCTGAAATTCCACTGGGTATATAAAATAATTAGGCTACAAGTTCCCCTGTCTTCCACATTGATGAAACGCATTAGATCTATCTAAAAAGGCACTCTAGTTGTCACTCCCATGATGAGAAACCTCGAGAGAAAGTTTCCTACCATTAGAAGAACTACTTGACTGACACAACATTGATCCTTTAAACCTGATACTATTGTCTTACCTCAGATTATGATCAATGATAAGAGTTGTATTTATAATTTAAGAAAATTTAGGAAGGAGAAACACCTTCAGATACATATGGATGGCGTACACAATCCCATCCTTGAAGAATCTAGATTATGAAAGGTCATCACTAGCTAGAAGTGGTTTAAAGTACTGAAAATCTATGAAATGCTCTGAAAACTCCGTGACTGACATAGAACCCTACTCTAGATGCCTGAACTCTCAATCTCTATCATTCCTCCATGTCTGATGAAATAATTTATCATTGAAGGCCATCTAGAAATCAACCCATAACATGGCCTGATGACGACCAGCCTGGGTAATCACATCCCACCAGCACTTGGTTGAATCTTGAATCATTTATGTGGAAATATTGACCCTCCACTCTTGAGGTGTCTCTAGATGCTAAAATATAGATATATTTTCCTCTAGACAAGAATCAGTATCATACAGACTGTCATCCTCTGAAAAGATAGGATTATGTTGATGCTAGAACCCACGAGTCAGATAAGCCATTGTAACGCCCCGACCCTAGTTACCCAGAGTCGGTGCATTATTACACAACATTGTCCTTCTCATAAAAGATAAAGTCTCGAAAGGCCGATTAGTTTAGTATTATTAGAAACACTAGGTATATTCATAAGTCTCACATTACTTCATAAAGTAAAAAAAACTACAACAACATCTTGTCTTCATATCCCCTCGTACTATCCCTCCAGTTGATTCATAAATTACTCCTTCACATATTGGGAAAAATAAAACATTGAAAGGGGTGAGTTCAGATGCTCAGTAAGGATAACAATATATTGGAAACTTCCATAAATAAACATAAACATTTAAGGCAATGTATAACTAAAACAAAAGCCTTTTAAACTTGAACTTCAGAATAATATAGCAAAGATAAAATGAAATAATTCCATTTAATTATTCACATGGATATTCTACTAGTCGAATAACCACATGAATTATCAATAACCACTTTCATAATGATGGAATGCATAATTCCTGACTATCATAACCACATAGTCAAGGCCTCGTGCCAAGACTACAAATAAGATTTTGTCAAGGCCTTGTGCCAAGACACTAGTTTTTCTCATGAGACCTACTGATGCATCGGGGAGCTATAGTGGGCTCCACCCATCACTTACTAATTCCAATGCATTCCTAATATGAAATGTTTTAAACATAACATAAACATTCGTATTAAAATTATCATACGAAATGTCAATACTTTATCCACAAACCATGAAAGGTATAAAAATAGCATATCAACAGTCAAACATAACTCATTCGATACAATATGGAAGATTGTATTGTATCAGATTAAACTCAATCGAGAATGATGAAGGATATTGACATAGATGAAAATAATCATCAAAACTAGTAGAGAGAAATATCCCCCTTTTTCTTGAAATAATTTAAAAGTCACACTATTTTTCAAGAAGACATTTAAAAATATATTTTTGAATCAAAGTGTCCCATACCACTTTGAATCTTTTAAAAGTAATTTTAATTTTAAAACCGTAATGTTCATATAAATAAATCCTTAAAACCATTTTTAAAACATGGACATTAATGAGAAATATTTAAAAGAATAAATCTTCAAAACATTTAAAAATGATATTTTAGTTAGAGTTTCTAACCAAAGGAGAGACACATGAATACAAATAATTGAGGTAGTAAAAACATTGTAATATCATGAGAATAAATGGATTCATGATATACTATGTCAAAGTACATTATATACACCATATGAAAGTGATTTGGTGTATAACAACAAAGGAATCTTAATGGAATGTAATTTGAGATGAAACTTCTTATAAAGACTATATCCTTCGGTTAAGGATAAATAAATGGCATAATTATGAGTGAAAAATATAAATACACTCAATATTATTGGATATTTAGTTTAAATAATTCAGAGGACATTCCCATATATTCTTGTAAAGACAACACCAAGGAATTGGATATTTAACACAATAAATGGAGATTGAGTTAAAATTACTCCTATCAAGTTCATATAGATGACTTGAGAAATTATAAATGGAGTGATTATGTGTATCAAAAGTATATCCACAGAAATTGGAGTGGAAATTATGACATAATAAAATGAATAGTGATTCCACACATAATCCTGGAGTAAAATAATCAATGAAGTATGCGTAAAGACGAATGAATGGAAATTGAAATTTCAAATTCCCTTATCAATTTGGTAACATATGAAACATACACCCATGAAAGAAGGATCATACAATGATAATGTAGATATCCACAAATTAAATTATATTACAAAATCAATACAATCATGGGTAGTACACACACCACATGAAATAAATAACTGGTGAACAATGGAAATCTCACGGAATTAAAAGTGAGATAAGAAACCCCTTACTTTGTAATTTTTCCTTGGTAGAGGGTAGTTTAGCATCCTTTTTAATGTTGAAATAATTTTTATTTCATTATAAAAGAATTATATACATTAATATGATATCATATATGATCTTTTAACATTTCTTTGTTAATAATATCTTAGTATTATCGTCGTTTCGGGTGTTAACTTACTGATTTTCTTTTATATGTTTTGTTACATAAGTCGTGTTTGTTATGGATAGGTTGTATATTATTAATATAAAGAATTATATTAAGTCCTTAAACATTATTTTTAATCATAAAATGTGAATTATACTTGTATGGATACGATGGGTAATGAGTCTCATCGCATTCGTGGAGACGGCAGTCCGTACGTACGCACGAGCGATAATATCATTCTTTTGATATTAAAATCATATATAATTGGATTTAATATCATATATAAAGAATAATTATCATGTTAAAATTATTATTTATATTAATTATAAATCATTATTATACCCATATAAATAATAATGTTTTGAATAACAGTTACACCACGGTGTGGAGACAGTAAGTCGTACGTACGCACATATGGTGACATGTCATTCAAAGGATGGATAAAATTCTGAATATGGTTGTACCATATTTATAATAACATCATAGTATATAGAAGATACTGGAGTTATTATTTTAGAATGGAAATAACAATGAATGAAGAAGTTGAAGAATAAAGGAACTTGAAAGAGGGTGGTGAAAACGTTACCTCTTCTTTAGGTTCTTTCTTTTGATTTGATCAAAAGGGCTCCATAGGTTGGATTTCTGATCAAACTAAGGAATCTAGGTTGAAGTGAGGTAAGTTGGGAGGATATTTGGGAAGAATTTGGCCGAGCTAAAATGCTTTAGAGTTGTAAGTAATTGGTTAGAAGTTATGTCCTTTTATAAGGGGGAGGAGGGGCTATTTAGGAAAAACTTAAAGTATTTATTTATAATAAATTCCTATTCAGTTTCTAATGGCTCCAAAGTGGATTATTAAATGTCTAAGGTGGGTATGGGTATAAAAACACTCAACCCATAGATTTTAGACAGTTTTGGGTCACAATAGTAACCTTATCGTTTATATTTATCTCATAGTTAAATATTTTGACATTTACCATGTCTCTTTGTATTTTTTTATTATATAGTTAATAAACTTACTATATACTTCCAAGAGACACCAAGTGGTCCATTAATGATACACCTATCATTATATATGTCTTTTGGCTGAACCTTATTTTTTTATAAATATAATATCAATTAATAATATAATAATTGTTTTAAAAACTATTTTATGTCAATATGGACACTATTGGGTATTGTGTTTTTGATAAATTTATAACAACATTATTACTTAGAATAAAATTCATATAAACAATTATACTAAGTCATATTAACCTAGAAAAGTATTTTAATTCATAAAAAGAATCAAATTACAATTATTTGGATATTTATAATATCAATTATTTTAATATTTCATTATTTCGGTAATTACTGCATTACCATTGTGTCATAAATAAATTAAATTATATAATGTCTAAAATTTATAAATAAAATACAATTATGTAGGAAATATTTTTATCTTTCTAATGAATATTTAAAATAGAATTTATGTTATGCATAACCCTATATTAAATTTTTTTTAGTAATTAAACTTTGATTTAAACTCTTTTAACTCTTCTTTGAATTAAATAATAATAAATGTCCTAATCTAATCCAGGTGGACCTAAATGATAATATTTTATTCCTAAGGTTTCTTTTGGTCGAGATAAACTTGTCCAATAGAATTATGACGTATTTTAGGGTAATATTAATATCATTTTTACCCTTAATTTCCCAATTTACTTTTAACCATGGTAAATAAAAGCAAAAAAGTTACTATTCACCAAAAATTATTTTAATCTCATTGAACCACATTTTACTCCTTGATATTTATCATGTCTCTCGGATTTTTGAAATTTAACTCATAGAAGTGGTAAATTATGTTTTATGTGAATTTCCAAATTCTTCTAAGAGGTGGGTAAAAGATGGTGAAAAGTTTCCTAAAATTTTCATATATCAAAAATTATTCTAAACTGACTTCAATTAATTACATTGAACTTATATTGGTATTATGTATCTATTTTTACCTTAATTAAATTAAAATAAAATAAATAATTATTTAAATAAAAATTCTTTTTTAAACTATAACTCTGTGTTTTTCACTATTCATCAAAAATTGAAAGTTTTCAAAAAAATACCAAAAATTCACCCTAAGCTAATTTTGATATTCCGAATCGAAAAATGAAGTCCATTTTGAAAGATAAAATTTATAAAATTTCAAAAAGTGGGTATTACTATTCATAACGGCTAGTTTGATTGGTTGTGGTGTGTGTTAGAACTCGAAGTTGCGTATAACACACACTATTGCATTTTTCCAAGGGAAAGGTATCGTGGAAGCTTGGGGTGTTACATTCTCCCCTCCTTCAATAAATTGTGTCCTCACAATTTTTAAAATTTGGATTGGGAATATAATGGAAAGTCCCACATCGGAAAAATAGTGAATAAAACTATCACTTTAAAATAAAGAAAGATAAGTAAAAAGGCCACCGAAGATAAACTATATTAGAATTCCAGGAAGAAAAAAATGGATATGGATGATAAACTAAGTGTCAAGTTCTGATGGAGAGGGATAGAGAACATGATCAGGAGAATGTTAACAATAAGAATACCAAAAACTTGTGATGTGACAAATGTTCATTAGTTTCCCAGTAGGAAAAGTAACCGGAAAACATTTTTTTGTTTTAAGATACATTACATAAAGATGAGGAATTAATTTCTGAGATCGACTAAGAACATAAAGATATATACATACTTTTTGAGTAAAGTTTCCTTCTTTAATAAATTCCTACTACTAACTCATTTTTAAAAGATGAGTATTCAAGAAGACGTGGTCACACTAGAAGAGATAGAATAAAATTTTTATAGAATCACGTGATCCATGAAAAATAAACTATATATTTACCTTCTCTTTAGAGATTAATCAAAACCAAAATGGTTAGTATAAAATCTGATGATCCCCCAAAAGGATATTCCATTAGAGAAAGAAACACTAATCTTAATTTCTAAAATTAAACCAACAATACCCCAAAGATAAATAAATACCATTCAATAAACAATTGTCCTTAAAATCCATCAATATAATCCAAACTAATATTGAAACCCAAAACTTAGAAGAATTTGGTTATGTAGTCTTCCACGTTAAATTGTATCTCCAAATGACATCAACTACTCTTAAAGTCACATACTTAAAAGTAATTAACCTAATAACATATTCTCTATTATAGGTTAATCATTTCCATAAATAACCCAAGTCACTATAAATCCACAATAAAAACATATATAACAATCCACCATTTCTCCTCAAATGAAATCCTATAGTATTCTATTTTCCTTGGGCATATAGTGTTCCCAACAAAGCGAGCATCCTCCAAAATAACATTTATCACTTAATCACAAAATCATTTTTCTATACTAAGGGTATTCATTTGATAAAACATAAGATCAAAAATCAAATATTATTGATCAATAAAATCATTTAACTAAAAATAATAAGTCACACTAACCAGGGACTTCGCGTAGTCCAGTGGAAGGTGATAAATCCCTATCGCACTTTGGTTGTGGGTTCGATTCCCACAACTGTGTCTGATGTGACGTGTTATCACACAGTCTGCAGGTTTTCCTTTTTTAAAAACTATATTTTATAACATTAACAAAATGAGATAAATTCCTCAAAATAACTGTAACATAATTTAACCACAAATGTTATATCATACATTGAATTTTCATCACAAAATATAAAACTTGTAACTGCCTCAAAACCAATGATCATATAAAACCAAATGGTTATTTATATCTATATCCACAAGATAAAGGACAAGTATTCCTCAAATATCATTCTCACATGATAAATTGCAGGGTTACACATATAAGAGAAAATTCACCCAAAGTAATCTCAACAACAAGGAGCACTAATACCTTTAAATATTTTTCCATCCATTTATTTCAACATAGGTTCTTCCTTGACCAAGAGGTTATCCTATAGAATAGGGCATTGACTTGGGTGATTCCAAGGTCCTTTACATTTATGAAAAATGACCGTAATTGGAATCTTGGGACCATTTTTATTTTCATCCATAGTACTCTTCATTTTTCCTCAGCAATTCTTCACTTTATGCCCTTCTTTCCCACACGTAAAGAATTTCTTTGTTCCGTTGAGACACTTTCCTGGGTGTTTCCTTCCACATTTCCTGCATGATAGAAATTTTGGATTATTTTCTCCATGGTCTCCATTGTTTGAGCTCTTATCATTCATCACCTTTATCTTCTTTGTTGAGTCTGGGAGTTAGTTAATACATATGTTGTTGATCATATTTTTGGAAAACTGATTGGGAATGAACACAATATCTTTTACGCCTATCAATATTCCATTTTGTAGCTCATCTCCACCATTGTTCCCACCTTGTACATCATTCTCAAAGTTACTATGACTTCCCTGGACTCCATCCATTGACTAAAACCAGAAAGAATTGTGTTAGTAACAATAGTCATAAATTCATTTAGAGAATATCATGACACCATATTATCAATTTGAAACACCTTAGGATTAACTAAGGTCATTTATTCTCATCTTATATTAAAATACATAAAATTGGTTTGTAAAGAAAATATAAATTATCCTAAGCATATCCCCCAGGAGTGTCGTAACCAAGAGTGCAGCAAGGCCCATTGTCGTGCACCAATTCTCGTTCGAGTCTAGCTCAAAGCGGTGTTTTCAGGTTTTACCCCTAGGTACATCTATGCCAGAGCCACCTCTACCCTCTCGTATCCAGACATGGATTTATTTCTTGGAAAACTCACAAAATCTATACAATACCAACATTATAAGATGTTATTATATACTAATCCTTAATGTCTATCTTAGTTCTATGTGCTCTAATCAGAGTTTATCTAAATCCAGTTTCCAATGATTGTACTAAACTTCCTCTGATACCAACTGTAATGCCCCGACCCCAGTTACCCATATTCGGTGTATTATTACATAACATTGGCATTCTCACAAAAGATCACGTCTTGAAAGACCGATCATTTTTGTAGTCTTGGAAACACTAGATATGTTCATAAGTCTTACATTACATCGTAAAGTAAAAAAAACTACTACAACATCTTGTCTTCATATCCCCTCATACTATCCCTACATTTCATTCATAAATTACTACTTCAAATCCTGTGAAAAATAAAACATTGAAGGTGGTGAGCTTAGATGCTCAGTAAGGATAAAAATATAGTGGAAACATCCATAGATAAGCATAAACATTTAAGGCAATGTATAACTAAAACAAAAGCCTTTTAAACTTGAACTTCAGCATAATATGGCAAAGATAAAATGAAATAATGTTATTTACTTATTCACATGGATATTCTACTAGTCGAATAACCATATGCAATATCAATAACCACTTTCATAATGATGAAATGCATAATGCCAGACTATCATAACCACATAGTCAAGGACTCATGTCAAGACTACAAATAAGATTTTGTCAAGGCCTTGTTCCAAGACACTAGTTTGTCTCATGAGACCTACCGATGCATCGAGGAGCTATAGCGGGCTCCACCCATCACTTACTAAGTCCAATGCATTCCTCATATGAAAATTTTGAAACATAACATAAACATTGGTATTGAAAATAGCATACGAAATGTCAATACTTTACCCCCAAACCATGAATGGTATAAAAATAGCACATCCACAGTCAAACATAACTCATTCGATACAATATGGAAGATTGTATTGTATCATATTAACCTCAATTGAGAATGATGAAGTATATTGACATAGATGAAAATAATCATCAAAACTATTAGAGAGAAATATCCCCCTTTTTCATGAAATCATTTAAAAGTCACACTATTTGTCAAGAAGCCATTTAAAAATATATTTTTGAATCAAAGTGTCCCATACAACTTTTAAACTTTAAAATTAATTTTAATTTTAAAACCTTAATGTCCATATAAATAAATCCTTAAAACCATTTTTAAAACATGGACACTAATGAGAAATATTTAGAAGAATAAATCTTCAAAACATTTAAAAATGATATTTTAGTTAGAGTTGCTAACCAAAGGAGATACACTTGAATACAAATAATTGAGGTAATAAAAACTTTGTAATATCATGAGAATAAAGGGATTGATTATATACTATGTCAAATTACGTTTTATACACCATATAAAAGTGATTTGGTGTATAACAACAAAGGAGCCTCAATGGAATGTAATTTGAGATGAAACTTCTTATAAAGACCGTATCCTTAGGTTAAGGATAAATCAATTTCATAATAATGGGTGAAAAATATAAATACACTCAATATGATTGGATATTCATTGTAAATAAATCAGAGGACATTCACACATATTCTTGTAAAGACAACACCAATGAATTGGATATTTAACACAACAAATGGAGATTGAGTTAAAATTAATCGTATCAAGTTCATATAGATGACTTGAGAAATTATAAATGGATTAACTATGTGTATAAAAAGTATATCCACAGAAAGGGGAGTGGAAATTATGACATAAGCAAATTAATAGTGATTCCACACATAATCTAGGAGTAAAATAATCAATGAAGTATGCGTAAAGCCAAATGAATGGAAATTGAAATTTCAAATTCCCTTATCGATTTGGTAACATATGAAGCATACACCAATGAAAGAAGGATCATACAATGATGATGCAGATATCCACAAATTAAATTATATTAAACAATGAAGACAATCATGGGCAGTACACACACCACATGTAATAAATAAGTGGTGAACAATGGAAATCTCACAGAATTAAAAGTTAGATAAGAAACCCCTTACTTTGTACTTTTTCCTTGGTAGAGGGTAGATTAGAATCCTTTATAATGTTGAAATAATTTTTATTGAATTATACAAGAATAATATACATTAATATGATATCATATATGATCTTTTAACATTGCTTTGTTAATAATATCTTTGTATTATCGTCATTTTGAGTGTTAACTTACTCGTTTTCTTTTATATGTTTTGTTACATAAGTCATGTTTCTCATGGATAGGTTGTATATTATTCATATAAAGAATTATATTAAGTCCTTAAACATTATTATTAATCATAAAAAAATTAGACTTGTATTGATACGATGGGGAATGAATCTCATCGCGTTCGTGGAGACGGTAGTCCGTACGTACGCACGAACGATAATATAATTATTTTGATATTAAAATCATATATAATTGGATGTTATATCATATATAAAGAATAATTATCATGTCAAATTTATTATTTACATGAATTACACATCATTATTATACCCATATAAATAATAATGTTTCGAATAACAGTTACACCACGATGGGGAGACGGTTAGCCGTACGTACGCAGCTATGGTGACATTTCAATCAAAGGATGGATAAAATAATGAATATGGTTGTACCATATTTATAATAACATCACAGTATATAGAAGATACTGGAGTTATTATTTTATAATGTAAATAACAAAGAAAGAAGAAGTTGAAGAAGAAAGGAACTTGAAAGAGGGTGGGGAAAACGTTACCTCTTCTTCAAGTTCTTCCTTTTGATTTGTCCAAAGGGATCTATAGGATGGCTTTATGATCAAGATAAGGCCTATAAGTTGAAGTGAAGGAATTTGGGAGGATATTTGGGAAGAGTTTGGTCGATCCAAAAGGCTTGAGAGGTATGAGGAATTCGTAAAAAGTGGTGTCCTTTTATAAGGGAGAGGAGGGGCTCTTTAGGAAAAACTTAAAGTATTAATTTATAATAAATTCATATTCGGTTTCTAATGTCTTAAAAGTGGATTATTAAATGTCTATGGTGGGGATGGGTCAAAAACAACCCAGCCAAAATATTTTAGATAGGTTTGGGTAACTATATAAACCTTATCGTTTAGATTTAACACTTAGTTAAATAGTTTGACATTTACCATGTCTCTTTGTATTTTTATATTATATAGTTAATTAACTTACTATATACTTCCAATAGACCCCCAAGTGGTCCATTAATGATACAACTATAATTATATAAGTTCTTTGGACGATCCTTATATTTTTATGAATATAATATCAATTACTAATATAATATGTTTTAAAAAAAACTATTTTATGTCAATTTTGACACTATTGGGTATTCTGTTTTTGATAAATTCATAATAGCATTGTTACTTCGAATAAAATTTATATAAAAAATAATAATATGACATATTAACCTAGAAAATTATTTTAATGCATAAAAAGTCTCAAATTACATTTATTTTGATATTTAAAATATCAATTATTTTAATATTTCATTAATTGGGTAATTACTGCATCACCATTGTGTCATAAATAAATTAAATTATTTAATGTCTAAAAATTATAAATAAAATACCATTATGTTGGAAATATTTTTATCTGTCTAATTAATATTTACAATCGAATTTATCTTATGTTTAACCCTATATGAAAATGTGTTTTCTAATTAAACTTTGATTTTAACTCTTTTAACTCTTCTTTGAATTAAATAATAATAAATGTCCTAATCTAATCAAAGTGGACCTAAATGATAATATTTTATTCCTAAGGTTTTTTTTGGTCGAGATAAACTTGTCCAATAAAATTAGGATATATTTTATGGTAATATTAATATCATTTTTACCCTTAATTACCCTAGTTACTTTTAACTATGGTAAATAAAAGTAAAAAGTTACTATTCACCAAAAATTATATTCGTCTCATTGTACCACATTTTACTCCTTGATATTAACTATGTCTCTCATATTTTCAAAATTTCACTCACAGAAGTGGTAAAATTATGTTTTATGTGAATTTCCAAATTCTCCTAGGAGGTGGGTAAAAGACGGTGAAAAGTTCAATATAATTTTTATATATCTAAAATTATTCTAAACTAACTTTAATGAATTAAATTGAACTTATATAGGTATTATGTATCTATTTTGACTTTAATTGAATTTAAATAAGATAAATAATTTTTTAAATAAATATTCGTTTTTAAACTATAACTTAGTGAATTTTCACTATTCATCAAAAATTGAATGTTTTCAGAAAAATAACAAAAATTCACGCTATTATAATTTTGATATTACGAATCCAAAAATGAAGTCCTTTTTGAAAGATAAAATTTATAAAATTTCAAAAAGTGGGTATTACTATTAATAACGGATAGTTTGATTGGTTGGGGTGTGTGTTAGAACTCGAAGTTGCGTAAAACACACACTATTTCATTATTCAAAGGGAAACATACTGTGGAAGCTTGGGGTGTTACAACCATTGTATGTGAAATCCATGGAGCACAATTAATGGACTACATAAGATGTAGAAAACAATCAATAACATGGGAATCAGTGCCTGGATCAAGTAAAGTAGGCAGTTCCTCAAGTGGTACTCTTGGAGGTAGGAGTGGTGGCTCAGGTCCCTCCACGTCTAGAGCATGGTTGTTACCACTCTCTGGGCATATGATACGGGGACGTCATGGTGTAATTGGTCTAAAAATTCCTATAAAATGCCTCAAAAAATCTTAAGAAAAAATATTGCATCACTAGCAGGAGATAAATCTCTGAAAACTCACTATCCAATTCATACTACCCCAACTTTTCACTTAGAAATCCAGGTATTGGTAAGTTCTCAAGTATAAGTTTCATTTCATTTTACATTTAATTTATTGGTTAACTTATTTAACTTTCGTAAATATAATAAGGTGAGATAATGATGTATAAAAAATTCATTTTAGATGTCATGATTCACTTTATAATGGATATCCATTTATGTTGAATTAGTTCCCATACACCTTATCACTGGATACGACACCCATTTATTTATAGCCTAATGGATCAACTCAGTAAATTACTCATCCCAGCCCATGAGGTCCCATTTCACCTCATGAATTGAGATAGGAAATCACTCAATTACAATAAATAATAATACAAGAATAATCTAACTATCGCAGCATCACTCAATAATTCCAAGAATATCAAGAAATGAAAAGTAATGAAATGCACCTATATGGCATGGGAATATGCATAAAATGTGAAATATTGGTGCCTATAATAATTCATGTTACAATGCTCCTTTCCCTAATATCATTAGGATAGGGTTTAAGGAAAATCCAAAAATAGAGTAATAATAAACACCACTACATATCAAGTGAATCACCCTACTATGACATAATGTCAACTGTAATAGGAAAAACAGAACAAAAATTATAATTTTGGGTAACTTAGATTTTACCCCGAACCTTTGTTCACAATTCCCAAACACGGATTATGACTAATTCCCAATGAATTAATAATCTCCAAAATATTTTCTCCAAATTGAAAATAAAGAAAGGAAAAACCTCCTCTGATACAACTTTGTGACATCCCAAACTCAGATTCCACTTAGTAGGTTCCCTGATCCTGGTGGGCCACATGGCGTCAAGCACATCTCCCCAAATTAGGAAGGCTTCCAACTAGTAGTGAGGGCCTAGGGTGTGTCTGTGGGGAGATTATTCCCTCATTACCATAGTATATCATAGTGGATAAATATAAACAGAGGTAAATAGTGGAAGAAATACAAGTAAACAGAAAGAAAAAATGAAAAAAAGAGACAATAGTAATAATAACTGAAATAACTAGAATAACCTACAAAAACTGATGATGACATGACATGTATCTTGAAAATTGGAAAACGTCGATACAAGATAGTATTCATGACATGTTTCACAAAGTATAAATGAAATACAAGACTATCCCAAGCATCTTGAGCTCTGGCTCAGTATTCTACTATTAAACTCCATCCTAAACAGGAATTAATCAATTGTTTGAAGCCATATGATTCCCTTTATCAACACATACATTCATATAATTTACTCTGAGTGCCACAAGGTTATCATAGTGGGTGTGAGATAAATCTCAGTGGTCTAAAACAAACAGTGTATATAACATTTAGGCCGTGTAATGGAAATGTAACAGTGTGATAACATGCATATATAAAGTAAAGCAACACAATGTAACTAAATACCCAAGTACCTACTTCAGGCCTCATCCAATGTCTAAACATAAACAGTCCATGAATTTATTATTACCATTTTATAAATGAGTCACATGTTAACAATAATTAGGGTTCCAAGTTATGGGAAGGAAACATGTAATGGCATTTAATAATGATCTTCCAAGGTAATAACCAAGGCAACATAGACCTCAAGGGTCACCAACATTGTAATAATTGTATCCTGGTAAAGGGTAAGAGTCTAATCCAGGTATCATAGTCCAAGTAATTCCACAACAAGATACCTACCGAGTCCATGGAGTTTATCCAAGTTAAAATCGGGCTATGCAATGACTAGGCCCAATGGGATTTAACCAGGGCCCCTACTTTCAATGATGGATCCAAGGGGTGTATTGAAGGAATACTATAATATTATGAAAGGGATATTATAGTGTCATACTGGGCATCTAATAATAGATATGTACTGGGATCTAGGTGTGTCTCAACCTACGAAAGAAGTATCCTTGAATTGGAATGGGGTTTTTCGAGTTCACATGGAATTCCCTGATAAGAATCCAAGGCAAGCTCAAGTCCAGCCACACATATTTATTTATAATGTAATGTAATATTTAATTTGTTTCAATCCTTTCCATTCATTATTTTTATAAGGTAAGTATCATGAAACCTTTTAAATAAGTCATAATTGATTAATAAGTCCACTTGGTTCAAGCCTTCCCTTTCATTAGTGTGACCAGGTGAAGTAGCATGAAACCATTATTAATACCATTTAAGGAATATTAAATAATTAAAGTTCATTATTATACCATCCATTAATGTGGTACGGGGTTCTTTGGACATGAAACCTATATTTATTGAAATTTATTCCGGTCAAGTCATATACTTACTATACTTTCCAATTTCTATTTCACATTTAATTATCAATTTTAGGCACTTACCTTAAGAGGGTCAATTGGAAGTGACATGGTACTTTCCCTTCACCATTACAAGATCCAATAAGAATTTATGGTAAGGAGGCCTACCATTAGTCTGTTCAAGCTTGAGCACATCAAAAAAATGGCTCAAAAGAGTAAAAAAACTAAAAACTCAATTATGGAATATCATCCTTCATAGGATGGGTAGAGATGAGGATAAAACAACAAAAAACTAATCACATATATTAAAATATAATAATCCTATGATTCTAATTATTATAAGCATGACATATAAATTCAATAAATGGAACCAGGTGAAATAGGTGGGCCCCATATGAAAATTCCAAAAATCAATGAACTTGAGGGATGAGTTATATACCACCCACCTTAGGGTTTTACAATAATTTTCCTCTGGTATCGGCCACTAATTCAAATTAAAATATAATAGATCAGAGAAAAGTTAAAAAATTCTCACACCTCGATACCTAGGTCGAGAGCAAGAGAGAATAAGAAAGGCTCAAATGGGCTCGAGCACTCACTGTTGTGCATCTACCGTGATGAACTTATACTTGATCAGATCCTAGATGAACTAAATCCTTCAATACCTACCTTAGTCCTTCCAAAATCTCCAAAACGTGAGAAAAATATGCTAATCTCATAGGAACTCAGATTAGGAGGAAGGATGAGGATTAATTATATCATTAAAGACACGTTAGTAAAATTACCCTGAAAATGGAATGTGCATGATTTTTTGCACTGTTGGACAAACCATGAGTAAACCATGTACGAGTACCAAGTAAGAAGGTCCACTCACATGGTTAGGCCGCACATCTATGCACCAACTATGTGATATGGTTTTCCTAAAAATATATCATCTGTACGGTTAGGAAAATCGTGCGCCAACCATGTGACAAGACCAGTTTCCCAAAAATATGTGTTCTATGCTCTGAAAAAGCCCTAGACACCCCAAATACCCTTTGCAAACTCATTAGGAATACATATTAAGTAAAAAATAAATAATTATACCAGATTTTTAAGGACCAATACCTGAGTGAAAAAACTGTGATCTTACAAGTGGGAAGTGAGAATATGTACATAGAGAAAAATTTAATGTTAAAATAATGATGGAGAGTGAAAGAAAACATTTATCACAAGAAAGTGAATGATCATGAATATTTTAATGGCTAAAATTCCATAAACCAAAAAGATGAGTAAGAGACCATTGATTTGTTAGGAATGAAGATAATAGGATAACATTTTTGTTTCAAGATCCTTTTTATTTATTTGGGAAATTCCTTTTCCATATCCACTATGAATATAAGAAAAACAACATACGTAAAAAGTATACTTTCAAAATTTAATCAATTTCAACAACAATATCATTTTTTTTCTCCAAAAAATGAGTATTAAGGATAAATTTTTCATTCCTGAAGCACTAAAAGAAACTTCTATTAGCTCACATAATCCAAAAAAACATAATAATATTTTCCGCATATCTTTATATGTTAACCAAAATTAAAATGGTAAACACAAGGTAAGATAATATCCAAAATTTATAAATCTTAATATAAATATATGGAACATTTTACTACAAAGTTTCTATAATAAAAAAATGTTCCACTTAGATCATTCCATAAATAAATAACCTTTCATCCCAAATTACCTCAAAAAACTTATCACTAAATAATGTTTCAACCTCAATGATGATATGATACCTTTTATCATTAATTACCAAAAATGTAATAATATAAATCTAAAATAATATTTCATGTTAAACCTATGGTTTGTGCATACCTCATCCAAATAAAAAATCTCTCAATGTTTCATTAATTTATTTAAAATCCCATCACTTAAAACCTCAAAAGGGGTTACTATTCCTTTGAGCTTATGATCAACCTTAAATGAATTAATCCATGATCGTATCTATAACACTTATGTTAACCTCACATGAAAATATGATAATCTTCAAATTTATCAAAAAAATTACCCTAATACCAACTATAACAACCTCAAACCCATACTACTACATTTGATGCTAAAAACATAATCATTACATTCCAGGCTTGATGTCAATAAATGTTAACCAATTTTATCTATCCAGGACATAAAATGAAAAGGTAATTATTATATCACTTACATACCCAAGGACATTTTATGTTTGGAGCTTTAGATAATTATGAATAAATCATACATAATAATACCCATTTCCTCATGGGAGAATTTTTCCAACTACACTCTTCTTTTCCTATTTCACAATAAGTCTTCAAGATATCCCATAAAATTATTCAATCATGAAACATATCTAGATAAAAATTATTTAACATCATTCTTAAAAACATGAAATAATGGAAAAAATAATAAGGTTAATATCACTTTCTCATTAAAGTCAAACATAATCATTATCAATTGAATGTCATTAGTGATCATAAATGAGAATAAGTATATGATGACATAATAAATTTTCATGAGAGTAACGTAATAAAATTCATATCCAGAAATACCTGGATCATCAATCTTAAAACATTGAATAAATCATTAAAAATGAAAGATTCATAGGAACAAGTAATCATGATCCATGATTTGTAAATTTTGATCAAAGAAAATATCAAATACTCATATAAATCATAAACAAAACATGATGGTATCTTGAACCGTTATCTTCATAAACCATTTAAAAAATAACTATATCCTAGTTAAATTCATAGGATAAGAAAACCTGATTAACTACCACATTATTAACTTTAAATACATGTATTATTACCCAATGTGTCTGGGATCCATATCAGGATCACCCGTTCATTTAATATGTATCAAACTCATTTTCTTTTATAAGATATGTCAGGCTCACCAATCCATATAATTTTTATTAATCTCACCCGTTAATATAATAATTATTAGGATCACCTATAAACATTAATAATATTTAGTTATTTTTCTTGTATAAAAAAATCTAGAATATTATACATTCTAATATAAACCCCTTGAAAATAACCCTCATTCTTTTATATCATGGCTAACCCATAGAAAAGATATAGGTTTCATGATAATATCATTTAAAAATTATCATAATCCATCAATAGAAAGAATATGTATGGTAGCATAAGATCATAATCCTAGTGAATAAAATTAATCATTAATGTATATTGACATAGATGAAAATACCTTTAAAATAACATTTGTAAAATTTCATTTAATAAAATATAAAATTCGCATTTAATTGGGAAATATTTTGTAAGAATTTAAAAAATATTAGGAAAATGATTTTATTTATAAAAAATACTTGAAAAATATAATTAAATATTCAAATAAATGTACATTAATGATGGTGGGAAAATTCATTCTTGTCATAAACATTAATATTAAACACACATTTCAATCATTTATTAAGATAGTCTAATGTAACCCATGAGGAAAACACAAAGCAATTTCCCTTAAAAAACCTTTAAAATGAGTTAAAATATCATGGAAAATATATTTAGGAAAAAATTTGTTTATAAAATAATATTTTTTAAATATGATAAATAACCTGGAGAATTATTCTGGTTAAATGTATTAAGAACATTAAAATAATGTTTTTAATAAAAACCATTTATCACCTTTTAAAACCAAATCACATTTGAAATTAAGAAATTGAGAAGTAATATAAAATAACATGAGTATAAATATATTCATGTTATTATATGTTAAGATTTACTGTATACCCATATAAATTAATATAGGTGCCTCAAAAAAACATTTATAAAATAAGGAAGTTTGAGACAATAAACCCTTGCATCTTAGGTAATAATTGAATGAAAAATCCATTAAATTAAGAAACATAACATGGTTATATAAAAAAAATTATGCCTAAAATAATATTTTAAAACCCATTCATGGGTTAGTATTTAAAACATATAAAATAAATCAGTTTTCATAAGATGAATTATGCCTCGATGAATTGAAATTGGGGCCATAAAAATCCTTGATACTTTTATAACATTTAATTCAATATCTAATGAAACTTATAACTTAAAAAGAAATTAGAATATTATAAAAAAATATTCATTCGTGATATAATATCTCAATAGGCATAATATACACCTTATTAATGTAAGTAGGTTCATTATATAATACATGTCTTAAAGATATAAAATTTGAGATGAACTTCCCCTATAACGTACGTATCATTTAGTTGTAAATTAATCAATTAAAAGATTAATTGTCAAAAAATTAAATGAAAAAAATAGGATAAAATAATTTAAATATAAATTCACACATAATCATTTCATAACAAAGTCAATGGAGCATAATAGTAACCAAATAAAAGGGAATTGAGTTAAAAAGCCTCTTACCTCTTTGGTAACCTCCCAATAAAAACCCCTTGGTTCAAGTAACATGAGTTAAAACTTAAAATATCATGAATAATGAAGTTTTCATGATATAAAAAACAAAATTAAATTATATACATCATATAAAATAAATTGTGTGTACAACATTTAAACATGCCTCAATGAAGTAAAATTTAGATGGAATCATTTACCTCGAGTCCAAACATTCATGTATAGATGTTAACTTTTTTATAATAAACTTATATCAATTAGTTTATTTATTAATAACCTTATATGGTTTTAATACCCTATACACAAACCATTTACTTCATTTATTTTAATGAAATATTTAATTACATAATCAATTAAATACATGTCGTGTGTTTTGAGGATGTTCAGATCATAATTTCAAAATGGATTTGAGGTGTTGAGAGTGGTCAAAGTGGTAATTATTCCATAATATCCAAAATTAATAATTATTAAATAATTATAATTTTTATACATTAATTTTACTTTTAAAATCAACCATTAAATATGGTTATGAAAAATTAATTGTGTTATAATAATCGAGATGGTAAGTCATACATACACATGAGTAACATTTACATTTTTCAACGATTATAAAGGAAAGAAGGTATGTATTATTTTACATTTACATAATGATAATTTTATCATAGATATAACATCATATCTTTAAATACTTTATATATACCATCCATTTGATGCGGTGAAAAAAAAGAATTGCATCACTTTATAGAGGTGATAATCCACAAATATGTAGAATGATATTATAATTCTTCAATGAATGGAAATGTAAGAAAATAGATGATATATTATCTTTATATAATGACAATATTTTCATTAATATCACATATATACATTAAATCCATCATTATAAACAACCATAAGAGGTTATTATGTAAGAAAAATTGCATCGGTTCATAAGGCGGTAGTCTGTCTTACACATGATTGATGGTTTCATTTCCCATTTGATTGAAGTGGAAATGTGTAAGGACCTAGGATCCTCATACATAAATATCACATATCTTATAATAATATTCAACACATTTCATAAACACACACCATAGGACTATAATAGTTTAGTGTCTTTGGAGACTATAAACACAATATTCTTATTTTATGAAAGATCTTAAACATCTCCCACAATGATCTTCTCACATAGTACTACTCTTAAGAATACACAAACTAAATATTTATCCATAACCTAGGGAAGAAAATATAATAAATTGTGGCCTTATATTCTTATTAATGGTAAACAAGGGAGATATCACCATATCATGAGCATACAGATATGAGAACATAAGAATTACATTTGATAACCATACCTTGCATATCATAGATCATTAACATAGGTCATGGCGTAAATATTGGCATTTAATAAGACCTGAATCATAATAAAATCAAAGAACATGGTCCATGATAACATAACATTTTCATAGGACATATATTTTTGTCTTACACATAAGCTTATAACACTGTGAACTTGTGTAAATAAAATTGGGTTCCCTCATTAATTTAAGTACATTAAATTAATACCTCACATAGACTTACGGACATAAAAATCAGGTCCACACATAACCTTATGGGAATAAAATCCAAGTCCATGCATAACACTATTAAAATGTGATTAGTTTCACACATTACATTATGATCATTTAAACAGGTTCATGCATAACATTGTGACAATATAATTATGTTCACACATAACATTGTGAACATGTAATCAAGTTCATGCATAAAATATTTACTCAGTAGTTATCCATATTTACCCAATGAATTGGAGTAAGATATAAGTCTCATCCATCACATAATCCATACATATTTGTGTCATAGGATCAAAAAACGTCCATCATATCATAACTTATGAAAATTGGACTTGTTTCATAAGAATTTCATTATAATATAACCTATGGAAATAAATGGGTTTCATAAAATTATCTCATCACAATGATAAACCACATGGGGAAACAATATAGACGGTATCATTAAATAATGTACCCTGTAAAGCTTAAGAAATTTCAATGTATTTCATATTAGATTTAAAATGATTTTGAAAATATCACTTGGAACATTTCTTGTTAAAAATAGCCTTTCCACTTTGAAATAAACTTTTTAAAATACCAAACATTTTTTTAAAATATTTTTCATTAAAAATAACCATGAAAACATATAAAGTAATCTTAAAATAAAATAATGTTCATTATAGTGGGAAATTCTATTCATTTCATACATTTTTAAACAAATATTCATTTAACATTTTTGATAAAATCCAAAGAGGCATTATTTGGAAAAAGATATGAAGATTACTATAAAAAAAATTTAAAAGTCAAACATGGGTAAAAATTTCTTTAATAGATACTTTTTAGAATTTTAAACTCATTTTTAGAAAATTTTATTTTGGAAGAAAAAGTAGGTTTCTCCCAAGAGAGAAATAAATTTGGTTTTATTTAAAAACATTCTTTTGAATTATTGAGTACATAAAGAGAGGAATATAATGACTCTGATTTTTCCATGTATTACTTTGGAATATTATATGGATTATTTTTTATAAAAGGTGATGAGACGATGTGAGATTCAATGCACTGATGATCACAAAATTTATAATAAAAAAATATTAAAAATATTTATATCACACACACATATTTTTCATAAAAAATGGAATAAGTCTTAAATATAGGATCAGATTGGAAACATGATATTGTCATTGAGTACAGAACATGAACATTACCCAAGGTAATACATAATATAGGTTATCATCGAGTGATGGGATCAAGAACCGTCAAAGGATAATAATTAAATAAATTTAATTATACTTATTTAATTAAAATCCTAATCCTATTGATTCACTTATATAGACATTTTTTATAGTTATACACATAACCTTGAAAATTAATAGTGAGAGTTTTGGGGGAGATCATTGTGGATGACATCAAAAAAAAATTACATATAAGATTTTTTTTTGAACGGAGTTTGTTGATCTCAACAAAAATATCAATTTGGGATAGTTCTTCATCAGTGATTGATCCAAACTCAAGTTAGGATGTTTTATTTGTGGGATTAAATTCTATTTTTTATCCCGGTTGAATGTGAATCAATTCCAAAAATAAGAATTGATTTGTGCTTCAATGATTGATTTAATTTATGGTTTATTTATTTGTTCATTGATGATTATTTACCACTCCATTAAACTAATACATCTACAATAGATATAGTTTTAAATGAAAAAATTTCTATGTTTATTGAATTTTTTTGTGGTTTATATATTTCTCCCCTATTTCTTCACACGTTCATCATATCGAGTTTCTTTAGCCTATGGTTTGACGAATAATGGGTATTTGATAATTTTGCATCTTTTTGTCATAAACAAGCATCAATATCACTATATTGGTTCATGATTGAGGTTTTGATCAAGGAGTGACAATAATGGAGGATGATTGATGGTAGATCAGATTTACTGATGGCTTTTTTTCCTCCCATATTTATACACCATGGTGACATTATGGCTCGATGGTGTACATTGTGTGTCTATTTGAAACTCATATTTATATATCTAGGGATAGGAGGGATAGAAAACCTCATATCCATGATTACCTAAATAGAATCATGGTGGAGTTAGTGCATGTTGAAACCCAGATAATATCTATAGGTTCTGAAAAAACATGAGTTACATGATGTGTAATTAAGAGATATACACCATGTGGGACCCTCTGTATAATTCTAGGGTTTTCATGGAGAGAATCATATCACACTCCATGTGACATCTAACACATACAATGTAAATTGTGTGGGAGGATCATTTTGTACCTTAGAGGGTACACAGACATGGGCAAGATGAGGTATACAGACATAGCCAAAGTATATGGGTAGAGTCATGTACTCGAAACTGACCAAGTGTACACAGGTTGGTACACATGTATGGCTAGATGTACATGGACATAGAAATATGGAAGTGGAATCATTCATACAGACCACAAAACGTTGTTTATATATACTTACACACCATGTATTTTTATATTAACTTGTCATGTGATGTAGTTACAAATGGGAAGACCATGGGTTTTCTATACACACCATGTACTCAATACTACACACTGTGTACCCCGTTTTTTGGTTGTTTGGACACCTTTGTTTCTTCATTTTGGATCATTATCAATTGATTTTTTTCTGTTTTCCCATCCTATTGTGGGTATAGTGTGACATTATGTCCATATATCTATATTCTGATCCCCACTTAAGGATGATTCTTAGATAGATTTTTTGGTGTCCCCTTATGATACTAGAGTGTTATATTCTATCATTCCTTGGTATACCATAGGTGGAATTCATGGAATTTATCTTACCTACTTGAGTAGATCATTGGTCCCCCATATAGTAGGTCATTTTAATAGGGTTCTTGGTATCATTGGAATATGATCCCCTATATAGAGGGTTGGCCAAATTGGATTTTTGGTGTCTCCCAGTGGTCCAAGGTGTGATCCCACATGTATTGAGGTCTTCGGAGGGTAGTGATTTTTCTTTGGTGGTTCCCAAAAATCATGACCTCTTGGATGAGAGTATTTGGTGATGGAATGGCTCATGGAGTTGTTCTCCTAGAATGAGAATTTTCTTGGATCTTCCAGAATAATCTTAGGGTTGGTATTTTTTTGAGACCACCTATATTTGTGGTGTAATTTTTAAATATATTTGTGTTTTCCTTTGATTTATTTATCCCTATAATGATATAATTATTCTTGAAGCTATGTCTTTAGTTTTTTGGGGTTTTCTTCTGGATATTATTATAATCACACTACATGGGATTTTCCTACACATGACATTTCTTATGTAGATAATGGCCCATTTGATGGTGTCTTGGGAGGACAAGGAGTTGGTGGAGCATATCTTGAGCTATACAGATAAATATTATTTCTAGGGGTTTTATTTTATCATACTCCCCACCTTATGAGTAGGTTGGACTCATAATTTTGTAGTTAGGCTTGTATTTATACCCTTTATAGCTTTCATTGCATTATTTTCATACTCTTATTATGGAATTATAGATGCATGCATGCATTGGTTTTAGTTGTTTAAAATTTCAGTATTGTATGGGTTTTGTGATGTGTACATGTGTACTGGTTCATTAGGTTAATCCATCCCATGTGTGTGATATACCTACTCTGTTCTGGTCACCGGCTCATGGCATGTTAGTGGTGGGATTGTGGTAGTCATGGTTTCGGCCTCACCAGGCTGGATCATGACTAAGTGGTATTAGAGGTGTTTTTTATACCTTAGTTTGAGATTATTTGAGATTGGTTTGGGTTTTTAGAAATAGTGTTACATGTTTTGATTTTTAATTTCAATCTAAGGACTCCATTGTTGGTGCAACGTCCAACGTATCAATACACCAAGACTCTGGTCACCTTATTTTCAACTCGGTACATGTAGAAATTGGTTATGAAGAAAACATTAGTACATTACTAATATATGAACATGTTTCAGTTTTCATGTTCTTCTTGCATTATCACACCAAATATACACTTTGATTATGGGACATTGTGTTTATTTCAGGAGGCCTCCATAAAAATAGTCAGACGGGATTCTATAGTGTGATCGTGATGATGATCCACTGAGTGATGATTATTCATTATAATATCTTCTACCAAATATAGTACCATTGGGTGTTTTACCATCTATACCACCACCCATTGAGTAGAAGTTAGTTCTAGAAGTGACGGATAAGGATGCATGCAAGATGAGTGCAAATCATGAGTTCAATAGGCATCAACATCCTAGGTTTTGGGATGATATAGACAGCCCAAGTGTCTAGGTACTATCTATAAAGTAGTCACTCGTGTTTTCCACCTTGTGAGGATACCAACAGATTAGATGGAAGTCCTTATATTGATTATTCGTTACGGATACACTGGGAAATGGTAGAGTGTGGAGACTCTGTCACATGATGATACAGTTATCTCAAGGTCAGACTTTGAGTGTCTCTTCAAGGATGAGTTTTATCTTTCCATGTAGAAATCAGTATGCATCCAGTGTCTTCTTCATCTATGATAGGGTAGTGTTACCATGGTGGAGTATTCTTTGAGGTTTACTAATCTATCATTGTACTCTATGTATATGGTGTGAAATTCATTCTCTAATAGCATGGAACATTAAGCAGGGATTATGTAGGGATATCTTTCCTTTAATGGTATCTATTTTCATTCCCACATATGCTGGAGTGATTGAGAGGGCCTTTGTTGTAGAGAGATTCCTGGTAGATCAGATACTGACAGTGGGTGCTAGTAGTAGGAACCCAAGAGACGATACCTCGACCAAAGGTAGCTAAAAGAAGCCACAAGGATCTGGATATATCAGATTCTTCAGGAGATAATCCAAATATAGATTATCAGTAGAAAAACACTCTCGTGGTGACTAAAAACAACTAAGTAATAGGTGGTGTTTATCTTATGATGGTCAGGGAAATATTTCATGAGATTGTCTGGCTCGTCATACAGCTGATGTAGTGATGGATGAGGGACCACCAAGGTAGAGAGAGAGGAAAGCGAATGGAGGTTCTTTGGGAAGTAGTATTGGTTTATGGGTAGGTAGATTAGAAAAAGTTTGTTATAGGTTTAACCTATTTGAACCACCATCCCTAGCTGGTCTGCACTTGCCTCAGGGAGTTGATAGTTTGGGATGATTTCAGGTGAAGACTAGGGTGGTCTATAACACTGAGACTCCGGGGATGATATGAGGTTTGATATTTCTCTTTTCTACCATAGTTGTAGTACTAATAGACATAAGTTTGATTCATTCCTTTCTTTCCACTTCTCTGGTTTGGGATATAGAGATTCTGTTTGAGCATTTGAATTTACCCTTTATCTTGGAGACTCCAACAAGAGGTGGCTCAATGATTTCACACTTTTATCTATAGCATGATAATATTCTTGTAGATGAGAGATTCATAAGGGATCTCTTTGTATTAGTGATGAGGCCTTATGAAATCATCTGAGGTATGGACTCTCTATCCAAGATTTGTTCCCAGATTAACTATTTTAGGTGGAAGATATATTGTTTTTATAGTGATAGTATGAGGTTTTTTTGTGGGTGAAAAGGAATCCCTAATATAGAAGGATGGGATTCACCATAGAAGTGTAGGATTTTACAATCCAATTTTCTAGATTGACTCTTCGAATAGTGGATACTATGGGCTGCCATTTCCCAATGGTGATGGTGGAGTATGAGGACATCTTTCCTTAGGACCTGACAGGATTACCTCTCTACTGATATCTATACTTCCGCATTGGCTTACATTATGGGATGGCCCCGATATCTACACCATCATATTATATGGATCCCTAAGAGAATCATGAGTTGAGGGTGTGATTTTAGGAATTGTAGAAGAAGGGATTTGTCATACCCATTGTTTCCCCCTTGGAAACTCCATTGTTATTCTTGAAGAAGGAGGATGGGATCTTAAGGTTATGTGTGGATTACCAGTGTTTTAAGTAGGTGAATATGAAGAATAAGTACCCACTACTAAGGATTGATGGACTCTTCTATCAGTTTCTAGGGGTGTGAGGTCTCTCAAAGATTGTCCTCAGATCATGCTATCAATGGTTGGGATTATGGAACGAGGGTATAACGAAGATGACATTAAGTGATCACTATAGTCACTATGACTACTTGTTGATTCCATTCGGTGTGATGAATTCCCCAGTTATGTTCATGGTACTCATGAACTGGATCTTTCATCCTCTCTAAGACCATTTTTTATGGTCCCCATTGATGATATCCTAGTGTACTCAGTGTCTGAGGACGAGCATGTGAGACACTTGAGGATAATATAGGACACACTTGGAGAGCACCATATTTATTGGAATCTCTCAATGTGATATTTTTGGATTCGATAGGTCCATATACTAGGAAACATCATCTCAGAGGTAGGAGTGGAAGTGAATCTAGTGAAGGTTGAGGTAGTGAAATCTTGGGAGACACTGAAGATTGTTACAAAGGTTTAGAGTTTCCTTGTGATTATAGGGTACTATCAGAGGATTTTACCCCATTTATCTAGAGTTTCAGAACCTCTACATCTTTTAAATTAAATGGAGTTCCTTTCATGTGGATAGAAAGGTCCCAAAAGTGTTTGCAGGAGTTGAGGTAGAGGTTGACGAGTGCCCCCACCATGAGACTACTAGAGGGTGTCAATTAAATGGAATTATGTGTTACCTTGGGGAATAGATTTGGTCATATCCTAATGTAGAGGAAAGAAATGATTTCTTATGGGTCTAAGAAGTTTATACCACATGAGAAAAACTATGTGATCCAGGATCTTGATCTAGCAGTTTTAGTCTTCACCCCGAAGAGGTGGTGAAACTACCTTATGGGTTAGCGTTTTATTGTCTACTCTCAAAATAATAATCTCAAGTACATCTTCTATCAAAATGATCTTACCTTGAGATAAAGTTGAGGGATATAATTCCTCCTAAACATTGAAATTGAGATTTTTTATACTCCTAGGGAGGGGAACATGGTGGAATATTATATCAGCATGAGATCTTGTTCCCAGTTGTTGGCTAAGGCATTAGATAAGTTAGAAACATTTCTGTTTTCCTTTATGGAAAAGGATGGTTTTTCACATCTTCAATAAATGGTTGTTACCCCACCTCTTTTATAGCATTATTGGAAATATTTTCATGGATATACTACCAGTAAGACCTTAAGTACTCACATATTGACTAGACATTCTCTTTATGGACTTTCTGAAGGTGGGGAGTGCATTATCCTTTTCATAGGTTGAATTATGGTACGAGAGACATTATGGGGGGATATGATGAGGGTGTCTCATACATCCCCTTTATCAGTACTTATAAGTGTGTAAAATATGTACCAATATCCCCATTATTTGTACTTATAGGTGTGTAAAATATGTACCAAAAACTCTGAAGTTAGTTTTTATTGTTAGGCATACAAAGTTGTTTTGCATAGATTGTCTCTTAATGCCTCACTTTTAAATAGGTTAAAGCTATGAACCATGTTCTATAAGGTGTATCTTCACCCAATGAAGTTCCAGAGTGGAAGTGGTATGGGATATCCATGAAATTTTTGATGTGGTTACCACATACGTATAGGTTACATGATTCTATATGGGTGATCATAGATCAACTCCCCAATTTAACCCACATCCTAGCCATTAGAAAGTTTATTTTAGTTGATTTTCTAGGATGATTGTAAAATCAAGATATAGTTATTCTCCATGGAGTTCCCTTGATGATCACTTCAAACCCTGATGATCTCTTCAAAACATGATTATTGAGAAGATTGTAGGTGGACTTTGGGGCTTAGTTTCATTTTAGCATGACTTTTCACACCCATAATAATGTCCAAACTAATTAGATCATTTGTGTCATGGAGTACATGTTACGAGATTGCATGTTGGATTTTTTCCATATTTGGGAGGATCACTTACACATGGTGGAGTTTTCATAAAACAAAAACTATCATTCCACCATAGGTGTGGCACTATTTGAGGCCCAGTATTAGAGACCCTGTAGGTCAGCACTTTATTTGACTATTTCAGGTGAGTCAGCCCTCATGGGACCAGAGTTGGTTTATACTATGATAGAGAAGTTAAAAATAATCTAGAAGTATATGAGGAATTCATAGAGTCATCATAAGTCCTATGTGGAACAATGATGGAGGCCTCTAGAGTATGGGGAGTCAAACCATCAGTTTATGAGGGTCTCACATAAATGTAGATTATGGAGTTTTATCTTATTTGGAAAGCTATATTTTAGATTCATTGTTCCATTCTAGAAACTATGTAGAGTTGGGGAGGTGGCATACCACTTAGCTCTACCTCTACAGTCAAACCAAGTATATTATGTCTTCCACAAATCATAACTAAAAAGATATATGCATGACCCATTGCAAGTTATCTACTTGGGAGGGTTTGATATCAAGGATATAGAAACCAATATTGATTACCAGGTGGATATTTATGATCAATAAGATAGGATCCTTCATGGTCAATCGATTCCCCTACTATGTGTATGGTGGAAGCATGGGAATCTTCAGTAGTGAACCAAAAAGCATGATACCCATATGATATCTCGGTACCCTCATCTTTTTTAGTGGGTTTATAAATCTTTAAAATAAGAATACCTAATGTGGGAAGAATTTAATGACTTATATAATTCCATGTATTACTTTAGAATATTAGGTAGAATATTTTCAGTGTTAAGAATTGAGATGGTGTGAGTTTATAAAAATCAGTGAACCCGAATTAATATTTGAAAAATATTCGAAAAAATAATATTATTTTCTCATAGGTTTCCTAAAAAATTAAAATAACTCTTAAATGAAGGCTTGGATAAAAAAATACGAGGACTCTTTTAATATCACAACATGGACTTTACCCTAGCTGTGATATTTTCTATGTTGGCATTAAGCATTGGGCTTGAGCGCCTTCTTAGGTGAACAATTAAACAAATTTGATTATATTTATTTAATTAATTATTTAAAAGTTTAGACCAAATAATATCATATAAATATTATTCTATGGAAATTTTTCATGGTTATCCACATAACCTTGAAAATTGAGAGAGAGCATTGGAGGAGATCTTGGCATATGTCATGTGATCAAATCGAGATCAAGGATCATTATTCCATCAAAGTTTATGGATCTTTCCAATGACAAAAATTCCATAATTTTCTTCATCATTGATCAATCCACACTTTAGGTAGGATGTTTTGTTTGTGTGATTCCATCATTTTCTTTATCTTGTTCTAACATGGATCAATTCCATGAATAAGAATTTATTCACGCATAGATAGTTGTTTTTATTTTAAGTTGATTTTTTTGTTCATCTATGATTATTTCTCTCATAATTCATATAATTATTCCACAATGAATTGAGGAGGAAACAAAAATATGTTGAGGTCTATTCCTCATGTTTTTTAATTGTGGATTTCTTCTCTATTTCTTCACATATTCATCATCATCAATTTCATTGGTGTGTGGTTCTATGAATATTGGGTTTATAATCATTACACAAACATTATTCAAGGAAAACTATCAATACTATGACTTTGGTTCATGATAGATGGTTTGATCAAGGAGTGATGACAATAGAGGATGATCAGAGGTAGATCAGATGGATTGATGATTCCCATTATTCCCAGTTTGACACGTGGTGGTGACAGCATGGATTGACTGTGAGTTTTCCAAGTAGATTGGATGCTAAAATTTAGATCTATGGAGAAAGGAGTGTGGGGTGACCTCTTATTCACAATTTCCAGTTTGGAATCTTCATGGTAGAAGTGTTGGTGGTGACATAAAGAAGTTCCATGTGTTCTGAAAAAACATGTGCTACACAACATATAATATGAAGATACTTGTTTTGTGGGACCCTCTATGTGGCACTAGGGTTTCCACGAAGCTAAAAATATCATTTGTCATGTGAAATATTCAACATATCATGTGATAGATGCTAGAGGATCATTATGTACCTCGATGGGTACATGGGAATCAGCTGGCTGGGTTAACTCCCCATTTCATTTTTGTTAGGTCTGTTTTAACCTTTTTTGGATTTTCCTTTCTTGGTAGTTGACTAATACAAAGAATGATTTTCGAGGATAGCTATAATGGTGAATTTGTGAATTTTATGGTATGTTTAGAATAAAACCCACAGTTTTATCCATTCATTGGGATATTAAATGAAGTTTAATGAGAATAAATGATGTGTAATGTCCTCTAGAAAAAACTTGTGAACTGGATACAAAGTGAGATAATTTTACACACTATTTAAAGGGTAAACATCGTGTAATAAAGATATTAATTTTTTAATAAAAATTGGTGGGTTTTTATGTGTATGTGGGACGCAAGTATTAAATTATTTTTAATTGGATTACACTCCATGTATATTTCATAGGTTTTTTCTTATCCAAGTATTTCGGCTGAAATTCCTATTACATTCATACAATATTCCTTGCTCTCAACTCAGATGCTCTTCCTAGGTGATTTCAATTGAATCCCTAGCATGTTAATCACTTTTCTCAGAAATTAATCACCATTTTGGTTAGATTTCATCTCTCCAAGTATGTAATAATTTTAGTTATTTTTTGGTGTTGGTCACGACAGTGGTTTGTCTATGTATTTGTGATCGGATTGTTTTTTATCTATCCTTTTTCAGTTTAGTGGCATTGATTTTATTTTAAATTATATTATCCTTTTTTTCTCTATTGTCTGAAACCTCTTGGTTTATACCACATTGAAGTAGATCTTTCTATACAATGGGTTAATTTAATGATTTCTATTTCATTCTTGATAAATTTCTTTGTAATTTTCATTAATTTTAAGTGATAAATTATTTCAAATTATTTCCTTGAAAGGAAAATGGTTTCAAAATGGGGTTTTCATTGAAAATGAATTTGATTGATTTTGAAATGGGTTTTCAAACACCAAAGAAAATTGGATTTTCTTTTAAAATGTTTTATAAAAGTGTGATAATGGTTCTGAAAATGTATTGGATAATTACATATTGGTATCCATGGGTGTGTTGGGAATGATACATGGGTAGCCTTATTGTGTGTTTTACCACTAAGAGGTAACATTTTTTGATATCGGCCAGTAGGACTCGGTTACTATTGGATCAAATTAATGCATGTTTAGGATTTTGATTCTATAGTACATAGTCTCCCAAAGGCTAGATCCTAATATGTGAGGATCTTTTTCATTTATTGTTATTTTATTCATTATTGTTTTTATAATGGATTATTACTCATAGTTTTTCATATGAGGTTTCATCACATAGCTTCACATGATAGATTTTTCATGGTTATGTGTTTACCTGTTTACCTATTGATTTATAGAAATGATTTTCTGTTCTTATCACTTCTATTTGTCATATTTATGGTTTGAGAGTATGAAATTATTTTATGAAAACCAAAGGAGAAAAAGGGATAATTATTTACAGCTAGATATATTGTCTAAAAATTATTCGTTAAACTATTTTTTTTAAAAGATATAATTGTTTAATTATTGATATTATACCTTATATAGAAACTTTGTTAGTATCATATTGGTCATTGGATCACACCCTACTTATACCATTGGGAATTTTTAGTTGTTGATAGACATGATTTAGGTAAAGGTAAGAACATCTTGTAGTGTAATGGCATATCCTATTGCTACTGATTTTTGTTTGGGTTGGTCAAGAGGTGATTGTTGGTCACATGTGATTTTGATATACTTTCTCTTTTTGTCTCTTTTTTCCTTGGATTTCATGTCCTTATTGTATCTTCTCTATTTATGCTTTGTACTATTGTTTTATGTCTAGATTTTTTATATCCATGACTGGTTTTTCTCATCTTATTTTACCTATATTATGTGATAAGCTATTTCAGGTGACTTGTCTAGTTTACCCGGGATAGTTCGTTACACCAGGGTACATGGATACAACCAGAGTACATAGACAGAGTTGTGTATTTGTACATTTCCAGGTGTACTAGATCATATCCAGGTGCATATGAGTTCGTACATGGGAACAACCATAAGTACACTGGCACAAACAGATGGCACGAGCAGGGTGCCAAAATTCCTCTACATTCCTTGTATACACATAGAGACCCTTATTTTATTACATTAAATTTACATCATTTTAATGATAAACAACATAAAAAATATTACACAACCAGGATACAAAGTTTTAGTGTCTTGGTCAAACTAGGACCATACATAACATTTAAAATATAAATCATAAACATTTATTGAATTCCTTCTTCTATAGCTTCTTATCGGGCCTTCTTTACTACTTAGTACATCTAGTCAGCTGAGGATATAAATAAAAAAGGGCTGAGTTAAAATCCCAATAAGAGGAAAGATAAGAACATGAAACAATGTAACATGTGGTGATCATAATCATAACATCATTTATATAACAGCATGGATTGTGGAAATGCCTAAAAATGAAACATCATGTCTTAGTAATCAACTGAAACAAATATTTTTGAACAAATCTAGCATCATGTTCATGCATATTTCACTTTCACTCATGATATTTATCACATTACCCAATGCATTGGAGTGCTATATAATTCCGGGTGCACCCATTACATCATAACATTTACATTATCATGCATGCCACATAGAACATATATCAACCATGAACATAATTAATCCATGAAAAGGAATGGGTTTCATCTCAAAATCACTCATTTATAAATTTTCGGTTCCCAAATGAAAGAGGGAATATCATACTTGATACAAGAATCATCAACCTTGAGTAAGAAGTAAAAGGTGTGTTTTTGAAAGAAGAGTTATTTTGAAAAACATTAAGTTTTACATAAACTCTATTTAAAATCATTTATATCCAAAAAAAGGTAAGATAATGAAGAATAAATTATTTTTAAGGAAAAACAATACTGAAAATGGAGTGAAAGGTGGAAAACATGAAGAAACAAAGTTGGGTTCGAGAATTCCCCTTAACTTGTGTCTGAATGCTTTCTAAACTATAAAGAACAATATAATGACATTAGATTCATTAATTAACAATTAAATTTCCTTTAATACATGAAATTAATTCCTTATGGTTTTATTAATTTCTTTTATGGATCTTTGGATGTGTTATAGAGATTAAATTCATTATTCAGGAGTGTTAATTTTCATTGCTTTTATGAATGGTTCACTTGTATTCATGAATGGATGTTCGATTGAAATGTGGTTAAACAAACAAAAATTTTAATACATATTAATAGTGAAATTACATATATATAAATTATCTTATAATGAAATTTTTTATAAACCATTAAGATGAATCATTAGATAAAATTTTAATGATAAATGCTTTGATTAATTTTGGTGGTTTTCCTCACAATGAATGTGTTTTGTATTATAATTTTATATCATGTGTGTATAAGGATTCAAAAACATAACATAATATAATATAAATTTATTATAATCAGGTTAAACCAATTAAATGGTTTCATGACCAGTCTCTAAGATGGTAATGCAAATTGAAAACTTGTTGTCCTTGAATGTGATAAATTAACACATCTCAGTCTGTGTTTTCATTTATAGTATAAAAGGAGAGGGATGGTGTGATTATGATAAACTATCCCATTAGAATAATATAATTACAGTAAATTTATGATACTGGAGTTATAATACCATTTGGGTGAAAGTGGGTGAGGAAATAAAAGAACATAAAGGAACATGAAAGAAAATAAAAGAATCAGAAAGAAGAATTTACCTCTTGAGTTTATCTCCATTGAGAGCCTCTTTAGGGGAGAGGATTCGGTTTTTTTGAGTAGACCAAGTGATGATGGACGTGGGGAAAGATATTGAGGGCATGTTTGGGTTGAATTTAGTTAAGTCTTGAATATTGAGAGGTGTGAAGAAATGATGGTGTGAGGGGTGGTATTTATAGTGGAGGGGAGGAGGGGTTTCATAATATCATATTTATTATTTTATTATTTCTTCACAAGACAAGAAATATTTAGGATTATTGTGACTAAAAATTTTAATAAGTACATGTGATTTATAACCAATGGTCATTTATATCATCTATGATTGAACCATGATATAGAAATTCATTTATTTAGCATATTTTGTAAACTATCGAATATCACAATTCACCCAAAATTAAAGTATTTCAGAAAAATACCAAAAAATTCTCCCTAACCATTTTTTGAGGTGTAAAATCTAGAAATTATTTCCATTTTTCAAAAATAATTCTCAAAATATAAAAAATTTAATTTTTAATTAAAATTATTATTTACTTGAAAAATACAGATTTTAAATTTAAAAATGATTTTATTATGCTTTCAAAAATAACATAAGGTCTTAGAAAATTAACTTAAAACTAGAAGACAAAATTAATTAATTTATGAACACATTTTAGGAAAATAAATTTTTAAAATTTATTTAATTAATTAAATTTAATTATTTATTACCTACAAAAATACCAATACTTTACTATAGTCATATTATCAATTATAAAATTCCAAAATTTTATCTATGCATTCATGGGTGATGTTACTATTCTTTTGGATGATTTAATATTCATAAGGGTCATATTAGATTTCATATAGGAATGTTATTATTCATACTGGTATGTTACTATTCATACTGGTAGGTTACTATTCATCAAAAAATAAGTTTGTCCAATCAGACACCATACATCTTACTATTCGCAACCATGTATGTAACACCCCAAGCTTCCACGGTACGCTTCTCTTTGAATAATACAGTAGTGTGTGTTGTATGGAACTTCTAGTTCTAACACACCACAACCAATCAAACTAGCCATTAAGAATAGTAACACCCACTTTTTGAAATTTTATAAATTTTATCTTTCAAAATGGACTTCAATTTTGGATCCGGAATATCAAACTTAGCTTAGGGTAAATTTTTTGGTATTTTTCTGAAAACATTCAATTTTTTATGAATAGTTAAAAACACTAAGTTATAGTTTAAAACCATATTTTTATTTAAATAATTATTTATTTTATTTAAATTTTTTTTATGTAAAAATAGATACATAATACCTATATAATTTCAATGTAATTCATTGGAGTCTGTTTATAATAATTTTAGATATATAAAAATTTAAATGAACTTTTCACCGTCTTTTACCCCTTACTAGGAGAATATGCAAATTCACATAAAACTAAATTTTACCGCTTATTTGAGTTGAATTTTGAAAATAAGAGAGATAGGGTTAATATCAAGGAGTAAAATGGGGTTCAATAAGATAAAAATAATTTTCGGTGAATAGTAACTTTTTACTTTTATTTACCACGGTTAAAAGTAAATAGGGTAATTATGGGTAAAAATGGCGTTATTATTACACTAAAATATGTCCTAATTCTATTAGATAAGTATAATTCTACCAAAAACAACCTTAGGAATAAAATACGAACCTCTTTGGTCCACTTGGATTAGATTAGGACACTTATTATTATTTTATTTAAAGAAGAGTTAAAAGAGTTAAAATCAAAGTTTAGTAACTAAAACAATTTTAATATGGGGTTACACATAATATAAATTAGACTATAAATATTCCATAGAAAGATAAAAATATTTCCTACATAATTATATTTTATTCTTATTTTTTTGAAATTAAATAATCTAATTTATATATGACACAACAATGATGCAGTAATTACCTAATTAGTGAAATATTAAAATAATTTATATTATAAATATCCAAATAAATGTAATTTGAGACTTCATATGAATTCAACTAATTTTATAGTTTAATATTAAATATTATGGTTGTTTAGATGAATTTTTTCAAAGCAATAATGCTGTTATAAATTTAAAAAAAACAAAATACCAAATATTGTCAAAGTTGACATAAAAGTCTTTTTAAAACAAATATTATATTATTAATTGATATTCTATTTCTAAAAATATGTGGATCGGCCAAAAGACTTATATAATTATAGGTGTATCATTAATGAACCATTTGGGGGTCTCTTGTAAGTATATAGTAATTTTATTAACCATAAAATATAAAAATACAAGGACACATGGTAAATGTCAAACTATTTAACTAAGAGTTAAATCTAAATGATAAAGTTGATATATTGACCCAAACCTGTCTATAACCTATTGGTTGAGTTGTTTTCGACCCATCCCCACATTATCCTTTAAATAATCTATTTTGGAGCCATTAGAAACTGAAATGATTTTATCATAAAATAATATTTCTAGATTTCCCAAAGGTGCATCTCACCCCTCTTATAAAAGGGCACTCCCCCTTCTCTCTAATTCACTCCTTCAAATCCATTTGGCTCGGCCCACCTCTTCCCAAATATCCTCTCAACTATACTACCTTCATCATAGAGGCATTAATTTAGTCTAAAAGCCAACCTAAGGATCCCTTTTGATCAAAATCAAAAAGAAGAACCCGAAGAAGAGGTAAATATCTCACCACCTCTTTCAAGTTTCTTTCTTCTTCCACTTCCTTTTTCTTTGTTCTTTATATTATAAAATAATAACTCCAGTATATTCTATATAATTTGATTTTATTATAAATATGGTACAACCAAATTCATTATTCTATCAACCCTTTGAAAGACATGTCACCATACGTGCGTACGTACGGTTACCGTCTCCACATCGTGGTGTAATTGTTATTCAATACATTATTTTTTGGATGGATATAATAATTATGTTTAATTGATGTAAATAATATATATATAATTATAAGGATTCTGTATATATGATTTAAAATCCAATTATATATTATTTTAATATAAAAATAATGGTATTGTCGCTCGTGCGTACGTACGGATTACCATCTCCATGAACGCGATAAGATTCATTCCCCATCGTTTCCATTCAAGACTAATTTTCATTTGATGATTACAAATAAGGATTAAAGACTTTATATCATTCTATATATGAATAAGACACATCCCATCCACAACAAATATGACTCACATAATAAATAATATAAAGGAAAATGAATCTGTTAACACCCGAAATGACGATAATTCTAAGATATTATTAACAAAGCAATGTTAAAAGATCATATATGATATCATATTAATATATATGATTATAGTATAATTTAATAACAATTATTTAACCATTATACAAGAGGTTAACCTACCCTATACCAAGGAAAAGTACAAGGTAATGGTTAATTCTACAATCTCTTCATTATCCGAGTTTGTTTATACATAATTATATACAGGGACCTCTTTATCATCCACATCCTTGTTTCTTAAAAATGTATTTCAAAAAAATATTACTATTTACTATACTATGGGTTAAAGTCATTTATACCCTTGTTTGACTTTTATAAGATGTTTATAAAAGAATATTTCCGTCGTTTTCCAAATGAGGTCCTTTATAACCTTTTCGACAAAATTAAGGTAAGAATGTTTTTTTAACTTATACGGCGGGTGCGGCTATTTTCCACCGTTATAACATCATCAAAGATTCTGTTACAAGCTTATAAGAATATTTTAAACTAAATGTTTTATTTTATAACTACATGACTTTTAAATGACTTCAAAATAGAAAGAGATATTTCTCTAAAAAAAATTTGATTTCATCTATGTCAACATCCTTTGATGGATTTTATGTTTTTTTAAAGTTGATTTATTATGATACAAAACTTCCATATTGTATCGAAGGTTTTGGGATATGTTTAAATATGGATGTGTTATTTTTATACCATTCATGGTTTATGGATATAGTATTGACATTTCTAATGCTAGTTTTAATACGAATGTTTATGTTATGTTTAAACCTGTTCGTATGTGGAATGAATTGGACTTAGTAAGTGACGGTTGGAGCTCGCTATAGCTCCTTGATGAATCATTAGGTCTCATGAGACAAACTTGTGTCTTGTAATAAGGCCATTACAAAATCTTATTTGTATTCTTGGAACAAGTCCTTGACTATGTGGTTATGAAAGTCTTGCATTATGTATTCCATCATTATGAAAGTGGTTATTTTTCACGAACCGGATCTGGTCGCCATCACCCGGCACCAAACCCGGCCCGTGCCAAGGCCCGAAGGGCGTTCTCGATCCCCATGGGCTGGAAAAAGTGATCGGGTATCATATAATGATAATTGGGAATGATTTAACCGATTTTATAAACATTAAACAACAAACAAACTCAATAAAAAATCTGGATTTTTCAACTAAAACCGTCTTTTACAAAATTTCAGAACTGAATTACATAAGTTAAAAATATGTTTAAAGACCATTACAAAGGTATAAAACCAAAAAAGGATAGCCCAAGAAACCTCATGGCAAGGGGCACTGCTCTCAAGCCATCTCCACAAGACTTCACCACTAAGGACCCGCCAGAAACCCGAACCACTAGAACTAAAAACTGTACCCAACCTGAAACAACAAAAATAACCAAGTCTACATACACCCAAGGGTGTAAGTAGGGTGTGATAAAAATCAAAATAGGATACCACCACTAATATGTTCCTTGTGATAAAAATTTAATGACGAAAAGCATGCATGTTTTCAAAAACATGAAATGCTAGTTAAAATTTCTAAAAGATACAACATTAAATAAAAATAGTTTTCAGGTGGGATAATTTAAAGAATAAAGAAATTTAAAATAAATACCATAGCTACTTAATTTTCCAGCCTCTCATACCGTATGCCGACGGTAAGAACAAAATATCCAGTGAGCACAAGCAATGGGAAATAACCCCTAGGCACTAGCTAGCTATGGGTCCCAGGTACCTCATATCTCATTGAGAGTAACCATCAAAAATATTGATTCTCATGCACTAGTAACTAGTAGGGAACATACCCATAACCTAGTGGTCCCCAATAATCATAATAATAGTTTAGTTAGAGTTTTAAGCATCAATCTTGCTAAGTGAAACTGCGGCCAAACCCCACAGATTCACTAGCATACTAGTACACGTCCACCCACCTAGATACCCGGGTTTTCCCTTTGTGCTCAAACAAGTTCAACAAGTCAATGAATATAATTTTCACATGAAAATATCATTTCCATGTCATAAATTCACTAAACATACCACATGTATACAATACAAGTAACAAAAGTCCACTTTTCATTCAGATTGATTTTGAAATCTGACTCACACCAAAATAGCCCGCAACACTTTTCACATTTCTTTAACACTTCCAAAAATCAATTAAACAATTTTATAAAACAATTACAATATATTAAAACTCTTATAACAACCCACTAACTTGTTACATAATACCCTTTTTTACCTTCAAAATCATTTTATCATCAAACTTACACGAAACATCCCACAAACAAGTTTCGCTCCAACATCACAATTTATTAAAACTTTTCAGAAATTTACAAAACATTATAAAAATGTTTGACAATTTAACACCTCACTTCACCTTTAAAAACCCCTTAATAGGTGAACATACATACCAAACAGTACAAATTCACCCTTTTCCCACTTTGTTTGACCAACTAAAACATTCTCAACTTCCATAAAAAGAGCCCAAGTGTTGTCAATATATCATGCACAAAAAAACCCATTTCAAAACCACCATTTAAGACCAAAACCCAAACCAATTTCTATCCAAAATAGAATTGGAAACCTTATAGACATTTATAAAACCACTTTCATGTTTTATAAAATCACCTTGAATAATACTACAAAATATTCAAAAGAAAACACACATTTTCATAAAATTCTCTAAAGAAGTATAACAATATTTTACACATAAAACCTATTCAAAAACCCACTTTTTTGGCCCACATGACACTAATACATTACCAAACCAGAATTGGAAGTCCAAACAATATTTATTAAACCAATTCCATATGTTATAAAATACACCCAAATAATACATCATGAGTAACACATTAAAACGCCCAATTTCAAGTGAAAATGAAAATATAAAATTGAACACTTGACCAAATCAATCATAAACTGTTTTTTCACCACACCAAACATATTAATAATACTAAAATTGACTAAATTCAGAAATATAACTCATCAATAATTGTTTACACATGGAACCACCTGCCAAAAGTGTCGAATCACTCAAAACATAGTGTGAAACATCAATCGCACCACCGCCGCATCACAAGGATGATAAATCCTGCCCTAGACCACAATATTTAACCCAAAAGACACCAAATGAAACCATATGTTCGAACCCTAAATTCAGGACATTTTATAACATAATGAAAGAGGGAGGAAATCCTAATGAGAATGAATAAATTGAAGAGAGAAACACTTACTCAAAACAATCTTGAATAAAACGACCCAAAATCCACCAGAATCTGAATTTGAAAACATCCAAACATTAAAGGGAAGTTCAAAAAAGTATTATGAGATCATTTAGGAACTATAATGGGGGAAAGAGTATCAATTGAGAGATTTATGATGGAAAGAACTTACCTCCTCAAATCTGCCCGATTTTAGAAACCCTAATAATTTCAGCACTCCATCGCGATGGAAACGAGCTCCAAAGTGGGGGGAAATTCCATGGGAGAGCGCCTGGGTTTCTTAGGGTCTATAGGGAGGTAGAATCACCTAAAAATTCATTATAATGAATATTATATTAAAATTTTAAAAAAACAATTTAAAACTGGAAAATGGGCTTTCGGGTTGGCCCAATTCTTAAATAAAAACCAAAATCCCCCATGATTATGGATTTATAAAAGGTCCCAAATATAAATTTTGGTGTTAATAGGTCAGGGGAGGACAAGTAGGAATTTTAATGTATAAAAAATTGTTGAAAAATGAATGAGTTATAAAAGAAAAAAAATTATTTTAAATCTGGAATTGAGCTCACGGTTTGGCCCAATTCATGAAAACTCACCCATTCCTCCATAAAAGCTTGGGAAACCCACAAAACAAAGAATGAATGGAAAATAAATTAAAAATAACATTAAAATAAGTTATTTATGAGACAATTCTATCCACCTTGAAAACTATCCACCTTGGAAAGTCACAACAAGTTCAAAGCAACAACCAAACCCAACTGAGAAACCAATAGGTACTCCCTTCCCAGGTTTCGCCCCCAAAGGCCAAAACACCTCCAGTGATCAATTAAGGATTACTCTCACAACCAAAACTTACACCACTTTCCTGAAATGATCAATCACGTTAATAATTTATCTCAAAAGGAAACTCCTCAAACACTATCTGAACAAGACTCAAGCAATTCACCCAAACGAACAACAACTTTGAACAAGGTTACACATACCTTACTTTAACTAAACCATTGGGCTCTCTCCAGTCCCAAAGTTTACTCAAGGAAGATGTTGGTATCTAGATATCTATGAATGAGACTCTATACACCAAGCCAAGGCCATGGATAAATCTAAGTTATTGGTACAGGGGGACACGAATACGCTCCCCACCATAAGAGACAACCAATAATTTTTTTCTCTGAGACAAAATCAGGACACTAATAGGGGGAGGCCTGAACGGACTCCCTGGTACATAGGGTAGACATCCATTCAAATTTTCCGAAGGAACATACATTAGAATAATTGTGTTTCTCCCCACCATAATAACCAACAATCTTAACCAACCAGCATGAGCCGGCATAGAAAAACCCAAAAATTTCAAGATTTGGGAAGGTCGCACGGTTAGTCCTCACAGTTTGTGAAGCCGTGAACTTACAATGATGATCAATCTTCCTACATTTTTTCCAGGCACGCAATCTCTCTTACTCATTCACAATCCATTGCTCAGCCTGTCTAGCCAAATTTCCAACCATTCTCCAAAGACTCAATGGAAAGCAAAGGGGGGGAATGACATTGGGTGATGTCATGGGTACAAGGCCCTCCACTTATTTCCACCAAATGTGAACAAAAGAAGAAAGATAATGATACCAGAGGATTAAAATCTCTTTATCGTTCATATTTAGGATAGGACTTGGTAAAATGGATTAAATGACCCTGTGATTTCCCTGGACTACGAGCCAGCTTCTCTACGAGACCTATGACTGGAGCTCAAATGATTGAAGCATCTTTGGCCTCGCAGTTAGTCTTTGGAAACCCACTAATTGAAAATTCTTCCTTTGGTTCCACCAACAACTACACCACAATCCCAGATAAGTTTTCCAGACATATCAAATTCCAAACTAACTTTACCATATCCCGATATTTCACTTAAACATGGGCTACGAAGATGCACACACATCACACCTTGTTTCTTCAGGTGAGAAACAATAAAAGTAAAGAAAACATACACTTACCTTACTCTAAAATGGAATATTTTGAAGTTTTTCCAAGGGAGACATTCTCCCAACATAACAGGGACTCTCAAAGGATTTCATGACTTTCACCTATACGGTCAATCGAACACGTGACATCATAAGGCATCAACGAACATGACCATTGTGACTGATATAAACAATGCATGGAGAGGGACCATATACAACATCCCCAAACAACACAAAATTCTATAAAGTGGCTAAAATATCCTATCATGGCTGTATTTCCAACACCATTGGTTTAACATGAACTCATGATTCATAGAAACTTTGAAGAACCCAAAGGCCCTCTTAGACACCATCAAGACACTCATCCACACTAACAACCCTAGACCACATCCACCTTCAATGAATCAGGAAACTTAAGAAACTAAGGTCTCTTCAAACCATCCACAAGCACTCTCCCATTAAAAGAGGATCTAAAAATCAAATAAAGGAATGGGTGGAGACTCAATCTACAGATCTAGAGAAAAAAATCCATATATTGATCAACTGGAGGATTTTCGAATGGGAAAAACAATTTGGGTTGCACTTCAGTTATGCATTTACCATAATTGGGGCATATATTATCCAACAAGGGAACCTAAAGACCCAACCAAGCTGGTACATTGGTCAAAAAGTGAAAAAAAAAACATATCCAAACACATGAATGGATCCACCATAAAGTTTTCCCAAAACATATCTCAGAGGGGACTACAAACCGGCCCTTCTACCCAGCTTACCGACCAAACACAAACCCAAAACACAGTTCGAATGGGAGGCGTTCTTGGATTCAAAACATCCCACAACATCAAAACTTTCCAAAAACACATAATATAAACCATCCCAAACCATTCATCAATACATCATGTTTCTCTTTAAAAACATTTCTTTGAAAACTTATGGTTCAGCAGTTAGCACATCCACCAATGGTACCCCATGGGCCTTAAACAAGCATGTTTCTGTGCCACATCGGGCACCCTCCTCATATCCATCCCGACACTCATCCATTCATTTCATCAACCATACATCATCCCATATAACCCCATTCATGTGGTTGCTCATGAAAATACCGAAGGTTAAAACAAAAATTCTTTCTACTTTTCAAAACCAAAACAGTCAACCAACAAATCCTATTTTTCAAAAACGCTAAACATGAGATCAAAATCCCAACTCACATCTTACAAAACATTTTAGAATGACATAAACATTTATAAAATAACTCACTTTCAAGATATTCACATAAATTTCAAAACATCTCATCCCATTAAAACACAGTTTGATTGTTTAGAAAACTCTATTGGAAACAATTTTCAAAACCAACATCAATATAGTTCATGATTTCAAAAGAGGTGTAAGAAAACCATTTTCCATTTCAAAAAAATTCTGAAAATTCAGTTCCGCCATTTCATAAACCAAACCATTCCCTCTTTATTTGAAAATAATTTCACAAAAACTTTACGCTTCTTAAAACCGAGTCACTTTAAAACCAAAGTGCCAAGATTTCAAAACTAAAGCACAAAACAATGCGAGAGGAAACTAGTTTCAGTGGGTGACTTGTAAATATGGATGGGGGCCATATTCCAATCACTTCACCATCACAGAGAGTGTTTTAGGGAATATCCCTGGCTCCACATGGCTTTCCAGGCCTTGCGAGCTCACTGAGAACATTAACCCAACTCTCTTTTCATTTCCCCTAATCATCATCAAACCAAGAAAACCAAAGGACATAGATAAATCCCGACTTCCCCTGGAAACTCGAATCCTATCATGAGGTGTGGTGATCAGGCACACTACCCAAAACCGAACTACCAAGTCCCAACAATCCTAACTCTAGACTATCCTGACTATTCCCTAAATAACGTGACCCAAAGAGTTAACCAGAACTTCCCTCAGATACCATTTTGTCACGAACCGGATCTGGTCTCCATCAACCGGCACCAAACCTGGCCCGTGCCAAGGCCCAAAGGGAGTTCCCAATACCCACATGCTGGAAAAAGTTCTCGGGTATCATATAATGATAATTGGGAACGATTTTCATGATTTTATAAACATTAAACAACAAACAAACTCAATATAACAAATCAAGATTTTTCAAATAAAACCATCTTTTATAAAATGTCAGAACTGAATTACATAAGTTAAAACTATGTTTAAAGACCATTAAAAAGGTAAAAACCCAAATAAGGACATCCCAATAACCCTCATGGAAAGGGGTACCGCCCTCAATCCATCTCCACAAGACTTCACCACTAAGGACCTTCTAGAAACCCGAACCACTGGAACTAAAAACTGTACCCAACCTGCGACAAAAAAAATAACCAAGTCTACTTACACACTAGGGTGTAATTATAGTGTGATACAATTCCCAATAGGATACCACCACTAATATATTCCTTGTGATAAACATTTAATGACAAAAATCATGAAAGATTTCAAAAACATGAGATGCTAGTTAAAATTTCTAAAAGATGCAACATTAAATAAAAACAGTTTTCAGGTGGGCTATTTTAAAGAATAAAAACATTTAAAATAAATACCATAACTACTTGATTTTAAATCCTCTCATATAGTATGACGACGGTAAGAACAAAATATCCAGTGATCACAAGTAATGGGAAATAACCCCTAGTCACTAGCTAGCTGTGGGTCCCAGGTACCTCATATCTCGGTGAGAGTAACCATCACAAATATTCATTCTCATGCACGAGCCACTAGTATGGAACATACCCATAACCTAGTGGTCCCCAATAATTATCATCATAGTTTAGTTAGAGTTGAAAGCGTAAATCTTTCTACATGAAACTGAGGCCAAACCACACAGATTCACTAGCATACTAGTACACCTCCACCCACCTAGATACCCGGGGTTTCCCTTTGTGCTCAAACAAGTTCAACAAGTCAATTAATATACTTTTCACATGAAAATATCATTTACATATCATAAATTTACCAAACATACCACATATATACAACACAAGTAACAAAAGTCCACTTTTCATTCAGATTGATTTTGAAATCCGACTCACACCAAAATAGCACACAACACTTTTCACATTTCATTAACACTTATAAAAATCAATTAAAAAAATTTATAAAACCATTCCAATATATTAAAACTCTTATAATATCCCACTCACTTGTCACATAATACCCTTTTTACCTTCAAAATCATTTTATCATCAAACTTACACGAAACACCCCACAAACATGTTGCGCTCCAACATCAAGATTTATTAAAGCATTTCAGAAATTTACAAAACATTATAAAAAATTTTGACATCTTAAAACCTCACTTAACCTTTCAAAATCCCTCAATAGGTGAACACACATACCAAACCGTAAAAATTCACCCTTTTCCCACTTTTTTTGACCAACTAAAAAATTTTCAATTTTCATAAAAAGAGCCCAAGTGTGGTCAATATATCTTGCACACAAAACCCATTTCAAAACCACCATTTAAGAACAAAAACAAAACCAATTCCTATCCAAAATAGAATTTTAATCCTTAGAGAAATTTATAAAACCACCTTCAAGTTTTATAAAATCACCTTCAATAATACTACAAATGATTCAAATGAAAACACAAATTTTCATAAAATGCTCTCAAGAAGTATAACAATGTTCTACACATAAAACCTATTAAAAACCCCCTTTTTATGCCTACATGACACTAATACATTACCAACACAGAATTGGAAGTCCAAAAAATATTTAGTAAACCAATTCCATATGTTATAAAATACACCCAAATAATTCCCCATGAGTAACACATTAAAACACCCAATTTCAAGTTAAAATGAAAATATAAAATTGAACACTTAACCAAATCAATCATAAACAGTTTTCGCACCACACCCAACATATTAAGAATATGAAAATTTACTAAATTCTGCAGGCTAACTCATAAATAATTGTTTACACATGGAACCACCTACCAAAAGTGTCGAATCCATCAAAACATGGTGCGGAACATCAACCGCACCACCACCGCATCACAAAAATGATAAATCCATCCCTAGACCACAATATTTAACCAAAAAGACAAAAAATGAAACCATTTTTTCGAACCCTGACTTATGGACATTTTATAACATAATGAATGAGGGAGGAAACCCTAATGAGAATGAAGAAATTGAAGAGAGAAACAATTACTCAAAACAATATTGAATAAAACGGCCCAAAATCCACTAGAATCTGAATTTTAAAACATCCAACCATTAACGGGAAGTTAGAACAAGGATTATGATATCATGTAGGAACTAGAATGGGGGAAAAGAGTAATAATTGAGAGAGTTATGATGGAAAGAACATACCTCCACAAATCTGCCCGATTTTGGAAACCCTAGAAATTTCAGCACTCAATCGAGTTGGAAACGCGCTCCAAAGTGGGGGGAATGGAAATGGGAGCGCGCATTGGGTTATTAGGGTCACGAGGGAGGTATAATCACTGAAAAATTCATTATAATGAATAAGATATTAAAAAATTAAAAAAAACAATTTAAAACAGTAAAATGGGGTTTCGGGTTGGCCCAATTCTTAAATAAAAACTCAAATCCCCCATGATTATGGATTTATAAAGGTCCCAGATTTAAATTTTGGTGTTAATAGGTCAGGGGAGGACAATTAGGAATTTGAATGTATAAAAAATGTTGAAAATTGAATGATTTATAAAAGAAACAATATTTATTTTAAATCTGGAATTGGGCTCACAGTTTGGCCCAATTCATTAAAACTCACTCATTCCTCCATAAAATCTTGGGAAACCCCCAAAATAAAGCATGAATGGAAAATAAATTAAAAATAACTTTAAAATAAGTTATCTATGTAACATTATTGATATTTCATGTGATTATTCGACTAGTAGAATATCCATGTGAATATGTAAATGGCATTATTTCATTTTATTTTTGCCATATTATGCTGATGTTCAAGTTTAAAAGGCTTTTATTTTAGTTATACATTTTCTTACATGTTTATGCTTATTTATAAAAGTTTATGCTATATTGTTATCCTTAATGAGCATCTGAGATCACCCCTTTCTATGTTTTATGTTTCCCAGGATATAAATAAGTATTTTATGATTGACCAGCATGGATAGTCTTAGGGGAAATTAGTGTTGACTATGGAGACTATGTTGTTGTAGTTTTTCACTTTATAATGTAATGTAAGACTTATGAATGTATCTAGTGTTTCCAAGGATACTAAACTAATCAGTATTTAGAGACTTGATCTTTTGTGATCATGCCAATATTATGTAATAATGCACCAACTCTGATTTACTAGGGTCGGGGCGTTACAATGTGTGTCAAATTTTCGAAATTCAAAAACACAGAAGTGTAAAATTTATGATTAAAGGTCATATAGTATTTCATTTAAGCATGATATGGAATTATGTTTCCTAATGAGATTTTATATGATTATGAAAATACTACAAGAAGGGTGAAATTTCATTTATAAAGGTTTGGGTCATTACATTCTTCACCCCTTTTGAAATTTCAACCTCAAAATTTCATTTTACATAAACAGGTGAGGGTACTTATCCTTAATTGTATCATATGGTTCCCAAGTTTCTTCTTCGAACTTATGGTTCCTCCATAACACTTTGACAAGGTGGGTTGTCTTGTTAGGTAAAATCCTATCTCTCCAGTCCGGAATCATTACTAGTCTCTCCTTATAAGAGAGATTATCTTCCAGTTGTACCACCTCTGAGTTTAGTATATGTGAGGGATCATGTATGTACATCCTCTTGAGTGATGCATGAAACACATCATGAACTTGATCCATATTTTTTGGATGCGCAAGATGATATGCCAGGACTCTAAAGTGGTGAAGGATATCAAAGGGGCTAATGTACCATGTGCTTAGCTTCCCTTGTTTTCCAAACTGCATGACTCTCTTCCAAGGTGATATTCGAATGAAGACTTTATCTCCAATGTTGAAGTACAAGTCCCTTAAATGATTGTCATCATAACTCTTTTTCCAAATCTGAGAAAATTTGATATGTTTATGGATGACTTGAACCTTCTGTGTCATCTCTTACACAATAGTAGGCCCATATATCTTTCTTAATCCAACTTCATCCTAATAGGTTGGAGTTCTACATCGCTTTACATACAAAGCTTCATATGGAGCCATCTGAATACTCGAGTGAAAACTATTGTTGTTTGAGAACTCAACCAATTGGATATTCTGATATCATCCACCTTTTAATTCTAATGATCATGCTCTTATCATATATTCAAGTATCAGAATATTCCTTTCATATTGGTCATCATTTTGAAGGTGATAGGCCATGCTCAAATTTAATTTAGTACTCAAAACATGTTCAAGACACCTCCAAAATTTATATGTGAACCTTGGATCATGTTCAGAGACAATTGAGAGTGGAACCCCATGCATTCTCACCACTTCCTTCACATATATCTTTTCAATTTGTTCAATCTAGAGATCTTCCAGAATAGCAATAATGTGGGATGTCATGGTTAGTCAGTCAACCATAACCCATATCGCATTATTTAGCTTGGATGTCTTCGAGAGACCAATGAAAAAATGTATAGTGACATTCCCCCATTTCCACAAGGGTATAGGAAATGGTTGGATCATCCCTCTGAACTTTTTTTACTCTACTTTAACTTGTTTACATATCAAGAACCTTAAGATATATTCATAAACCTCCTTCTACATGTTATCCCACCAGAAGTGTTATTAGAGATCAAGGTATATCATTGGGTTACCAGGATGGATAGTGAAAGGTGAGCTATGTGAATTGTCAAAAACCTCTTTCTTTATCCCAAGTGTTTAAGTCAAACAAATCCACATTCCAAAATGAATCACACCATCATCTTTGATATAGAACTCTGGAAACATCCATTCCTTTACTTCATTCACCCTATTTTGTAGCTCCAGATCATCCCTTTGTGCTTCCTAAATATTCTCTTAGATAGATGTTTCGATAATAATTTGGGAAATGTAAGATGTACTCACAACTGATATGATTTACAAATCCATCCTTTTCATATCCATGATGATAGGGTTTTTCAAAATCTGTAACATGGATAGAGTATCATGATCTTTTCTACTTAGATCATCAGCTACCTTGTTTGACATTTCAGGATGATAGTGAATAGAGAAATCGTAATCATTCATTATCTCTAACCATATCTATTGATGCATGTTGATATCATTTTGTGTGAATATATACTTTAGAATCTTGTGATCGGTGTATATGTCACACTCCTCACCATAGAGTTAGTGATGCCATATTTTTAAGGAAAAAATCACAGCTGCTAGCTGTAGATCATTTGTTGGGTAGTTCTTCTCATAGATCTTCAACTATCGTGAGGCATAGGCCTATCACAATATAATTTTTCATGAGCACACAACACAATCCTTTACTTTTAGCATCACAATATATCATAAAACTTTATCTACTCTTCAGTAATGTGAGTATAGGTGTAGTGATCATCCTTCTATTTAGCTCATTGAAGCTTCCCTCACATTCTTCCATCCAGACATTTGTTACCCCTTTACTTGTTATCTTAGTTATCAAGCTTTTCAATAATGAATTTTTTTTACAAAACATCGGTAGTACCTAGATAATCCATGAAAACTATGAATTTCTATTACACTAGAGGGTCTGGGCCATTCCCCAATTGCCTTGGTTTTTTAAGGGTCTACAAAAATTCCCTCACCTTTGATCACATGTCCCAAAACTATGACTTGCTTCATCCAAAATTCACTCTTTCTAAACATGGCATACAACTTCACCTTTCTCAATGTCACTAACACAAGTCTTGTATGTTCTTCATGTTCCTCATTTCTCTTAGAGTGTATAAGAATATCATTGATAAAAAATACCACAAATATTTCGAGGTAATGTCTAAAGACTCTATTCATAAAATCAATGAAGATTTTAGGGTCATTAGTAAGTCTAAAGGGAATCACTAGAAAATCATAGTGCCCATACCTTTTACAAAAGAAATTATTCTAAATATCTTCCTTCTTCACCATTAGTTGATGATATCCAGAATGAAGATCCATATTTGAGAAGTACTGATCTCCTCTTATCTGATTGAACAAGTAATCAATCCTTGGGAGATGTTAATTTTTCTTTATGTTGATCTTTTGGAGTTCCTTATAATCGATAAACAGTTGCATTGATCCGTCCTTCTTCTTCACAAAGGGCACTGGTGCACCCCAAGGTAATTTTGATAGGTGTATGAACCCATTCTTCAAATGTTCTTACTGCTTCTTCTTTAACTCCTCCAGTTTGATAAGATCCATCTTATAGGGACACTTTCAGATAGGAGTAGCTTTGAGTATGAGTTATATAGAGAAATATTCCTCATGATCTACAGAATGTCTAGGTAACTCTTCAGCAAATAAAACACCACATTCCCTCATGATGGTCATTTCATCTTGGTTGACACTTTCATTTTACTCAACCATTTGAGTGAGGTATGCCTCTTTACATAGAATTAAGACCCACACAATTGAAGTAATTTTCAAAGGAGATTCATGATCTTCCTTTCCATTTTATAGGATCATGGGATGGTTCAGAATATGAAATGATATTTCCTTTTCCCAACAGTTGATATGTGCTCTATATAATTAGATCCAATTTATTCTCATTATATCATTGAATTCCACCAAGGGAAGTAGCCTGATATTCACTGGAATAATCTTCCCACATACGCCAACAAGAGAATATTACAACACTTGGGTTGCAATGATTTTACCACTGGGTGTTTTTATGGATATATCTACTTCAAGGTTTCAGGGATTCGATTCCATAGTTCTAGAAAACTTGAAAGATATAAAGGGATACATAGAACTAGAATCAAATAAGACTTTTTCCATTATTGAGTGAATAGGAATTGAACCTTGTACAACTTCATTTTCATTCTCAACATCCATAGTAGTGATGGAATAATCCTTCCCATGTTCATTTTCCTTTGGTGGTTGCTGACGATGATTACCATTGAGGGATCGAGGTTTAGTTCACTAGCTTGTGTACTATCTTTGGTCCCTAAATTTGTAGCATTAGACCATGGGTGGTGATTTATTTTCTTCCACAAAATTATCCTTCCTTATCATATCTTTTAAAAATTGAATATATTTGTGTCTTTCTCTACCACAATTGAAACATTTACCCATCCCTTTGAGGCAATTTCCATGATGCTTCTTCGCAAATTTTTGTCATGTGGGAAGTTGAGTTTTCTTCCCTCCTTTATCATTAGAACATCTGGCATTAAACTCCACATTTAATTTCTTATCACCATATCTATGGGACAATTCTCCAAACTCTATCTCTAATTTCAGAGTATATTTAATAAATTCTTCATAACTCTCAAAGCCTTGTATTTCAATTGAGTTTTGAAGGTGTGTTTTTAACCCAGTAAAAAATATATCAAGGTTTCTATAATTGTTGATAACAAAACCTAAAGTGTACCTTGAAAGCCTTGTGAAATTCGCTTCATAGGCCATGATAGATTACCTTTCCTTTTCTTGAGCTCTATGAATTCTATCTCCATCTTTGTACGAATATTTATTTGGAAATACTTGTTAAGAAACATGATCTTAAATACTTCACATTCCATCTATTCAATTTTTCCATCCGTCTTTGTGTTCTTAATAAAATCCCACCATTGATCGGCCTCTCCATCTAGATGATAAACGACTAGAATCGCCTTCTCCATCTCAGAATAGTGAAGTATAGAAATGATATTCTCTATGGATTTGACCTATTGTTTCACAACTAAGGGATCAGAAGATCCCCTAAATGTTGGTGGTCATTACAGTATAAAACACTAGATATCCAGTTGATCCCTCTTAAGTGAAGAAGAATGTTCTAAATTATTCTGTTTATTGTTCGTAACCTAAGACATATGGATAAGCATCTCCATGATGTTTTTAACTCCACCTCCCAAATCATTGGGGATGTCATTCGGGAAACCATTGCATTGGCCATCGCATGGGTTCGTGGCCTAGATTCTCCATGTTGTCACCATTATCTAAAATATAAAATGTTAGAACAAAATATAAGTCAACTAGTCATGAATAAGTAACTAATTAATTTTTGAAATTTAAACTAAACACATATCATATGGGATCTCTATGTTTAGAAAATATTCTTGTGTACATATTTATACTTAGTCTCATACTAGAGGTTTTCTCAAGGATTCACTAATCGTAATTCCAAAATTAACTAAAAATTTCCTCTGATACCAACTATAGTGACCCTACTTTTCATACATTAAATTTAAATCATTTTAATAATAGAAAACATTAAAGAATTACACAACTAGGATCTAAAGGTTTAATGTCTTAGGTAAACAAGGACCATACATAACATTTACAACATAAAGAATAAACATTTATATAATTCCTTATTTTCTAGATTCTTATCAGCCCTTGTTTACTCTTTAGTACATGTAGTCACCTAAGGATATACATCAAAAAGTGGTGATTTAAAATTCAATTAAGAGGAAATATAAGAACATGAAACAATGTAACATGGGGTGAGTATAATCATAACATCATTTATATAATAGCATGGAATGTGGAAATGCATAAAAATGAAACATCATATCTTAGTGGTAAACTACCAAACATAATTGTGAACAAATCTAGCATCATGTTCAGGAATATTTCACTTTAACACATAAGATTCATCACATTACCCAATGCATTAGAGCACTATATGATTCTAGGCGCACCTGTCAAATCATAGTATTTACATTATCATGCATTCTACATAGAATATATATTAATCATGAAAATAAATAACCCATGTAAAGGAATGGGTTTCATCTCCTAAGAACGCATTATTAAACTTTGGGTTCCCAAATAAAAAAATGGAATATCATACTTGATACAAGAATCATCAACCTTGAGTGATAAGTAAAAGGTGTGTTTTTTTAAAGAAGATCACTTTTGGAAAACATTAATTTTGACATAAACTCTAGTGGAAATAATTTTTAGCCCAGAAAAATGTATGGAGATGATGAATAAATTATTTTTAAGTAAAGACCATAATGAATATGGAGTGAAAGAGGAAAACCCCTGAAAAAAGAAAGTTGGGTTCTAGAATTACCCTTACATTGTATCTGAATGCATTATTTAATTTAAAGTCCTATATAATGACATAAGATTCATTAATTAACAATTAAATATAATTTAATACATTAATTTTATTCATTGTTGTTTTATTAATTTATTTTATGGACCTTTGGATGAGTTATAGAGCTTAAATTCATTGTTTAAGACTGCTAATTTTCATAGCTTTTATGAATAGTTCACTTGTATTAATTAATGTATGTTCATTTGAAATGTGTTTAAACATCCATAATTTTTAATATATATTATTATTGGAATTACATAAATATAAATGATCTTATAATTAATTTTTTTATATACCATGAGTATGAATCATTAGATAATATTTTAATGATAAACGCTTTCATTAATTTGGTAATTTTTCTCACAATGAACTTATCTTGAGTTATTATTTTATATCATGAGTGTATAAGGATTATAGAACATCAGATAAGATAAAATAAATATATTATGATCTTTTTCAACCATTAAAATGGTATCATGGCCAGTCTCTAAGATGGTAATTCAAATTGAAAACACATCTACCATGAATTAAATAAATTAACACATATTGGATGGTGTTTTAATTAAAAATATAAAAGGAGAGGAAAGGTAAGATTATTATTAAATATCCCATTATCGCAATATAATTATATTACATTTATTTTACAGTAGTTATCATACCATTTGGGTGAATTTAGGTGATGAAACAAAAATAAAATTAAAGGAACTTGAAAGAAAATAAAAGAATCGGAAAGAGGAAATTAACTCTTGAGTGTATCTCTTTTGAGAGCCTCTTTAGGGAAGATGATTTGGAATTTTTAGGAGAAAAATGTCTTATTTACATGGGGAAGGTTCTTGGGGGATATTTGGGTACAATTATTTAAGTATTGAATCTTGAGAGGTGTGAAGAAATAAGGGAGTGAGGGGTGGTATTTATAGTGGAGGGGATGAGGGTTTTCATAATATTATATTCATTAATTTATTATTTTTATACAATAAAAGAAATAGTTTTTATTATTATTGTGACTAAAAATAGTATTAAGTTCATTTTAGTTTGAACCAATGGCCATTTACATCATCCAGAACTCATGAATGATGCAGAAATTCATTTCTTTTTCATATTTTGTAAACTATCTAATTTCACTACTCATCAAAAATTCACCAGAACCATTTTTTAAGAAGTAGAATACATAAATGAACTCCATTTTTCAATAATAATTATCTAAATATGAACAATTTAATTTTTAATTATAATCATAATTTACATGAAAAATACATATTTTAAAATTAAAACTGATTTTATAATGCTTTTAAAAATTGCATAAGGTCTTATAAAATTATATTAAGACCAAAAGACATAAAAAATTTAATTTATGAAAAAATTTTAAGATAATAAATTTTATTTTAAATTAATTAATTAACTATAATTTATTTTTTATGACATATAAAAATACAAATACTTTTACTATGACCATATTGTCATTTATAAGATTCCTAAATTTTATTTATACATTCATGGGTGAGGTTACTATTATTTTGGATGAGTTACTTTTCATAAGGGTTATATTAATATTCATAAGGGTGGGTTACCATTCATAAGGGTAAGTTACTATTCATAAGGGTATTTTATTATTCACCAAAAATTAATTTTGTTCTATCGAACTCCAAACAACTTACTAAGCAAACCATGTATGTCATATTTTCGAAATTGGAAACACAGAAGTGGAAAATTTATGTTTAAAGGTCACAAAGTAGTTCACTTAAAAATGATGTGGAATTGTGTCTCCTGATGTGATTTTATATGATTATGACATTACTAAAAGAAGGTATAAATTACATTGATAAAAGTTTTGGTCGTTACAATACATACTTACACGCTATGTATTTTACAGTTTACATGTCGTGTGAGGCAATGGAACATGGTAAGACTAGGGGTTGGATATACACATCGTGTACTCACTAGTACACACTATATACACTCTTTGAGAGTGTATAGTTCCCTTCATTTCATTAGTTTGGACCTGTATGGATTGAGTGTGTTCCCTTGGTCTATCCCCTCAAGGGTGCATTGGGGAATTACATCTATAACCCTGGATTGTGATCCCCTCTTGAGGATGAGTCTTAGATAGAGTTTTTAGTGTCTATCTATGATACCAAATTTTGATCCTATATCATTCCTTCTTATACTTGAGTTTGGGTACATGGAATCAGTGTGACCTCATTAAGTGGGGTGTTGACCCCCCTTGTAGTTGGTCATTTTATTAGGGTTCATAGTATCATTGGCATATGATACCCTACATTATGGGTTGATCAAAATGGCTATGTGGTGTTATCTAGTGGTTTAGGGTGTGATCCTCTATCTATGTATAGAGGTATTCAGAGACCAATGAAATTTCATTAGAAGGTCCCAATGATCACAACCTCTTGGATGAGTGTCTCTAATGATATAATGGCTTGTGGAGTGGGATATCCCTGAAGGATCATTCCCTAGAATCTTTGAGGGGAATAATGTGTCTAGCACTTTGGTTGATATCACTGGGAGGTGTGATTTCATTCCTCGATATTACTAGGATTTCCATTTATTTCTATATCCTTGATATGATCTTAATATTCTCGATTCTATTTTTTTAGCTTTTTTAGGGTGTCTTAATGGGTGTTGTTATACTCACCCATGTGTGGACTCTGCAGACTTTGTCATGTATTATGCGGACGATGGCCCATTTAACAGTTTACTATGAGTAAAAGGAGTATGTGGGTAACATATTAATCTATAGAGATTTGTGTATTTTCTTATTAGTTAAATTCGATAGTATTACCCACCTTATGACCAGTTTGGGACTCTATAGTTTTTATTTGAGATATTATTTGGCCCCTTTATCACTTTTAGAACTTTATTATCATACTCTAATTGTGGGATTTTTGATATAGGCATGAATTGAATTTATTTATTTTAAATTTAATGATTTTATGTGTTTGTAGATATTTAAATGTGTATAGGTACATTAGTATAATGTCTCCCATGTGTGTGATATGCCTACTCAGTGCAGGTCACCATCCCATGTCCTATTAGAGGAGGGCTTGGGGTAGTCGCAGTTCACGACCCTTCAGGCTAGGTCATGATAAGGTAAATGAAGTGAAAATTTGTATTCTAATATAATAACTAGAAGAAAATATAATTCATGAGTTTCCTGGTATATATAACATAATATTTCATCATCATAACTATAAACAAAAACAATTTCAATGAATAATAAGAATGTAACATCAAAAAATTACCAACTTGGTATCTTTTAAATTATAGGAACCATTAAAGAATAACATAAAAAGAAAATGATAATATCATTAAAATAATTATATTCATGGTATAGTATTTTTAATGGTCATTATATACACCTCATAGAAGAATATAGGTGAAAAACATAACTTATGTCCCAAAGAAGGCAAATTGAGACAAAAATATTTTACCGCTTTGGTAACTTTTGAACCATAACCCCCATGAAATAGATATAATAAAATAGATATTTAAATACCCATTATTTTTTCATAATTAACATAAAAAAATTCATGGAAAATATATACACCACATAAAAGAAACATATGGTGAATATGTCATGGGTCACATAGAAATAATAGTGAGACGTATATATATTACCACATGTCCTGAATTCCTTCATACACAATCAAACCTCGTGTGTAATAAATATATTTTTATTACAAATCTTTTATAGAACCATACATACATATATCTTACCATATATGATTTATTTATGATAGTTTATTACCTATTTATTAATAATTCCTTGTTTAAATCACATTTGGGTAATAATCGCTTTCTTTTCTCGTGTATGCTTTGATTTTTTCAGTCCTCTTACATTGATCATTTTTATGTAATCTTAATAATTTTAAAAACTATATAAATATAATATTTACTAAATTTTTATTTGAATATATTAAATGATAATGGTAGGATATACAAAATCAAATACATCGTTCACAGATATGGTAGGTCGTATGTATGCATGAATGTTGTTTCAATTTTCTCGATGGACTAAAAGAGATAAATATAAATAATATATCAAATTTATAGAATAATTATTTCATATATATCATATATTTTTATATAATAATTTACTTATTAACTTCCATTTGAAATGTACATGAAGAACAAATCACATCTCTTCATAAGGCAGTAGTTCGTTGTACTCACAAATGACATTATTGTATCCTCAAAGTAATGGAAATTAACAATGTATATGTGATATAATTATTATATAAGTATAATTATATTAATAAAATCACATTTTTATATTGAATATATCCTTATTAACATATAATGAGAATGGAAATGGAAAAACACATCAAATCGGTTCACGAGGTTGTGGTCCTCTATACACATGAGTGGCGTTAATGTTTTCCAATGGGTTAAAAGGTAAGAAGGAATGTGTGATATTTTAATTCCATTATTATAATAATATATTAAATATATTATATAAATATTATACAAATCATTATATCTAACCATGAAAAGATGTGATGGAAAATGAATAATGTCGGTTCACGATGTGGTATTCCGCTGTACACATGATCAACTATTTAATTTCCCATATCAAGGAGGAGGAGATGGTTATAGGTAATTACCTTAAAATAAAAACATATTATTATATATAAGATGATGAAACTATTATATAATTTTTTTAATAATAATTTAATGATTTTGGTTAATAAATAAAATAAAACATCTGGCTAGGGACATTACCTGTTCTTCGGAAAACTACTTTTGGTTTGAACCAAAATACTTCCTAGGTTGTATTCATGAAAAAAATAATCCTCATATTATTAAAGTATATAATTAAGGAAGTTATTTGGGTAGGTATTTTTTTGACCAAATGGTTTTTGATGTGAAAATAGAATAGGATAGTGGATGGACTTTTATAAGTGAGATGAGTGACACCCGTGTAAATTTTAAGAAGAAAAATGTGTACCCACGTTTTTCAAATGCCAATGAAATAAAAAACAGATAATTAGTTATTTTTAGAGTTTATATAGTCAATATATGGATATAAAATGGGTTTTTATAGGTTTATATGCTATTTTACAACTTATCATTTTAGTTTAACCTCCCTGATAAACCCATTTTCACCATACCCATGGTAATTAATTTAAAAATAATAATATTAATTATGGTAAAAAGTTATTTTGACCTTATAAAATAATAAAAACTATTCTCATTACAAATATGGAATCCATTTTTCCAAATTCCATTAAAATAATTTTAATGTTATAATTTAAAATTAATCCCACAAATGCGATAAAAAATGGGTTTCAAAGAGAAAATGTCCAAAATTAGTTTATATATAAAACATAAAAATTAAATTTATTAAAATGAAATAAATTATATTAATAGATATATAATTGAACTAATTTTAGTTTTAAACCCATAGTAATGTAATTTTTATGTTTTTTAATTCTTTAAAAGAAACGATAATTCTTAATTAAAACCAGTATTTTTCACTATTCAATGAGGAATTTATCATTTTAGAAAATTAAAAAAAAATCACTCCAGGGTAATGTTGAAATTATTATTTAAAAAGTAACATTTTTTTAAAAATAAGTTTTCTAAATTGAGAAAACATATATTTTAAAATAAGTGAAAAAGATGACAAAACGTTTTTAAAAAAATCATTTTTTAAGAGTAAAATTCGATTTATTCTTATCTCTAGTATATAAAACAAATGCGATGAATGTTAAACATTTTATTTAATATAATATATTTATTTTATTAAAATCATTCCCAAAATTTTATTTTTTAATATATTTAGGTCAAATGTGTTTGTGTATAGAAAATAGTTTTTAAGGAGAATATTTTTTTTATTTTCAAATGGTTATTATTTTTCATTTATATTAAATCGGTTACAAAAGAAATAATTATATATACATGGATAAATGATATATTTTCATAATTTGGTTAATTTTATTCAAACTCATTATTCCAATGTCTAGGTTATAACTATCATATTAAATAATAATATTTTAATAATATGACATGTTTCATCTAATCTTGGTGTTGCATGTAATGTAATCTAATCTCATTATTTCATGTAACACAAGATAAAATTCCTATTGTGTGTATCTCAAGCTAAAATCAGTGTCACGTGTAATGAAAAATATTAAAATTGTTAAATTTATTGGAAAAAAATATTTCAAAAAATCTCATGGTGTTACATTCCACCCCTTTTAAAATGATTGTTTCCCCAAAAAATCATCACCTTATTTGGAATAAATAAGGATAATTCAGCCTCATTACATCCTCTGTTTCACATTTAGCTTCCTCATGCTAGTTATTTTTATAATAAATACTAACCAAGAAGGTGCCCTTGTTCCATAAGACTTTCTATTTCTGATCGGTAATCTCCACTAGTTATTCCTTATTAGAAAGATCATGATCTAGAAGTATAACCCTGAAATTTAGTACATGTGAATGATTAGGTATGTAATTCCTTAGGAAAGATACATGGAATAATCATGATGTTGATAAAGGCTCAGTGGAAGTACCAATTGTTAGGTAGCCATTTGATACTATCATGTATAAAAAGTGATCAATATTCCTAAGGCTTAGATTTTATTTATTTAATAGGAACAATTTCATCATTTGGTTGATCATTGGTCAATTTACACATATTCTATTACTCTAAATAATGTGTCTGAATTTTTTTTATTCCTAAAGAACTAAAGGATCACAATATCCATAATATAATAATGATTTATTCCATCTATCTCTAGTTATCATCAAACCGAAATGGTTAGTAGAGGTTATCCAATATGAACAAATCTTTATATAGTGAAATAATACTATAATATCAAAAAACTCATCCAAAGTTAAACATAAACAATTCAAAAAATTCTTAACCTAATGAACCTTCTAAAATTTAAAATTTATAACAAATGTTGCTATATTTACCAAAATCAACTTAACATTAATCTTCGAAATTTAATTTAGTATATCTTAATGGTCATATACCAAATATGTGAATACCTTGGTCCTATATTCTTCTAAAGCATGGTAATAACCATAATTACTATAAAACATCAGTGGAAAAAAAATACATGCTTCTTAATTCAATAAATAAAACCATGGATTTTTGAATATATTCGTTAAATACAAAAATATTGTAAACTCCATAAATTCTAACATATATCACTTTTCTAATGAGTCATTAATCATTTCAAGGCGAATAAATACTATATGATTTACTTTGTACATATCAATCATCATTTTATCCAAACTGGACAAAATTTTCTCAACATAAAAAATATATTAATGTTTATATTCCCTTAATCATTTTTCCCATAAAATGACACCTTGAAAATATTTCACTTTTATAGTTCATTAGTTCCTTTCAAAACATTCTATAAAATCCTTAATGAAAATTTTATACATAATAATCCTTATATATTTCTTGATTCATATAAGATAATTATTAAATTAATGTATAAAAAAACATTAATCATTTCACTTTATTATAAAACCATTAACTATGAATCATCATCCTATTACTTAAAAAATATTTCCTATAATATGAAATATTAATCAATAATTAACATTATTCAACCAAAATTTAGTAATTCTTTTCATGCTTAACAAAAAAAAATACTGTTAAAACAGCTCGTAATTTTTATATGTCATTCCTGGTCTCTTCATCATAAATAGTATTTCTATTACTCATACAACCTTTTTTATTATCTTCATAAGATTTAAACCTAGGAAATCAATTTTTATAATGCCCATACTATACAAATTTATAACATTTAACCATTTATGATGACTTGGGTAATCAATTATTCTCATCTATTGCGTTAACAAGACTTTTCATTTTTCCTTGAAAAATTATAACTTTGTTTTCTTCTTCTCCACACATAAAACAAATTCTAATTCCTTTGATACATTCCATTACGTTATTCTTTCCATATTCTTAAAATATAGGAAACGAAATCTTCTTTCCTATGTGGTCTTAAACATCCCAATTCTCATCAAAATTTATCCATCTCTTATTAGTGAGTATGATAGTTGGTTAAGGTGTAAGTTATTAATCATATATCTTAATAACTAATTAGCCATAATCATAATATTCTTCACTCCATTCATCATCTCATTTGGTTTCTTATAAACACATTTTTCTTTCACTTTGAACATTAATCTAGTTCCTTCTGGTTCCTTCCATTGACTAAAACCAAAATCATTGGGTGAGTAGCAATAATCATAGAAGGAAACCACATAATCATGAGAATCACATATAAGATATCTAATTCAGGAAATATTATGATCAATATATGACAACATAGGTTTAACCTAGGTCATCTATGATCATCATATATTAAAATATATCATAATTGTTTGTTAAGATAATATTGATTGACCAAAGCATATCCCTGAGGAGTGTAAAATTAGGTTTGTAGCAAGACCCATTTTCATATGCTAATTGATGATGGAATCCATCTCAATATTCCCTTTTCAAATTTTTTATCCCTAGGTACCTATATTTCATATCCAAAACCACTTTTAGTATCCAGAAAGGGGTGTATTGATAAAAACTACATAATCTCTTTCTTACCAAAAAAAAAATAGGATGTTATCCTATACATAAACTTATCTCAAGGGTTTCCACTAATGTTTTTCTATTACTAATATCTAAATATTGACTAAACCTTTCTTCTGATACAAATTATAAGGAACCATAATTTTCATACATAAATATCACATCTTTTTAGAAGAATATTCAATTCATTTCACAGACACGTGTCTGAGGTCCATAATAGTTAAGTGTGTTTGGAGAATAGAAACATAATATCCTTATTTTAGGAAAGATATTTAACATCTACCAAAAATATCTTATCATATAGAACTACTCTTAAGAATACCCTACATAAACCTTTCTTCATAACCTGGTAAAGTAAACATAAGAAAGGTTGATCTCAGATGCTCAATATGGGTAAATAGAGGATATGTCAACATATCAAGAGAATAAGGGTATGAGAACATGAGAATAAAATTTAAAAACAAAACAATTCATATCATAGAACATAAAAATGAATCATGGAATAAATATTTGAAGTTAATAATACATAAATCATAAGTAAAAATCATAAAAATATCCCTAAGAACAAGAACATTTCATAAGACATAAATTGGTTTCATAAATATAAGATTATAACTTTGTGAATATGTATAAATAGAAAAACGTTCACTCATTAAGTTAAGGAAATGAATTCATGACCTCTCATAAACTTATATACATGGAACTAAGTCCACACATAAGCTTATAGACAAGAAATCTAGATTGATGTGTAACAATATGAACATTTAATCAGGTTCACACATAACATTATGAACATGTAATCAGGTTTATGCATAACATTGTAAGCTAATAATTAGGTTCAGGCATAACAATGTGAACATTTAATCCGGTTTCCATATAACATATTTACTTATTTACTATACATATTTACCCAATTAATTGGAGGGAGATATAGGTCAACCCCATCACATAATCCACATGTTTTTATTCTACAAGATCATAAAATATTCATTATATCTTAACCTGTGAAAAGAGGATGGTTTCAAAAACATTTCATTATAGTATAACCTGTGAAAATAAATAGGTTTCATAAATATCTTTTCATAATAATAATAATACATACAATAAAATAATCTAGATGCTGTCATTGGATTATATCCCGATTAAATCATAAATAACATCAAAATATTCAATCTAAGTTGGAAAATGATTTTGAAAAAAATCACTTAGAATATTTATTGAGAAAATAAACATTCATCTTTGAAAAAAAACATTTTAAGAAACAAAAAAAATAAAATTATTTTCTTTGAAAATTACATTGGAAACTTATCTAGGAAACATAAAATTAAATAATGGTTTGTAAATTAGGAAATTTTGTGCAATTTGTTCACATTAAAATAAATATTATTTTAACATTTTTGGTAAAATCTAAATGGGAATTTTTTAAAAAATGGCATGAAGATCATTTTCAAAAAAAATATTAATAGTAAAATATTGGTAACAATTTATTTAATAAATAATTTATATTCTTTTAAAAGCATTTTTAAAAACAAATTTATAAAAACATATTTGGGAAGAAAAATGATTTTTGATAAAAGATAGAAATAAAGTTGATTTTAATCTAAAATATTATTTTGAACTCGTGAGTACATAAAAAGAGTAAAATGAACAGAAAACATGTATTATCATTACATAAGTATATTAAAATGCAATTCATGTGTTTCTTGAGATATGGATCACAATATTTCATCAATGGAAGCATAAACATAAAAAATCTCAATAAACAATGATATTGTAACACGAAACCTTTACCACATTGGTATCTTTTGAATTATAGGCCCCATTAAAGAATAACCTAAAATTAAACATTTAATCTCAATAAAATAATTATATTCATGATATATAATATCAAATGGTCAGTATATACACCTCATATAATAATATAGGTTCATAATATAACTTATGTCCCAAAAAAAATTAAGACCAAAATATAGTAAATATTTGGAATCTTTTTTACCATAAAACCAATAAAATAGAGATCCAAAAATTTATATTTAAATACCCATAATTCTTGGTATAATCATCACAAAATACATTCATTTATATTATATAGACCATAAAAAGGAAATATGTAGTGAATATTGCATGTGTCTTATAAAAATAAAAGTGAGGCAAAAACCCCTTACCATAAGTCTTGAATTCTTCTGTACACATTAAAAAATCCTGTATAATAAATAATTTTTTATTATAAAACTATTGCATAACCATAAATATATTTATCATAATATATATTATTTTCTTATGTCTTTTTTATCCATTTATTAACAATTCCTTGTTAAAATTACATTTCGGGTAATAACCGCTTTGTTTCTTATGTATGTTTTGATTTTTTATTTTCAGTCCTCTAATATTGATCAGGACTACATAATATACATAGTTTTATACATAATAAAAATATCATATAGATTCATTGTATATGTATTTATAATATTCCATAAAATTTAGAGATAGAAAATGTAATAAAACATTCACGGAGATAGTAGGTCGTATGTATGCATGAACATTGTTTCTATTTTCTTAATTGGCTAAAATATGTAAAGGTAAATAATATAATAATGTTATAGAATCATTTTTATGTCTTATATATGACACATTTTTATTTAATCCAATCTTTATTACCTTCCATGCAAAGAATACATGAAGAACAAATGACATCGCTTCGCAAGATGGTAGTCTTCCGTACACACGAATGATGTTATTATATCCCCCATTGAATGGAAAGTAAGAAGTTATATGTGATATCATAACTAAATAATTCTAGTTATTCTAAAATATCATATTAACTCATTCAATCTATCCTTATTATAATCCATGTAAAATGGGAATGGAAAAACACATCACATTAGTTCGTAAGGCGGTAGTCTGCCGTACACACGAGTGACATTATTATTTTCCAAAGGGTTGGAAGATAAGAGTTTAGGTGTGATATTATAGATATAGAAGTATAATAATATCATAAATATCATATATAACATTATATAATTCATTATATCCAAACTTTTGAAAAATTATAGAAAACAAATTAGGTTGGTTCACGAGGTAGTAGTCTGTCGTAGAAACTATCAACAATTTTGTTTCCCATTTTTTGGAGAAGGAGATGGTTGTAGGTCATTAATTAAAAATAAAAACATATAATTATTTTTCATATAATTATTTATTTATATAATAATTTTTAAATAATAATTTATGGATATAGAGGAAGAAATAAAATAAAATTCTTGGTAATGAACATTACCACTTCTTCAACAAGCTTCATTTGGTTTGCACAAAAATTATTTCTAGGTTGGATTTATGACCAATCTAAGGAACCTAGGATGAGAGGATGGAAGTAATAAAATTATTTTTGGTAATAATTTTCCAAATAAAATTAAGTGTTAAGAGAATATGAGAGGAGAGCCCATTAATAAGTGAGGGGAGTGACACACTTGAAATTCTCAAAAAAAAGGTGTACCCACATTTTTCACAAGCCAAAAGGATTCAAAAGGATCCATTATCAAACCTTAATGGTGATATGGTTAAAATATATTCATTAAATAGGTTTTGGACACATTTATATTCCATTTTATACCTTATCTTTTCAGTTTAACCTCTGGTAAACATGTTTTCACCTTCACTGTGTTAATTAAGATTTACTATTTTTACCAATTCATTATGGCCTAACATTAAGTTTACTTTTAAATAATTTAAATTATTCTGATTCCAATGAGAAAAGTTTCCAAAATTTAAAAATATTATATATAAAAATTTAAAATGAAATTTATTCCAATAAAATAAATTCGATTAATAGATATATAATTGAATTAATTTTAATTTTAAACCCATATTATAATAATTTTTACATTTAAAAATTATTTGAAATAAATGAAAATTCTTAATAAAAACTAATATTTTTCTCAATTCATTGAATATTTTATCTTTACAAAAAATCCCCAAAAATTTACTCCATGATAATTTTCAAAATTATTATTCAAAAACCTATATTTAATTTTTCAAATAATATTCCTAAATTTATAAAAAAAATTAAATAAGTTCATAAAAGGTGACAAAACTGCATTATAAAAATAATGTTTTAAATGTAAAATCGGATGTATTATTATCTTGTCGTGAATAGTCCCAATGGGTCCCATGCCACAGCTCTTAAATCCAACCTCTAATAGACTAGGGGTAGGATACTAGTGCAGAGTAGGCATATTACTAAGATGGGTGGCCTTAGACTAAGTACCTGTACACACACACCCAAATCTATAAGTCTATACATTACTGAAATGTAAAAACAACTAAGAAAACATGCATGCATCTATCTAAATCCCACAACCAGAGTTCGAAAGTTGAAATATAAAGTAAATAGTTCCAAATATAATACCACAAAAAAGACTCAAAAAACAATTCCACCTGGAAAGTAATATGGGGACTGTTGTCAAGGTACTACAGGAACACACCTCAGTCTGTTTGGTCCCACAAAGCATTGCCCAGTCCGAGTCCCTATGGGACTCTAAAAATGTTGATTGTCTGCACAATAAATGAAATGTGAAAGAAAATCCCTTGTAGGTGTGAGTATAATAATACCCAGTAGGACACCCCTAAAACAAAAATCATATAAAAAATAATAATAGACCACTCTACACAAGTATATATCTTCAGTACATATAACAAGAATATCCAAATATTCTCAATAAATACACATGGTCTAAATCTAAATTCATAACCATAATTCCATCCTAGGATTCCATCTTGAATGTTCCACATAGCACTAGTTAAGGATAACACACTCCATGAATCTAATAACATTGATGTCTTCTATTTGAGATTTCATTCTCATTGGGTATTGTCATAGGAAGTATATGTTAGAAGTATGAAGAGATATGATACATAGATGAGAATCACTCCCATGTAAATGGGGTATACCAACAACTCAATCTATATTAACCCACTAAGTATAGGATCAGTGCCCTTATAGTGTGGGTCATGATAATACTAAGAACTCTACCTAGGGAATGAAGATGATAGAGGATCTCAATTTGGGCCTCATAGAAGGATTCCAACAACTCTATCTATAAAGTCCTATTAAGGGGATTGTTATCCTTTGTGTAGAAAGTAATTCCATACTAAACCTTAGGTAGAGGATATGAGGAATTCAACACAACAAAACTTTTTCAAGATTTAGAGGAAAATGTCTCCAAGACTACTTTGAATGAGTACATGGTGTGTACTAAGAGTACAAGGTGTGTCCCTTTGGAACCATGTCCTGAACATGATCATGACCATGCATAAGTACATGGAATGCTACTTTCTATGTACTTCTACTCATGTACTAGTACACGGATTAGCTCGTGTACATCATGTTTCGTCATGTTCATGTAGGGTTAAACGATGTGCCTATTTCCATGTACCTCAATCCATGTCTACATACCATGCGAGGTACACACCAATCTGTGGGGTAGGGGTAACATGCTCTATGAAACGGTCTCATGCCGTGTGATCCTTAACATCCTCTCAAAACCTATTCACTACTAAGGGGGGTCTCACATGGAATGTAACACCAAATTACATGTCGTATTGATTTATTTCTCCAACAAATCATTGTTCTTACTTCCGCGTATTCTCACACCACCACCACATTGGATTTCAGACTCAATCTCACCAAAAATCACGGATCAACTCTAACTGGACCTTTCTGCCACCACTCGCTGAATTATTGTCACTCAATTCACATGGAAATCGATTTCCATTCATTTTCCATCATCATATTGCATTCTATCCAAAACTGGAGGTCTCCAAACTAGTCTGATTCATTCACTTCTGCCACCATCACACAATCATCATGTAGTACCGAGTCCATATTTATAATATTGGATGGTTGCGCTAAGAAACAGGTGTACAACAATCAATTCCTTCATATTTAAGTTGAACTATGGGCCAAGTGATCACTTGTGATGAATTAATAAATGATAGATAAATTCAAAAACCACATCCATGAGAAACCAACCTTGGCCAATGTTTGTGGTGGCCTTGATTTTCTACCATTAGAATGAAGAACAAAGAGAAAACATATAATAACAAAAAAATTCTCCCAATTCCGCAATAAAACTAACCCATCACAAAATACTCATGACCCATAGATAAATCTATCAGTTGATTATTTCACATTCATCATAGAAATAAAAAATAAGGAAAATGATCCAAATAAAAAAGTGTCCCACATTGATTTGTATCGATCAATGATAAATAACGGATCTGTGCTATGATAGTTGGAAAGATCCTCCAATTTCATCTCGCATAGTTCATCGATCATTGACTCATTCATCATCTGCTAATGAAATTACTCCAATTCTCTCCAATGGAAGTCCATGATTTTAAGGGTTATGTGACTAACCCTATAAATATTCCATAAGATTTTTTATAATGAAATTATTAGGTCAGGTAAATAATTAAACAAATTAATTTATTTTAAAACATTCTCACACACCATGACTTAATCTGAACTCCAAACACATCCTAGTATTATATTTCACCTAGGGTAAAAATCAAGTTCAAAACTCAATGGATCCCTTATATCTTCTATCTGGACCCCCATTTAGTAGGTATTACACTTTGTTTTGGAAAATAATGTATTTGTTCTATATAATATTTTTCATATATTTCATACATTTATAATGGGAAAAATGTGGATTAGAATCACACATCGTCATAGAACATAGTATCAAAAATAATACATAAAATATAACAAAAATAATACATATAAAATATGAGTTTCTACATTCTCCCCACCTTGTAGATTTACATATAGAAAAGCCAAAATGAGTGGCTACACTATGAGAAGTGGGTACTGAGCACGAATCTGGGCCTCCTTCTCCCACGTTCTCTCTTAAATATTATTCTACTTCAATAAAACATATAAAAAAGGAATAACTAACCCAAAAAGGATCACATCATGTCAATACTCAATCTTTTCTAGGTACTAAGAAAAGGTAGCATCGTCCTTGATGTCGATATCACCCTAGTCAATAATGTGTCATGGGTAATGAAAATACCTCCTCAACTATGACACATGGAAGACATCGTGTACTTGGTCTAACACTATTGTTATAGATAAGAAGTACACCACCTTTCTAACTATAAATTATATCTGGAAAGGTTTAATGAACCTCATAGATATCCTGTCTCCCTAACCAAATCTCTATAATCCACATCAAGTTGAAACTCGTAGAAACACATGGTATCCACTATCAAACTCAATGGACTCTATCATTGGTCATCATAAGACTTATGATGGCTCTATAAAGTCCTCATCCACTCCTACATGATCTTCACCTTCTCTGTAGTGGATATCACAAACATTGGTCCCATAACTACTTACTCTTTTAGGTTAGATCAGTAAAGTGGTGGCCTACTGTTTCACCCTTAAAAAACCTCAAATGGTTCCATACCAATGGTGGAATGGAATTTATTATTGTATAAAAACTCTACCAGTGGTATATGATCCTCCCAACTACATCCAAAGTCTAATATTTAATCTCCCAGCATGTCTACCCGATCCTGAATGGTCCACACATCCTGGTCATCAATCTAGGGGAGAAACTCTATTCTCAAGCGTAATAGAGTACCAAAATCCTTCTTTAATCCATTACATAACCAATATATAAAGATATACTAATTATTGAAAATAATCATTAAGGTAACACCATGGATTCAGACTGTCTACATCACATAGAGGCATCCCAATCTCTTTACTAAACTCTGCTATGGAATAGATAGGAAGTGGGCCAACTTGGTGAGTCGGTTCATGATCATCTAACTAGAATCATTTCCCCTATATACACATGGTAATACCATCACGAATCCCAGGGATATTTCATTCCACTTCTACTCTTTCACCATTAGGGGTTTAGCTAAACCCACTGGAGCTTTGTGATCAACCTTCACTTACAAGCAAGGGAGGCATCAAGAGATAAGCTCTGCAAATATCTTCTTCATCTCAGGTCACCAAATTTTATGTTTGAGGTATTGGTATATATTTTCCATGCATGGATGTACCACCAAATGAGATATATTACACTCTCTCAGAACCTCATCCTACAAAATCAATTCTACGATAGTACATCCTCTAAAAATAATGACATTCTTCCCACCTTCACAAAATCTACCAGGAGTATGTTCATTGGATATCTATGTACGTAGGGTCCTCCAACCAACATTCCCAAGATTTTCCTCCATCACTCTCTATAAAAGTGGATGGGTAAAACACATCAATTAGAATTAATATGCTCTAAATCCATCCATAATGGAAAACTGAAATGAGGATAACTACTTTTATTCCTCTCTTTGTAACTACAAACAAGATCTCCTACTGAGATAATCTTCTACCATGTTCACATTCCCAAGAGTATAGAAAATCTCAAAACCATAATCCTTGAAAAACTCTCGCCATAGACTATGTCTCAAGTAAATATTATTATGAGAGAAGATATACTTGAGAGTCTTGTGGTCAAAATAGATGATAAACTACTCAGCCATCAAGTATTTTCTTCATATATTTAGTGTCAAAACAACTACTTCTAACTCAAGATTGTGGGTCACTAGTTCTTCTCTTGAGGTCTCAACTGACGTGAACCATAGGCAATCATCACCTAACTCTACATCAGAACACAACCAATCCTATTTTTTTATACATCATAGATCACTATGTACTTTACACCCTCCTCTGTCAATTTCAAGATTGGATCACTTGTTAGTCTTTACCTAAAATCCTGAAAATTATTTTGGTACCTCTCTATCCATATGAAAGGCTTCCAATTTTGGGTCAAAGCTATCATGGGTGATCATATTATGGTTAAATAATATATGGATATTTGGTAATAGCCTACCAACCCATGGAAGATCGGAACCTATATCAAGCTCTTGGTTGGATCCCAAGCTAACACCACCTATACCTTTTCTGGGTCCACTGCCACAAAATTTATTGAGTTAACATATCCTAGAATGTAGACCTCCTAAATCCAAAACTATAAATTTTAGATCATCCCATAAATTTGGTTCCATTAATGTTCATCTAGAACCATTCTCAATTGTCTCTCGTGTTTCTTCTTAGATGCTGAGTGCACTAGGATATCGTTGATGAAGACTACCTTGAACTAGTCTAAGAAAGGAAGAAAGATCTAGTTCTTGAGTTCTATTAACACAGTTAGGTAATTCTTCATTCCAAAGGTCATCAAAAAGTACTCACAATTATAGTAGTGACATCTAAATTTAATCTTCATATATCCTCATCTCGTACTCCCAAAAAGTGATATACTAATCAGAGGTCATCATTTGAGAACCATCATGCCCCTCTCAACTGATCAAAGAGGTCATGTATCCTTGGTAGTGGATAATATTTCTTTACAGTCACCTAGTCTATGAACCGGTATTCCACACACAATATGAAGCTCTCATCCGCCTTCTTGATGAACAAAACTGGGGATACCCAGGGTGAAACACTGGGTCTAAAAAATACCTTCCACCATAAGTCCTTCATCTACACCCTCATCCTTTAATGATCTTTGAGATCCATCTGATATGCTGGCATAGATATTGCTGTTTTCACAGGGTGTAGATTGATCCATAATTATATCTCTTAATGGGGAGGTATGCCGAGAACATCTTTAGTAAATAAATACTCATAATCCACCACCACTATAAGGAACTAAAAACTCATAACATCCACTGAACAAAGGGTCAGGATAGCCAACTGATGAGTAATTGAATGCACCCTCTTATTCATGAGTTCATCATGTATTGCCTAGGTTTCCTTCTCACCCATAGAACAAAACCTTGTCTCATCACTATAGAAACACTATATCCTCCCCATAAAATATTTTAGTTGATAATGAATTGTGTATATCTATTCCATACCTAAGATGATGTTATTAGGCCTCATCACTTCTACAAAGATACCCCAATAGAAACTATTGCCTCTAAGATTCGGGCCACACTGTCCGCACAATTGTGTGATTGTTGAGTCATTTCCAATAGGAGTACCCAATTTTAAGTGCCAAGCAAAGGGATCAACTAGAAAGTATTAGTCTGAACTGGATAGGTTAAAAGAAATGAATGACTAGAACCTATGTCTATCAATTCTACATCTATGGTAGAAAATACATATATCGTACCTTATATCATCCCTAGAGAATTTGGGTTATAAGCCCCCACTGTCTGTAGCTTCCCCTCCATTTTCCTCCAGCTCTTTAATACTGGTGTAGACCACCTGGGGGTGGTGGTGGTAACAAGTTAAAGAATCTACCACCTCCATCTTCTCTCCTAGATCATATTCCATGTTTTTCACCTTGGGAACCTATCTTCTCATACTCCTACCTCATCCTCGGTGGTTCATCCATAGCCTTCTTTCCATATATATGATGGGTTGTACAATATCATTTAATATTTCACCTACCATCACATGAGTAGGACCACCTCTCTCGGGGCTAACTGGACCTATCCTGTGATCCTTGAACCACATACCCTCTATCTACATCCTCCTAAAATGTCTCTATAACAACCTTGACCTTTAATACACATTAATATAACATTTATTACACAATAATACACTTAATACAACCTAGAAGATTAATAAGTCTTGTGTATTTAGGCATTATGTACATTACATAACAGCCTAAAATAGGTAATACAACAACATTATTTAAAACCTTCTTATCATGTTAATAATATTCCATCATACATAAAACTACATGGGATAACCTAAAGAATTATATAACAAAGGGGTGAGATATAAATCCTAGTAAGGGAATAAAAACCACATAACATGAAGAATGCAATACATGATAGACAATAGGGCTGTCAAAGGGGCATAAAAGGAGTGATAATCATAAACATGAACAGTGAGTCATGATATTACATGATAACATAAAGGAAACATGGGAAACATGTAAACAACCTAAAACACTTCATCATAAACATGGGTCAAGGATAACTACCAAGAAATCATTATGGAAAAATTATTGTGATGGATTAGGTTCACTCCCTAATCTCTTTCCTGATGTATCATGAGACTAAAAAATTACACAATGCATTGGAGTGCTATATAATTCTTGGAGAACCTGTTACTTTTATTTCATTCTCATTATTAAGCGTTTCACATAGATCATACAACATGGATTCATTCATCATCATATTTTATTTCATGAACAAGGAGTATGGAATAAATTCATTTGAGTGCCCAATAAAATAATAATAAGTGCATGAAGGTAAAAATTATTTGTATTAAATGGGTATGGGTATTCAATTCACAATTGACGGTGAAATCCTGACAGTATAACAGTGTTACTTAAACATTCCTAAAATAGTTTGATGATGGAGAAAGGGGTATCTATTCATTTGGAAACCAAATGGATAGTAATAGGTACATGTGAAAACATATCCCAACATTAGGAATTTGAAATAGATGGCATAAGATAATGAATAAAAATGAATAAATAAGAGAGAAAACAGATCCCTAACTTCGAGAGGGTGATCCCAAATTATTGGGAGGAGCTTCTTGAGATATTGGGGAACCTTGGGAGGAATATATAGATCGGAGGGATGAGTAAGGATGTGTTCCTTGGATTTTTAGTGAAGAAATATATAGTTTCCCTAGCCGTTTTCACATATTAATATATAATTAACCAATAATTACAAGCCAAGGATCATAAAGTCTAGTGTCTTTGGAAGATTAGGTACATAATTAACAAATAATTAAAAGCCTGGGATTATAATGTCTACTGTCTTTAGAAGCTTAGGTATATAATTAAACATCATGAAACCAAAATTAAATCATATTTTTTTAATCTTCATAATTATCCCCTAACTTCCATTGATCTCATACATCTACATAGGATAACATGGGAAATACATGAACAAAAGAGATGAGATTAAAAAACCCAGTGAGGGAGTAATCATATGAATAGACCACATAAAATGGGTTAGAAGTCATAAAATGATGACATAAAATGAATGGATCATGAATAACCATATTTAATAATAACATGTATAACATGGGAACATATAATCATGGAATCATTGGAATTTGGAAACAACATATAATAAGACATAAACATGAGTCAAGGCTAACTTCCAAGACAATATAACATGGTGAAAAAAGTCACATAAAGGAATCAGGTTCAATCCTTATCCCAACATAATGTATCATGACACTAAAAATTACCCAAAGCATTGGATCGCTATCTGGGTGCACCCATCATAGCATGTTCATGAATATGTATTCCATAAGAAAAATAAACATACGGGTTACCCATTGAAATAAATGGGTATCATAATCATGTCGCACGACATAAAAAATGATCATATTATAAATGTTTCCATGAAAGAATGGACTCAAAATATACCTAGAAATTCATCAGAGAGAATAGGCATGGATCATGATAATTGATGTATGTTTCATAGTTCCTTGAAACGTGTGTTATAGTATTGAGAATCACCAGTTCCAGGTGGTTTCCATTGGATTTATTCATGGAACTAGAAACATTAAATAGTTATTTATCCAAAGGGGACCTACTTTCCAAATACAGGTGTTCGTTAAGTTTGAACTTTACGATACTTAGTGGCATATATTGGTCAAGAGGATGGGAGGTCAAACACATAACACCCTTTTGGAGGGAATTATTGTCTACTCTCATACTCTCTTTGTAAATTTAAGATATTTTCATGAATCCTTAGTAATTCACCAAACATAACATAATTTTCCCTTGGAATTTACAATCACTTTTTAACATGTGTAAAATTTAGAATCATTAGTATGAATTCAAGGTTATTCATTAATGGAGATATCCATATGTATTCGAGGTTATCCATCAATGGTATACTCTAATATACTATTTCAAGATTCTTTTAATCATCATTATGACAATATGGGTTTTTAAGCCACTCAGCGAGGCACTTTGGGATTTATTGTCATCCAAGGAGATGAAGGCTTGTTTTGATATTTTGATCATACCCATGAAATGGGGTACCTACTTATCCTTGTGAAATGAATCAGAACCCTCATAGTTTGGTGTCACATTATGGGACATATCTTACCTTTTAGGGTCATGTGATAACGACCTAACCCTATAGTTTAATATCATGTGGTAAAGACATCTAAGTGAAAGTTTCTTAGTCAATGTTTAGTGTGGGACTTATACAAAAACATCACAATGAAATTGGAAAGGATTTGGGTTTCCAAGTTAGATTAGACCTTGTTGGGAATATGGCCCATGGAGAACAGGGTTGATTTTGAAATATTGGGTTTAAACCTCAAGGAGGCTTCCTACGTATCCCATGTGTATGGGAATCAAATCCCACATAGTTCGATTAGTCTCATAGGAGATTATAGTCCTATGAGAGAAATGATTTTGGCCATAATTCCTGAAAAGGATGCATTAATAATATTGGGGGTTTAATTTGGGGCTTATTTCTAAGGAGGATGCCCAGATTAAGGGAATTAGGGTTTTATTCCTGAAGAGGATATCCTATGAGATCAGGACCTTAAAGGGATTCCAACATATCCTGAATTTAATAGGAATCAAAGTTCTCATAGTTCCTTTAATCATTAGTGTTTGTGCACATGTTGTAATCATCACAAATCTCAAAGCCCATGTGAGTCATTCTCAGTGTGAGAAACAAGAGGATGTTAACGATTTAACAAATACACCTGTACTTTTCCTCCTCCACTGGTGGAAGAGGGTGCACCTATGGTAGTAAGAGTGGATGTGTCCTGAGTTGACCTGAGAAGATGGTGAGGTGACGAGGCCTAGTTGACCTGAGAAGAGGGTGAGGCGACGAGCCTCACCTCTATTAACTTTACATTAGACAAGGGCCCAATGAAAGGAAGAAGGGGTGAAGGTTAGGGGATTACACCAGGATGGTTTCCCATGGTGAAAAAGATCAATGGGAGAGGGAAAGGGTAACAAAAGTCTTGATTCCCATATCCCCTCTGGTCTTTGGAACTGAAGAAGATATGAAGAGAAAATATGCTACCTATTGAAAGAAAATATATGGGATTACACCAGGATAGTTTCCCTAAAATTGATCCAGGTAGAGGAGGAAGACTTTTCCTTTATTTTAAAAAGGAATAGTATGTATGAACTATAACTTCCCCTACAAGAGACCTAAGGTTCCAGGTCATCACTTTGAGAAGGGAGAGGCCAAGACCCTAACCCTCCTCCAAACCGAGAACTTCCCATCACTGTTCCTGGGATAAAGGTCCATGTGACTATGGATATACAATCCCACATACACTCTATAAACCCTAACCCTATTGTGAAACAAATGTGGGAAACCTCTGATTGTATATATACAAACCCAAATAGGAGACATGCTGATGTGCCTTTCCCAAAGGTTTGGTAGGTTAAGAGGTTTTTGTGGAGGTCTCAATAGAATCCTTTTCAGACAAGGGAACCAAGGAAGAAGAATCCTTTCCATGAATGGCTTTAAGGAAGGCTTGATGGATTTTAGACTAAAGAGAATAAGTTAATCAAATAGGGGAGCTCAAGTAGGTATGGGTGTGCAATTATGGGCGTGAAATTAGAATTTGGAGACTTCATATTCACTTAAGAGATGAAAAAATTGTATAGTAATACTTGGGCGAGACTTGGCTCTAACCTTCAGAAGTATTCATAGGTGGTCCCAGAAGTGATGCACTCATGTTCCTATGAAAGGAATAGGTGGTGCTAAAGTATTTCTGATTTGGTGAGGTTGGTCGCTTTAGGCACACAAGTGTTATTGATTTCAAACACTAAAATTAATTAAATCCAATTATACTCTCTTAAATCCTTCACTCAAGGTGTTGAAGAAACACCTTGAAAGTGTAAGGAGACTTGGGAAAATCACTACATTGACTAGAGCAGAAATTGGGTTTCATGGAAATTTTTTGGTACAAATAAAGACCCCAATGGTCTATTTATAGGAAAAAAATAGGACCTTGGGTGAAAGGAGTTTGGGTGTGCAAGTAGGTTCCGCACCATACTGGGGTGCGCAAGTAGGCTACATGGTGATTCTCTTCTGGTCTGACTAAGGTGACCCAAAAATCGTCCCTTTGGAAACCATGATTTTCTTCATGTATTTTTTCCTTTTATTTCAAATGTATTTTCTTTTTTTATTTTTTAGACTCTTTTATGGAACAGAGTGTCAACAAAATCCACCACTCAGAATTGGATCCAGAATGAAGAGAGGATACTATACTGAGGTAAACTAAATGAAGGAGAAAGAAAAGAGTATTGGGTCACACAAGTGTTATGCGCGTTGAGCAACTGGTCATGAAAGCTGGCAACGTGCATGAATATGGTGTGCAGGGTGACATGTATCAACTATTTATAAATGCTTTACTTCAGCGAAAATTCTTCTGACTTCCAAAATTTCAACTCTCGGTGCGCAAGCTCTTTCTCCCTCAGAAACTTCTATTTAGTGGTGCTTGTGTCGTATGTTTTTTAGTTACGCACTATAATTGGGGTGCCATACTTTTGTACCTACTTATACTTGTGTGCCAAGTTTATACTTTCGCGCCTTAACGCATTTGCCGATTTTTTATAAGGAAACACCAAAAAATGAACTTACTTAACAGATGATTTATGTCCTTTATGTAGTTTCAATAGCCCCCAAAAGAATTGGAATTGTTGATGAGCTCTCCAGAAAAAGGATTGATGACATGATGAATGTTGTTGGACATGATTTCTTTGATGTTTGTGACAACACCCTTCCAAACATAGAAAAATATTTGAAGAAGTATCATTTCAACTTTCCCCAAAGCAACAATCTGCCTTTGTATAGTTATGGACATCTATAGGATGTCAATATTACAGACCCAAAAACTAAATCCTACATTCTTGGTTTCAAGATTATTCAAACTTTTCATCAGCCAATGTTTTTTTTTGGGGGATCATTTTTTATGCTGGGATAGTAGAGAAGGCTCATATTATGCATCAAAACTCGTGTGCTCAGGACTTGAAAGCACACATACCCAAGCGGCAGCCACACTGTTATTAATCCATATTTAGATATTCCCAGATAAGTTAGTCCAAGGGTTGGAAGAAAAGTTGGGATTTCCACCTAGGAAGAGGAGTAAAACCTGCATGGATGTGGGAATATTGGGTTCGTAAGACCTATGCAGAATTTATAGCTGAATTGAAAGGCATCGTGATTTATGAGGTTGTCTGGGTTGGGAAAACTTTTGTGTATAGGAATTATGATTTCATTCCGGAATTATTAAGCTGATGGAGTCTAGAGACAAACTCCTTCCATTTATCAAAAGGTGTGGTAGGTATCAAGTTATGGGATGTTTACAATATTTACGGAGCTCCAATCCTTGGAGAAATGTATGATGAGTTTATTCCTCCCAAGGTAACATGGAATGACTCAGAGAAGACACCAGCTTTGGTTCATGAGTTAATGAAAATATTTAACAAAATCATAAAAATGACCACTATGAAGTCTCACTTCAGGAGTGATATTAATCTAGAGGAATTGATGGAAATATTTTTGATAAAGAAGAAGGAAAATGGGCCCACTTACATTCATCTGAATAGTTTTCACGGGGTAGAGAACAGAGGTACTCTTGACACCTTCTGGCCGACATTGGAGAAAAGAGAATTCGACAAATGGGGATATGAATCCAACCCAAAAATTCCTGCAAAGACACATCTTGTAGGTTTCTTGGCCATGTGGTTCAGTGTGTATTTTTTACCAGTCTGAGACTCCAAATGAGGCATGAGGCCATGAACCTTTGTTATCGGGGACAAACTGGCAGAGAAAAGGATGTTTGGGTTGGATAATATTATTTTTCTGAAGATTCATAGGAGTTTTCTGCACATTTACAAAGGTAAGTCTTCATTTATAATAGTAGGACCATTCCAAGTGTTGTGGGGATGGATCGCTACTCACTTCAGAACTTATATTTTATAAAGTGGGGTATAAGTTTTTGGAAGTCGTTTTCGACCATCTGTTCACACTTTTTCTAGAATTTCACCCTTGTCTCTGAACTCTTATTACATAAAGGCTAGATTTAGTATGTATAAGTAGTTTCATTTCATTCCTTATGTGAATCCTCCTGTGGGGTGATTTTTTGATGTTGGGACAGCCTGTTTGGAATTGGGGGAATATATGATAGCTTGCAGAGATAGTGTGTTGGCCCCGAGAATCGACGGAGAAATCATATGTTAGGTCTATGATCCTTATATATGTTTGTGCATAAATTCAAATATCTGCAATAGAATATTGTATCCCTTATGGTTCATGTTAGATTCGAGCAACTCTCGATGGTTTCCCGACAACTATGTTTGTTATCATCTGCGAAGTAGACTAGGGAAATTATTAATTTACCTTCTGCTGATGTAGTAAGAAGATTGACTATCTAGTATGCTTAAAATTGGGTTGCATCCTACCCTGAAGGGGTATTGAATCTTGTCATCCCTCAAGTGGGGGTGAAGAGAAGTTGCAGGATAGAGCCCCTTCGTTTGGAAGGTAACTCTTTATCATCAGGGGTTGACTCGCAAGAATTAGAGGGTGGAGTTGATGATGCTCAGAATTAACCGAAGAGACCTCGTGCCAGATATAACCCTCCTACTATAATTAAGAGAGACACTCCATAAATCCCTACTGAATTTGTATCAAGGCGATCTGATCACCATCATTCTGAAGAGTGATGTGTTCCATTTTCTCATCTCTCATCTGTGACTATGGGGGTTGGGAAGAAACTCAAATCCAAGGTTTTATGATCCTCTTCACAACTTTCTGACATACACTCTAAATATATATGACCAGAGGTCATTCAAACATGGAAGAGTCTATACTGTCATGCTGAAACCATGTGGATGGAATTGGGTGAAGGACTGCATATTTCATAAGTAGGGTATTTACGGGCTTCTTCTGACATTATTTTTTAGTATAATCCCAATGACTTGATAACCAAAATTCAAGAGCTGTAAATGATCATATATTCCACTGATTAATCAATTCTTACCGCAAAGAAGGTGAAGAAAATGATAGATTGTGATACCACCAAAGGTATTAGTCCTTCAATAGATGAATAATGGTGTGACTTTGTAGATCCTGAGGATGTAAGTTTCCATTTTCTATCATTCTCTTCTACATTTCAATGTTAATTTTAGTCAAAAAAATTATTACTTGGGGAAAATATCATCTTAACTTGTAGCTAGATAAAGGAAAGACAACTGAAGTTCCTTCTTTATAGCATAGCCCTAGAGGCACTGCTCTTGGAGCTACTGGATAACCTCATGAATTGGTAGAAATATATTTGGGCCAACAGGCCATGGAGGAGAAAATAGAGAGGGTATTGGGATCTCTAATACCTGTATTTGGAGATGATGATGCAAACCCTCCCAAGAAGGTGAAGAAGCAAAATCACCAAAGAAACAGAACCATAGTTAAGTTCTTTCTTAGTAGAGGTAAGTCTCCCTAATAATCATTAATTTTAGTCCTTATTTATGAAAAAGTGTTTACACTTATTTGGATTATAGGGGCTTATTATTTTTATCCTCTGAAAGAAACTACTATTATGATTCAAGGAACTATAGGGGGTGCTGCTGAAGAGACACAAATTACATCATATTTGATGGTTCCTGAGGAGGCATTAAGGCCTGAGGAACCAACGCATGTTTGAATCATTGCTCTCGTTCCTTCTATCAGAGGAGAGGAGGGTTCTGGTAAATCAACAATAATTTATGAGGAATCAAATGTAATAACAACTAACATCCATCCTGTGATATTTTTTGGTTTATCACATGCACCAAAACATCTGGGAACAACTGAAACTAACCCTAAAACTATTGTTGAGGAAACTACTCAGGGTCAAAGGTTATCGGAGGAAGGTTGCGAAGCAAACACGCCATGTGCTACAATGGTTGAGACTAACCTGGGATCTGAGATATCATTGTATGAAATGATAAACCTTGTCTTTTTTTTGAATAAGTCTTTGAACATGTTAATATACAAAATGATTTAATAATTTTGGAGATCCTTGTATAGAATCAAATGAACATGAGTTTTCATTACTCTTCCTATTAATCTTCTTATGATAAACTTCATAACCATGGTTTGTTGAAATATGCAGTTCCATCTAAATAAACTACTGATGCAATGATTCTTGAAGGAAGTATTAATATTAATATCAATCCCATAATTGCAGAGACATTGGACCAGGTGGAACTTCAGATGGCATATCATTCTGAGATTTATTCTATGGATTATGAGCACATTAAATATAGCACTCCTCATCCAGAGACATCAAACAAAATTTCTGAAACTGAGAATAATGGGGAGGAGTTTTCTTAGGCTGGTGACCTATTTCTAGGTAAGAGATGCTGAAATTTTTATTACATTAAATTTTGTTATCTCTTGAATATAACCATAACCATAATCCTTGATTTACCATATAGTGATATAAAATTCAATGTCTAGGTCTGGAGGTGAAGCCTCTGCATCAGCCCAAACAATATTGGAAGGTGAAGCAACCATTGTTCAGGAAGGAGCAGAATAAAAAAACTTCATTAAGTGCATTATTCCTAGAATACATCCCTCCTTATGACAGTGACTCTGAATCGGACCCAGAACTGTAGAAGGCACTTCATCTTTCATGGTGCAATGCATGGTAAAACATTTGGAATATAATATTTGAAATGTCTCTTGAGGAACTACCTTCAAGAATTCCATGACTTTCATCTCTATTTATCTCACTTAGATTTGGATGTTTCAAGTACCATGAAATTCATACTATGGTGAGGGAGATTATTTGAAGGATGGAAAAAGAGAAAAATATTTATCAGGACTTAATAAAATCCAATTTGTTAATAAAAATTGAAGATTATCAAGAAGCATTGTCCTAGGATGAGGCTAATCATACTACAAAGTTCAAGGGACTGAAGCAGACAATTAAAGAAAAGATTGTTCAACAGCTACACCTTCAATAGGAGTTAGAAATCATTACAAGGGAGCTTTAATATATTCACAGCTCATTAGGAAAAGTCCAGAAAGATGTTGCAAAATCCATTTCATATTCTATAGAAGCACTTCATTATGTTGAAAACAATGGAGCTAGTCAAATAAATGAGCTTCAACAGGCAGCTGACGGGGCTCAAGAGGTTTTCAATCAAATGGGGAGTTATGTAGAAATATTGTTATAATTTTTGGTTTCTAACAAGGGAGATTCTACCATTTTTGGATGCCCCTATTTGAATATTTCTATAAATGAAAATAATTTTTTCATCAATCATTTGTGTTTTCACTCTTTCTAACTTTTTTTTTACCTAGGCCATTATTCCTAGTAATAATAGTTTGATTTTTTTTCTAGGGTTATATGGATAACCCCACATACATTAAACATTTTTACTTTTTATTTCTCAATATTACCTAAACCATACACAATGTATATTTAGTGAGCTGGGACTCGACTTTTGTTTAGAATTCCCTTTGTGGGTTCTCAATCTGGTGAGTACCACATCTTTTGTTGTTGATAGTTTAGATTCATGCATGTGGGACTATAAGGGGCTAGTATTTAAGGTCGAACAGCTTTAATCATAAATTTTGAAATAAATCCCAAATAAGACTCAGTGAATAATAATTGATTTAATATTATTTAAATATTTCCAAGGAGAATCGTGAGCCATGATTTTTATGGTAACCAAATTTAAAACATGTATCAACATAAGGGGAGTCTTTTCCAAGAAAGAAGTTACCATTATTAGAAAAACCTATTATGGGGTTATATTATACAGGGCTAACTGGGGAATATGTTGCATAGCCAAATAATGGAATCTTTTGACTGAAAATCATGTTATCTAGGCAACTTATGAAAGGCCACCTGTGGGAAAATACTGCATATTCAATCAAAAGAGTTCTTAAGAATTTATCATTTTACTTCTGATAGAAAAGGGAAAATAAAGTTTGGGTGACTCAAGACTACAATGGGTGGTTTTTTCAAAGAAAGGGGTTTTAATAATAAAAGGATATTTTTATGCCGACATATGTCATGAATATGAAAACCACTTCTATATAAATTTGGTGTATGAAGAATGGTTGAAATTTATTATAAAGGAGAATTTCTGATATAAAGCTGTGGAGTATTAATTCATGTAGTGAGGACATAATACTGTGCAGTTTTAAGTCATGTAGTGAGGAAATTATATTGTGCAATTTTGAGTCATTCAGTGAGGACATTATACTATTCAGTTTTAAGTCATGCAGTGAGGATATTATACTGTGTAGTTTTAAGTCATGTAGTGAGAACATTATGTAGCTTTAATTTAATGTCTTTAGCTTTGAACAAAGGTATGATAATTATCTCAATTTCTTGATAATTTTTTTTGAAAATTTATTACCATATTCAGATATGGAAGGGAAAATTGTAAACTATGATTTGGGAATTTCTAGATCTGAATAATGATATGGAAAAAAGGGATGAAGGAATTAAAAGAAGTCTTTTCCATGAATGAAGTTACCATTATTTAACAAAGTATTTTTGGGGGGATGTATTACGCTGGGTCAACTAAGTAATACGTTTTATAGCCAAATAGTGTCATCTTTTGACTGAAAGACCTATTATGTAGGAAACATATGCAAGGCCACATAAGGGAATGTGTTGCATAGTCAGGAAAAAGAGCTCTCAGAAGTTTGACATTTTACAATGTCTAAAAGATAAAGGAAGTTTATAGAGATTCAGATTTTCCAAATCATAGAGTTTTGTTTATAGAGAATGGTACATGAATATAGAGAGGGTACTTCCAAACAATATTTTTAAAGAATCAGAGGAATGGGACTTTTACGAATGTCTGACACAAACGTAAGAGTTGTGGTTTCTGTAGTTTTAGGTCATACAACGAGGACTAGAAATGGAAACAACATATGATATGTGGCCTAGTGAGTCCAAGGTTTTTTTATATTGGTTTGAACACATGGAGAGGAAAATTTGTAAACCATAGTCTTAAAGACATTCAGAACGAGAGAAAGATAATGGGGAAAATATAACAGAATGACTTTTTTAAAATACAGATTCTTGTATATTGCCCTCAATGTTTATAGGGGAAAAAATACTATAACCAAGAACAAAATTACCATTATTTTAAAAACTCGTTATGGGAGTTGTGTTATGCAGGGCCAACTGGGGCATATGATACATATCCAAATAGTGACATCTTTTGACTAGAAGACCTGTTATATAGGCAACATATGTAAGGCCACCTAAGGGCATGTACTACATAGTCAAGAAAAAGATCTCTCATGTATTATAAATTATCTCACTAGAAACCATAAGAAATATTATGAAGATTTAGAAAATATTCAATATTAAGAGTGTGAAATATAGAAGGGGGTTGTGCTCAATGCACATAAGAAATATTTTAATCAATATTAGCCATGAATCTGATGTCCTTTACATAGATCTAATTCATATGTAAAATGGATACTTTCTTTTTTTTCTTTTGAATTGACATTCTGTTGTGTAGTTTAAAGTCATGTAGTGAGGACATTATACTGTGTCGTTTTAAGTCATGTAGTGAAGAAATTGATAATCCCATAAGAAATTAAGAAACCTCGTTTATATAAAGTATCATTTTGCCAAATTCCTAATCCCACATGAGGTATGATTAGTGTGAGAAACAAGGAGTAGTAAGGGTTTATTCTATAACACAAAGTTAACACAAGTGAAGAATATGGGTGTTGTATTTCCATGTAGTTTAATGTCATGTAGTAAGGATGAAGATGAACTGATGTGAAAAGAAAGACTTGTTGTAGCTGTTCTAATGGATAAAACTCAAGTGTCACTATGTGTCTTGCTGAGGGAAAGAATCATGCCATACGTAGTTCTTTAAATATTCTCTACAAAGGTTTTATTCTTATATAAGGAATAAGGGGGTTTTTATGGTTGATGGACCCAATATTAGAAATCTAGCCATCTCTATGTATCTCATATAGATTAGAATCAAGCCATACATAGTTATTAAAAAATCATTTTCCACACTAATCAAGTTTGTCATTGGAGATGAGGACTTTAACATATTCTAGAAGAATGATTAAATTTAAGACACAACATAGTATGAAAATCAAATTATGTATCTTAAAAGAGAAATATATATATATATATATATCTAATTCATATACAGAAGAAGAAAAGGGGAAATCCAAATTTTTTTATTATGGTTGGGCCCAAGATTAGAGATCCAGGAATCTCTACATATCTCATATAAATAAAAATAAAGCCATACATAGTTATTTAAATAAGTTCCCTGTTAAGATCTGACTTAGACATAGGGAAGAGAGGGAATAATGCACCACTGAAGAGTAGAAATGATGTATATGATTCTTCCTTTTAGAATCTCCTAACGTCAAGTAGAGAAGATATTAGTCGTACTGTTTAATGTCGTGTAATGAGGAAAAATAGTGTCATGAAGTTTAACATAGTGCGTCAAGGACGAAGATTCTATGCATTATAATGTCATGAAGCATGAATACTTATGGTTGTTATTCAGTTTAATGTCTTGAAACTAGGACTTTTTATTTTTAAGTTTTAAGTCTTGCAGTAAGGGCATGGGGGGCTACACAGTTTTCAATCTTCCAGTGAGGACGAATGAGTGCAACTACACAAAAATTATTTCTTCAAGAATATTGCATTGGTTGGAGTTGTAATGAGCTCTTCATCCATTGAGATTAAGGCATACGCTTTATTTGAGTAGGCCTTATGTATAGAATAAGGTCCTTCCAAAATTGGATCAAGCATTGGAGGTTTGTTTCTTGGTTTCATTGGAGTTCTGAGGACCAATGCCAATTCTCCTTGAAGAAATGAATGCATGCAGACTTTTTTGTTGAAATCCCACTCTATTATGTTTTGGTAAACTTCCAAGTGATGAAAATTATGCTATATTTTTTCATCTAACTGCTCCAGCTCATCAAATAGTTTTTGATAACTCTCATCTGTAGAAAAATGATCACAGATTGCAACTCTGATTGAAAGTGATTTCATTTCAATTTGAAAAACTTCTTTTGTTCTGTATACCAATGAATAGGGAGATGCTTGGGTGGCAGTATGGGTAGTATTCGAATAAGCCCACAAAGAATTAAAAAGTTTATCAGGCCATGATTCCTTATCTTTATCCACCATATTTTGGAGTATATTTGATAAAATATTCTTGAAAGCCTCTATCTATCCATTGGACACTACATGATAGCTAGATGAATGGTTGGATTTGAAATTATATTCATGATATAACTTATTTACCTTAGTAGGACAAAAATTGGTGTCATTGTCTGTCAAAATAGTATAAGGGACACCAAATATGGTGAAGATGTTAGTTTTGACAAAACTAACCATGATTTTGGCTTCGACTTCTTTGAGAGGTATTTACTCAACCCACTTGGAGAAGTAGTCAGTATCAGTAAGGATATACTTGAATTTCTTAGTTGTGGCTGGAGGATAAGGTTCTAATACATCTATTTCCCATGTGGAAAATGTCCAGGAGTATTTAGAAATATATAGCAACTCTGGGGGTTGATGAATGAAGTTGGCATACACTTGTAAAGGATGGAATTTCATAGTGAAATTTGTACAATCCTGCCTCATTGAAGGCCAAAAGTATCCAAGACTTAAGATCTGATTAGAGAGTATGTGCCCAGACTAGTGGGACCCACAAGTTCCTAAATGCACTTCTTTCATTACAGTTTCAGTCTCTTCTCCATCAATACATCTAAGGAGGATTTCATCGAATCCTCATTTGTAAAGGATTTTCTGATGGTATGGACTATCATAAAGAATAAAATTGGCTGCTCATCATTGGATATATTATTTTTCATCCTTATCTAGTGGATGTATTCTTTTTTGAAGATATTCAATGATGGGTGTTCTCCATTTCATGGTATGAACATATGGTTCATAAATAGGGATAATCTCATTAATTTCCACCATTTTGGGTTGAACGAAATGTGAGATCACATGAAGATGGGCTATTCTAATGATTGTCTCATTCTGATTTGGATCTACTAGGGCTGTAGTTGAATTATCGAGTGCATCATCTTGTGAATTGTGTGATCGGGGTACATAAGACAATGTTGTATCTGAGGTAAATTCATCCATTAACCCTCTGACATAATCACACAAAGGGATTAACTCTTCTTTTCTGATAGAATATTCCCCATTGATTTTCTTGATTACTAATTCTGAATCACCTTTCACTTTTAAGTGATTCACTTGAACCTAAAGGTCCAATTAAAAACCTGTGATGAGAGCTTGATATTCTTACTCATTGTTGGTAACACCTTCTGATAATAGGAAGGAGTATAACAACATTTCCATTTCTAGGGAAATAAGGGCAATTTATAACCTAACTTCTTTAAGTTTATGTTTTTCCATTATCTTCTCTGTTGGACTTCTGGAAGCACCATCAAAGTACATTTTCCATGTTTAGGAATTATCCTGAATAGATAATACCTCTTCATCAGGGAATTCAGTATTTAATAATGTATCTTCTACATATGGATGTTCAACATGGGATCCCATCAGTTCTTGGCCTTTTATTGCCTTATAAGGCACAAACTGGATATCAAACTATTGGAGAATAACCGTCCACCATGCCAGACGTCCTGTATGTAGAGGACGACAGAGGATAAATTTGATCAGGTTACTACGAGACACCAATTGGACTTCATGATTTTGTAGTTAGTGTCTCAATTTTTTCCCTACAAATATTATTGCCAGACAGCACCTTTTAATACCTGAATACCATGTTTCTGCATCATGCATGGTTCGAATAAGATAGTAAATGGTTTTTTCATTCCCATCATCGTTATTTTGGGCAGGGAGGGCACCTATTAATTTCCCTGAAGCTGTCATATAGAGAATAAGTGGTCTTCCTTCAAAAGGTGGAATTAATACTGGTGGACTCAATATATATTTGTTGAGGGTATCAAATGATTCTTGGCCGTCTTCATTCTACAGATAGGTGAATCCCTCCTTTATTAATTTGGGGAAGGGAAAACATTTTCCAGCCAAATTGGTAATAAAGTGTTGAATATAGGACATGTGTCATTGGATTCTGATTAATTATTTCAAATTTCAAGGAGTTGAAATACCAAGGATTGATTTTGTTTTCTCGAGATGAGCTTTGATACCACAATGGAATACAATGAATCCAGGGGACTTTCTTGAGGTTACCCTGAAAGCACATTTCAAGGGGTTCATCTTCAAACTGGGTTGTTGAAGTTTATTTAATATGATCTCTAGATTAGACAAATGATTGGAATGTTGTATGTATTTGACCACCAAATCATCCACATTACATTCAACAAATTTCCCGAAAAAGGGTTTGAAGATATGGTGCATGGCACGTTGGTATGCCACACCTGCATTCTTTAAGCCAAAGAGCATTACCCAAGAGAAAAACAAACCTTGAGGGGCTCGAAAGGATGTATATTATTTATCCTCTAAGGCCATATGAATTTTATTATACCCCGAGTATCCATCCATGAAGGAAAGATCTTTACAGCTAGCTGTTTCATCAATTAAAATCAGTATATTCCAAACTAGAAAATCGTCTTTATGATAATTTTGGTTAAGATCTCTGAAATCAATGCAAACTCTAATTTGTCCATTCTTATTTTTCTCTAGGAAAATATTGGAAAACTATTTGGGATATTAATCCTCCCTGAAAAATTTATCCTTTATAAGATTATCAACATCACCTTCAATTTTAGAGGCATGATATTGGTGTGTACTTCTTGCTGCCTGCTTAAATCTGCGATGTTCTTATGCCAAACACAAATGATGGGTGGATACATCTGGATTAATTCATGTAATTTCTGTATAATTCCAAGAAAATATATCTCTATGTTTCTTTATAAATGAAGTATACACCTATTTCTATTCATAGGTCATGGTTTCACCAATTAGAGTGGGGCATGAATATTTTTCTATACCCAGATTTATTTCTCTGAGCTCATCCATAGTGGTAGAGACACCTTCTTCAAAGGCTGGAGGAGCATCACTGAGATCTTCCTATTCTTCTTCGTTACATGTTACCTTCTCTGTTTCTACATTCATAGTAGATGACGAGAAAAACATCCAGAGTTAGGGGAGGAGTCAGTATTTCAACATCCTAAAGAATAGGTTACTATATATGACCCTACTGATGATGAAGGGTCTTCCTATGGTAATAAAGAGGAGATGATGAATTTTGAATAATCATATTTGTATTCCTCTAACATTTCTTCAACTTCTTCTAATATATTTGACAAAAGAGAGGATTTTTGTAGTTCGGTGGATGAAATTAAGACATCTCTATTTATGCTTCCATCACTACATGGTGAATCAATAATTTCTCCCTTGTTATTAGTCTCGTTTTCTACAATCTACATTATGGAATTCATTGGACGAGTGCTTGGATTTGGATTTACACTTTCAATTTGACTGATGGGTAGCACATAATATGTACTCAAATGTATGAATGGATTTGTTGATATCTTTTCAAAACCATTTAGAGCATTAATCATGGTAATCTCCTTTTTCTTGGATCTCGTTCCTTTTTTGTGATAAAGATATGCTTCAATGTATTGAGATTCACATGTTTTGAACTGGTCCCTTCCACCACACAACATCCTGATTTGACCATTGAAATAGTATTTTAGACATTGGTGGTATGATGAAGGTATGGTCGCATGCTGATACATCCAAGGCCTTCCAAGAAGAATATTGAAGGGTGTGTCCTAACGAACAACCATTAAATATAAATTCGACACACGATTTTTGAATTTAATTATGAGTTTAATCTTGTCCAGATGATTTTGTTCATTCTTGTCATATCCTTGCCACATTAAAGTGGAAGGAGATAATCCATATTTAGTCAGGCCTAATCGACGAATCATATGAATAGGAATAAGGTTGACTCTAGATCCGTTATCAATGAAAGATCGTCATATGTCTATATCATTGACCTTGTTAGATATATTTCCATGGATAACATCATCATTATCTTTATCTGTAAAAGATATGACTGCATGAAATTCAGCAGGATCATTCTCTATACGATAAACCACAACAGTAGAAACTCCGGTTTCAAACTCTTGAGGACTTGAAAAAGCCTCAATAAGTTCTTCTCAAAGATCTTTTGACAGATTAAAGGCATCCAAAATCAATAACATGGTGGGTAATTAGGCCAGTTGTTTCAAAATATCCTAATTTTGATCCAGAGGTCTCTGTTTACCAGCAGGGAAATGCGGTTTTTCATATTCTTTGGATGTTGAAGCTTCTAATGTAGATGTACCCTGTGTTGAAGTTGAAGTAGGAAATACTCTGGGCTTTGGTATATTAGACTGATTAGGTCTATCGACTTGCTAAGAAGAAGATGGTGTGACTTCTAATCAGTCCTCCAAAATAATCATACCAGAACCAAAGCAATCTTGCATGGAAGAATCTTCTTTTTCTTATTGATCCTACTGAAGGGATCTTCCCCGAGTTTCTTCCGCATATATGGTTCGAGCATGGGTAAAGTTAAAATGGTTGTTTCTAGAATTCTCACGTCTTCCCCTATATCCTCAACCTTGGCCTCTTAATATGGTTTCCCAATTAGGTACAAGGAACTCTAGATCATTATAATCAGAATCACCATTTGAACAAGGATCTGTTTAGTGAATAACGTTGATAAAAACGAAGATCAATTCTTCATTTGATGAAGATTCTTGCTGACAGGTTAGTTTTGGTTATGCCATTTGGTAGGGCAGTGCTTGTGCTTTTGAAGCATGTGGAATGAAATCATCCAGGGTCAAGGAAAACATTGGACTTGAAACAAGCTCATCTTCTTCGAACTTTTATTTGTCCTTCTGATCACCTCACTTATTTGATGATTGGAATTTTGATGAAGGTAGTTTTGATGTGGTAGGAGTGGCAGAAGACACAATCGGTGGTTTCAACTATGTTTGTAAAACGGAATGATTTTAGTTTATCATTTTCCTAATCACTCAATCATCATATTTCTGCACATTTTTACTTTTGAATTCCTGAAATTCGCCTTCTTCCATTGGATTAGTAGCATTAACACATGCTACATGAACTGACGAAATTTTTAGTTTCACTTATCCAGAGTCTACCATTTTTCAGCCGGTGGTCCTTGAAAATAGCACAATCCTGAATGGGATGTCCCAACATTTGGTGAAAGGGACAATAATTCAAAAGATCTTCATATCCTTCTTTTTTTGGTTTCATCAGCCTTGGTAACAGAACTAAATTGTTCTCCATAGATGATATTAAGTAACCAGGAAATTTTTCATTCCATAAGGAATAAAATTTACTCTCTAATTCTTCAAATTGTTTCATTATTTGATCTCTTTGATCATCTTGATGAGCTAGTCATTTCTGTTGATGCTCTGTAGGTGGTTCCCTTCTATACGATGAAGTTTTTGAAGTGGAAGTAGGTATAGCTGCTTTCTTGAGTGTACTGGTAGATGCCCCTACATTCCCTATTCTCCTTCTCAGAGCTGATGGAATTACATGAATATTTGTCTTAGTTTCAATAATATAATATTCTATCTATTGAGAAATTAATGTAAGGTCAAAACCCTATTTTCTATTTTACAAGGATTAATGGTGTGTGTAACTCATCACGAAGATTTTCCACTCAAATTGGAAGCAAATCTTCTTAAGGGAGTTCCAGACTTAAAGAATATGTTAAAACATTCCATCGTGCAATGAAATATGAAACGCTTTCATTCTCCATTTTTTACATTTAGTAAGATAAAAAACCATTGTCTTTGGTAGAGTTGAGCTAAATTGAAGAAAGAATTTTTAACGGAGATCCTCCCATCCAGTAATTGATCGAGATTGTAAACTTGTATACCAGACAAAAGCTAGTCCCTGTAGTGACTGCACAAAACACCTAAGCTTTACTGCTTCTTGTTGTTGAGGAGTTCCCATCATGGGATCACAAAGAGAAGCAAATTTTTTTAAGTGTTGTTATGGATCTCCCAAACCATTAAAGATTAAAAATGTGGTATTCACAAAATTAGGTGGGGGAGGAATCAGACCTACCCATTCAGGGTAAGCTTTCCTTTCTGGCTGAACTGGGACACATTATTCTTCCATAGCTTTCAATCGAGTCATTAATGCCTAAATTGTGTTTATAATCAATTGGGGAATATCCAGATTGTAACGTCCCAGACCCAGGTACCACTCAATGGGTGCCCCGAGCCCGGTTCGCCACGTGACCTCAAGCGAATTTCCCTAAATGCTAGAGGCTGCCGACTGGCAGCGAGTGCCTAGGTCTGATAGTGGGGAAACTATTCCCTCGTTTGTCAAAGTGTAGCATAGTGGAATATAAATAAAACATACAACAAACAGCGGAAGCAGTTAACCATACACAACTAAAATAATCAACAGTATATATATAGTGATTCCACATGTCTCAAGTACTAAGAAAACAGCCAGAACATGTTATACATCGATACAGTACAGCACAAAGCAGAGTATAGCAAAGAAAAGCAAACAGCTGGCAGTGGCATCGCGACCCTAGGCTCAGTCCCATGCCCCCTACTCCACAGCAACAGTCAAGTACCTGTATACAGACTCTTGCCCCTATCTACACCTGCAGAAACATAAACTGTTTGGGCTGAAAAGAATGACCCAAACAGGGTGTGAGAAATATATCTCAGTAGACACCCTCCAAAGGCCCATGCCCAATTGCATGCTAACATGAAACAGTAGTGTGTAGTGGTAAAATGAAATAAAGTAAGCAGTACTACAAATTAACTAACATAACAGTTAAATTGAAATTTTATTATTCATTTAATTTATTTTATATAAGAAATCACCACAGTGCATTTCTAAGTAAATAACTAGTGTCCTCAGACACGTAAACTTCTACCATCGGGTAACGAGTATCCAACACAAGAATCTGCCCTCAGGCATAACAGAGTTTTCCCTCAGGCATAGGTAGTGTCACCCACCGGCATAGAATCAGTTTCCCATAGGCACAGAAGAAGTTTCCCTCAGGCTGAAGTAACTACAACCCACAAGCTAAATAGTGCAGTGCCCACAGGCTAATCCCAACAACGCCCTCAGGATAAATAGGTAAACGGGCCATTACCAACATGTAAAAAGTAGTAAACAAGCAATTCCTATCAAGGAAATTCTATGATTACTAATTTAAAGGAATACCCTCGGTTATCCTGGCCAACCGGCTAAACGGTGAAACACACCTCCGGGGTGGTTCCGGATCCAAGCAACGATCCCAACCAGCATTTTATTATCACAATTTAATCACCTATGAAATTCTAGGCATTAAATATAGCAATGTACTTATCCACACGATGCCCCAACATGGGTTCGTGGCATGAAAATGCACAAAAACGCACTACAGTTGGAAATTTACACCAAGCCACCTACCTTATATGCCAACGAACGTTGTACCCGAACGCCGACTCCAGAAACACCCAAGAACGGCGTAGATATGACAAAGAACAAAACCCATTAAAACGTAAATAACTTTACCTCAAAAAATAATTGGTAAAAATGGATTAAGGAGGAGAAAGGTATTACCCGTGCGGTTCCAAAGAGATCATCCGAAGCCAAAACGGATTCCAGACGAACACTCGGCGGATCTTCAAAGGTTCGGTCGTCCTCCTTGGCTCCAAAACGGCTCAAATGCCTCCTCTGCCAAATGAGGAGGCTACTTCCTATTTTATGCCGAAAAAACAAAGTACACGGCTTTTACTTCTGAGTATAAGGTGTGTACTTCCTTCATTTAAATGTTCCTCTAGCGGCACTGCCACATTGTTCATCCGTCGACATGAGTACACGGAATGTACTACCGAGTACACGGCCTGTACTGTTGCCCAACTGGGGGCTACTCCACCACCTTAATGTTTAGGCCTGCCTACTAACTACACAACGTGTAAGGTACCACTACACTGCGTGTAGTCGGTTCCTACACCACTCATCGTCGACATGGCTACACGCCCCGTGTACTCATCCCACACGGCCAAAAGTATAGGGGGTGTGGAAAAATACACTGTGTGAAGTTCCAAAATTTAGGATTTTTCCCCATTTTCCATATTTTCTCAAAAACACTTGAGGAAAATGAAAAAGAAGAATCACATACCTCAAAAATAAGAACCGGGTTCTTACAAACATCCCCCCTTATAGCTATTCGTCCCCGAATTTCCCTTCCCATGGTGGCAAAGATAAATCATAGAACAACTCTGGCCACTGAACACGTACGTCGACCTCCCGCTCCCAGGGCTCGTCCTGCACTCGGCCATGCTTCCATAGCACCCGTATGAGAGGAACTGACCGGCCTCGTAGTACCTTCGTGCTCTTTTCAACGATACAAATCAGATGCTCCCCAAAGGATGCATCTGCCTCTAGCTCAACCTCCTCAGGCTGAAAGACGTGAGACAGGTCTGAATGATAGCGATGCAACTGAGACATGTGGAAGACGTCGTGCATGGCTCGGTACCGCTGCGGTAACTGCAACCGACAGGCTACCATCCCGACTCTCTCCAGAATCTATAATGGCCCCACATACCTCAATGAAAGCTTAACCTATCTCCTGATCTTCTTGTGTCCCATCCTCGGCGAAACACACAAGAAAACCTGATCCCCGACCACGAACTCCAAAGGTCGTCTGCGGCGATCAGCAAATGACTTCTGACGAGACTGCATGGTAGCCATCCGCTTCTGAATCAACTGGACCTGCTCAGATGTCTCTTGCATGGGTTGTGGTCCCAGTAAAGCTACCTCACCTACCTCTAACCAGCACAAAGGTGATCGGCATGGCCTACCATATAAAGCCTTGTATGGTTCTATCTCAATAGTCACTTGAAAACTATTGTTATAGGCAAACTCGACTAAGTGTATATGCTTCTCCCAAGATCCCCCAAATTCTAGGACGCATGCGTGTAACATGTCCTCTAGCACATGTATCGTACGCTCCGACTGGCCATCGGTCTGAGGGTGGTATGATGTGCTCAGAAGCACCTCTGTACCCAGTGCCCTCTGAAAACTCTTCCTGAAACGAGATGTAAAGCGGGCGTCCCTATCTGAAACGATAGACCGAGGGACCCCATGAAGACGTATGATCTCTCGGATATACATCCTTCTAAGCTTGTCAACTCTGAAGGACTCCTTGATCGGCCAAAAGTGAGCAACCTTCGTGAGTCTATCCACAACAACCCACACGACATTATTGCCATGAGGTGACCTCGACAATCCAGTCACAAAATCCATCGTCACATCATCCCATTTCCACTCTGGAATGGGTAACTACTGTAACAGCCCAGCTGGTCTCTGATGCTTTGTCTTCACCTGCGGACAGGTGGAACACCTCGTAACGAACCCAACGACATCTCTCTTCATACCCGGCCACCAGTACTGACGTCTCAAGTCATGGTACATCTCGGTAACCCCGAGATGAACTTCCCAATCCGAAGCATGAAACTCCTACATCATCTCCTCGCGTATATCCCCTAGAACCTATAATCGTACATGGAAACGTAAAACTTCGTCGTCGCCTATCGTCCAACCAGGAGGAGGGTCCTCACTTTCCACAGACTCCCGTAGAACTGGGCCTTCAGAATCTGATAGTTGTCTCATCCTCACTCTGTCCAGGAGGGTAGATTTCACAGCTAAAGAAGAAAGATAAGTCTGCCCCTGACTATTGTACACCTCCAGATGCATCTCAGAGAACAAAGCCATGAGCTCCCACTCACCACTGGCCTCCTGCACTGCCTGTATCTGAGTCTTCTGGCACAGTGCATCAGCTACTGCATTACCTTTACCAGGCGTATAGGCAAGCTCAAAATCTAAGGACTGTAGGTACTCAACCAAACTTCTCTACCTCAGATTCAGGTCACGCTGAGTAAAGATATACTTGAGGATTTTTTGGTCACTAAAAAACACAAAATGCTCTCCCAACAGATAATGTCTCCAACAGCACAACGCGTGCACTACTGCGGCCAACTCGAGATCATGCGTCGGGTAATTCTGCTCATGTGGACTCATTTGTCGAGACCCATACGCATCAACTCGATCTCCCTTCATCAACACTACTCCCATCCCAAACCCTGATGCGTCATAGTAAACTATATAGCTCTTCCCATGCTCTGGGAGTATCAGGATTGGTGTTGATATCAACCTTCCCTTCAGATCCTGAAAATCTGTCTCACAAGATTCTGACCAAACGAACTTCACACCCTTCTTAGTCAGTCTTGTCAACGATGCTGCTAAGTGAGATAAGTCCTGTATGAAGCGTCTGTAGTAACCAGCCGGCCCGAATAAACTCGGTATCTCAAACACGTTCTTAGGCTATCCCCAAGAAACAACCGCTCTTACCTTATCTAGGACTATTGCAACTCCTGCTTCTGAGATGATATGACCCAGGAAGTGAATCTGGTCCATCCAAAAGTGGCACTTCGAGAGCATAGCATATAGCTGATGCTCTCTCAGTATACTCAATATGATCTCAAGATGGGTGGCATGGTCGTTTCGATTGTGAGAGTACACCAATATTTCATCCACGAATACAAACACAAACAAATCAAGATACGGATGGAACACACGATTCATCATATCCATGAAAACTACTGGCGCGTTCGTTAGTCTGATTGGAATAACTGTATACTCGTACAGACCATATCTGCTCTGAAAAGTCGTAAGCGGTATATCCGATGGTATCACACGCAGCTGATGATATCTGAATCCCAATTCAATCTTCGAGAACACTCGTGCTCCATGAAGCTGATCATACAGATCATCAATCCTCGGCAAGGGGTATCGATTCTTAACCGTCAACTGGTCCAGCTTCCGATAATCCACGCAAAGTCTAAGGGTACCATCCGCCTTCTTCAAAAAAAGGATCGGAGAACCCCACAGAGAAGTACTGGGTCGGATATAACCCTTTTCCTGTAACTCCTCTAACTGCCTCTTGAGATCCTGCAGCTCTGGTGTATCCATCCTATAAGGAGGAATGGACATCGGTGCTGCTCCTGGCACTAGCTCAAAAGAGAAATCCACCTCACTCATTGGAGGTAGACCTGAAAAGTCATACAGGAAGACATACCTGAAATGAACAACCACTAGAGGGAAATCCGTCTGACAAGTCCTCTGGTCATCTAGATACAAACTCGCAATCTGGACTGTGACTCCACCTCGCCCATGATGCTCTGGTCCAGCTCAACTCGCCTGAACATCCCACTCGCACTTCTATATAAACTCTCCACCCTCTGGTTACGTGAAACAAACCATGCGATGATAGAAGTATACAAAGGCTCAATGGGTAATCAACCAATCCATCCCGAGAATGAAATAATAGCTCTTCATCTCTAAGACATAGAGGTCCCATAAAAAGTGACACCCACGAAACTCAAGGGGGAACTCCTTACACTGATGCACAACAGTCATCCTAGTCCCCAACGGAGTGTCTAGCATCATGATATCCGAAGAAGTAGAAACACAGAGCCCAAGGCTCTCCACAACGGGTACAGATATAAAACTATGTGCAACACCCGTATCAAAAAGCACTGAAGATAAGACAGAAGCTACTGTAATAGTACCTCTGACTGTAGAAGGTCTGGGATCCTGCTCCAGCTGGGTTTGTTGCACTGCATATTCCTGGCCAGTGCCACGGCCCTGTGACACAGCCTGGCTACCCTGAGTTGTCCCGCCCTATTGCCTCTGAGATCCTGGCATCTAGCTACCACGGCGACAACCACCATCTATGCCTGCACACCCTGACGTATTCCAGTTCCCTGACTGGTAAGAAGCCACTGTTCCTTCTCCCGCACGCAGAGTCTGCATAGAACCCCTCTAACTAGCCACTGGTGGAAACTCCCTTCAAAAACGCTGCGGATGACCCATCTTGCCGCAAGGTTGGAACTACACTAGGTCTCGTGGACACTATAGCCTCTTGGGCCCCTCTCTACCACACTGGTAGCACATAACCTGGAATCCTGAATAATTCTTCTGACTGGTATTGTCGCCCTGAGAGAAGTCCATCTGTCTCTTCCTCTTTCCAACAAAAATAGTACCAGTAACTGGTGCTGAACTGCCCTGGCCCACACCACTCGATTATCTCAGGTTCCTCTCAATAATCAGCGCCTGGTTCACAATATCGTGTACTGAAGGCAACCTGAAAACATTCACCAGTGCTCGGATGTCATAACGAAGACCATCCTCAAAACGCATGGCTCTCAACATCTCATCAATCACCAGCACGGGTGCAAAATGTTGGAGCTCCGTAAAACGAGCAGAATAGTCCATCACTGACATAGCACCCTACTTTAGATTCAAGAACTCTCGGGCTCTATCTGCCCTCAGCATCTCGGGAAAGAAGAAGTCATAGAACACTGCCTGAAAATCTTCACACGTCGCGTCTCTATGATGCTCTGACTGGGTGGTAACATCCCACCACCTCTTGGTGGAATCACGCAGCATGTAAGTCGCGAGCTTGATCCTCTTCCCTGGAGGCATCTCAAGATGCTCGAAAATAGTCTACATCGATCCTAGACAAGACTTCGCAGCCTGTGGTCCATCATCCCCTGAAAACGTAGGCGGATACTACTGCTGGAAGATACGCTTCAGATTAGCCATAGATGTGGCAGCCTGCGGTGCTCCCTGAAAGGTCTGCATGAACCGCATAAAGCCTTCACAGAACTGCTCCTCTGCGCCTGTTTCTGGTATAGCAGATGGCACCGCATCTGGCTCTGCTGGAGGATCAACTGGTAGCCCATAGCCCACCATCTCGGGAGTATAATCGGCGCTGCTCTCCTGGTGAACAACTCGCGGTCGTCTAGGCGGCATGACACTACAAGTTCAAAATCACACCATAGATTCAAGATTATCAAAGACTGAAACGAAGGAACCACAAAGGAACAAGAGGAATAAGGAATTTCAAGATTTTCAAAACAAGACTACACGGCGTGTACACTGACTACACAGCGTGTACTTGACTTCCCTTCCCATGCTCGGGTCCTTACACACGGCTAAGACACACGACTTCCATTGAACAAAAACTACATGACGTGTATAATATCTGCACAGCATGTATGGTGTTATTTTCCAACTGCCTGTGTCGTCTGTGACATGGCCGACTACACGGCTTGACACTACACGGTGTGCTACACCCGTACACGGCGTGTACAACACCCAGTTTCCTAGCCACACGGCTAACGCCACACGGTCTGTCCTCGGACAAGACTACACGGTATGTCCCATAGGTACACGGCGTGTTCAGGGAGGGGTGACACCGGCCCGTGTTGTTAGTTGCATGGCTGAGTCCCCATGTCACACTACACGGCGTGTTCATCATTGGCACGGCGTGTGCTATACAGGAGTTCACTGACAGGTGTTGTTAGTTACACAGCCGGACTCCGGGTCACACTACACAGCATGTCCATTCGGTACACGGTGTGTTTTACCCAATCCATTCCCTACCCCGTGTCGCCGCCCACACGGTTTGTGACACGGGAAGAGACTACACGACGTGTACTCAGAGTACACGACATGCACTTAAAAATTTCATTTTTTTTACCGAACAGAAGAACATACACAACATGTATAAAAATACTATACAGCGTGTATACTGGGTTTCTGGACACTATGCCTCAGAAACTTTCCCGGAACCCAGGAAATACTGAAAAAAAAACACCTAAGTGTCAAATTCCGACCTTTGAGGGCCCATACTCCCCACGAATAAAAGTTTGAAATCTTATCTGTGTTATAACCAATCAATAGTCAATGATCCACCAAATTCTGTTCAATGGGGGCCCATACTCCTGAAAAACCAAAACTTGGAGTCCATTATATAAACAAGCTCACACACCAAATACCCTATCAAATAGCAGGTATTTTATCAGAGCAGCTATCACAACAGCATGCTTTTCTAGCACAACAACTATCACAACAACATACGAATTCTAATGCACCTACATGGCATGGAAACTATGCATGGCATGTGATTTCTAGCATGTGCCTATATGATGCATGGGACGACATACCCTCATCTCATCGGGTTGAAACTCACTAGAACCCACAGATAAAATATAAACTGCACAATCTCAAAGTGCGTCACCCAACGGTGAAAACATATCAACAGTAAAATTTGCAAAATCAGAAGAATTGCAAAAATACGAGGTAGACTGGCTTTTCCCTGTACCAGGGTTAGATACGCCCGGGCACAGCTTATTAACAACTACCATTTGTCCTATCTCTGACTACTGCTCTAAATAGTAAGTCAAAGAAAAGAACCTCCCTTTGATAACACTTTGTAATGTCCCGGACCCGGGTGCCACTCAACAGGTGCCCCGAGCCCGGTTCGCCATGTGACCTCAAGTGCATTTCCCCAAACGCCAGAGGCTGCCGACTATCAGGGAGGGCCCAGGTCTGATAGTGGGGAAACTATTCCCTCATTTGTCAAATTGTAGCGCAGCGGAATATAAATTAAACATACAACAAACAGCAGAAGCAGTAAACCATACACAATTGAAATAATCAACAGTATATATATAGTGATGCTATATGCCTCAAGTACTAAGAAAACAGCCAGAACATGTTATACATCAATACAGTATAGTAGAAAGCAGAGTACATCAAAGCAAAGCAAACAGCTGGCAGTAGCATCGTAATCCTAGGCTCAGTCCCATGCCCTCCTACTCCACAACAACAGTCAAGTACCTGTATAGTGACTCTTTCCCCTATATACACCTACAGAAATGTAATCTGTTTGGGCCGAAAAGCGTGACCCAAGCAGGGTGTGAGAAATATATCTCAGTAGGCACCCACCAAAGGCTCGTGCCCAACTGCGTGCTAACATGCAACAATAGTGTTCAGTGGTAAAATGCAATAAAGAAAGAATTACTAAAAAGTAACTAAATTAACAGTTAAATTTCCATTTAATTATTCATTTAATCCATTTTATGTAAGAAATCACCACAGTGCATTCTAAGTAAACAACTAGTTTCCTCAAACACGTAAACTCCTACCCTCGGGTAACGAGTATCCAACACAAGAATCTGCCCTCAGGCATAACAGAGTTTTCCCTCAGGCATAGGTAGTGTCGCCCACAGGCACAGAATCAGCTGCCCACAGGCATGGAAGAAGTTTCCCTCAGGCCGAAATAACTACAGCCCACAGGCTAAATAGTGCAGTGCCAATAGGATAATCACAACAACGACCTCAGGCTAAACAGGTAAATGGGCCATGCCCAACATGTCAAAATTAGTAAACAAGCAATTCTTCTCAAGGAAATTCTATGATTACTACTTTAAAGGCATACCCTCAGGTATCCTGGCCAAATGGATAAACAATGAAACACACCCCCGGGGTGGTTCCGTATCCAAGAAACAATCCCAAACAACAATTTATTACCACAATTTATCCACCTATGCAATTCTAGTCATTAAATATAGCAATGAAATCAGCCAAACGACAACCCAACATGGGTTCGGGGCACAAAAACGCAGAAAAATGCACGACAGTAGGAAATTTACACCAAGCCACCTACCATATACGCCAATGAACGTTATACCCGAACACCGACTCCAGAAACGCGCAAGAACGGCCTAGATCTGATGAAGAACAAAACCCATTCAAACATAAATAACTTTCCCTCAAGAAAGAATTGGTAAGAACGGCTTAAGGAGGAGAAAGGGCTTACCCGTGCGGTTCCAACGAGATCGTCCGAATCTGAAAAGGATTCTAGACGAACACCCAGTGGATCTTCAAATGTTCGGTCGTCCTCCATGGCTCCAAAATGGCTCAAATGCCTCCTCTGCCAAATGAGGAGGCTACTGCCTGTTTTAATCCGAAAAAACAAAGTAAACGGCGTGTACTTACTTCATTTAATTGTTCCTATGGCAGCACCACCACACTGTTCATCTTTCGACATGAGTACACGACATGTACTCCCGAGTACACGGCGTGTATTGTCGCCCAACTGGCGACTACTCCACCGCCTTACTGTTTAGGCATGTCGACTGACTACACGGCATGTAAGGTACCACTACACGATGTGTAGTCGGTTACTACACCCCTCGTCTCCGACATGGCTACACGCCCCGTGTACCCATCCCACCCGGCCAAAACTACACGACGTGTAGTTCCAAAATTTAGGATTTTCCCCATTTTCCATATTTTCTAAAAAACAGTTAAGGAAAAGGAAAAAGAAGAATCACGTACCTCAAAAATAAGAACCGGGTTCTTACACAGATGAGCCGGTACTTGTGTAGGTACAACAAATAGAGGTTGAGTTGGTGCTACGATTGATAAAACTACTGGTGGTGGTGCTGGTATTTGCCTTGGATAACCCACGAGAATAGGCTTATCCGAATGTGTTTGATCCTACCTTGGTTGTGTACCCAATTTCGGGAATTCATTAACCACATATGTAGTTACTAAAAATCCTCTTTACTAAGAAGCATCTATAGGATGTGGAAGTTTAGGACCTTCCTGGGAAATACGTCTAGCAAAATTGTTTCTTTGAAGTAACTCTATATTGAGTATTTTCAACTCCTTCTTTTCCTCTTCTTGCTTTGAAAATCTCTCTTCAAATGAAATAGATTTAACTTCTCCAGTGGAAAAGTGAGATGGAATTTGACTTTTACCTTTCCCCTTGTTAGATTCATTTTAGAGGGGTGGGAGTTGGTTATTTGAAGGCATACCTTGATTCCTGGTAAGCCTCTGATTTTAGGTATGTACAACTTCTTCATTTGCCTTAGTGTGTACCATATTATATATAAGAACATTATCTTATGATTCCCTTGAACTAGACTCCTTTTCTAGAGGATATTCTGCGATGGTGTTAATGACATTTACTGATGCATAATGAATTGATGGCATTCTGTTAGTATCTTTGTAAAATAATCTTTCTCTGTACCTTCTATGAGACTTTTTTCTCCTATATGTTGAATTCTCGAGAACTTTTTGGTAGATAGTAACCCTAAGGGAATCCTCAGATAGTTCAGTTGTGTGATTTCTTTTTGGATTCTTCACTAATTGGGAGATAACTGACTTCCACGGAGGAGGGGATGGGAGATGTGAAAAATCCCATAGCCTAGTAGGGTGGGCTTATTCTTATTCTTCTTCTTAATAAATAAAAACTTTGTTTGATGAATTTAAAGGTTGAATTAACGGATCCCCCATCCTTGCAATCTGGGATGATTCTTGAACTACTATGGCTGAAATTCGTGCAACTACTCTTATGATTTTGCAAATTTTGGTTCAGAAATTAGTTGGGTGCATCATCTGAAAATTACTCAAATCACCTATTTCAAAAGAGCAATGTGATACTTTAGAAATTTTCATTCTCTGGCATCAAACATCCTCTAATTGGGATGTCTACTCAAGATTCTCATATGCTTGATTTAAAAGTAACTCAAAACTTGTTTTCTTTGGGCCTGACTCTGATGAGAGATGGTTGAGGCCTATTTTTGAGTGTACATTTTATTACATGAAAAATCTATTTATTGTGGTTGAATTCTAGCAATAACATTGCATGAAACCACTTTTGGTGGACATTGTTGATTCTAGAGTGCAGTGAAATGCAATGCTCCATGTGCACCCCATCCTCTAATACGAACACCAAATGGGTGTCAGAAATTAACTGGTGTAGCCTTTTAGAGCATTGTGGAATGTGCACTAAGGGGTTCTCTTCTGTTTTTCCACCTTTGGATGTTGGGAAACTGAAAGAGATGCCAAATAAATTTGGTGTGTCAACCCTTTTATTACCTTTACATGATTTTTATATTCATCATATGGTAATTATTTTGTTTTCAAATGATGAATAGTATTTCATATGTTGAGGTGGATATCATGAATGAAATATTCTACCATCAATTATGGAATGTTATACTATAACACCCCAATCTTCCACGGTACGCTTCTCTTTGAATAATACAGTAGTGTGTCTTGTATGCAACTACGAGTTCTAACACACCACAACCAATCAAACTTGATGTTATGAATATTAATACCCACTTTTTGAAATTTTATAAATTTTATCTTTCAAAATGGACTTCATTTTTAGATTTATAATATCGAAATTATCTTAGGATGAATTTTTGGTATTTTTCAGAAAACATTCAATTCATGATGAATAGTGAAAAAACACTGAGTTATAGTTTAAAACTGAGTTTTTATAATTATTTATTTTATTATAATTTATTTTAGGACAAAATAGATATAATACCTATAAAAGTTCAATGTAATTCATTGGAATCAGTTTATAATAATTTTAGATTTATAAAAATTTTATTGAACTTTTCACCATCTTTTACCCATCTCTTAGAAGAATTTGTGTTTTCACATAAAACTTAATTTTACTGCTTCTGTGAGTGGAATTTAAAAAATCCTAGAGACATGGTTAATATCAAGGAGTAAAATTTGGTTCAATAAGATAAATATAATTTTTGTGGAATAGTATCTTTTTCTTTTATTTACAACAGTTAAATGTGAATAGGGTAATTAAGGGTAAAAATGATATTATTATTACCCTAACACATGTCTTAATTCTATTGGCTAAGTATAATTCGACCAAAAACAACCTTAGTAATTAAATATGAACCTCTTTTGTCCACTTGGATTAGATTAGGACATTTATTATTATTTAATTCAAAGAAGAGTTAAAAGAGTTAAAATCAATGTTTAATAACTAAAACATTTTTAATATAGGGTTATACAAAAGATAAACTCGATTATAAATATTAATTAGGAAATATAAAATTATTTCCTACATAATGTTATTTTATTTATAATTTTTATACATTAAATAATTTAATTTATTTATGACACAATGGTGACGCAGTAATTACCTAATAAATGAAATATTAAAATAATTGATATTATAAATATCCAAATAAATGTAATTTGAGACTTTTTATGAATTACACTAATTTTCTAGGTTAATATTAAATGTTAGTATTGATTAAATGAATTTAGTTATAATTAAAAAAGTTGTTTGAACTTTAACAAAAATCAATTATTAAATAGTGTCAAAATTGACATAAAGGAGTATTTAAAACAAATATTATATTATTAATTGATATTCTATTCCTAAAACTCTAAGGTTTGGAAAAATTACTTAGATAAGGTTATATGTATTAATAATGAACCACTTGGGGTTCTCTTGGCTTGTTATAGTAAGTTTATTAACCATATAATATAAAAATACAAAGAGAGATTGTAAATGTTAAACTATTTAACTAAGAGTTAAATATAAATGATAAGGTTGATATAGTGACCCAAACCTGTCTAAAATCTATTGGTTGAAAGTATTTCGAGCCAACCCAATCTTAGCCTCGAAATAAGTCACTTTTGGAGCCATGTTTTAACTGAATATGAATATATTATAAAATAATATTTTATGTTTTTCCTAAGGTACCCCTCACCCCTCTTATAAAATGGCACTCCATCTTCTCTCAAATTCATACCTTCAAAGCCTTTGGGTTCGGCCAAACCCTGCCCAAATATCCTCTTAACATCCCTCAATTCATCCTACCGGCCTTCCTTTAGTTCTAAATCCAACCTAATGATCCCTTTTGATCAAATCAAAAGGAAGAACCCGAAGAAGAGGTAACGATTTCACCACCCTCTTTCAAGTTCCTTTCCTCTTCCACTTCTTCTTTATTTGTTATTTACATTATAAAATAATAACTCCAGTATCTTATATATAATGTGATGTTATTATAAATATGGTTCAACCATATTCAGTATTCTATCCATCCTTTGAATGACATGTCACCATAAATGCGTATGTATGGCTTACCGTCTCCACGTCGTGGTGTAATTGTAATTCAATACATTATTATTTGGATGGGTATGATAATGATGTTCAATTCATGTAAATAATAAATATAACATGATAATGATTCTTTATATATGATACTCCATCCAATTATATATTATTTTATTATCAAAAGAATAATATTGTCGCTCGTGCGTACGTAGGGACTACCGTCTCCACGAACGCGGTGAGATTCATTCCCCATGGTATCCATTCAATTATAATTCTCATTTGATGATTAAAAATAATTTTTAAGGACTTGATATCATTATGGGTATGAATAATATACAACCTATCTATAACAAACACGGCTTATGTACCAAAACATATAAAATAAAATGAGTAAGTTAACACCCAAAATGCCGATAATACTAAGATATTATTTACAAAGCAATGTTAAAAAATCATATATGATATCATATTAATGTATATTATTCTTGTATAATTTAATAACAAATATTTAAGCATTATAAAGGAGTTTAAACTACCCTCAACCAAGGAAAAGTATAAGGCAAGGCTTTATTTCACAATCTCTTCATTATCTGAGGTTGTTTATACGTAATTATCTACTGGGACCTCTTTATCATCCACATCCATGTTTCTTAAAAATGTATTTCAAATCATTATTTATATTTTATAGGATATGGGTTAAAGTAATTTATACCCTTGTTTACTTTTTATGATATTTTTATAAAGGAATCTTTCCATCGTTTTCCAAACAAGGTCCTTTTTATCCTTTTCGACAGAATTAAGGTAAGAATATCTTTTTTAACTTATACGGTAGGTGCAGCTATTTTCCGCCATTATAAAATTGTCGAAGCTTCCCTTACAAGATTATAAGAATATTTTCAAATTTAATGTTTTATTTCATAATTATTTGACTTTTAAATTATTTCATAAAAATAGAAATTTCTCTGAAATATTTTTGATTTCATTTATGTCAACATCCTTTGATGGATTTTATGATTATTTGAAGTTGATTTATTATAATAAAAAACATCCATATAGTATTGAAGGTTTTGTGATATGTTTGACTATGGATGTGTTATTTTTATACCATTCATGGTTTATGGATAAATTATTTACATTTACTATGCTAGTTTTAATACGAATGTTTATGTTATGTTTAAACCTGTTCATATGAGGAATCCATTGGACTTGATAAGTGATGGGTGGAACCCTCTATAGCTCATCAATGCATCGGTGGGTCTCATGAGAAAAATAGTGTCTTGGAATAAGGCCTTGACAAAATATTATTTGTAGTCTTGGCACAAGGCCTTGACTATGTGGTTATTATAGTCTGGCATTATGCATTCCATCATTATGAAAGTGGTTATTTATGTTGCATGTGATTATTTGAATAGTAGAATCTCCATGTGAATAAGTAAATGGAATTATTTCATTTTATTTTTTTCCATATTATGCTGAAGATAAAATATAAAAGGCTTTTGTTTTATTTATACATTGCCTTAAATGTTTATGCTTATTTATGAAAGTTTCTGCTATATTGTTATCCTTACTGAGCATCTGAGCTCACCCCTTTCTATGTTTTATTTTTCACAGGATGTGAACAGTATTTTATGACTGATATGCAGGGATAGTCTGAGGGGATATGAGTGTGTACTATGGAGACTATGTTGTTGTAGTTTTCATTTCATGATTTAATGTAAACATTATGAATGTATCTAGTGATTCCAAGGCTACTAAACTAATCGGTCCTTTGAGACTTGATCTTTTGTGATCATTCAAATGTCATGGAATAATGCACAGACTCTGGATAACTGGGGTCGGGGCGTTACAGTTGGTATCAAAGGAAGATTAGTACAAACCTTTGAAGCTAGATTTAGATAAACTCTGATTATATCACATAGACCTAAGATGGACTTTGAGGATTAGTATAGAAGAACTCCCTAGAATTTTGGTATTGTAGAGATTTTGTGAGTTTTCCGAGAAATACATCCCTATATGGATACGAGTAGGTAGAGGCGGCTCTGGAACAGTTGTACCTAGGGGTAAAACTGGAAAACACTACTTTGAGCTAGACTCGAATGGGAACTGGTGCACGACAACGGGCTTTTCTGCACTCTTAGTTACGACACTTCAGGGGGATATGCTTAAGATAATTATCATTTTCTTTACAAACCATTATGAAGGGTTTATGAGTATATATTCCTCAAAGAAAACATTTTTATGATTAATTATTATATCCATAAACTGTTCAATTTTTGTTAAGTGTTTTACAAGTTTGTAATTATGTATTTTGATTCATAAGCTGATATAGTTTATGCCATTGTTTAGAAATGGCGCCAAGTAAAAGGAATGGAAACCATATCAATGCATGCACTACATGTAGGGATTTCCCTCCTACACAAGATAATTATAGTGGAGCTAGTGATACAACTGGTGTTGATCAGCTTATCACCATACTGGGACAACTCACTCAGGTTATGAATAATAACCTTACCCGTATAAAGCACCCATATCCACAGCATGGAGGATCAATGTTAGATCGCTTCATGAGGAAAAAAACACCAAAATTCAATGGTAGTACAAATCCATTAGTAGCTGAGCAATGGATAAATTCTTTAGTGAAAATATTCCATGCCTTGGGGAGTAGTGAAAGGGAAAAAGTTATCATGGCAGTTTACTACCTCACTGGAGATGCTGACCAATGGTGTTCATTGATTAAAAAAAAGGAGGATGATGAAGTATCAAATATAGAATGGAGGGAGTTCAAAGAGCGTTTCTTAGAAAAATACTTTCCTCGTGACCATCGAGAAGATATGGAAAGGCAATTTCTGAGTCTGAGACAAAAGGAGGATGAGAATGTCACAAAGTATGAGGCTAACTTTACAAGGTTAGGGATGCATACAGAAGATTATATACATAACCCAAGGAGTAGTATTTCTTGTTTCTTTGATGGGTTAAAACTATTTCTCCGTCAAGCATTAGTGTCACAATCCTTATCCTCATACGAAGATATTGTCCCATGTGCTATCAAGATAGAAAAGGAATTCTCAAAGTCATATGACTTTAAAGAAAATAAAGAGAAGAAGAGATGTGTTGATCACTCTAAGAATGGAAATAAGGGGAAGAAGGGAAAAATGAAGTATCCATTTTGTAGTAAATATGGGAAGAAACACCCTGGTACTTGCTTGAAGGGAATGGGAGTCTGTTACAAGTGTGGTGAAAAAGGCCACCAAGATTGTGATTGCATGGGGTAGAAAGAAGCTACCAATGTTCAATGATACAATTAAAGGGAGAGGGGACATTATGCAAATTAATATCCTAAGTGTCAGGTGAACATACCTCAGAAAAGGCCAAGGGATCACGGCCATTCTTATGTTATCACTACTACTGAGGAAGAAGCTCTGAAAGACGTGGTGGCATGTAATTTAATGGTTTCCTAAAGTTCAGAAAATTCTTTTTTGATTATGGATCATCGCATTGTTTCATATCTTCCTAGTATGATAAGAAAATTAGATATTTACAATTTGATTTAACAAGGGAGTTATCAGTCAAAACTCTTAAGGGAAATATCATTGCAACAAAGTTTTGTGAATCAGTCCCCATTAGAGAACATAAATGTTCTTTATCTGCTGATCTCATCATCATACCCATGATTGAATTTGAAATAATCCTAATTATGGATTGGATTTCAGACCATGATGCGAAGATTTATTGTAAGAAGAAGGAGGTTACGATTTTTGATGATGATGATAAAGAACACCTTATCTTTAGAGCAGAATCGTCACCACCCAAATCTTATCTAGATCCACCCCCAATAGCTCAACTAAATTCAATTATTGGGGAGGAAGATAATGAAATAACTGTGGGTGAGGAAAGGAATGTTCAAATAGAGGATGTACCTATTATGAAAGAATATGTAGATGTTTTTCCGGAAGATTTACCTGGACATCCTCCAGAACAAGAAATGGAGTTTTCCATTGATTTAATTCCTGGTTCAAGGCCCATATCGAAGACCCCTTATAGAATGGAAATTGTGGAATCAGTTAAACTAAAGTAACAACTAGAGGAACTGAGTAATAAGGGATTTATTCTCCCTAGTGTTTTTCCAGGCGGATCCCCTGTCCTTTTTGTTATGGAGAATGATGGATCTATGAGGTTATGTATCGACTACAGGGAAATCAATGATATAATAATAAATAAAAGTATCCCCTACCTCGTATTGATGATTTATTTGACCAAATACATGGAGCTCAATACTTTTCAAAGATTGAACTTCTATCTGGATACCATCAGTTGTGTGTGAAGAAGGAAGACATTCCAAAGACATCATTTCGAACCAGGTACCGACATTACGAGTTTACAGTAATGTATTTTGGGCTGACTAATGCAACCTATGTATTCGTGGATCTAATGAATAGAGTTTTCAAGGAATATCTAGATGATTTTGTGGTTGTATTTATTCATGATATCTTGGTATACACCAAAAGCTACGAAGATCATGAAAATCACTTATGCATTATCCAGAAGACTCTTAGAAGACATGAATTAAATGGAAAGTTTAGCAAGTGTGAATTCTGGATTCCGGAGATCCCTTTTCTTGTCCATATTGTCCTTAAGGATGGAATCTCTGTTGATCTTCTAATACCATGGCAATCCAAGAATATCCATCACTGATGAGTATAACTAAGGTACACACTTTTATTAGTTTAGCAGGTTATTATTGGTGTTTCGTCCAGAATTTTCCCCGATTGGCTAACCCATTAACGAAGATCACACGTAAAGGGGTTAAATTTATTTAGAAAAAATAGTGTGAAGATTTTATTGAATAACTAAAGAGAAGATTAGTCAATACTCCTATATTGACGCTACCATCAGGGAATGACGGGTTCTTTGTTTATATTGATGCATCAAAGAAAGGACTTGGTTGTGTCCTTAAGCAGAATGATAGAGTTATTGCCTATGCATCACAACAACTGAAAAATCATGAGCAAAACTATCCTACTCATGATCTTGAGTTAGCTACTGTAATCCTTGCTTTGAAGATATGGAGACATTATCTCTATGGTGAAAAATGTGAGATATATACTGATCACAAGAGTTTGAAGTATATTTTCTCACAGAAAGAACTCAACATGAGGAAAAGGAGATGGCTTGAACTACTCAAGGATTATGATTTCATGATACACTACCAGTTGGGGAAGGTAAATAAGGTGGTAGATGCTTTGATCAGAAACAATCCTAGAGTTTTGAACAAGATGAGAGTTGAAAAGGATCCTATATACATGGATCTAGAAAAGATGGATATGGGAATCACCATGGAAGGTGAAACCTAAATAATTTTTCAAATGGTTTCTAAACAATCTTTATTATAAAGGATAAAGAGCTTTCAGACCAATGATGAAGAGTTTAAAAAGAATATTAAATTTGTCAATAATGGAAGATTGAGTGACTTTGTGTATGAAGATGAAATTTTGAAATTTGGGAAGAGACTTTGTGTTCCCGATATACCTGATTTAAAAGGGGCATTGTTAGATGATGCTCATAGTTTCAATTTCTCTATACACCCTGGGAGCACCAAAATGTATAGAGATTTGAAGGAACATTTTTTGCGGGACAACATGAGGAGGGAGATTGCTGATTTTGTGTCAAGATATGTGGTTTTTCAACGAGTGAAAGCTGGAAGAGTCGTGCAACCTCTACCCATACCTGAGTGGAAATGGGATAATATTACGATGGACTTTATCACGAGAATAGAAAAGACACTTAGAAAGAATGATGAAATATGGTTCATTGTTGATCATCTTACCAAGTCTGCATATTTTCTTACTATAAGAGAAGATTTACCACTTGAACGATTAGAAAGACTATATATTAATATAGTTGTAAGACTTTATGGGGTACCACTATCGATGGGTTCTGATCGTGATCCACGTTTTAATTCAAGATTCTAGAAAAATCTTCAGAAATCCCTGGATACTTAACTTTTTTTGAGCACTGCTTACCACCCCCAAACTGATAGACAATCATAACGGACTATTCAAACCTTATAAGACATGTTGAGATCATGCTAACTTGACTTTTAGGGTATGTGGGATCAATATTTACCTCTGGTAGAATTTTTCTATAATAATAGCTTCCATTCAAGTATTTAGATGGCACCATATGAAGCATTATATAGAAAGAGATGTCTCACACCAACCTGTTGGGATGATGTTGATGAAAGAAAACTTTTAGGCCCATAACTGGTGGAGGAAACGATGGAAAAAGTAAAGGTAATCCAAAACCACATCAAAGCAGGTCAAATTAGGTAGAAGAACTATGTTGATAACCGAAGGAAGGATTTGGAATTTCAGGCAGGATATCATGTTTTCTTAAAGGTATCTCCATGAAAGGGAGTTATACGTTTCGGTAAAAAATGTAAATTGAGTCCCAGGTACATCGGACCTTTCGAAATTCTAGAACAAATTGGGGCTATAGCTTACTATTTGGCAATGCCGCCAAATCTCTCCCAAGTTCACAATGTATTTCACATATCACTGTTGAGAAAATAAATGTCTGACCCAACACATGTACTCACCTATGTGGAAGTAGAACTAGAACCCAATCTATCTTATTGTGAAGATATTGTCAGGATTCTTTATACCAGAGAACAAGTGTTGAGAAACTGGATGACTCGTCTGGTAAAAGATCTATGGAGAAACCATAAAATGGAAGAGGCAATGTCGGAACCTGAGGAACATATAATGAAGAACCACCCGAGTCTTTTTATGTAGTAATATTCTAGAAATTTCGAGGATGAAATTATTTGAAGGAGGGGAGAATGTAACACCCCAAGCTTCCACGATACGCTTCTCTTTGAATAATACAGTAGCGTGTGTTATACGCAACTTCGAGTTCTAACACACCACAACCAATCAAACTAGCTGTTATTAATAGTAATACCCACTTTTTAAAATTTTATAAATTTTATCATTCAAAATGGACTTCATTTTTGGATTCGGAATATCTAAATTAGTTTATGGTAAATTTTTGGTATTTTTCTGAAAACATTCAATTTTTGATGAATAGGGAAAAAACACTGAGTTATAGTTTAAAACCGAATATTTATAATTATTTATTTTATTTAAATTTATTTTAGGTCAAAATAGATACGTAATACCTATATAAGTTCAATTTAATTCATTGGAGCCAGTTTACAATAATTTTAGATATATAAAAATTTTATTGAACTTTTCACCGTCTTTTACCCATCTCCTAGAAGAATTTTCAAATTCACATAATACTTAATTTTACTGCTTCTGTGAGTGGAATTTTGAAAATCCAAGAGGCATGGTTAATATCATGGAGTAAAATGGGGTACAATAAGATAAAATTAATTTTTTTTAATAGTAACTTTTTACTTTTATTTACCACGGTTACATGTGAATAGGGTAATTAAGGGTAAAAATGATATTATTATTAGCCTAAAACCTGTCCTAATTATATTGGATAAATATAATTAGACACCAAAAAACCTTAAGAATAAAATATGAACCTCTTCAGTCCAATTGGATTACATTAGGACATTTATTATTATTTAATTCAAAGAAGAGTTAAAAGAGTTAAAATCAATGTTTAATAACTAAAACATTATTAATATAGGGTTATAAAATAGATAAATTCGATTATAAATATTTATTAGGAAGATAAAAAGATTTCTTACATAATGGTATTTTATTTATAATTTTTAGATATTAAATAATTTAATTTATTTATGACACAATGGTGATGCAGTAATTGCCTAATTAATGAAATATTAAAATAATTGATATTATAAATATCCAAATAAATGTAATTTGAGACTTTTTATGAATTACAATTATTTTATAGGTTAATATTACATGTTAGTATTGAGTAAATGAATTTATTTCGAATTAATAAAGTTGTTAGAACTTTAAAAAATCAATTATTAAATAGAGTCAAAATTGACATAAAAGAGTATTTTAAACAAATATTATATTATTAATTGATATTATATTTTTAAAAATCTAAGGTTCGGCCAAATGACTTAGATAAAGTAATATATATTAATAATTAACCACTTGGGGTTCTCTTGGCTTGTTATAGTTTGTTTATTAACCATATAATATAAAAATACAAAGAGATATGGTAAATGTTAAACTATTCAACTAAGAGTTAAATATAACTGATAAGGTTGATATAGTGACCCAAAACTATATATAATCTATTGTTTGAAAGGATTTAGACCCATACCCACCTTATCTTCGAAATAAGTCACTTTGGAGCCATTATAAACCGAATATAAATTTATTATAAAAAAATATTTTATGTTTTTCCTAAGGTGCCCCTCACCCCTCATAGAAAAGGGTACTACCCCTTCTCTCATATTCATACCTTCAAAGCCCATTGGTTCTACAAAACCCTACCCAAATATCCTCTCAACTTCCCTCACTTCATCCTAGAGGCCTTCCTTTAGTCATAAATTCAACCTAATGAGCCCTTTTGATCAAATCAAAGGGAAGAACATGAAGAAGAGGTATTGATTTCACCACCCTCTTTCAAGTTCCTTTCTTCTTCCACTTATTCTTTATTTGTTATTTCCATTATAAAATAATAACTCCAGTATCTTATATATACAATGATTTTATTATAAATATGGTACATCCATATTCAGTGTTCTATCCATCCTTTAAATGACATGTCACCATACGTGCGCACGTACGACTTACCGTATCCACGTCGTGGTGTAATTGTTATTCAATACATTATTATTTGAATGGGTATAATAATGATGTGTAATTCATGTAAATAAAAAATATAACATGATAATTATTCTGTATATATGATACAAAATCCAATTATATATTATTTTAACATCAAAAGAATGATATTGTCGATCGTCCGTATGTACGGACTACCGTCTCCACGAACACGATGAGATTCATTCCCCATCGTATCCATTCAAGTATAATTCTCATTTGATGATTAAAAATAATGTTTAAGTACTTGATATAATTCTGGATATTAATAATATACAACCTATCCATAACAAACATGACTTATGTAACAAAATATATAAAATAAAAGGAGTATGTTAACACCTGAAACGACGATAATACAAAGATATTATTAACGAAGCAATGTTAAAAGAACATATATGATATCATATTAATTTATATGATTATTGAATAATTTAATAACAACTATTTCACCATTATACACGAGGTTAAACTACCCTCAACCAAGGAAAAGTATAAGGTAAGGTTTTATTTCAAAATCTCTTCTTTATTTGAGATTGTTTATACATAACTATCTACTTGGACCTCTTTATCATCAACATCCATGTTTCTTAAAAATGTATTTCAAATAATTCTTACTATTTTATAGAATATGTGTTAATTTCATTTATACCCTTTTTTACTTTTTATAAAAATTTTATAAAGTAATCTTTCAGTCTCTTTCCAAACAAGGTCCTTTTTAACCTTTTCGACAGAATTAAGGTAAGAATGTCTTTTTTAACTTATACAGCTGGTGCGGCTATTTTCCGCCATTATAAATTAGTTGAAGCATCCCTTAAAATCTTATAAAAATATTTTCAACGTAAATTCTTTATTTTATAATTATGTGGCTTTTAAATTATTTCAAAAAAAGAGATATTTCTCTCAAATAGTTTTGATTTCATTTATGTCAACATCCTTTGATGGATTTTAAACTGATTTGAAGTTGGTTTATTATGATACAAAACTTCCATATAGTATTGAAGGTTTCTTGATATGTCTGACTGTAGATTTGTTATTTTAATACCATTCATGTTTTATGGATAAAGTATAGACATTTCGTATGCTAGTTTTAATACAAATGTTTATGTTATGTTTAAACATGTTCATATGAGGAATGCATTAGACTTAATAAGTGACGGGTGGAGCCCGCTATAGCTCCTCGATGCATCGGTTAGTCTCATGAGACAAACTAGTGTCTTGGAACAAGGTCTTGACAAAATCTTATTTGTAGTCTTCGCACAAGGCCTTGACTATGTGGTTATGATAGTCTAGCATTATGCATTCCATCACTATGAAAGTGGTTATTGATATTGCGTGTGATTATTCGACTAGTAGAATATCCATGTTTATAAGTAAATTAAATTATATCATTTTATTTTTTCCATGTTATGCTAAAGTTCAATTTTAAAAGGCTTTTGTTTTAGTTATACATTGCCTTAAATGTTTATGCTTATTTATGAATGTTTCCTCTATATTGTTATCCTTACTGAGCATCTGAGCTCACCCATTTCTATGTTTTATTTTTCACAGGATGTGAAGAGGTATTTTATGACTGGCCTGTAGGGATAGTCTGAGGAGATATGAGTGTGGAATATGGATACTATGTTGTTATAGTTTTCATTTTATGATGTAATGTAAGACTTATGAATGAATCCAGTGATCCCAAGGATACTAAACTAATCGGTATTTTGTGACTTGATATTTTGTGATCATGCCAATGTCATGTAATAATGCACTGACTTTGGGTAACTGGGGTCGGGGCGTTACATATACTAAGAATTTCTAATGTCCATAACATGACTGGTATTTCTCCTTTAAACAATTGTTTTCTCATGTTTAATATATCTCTATCATCTCTTACAAGAGATTTTTTCACTTCGTATGACCAAATTAGATGCACTGTATTAGAAGAAAAATAACCCAAGAGAGGTTTATAGAGTGACCATTCCCTTGAGATGTCTTCTGGTTGAGAGAAAGTGTTTCACCTATCAATAACAAGGCATAATACATGACTCACATTGTGTTTATCAGTTCCTCGAGATAGTAGGGATTTATCATCGGTACAATATCAATTATAGAATTATCTTGACAATGAAAAATACTATTGTAGAGAGGACATTCGTAGAGAATTCCATCATAGGGAGGACCACCATGGTGGATTATAGAAATGGATGAATCCTCTTTCCCCTTGGTCTTCTTCCCACACAGAGGGTTCCCATGGCTCTCATCCAGATATAGCCACGTGGGATTAACCAAATTTTCATGAAACAAGACTTAATGATAAAGTTTATGATAAAGAACTACAAAATTACTGCTACCACTATCATGATTTGGTAATGAGAGGATAGGATCATGAGATGCAATAGATAAATGTCTGAGGGATTCAAGAACTCCAGTATTAAGAGGATCCAAATCACAACTTGACTCTTGATTTTGAAACAGTTCTTGCCGAAACATCTTCTTGGATGTTCTCTTATACATAGTTGGGGACAATGGCAGGGAAACGTGTTTATCATGGGAAGTTGTTTGTGCTTTCCTTGGATTGGTTATCAGAATGAACCGATTGCCTCCAATTGGAAAGGGTTTATGTTCTCGATCTTGTTATCCATATGAAATGGGGGATTATGCCCCATGACCCTCCTGGACTGGAACAGAGGTGTGTATCTTCTTCGAGATGGAATGTCGGTGTGTCATCTAATGTGTGGGGATAGATTTATGTGTATGTTCCCATGGTACTGTTGAAGTAGTTATTATAAAATCTTGGCATGCTTCCAGAATATGGGTAGGGATTTGCATATAACCTTTCACCATTGATAAGATGTGTTTGGTGACTTTAGAAGATGGAACAGGAATATGAATCAATCTTGTATCTTGAGTAGGTATATATTCTTTCTCATGTTGTCCTTTTCCTATCAATGGGTATTAAAAGTACTCATGCATGGGGGAAGAGAGTTGGGTATGCCCCAGATTTGTCATCGGAGCTTTCCAACTGACTTCTCTGAGTGCTGCCAAACGAGACTATTGGGGAGCCTGATGAATGTTGGTAGGTGTATGTGCCTGCTGGATGTTTCCCATAATGTATGGTTGACGGACTTCCTTAAATACCGATAGACGAGACTGCTGGAAGAATTGGTGATTTTAAACAGGTGTATGTTCTTTTTTACCATCTGTCACCACATTGGATTGGTGGGCTTATTTAAATGTAGTCAGATGAGCCTACTGACAGGGTGATTATTTGTAAGCAGGTGTATGTGTATGTTCACAATACTCAATCAGATTTATCTGGTGGGATTGGTGGGTTGCTCTAGATGAGTCTAGTGGGCAGCCAAATTAGGACGGACGGGTGTATGTGCCCATTCGTTGTTTTCCATCAAGTTAGGTTGATGGACTTCTTCGGAGGGGGAAGAGGTAAGAACCTAATCCTTGTTGACCAGACTTTGTCCCTGATTATTCATCCTGTGTTCTCTAGTCTAAGATACCTGGGTCGAATTTCCAAAGGCAACACCACCATCATGTTGTGGGTTCACTACTGTGTAATTCTGCTGGCGGCAATTATTGGTGGTAGTCCTCATAAAGGTCCCTTGTATCCTTGAAATTAGGCCTTAATTGGCCTCTTGATCCCCCTCCCTATAAAACAGGAGGGACTAGTTGTTGCGTTCTAGGGATAACGACCCGAAACTGTTGAAAACGGTGGTTGGTGTCGTCTACTTCTTGATCATCAGTTATTGTTGGCCGAACAATCGAGGATTGTTATTGATATTGAGGGATTGAAAAGAAGCTTCCAAAGTCGGGATTGTACTATGTGGAAGATACTCCATTACCAACACATTAGAGTCCCTGCATTGAAAAAAATTGGTGGGTGATAACGTCCTTCCCATGGATGAGGATTCAACTTGAGCAGCAGTTGGGAAGTTCTTAGATGTTGACTTGAAGAAATCCATTTTGGAGTGAATATATTTCTGAGAAAAACTTGAAACAACAATAAAATACACTATAGTAACATCTTTTAGATGGGTAAATGCAATATTGATCCCTTTTTCTGTCCTTCCTTTATCAATTGATAAGGGCCTAACAGGTGGGTAACATTATTAACATGGTTAAGGATTTAATCCAGGTTCACCATTTTTGATTTGTAGTACCTTGAAACATGTGTTCTAGTTTTAATAGTCACCAGTTCTAGGAGGTTTCCATTGGATATATTCATGGAACTAGAAACTTTCAACAGTTCTTTATCCAAATGGGACCTACTTTCCAAAGTCAGGTGTTTGTTACGTTTGAACATTATGACACATAGATACGTATATTGGTTGATTGGATGGGAGGTCAGACTCATCACAACCTTTTGGGGGGAATTATTGTCTACTCTTGGACTCTCTTTGTAAATTTAATATATTTTTATGAATCCTTATTAATTTAAAAAATGTAACATAAGTTTCCCTTGGAATTTAATATCACTTATTAACATGTGTAAAATTTAGAATAATTGGTATTCATTAAAATTTCTTCATTAATGAAGAAATCCATATGTATTCGAGGTTCTCCATCAATGGTATCCTATAATATACTATTTCAAGATTATTTTAATAATCATTATGATGAAATTAGTTTTTAATCCACTCAACAGGGCACTCTGGGATTTATTGTCATCCAGGGAGAAGAGGGCTTGTTTTGATATTCGGATCGTACCCATGAAATGGGTTAACTACTTATACTTGTGAAAGGAATCTGAACCCTCTTATTTCGATGCCACTGAACAGGAAACATCATAACTTTTAAGGTCATGTGATAAGGACCTAACCATACAGTTTAATGTCATGTGGTAAGTACATCTAAGTGAAAGGTTCTTAGTAAAAGTTTGGTGTGGGACTTATACAGAAACCACCCAATGAACATGGAAAGGATTTGGGTTTCCAAATTAGATTAGACCCTGTTGGAAATATGGCCCAAGGAGAATAGTGTTGATTTTGAAATTTTGGGTTTGAACCTCAAGAAGGATTCTTATGTATCCCATTTGGATGGGGATCAAAGCCCACATAGTTCGATTAGTCTCATAGGAGAGTATAGTCCTTTGAGAGAAATGAGTTTGGGCTTAATTACTGAAAAGGATGCGTTAATGATATTAAGGGTTTATTTTGGGGATTATTCCTATGGAGGATGCCCATATTAAGGGAATTAGGGTTGGATTCCTGAAGAGGATATAAAGTGAGCTTGGGCCCTAAAATGGCTTCATATGTATCCAAGTTTGAATAGGTAGCCGAGTTCTAATAGTTCCTAAAATTATGAGTGTTTATGCACATGTTTTAATCATCACGAATCTCTAAGCCCATGTGAGTCATGCTCGGTGTGAGAAATAGGAGGATGTGAAATATTCAACAATGACACATGCAATTTTCCTCCTCCACTAGTGGAAGACAGTGCACCTATGGCCGTGAGAGTGGACGAGTCCTAATTTGACCCGAGAAGAGGGTGAGGTGATGAGGCCAAGTTTACCTAAGAATAGGGTGAGGCGATGAGCCTTCCCTCTATACACTTTACATTAGACAAGGTCCCAATGAAAGGAAGAAGTGATGATGGTTAGGGGCTTACTCCAGGATGGATGCCCATTGTGACAAAGCTCAATGGGATAGGGAAAGGGTAATGAAAGACCTTGTGCCCATCTCCCCTCTGGTCTGTTTCACTGAGGGAGAGATGAAGATCAATGATGCTACCTCCTGCAAAAAAATATAGGGTCTTACACCAGGTTGGTTTCCCTAAAATTGATCTTGGTAGAAGAGGGATACTTATCCTTTATTTTATAAGGAAAATTAGGTATGAATCGTACCTTCCCCTACTAGAGACCTGAGGTTCCGGGTAATTTCTTTGAGAAGGGAGAGGCTAGGACCCAAACCCTCCTCCAAACTAGGAACTTCCCATCACTGTTCCTGGGATAATGTTCCTTGTTACTTTGGATATGCAAACCCATAGATACTCTATGAACCCTAACCCCATTTTGAAACAAATTATGGAAACCTATGAATGTGGATATACAAACCCAAATAGGAGACACATAGATGTGTCCTTCCCAAATGTTTGATAAGTCATGAGGTTTTGGAGGAGGTCTCAATAGAACCCCTTTTAGATAAGGGAACCAAGGAAGAAGAATCCTTTCCATGAATGGATTTGAGAAAGGTTTGATAGATTTTAGACTGAATAGAATAAGTTAATAAAAGAGGGGCACTCAAGTAGGTAAGGGCACACAAGTATGGGCACACAATTAAACTTGGGTGACCTAATATTCACATAAGCAACAAAAAACCTGTATGGTAATACTTGGACGAGACTTGGCTCAAACCTTCAAGAGTATTCATAGGTGGTCCAAGAAGTGGGGCACTCAAGTTCCAATGAAAGGAATAGGCGGCACACAAGTATTCCTGATTTGGGGAGGTTGGGTGATTTAGGAAAGCAAGTGTTATAGTTTTCAAACACTAAAAGGACTTAAGTATAATGGTCCTCTCTTAAATCCTCTACTCAAGGTGTTGAAGAACTACCTTCAATGTTTAAGGAGACTTGGGAATAGAACTATGGAGACCAGAGCAGCAATTGGAATTTAGGGAAATTAATCTATACAAATGTAGACCCCAAGGGTCTATTTATAGGAAAAAATAGGACCTTGGGAATAAGGAGTTTGGTCGCGCAAGTAGGTGGCGCACCGACGCTCTTCTGGTCTGACTAAGGTGACCTAAAACTCATCCCTTTACAAACCATGATTTTCTTCATGTATTTTCCACTTTTCTTCCTAAGGTATTTACCTTTTTCTTTTTTAGACTCTTTTATGGAACTGAGTTTCAAAAATTTCTAATTGAAATGGAAACATGTAAAATGAGTGTTTAAGAAACTTTAGAAATGAAACATTTTAGTGCGATTTAAGGATAATATTAAAGGGAATTTAAAGCAGAAAATGAATATTTGTTTTCATAAAACTAAAAATGATCCTAGATAGTTTTTTAATGATATAATGATTTATTTTATAAAAATAATGGTTTCTTAAAATAGATTATGGAGTGTACTTAGAAATTGGTAAGAAATCAAGAAGATCTTTTTAATCGGGCATTCATATCGAGAAGAATTGAAAAGGGAAACTTTATAAAACATGTATTACCCCATTAAAAAGGGATGATATGATCTAGATACCTTATTTTAGAACACATACACAAAATTTAGAATATTTATATAAAAATAAAAAAGAGTCACATTGTGGTAAAGAGAGATAAATAGTAACTCGAATGAAAAATGGAGGTTCGGGTAGAATCCCTTACCTTATGTTCATAATGGTTATGTAATTGATCTTAATGTCTTGGATAATAAAATTAAATACATTAATTAATTAATTTAGAACCTTTTATACATTTAATTTATTTATTATAATTTTATTAAGTTCATTTGTGCCATATTTTATGAGTTATAGTATTCCATTTCATCATTCGAGAGTGCTTGTTTTCTTAGTTTTCATGATCGGTTCACTTGTATAAGAGTATGGAAATTCATGTAAAATGAAAATTGAAATATAAAATTGAAATTATAATTTATTAATGAACATATTTAATTTTAAATGGTTATATAATTTATTTGGTTATTTTGGGATAGGATGAATCATTTGATAAGATGTTAGTGATAATCGTTTGGATTATTTTGGGCAGTTTTTGATCACAATGAACATGTTTTGGTTTATTATTTAACATCATGTGTATATAATATTTCCAAAACATTAAATAGGACTTAATACAAATATTTTATTTTTTTAAAACATAAAATTTTTATATGACCATCATTGAAGTTGTTAATGGAAAATTAAAATATTTCATCCTTGAAGGGGATAAATTAATACCTCATAAACGACATTTTCATTTTTAGATTAAAAGGGAGAAGAGATGGGTTTAATGAAGGATTATTACATTAGACTAATAATATTACATTATATGTGATTTAATGGATTCATCATACCATTTTTATGAGTTAGGTGAGGAGAGAATAGGAAAATAACTTGAAAAAAAATTAAAAGAGAAGGGATGAGGAATTTACCTCTTGAGATTCTCATCCTTGAAAATCACCTAATGAACAAGGTTTTGTTATTTTTATGAGACCAAGATCTATTTTAAGTGGTGGAGTGGATTCGGAAGAGTATTGAGTAGAATTTCGACAAGGCACAAATCCTGGAAGGTGTGAGGTTTTTTTGAGAAAACAGGTGACATGAACTGATCACCCAGTTCATGCCCCAAAAGAAATTTAATAAAAAACAAAAGTTACAATACAAGTGTGAGGTGTAATGATCTTACATAGACATGGGATTAGGGAGGGTATAGATGAATATTATAAGATAAGCATACCAAAATCATATGTTTCATATGACAATACCCAACCAAAATAGAAAAAAATCATTGGAATGAAATATAGTTGAGAAAACATAGCCAGCCTCAAAAGAAAGACAATAAAAAAGAAAGAATTATGGAAGTTGAAGACTCCCAAATGATTTTATGTGCACTACCAGATGGAAGTCGTGAGTCTGATAAACATAAAACAAAGGAGTGCATGATAGTGAAGTCTGCAACCTAGGATATTTGTACAGAAGCTAGTCGACCAATTAAAGCCTTCAATTCTTCAATACTAATACATTCAGAAAGCATCCTCCTTCAAATATGAAGAGAAAGACGGCTAGTTTCAAAGATGTCAATGACTTCTTCCATAAAGTGCAGTGGCATGGAAGTCAATAAGAATCCATCATCATCTCTCCCCAAGTCACACCAACAAAAATAGTAAAAAAGAAAAGTATGAAGAAATGAGAAGATAATTCCACAATAATAGCACTAATTATTCAAATCATCATCCAGCAAATCATATTTTCATTGCTTAGAAAAGAAAAGTACTCAATTGAACACTTATGGAAACCCCCAAGCTTCACTATATGCCGAACTAGGAACACATCACCTGACATATCCCATAAAAATTGTCCCACACAATAGCCAATGATCATCCAATACTAAATTAGAAACATTCAATAAAAAGAAAGAGGCCAAATCAAATGAATAATGGTAGTAGAGATAGAACAAACTGAAGTTGAAGAGTGATTAAAAGGTTGTCCCGAGACCATCCAAGGAGATCATGAAAACTAAACAACTGCATGAATCAAAGAGGAAAGAGACCGAGAAAATGATAAAGTGAAAGCATAAATGGTACTAAACAGGAGTCAAAACTAGGAATAAATGAAAATGAGCAGTATAAATAATCATTCCCAAGGTATAGCTATGAAATTGAAATCAAGATTTCTTTAATATTCATCCACCATCTTAATGAACATACGCTTCCTAATTTCATGGTATTTATCAGTGGTAATGAGATCATATTTATATTTCTAGAAAGTGATTGCATCTTGTTAATCCATCCAATCATCAATTGCATCTCTCACATCTTCTGAATTGCAATAGTCATCTATGTACACAGGATTTTTCTTACATGCATCAATATCTTCTCCTAAGTTAGAGAAAGAAATCGATTTATCAGCCATTGTTGGGAGTGTTGGAATCTCTTTCCTAGTGGTTTCAAGAGATCTTGTGAGAATTGTTCTTTAAAGATGAAAATAATCTCTATGCTTCCTTGGCTTTCTAGGATTTCGGGTGATGTAACAATCAATTTCCACCAGTGGGTTTTTCCCATTCCTAGAACTTAATTTTAGGATGCCTTCCTCAATTTGGTTTGGTTTATCATAAACTTCATGTAATGATTTGATAGAATCAGATAGGTCACTATGCTCTTTATCTCTTGCATCATGTGATTTGGGGAGATTCTCTTCTTCCTTAACCAGAGGAAAAGGAACATTGGTATCACATGTAATATTAGGTAAAGATTCAATAAAGGATGAAATTTCAATAGAGTGGCATGTAGATTGAGAAATCTGAGCATTGGATACCATTATCTTCGTGTTCGCATCAGTTATCTACTCTCCAGTAGAATAGGGGCCAACATTAGCTACTTGACAAAGATTTGTCACATCAATTCGAGGACTCTTCTTTCTTTTTTCAACCCAATAAATGGCCTTAGGTCTTGTGATTTTATAGCCATAGTTTTTAATGTATTTAGCATTTTTAAAAATTTATCATATTTTACAATTCACCAAAAATTAATGTATTTTAGAAAAATATAATGTCTCGGACCTCTCTGGTCTATTACTTTGTGAAAATGTGGTGTTTGAGGTGTTTCCGGAGGTCAAGGTGACTTATCCCCAACATTTTTCCAAATTTCCAATTCTGTGAATAGTTCTATCAGTGAAAAATGTTTTATAGGTGAGGTTCAGTGAACAGTGTTCTATTAGTGAGGTTCAGTGAATAGTGTTCTATCGGTGAAGTTCACTGAACAGTGTTATATCGGTGAGGTTCAGTGAACATTGTTCTATGGGTGAGGTTTAGTGAACACTGTTCTATCGGTGAGGTTCAGTGAATAGTGTTCTATCGGTGAGGTTCAGTGAACAGTGTTCTATCGGTGAGGTTCAGTGAATAGTGTTCTATCGGCGAGGTTCAGTGAACAGTGTTCTATCGGTGAGGGTCAGTGAATAGTGTTATATCGGTGAGGTTAAGTGAACAGTGTTCTATTGGTGAGGTTAAGTGAACAATGTACTATCGGTGGGGCTCATTGAACAGTGTTCGATCAGTGAGGTTTAGTGAATAGTGTTGCATCGGTGAGGTTCAGTGAACAATGTTCTATCTATGAGGTTCAGTGAATAGTGTTCTATCGGTGAGGTCTATCGATAACCTCTAACGGTAAGTGTATAGTGTTTCCTGAATGGTTGTTGTACAGTGTTCCTTAAATGGTAGGTCTACAGTGTTTCCAGAATGGTGAGGTCTATCAGTAACCTCTATCAGTAACCGCTATTGGTAACCTCTATCGGTAACCCCTATCGGTAACTTCTATCGGTAACTTCTATCGGTAACCTCTATTGGTAAACTATCTTTCCTTTGCCAAATTTTGAGTTCATGAATAATGTTTCCAGAACAGTGTGGCTCTAATGGTGAGGCTTATGAACAATGTTTTTCTTTTTCCAAATTTTGAGCATGTGAAAAGTGTTTCCAGCTTCGTACAGTTTCGTCCCTTCGACATTTCCTTTGTTGTAAAATTCATTTAAATCCTTGTTTTAAGGAATCTAAGGCTGATTAAAAGGCCATAACTCCTATATTAATTATTCCTATTTCTCAGGATGTTTTTTCTTGGTCAAACCGCATGGTTTAATGTGATCTGCTTTTAATGGGAAATTAAGCGTATCTTAAACCGTCTCCCCGTTAAATCTTCTAAAGGGATTGGATATCTTCTTCTCTAATTATTCCTCTTTGTTCTCGGATATGAGACACTAGAACCATTAAATCCTTCTCATAGGAGTTTCACAATCTAAATTTCCTCCTCTGATTGGTTCTTCTCTGTTTTGATGCAACCAAGTTGTATCAATAAATCTTTGATATAAGGTATGTTTTATCGTCATTCTTTTGGAGATCATCTTCTCCTGTTTCTCATTTCCATATTATAGCATGTAATTTCTATGATTATAATGGGGTTTTCTTTGGTTTCGGTTATTTTGGTCGTACCATGGCTTCCTCAGGTGGACGTAGTTGACGTGAGAGGAGAATCGTGACCCATTGGGTGGATAAAGAACGTCAAGAACTGTTTGAGGTAGGGGATTTGTTGCTTCTATTTTCTTTTATGTGAAACTATATTTCTATCATGTTTTATCCCACCGGACCATAATGGAATTGACATAATAAATATTTTAATTGTATAAATAAATTGATATCGGCCGAATGTTATTTCTCCTCGTTTTCTAGATAGTGTGATATCCATGATTGCTTCTCTTAGCTGTTCGTTCTTGATGAAAATTTGTAAAAAACGTAAACTGGAATTAATTGATAGATGTTGTATATGGATGAAGAGGCATGTAAATTAATCTGGTTCTTCTTTTTTTAATTTGATGTTAATCAAATTGGTGCAGTAAGCATGTTTAATCATTTGTGATAGCTTACTAATTAGGTTTCCCAAATTTTGGATCCTATAAATAATAAATCTGATAATTCAATATTGACTAAAGATATGATTATTTGATAATTCCTTGAAGGGTTCTAAGTTACCCTCTTTATTATTAAAGGGGCAATAGCCCAATTGATGTGATGTTTGTTTTCCTATTGCTTTTTCTGTGATGTGATCCTAAATGGACGTTGAGATATGTGGGGGCATGGAGTCTTTTGGTTGTGGCATAAGATGATGCCTAGAGTGGTGAGATGCATCGGTTTATGCATGTGGGTGTCGGGAAGGATGCCAGGGATGCTGGAATGGGATGGATGTGATTTTTTGTTGCTTTTTTATTTTAATTGGTTGTTTATATGCTTTACTTTTCCCCACTTCTCAAGGAAGCTGGTCTTACATACCCTTCTTCCGAAAGAGGCGAAGACACGTGGGGTATGCCACTTTCATTCCGTGTTTAGATTATCAAGGGAGAATGGGTACACGCTCTTTCTATAGGCGGAAAAGACTCGATGTGTAGTACATCTACTCATATGGTTTATCCCCCTTGTGTTTAGTAGCATAGAATGTTTTTCTAGAATGCCTGGGTGTGTGGGAAAGTAATTCTGTAATGAATAATTGAATAAGTGGTGTTAACCCATGGGGTTGGAGTTTGCTGAAACATAATGATGAGGTTGTAATTCTAAAGGGATAGTGGACTTTGGGTGTGATGCAAATGAAATTTAATGTAGAATTGTCTTTGGTTAATTAATGTTTAAGGAATTAATTAACATAAAGTGAAACTAATAAAAATGTAATGAAATAATTTATTAAATCTCTTTAAATGGTTGTGTGCTTATAGGATACCTAGTCTTAGAAGTAGTACCCTGGAGTCTGAGAGATGTTAGATCATGTTGTGTCTAAGACTAGGTTATTCCCATAGTGTGGTTTTGAGATATAATATATCCTGTACTTTTTGTGTTTCTATATGCTATTTTACCCTGTCAGTAAGGGAAACTGACACCCTAGGGATTCTGAGCCCTGTGGGGGTGTTTTCCCCAACATTCTGATGAGAGGATGGATGGCGGACTACCCCCTTTCCCCTCTCTCTTCTCTTGGTAGTTACTTGTTCTGGCAGGCGCATTTGTTAGTTTTCCCAATATATGTTCATAGAGGGACGTAATGGTTTGTGTTTATTCACACACATATATTCTGGATATAGTTTCATATGGACTACTATAGGTGTAACATGTATAGGTTGTGATGGCTTGAGGATCCTTACTTGGTTTATGGGCTGTAATGACTTGAGGTATAATACCCGATGTATGATACACATTATGAGAGCTATGGTGGATCTCATAAACTACCTGGTTACTTTGCTGTGTGGATGTGGTGGTTTTGTTGCATGAAGTGCATATTCTGTTGCTTCGCCCAGGTGTCTACGAGTAATCCTTTTTTAGAGAGATATGTTGAGGACGTACGACGTTGGGGAAAAGTGGAAAACCAGTGGGGAACTAGTAGCGGGGTACCCATGATATTAATTATTATATAATATATTCTTGTATTCATTACTTGGTGAGTTTAGCCCTGGTAAGGTTGGGAACATAGTATACCCGTTTATGTGATGAGTTAGTTTCACTTGTTTTTCACTGTGCTTTAGCATTATTTCTTTACTTTTTCATGAGAAGATTCGGGGAGGATCCTACTGAGTATAATGTTATACTCACCCTATGTATATACAAACTTTTTTTTCCGGTCACTTGGAGCAGGTTGGGGATCAAGCTGGTTTCTACAAGCTTGGGGTCTCAGGAGTTGTTCGGGCTTGTGGTTGCTGTTGTTTTTACATTTTTTTGGGTACTTTTGGTTTCCCCTTCCAATTGTAGTACTTTTTCATGACATTATATATGTGAACTTGTGTTTTATTTTATATTTCATTTCTGAGTTAGAGTTGGTTAGTGTCTATCTTATCTCTCTCTTCCTCATGTGTTCTTATAGAGGGTAATGCCTCCCATTTGTGTGTTTACTATACCCTCAGTTCTAGTCGCCAACCCGGGGCCTACTGAAGGTGGGACTTGAGGTCCATTATCTCCCTTCTCACATTATTGTCCCATGAGGGGTACACTTTGTGGGGAGGGGGTCGTGACAGGGTGGTATCAGAGGTCAGGTTGAGGGATAGGATAGAGATTGGTGTTAGGCACAAGCGAGGTTGCATGGGTTGGTAGGGAAACAGTGTAATTCTTGTTTATCAAGTGATGTAAACATAGGAGACCGGCCGAGACATAGGCATTTAGGGACCCCTATGATCTGATGTACGAACCATTAAGTTTACAATGGATACTAAACAAGGTGATACTAGTTTTAGGGTAGAGACCTAAGAAATGATCATGCATCATTCTTCTTTGTTAATGTGTTTTAATGGGTAGACCTTGGGATAGGTTAACCTAAAATCAATGAAAGAAAAAAAATTAATTAATTAATGTTGTGTCTTCCATATTCCAAGTTTAGAAACTCTAACGGTTTGTTATTTTACAGGTATGGCTCCAGTTCAACGTCCTCGTTAGGTTTGTGCAGAAAATGTCCAGCAGACTGTTCCAGCAGATGAATGCAGGGTAGAGGTTGATGACGATGACACTTGGAGGAAGCCACTCTAAGAGTTTTAGCGCCAGAGTCTGCAAAAGTATGAGGGATCCATTTTAGATTCAGTCACAGAATACTATTTGGAGGAGGTTGAGATAGGCTTTAGTTTAATCCATGCTCGGAAGTAGCACTGGGTGTCCTTGGTTGTGACGATGCTATGTGGATTAGTGAGGTAGTTTTGGTTCTTGTTCCTCAGGGATCGTGAGGAGTCAAATATCTCATGGAAGGAGTTCCGAGACAAGTTTAGTGTTGAGATTCTTTCTTTGACTATGAAGGCGTCCAGTTTCCACGATCTTTCTACCCTTTGACATGGGGGATTCAGTTTTCAACAGTTTGGAATCCATTTTAGAATCCTTTTATGATATGCTTCTGACCTGATGCCTAATGAGGAGGCCAGGGTGAGGCATTTTGAGGAGTCTTTGCATCCAGAGATCCAGTGCCAGGTCACCCCATTTATGTTGAAAACATGTCTTTAGGTGATAGAAAGGGAAGAGATTGTTGAGAGGACTTTGTCCAGGACCATATCATCATGAGAGGGGAATCGTCATGATTCCTCACAAAGAAGAGTTGTGGTATGGGGTTCCCGGTTTTTTGGGCAGAAGAGTTATGATTTAGCTGGGGGTAGGTCCTAGCCCTTCAAATATCGTTTCTCTAGAGGCAGCAACTCTCAGGACTACGCCAAGGTATCGGGTGCTTTTTTTCTTGTGGTGGTTGTGTTCATCAGCAGCGAGAGTGATAGACCATTAAGAGTATTCATCATGCACCAGGAGCTATGCTCCAAGTTCCTCTGTTGAGGCAGTTCTAGCTGAGACAGCAGCAGCAACAGATTGCAAAAGCTTTAGATCAGCAGAGGGTAGATAGGGCATGTAGAAGACATCCCCATGACACTTCCCATCTTCAAAGAGCATAGCGCGACTGTGGTGGTGGTGGTCATCAGGGTCAGAGAGGCCATGGAGCAGTTCATGGTTAGCTTCATGCTCTAGCATTTTAAGCTCCAGGCGAGGGAGGCGTCATTCGAGGTACCCTTTTCTTGTTTCCTACCATGGTGTATACCTTGTTTGATTCAAGAGTGATGCACTCCTTAATATCACCTACCCTTGTCCATAATTTGGGACTTGAGGTAGAGAGGTTTCCAGTGCCCTTGGCGTTGACTATTCCAGTTGGAGTTCGATCTGACTTGTTTGAAGTATGTAGAGATTGTGAGATAGTTTTGGGGAAACACCGCTCTTGGGGATATTTCCTATGTTTACAAATACAACCATGTGATGTCATCCTCGGCATGGATTGGTTGTATTCAGTGCATGCTATCGTGGATTGCTTTAGGAATAATTTTGTTTTCATTGGTGCGGATAGAGAGCCAGTGGTGTTATTTGGTGAGTGAGATCCTCGGATGGGTCATAGGGGTGTTCCATCCTTATCATCTGTGATGGATGAGATGATGTTTAGTTCATCAGAGGTTCAAAAATTGGTTGTTCCTAGGGTCGTAGAGGAGTACCCTAGTGTCTTTCCAGAAGAGGTTGTAGCATTACCCCGTAGACGAGAGATCAAGTTTGGGAATGAACTACAGCCAAGAACATCTCCTATCTCTATGTCTCCCTATAGGATGTCCCCTTCTGATTTACGAGAGCTATGTATACAGCTTGATGGTCTATTACAGTGCGGTTTTGTTCGGCCAAGTGTGTCACCGTGGGGTGCACCAGTTTTGTTCATGAAGAAGGCCAACGACAGTCTGTGGTTGTGTGTTTATTATCATCTCTTAAACAAAGTGACAATAAAGAATCGCTATCCTCTTCCACAGATTGATGATTTATTCTATCAACTAAAGAGTGCAAGTTTGTTCTAAAAGATAGACTTGCGGTCAGGATATCATAAGATTCATATGAAGGATGAGGATATCCTAGAGATTGCTTTCTATGGTCATCATGGGAATTATGAGTTCGTTGTAATGTCATTCCGCATGACGAATTCTCTAGCTGTATTCATGGTTTTCAAGAATGTTGTGTTCCGTGAGTTCCTGGACAAGTTTGTGGTAGTTTTCATCGATGAAATCCTTGTGTAGTCCACATCTGAGGAGGATCATGCAGAGCATCTACAAGCCATTTTGGGAGTTCTTCCTCAACATTAGTTGTTTGAGAAGTTGTCGAAGTGTGAGTTTTGGGATCAAGAAGTCTGTTTCTTGGGGCATGTTGTGTCCCAACAGGGAGTAGTTGTGGATTCATCCTAGATAGAAGCAGTTGTGTCTTGGGAAGTCCCCAAAACAGTTTCAGAGGTGTGAAGTTTCCATGTTCTCATAGGCTACTACAAGAGGTTCGTAGCCAATTTCTCACAAGATGTGACCCCTCTGACAGCTTTGACCAGGAAAGATCAGTTATTCATATGGACTGACCAATGTCAGGAAACTATTGAGTATCTAAAAGAGAAGTTAGTAAGTGCTTCAGTTCTTTATCTTCCAGCTGAGGGAGTTTAGTTTGATGTTTTCTGCGACGCTTCACATCTGGGGTTAGGGTATATTCTCTTGTAGTAGAGGTCAGTTGTTTCTTATGGGTCTCGGCAGTTGTGTCCCCATGAATGTAACTATGCCACCCATGATCTTGAGTTGGAATCCGTGGTGTTTTCTCTGATTTTGTGGAGACATTACCTCATTAGTGAGTGCTTTTTGGTTTTCACCGATCATAAGAGTTTGAGGTATGTTTTCTCTCAATGTGACTTGAACTTACGACATCATCGGTGGATGGAGTTCTTACAGGAATATGACTTTGAAATATCATATACACTTGGAAAAGAGAATGTTTTAGCTGGTGCGTTCAGTCGAAAGGCATGGAGTGATGTTGTGCATGAATCCAGTGATTCCTGGACAGTAATGGAATAACTCTCACCATTATATCTCGATATGGGAGAAGTTGAAGGTAGAGGTTTTCTTTTTCAGATGACGGTGCAGTCATCCCTAATGCAGAAGGTGGAAGAGTCCCAGTTGGGGGATCTTGAGGTGGAGGTCTGGAGAGACCGAATTGTTTGTGGTGAGGCCCCCGATGGTTGGACTGAGGATGAAGAACACCGAGTGTTGTATCATGGAAGGCTTTTTGTTCCTTTGATGATGTGAGAGACGGTTCTCAGCGAGTTCCATAGTTCTTCTTTAGCGGTTCATCCTAGCGTGACAAAGATGTACTGAGCCTTGAGGAGTCACTTTTAGTGGCCTAGTCTGAAGCATGCAGTTGCAGAGTTTGTGTATCAATGTTTGGTCTGCCAGAGGGTGAAGGCCAAACACCGTGTTCCTAGTGGTCTACTCCAGCCATTAGAGATTCCTCAGTGGAAGTGGGAGGACATCTTAATGGACTTTGTTACCGGTTTACTTCGAGCTTTAGGAGGACATGATGCTATTTGGGTGCTAGTAGATCGTTTAACAAAATCATCCCACTTTATAGCGATCAATGAGTTGATATCAGTGGAAGTTTTGTCGAGGTAGTATCTAGAAGAGGTGGTGAGACTTCATGGAGTCCCAAGAACAATAATTTCTGATCTAGATCCTCATTTTATCTCCAGGGCTTGAAGATGTATCCAACATGATTTCAGTTCTCAACTATTCCTTAGAACTTCTTTTCATCCTCAAATGGACGGTCAGACAGAATGAACCATCCAAACTCTTAAAGACATGTTACGCTCTTGTATTCTTGATTTTGGAGGTTCGTGGATGAAGCACTTACCCTTAGTGTAGTTCACTTACAAAAATAGTTTTCACTCCACCATCGGTATGGCCCAATTTGAAGCCTTGTATCGCTGACCTTTCCGTTCTCCATTGTGATGGACTGGGGTCGGAGAGTCATCAATTCTCAGACCGAAACTAGTGCAGAATACAACAGAGATGGTTCAGGTGATTCATGGGAGGATGAAGACAACACAAGATCGTCAGAAATCATATGCCGATCAAAGGATGAGGCCCTTAGAGTTTGATGTTGGGGATCATGTCTTTCTGAAGGTGACTCCCCATCGTGGCCAGCGAATGTTTATTCGTGAAAGTAAGCTTCCTCCCCAGTTTGTTGGGCTTTTGAGGTGTTAGCTCGTGTTGAAGTTGTGGCGTATCGAGTAGCACTTCCCCCGCAAATGAGTCAGATACAAGATGTTTTCCATGTATCATTGCCCCATCGTTATCTTCATGATGACTCTCACATCATCAATTGGGGAGAGATCGATGTTGATAATAATTCAACCTATGAGGAGTGACCTGTGAAGATCCAGGTCCGCAAGGAGAAGGTATTGCACGGGCGTTCTATTCCCTTGTTTTGTGACTTTGGCGACATGGTGGCATGGAGGAGAATACCTGGGAATAGGATTCACAGATATGTGCTTAGTAACCAAAGTTGTTTTATGTTTAAATCTTTTCATGTAATGATGTCCCCTTTGTGGTTAGACATTTCATATTTTATTTATGAATTTCTTCTGTTTCTTTTGTGGCTTGCTCTCTTTTGAGAGGTATTTCGATGGGTGGTTGTTTGGACCCCGTTTCTTTTTCTTTAGGTGGGTTTTGAATTCTAGAGGATGAGAATGTTTTGAGAGGTATCTGATGTAATGTCCTGGACCTCTCTGGTCCATTACTTTGTGAAAATGTGGTGTTTGAGGTGTTCTGGGAGGTCAAGCTGACTTATCCCCAACACTTTTCCAAATTTCCAATTCTGTGAATAGTTCCATCAGTGAACAATGTTCTATCGGTGAGGTTCAGTGAAGAGTGTTCTATCAGTGAGGTTCAGTGAACAATGTTCTATCGGTAATGTTTAGTGAATAGTGTTTTATCGGTGAGGTTCAGTGAGAAGTGTTCTATCGGTGAGGTTCAGTGAACAGTGTTCTATCGGTGAGGTTCAGTGAATAGTGTTCTATCGGTGAGGTTCAGTGAACAATGTTCTATCAGTGAGGTTCAGTGAAGAGTGTTCTATCGGTGAGGTTTAGTGAACAGTGTTCTATCGGTGAGGTTCATTGAATAGTGTTCTATCGGTGAGGTTCGGTGAACAGTGTTCTATCGGTGAGTTTCAATGAGCAGTGTTCTATCAGTGAGGTTTAGTGAACAGTGTTCTATCAGTGAGGTTTAGTGAATAGTGTTCTATTAGTGTGGTTTAGTGAACAGTGTTATATCAGCGAGATTCAATAAATAGTGTTCTATCAGTGAGGTCTATCAGTAACCTCTATCGGTAACCTCTAACGGTAGGTATACAGTGTTTCCAGAATGGTAGGTGTACAGTGTTTCGAGAATAGTAGGTCTACGGTGTTTTCGGAACGGTGAGGTCTATCGGTAACCCCTATCAGTAACTTTTATCGGTAACTTTTATCGGTAACATTGATCGGTAACCTATATTTCCTTTTCCAAATTTTGAGTTCATGAATAATGTTTCCAAAACGGTGAGGTTCTAACAGTGAGGTTTATGAATAGTTTTTTTCTTTTTCCAAATTTTGAGTATGTGAACAGTGTTTCTAGCTTCCTACAGTTTCTCCCCTTTGACGTTTCCTTTGACGTAAAATGCATTTAAATCCGAATTTTAAGAACTCTATGGCCGATTCAAAGGCCATAACTCATATATTAATTAATCCTATGGATCAGGATGTTTTTACGTTGCCAATCCACATGGTTTAGTGTGATTTACTTTTAATGGGAAATTAAGCGTATCTTAAACCGTCGCCCCGTTAAATCTTCAAAAGGGATGAGATATCTTCCTCCCAAATTCTTCCTCTTTGTTCTCGGATATGAGATGCTAGAGCCATTCAATCCTTCTCATAGGAGTATCACAATCTAACATTGATCCTCAGATTGGTTCTTCTCTGTTTAGATGCAACCAAGATGTATCGATCAATATTCAATATAAGGTATGTTTTATCATCTTTATTTTGGGGTTCATATTCTCTTGTTTCTCCTTTCCATATTATAGCATGTAATCTCCATTCTTCTAATGGGGTTTTCTTGGGTTTCGGTTGGTGAGGTCATACCATGGCATGCTTGGGTGGATGCAGTTGACGCGAGAGGAGAATTGTAACCCATTGGGTGGATAAAGAACGTCAAGAACTGTTTGAGGTAGGGGATTCATTGCTTCTCTTTTATTTTTCGTGCAACTATATTATTAGAATGTTTTATCCCACTAGACCACAATGTAATTGACATAATAAATATTTGAACTAGATAAATAAATTGATATCGGTCAAATGTTATTTCTCCTTGTTTTCTAGATAGTGTGATATCCATTCTTTCTTCTCTTAGCTATTCATTCTTGATGAAAATTTTAAAAAAAAACATAAACTGTAATTAATTTATAACTGTTGGCTATGGATTAAGAGGCATGTAAATGAATCTGGGTCTTCTTGTTTTAATTTGATGTTAATCATATTGGTGCAGTAATCATGTTTAATTATTTGTGATATCTTACTAACTAGGTTTCCCGGATTTTGGAACATATGAATAAAAAATCTGTTAATTCAAGATGGATTAAAGAACTGATTGTTTAATAATTACTTGAAAGGTTCTGAGCTACCCTGTTGATTGTTAAAGGGCCAATAGACCAATTGATTTCATGTTGGTTTTCCTGCTGCTTTTTCTGTGATGTGATCCTGAATGGCCATTGAGATATGTGGGGGCATGGATGTTTTTGGTTGTGAAGAAGATGATGCCTAGAGTGGTGAGATGAATTGGTTTATGCATGTGGGTATCGAGGAGGACACTTGGGATGATGGAATGGGATGAATGTGATTGTTTTTTTCTTGCTGATTTTGATTGGTTGTTTATCTGCTTTACTTTTCCCCACTGCTCAAGGCAGCTGGTCTTACTTAAAATTCTTTTAAAAGAGGCGAAGACACGCGGGGTATGCCACGTGATTTCCATGTTTAGCTTCTCAAGGGAGAATGGGTATACGCTCTTTCTATAGGCGGAAAAGACTCGACTGGTAGTATATCTACTCACCATGTTGATCCCCCTTGTGTTTAATAGCATAGAATGTTTTTCTAGAATACCTGGGAATATGGGAAAGTATATCTTTAATGCATAATTGAATAAATGTAGTTAACCCATGGGGTTGGAGTTTGCTGGAACATAATGATGAGGATGTAATTTTAAAGGGATAGTGAACTTTGGGTGTGATGTTAATGAAATTTAATGTGGAATTGTCTTTGACTAATTAATTTTTAAGGAATTAAATAACATAAAGTAAAACTAATAAAAAGGTAATGAAATAATTTATTAAATATCTTTAAATGGTTGTGTGCTTATAGGATACCTAGTCTTAAAAGTAGCAATCCAGAGTCTGAGAGATGTTATCTACAGTTATGTCTAAGACTAGGTTATGCCCATATTATGGTTGTGAGATATAGTATATCCTGTACTTTTTTTGTTTATATACACTACTCCACCCTGTCAGTAAGGGAAACTGACACCCCGCGGATTCTGAGCCCTGGGGGGTGTTTTTCCTAACATTCTTGTGGGAGAATGGATAGCTGACTACCCCCTTTGGCCCCGCTCTCTTCTCTTGGTGGTTACTTGTGTTGGCAGGAACATTGGTTAGTTTTCCCCATATATGTGTGTAGAGGGATGTAATGCCTTGTGGTTACTCACACACATATATTCTGGATATATTATCTTATGAACTACTATAGGTGTAACATGTATAAGTTGTGATGGCTTGAGGATCCTTACTCGGTGTATGGGACGTAATTTCTTGGGTATAATACCCGACATATGATACATGTTATACAAGCTGCGGTGGCTCCCGAAAACTTCCTGGAAACTTTGGTGTGTGGACGTGGTGGTTTTTTTTGCACGGGGTGTATATTTTGGTGCTTCGCCCAGGTGTCTACGGGCATGCCTTTTTGGAGAGAGATTCTTAGGACGTACGACGTTGGGGCAAAGCGGGAAACCAATGGGGAAGTAGTAGAGGGGTACCCTTGATATTCTTTATTATATGATATATACTTGTATGTGTTACTTGGTGAGTGTAGCCATGGTGAATTTTGGAACTTAGTATACCTGTTTAGGTGACGGGTTAGTTTCACTTGTTGTTTATTGTGCTTTAGCATGCTTTCTTTACTTTTTCATGAGAGGCTTCGGGGAGGATCCTATTGAGTATATTGTCATACTCACCCTATGTATATACAAACTGTTTTTCAAGTCACATGGAGTAGGTTGGAGATCAAGCTGGTTTCTACTAGCTTGGGGTTTCCGGAGCTGTTCAGGATTGTGGTTGTTGCGGTTTTTAAATTCTTTTGGGTAATTCTGCTTTCCCCTTCTAGTTGTAGTACTTTTTCATGACATTACATATGTGCACTTGAGTTTTATTTTATATTTAAGTTCTGAGTTGGAGTTGGTTGTTGTCTATCTTATCTATCTCTTCTGCATGTGTTCTCTTAGAGGGAAATGTCTCCCATTTGTGTGTTTATTATACCCTCGATGCTAGTCTCCAACCTGGGTCCTACTGGAGGCGGGACTCGGGGGTCCATTATCTCCCTTCCCACATTGTCGGCCCAGGAGGGGTACACTTTTTGGGGTGGGGGTCGTGACAAAAAATCCCAAAAATTCTCCCTAACCATTTTTTGACATATGGAATTAAAAAATGAACTCCATTTTATTAAAATAATTTTCAAAATATGAGATATTTAATTTCTAATTAAAATCATCATTTACATGAAAAATATAGATTTTAAAATTATTATAGATTTTATAACACTTTGAAAAATGAAAATGGTCTCATAAAATTATTATAAAATCATAAGAAAATAAAATATCAATTAATTACTGATTTTTTGGAAAATTAATTTTATTTTATATAATTATAAAATTATAAAAATTTTATTAAATATTTATAACTTACAAAAATACCAACACTTAATTAATAATTTTCAAAAAAAATTATTCACTTATACTATGATATAATTATATCATAATTTCATTTATAGGATAACCAAATTTTATTTATATATTCATAGGTGAGGTTACAATTCTATTGTCTAGTTTACCATTCATAAGGGTCATATTACTATTCCAAATGTAAATTAACTATTCCACTGGTTTAGGTTCTTTAATATCTAGATATTCCTCTTATTTCATTCATTTTTCTTTTATAATGTTTGTATTGTGTTCTTCATGTTATTTTGTGTGAATATATTACATGAAATAATTATAATAAGGGAATTTCCATTGATAAAATATGGGGTTGTTACATTCTTCCTCCCTTACGAAATGTCTCCCTCAAAATTTAGTTTTAAATATTATAGTGAAAACAAGTGAGGGTACTTCTCCTTCATTGATTCCTCTGGTTCCTAGGTTGCCTCTTCGTACTTAGCCTTCTGTCATAGTACTTTAACCATGTGAGTAGTATTGTTACATAGAACATTATCTCTACGGTCCAAGATCTTCACTGGATAGTCCTCGTAAGAGAGATCATTTCCCAATTGTAAAACCTCTGAATTCAGTACATGTGAAGGATCTGATATGTACTTACTCATTATGGATGAATGGAATTCATCGTTAACTTGAGACATGGTATATGGAAGTGCTAGTCGATAGTTCAAAGATCTGACATGATCAAGTATCTTAAAGGGGATTATATACCTAGGAATTAGATTTCTTTTATTCCAAAATCTCAATATCTTATTCCATGAAGATATTCAAAGGAACTCCATGTCTCCAGTCTTAAACATGAGGTCTCATCGATGACTGTTTTTATAGATCTTCTATCGACTTTAGGTTTCCTTGATGTTCTGCTGAATGGTTTTCACCGTCTCCACCATTTCTTCAACCATTTATGGTACAGCAATCTTACGTTCACTGACTTCATCCCATCATGTCGGTATTTTTCATTTTTTTCATAGAGGGCATTATATGAAGCATTTTAGATGCTTGAGTGGAAATTGTTATTGTAAGAAAACTAAACTAGAGGTAGATGTTTGTATCATGATCCTTTAAATTCCATATATCATTATCTAAACATTTATTCTAGTGTCTAAATATTCCACTCATATTGGCCATCAGTTTGAGGATGGTAAGCTGTACTAAAGTTCAACTCGATGCTTAGAGCATATTGGAGACTTTTCCTAAACATGGAGGTGAATATTGGATCTCGGTCAAGTAAAATATATAGTTTTACTCCATGAATCCTTATCACTTAATAAATTTATATATTTTCCAATTTATTTAGGGAGAATTTATCACAAATAGAGATAAAATGAGTTGTCTATATAATACAATCCACAACAACCCATATAGCATTGTTTCCTACGGATGTTCTTGGAAGTTGAGTGACAAAGTCCATGGTAATGTTATCCCACTTCCATGTTAGTATGGGTTGTGGTTGAAAAATCTCCTTAGAATTTTTTATTTCACCCTCCACATGCTGACATTCTCGGAACTTGGATGTATATTTAGTGATATACTTTTTCATATTGTCTCCCAAATAGTTCTCTTAGAGATCAAAAAACATCTTTCTTCATCATAGGTGAACAGAGAATATTGTGTTATGTGATTTTTTAAAAAGATATTTATTTATCTTTGTATTGGATGTTACATATATTCATGACCCAAATATTATAACTCCATTCTCACTGATCTTGAACTCATAGGATTTATCATTTTTTATATTTTAGACCCTTTTCTGAATGTCCACATTATTTCTTTGAGCATCCTTTATTTTATCCATAAGGTATGGTTGTGTAATAATTTGATAAAGGATTTATGATTTTCATTCCTTAATAATTCCCATGTCTAACTTCTATTGGTCTAATAATTTTTTCTCCTTCTCAAATCTCATCATTGATAAAGATATAGGATCCTTTCTTCTTAGAGCATTTTCTATCTTATTTTCCTTACTAGGAAGGCAGTGGATTGAGCAGTCATAATACTTGATGATATCCAACTCTATTCAATGGTGTATATTAATATCATTCTATGTGAATATACATTTTAGACTCTTGTGATCAGGATATATCTAACACTTCTCCCCATAGATATAATTCTTCTAGATTTTCAGCGAAAATATCACAACTGCAAACTCTAGATTAGGCATGGGATATTTTTTTCATGAATTTTATAATTCCTTGAGTAATATGCTATAACTTTATCATTTTTCATCAGAACATAGCCTAATACCTTCTTTTAATAATCACATCACACCATAAAGTGTTTCCCGCTATTCAGAAGTGTGAGTGATAGTGCAATGATTACCTTCTTCTTCTCTTTGAAGTTGTCTTCACATTCACTGGTCCAAAAAAACATCACTCATTTCCATGTCATCCTGGTTAGTGGTTTTGACAATCATGATATGTCATTAAAAAATTGTCAGTAATACCCATCTAAAACAAGAAAACTATGGATCTTCATTACATACATTGTCCTGGAAAACACTTTAATTGAATTTGTCCTAGAATAGTCCACATATATTATTTTTTCTCATAACATGCCCCGAGAATGATGCATCCTTCATTCATAACTCATGTTTAATTTAATTTTCATTTATATTCTTTCTTCTCAAAAGTATTTAGCATAGTATTCAAATTGTTCTCATGTTCCTCCTTTCCCATGGAGTATATCAGAATATCCTTGATAAAGACTATGAATTTTTTTTTGAGGTAATATCTAAAGAATCTATTCATTAAATCCACAAAAATTTTGGGAACATTAGTTAATATTAATGTAATCTCTCTGAACTCGTAGTGTTTATACCACTTTCAAAAGGCAGTATTGGGAATATCTTCCTTCCTCACCTTTAATTGGATATATCTTAACTAAAGTTCAACCTTAGAAAAAATAATTGGACTCGTATTGATGATAAAAAAATTCATCTATCAATTAAAGGGGATACTTCTTCTTTATCAATATTTTATTAGGCTCATGATAATCAATTCATAAGTGAATTCATCCATCCTTATTCTTGAAAATGAGGACCGGTTCACCCCATGGTGAAGCACTTGAGTGTATAAAATCCTTTTCTATATTCTCCTATAACTGATTCTTCAGTTATTCTATCTAAATGATGGATATTCTATAATGTGTCTTTGATATAGGCATAGATCCATGAATAAGATAAATTGAGAACCCAACCTCTCGATTATGAGGAAGATTGGGAAAGTCTATGGGAAACACATCAGTGTAGTCCCTCACAATGGGAATGTCTTTGAGCATGATTCTCTTCTTTCTCTCAATCATTTGAGCTCGATATTCATTCTCATAAGGAAAAAATATCCACACATGAGATGATGAATCTTAAAGAGATTCATCCTCCTCCTTACACTTTCACATAATTGGAGGATGCTACGAGATGTGAAGAGTGATCTCCCTTTCCCAAAAGATGATATTGTATTTATATAAAGATATTCAATCCATGCCCAAAATAGAAGCAAACTACACTAAACGGAGAATAAACATATTTTATGGGATGTTCATTCCACAAAAATTAATTGGGGTGGAGTAATATAATTTTTATGAAATAATTTCCCCATTTTCTATTCTCATATATAACTCAACCTCCATATTTTGACATGGTCACTGAATAGTTCAACTAAATTTGCAAGATATGAACTATTGTGTAGAACCAAAATCAAATAGTACATTCTCTATTATTGAATGAATAAACATCATACCCATCAGCACATCATTTTTGGTCTCCACCTCATCATTAGTGATATAATTTTCCCTTCCTTGCTACCTTGGTGGTTTTTACTGATTATTTTCTCCAACAACCCTTAGCTTAAGGAAATGGCTTGAATAATTCTCATGTTCCTTGTATTTGAAACATTATACTACAACATGAGTGTTTATCTAAACCTTCCTTTATTGTTCCTCATTAGTGGGATTCATCATATACCTTAAATATTTATTATCCATATTATCTTCTCTTCCAAATTTGAATCATCTATTGGTTCCCTTTAATAAGTATCCAAGATGCTTCTTCCCACACTTTTGACATGTGGGATGTTGAGTCTTCTTTTCATCGTGGTATTTATTTTTTGATCCACTGATATTAAACTCCATTTTACTCTTTTTTCCCAAGGACCAAAATACCACTGAGAGTCTCTGGTATCCATTTCAACCTTAAGGGAACAACGAAAAATCTACTCATAGGTTTTAATGTCTTGAATCACCAATTGTTTTTTTAGAATCATATTTAATCCACTAAAGAATATATCCACCTTTCTTTTAGGGTTAATGATAATCTAAGGCATATCTTGAAAGACTTGTGATGTTTTATTCATATTATATAATAGAAAAGAATTCCTTTTGATTTATTCCAAAGAACTTTTTTTCGATATTAAGATAGAGGGTTCAGGGAAAAAATTTAATAAAAAATATTTTCTTGAAGTCATCACATTCCATGGAATAAATTTCCTCTATGTACTTTGTGTTCTTTATTAGTGTCCACCATTGATCAACATCCTCAAAAAAATAATAAACTTCCATCACAAATTTCTCTTCTTCTGATAATTGGAGGATTGATAATATCTTCTCAGTGGAGTAAATCCATTATTCTATTAGGAGGGGATTAGATTATCCACTAAAAATTGGAAGCCTTTTCCGAATAAATGATTCGACGATAACTTTCTCTACCTCTCATTGGATGATGTAGTTCCACAAGTTTAATGTTGTTATTAATTACTTGATCTAGTTGAGAAATTAATTTCATGAAGTTTTGAGAACTCATTCCCATCATATTTAGAATATCATTAGGGAAATGATCACATTGACTATCACATTGATTGTTGGAACAGGTTCTTCTATTTCCATCCATTAACTATGAAAAAAATTACAATTATGGGGATTTAATACTTAACTAATAAGAATAGTTAAAGGAAAATTTGAACATAAAAGGATAAAATTTTGATTCCCTAGGTTTCAATCTAGGTAATACCTTACCTATTTCCCAACATATGTTCTTATGGTAATTTTTTAAAATTAATAAGGGTTTTAAATGATCTTATGAATTTTCCAAAGAATATCCCTTGGGGGTGTCAAAAAAATTGCACAATAAGGCTTGTTGTAATGTACCAGGTTACCGTAAGTCATGCCAGGAATACCTTTTCAGATATGTTACTCATAGGTACATTTATTCTAGATCCATTCCCACTTATAGTATCTAGACTGGGATGTATCTTATTGATAAAACACCTAATATATACTAACCAAAATTTAGGGATGTTTTCTCATACATAGTATTATCCCAAAGGTGTTTTCTAGAGTTTTCTTGTCATAATCACAAAAATAACTAAACTTTTCCTTTGAACCAAACTATAGTGACCCTATCCTTTTTCACATATTAATATATAATTAAGCAACAATTACAATCCAAGGATCATATATTCTAGTCTATTTGGAATAATAGGTAGCTAAATAAACATCATGAAAAAAAAATAAAAAAACATCTTCTATTTAATCTCTATAATGAGCTCCTAACATCCATTGAGTTCACACACCTACAAAGGATAACCTGGGGAATACATGAACAAAATGGATGAGCAAAAAAAGCCTAGTAAGTGAGTAAACATAGGAATAAAACATATCACATAGGTTAGAATTCATAGCATGATGATATAAAAGGCATGGAGCATGAATAAACATAATAAATAATAACGTGTATAACTTGAGAACACGTAATCATGGAATTATAGGAATGTGGAACCAACATATAACATTATATAAACATGAGTCAAGGGTAACTTCCAAGACTATATAACATGGTGGACAAAGTCTCATAAAAGAATCAGGTTCACTAATTATCCCAACATGAAATCTCATTAGACAAAACATTACCCAATACATTGGAGCACTATCTAGGTACACCCATCATAAAATTTTCAGGAATATGTGTTCCCTATTATTAATAAACATAAGGGTTACCCATAGAAATAAATGTGTATCATAATCATCTCACAAGGCATAACAAATTATCTTATCATAAATTTTTACATGAAAGAATGGATTCAAAACAAACAAGGACGTTCATAAGGTAAAATTTGAATGGATCATGATTATTTATTTCCAATTTAATTGGAAACTTATAAAATGAGTGTTAAAGAAACATTAGAAATGAAACATTTTAGTGAGGTTTAAGGAAAATATTAAATAGAATTTAAAGTGGAAAAGTCATATTTGTTTTCATTAAACAAAAAATGAACCAAGATAGTTTTTTCATGATAAAATTATATATTTTAGAAAACTAATGGTGGCTTAAAACATATTATGTAGTTCACTTGGAAGCGGGTTAGAAATTGGGAAGTTCACTTGATCAAGCTTGCTTATCCGGAAGAATTCAAAAGGGATACTTTATAAAAATTGTATTACCCAATCAAATATGGATGATATGATCTATATAAATGATTTTTTAACATATAAATATAATTTATAATAATTATATAAAAATAAAATAAAAATTATATTTTGGAAGAGTGATATAAAGAGTAACTCGAAGGAAAAATTGAGGTTCGGGTAGAATCCCTTACCTTATGTTTGAAATGGTTCTTCACCTGATCATAATGTCCTAGATGATAAAATTAAATCCATTAATTAGTTGATTAAAAAATTATACATTTCATTTATTTAGTATAATTTTATTAATTTATTTTATGTTTTTTTAATGAGTTATATTGTTTGATTTAATCATTCGAGAGTGGTTGTTTTCTTAGTTTTCATGATCGATTCACTTGTATAAGAGTAAAAAAGTTAGTTTAAAATATAAATATAAATACAGAATTGAATTTATAAGTTATTAATTAACATATAAAATTTTAAATGTTTATATAAATTATTTGGTTATTTTCAAAGAGTTTTAATCATTAGATAAGATGTTAGTGACAATCATTTGGATTATTTCGGGCTATTTTTGCTCAAAATGAACATGTTTTATTTTTTTATTTAACATCATGTGTATATAATGATTAAATAAATTACATAGGCTTTAATAAAGATATTATAATTTTTTTACTAAAAAATGGTATTATGACCATCCTTGATGGAGTTAATGGAAAATGAAACTTTTTCATCCATGAAGGTGATAAATTAACACCTCATGAATGACATTTTCATTTTTAGAATAAAAGGGAGATGAGAGGGGTTTAATTATTTATTATTAAATTAGAATACTAAAATTCCAGTATATATTAGTTAATAAAGTTATTATAACATTTTTATGAGAAAATGTGAGTAGATAATAAAAAAATAACGTTAAAAGAAATTAAAGGAAAAAAGAAAGAGGATTGTGCCTCTTGAGTTTCTCCTCCTTGAAATCCTTATTAGGGAAAAAGTTTTGGTATTTTTATGAGACCAAGAGATCCTAGAAATTCTGTAAGGGATTTTGAAGACTATTTTGTAGAATTTTGGTAGGGCTCAATGCTTGGAATGTGTGAGGTGAAGAGGTTGTAAGGGGTGGTATTTATAGTGGAGGAGAGGGGTGTTTTCTCATTATTTTAATCATCAGTTCATTATTTTGGATCAAGAAAAGTAATAGTGTTGATTATTGTGACTAAATATAGTAAATATATAATTTTAGTTCTAACTAATGGTTCTTATATCATCCCTACATCAACAATGACTCATAAATTCACGTATTTAGCATTTCTCGAAAATTTTCGTATTTTACTATTCACAAAAAATTCAAGTATTTTAGAAAAATCCCAAAAATAACCCCAACCATATTTTGATTATTATAATTAAAAATGAACACCATTTTATCAAAATAATTTTTAAAATTTTAGAAATTTAATTTTTAATTGAAATCATCATTTACTCAAAAAATACAGATTCTTAAATTATTACTAATTGGATAACACTTTGAAAAATTCTATAAGGTCTCATATAATTATCTTAAAATTATAGGACAATAAAATATTAATTTATTAATACATATTATGAAAATAAATTTTCTTTTAAATCATTATATAAGTTATAAAATTATAATTAAATATTTTTAACTTACCAAAATTCCAACATTTAATTAATACTTTTTGAAACATTTATTTCTTACACTATGATATAATTATATCATACATTGATTTATAGGATACCAAAATTTTATTTATAATTTTATAGGTCAGTTTACTATTCATAAGGTTTATATTACTATTCCAAAGTTCAAGTTACTATTCGATTGGTTTATGTTCTTTAATTCTAGGAATACCTCTTATTTTATTCATTCTTCATTTATAATGGTTTCATTTATAATGGTTTTATTTTGTTCAAGTTACTAAATGGAATGATGATTTTACTTCCTTTATCATTCACATATCTATTATTTCCTAATCTAATAAGATAATATCCATCTCAATTCTCATAAATGATATAATTTATGGATAATTTCTACATAGAGTGTATGACACTTTATTATATTTCCTAGGATGGTAGTTAATTGAACAGTCACAGTCCTTCATAATCTCTAACCATCTTCATTAACACATATTCATCTCTTTCTATGTGAATAAATACTTGAGGATTTTTTTATCCATATATATTTCACACTTCTCTCCAAAAGAGATAATACCAACATATTTTCAAAGATAACATCACTACATCCAACTCCAAATAATTTTTTGGTATTTTTTCCTGAACTTTCAACAGTATTGAATCATATTATATTACTTTTTCATTCTTCATTGACACACAACCCAAGCCCTTCTTTAAAGCATCGCTGAATACCATGAAATGTTATCCACTTGTGGGTAGTGTGAGTACAGGTGCAGTGATAAGAATATTTTTCAATTCCTTGAATCTCTCTTCACATTCATCATTCCAAGAAAAATTGACTCCCTTCTATGTAATCCTTCTTATATATTTTGAAAATCATGAAAACATTCTTACAAATTGGCGATATTTACCAACTAATCTAAGGAAACTGTGGATATCTGTCACAAATTTTGGCTTCAACTATCCTTTTATTGCTTCTACTTTTGAAGGATCCATAGATATCCCATTGTTTGTTATGGTATTCTATAATAATGATACTTTCTTCAAGAATAACTCATATTTTTTGTAATTGGAATAAATATTATCCTTTCATAAAGTCTTTATCATAGTGCTTAGATTCTCCTAATGATCCTAATTACTTTTGGAGTATATTATAATATCATCTATAAAGACTACCACTGATTTTTCAAGTTAATCTCTAAAGACTATATTCATCAAGTACATGAATATTTTTGGAGAATTAGTCATTCTTAAACGCATTAATATGAAATCATAGTTCCCATACCTTGTACAAAAATAATTCTTGGGTATTTTCTCCTTCTTCACCCTAACATGGTAATACCCTGACCATAGATCCACCTTGGAAAAGTATTTTTCTACATGTAATTGATAAAATTCGTCATAAATATATGGTAGAGGATACTTTTTATTTTTCATGATATTGTTGAGATCATAGTAATCAATGGAATGTTATATTGACCCATCCTTCTTCTTGACAAAGAGGAATAGTGCACCCCATGGTGAAGCACTTGGGAATATGAACCATTTATCAAGATTCTCCCGTAGTTTTTTATTTATCTCCCCATGTTCCAAAATATCCATTATATATGGAGTCTTGGATAATTTTAACTACCCATGTATAATCTCTATTTAAAATTCAACCTCTCATCTTGGAAGAAGACCTAGAAATTATTCGAGAAACACATCAACATTTTCCCTCACAATAGAACTGTCTTCATGGATGATAAATTCTTTAGACTCAATCATTTTAGCTAGATAAAATTACTCATAGGTAAATAATATCAATTCGTGAGATGTTGGTGAAAAAAAAGATTTAACCTCCTCCTTGCACTTTTACAAAATTGGGGGGGGGGGGGGTCGATTCATGATACGGAGAGTGATTTAATTCTCACAAAAATTTATGTTGGATCTATATAGGAAAGTTAATCCATTCCCAAAATTGCATAAAATTTCACCAAAGAAGTATCACAAGGTTTTCTGGGATGTTCAACCCCCAAATTTTGACTGGGGAGGAGTTTTATACAAGGGAAGCAATAATTTCCCCATTTACCATTTTCACTGATAGATCTACTTCAATGATTTTTGGAAGTGTTTGAATAGTTATAATAAAATTTTATGATATGAAGTAATGTGTAGAAACATAGTCAAAATTAAGATCACTATTATTAAATGAATATCTAGAACACCTGTCACCACTTCATTTTTTGGATAAACCTTATGGGTTCTGATGGAAAAACTTTACCCTTACTTCCTTGGAAGTTTTTGGCTGCCTCTAAATACCCTTGTCTTAGTGCACTAGTTTTAAATGTGCAATGGTTCCTTATAGTTTAATCAATTAACAATGTACTAAGGGTTGACAAGATAATTCCTCTCCTATAACACATTAGTGGGTTTCTGCTATTGTTAATCACTAGATATATTTCCTTCTGTCCCTCACAAAAAGTATTTATTCATTCCCATTAATTTATTTCCCTGATGCTTCTTTCTACACCTTTGAAAAGTTGGATGTTGAAATTTTTTAGCATCATTAGATTTATCTATAAGATCACTAGAATTAAACTTCACTTTCCACTTCATATCCCCATGGTACCCTTGAGATTCACTAATTTACATTTTGATTTTTAAGGAACATTGTACAACTTTCTTACAGTTGTCAATGTCTGGGATCTCCAGGGATTTTTGTAAACTAGGTTTTATCCCACCAAAGAAGCGACCAACCTTGAATTCAAGTGTAATGACAAAGCTAGATTCATATTTTTAAAGTGTTTTGAACATTTACTCAAATTATACATTATATTTTTCTTCTTATTTCATTGAGGGAATGTAAATCCCTTTCCATTTTAAGTCATATAGTGGAATGAATATGTTTATCGAAAAACATTTTCCATAGTGGCCTCCACCTCATCACTTAGATATCTTCCTTAGGCATTGTATTCCTAATGAATGCATAAAACTAATTAGATTCTCCCTCTATATGATAAACATATAGTAGAACCTTCTCTTGGTTAGAACATTACATAATGAAGAATATCTTCTCAATTTAGTTGAGTCATTTTTCCACGATTAAGAGATCAAATTATCCATTGAAATTCAGAGGCCTTTGTCACATAAAGGTCATAATTATAGCTTATTATTTTTTAGGTTGCTTTGGTAGATCCTACTTATCTAGGTTTCTATTCATAACCTGAGTAATAAGAGAGAGTATCCTCACAAATTTCATGATTCCCACTCCCATCGGGTTGGGTATCTAATTGGGGATAGTCATTACATTTATAATAAAATTTATTTTTACCTTTTTCCTCATATTACAATCTATTACCTAGAATAAATTGAAAATTAGGGATGATTATTTTTAAACTATTAAATTTGTAGAATGTAATCCAATGACATTAATTAGATAACATAAAAATTATGTTTATTTTAATATAAATTTCAAGGATTCAATCTATGTTATCCAAGATCTATTTCCTAACATATATTCTTATGGGTATTTTTTACCTTAATAATTATTTGTAATGAGATTATGAATTTACCAAAGAATATCACTCAGGAGTGTCAAACTAGGTGTGCAATAAGGCCTATTTTCATGCACTAATTCCTAGTCGAGTCTAGCTCAATACAGTGTTTTTGGGTTTTACCTCAATGTTTATGTTTTCGAGAGCCACGTCAACTTGTAGTATCCAGAAATGGATGTATTTTATTGATAAACCACTTAATCTATACGTACAAAAAATTAGTATTTTTTATTATACATTGAGTTATAACTAAGTCTTCCACAAGAGTTTTCTATTCCTAATCCCAAAAATGACTAAACTTTTCCTTTGATACCAACTATAATAATTGTACACTTTATTAAATTTTAATACATAATTTATTGTGTAATATTATACTTAATAAAATCTATAATATCGAAATGTCTACTGTATTTTGGAATTTGGTACATTACATAACAACTTAAAATAGGGAATATAACACCATTATTAAAAACCTCCTTATCATGTTCATAATATTCTGTCATACCTAAAACTGTATTGGATAAACTTGGGACATGCATAAGAAAAGGGTGAGTTATAAATCCTCATAAGGGAATAAACATGAAATAACATGAATAGTTATTACATGTTAGACAATGGGAATATAGATGTGTCATAAAAGGAGTTAGAATCATAATCTTAAACAATAAGGCATGATATAACATGATAACATAAAATCAGCATGATAAATGTGGAAACAATGGAAAATATTGCATCATAAACATAGATCAAGGCTAAATACCAAGAAATCATGATGGAAAAAAGTTTCATGATGGATTAGGTTCACTCCTTAATCTCTTTAATTGAATATCATGATACTAAAACTATCACGAACCAACCCAGGTCGACCCTAAACCAGTCACCCGAACCGGTCCGCGACATGTCCCGAAGGGCATTCCCGATCTCCATGGGCTGGAATCTAGTGTCGGGAATCAAAAAATAATCTTTGGGAATGATTTGGCCCATGAAAAAAAGATAAATAGATAAAGAAAACTGATGACAAAAAATAAAAAACTGGCAGTGGAAAGATAATAAAACCAAACATACCTCCTTATGACCTTCTAGGTCACCACCCAACTCAGACCCAAACCCGCACCAACACTGAGCAGCTGAACCAGGAACCTGAATAAGAACTAAACCTGCAACTGAGAGAATATGATAGTCATGAGCACGAATATGCTCCATAGGGATTCCAAATATAACCATAGAATCCATGCATCTCCTTTCCCAAAATAGTCCAATAACGCAAGTTTGAAATATAATTATAAACGTAGGTTTTTCATATTTTAATAAAACAATATAATTTACCCATATTTAAATACCCAATGCACACCAAATTCCATTTCTGAAACAAATTACAATTTTTCAAACAAAATCCAAACAAGGAAAACTAGGTAGTTATAAAAGAAACGGGTGAGAGTATAAGCGCGAAAAGAAAGTATAGTCGAAAGAAAACAAGAAAAGAAAAGGAAAACAATGGGTGATCCTAAACATACCTAGAATAACCATGGACATACTAGGTTTTGGAACCACCTATTGGCACATGGTGAAGCTCCAAAATTTATAACCAACTGGCTGCCCTATAAATGACCAACCAGTGGAAAATCCCACCTAGCCTGACAACCAATACAGGGGTTCCCAACCCATCTAATTAGGCTTGATCAGCGACCGTCACTTGAAAATCTAAAAAAAATCCTTGGAACCAATTGTGTTTATAATAATACTGTGTAAGTAGGAAGGACCTCTCACTTGTGACTCATCTCACCACACTTGCCTACCCCAAACACAGATGCTTCCTATGAGTTCACCCGCAAAGGGTTGCCCTAGATAGGAGCTCCCCCATATACACATTCAAACATTTCACATTAACAAAGTGTAAACTGGTCCATCAAGTCACATCCATGTCGAAACCATTTTTTATAAACACCTTACGTTTCTAACTGGCCATTCACATTTTCTGAAGAGCATTCCTTTCTAAAATCACCCAAAAACATCACCTTTATAAGTAAAAACATTAACTTTGGGTTAAAAGTTACAAATGAGCCTTTAACTCAAACATGTTAAATATATTTATCCAAAAATATTACCAACACTGCTTTTCAATTTTACAAATCTCAATGGGCCCTTAAGAAACCATCCTCCTAAACCTCCACCAAAAGCCGAACGGGCACACCGTTTCAAACACATTGACATGCCGAAGCATTTAATTTTCTTTCATGGACAAATAGACCAAAACCTTAAGGAATACATTTAAACTCATCCTTTGAAAATTCACAATGAACCAAACAATTTATTAAAAATATTTATAAACAAACAAAAATATTTATAAACAATTTAAAAACATCCCAACCAGTTTATAAACACTTTTATAAACAAGATAACCAATTTCTAAACCACTCTTATAAGCCAGCCAAACAAAGTATAGATAATTATATAAGAAACCCAAACTATTAATAAAAAATTTTATAACTAGATCAAATAAATTACACAAACCAGAAAACACCATAACAAACTATTGTTTTTAAAAAAACAATTAACTCAGAAATTCTATAGAAGATTGATCAGTTATTTTTCAAAGGTGTGAACCAAGTAAAATAATTAAGTAAAAAACGCATCCATTAACTAGACTTATTTAGAACAGAATGTAAGGATTCTCCTACCTCAATGGCGTGCGAGTGCGATGCCGTTTCAGTGGAAGGAAGGACAACCTCTTGCGCACCAAACGCACACCTAAAATAATGATGAAAACGTGTGAATAAACACCCGAGTTGTTGGGTCTTGGAAAAATTAAATAAAAACATTGAAAAGGGGAAGGATAATACCACACATTAGGTCATTGGGATGGAGAACTCGTGACTGGCTAGAGAAAAAGTGGGAGGTCGTCGTCGGGTTGGGTGATAGAGACCGTTGGAAATGAGGGGAAGAGCACGGAGGTGGGGTCAAGATCGGAGGGTGAAGGTCATTGTAGGAGCTGGTGCAAAGAATGGTCAGGTCGGAGATGCAGGACGAAGGCGGTGAGGTGGCTGGGGAGATCGGCCAGGCGATCTGGTGTGCTGCTGGCCAGTGCAAACCAGACGCGAACTGAAGGAGGGGCGAGGCTGACCGGGAGTAGAGGTTGATAGTGGAAGGAGGCGAGAAGTTAGGTGGGAGAAGGATCGTGGTAGGGGGTGTGGGGTCACCTGGAGCTGGTGTAAGGAGGCGACGCGGGGTGGCAGGCCCTGCTATGGGCGATGGCCGGGGAGTGGAGCATCCAGGACAGGATGTTGACGCTGGGGATGGCGGCTGGGATAGGGGTGGCTACAGTTTGATAGGTGAGGGGAGGGGCGTGGTCCTACAAGGGGTCGAGGAAGGCAGAGGGCTAGGGAGAGGGTCGGGGTGGATTATAGCAGGGCAAGGAGACCAAGAGGAGGCAGGGTCCTTGAGGTGGTTGTAGGGGGCATCGCTGCGCGAGGGGGTGAAGGGGAAGGGGGCGACGAGATTTGGGTAGATTAGGGTTCGATATTTTTTTCATTTTAGGTCATAATAATAATAATAATAATAATTAAAACAATAATAATAATAATAATAAAAATAATAATAATTTAAATGAAAATAAGAATTTAAATAGTAATAATAATAAGAAGAATAATACAAACAATTTATTAATAATTATATTAACAACAATTTTTTTTCTTTTTCAATAATAAAAATATTATTAAACAATTATTAATGATAACAATATTATTATCCACACAATAATAACATGATTTTTATGTAATAAATAATTAACTCATCTTACTCACATAAAAGCTTATTTATTTAACCATTGGACAGCTGCGCAGCCACTCGGGCCGACCGTGTGGCTACTGCCCACTGTGCAGTGACCATGCACGAGCTCGAAACCCACAAAAATTATTAAATGTCCAAAATTTTAAGTCGGGATCCAACTCAGACCTTCGAGAGAGAACCTATATCCAAGAAATATTAAAATAAAAATAAATCAAAAAGTCAGGGTGTGACAATTCTCCCTACCATAGACACTTTCTACCCTAAGAAAGCCACTTAGCCGAACAATAACCAAAACAAGAATCAATGCCCGATTAAAACTAGAAGAAACCACAATACAAGAGAATAGGAGAACTCGAGAGTGTTCTCCCCACCACAATAACTCAACTAGTGCGAAAAGTTAACACCCAAACATAACACCGTAGGAAGAGGGGACATGGGAACTCCCAACCGATCTCAACAAACTTTTATAGAACGAGCGAAACAACACCTCTGTTGAAACATGGAACTCTCAACCTAGACCAAAAACTCTGAACACTAGAGAAAAACCTCTAAGAATAATGTGATCCCAGTGGAAAATTTGAGAATAACTGCAAACCTTGACTCATCCACAGGAACATACATATCTAAACAAACACTACCAAACCAAGATCAACCCATACTAGGGTCAAACACACTCTTAAGAAAACTGAATGATTCAAAATACCTAATCAGAAAAACAAAACTGTTTGGATTATAATTGAACATGTCCGCCATAACCCCACAATAAAACAATGAACTTACGATGATTTCCAAACATTAACAACAGAAAAACAAGAACAAATATACTTTAAATGTTCTACTGCCCACATGGAACAAAAAACCTAAACTGAGGCTGCACACCCCCAGAAACTCCTGACTATGTGTGAGCTTCACCCCAAGACCTGTGGTTGGAGATTTGATTTCTGAAGCATCCCATACCTCATAGTCAGGCACTAAAATTTCTCAGGTTACAACATCTTCTTCAGGAGATTCTTCCTACAAAACTTTTCTAAATGACCCAGGCACCTACAATGATGACACGTCCTCCGAGGGATGTGACATTACAACTTCATGTGCTCGAACCGGCCACACTAGTGGCACACCACTGAACGGTCCGATAAACTAGAAGCCAGAACCACTGCAAAGGACTCTTTAGAAATAGGTTCCTCTGGCACACCCTACTCGCCAGATGGGGATCCTTTATAAGCAATAAGATACGCTATATTTCTGACAATCTACGCTCTGAAGACCAACTCATCTAAAAACAACTCATCCACCATGTTCTCAAAATTATGGTCTCTAGAAGGTAGGAACCACTCCTTGATCTCTGGATGAAGACCCCCGATGAAGAGAGAAGTATTTATTGATTCCTGAAACGCTACATCTATAGAAACAGACACAATCTCCTTGAAATGGTCAACATAAGTCTTCACCATTTGTTATCCTTGTTGAATATTCATGAGTTATTCCCTTTTATTAGTCTTCACATCTTTAAGTATAAACCATCAGACAAAGATGGATTTAAAGGCATCCCACATTATCCCAACTTGTGGTGATGGAAGGGAGAACAATTCCCATTTTTCCAAAGTCGGACCTTCAAACAAACCCAAAACAGCACGCACTCTAACAGCTTAAGGAGTTCCCAATACCCTGAAGACACGCTCTACCTCTTCAAGTCACTCTACTGCCTCTAACAGAACCCGATCACTATGATGGATAGGAACTATCCGAGAAGCACCAAAAACTGGTCATGCCTTATCAGAAACATTGGCGACCTTTCAGGGTGAAATTTTTTGAACAACATATAAAACATATTGCCAAAACTGATATCAAGCCAAACCAACATCAAAGAAAGCACCTTCATCCAAAACAACCAACTCAAAAGAAACAAGAAAATACAAAAACAACTCAAAAATTCCTATTCCAAAATCCCCTTTCCATTTTAGATTTCAAAACCGCCTTCCTTCAATGTCACTTTCTAAACACCCAACCCACTTTTCAAACCAAATTCAATTTTCCAAAAATCATTCCACCTTTTAATTTTCAAAACATGCTTACATAAATAAAAACCAAAACAAAACCCAACTTACAACAAACCATTAGGACGAGGAACTAGAATTTATTCTTAACTTGGAGACATGGTAGTGGGTCATGCCCCAAGCAAGCGTAAAAGACTAGGATAATCTCAACCATGAAATCAGACTCCACGTGGGTCACTACTCCATGTGAGTTCACGACATGACACTGCTCTACCTCCATTTTCATTCCTCAATCCCAAAACAAAAGCAGAAGACTCAAAAATAGGACTACCCCTGGAAACTCATGGTCTGGAATGGGTGAGGTTTCATTAAGTCCTTCTCATACCAACCCCTCGAGTCCTGAAAGTCCTAATCTTTATCTACTGGACACCCCAGATAACAAGGTCCAGCCTCTGATACCATTTTTTCACGAACCAACCCGGGTCGACCCTGAACCAATCACCCGAGCCCATCCGCGGCATGGCCCGAAGGGCATTCCTAATCCCCAAAGGTTGGCATCTAGTTCTGGGAATCAAAACATTATCGTTGGGAATGATTTCTCCATTGAACAAAAGATTAAAAGATAAAAAAACTAACAAAAAAAACTAGTAGTGGAAAGAAAATAAAACGGAATATACCTCCTGGTGACTCTCTAGGTCACAACCCAACTTAGACCCAAGCTTGAACCAACATTGAGTATCTTAACCAAGAACCTGAATAAGAACTAAACCTACAACTAAGAGAATATGATAGTCATGAGCTCCGAGATGCTCAGTAGGTATGCCAAATATCACCACGAAATCCAAGCATCTCCTTTCCCAAAATAGTCCAATAATGCAAGTTTGAAATACAGTTATAAAAGTAGGTTTTCCATATTTTAATAAGACAATATCATTTTTCCATTTTTAAATACCCAACGCACACCACGTGCCATTTCTGAAACAAATTACAATTTTTCTAACAAAAGCCAAAAAAGGAAAACAAGGCAGTATTAAAAGAAACAAGTGAGTGTATAAGCTCGGAAAACAAGTATTGTCAAAATTAAACAAGAAAATAAAAGGCTAACCATGTGTGATCTTAAAAATTCCTAGAAAACCCTTGGAGGTACTCGGTTTTGGAACCACCTATTGGCATATGGGGAACTCCAAAGTCTATAACCAACTTTGTCACCTATAATTGACCAACCTGGGGAAAAGCCTACTTGGCCTAACAACCAATCCAGGGGGTACCAACCCATATTATTGGGGTTGATCAGCAATCTTCGCTTGATCATCTAAAAGTCACCCAGGAACCCATGGTGGTTATAATAATACTATGTAAGTAGGAAGACCCTCGCACGTGTGACTCATCTCACTACACATTCCTACCCCAAACACGGATACTTCCTATGCATTCACCCATTAAGGGTTACCCTAAACCAGATCACCCCACATACCCATTCCAAAATTTCACATTAACAACGTTCCAACTGGGCCATCATGTCACATCCATGTTGAAACCATTTTTTTTAAAACATCTTCATTTTCTAACTGGGAATTCAAATTTTTCAAATATAGTTCTTTTCTAAAATCACCAAAAGACATCACCTTTAAAAGTAAAAACATTAACCTTGGGTTAAAAGTTCCAAATGGGCCTTTAAATCAAACATGTTAAATATATTTTTCCAAAACATCTTACCAACACCGCTTTTCAATTTTACAAAACTCAATGAGCCCTTAAGCAACCACCCACCTAAATTCACACCAAAAGTTGAAATTACACCAAGTTTCAAACACACCTCCAAAGAATTTAATTATTTTTCATGTCCAAATAGGCCAAAACCATAATGAAAGAATTTAAAATAATCCTTTGAAAATTCTCAATGAACCAAAAAAATTATTAAAAATATGTATAAACATACGAAACTATTTATAAACAATTTACAAACAGCCCAACCAGTTTACAAACACTTGTATAAAAAAGCTAACAAATTTCAAAACCACATCTATAAGAAGGCCAATCAATGTATATATAATTTTATAAGCAACACAAACAGTTAATTAAAAATTTTATAAACAGGTCAAAAAAATTACACAAACCAGAAAATGCCATAACATACTATTTTTTTAACAAAACCAACTAACATGGAAATTATATAGAATTTTGATCAATTATTTTTCAATGGTTTGAACCACGTAAAAGAATTATGAAAAACACAAAAGAATTAATTGGACTTATTTGGAAATGAAAGTGTGGATCTGCCTACCATAATGGTGTGTGAGAGCGACGCTGCTTCAGCAGAAGGAAGGACAACCTCCTGTGCACCAATAGCACCCGTATAACAATGAGGAAAATGTGAGAATAAACACCTGAGGTGTTTGTTCTTGACCAAATTAAATAAAAACATTGAAAAAGTTAATGAGACTACCAAAGGTGAGGTCGTCAGGATAGAGAACATGTGGCTGTTCGGAGCGGAAGTGCGAGGTCGTCGTCGGGTCATGCGATGGAGACCACCGAAAATGAGGGGAATAGCATGGATATGGGGTTAAGATCATAGTTATAAGGTTTCTATAAGATCCAGTTCAAGTAATGGGTAGGCCGGAGGCACGTAACGAAGGCAGTGAGGCGGCTGGGGAGACCAGCTGGGCGATCGGGTGCGCTGCTGGCTAATGCAAGCCAGAGGCGAACCAAGGGAGTGGTGAGGCTGGCTGGGAGTTGAGGGTGAGTGCAGAAGGAGGAAATTAGGGAGGTGGGAGTTTTATTGTGGCTGGGGGTGTGGGGTCTACTAGATCCGGCGCAAGGAGACGGTGCGGAGTGGCGGGTGGTGCTACGGGCGAAGGCTAGGGAGTGGAGCATCAGGGACGGGAGGCTGGCACTGGAGATGGCGGTTGGGTGAGGGGTGAATGCAGGTCGAGAGGTGAGGGGAATGGTGAGGTCTTGCGAGGTGGAAAGGGAGGCGGAGGGCTGGGGCAAGGGCTTAGGGGTCAGATCGTAGTAGGGCGAAGAGACCGGGAGGAGGCGGGGTCCTAGAGGTGGCTACGAGGGGTGCTATTGCTCGAGGGGGGTGAAGGGGAAGGGGGCGATGGGATTTGGGTAGATTATGGTTAATTTTTTTCATTTTAGGTTATAATAATAATAATAATAATAATTAAAAAAACAACAACAATAATAATAATAAAACAATGTTAATGAAAATAATAACTGAAATAGTAATAATAGTAATAATAATATTGCTATCAATTTGTTAATAATTATATTAACAATAATTTTTTTTCTTTTTAAATAACAAAAATATTATTAAACAATTCTTAATGATAACCATGTTATTATCCACACAATAATAACATTATTATTACGTAATAAATAATTAACTCATCTTAGTCACATAAAAATTTATTTATTTAAACCGTTGGACAATTACGCGGCCACCTAGGCCGACCGTGTGGCTACCGCCCACTATATAGTGATCGCGCACGAGTCTATAACCCTGAAAAAATATTAAACATAAAAAATTTTAATTTGGGACCCCGATCAGACCTTAGCGCGAGAACCCAATGACAATAAATATTAAAATAAAAATAAATCAAAAAGTCGGGGTGTGACAAAAACATTACCCAATGCATTAGAGTTCTATATAATTCTAGGTGCACCAGTCACCTTCATTTCATTATCATACTTAAGTGTGACTCATAGATCATGCAACATGTATTTATTCATCAAAATATTTTAATCCATGATAAATTAGTTTGTAATAAATACATGAAAGTTCAAAATTAGATAATTATAAGTTCATGATGTTTAACATCGTTGTTAGAAAATGGGTATGGCTATTTATTACACAATTGTTTGGCATAGAAAATCGTGGTGAAATTTCGGCAGCATAATGATGTTACTTAAAAATTCATTAAATGGTTTTATGAGAGTGAAATGGGTATCTAATCATTTTTAAATCAAATGGAATATAATATGGACCTTGAAAAACATATCCCAACTTTAAGAATTGAAAGTATAATTAAAAAGATAATGAAGAAACTTGAATAAATAATAGATTGAAAGGATCCCTTACCTTTAGAGGGTGATTCCAAATGTTTAGGATGAGTTTTTTTAAGGATTGGGGCACCTTGGGAAGAATCTAGGGAGGGGATGTTAGATTATGGATTTTCTCTAAGGATCTTTACTAAATAGAAATGGGATCTTGGCAAGGTTTATATAGGAAATGAGTGGGGAATTCGTTAACATTTCTCAAACATAGGCTTTGAACTCTATATAAAAAAATGACCAAAACCAAAAACCATACCAATTTTTTTGCCCATGGATTCTACCCAAGAGTAGTTTTTTCATTATTTTATATGTATAAGGGAAAAATATAATTAAATGACACCCTTTTGATGTGGAAGTGATTCATACTTTTAATGAAATGATTTTAAAACCTTAAAATATACTAATGGTATTGGAGCATTCATAAAGGCTTCATTAAATTAACCAAATAAAAATAAAATAAAATTATTTTAAAATTAATACATATATTTGGTCGTGAATACCATTTATTGTATTTATTACATAATTTTTGAGTCATTATGAAGTCATAAAGCACACAATATATTTATATGGTATTTAATTTTTACCTGAGAATTTGACTATCTGAAAACATTGTGAATAAATTATCATTTGATAATTTTGATGTTATGATTAAAAAATTAAAATTATTTTTTTCAAAATACATTCTAAATATGTGTATTTATAATTTAAAAATAATAATATACATTTATTGATAAATTATGGGTTTTTTGACAAAAACATATTTCAAACACTTATGAAAATTTCATTTTAATTCATAAAAATTATATGATAATTTATATTTAATAAAAAATATTTAATAATAGTATTTTATTAAATTATTATTTATTTCAAAAAACCATTAATTCTTCAAAATAAATTTTGTAATGGATATTTAATTCTTGTAAAAAATACATTTTTTGTTTTATTGTATATAAATCAAAAAAAAATTATAAATTAAAGACAAGAAGAAAATATGAACATTATTATATTAAAAATTAAAATTAAATATTCATATTTTTATTGTCTTGATACATATTCCTTTAATACACTAGGAAACTCCCTAAGAGTAAGTTGGGTGATGGTGATACTTTTTTGGTGAGATTTGGCATACATGGTTTGGTTCGTGATCTCGATGAGCTTGATCTTCTCCTGTAAACAATTTCATTCATTCTTAAGTTGTTGGGTCTCATCTTGAGATTGGTCAAGGGAAAATCACAGTGATTTTATCTCCCCCAAAACCTATCATAGATGGGATTCATAGGGTATGATCTTAGTATTTGAGGTCCTCGCTTCCTTTTTCAATGTAAATTGAATTTGAAAAAACCCTATATTTAGACTAATCATGTGATCAGTATTCAATGACTATGTTATCAATGGTATGGATTTTTAACATTATTTTAAATATTATAGGATATAATAAAACCAAATAAGCGCATGTGTTTTCTATAGCCATAATACATAATAAGAAATTTAATTTAAATCATAAGGGGAATTTTATTTATAATAGATTGGGTTGTTACAGTCTTGCACATCTAAGTCCATGAGACTGAAGTCATATACCTACTATTGAGGTCTCTACTCCCTTATGCCAACTTTTGGCAACCACTGGTTGTGTATTCTTACCAAGATACTCTCATCCACCAAATATTTCTATATAACCACAACATAGGTATGAATTTAAAGATTTATAATGTTAGATCTGATTTCTCTATTCAGTAATTGCTCAAAGGTCTGATCCCAGAAGAACTAATATCAAATTTTATCCTTAGAGTACTTGGAGAGGTTAGTGGACCTCAATGAATACTCAGCTACTATCATGGTACCCTACTAGAGCTACAAAATCTCCTGGATGTGTACATTACTCAACATAGCTAGTGAGAGATACTCTCTGAAAAGGAGATTAAAATATGACAATGATCGAGTATACTCATCATAAGACTCATTTACTAACCCCCACCATTTTCCAACTGATCCATAGAGAAGGATCACCTCCAAAACCATCATCTGATCTATTGGTGTCCTGACTAGATGCAAAACTTGCATCACTTCCTAAATTAAGTCCTCGGCTACCTATGGGTTGGCATCACCTCGAAACCTAAGGGATAACTCTCACAGAATGTCATGAAGTGCACTTAGTCTTCACACCTCATCCTCTAGTATTTTGGATACTATCTCCTTCTCTACAGGTGGTGGTATATTGGGTATACCACCTGAAGGTAACACCTCTAGAACTGGTCCTTGTATCGATGTCTCGTTACTGAGGGGGTTATCCTCATGATCCTGATGCTGAATCCTAATTGGCATACATCATAGAGGAATCCTAAAATAAATCAGATGTTCCATAGTGAATGAGTGTATCTAGATACCTTGCTCAAAAATTACATGTAAACCACAACTCATTCCTATATGATGCATGTACTATTTTTTCCCCTAAAACCAATTTTCTTATGTATCGAGTCAAAAAGAATGTGATCAGAGTCCTGTTGTATGGATACATGGGCTTCCATGCCAACACTGGACTCCCTAGCCTGATATTCCATCTCAAAACACATAACACTATCACCCCAAATAAATCTCATAGGCTTCGGTCCTAAGGTAAAACCAAATCCTTTAATACCACTATGTCAAGACCCATCATAATGGGGAATGTGTCGTAACTCCCCAATCTCACCTTCAATAGGATAGGGGATGGAGACTAGTATCGAGTAGGCATATCACTAACATGGGAGGCCTTAGGCTAATTACCAGTACACACACACTCACCTCAAAGTTCATATAATTATTAAATGTAAAACCTATTGAACAATCACACATCAATATATGTAAATCCCGCAACTAGAGTATGATAGAAGTAATGGAAATCCAACTGTTCCAAATACATTCCCACCACAAAGAGTCTGAATAAAATTCTAACCTGAAAGTAAGATGGGGACTATTGTCAAGATACTATAAGAACACACCTTGGTCTATCTAGTCTCACAAAGCACCACTTGGACTTTATCCCTCGAAGACTCTGTCAAAAGTTCAATAGTCTACGCAAGAAATTACATGTGTTAGAGAATCCCGTGAAGGGGTGAGTATAAGAATACCCAATAGAATTCCACAAAACCACATAGAATTTAACAAAAGAATAACAGTCATCTCTGTGTAGTTATATATATATTACGTATAATAAGAATATCCAGAAATATTCAATAAATACACACAGTATAAAGGTAATTTCACAACCAGAGTGTTAGCCTAGGATTCCATCTCAAAGGTTTCATATATAAATCATCTTAGAGAACACACTCAATGAGTCTAATAATACTAATGATGTATGTCTGAGAGGTCATGCTCATTATGTCTCATCAAAGGAAGTACATTTTGGGACTCTAAATAGATATGACACCCAAATGAGGATCACTACTAAGGCTAGGGGGTATACCAAAAACTCAATCTAGATTAACCTGCTCAAAAGAGGATCAACACCCATGTATTATTGGTAATGAAGATGACAATAACTCCACTTAGGAAAAGAATATGATAGGGGATCTCGATCTGGGCCTCATAGAAGGATCCCAACAACTATATCCATGAATTTCTGCTGAAGGGATCACATTCCTATGTTTAGTAGAAGATTTCATAATAACCCTCATCCAAAGGATATGGGGAGTAGAACCTATAGAAACATGTCCAAGATACAAAGGATAGGGGATCAAATACTAATTTGAAGGAGTACATGGTGTGTACTAGGAGTACACAGTGTTCACTAGGTGTAAACGGTGTGTACTAGGAGTACACAATGTGTCCCATTGGGATTGGGTCCTTCCAATGTAAAATGTCTTATGCTTGTGTCCATGTAGAAGTACATAGAAAACCCATGTAAAATGACCTATGATTGTGTCCATGTAGAAGTATACAGTGTGTTGTTGCCCATGTACATCTACCCATGTACCAATACACATCTTTCCCAATGTACATCCTAGTTGACCATGTCTCTGTAGGGGTACACAGCTTACCCATGACTTTTTACGTCAAGTCATGTCTGTATACCCTTTGAGGTACAAGACAATCCATTAGGGAGAGGTCACAGAACATTTGATCCTTAACTTCCTCGCAAACCCTAGCCACATATAGGGGTCCCATGTGGTGTGTAGCTCCAATGTATATGTTGTGTTGATTAGGTTTTCCCAAAAACCCTTATTCTTCCATATACGTATTCTCATGCCATTTCAATCATGGATTTCATCCTCGATCTCACCATAAATCACAAATCACCATCATTTCTCATCGTATTCCAGTCACCCTATTCACATGTAAAATGATTTCTGTTCATTCCCATCGTTGTCGCATGTGCCATCCAAAATTAGAGGTCTCTAACCTAGTCTTATTCCATTGAAGCTTCCAACGTTGCATGATACTTCCACCACAACAAGTATAGATCTACAATATTGGATTATTTAACCAAGAAACGGGTGTGTAATGATTGATTCCTTGGTATTTTGGTCAAACTACAGGCCATGGGATCACCTGTGATGAATGAACAAATGGAAGGGAAATTCACAAACCACAACCATGAGGAATGAACCTCATACAATGTTCATGTTATCATAGATTATCTACTATTAGAATGACAAATGAAGAGATAACATATAATTATAAATAAATTCTCCCAATTCTCGAATAAAACTAACCCATACCACAATAAGCATGACCCTCTTATCAATATATTGTTTCATTGATTCATGTTCATCATAGAAATAAAAAATGGGGAAGATCATCCATATAAAAATCATCATACCTCAATTTGGATTGATGGCTGATGAATAACAGAGTTTCATCTTGATCAATAATGAGATCCTCTAATTTTTTCTCACACTGGTCATTTATCTTCAATTCAGTCTTCATCTGCCAATGGAATTCCTCCAATGGAACTCCATGATTTACATGGTTATGTAGCTGACTCTGAAAATATTCCATAAGAAATTTGATACAGATATTATTAGGACAGGAGAATAATTAAAAAAATTAATTTATTAAATTAGTTTGTTATAAAACACTCTCCCATGACCATGCCTCAATCCAAATTCTCGATGCATCCTAGGATTATATTTCTCCTAGGGTAAAACAAATGTCTTGAACTCAACAGTTCCCTCATATTTTTGATTTGATCCACCCATTTAGAAGTTATTCCACTTTTATAGGAAAACTGTGTGTTCCTTCTATTTAATATAATTAATATATTTCAAAATTTTATTCTGGGCACACTAGTCCTTGTAATCACATTCCATATTAGTGCCTCATCTCAAAAATAATCCATACAATATCCAAAAATAATATTTTGAAAATCTAAGTCTCTATAAATATATTTTTCTAAAAACACATGAGATGAATTTTAAACATTTTATTGAATATATAAAATATAAATTTTATTAAAATAATTCACCAAAAGTGATTTGTTAAATTTATTGAGGTAAAGTTCATTAGTGCATAAAAATAGTTTTTAGGAAAAATATTTATTTTTTTTAAAATAGTTATTATTTTTATTTCAAATTAATTAGTCGCCAAAGAATTAAGTTTATATGCATGTGTAATATATATATTTTTATAATTTATTTAATATTGTTCATACCCTTCATTCCAATGGTTAGTTGATAACAATCAAATTAAATAATAGTATTTTAATAGTATGTCACATTTCCTTTAAACTCAGTGTTTCATGTAAATTAAGATAAACTTGATGTTTTTTCTAACTTAATATAAACTCAAGGGTGTGTATAACTTTAGCTAAACTCAGTGTTGTGTGTAACACAAAATATCAAAATGATTAAATATATTTGAAAAAATATATTTAACAAAATATCAGGGAATTACAAGATGGATATAGGTTATTTCATTAACATAAGACCATATCAGAATATTTAATATACTAATGATATTATTTTATCATAGTTGAAGAATATTTTGAGGTTGTAGAAGAATAAATAAAATGAAAATTATTAGTTAGGAACTATACCACTTCTTCGGACAACCTCCTTTTTTTACACCTTAATCCTTCTATGGTTGGTGTTATTCCCTAAATAAGGCCTTTATAAGGTGGGTGTGGATTTTATTAAGAGATTTTTGTTGGAATTATCATAACCAAATAGTTCTTTAGGTTTGGAGATGTGATGATAGGGGTTACCTTTTATAATTGAGGGGAGAGACATTATTATAATTTCTTAAAGTAATAAATTAATATAAATTAATTCTATTGGAAAAATGGATTCAAATTGATTTAATTAAAATATAAGGTAATTATGAGTTCAAATAATCTCATAAAATAAAATTTTGACCTGTTTAGATGATATTTTAATCATTATCTATTTTTTTAACTGTTCACTATACCTTTTGACAATTTGTGGGATATTAATATTTTTACTCTTTAGGGGTCAATAAAGTTATTACAAAAAGTAAAGTGACCAATATATGGATCATGAATTATATTTTAAACCAAATCACATTAAATTGGATGAATATATGATTTTAACTAATTTTAACTGATTTAATAAAATATTTTTTATTATAAAATATCAGTAATGTCATATTTGGAAATATATGAAATATTATAATATTATATGTGTCTAACTCATGTAAAATGGTTCAAAAATTACAGTTTTAGAATATAAGAATTATATAGTATTTATATAATCATCAAAGAAAATATTTTATAGGTTTATATATAATTTTGATCATTGTATATTGGTTTAACCACTTGGTTAACTAATTTTAACCTTAACCATGGTAATTAATTTTTTAATATTAAAGGGCTATGATTTTATGTATAAGGTAAAAATTGGATGATAAATAGCCAAGTAATGAAATTTAGACAATTTATAATACAAAATTTTCAATTGAAATATTTTTATTATTTTTATATAATTAAATAAAATATATTTAACATAAAATACTATTAATTTCATTTTAATAACTATTCATATAAATTGAATTTGAATAAAAACATGGTATTAATAAATTATAATATAAACCTTCAACACATCTATAATATTTTATATTTGTCTTAAAAATTAGTGGGACAGTGTAAATCACCCAAAAAAATTACTTTTTTAGTTTTTTAAAAAATTTACTTGATTGTTTAACTATTTTCACATGCATTGTGTTGGTGTTGCATAAGCATTTAATGTAAACATTTTACCACTAAAAATTAAAAAAAAATTACCATGACACAATATTTCATTAATAGTTAAAATAAATTTTTATAACTAAATTTATGCTGTTTTTATTACTTTTAAAAAATATTATTGATATTTAAATCAAGAAAGAGACATTTTTTACTGTATATTTACATAAAATAATATAAATGCTATAATCAAAGAAAAGTGGCATGAAACTCACCCATTTTAGAAGTTTAGATGATTTTGTATAAAATAAACTCATCCAATAAAATATTATAATGTTTTGGGTTGATTTTGAGACCTTATCATATTATTTTTAACTGTAATTACATGTTTTACCTTTACTATGGTAAAAAAATTACTATAGTTAATATTCATAAAGACCAAAAATAAAAAGAGGATTATTTATAAAATTTGAACCTACTTATTCAAAATGTGGAATCCATTTTTCAATATTCAATTTCTCTAAGCTTCAGAAACTAATTTATAATTAAACCCACAAAACACATTGAAATTATATTTTCTGGGAAAATGCCTAATAAGTATAAATATGATTTTATATCAAATTAATGTATAATGATGATTCAAAAAAATTATTTTTTTCAATCAAAATAAACTAATGAAAATTTTAAATTAATAATAAAAGAATGTGATTTTTTAAATAGATAAAATGAAAATATAGTTTTCAATAAAAATCAATAGTTTTCACTATTCCTTGAAAAATAGACTTTTTTATAAAATTATTAAAAATTATCCCTATTATAATTTTGACATGATAAGTTCAAAAATGATGTAATATTTATCATATAAAATTTATATTTTTTCATAAATTAATTATAATATTTTCTTATAAAAAGTAATAAAATACCTTTTTCAAGAAAACATATTTTTTAAAAACATAAATTAACTTTACTAAAAAATAAAGTGATTATTTCCAAATCATTTATCAATAAATTTTCATTTATAATGAACTTTACATAAATTTCATAATGTATTTAATCTTATTCATACCTTCAGATTTAATATCTAGGTTATAATAATATCTTTTAAATATTAATATATCACGGTTTGTTTAAGCTTGGAGTTTCGTATTGTATACACTATCGAATATAATACTCTTTTAAAATCATGGGATATTATAGTTGGTATAGTGGATGCCTTAGTTTACAGTGTATATTTCTGCTTTACTGTGGTAGAGGTGGGATGCATATGCATAGGGAGGTTTTCACTATTTTTAGTACCAAAATTTTGATAGAACATAGAAATTGACGATAGATTATGACTTTATTGTTGGGTGAGAAAATATCCTAGATAAAGAAGGACCCTTTTGATCGAACCCATACCCCTTTATTTTCATCCTAATTTTTATGTGGTTACTTATTTTCTTGTTTAAATTTTAGAAAGTCAAAAACCAAAAATCTCCCCATTCCTCTCCTAGTTTAGAAATTCATAAAATAATCAAAAAGAAACATAATCTTATGAGTAGTGAGTATCCATGCCCAACTCTGTGTGAGAAAAACATATTATCAGATTATGATTTACATAATGGAATTTTATTTTTTATTTAACAACACTTCACAATGATATATTTTCAATCTTGTAACCATTGTTGAGGAGTTGGGTTGAGTATTCCCTACTTTTAGCATTTTTAATTAGTAATCCTCTGTTAATTGTTTTTTATTTGATTTGTTTTCCCTATTTTGTTTTTCTTTTTTAGTGTTATTTATCTCTTTCTACAATTTTTTATTTTCTGGGTATAACACAAACAATAATCCATTTAACTCATAATGTATTATAGTTATTACTCTTGGTGAGAAAGAGCTAGTGAGATTATTTTTATGGTAAAAAATCTTTTGACAATTCTATTGAATAAAATTTTCACCCCCAAGTATAAGAATAAAAAATGCATAAATAATTATCATGGATGGGATAAGAAGACTTTTTAATCAACTCATATCCAAATTTCAACATTTTTTGGAACAAGTTGAATACCACAAATAGGTATAAAAATATGAACCTGAAGTTCAGTCCTTGATAATCCCAACAGCGAAGACGGAGGATTAACTTTAAGAATAGAGCTCACCAATATTCATTCTTGAATATGTATTACAATTGGCCTTTTATTTTTAAGAAGATATGGAATTTAAAATAAATTAGGGTGATATTATTTCCTTTGAATAATTCTCTGTGGATATTATTGAATCTCATTTAAATGATTATTCTATCAATGCTATGAATTCAAATCCAACACTCACCTTCTAGGCTCTAGATTGGGGAAATATTGATGGAAAGGATGGTTTAAAATTTTAATGAAACCTTTAATTCCCATTGTTTTCTACATCCACAATAAATGTATTCCAAGAGGCATTACATTCATAAAAATAATAATAATATTAAATTAATTAGGAGAAATTATTTACTTTTAATACATTAAATTATAATTTTTTTTATCCTGAACTATACTATAATTTCCCTTACTATGAGGTTATAGATTCTACCACACTTATTCTTATCATTATAGAAGAAAAATAGTTTGAATATAAGATAATGGAGAAACCACTATGGTTACCCAATGATTTTAAATAAGGATATGGACCAATATATCACATTTGTGATAAAAAACCATATCAAGTTAAATCAAATAACAATCCACTCTTGGGAGAAGTTTACGCACACTTAGTAGGCTTTCCAATTGTACCAATAGCATAATAAGAGATTAATAAAGATTTTTTTTGATAATTTTATAAGATCGAATATAGAGGAATTTAATGAGGCTACCAAAGAAGGGAAGGTAGCTAGATTACAAGAAAAAAGATGTTAGGAGATAAAAAGGAATAATTCTCAGTGGCATATCATAATGTAACAGAAGTAAAGACTTCCACATATATGGGGGAAATTTTAATTTTATCTCAACTAATTTTAATTATATTTAGTTTTAATTTAAAACTAACAATCCCTTAATTTAATGTGTCCAGACAAAACCATTGCCTCAGACTCTTAAATAACTTTTAGAGCCTCCCTATGAAGTTCCCCAAAAGGTTACCAATAATACCATATAGATAGAGGAAAGTATGTTCTATAGGACACCTCATACATCATACTTTCATCCCCACATTATAATCTATATGAAAATGATAGGGGGATAGAAGTAAAGTACTCTATAAAATGGAACATCCAAGTATAAGTGAATTTTAGTAGTTATAGAAGGAAGTGGATGTAGTGGTTTTCATCACAAAAACCATATCCTATGATAGATTATGGATAATTTTTGTACTCTTTAGATTTGGATGGTTAAAATGTAGCCCCTCTTTTGAGAGATAACCTAAGAATCTCGCCCTTTTCTCTTTATTTTTTTATTTTATTTTGTTTTCAATAATGTTTCATATATTTCAATTCAATTTTTATAGGTTTTTCAAAGTGTATAGAACTTAAAAGATTATTTCAATCCTACTAAAATAACTAAGAGGAGATATTAACTCAAACCTACTAGAATAATAAAAATCCAAGTTGATTATATCCTTTTAGAAATGTGAATTCATTACAATCCTAATATTTTGTTGAAATTAACATGTAAGTGTAGAAAAAGTATGGGTAAGGGTTTAAAAGTTGTTTTATATTAGTTTAGAAATATTTTTAGAACATGTTTTATGAATTTTTTTAAAAAATATACATAATATTTTTCTTTTATGTTTTATATTTTTAAGGTTTTTTAGGCTAGAAAATTTGATCTTCCATTATTTTGCGTCCTTGTGGATAAATGAGTGATAGTTTGGAAGATTTTAAGATTTCCAAAATTGATGAAATTAAATTATTGTTGTGTGAATTTTATATTTTCATGGAAATTATATTTTATAACTATTAAAAGGGGTGTGGTTGAAAATTTTGAAGTGGAATTTAAATCATAACAAGTGGAAATTTGATTATTAAAATTAAACTTAGGAAAATCATCCTTTGTGAATAACAACACCTCAGAGATACAACTCAAAATATAGTCATTTTAGTCCTTTGAAACTACAGTAAAATAGAAAATTAGGATACCATGTGAATTTTTTAGGATAGTTAGACACTAGGTGTTTGAGTAATAAAGGTAATTGTATATCTAATAATTGATTTTAACAAACATGAATAGGAAAATAAATAATTTTATTATTATCAAAAATGAATGGATTTAGGTGAGGTGAATATTAAATCCAAATGAAGAAGTGGACATTGAATTATAATAATATCATTTGAGTTATATTACAGAGGTGTAAATATATCTTTCAAAAGCAACCTAGGAGAGAGTGATAATTGAAAGTACCCCTTGTTAAAGTTTTAATTACACTAAAATCTAATTTTTTCACTCTTGGAACTAGAACCTTGACATGGATTAAAGTGATACTGTGAGTTAGGTTCACATATAAGGCCTAAAATTTCGAAAAATGGAATAATTTTTGTTTTATTTCATTTCCAATATGTTTGAATGAATTTAGTTTGGAAATATATTTTTAATATATAAAAATTAATTATATTTATATGGAGTGAAATAGTGTAAATTAGGGGCAGTGATAAGAGACAATATTTCAAAAAAATAACTTATTTTAATTATAAATTTACCGTAAATATAAATAAAACCCTAGCAATTAATTTATTTTTTTTTTCATTTTTTTATATTATTACATTAAATTATAAATGGTTTTAAATAAAGTTTTTAGTGGTTTTATGTAAATCTAGATTTGATTTTCAAGAAATTCATTGATTATAAATTTTGGGATTACATTGTTTAATGGATTTTTTTTATGAGTTTCATTTTTTGAATTCATTTTGAAAATAAATTGGAAAAGTCCTATATTTATTGTTTTGTTTTATTGATGTATAGGCTGCATAAGGATAACTAAAACCCTAGTTTAAGGGTAACATTAGTGTTAAATGAGATACATAAATTTCACAATGCACCTATATAAGTGTAAATTCTATGAGATATCACAATGAAAGGGTGCCTCAATGAATTAAAAAGATTGTGTAAAGGTAATACATCTATTGGTTGAATGTAATACAAGTGTTGTGTTAAGGTAACCATGCCATGACTCTGTGTAATGGTTATCCAATGCATTATTTAAAGGTTATCTTGTTCTTATGAAGGAATTTTTAAAGGTAAAACCTCTCTATTTCTACTACATGGGTGTATTTACACAAATCCAATGTCTATATAAAGCCCCCCTTATGGTTTTGAGGGGTGAGTAAGGGTAGAAAAACTGCTGTGTAAAGGTACAAGCTCCTTCAATTCACTACATCAATCTCATCTCAAACTCAAATAAGGGTACCACTAGGCATTATTCAGGGTCATATTCACTATGAGAACAAACTCCAAAATACCCAAAATGGAAATCAAAAATAAAAACCAATTTTCTCCATTTTAACAAAATTAAGGAGAGCTCTAACAAATTATTCATATACTGATCATCTAAATGAAGAATTTAATGAAGTGATCATAGGAAGGATTTAATTAAGAGGAATGTTTGAGATGAGATCACCTATAGAATCCTCACCCCTCAGCTATTTCACATATAATACATATAAGGAATAATAATATCCCATCTCTCATCACTGAATAAGAAGAATAGTGGAAAGAGTATGTTCTGATTCTTATAAATTCATTACTGTCTCTATTTTATAATAGATTATAGTATCTTTACTTTATCTAAAACATATTTAGAACATAATTTTTACTATTTTTTACATTTTTAATTTTAATTCATTTTATGCTCATCTTATTTTCTATCTATCCTCCTTCCACTATGATCTATAACTCTATGGTTATGGAGAACTAACTCTATTCACTAGTGGTAGATTTCATGGGATTTTAAAAGTATATTCTTTAATAATTTTTCATGTTCATTTACATCCTTGATATAATAGTTAGGGGAGAGAAGTGGATCAATTGTCATTCTCTATATTATTCCCATTATAGTTGTGTTCATTAATAAGAAAAATTATCCCTCCCTTATCTTATTCTACACTTTATATAGTTTGAGTTGTGTGGATTATGTGGTGAATGGCATATGATCGGAGTTGGATTTTGGGAGTTGATACTATTAAATATTGCTTCACTATAGAGGAGGTGTGATGGAATGTTGAGGTGGGTTTCTAATATATGTTTAATAAAAAATTAGATATAAATAAGAAATCTATAATTTATTATGACTTGATTATTAGGTAATAACATACCCAATATAATGAAGGACCCTTCTGATCAAACCCAGTTCCCTTCGTTTCACCCATACTTTTGTGTGGATTCCTTCTTCCTTGTTTTAATTTTATAATATCAAAAACCAAAAGTCCCCTCATTTCACTACTACTTTAAAAACTAATAAAACAATCCAAAAAACAAAACTTCTTGAGTAGTGGGTATTTAGGCCTAACTTTTTATAAGATAAACTTGTGTCCAGCTCTAAGTTGTATATAGGGTATTTTATTTTCTTCTTTGAGTACCCTCTATAATTATAGCCTATCAATGACTCATTTGATATTAGGGTACATGTTAATGGTATGTTTTATTACTAATTATATTTATAGAGGGTGAATTTTATTTAAATAAGATAATGTATAATGTTTTTTAGCATGTTGATTAAGAAGTTAGTATTTTCAATAAACCTGAACAATGATATTTTTAGAAAAAATACCTTATGTTTATTTTAAATTTTATTAGATGTGTTTATTGAAAAATTATGTTAATGATGTTTAAAAAATTATTAATCTAGATACATTCATAAAGTGATGGTTTATGAAATTTTTTAGAGATTTGTTTATTATGGTTTCAAAAAATTTGAGTTAATGGATAAGTCTAATGAAAAAGATAGAGTATGGAAAAAATTGATTACGACTTTTACAAAACCATATAATATTTATGGAGATGATATTTTAGAGTGAAGGAAGGAATATCACAAAATAACTATGTGATATTGTGAAATAATTATATCAAGGAAATTTCTTTCCAGAAGGATAAAAAGGATAAAAATATAAAAAGGAAATTATTTATTAAAATGTTGTCCCTATGTAAGTTAAATACCCTAATAGGGTTATAAATTAGGTTATGTAAATTTATTTTAAATAAACCTCACCAATGATCATGTTTCACTGTTAGTAGGAACACATCTCTCCTTCAATGTATATATAAATATATAAAGTGAGTAAAGAGGGACACAATCATTTTTTACTTTGTTTATCTACACTGGGATAATACAAGTAGCATAAAATTGTGGTGTGCCAAAGTAAAATAATCACTAATTGCCTATTTTTTACAATTTTTGGATTATACTTACCCCCCCCCCTCTTGTTTGTATCAATTCACTTTGAGAACTCAATACTCTCTTAAAATTTGAGACCTCACTTCCCTCTCAACTAAAGTGTTATCACTATTCCTTCATAATATTTATCTGATGTGTTTAATTAACATTGATTAAAACACAACTACTGTATCATAAGGCTCTTATTTCATCCAAATAATGAATTAAACTTTACCATAAATATTCTAGGCAATTCTCTTGAGGTTTATGTAACTCAATTTTCTGCACAACTATTGTTCATTAAACACTTTTTCACATAGTATTGGTTCACATGACTTATATTTGTGCATAATTGTACATTGTGTAAATTCTCTCAAGTAATAGATTCATTTTAATGAGTCTTATATAAAAATATATATACTTTATCTTCTCTATGTTTTCATCCCAACCTTTGTAATTATTAATACCCTATTCATTAGAACAATCCATATATCGTGAAACCTTCCATACATACTAAAACATTTTAACCTCCATTTGAGAACATAACCAACTTTATTCAACACTCTTACATGAGTCTATATTCTTTTTTAAATTCCTCTTTCTTTACATGAGTCTACATACTTGAATTCCCCGAAAATACATCCATTTATCTAAAACTCTATGCAATCTTCTTGAACAAACTTCAAACCCCTATATTTATTCTCCTTTACGAAGCCTCATGGTATTCTCCACTTTATAAAATTTTCAAACATTATGTTTTAATACAAACAACCCAAAATCTATAAAACATCACTTTGAGAGATATTTTTTTCAAAAAACTCTCCCTTTTTGTTTGTTAAAAACACTTCAAACAACATAATCATTATGTTGAACAACAATGTGTATTTTCTTATTAAAACACTATTTAGAATCTGAAACTTCAATTTATGATCAAATACTCACCCAAAAATTAATCGAATCATACCTTATTCAAGATCATCATGAGAAATAATAGTGATAAGAAACTATTATTAATTAATATCTTTTTTCTATTCTTGATATCCACTTTATGTTTGGAAAACTTGTTAACGACAACTCCACTTATCCAATTGCATAATCACATCCCTTGATTTATCATAGGAGATATATACCCTTTTATCTAATTTACTCACCCCTTTTAGAGATTTTGAACAAACACTCTCCCTTTCATGAACAATATCTCCTCTATTAATAAATCGTATGGTTACTCCTTTGTGGTTTGTAAGAGGAAAATCACAATCATCATCCCACATAGAAATTCATACCATTCCTTATGGAGTGGGGTAACCACATATATACTATATAATAGTGGGAAAACTAATTGAATTTATGATATAGATGATTCCTCTCAAATACCTCCTTTATTAGGGCCTTTTTCATTATATCTATGACTTAGAGGTTAGTCGGAACATACACCAATTTAATGAACTCATATTCAATTTTCTCTATGATGAAGTGATATTTGATTTAAATGTGCATCATCCTTTTTTGATGGAAACTATTTTTACTATGATTGATATCACTTCAATTTTCATAATTTATTATGATAGGATACATCACTTTAAATCCAATATCCCCATGTTGTTTATTCCTCTAAAATAGTTGTGTTTAAACTTGAGTGGTAATAATATATTCAATTTTTTTAATTTTCAAGGAACTTTAGTCATATTTATTTCTCATAAATGAAATACACAATCATCTAATATATAATGTATCATATGATATTTAATTTTTATCATTTATTTAACTGGACCAATTTACATCTATATATCCCTATAACAAAAACTTTAATGATGAATTAGAGATAAAATTAAAATCCATCATGCATTTCATATAATTTTTTTTCATGACGAGAAGGTAGATTTATTTAAGATTAATCTGATATTTTGTGGCTAGAAAAGTGTTAATAAGAAAGGCGGGACATGTAATTGTTAATTATAGTAGGCTTATAATTATTTACATGTATTCTCTTTACCATTTTCATCCCTTAAAAATATCATCTAAGTAGAAAAAATTGTTACCATTACTTAGTAATCCTCCATGAAAAATATTTTCAAAATATACTTGGAATATCTGTATTGAAAGATGAATATGTCATTCCTTCCTTGTATTATCAATAAGTTATGGGAAAACATCAACTCTATGATCATAAATATTTACAACTTATTCCTCATAAATTATGAAAACTATTGTGCTTCATTCAATACAAAAAATATTATGTTATAAATATATGAGATCACTATCGTATTTTTATGAATTTCCCTATTTATATGTAGGTTATGATTAACTACACCATGAATTAAACTAAGCTGTTTCAAATGTTGGTGTAGTCTATAATCACATGCTCTTGATGCTTTATTTAGTTTATAAATCACTATCTCCAGTTAAAAAAATTCCCATATCCATGCAAATTAAAACTATCCTAATTATAAATGTAAACCCCTTCTTTAAATAATCCATTTATAAATTCTGATTTTTTGGATATTTTCAATAACTCGAATATACTTTGTACCAAAATGTCCAAAATAATCGAATTGTTTCCATCCTACTAATGAGAGAAAATGTTTTATTAAATTGATACCTTTAATAGGGGAGTATCCATTACACAAAATTTGTGTTTAATTTTGAATCATTATTCCATATTCAAAAAGTTTGTTAAAAATCCCATTTTTTTGGATGAAATTATTATCCATGAACCTCAAAATAGGCTCCCATGTTTTATTATTTTCAATTTTTTCAAGATCATGATGCATAACTTGGACCAATTTCTCATCTATATAATCTTCTTAAAAAAATTTGGTTATAAATAAGATAAGAATAAATTTCTATGTAAAGAAATCACTCTACTCATTTTCACTAGTGATGTCTATTCACTGGTGATACTATTCACATCAATTTTATCCTTTATTTTCAACTTCTATGCAGTATCAATTTTAACTTAATTCTATTTATCATCAGTATATTTTGAATAATCAACACTATCTCCTTGTGATCTCTCTTATATTCTTACCTCATTATAAATTTCATCTAGAATATACACAATATTTTGAAAAAGATTATACTTATTCTATTCTATAGTGACAACATTGAATTTAACAATAATTCTAGGCCACTTATTAAAGAAAAAATATTCCTTGATGTTTCCTAGGTTTCCAAGGAAAATTCATTCATATATATGATACACAAGCTGTTTTTGTTTCCCATTATTAAGAATAATCCCATTACTACTGAATCATTAGAAATATTCCAATATTAGTTTCTTTTCATATCATATATTTTATAGAGTGTTTTATTCTACCAAACAGAATAAATATTTTATTAATATCTAGACGAGTGTCAGGACTGATTTCTTCCAAACATTCTCTAGTATTTATTTATTAATAATCATCATTATATCCACATTTATTATGATCTACTTCCTCGTCTCATCTATAATATCACCACTGAGACTTGTTTCCTTATCCCATCCTTCTTAATATAGTCCTCCTTCTAGATATTAGTGAACTCCATGTCATTATTAAGCTGGAACATCCTAATTTTCAACTAAAGAATCTTTTTATCCTACCTATGATTTTGAGTAATGAAATTGAACAACTCAAACTTGTGAGATATGACTATTAATGAACACATACTTTTTTATTAATTTATGAAGAGAACATATTATCTCTTCCCATTAATGGATATTCATGATATCAACCCACACACATCAATATTCACCAGCTCAATTGACCTCATTAACAGTTGGCCTTTTGGTTTTTATGTGTTATAAATAATATTCAATTCTATAAACCATCACAAGTGAGTGTACAATAACATGATAATCTAGGGTTATCACAACGTACACCACTCCTCACAAGATATTTTGAGGATTTTTTTATGAAGTGGTTGGGACTTTTTTGCCACAACCAATTTTATTCTTCCTTAGATATAAATAAAATATCTTATTATCCACTGGTGAGGTAAAGATTCTCTTTTATGTGTTTCTCATTCCTTATAACCACACCATCCCTTCCATTGATGATAGAATTCATATTGGTGAAATTCAGTATATGTCCTCAATCGCACATCTAACTTACACTTAGCATATAGTGACCAAGATCTTAAATAACCAATAAATTTTCACATCTTATGTATTTTCCCTTAATTTTTGAAATCTATGGACCAATAATTTTCAAACTATTATAATTTCATAATCAAATTTCACCTTATTTGAGAAATGTGACGCATGTGACTAGATTATTTCTTCCCAACATATGGGAGTACATCTAGTATTAATAATTAATGCACCATCACAATATAATTATCATAAGTAAATATCTACAAAAAATCCCTTCTCATATCTTTTATTTTTCATCCATGTATTTGTCTTCACATCTGATGATGATTTTCATATTTGATCTTTCTATAAATATGATGGTCGAATTTTTTTTTGAAAAAATAAAAATAAAGTTTACATCTTGAGAACACTTTATAATTACTTGAGTTTTTGTGCATGACCACTTTGGATATTCATAATTACATTACTCTACAACAATAAGGATAAATAACCATCCATATATACATATTCACCACACCATAAATAGTGTCCATTGAAAGCATACTGGGAATGTCAAAATTTTCTTGGATTCCTTCATTTAACTTATTCCCTATGGTACCTATTGGATATAGAGTACACATTTTAGTGTGACCAGTCCTTCCTTATTCATAATATCTAATTTTTGGGGTGATATTATGTTTCTTTTCCACAACACTAGTGGTGTGTTGGGTTCTTTGAGTTTTTTAATTATGATTCATTCCCAAATAAACCTTTAACAATTGGGTGGGTTCTTGTGACCTGGAATCAACCATCATTGACTTCTACTTTTGATCAAACCCTATTCCAAATTTTTCATTTTGACATGTCTTTTGTTTATATTAAAAATTATTAAACTCTTTTGTTATATCTCCATGTATATCCTTCTCCTTTTATATTTATTACTTGATCGAATTTCCTAATATCATACTAGGATTCAATTTTATCTCTTAATCTTATATTTTATCCACAAATAGATGACTTATCCCACCATATATTTGGTATTTTTGAATAAATATTTCATTTTTTTAGTCAAATAATCAATAATCTGGTCATTCTTTTTGATCTTGAGTTTATACTTAGAAAGCTAACTGAGATTTTTGTATTTTTATATTTTAAATTTTCAATTTCCACCCTCAACATGAAATTCACTTATTCCTACTATTTCATGTTGAGTTTGGAATCATGAACCAATCTATTGAATTTCTTTATATTTTCTCTTCAAACATATATCTATTAAAATGTATCCTCTAACTCTTCTTGGAGATCAATTCTACCTTATACTACAACCTTGTAATCACCATTATCTTTCATAGTCTTTGAGTTGTCTACAATATCCATGAGATCATATTCTTTGAGTTATTTCCAGTCCTTAATTTATTACACTCCTATATCTTCCAAGATATTATCCTATTATGAAAGTAGGTTATTCTTATTGAATAAATTTTTCTTAGTACCCCTACCACCTTTCACATTATATGAAGATTTATTCATGGGAACTTCATCATCTTCTTCCTCATCATTAAACTTCATAGGAAATTTTTATGTAATATTCTCACACTTTCCATAGTGAAATCATCCAAGAATATATTTCTATTTGAACATTAATTTCCCCTTTTTAGGTTGGAGTGAGGGTCATATAAACTATGGTTCCATTGTATACCCTAAGAGGGAACAATTAGAGTGACTAGAAAAATTTATTTTCTCTTAAAGATAAATTAGATCGTATCTTCACATTAGAAAATAAACATTGAATATCTATTATAAGAACAACCAAATATAAAAAAATTAAAATTATGGGCACATTTATTTTTTACTTTGTTCATCCATGATGGGATATGTTCAAGGATCATGTATTAATAGTGTTTCAACATGTCAATTAACCACTAATTCACTAGTATGTGATTATAAGCTTTAGAAAGAGCCCAATGATCAACCAAATTCCATTATATCTTCCTCTCTTTCTATCACAATTTTTTAAGATGTTTTAAAAGAAATAATTGATACACATGATGAATCCATTGATATATAATCATTTATATAACACTAAAACTATAATGGATGTTTTTCCATAATGATTTTGAACTTCACTTCCCTATTTTTACTAATATACATGGAAATTGTCTTATTTAATTCTTAATATTCAATCAAACTTAATTAGTTCACAATTTACTTCTTTAAAAGCATATATTCAATAATTTATACTATCACTCACTTCTTTATTTATTCCCAATTATTCAATTATATCCAACAATTTTCTCTATTTTTAATGATTCTTTTATATATAATAACCTCTAATTTATTCAGAAAAATTTTAAATTTTAAATTGAAAATCCAAGTACTGGTTAACCAAAAAATTCCAATTTATAAAATCCAACCATTTATTTATCTTAATGTTGATCTCTATAATATTTGTTTAAGATTCAGCCATAACTATTAAGTAGTTAAAGAATTTATAAGTCATAAAAAACTAGATATAACTTTTACTTTTCAAATACCATGGCCTTTTCCTAAAAACACCCATGTATGTAAAAAATCCATTCACAAAGGTTTCCACTATTTTTTATACCCATTTCAACTTCATCATCATAAATATTGATTCAAAACATGATATCCTCTATATTGTAGTGATTTCTAGTTGCATATTTTTATTCCAAATTCAGAGAACCCAATCCTAAAAATTCACCTTTTCATAACATGGATATTTTTTATTGTTTATTTTGATCACATTTTATATAGATCAGTTACTCTTCCATATTTTAAACCATGTATTCGAAAACACCTATTTTGGGCCTCCTTATTTTATGTAAGTATTTTATAATCTAAACATGATTCCTTCAAATGAGTATTCTGATTTAACTCTACATTTTACAAATCTTTCATCATCCACCACATCCTACACAATACCATAAATGGTGCTCCACATGTTACATATCGATTCCTCTAAATAAAAATGGAAAGTAACATAGGTTGGAAAATCAATACTCTCCATTTTTGCATCTCCAAATTTTCTCAATATCAAAAAAATCATTCATAATGGCCATCACAGCTTCAACTATGACACTTACCAACTACACCATTTTCTATAATTAAATTTCTAAATAAAAATGTCATATACTATGGTATGGTAAGCTTAACCATTTTACACTGAAAAACTCCCAGATTAAAATGGGATAAAAAATGATCATAGCTTCTATAATATATCCATTTTAAAATACCAGAAATCAATTCCAGACTCACCATGGTTTCTCCCCATGGCATGGTGATGGGGGTGGTAGGAAATGTTCTCACCAAATACTCATAGGTTTAATGAAGCTTCAAATATTTCTTTCTTCAATAAATATTTGAACTTCTTCGCATGACAACCAAGAAATTTCCAATTGAAAACAAATCCAACGCATTACAACCTATGATTACAATAATATCCCCTTCAGATTTATTTTATTAATACACAATTTTAATATCTAGCACTATAAGATATTTATCCCCCAAAGTTCCTTGATAAAAAATCATTACTATCGTACCACTATATATCATCTTCCAAGATATGTCATGATACCCATATCATGGATATTGTAGGTTCATCTAATCCTTCTACTTTAGTTATTATCCCCCTTTTATAATAAAATTCAAAGGGTTCTTCATGTAGAATTTTTGAGTGTTTTCAAACATTTATAAATATACATTCTGTTAAACACATAAAAAATAAGATTTAACTAATATATAAGCTACATGATCAAAATACCAATGTTGAAAATAAGAAAAATAATTGAGTTTTATGATGTTTTCCAATAAAAATTATCAATACTCTAAACTTCATCCAATTCCCCATAGATAGTTTCATCTTATCTCTTTACGCTTTGAATAAAATATAAATTCATAAAGACGAAAACAACAGTCAAATAAAATCATTAAATACAATGGGGACATGTCCCTTTGATCCTCTTTAGTTTAGAAAAATAGGTTGAACTCCAATGATCAATTGGTGGTTATTAAAAACATGTACGACTATTGTTTTGATAAATATATCTACAGATTGATCCTATATTCCAATAAATTATAGATTTATGACATTATCTTCAACTTTGTCCTTTATAAAATGAAAATGGATATCAATGTTCTTTTTGAAAGGGTGTTATAACAAATTATTATTTAATTCGATAATAATTATTTTTCACAAAGTATCAACATTGGTTTTTATACCACTTCACCAAGATCCTATGATTTCATTTTCATAAAGATTAGTTTTGTAAAATACTTGGTAACAGATATATACTTCACTTTTTTGTACTCAATGAAACACAATATTGTTTGTTTCTTATCCATCCAACATAGTTTCTTACAATGTAAAGAGATTTAAAACTTTTTCATTTTCAATCCTTAATATCACTGGAAAAATCTTCCTCAAAAATTAGTAAATATATATATATATTCTCTATACATGAACATTAATCCATAATTCAATGTTCCTTGTACATTAGTCAAATTTTTATTTACAACCACATGGTGTTCCTGCTTGGGAAAATGTTAAAAATGTGATACGAAGAATGTTTCATAGAATATAACAATATTGATTGTAATAATATTATGTAAACTTATAATTATTCTTCTATACTATGTCAAGACTACTCCCTTGTTGTCTTTATATTTTCTATTATAAAATGTTTTATTACTTCCTTTAAAAACATAGCCTAGGAGATGAAAGTATTTTGTTCATCCTGATGGACATAAAACCCAATAAAATATGTCAAGTCTCTAATCATTGACATATCCAACTCAAAACTCATTGAATTATATAATAATCAACTTAATTTTACTTTATTCCTCAAAATATAATGGCATTCACATATACTAACACTTGAACTTCTCACCTCTAGAAATTTTCACATAGAGGTTTTGATCAACCCCACCTCTATTGAATTTTTTTTCCTTAGAAATGTATCCATCCATACATACCAAGAATTAGGATCTTTCTTTAGGCTATAAAAATCCTTTTTTAACCAACTCCCTTTTGAGTCATCTTCTTCAATAACTAATCCAACCAGTTTCACTATTAAAATAATTTTTCATTTATAACAATATAAAAAACATTTATCTTTAAATATAGATGGAATACTAAAAAATTTAATTGAATTTAAAATTCTAGGAAGATTCCACTAGACTCCATAATTACCAATGGATAAAACATTTCTTCAATATCAACTCCTTTAACCTGATCATATAAATTACTTACCAACCTTTCTTTCTTCCAAATATCTATTTCATTTTCATCAAGATTGTTCTTAAATACCCATTTTTTTCCAATAAAATTATGATGGTGTGATTTATCCACAAGCTCCCAAGTATAATTCTTATCAATATGATCCAATTATTCATTTATAACATTCACTCATAATTCCTCCTTTTTCATTTCTCCAAATGAGATTGGTTTAATCCTAGATAATAGAGAAATGTGATCTACTTATGTTCAATGTTACAATTGCAGGGAGATGGGACATTATGCAATTGAATTTCCTAAGTGTCAAGGGAACTTACCTCAGAAAAGGCCAAGGGATCAAGGCCAAGATTATGTTATCACTACTAATGAGGTAGAAGATCTGAAAGACGTGGTGCTAGGTAATTTAATGGTTTCCTCTAGTTTAGAAAATTCATTATTTGATTCTAGATCATCGCATTGTTTCATATCTTCCTAGTTTGCTAAGAAAATTAGATACTTCCAATTTGATTTAACAAGGGAGTTTTCAGTTAAAACTCCTAAGGGAAGTATCATCGCAACAATGTTTTGTGAATACATCCCCATTAGAGAATATAAATGTTCTCTATCTGCTGATCTCATCGTCATACCCATGATTTAATTTGATAAAATCCTCGGTATGGATTGGATTTCATACCATGATGTGAAGATTTATTTTAAGAATAAGGAGGTTATGATTTTTGATGATGATGATAAAGATAACCTTATCTTTAAAGCATAATCATCACCACCTAATTCTTATCTATATCCACCCCCAATAGATCAACTAAATTCAATTATTGGGGAGGAAGAGAATCAAATAACTGTGGGTGAGGAAAGGAATGTTCAAATGGAGGATGTACCTATTGTGAAAGAATATGTTGATGTGTTTCCAGAAGATTTACCTAGACATCCTCCAGAAAAAAAAATTTAGTTTTCCATTGACTTAATTCCTGGTTCAAGGACCATATCAAAGACCCCTTATAGAATGGCCTCTGTGGAATTAGTGAAACTAAAGAAACAACTACAATAATTGAGTAATAAGGGATTTATTTTCCCTTGTGTTTCTCCATGGGGAGCCCCTGTCCTTTTTGTTAAGAAGAAAGATGGATCTATGAGGTTATGTATCGACTACAGGGATATCAATGTTATAATAATAAATAATAAGTATCCCCTACCTCACATTGATGATTTATTTGACCAACTTCATGGAGATCAATAATTTTCAAAGATTGACCTTCGATCTGAATACCATCAGTTGTGTGTGAATAAGGAATACATTCTGAAGTTAACATTTCAAACTAGGTACGGGCATTACAAGTTTACAGTAATGCCTTTTGGATTGAATAATGCACCCTCTGTCTTCATGGATATAATGAATAGAGGTTTCAAGGAATATCTTTATGACTTTGTAGTGGTATTTATTGATGACATATTGGTATAATCCAAAAGCTACTAAGATCATGAAAATAAATTGGGCATTATCCCGAGGACTCTTAGAAGACAAGATTTATATGAGAAGTTTAGAAAGTGTGAATTATGGCTTTCGAAGATTTATTTTCTTTTCCATATTATCTCTAAGGATGGAATCTCCATTGATCCTTCTAAGACAAGATCAATCCAAGAATGGCCATCACCAACAAGTATAAATGAGGTACACAATTTTATTGGTTTAGCAGGTTATTATCGACATTTCTTTTAAAAATTTTCCCGGTTGTCTAACCCATTAACAAAACTCACACGAAAAAGGGTTAAATTTGTTTGGACAAAAGAGTGTGAATAATGTTTTGAAGAACTGAAGAGAAGATTCATCAATGATCCTACATTGAATCTACCATTTGGGAATGATTGGTTTGATATTTATAGTGATTCATCGAAGAAAGGACTTTGTTGTGTCCTTATGCTGAAAGATAGGGTTATTTCCTATGCATCACGACAGCTGAAAATTCATGATCAAAACTGTCCTACTCATGATCTTGAGTTAGCAGCCATAATATTTACTTTGAATATTTGGAGACACTATCTTTATGGTGAAAATTTTGATATTTATTTTGATCATAAGAGTTTGAAGTATATTTTCTCACCGAAAGAACTCAACATGAGGAAAAGAAGATGGCTTGAACTACTCAAGTATTATGATTTCACAATACACTACCACACGAGGAAGGAAAATAAGGTGGCAGATGCTTTGAGTAGAAAGGATCATGGAGTTTTGAACAATATGAGAGTTGAAAGGGATCCTATTTTCATGGGTCTAGTAATTATGGGTATATAAATCACCATGGAAGGGAAAACATCAATACTTTTTCAAATGGTTGCCAAACAATCTTTACTAGAAAGGATAAATAGTTTTCAGACTGATGATAAAGAGTTTCAAAAGAAGATTAAAGCTGTGAATGATGGGATATTGAGTGACTTTGTGTATGAAGAAGGAATTTTGAAATTTGGGAAGAGACTTTGTGTTCCCAATATAATTGATCTAAAAAGAGAATTTTTTGATGATGCTCATAGTCCTAATTCCCCTATACACCCTGGGAGCACCAAAATGTATAGAGATTTGAAAGAACATTTTTGGTGGGACAACATGAAGAGGGAGATTGCTGATTTTGTATCAAGATGTATGGTTTGTCAACAAGTGAAATCCAGAAGGAAACAGCCTGGAGGAGTCATGCAACCTCTTCCCATACCAGAGCGGAAATGGGATAATATTACGATGGAATTTTTCATGGGACTACCAAAGACTCATATAAGGAATGATGCAATATGGGTCATTATTGATCGTCTTACCATGTCAGAACATTTTCTTGTATAAGGGATGATTTACCAGTTGAACGTCTAGCAATACTATATATTAATGAAGTTGTGAGACTTCATGGAGTACCCATATCGATTATTTCTAATAGTGATCCATGTTTAACATCTAGATTATGGAAAAGTATTCATAAAGCCCTGGATACTGAACTTCGTTTGAGCACTGCCTACCACCCCCAAACTGATGGAAAATCAAAACGGACTATTCAAACATTAGAATACATGTTGAGATCATGGTCACTTGACTTTCAAGGTATCTGGGATCAATATTTACCTCTGGTAGAATTTTCCTATAACAATAGATTCTATTAAAGTATTTAAATGGAACCATATGAAGAGTTATACGGAAAGAGATGTTGCACACCAACCTGTTGGGATGATGTTGGTGAAAGAAAACTTGTTGGCCCAGAATTGGTGGAGGAAACGATGGAAAAGGTGAAGGTAATCCAAAACCACATCAAAGCAGCTCAAAGTAGGCAGAATAGCTATGCCGATAACTGAAGGAAGGATTTGGAATTTCAGGTAGGAGATCATGTTTTCTTGAAGGAATCTCCATGGAAGGGTGTTAAGAGTTTCGGTAAGAAGGTAAAATTGAGTCCCAGGTACATCAGACCTTTTGAAATTCTAGGAAGAACTGGGGTTGTAGCTTACCATTTGGCAATGCCGCCAAGTCTCTCCAAAGTCAACGATGTGTTCCACGTATCAAAGTTTAGAAAATGCATGCCTGACCCAACACATGTACTCACTTATGAAGAATTAGAACTGGAACCTGATCTGTCTTATTATGAAGAGTCTTTTAAGGTTCTTGATACAAGAGAACAAGTGCTGAGAAACTGGACGACTCATCTGGTAAAAGTTCTATGGAGAAACCATAAGATGGAAGAGGAAACGTGGGATCCCGAGGAACTTATGATGAAGAACCACCCGAGACTTTTTATGCAACAATACTCTAAAAATTTCGAGGACGGAATTATTTGAAGGATATGAGAATGTAACACCCCCAAGATTCCATGGTACGCTTCTCTTTGAATAATACATTAGCGTGTGTTATACGCAACTTCGACTGCTAACACACCACAACCAATCAAACTAGCCGTTATGAATAGTAATAGACACTTTTTGAAATTTAATAAATTTTATCCTTCAAAATGGACTTCATTTTTTGATTCGGAATATCGAAATTAGCTTAGGGTGATTTTTTGGTATTTTTCTGAAAACTTTCAATTTTCTATGAATAGTGAAAAACACTGAGTTATAGTTTAAAACCGAATTTTTATTTAAATAATTATTTATTTTATTTAAATTTATTTTAGGTCAAAATTGATACATAATACTTATATAATTTCAATGTTATTCATTGGAGTCAGTTTATAATAATTCTAGATATATAAAAATTTTATTGAACTTTTCCCCGTCTTTTACCCACCTCCTAGGAGAATTTTAAAATTCACATAAAACATAATTTTACCACTTTTGTGAGTTGAATTTCAAAAATACAAGAGACACGGTTAATATCAAGAAGTAAAATGTGGTTCAATAAGATAAAAATAATTTTGTGTGAATAGTAACTTTTTACTTTACCATGGCTAAAAGTAAATTGGGCCATTAAGGGTAAAATTGATATTATTATTACCCTAACACATATCCTAATTATATTGGATTAGTATAATTAGAACAAAGACAACCTTACAAATAAAATAGGAACCTATTTGGTCCACTTTCATTAGATTCGGACACTTATTATTATTTTATTTAAAGAAGAGTTAAAAGAGTTAAAATCAAAGTTTAGTAACTAAATTTTTTTAATATAGGGTTACACATAAGATCAATTAGACTATAAATATTAATTATAAAGATAAAAATATTTCATAAATAATGGTATTTTATTTATATTTTTTAGACATTAATTAATTTAATTTATTTATGACACAATGATGATGCAGTAATTACTGAATTAATGAAATATCAAAATAATTTATATTATAAATATCCAAATAAATGTAATTTGAGGTTTTTTATGAATTACACTAATTTTCTAGGTTAATATTTCATATTGGGTTGGTTAGATGAATTTTTTTCCAAGCAATAATGTTGTTATCAATTTAGAATAAACAAAATACCAAATAGTGTCAAAATTGACATAAAAGAGTTTTTAAAACAAATATTATATTATTAATTTATATTCTATTCTTAAAAATCTAATGATCAGAAAAAATACTTTTATAAATATATGTGTATCATTAATGAACCATTTTGGGTTCACTTGTAAGTATATAGTAAGTTTATTAACCATATAATATGAAAATACAAAGACACATGGTAAATGTCAAACCATTAAACTAAGAGTTAAATCTAAAAGATAAAGTTAATATAGTGACCCAAACCCGTCTAAAACCTATTGGTTGAGTGGTTTTTGACCCATACCCACCTTATACTTTTAATAATCCATTTTGGAGCCATTATAAGCTGAAAATGATTTTATTATTAAATAATATTTCTAACTTTTCCTAAGGTGCCCCTCACCCCTCTAATAAAATGGAACCCCCCCCCCCCCCCTTCTCTCTAATTCACACCTTAAAATCCATTTGGATCGGCCAAAAGCTGCCCAAATACCCTCTCAAATATCCTCCCTTAATCTTATAGGCCTTCTTATAGTCATAAATCCAACCTAAGAAGCCCTTTTGATCAAAATCAAAAGGAAGAACCTGAAGAAGAGGTAAATATCTCACCACCTCTTTAATGTTCATTTCTTCTTCCACATCATTTTTCTTTGTTGTTTCCATTCTAAAATAATAACTTCATTATATTATATATAATTTTATGTTATTATAAATATATTACAACCAAATTAATTATTCTATCCACCCTTTGAATGACATTTCACCATACGTGCGTACGTACAACTTACCATCTCCATGTAATGGTGTAATTGTTATTCAATACATTATTATTTGGATGGGTATAACAAGGATGTGTAATTGATTTAAATAATATATATAACACTATAAGTATTCTGTATATATGATATAAAATCCAATTATATATTATTTTAAAATCAAAATAATGATATTGTCGCTCATCCGTCCGTACGGATTACCGTCTCCACGAACGCGATGAGATTCATTCCCCATCATATCCATTCAAGAAAATTTTTCATTTGATGATTATAAATAATGTTTAAAGACTTTATATAATTCTAGATATGAATAATATAAATCCCATCCATAATAAATATTACTCACATAACAAAGAATAAAAAGGAAAACGAATTCGTTAACACCCGAAACGATGATAATACTAAGATATTCCTAACAAAGCAATGTTAAAAGATCATATATGATATCATATTAATGTATATGATTCTTTTATAATTTAATAACTATTATTTCACCATTATACAGGAGTTAAACCTACCCTCGACCAAGGAAAAGTACAAGGTAAGGTTTAATTCTACAATATCTTCATTATCCGAGGTTGTTTATACGTAATTATCTAATGGGACCTCTTTATCATCCACATCCATGTTTCTTAAAAATTTATTTCAAAACATTATTACTATTTACTATATTATGGGTTAAATTCATATATACCCTTTTTTTACTTTATAAGATGTTTATAAAGTAATCTTTCTGCCATTTTCTAAATGAGGTCCTTTATAACATTTTCTACAAAATTAAGGTAAGAATGTTTTTTTAACTTATACAGCGGGTGCAGTTATTTTCCACCTTTATAACGCCTTTAAAGAATCCCTTATAATCTTGTAATAATATTTCCAAAAAAATGTTTTCTTTTACAATTACATGAATTTTAAATGATTTCAAAATAAAAATTGATATTTCTCTAAAAAATGTTTTGATTTCATCTATGTCAACATCCTTTGCTGGATTTTAAGTTTATTTGAAGTTTATTTATTATGATAGAAAACATTCATAGTGTATTGAAGGTTTTGTGATTTGTTTGACTGTGGATGTGTTAATTTTATACCATTCATGGTTTATGGATAAATTATTGATATTTCGTATGCTGGTTTTAATACGAATGTTTATATTATGTTTAAACATGTTCATATGAAAAATGAATTGGACTTATAAGTGACGGGTGGAGCCCGCTATAGCTCCTTGATGCATCGGTAGGTCTCATGAGACAAACTACTGTCTTGGAACAAGGCCTTGACAAAATATTATTTGTAGTTTTGGCACAAGACCTTGACTATGTGGTTATGAAAGTCTGGAATTATGCATTCCATCATTATGAAAGTGGTTATTGATATTGAATGTGATTATTAGACTATTAGAATATCCATGTGAATAATTAAATGGCATTATTTCATTTTATTATTTCCATATTATGTTGAATTTCATGTTTAAAAGGAATTTTTTTAGTTATACATTGCCTTAGATGTTTTTGATTATTTATGAAAGTTTATACTATATTGTTATCCTTACTGAGCATCTGAGCTCACCCCTTTCTATGTTTTATTTTTCCTAGGATATGAAGAATTATTTTATGACTGGCCTTCATGGATAGTATGAGGGGATATGAGTGTGAACTATGGAGACTATGTTGTTGTAGTTTTTCACTTTATTAGGTAATGTAAGACTTATGAATGTATCTAGTGTTTACAGGGCTGTAAAAATAATCGGTCTTTTGAGACTTGATCTTATGTGATCATGCCAATGTTAGGTAATAATCCACCGACTCTGGGTAACTGGGGTCGGGGTGTTACAATGTATGTCAAATTTTAGAAATTCAAAAACACAAAATAGTAAATTTTATGTTTAAAGGTCATATAGTAGTTCATTTAAGAATGATGTGGCATTGTGTTTCCTAATGAGATTTTATATGATTATGAAAATACTAGAAGAAGAGATAAATTTCATTTATAAATGTTTGGGTCATTACATTCTTCACCCCTTTTTAAATTTCAACCTCAAAATTTCATTTCACATAAACAGGTGAGGGTAATTATCCTTCATCGTATCCTATGGTTCCCAAGTTTCTTCTTTGAACTTATGGTTCCTCCACAACATGTTGACAAGGTGGGTTGTATTGTTGCGTATGATCTTATCTCTCTAGTCCAGAATCATTACTAGATGCTCCTCATAAGAGAGATCTTCTTCCAGTTGTACCACCTCAGAGTTCAGTATATGTGAGGGATCTTGTATGTACTTCCTCTTGAGTGATGCATGAAACACATCATGAACTTGATCCATATTTGATGGATGTGCAAGACGGTAGGCCATTACTCTTATGTGGTGAATGATCTCAAAGGGGACCATGTACCATGCACTTAGCTTCCCTTTCTTTCCAAACTGCTTGACTCTCTTCCAAGGTGATATTCGAATGAAGACTTTATCTCCAATGTTGAACTCCAAGTCCCTTCAATTATTTTCATCATAGCTCTTTTTCCAAATCTGAGAATATTTGATATGTTTATGGATGACTTGAGCCTACTATGTCATCTCTTACATAATATAAGGCCCATGTATCTTTCTTTATCCAAATTCATCCCAATAGGTTGGAGTTCTACATCGCTTTACATACAGAGCTTCATATGGAGTCATCTGAATACTCGAGTGAAAGATATTGTTGTATGAGAACTCAACCAATTGGATATGCTGATATCATCCACCTTTTAATTCTAAAGAGCATGCTCTTATCATATCTTCAAGTATCGAAATAGTCCTTTCATATTGGCTATCATTTTGAGGTTATAGGATATGCTGAAATTAAATTCAGTACTCAAAACATGTTGAAGACTCCTCCAAAATTCAGATGTGAACCATGGATCATGATCAGAGACAATAAAGATTGGAACCCCATGCATTCTCACCACTTTCTTTACATATATGTTTTCTATTTTTTCAATAGAGAGATATTCCAGAATAGAGATAATCTGGGAAGTCATGGTGAGTCGGTCAACCATAACCCATATCGCATTATTTCAATTGGATTTCTTCGAGAGACCCATGAAAAAATGCATAGTGACATTCCTCCATTTCCACAAGGGTATAGGAAATGGTTGACTCATCCCTTTGGAATTTTTTCAATCTACTTTAACTTGTTTACATATCAAGAACCTTGAGATATATTCAGAAACCTCCTTCTACATGTTATCCCACCAGAAGTGTTCACAAAGATCAAGGTACATCATGGGGTTACCATAATGGATAGAGAAAGGTGAGCTATGTGAATTATCAAACACCTCGTTCTTTATCCCATGTGATTAAGTCACACAAATCCACATTCCAAACTGAATCACACCGTCATCTTTGATATGTAACTCTGGAAACATCCATTCCTTTACTTTATTCACCCTATTTAGTAGCTCTAGATCATCCCTTTGGGATTCTTAAATATTCTCTTAGATAGATGTTTTGATAATAATTTGGGAAAGGTAGGATTTATGTAACACCCCGACCCCAGTTACCCAGATTCGGTGCATTATTACATAACATTGGCATTATCACAAAAGATCAAGTCTCGAAAGAGTGATTAGTTTAGTAACCTTGAAACACTAGATACATTCATAAATTTTACATTACATCATAAAGTGAAAACTACATCAACATTTTTTCTCCACACTCATATCCCCTTATATTATCCTTGGAGGTCATTCATAAAATACTTCTTCACATCCTGGAAAAAATAAAACATATAAAGGGGTGAGCTCAAATTCCTAGTAAGGATAACAATATAGTGGAAACATTCATAAATAATCATAAATATTTATGGCAATTTATAACTGAAACCAAAGCCTTTTAAACTGGAACTTCAGCATAATATGGAAAAGATAAAATGAAATAATTCCATTTAATTATTAACATGGATATTCTACTAGTCAAATAACCACATGCAATATCAATAACCACTTTCATAATGATGGAATGCATAATTCCATAATATCATAACAACATAGTCAAGACCTCGTTCCAAGACTATAAATAATATTTTGTCAAGGCCTTGTGCCAAGACACTAGTTTGTCTCATGAGACCTACCGATGCATCTAAGAGCTATAGCGGGCTCCACCCATCAATTACTAAGTCTAATGAATTCCTCATATGAAAAGTTTGAAACATAACATAAACATTCGTATTAAAACTACAATATGAAATGTCAATACTTTATCCACAAACCTTGAATGGTATAAAAATATCACATCCATAGTCAAACATAATGAATTCAATACAATAAGAAAGATTGTATTGTAACAAATTAACCTCAATCGATAATAATAAAGGTTATTGACATAGATGAAAATAATCATCAAAACTATTTGAGAGAAATATCCCACTTTTTCTTGAAAACATTTAAAAGTCACACTATTTGTCAAGAAGCCATTTAAAAATAGATTTTTGAATCAAAGTGTCCCATACCACTTTGAAACTTTTAAAATGAATTTTGATTTTAAAACTTTAATGTCTATATAAATAAATCATTTAAACCATTTTTAAAACATGTACATTAATGAGAAATATTTAGAATAATAAATCATTAACACATTTTAAAATGATATTTTAGTTAGAGTTCCTAAAAAAAAGAGAGACACTTGAATAAAAATAATTGAGGTAATAAAAACATTGTAATATCATGAGAATAAAGGGATTCATGATATACTATGTCAATGTACATTATATACACCATATAAAAGTGATTTGTTGTATAACAACAAAGGAGTCTCAATGGAATGTAAATTGAGATGAAATCTCTCATAAAGGTCGTATCCTTAGGTTAAGGATAAATAAACAACATAATTATGTGTGAAAAATATAAATACACACAATATTATTGGATATTCAGTGTAAAACAATCAAAGTACATTCACACATATTCTTGTAAAAATAACACCAATGAATTGGATGTTTAACTCAATAAATGGAGATTGAGTTAAAATTACTCTTATAAAGTTCATATCGATGACTTGATAATTTATCAATGGATTGATTATGTGTATCAAAAGTATATCCATAGAAAGGGGAGTGGAAATTATTATATAATCAAATAACTAGTGATTCCACACATAATCTTGGAGTAAAATAATCAATGAAGTATTTGTAAAGCCGAATGAGTGGAAATTGAAATTTAAAATTCCCTTATCGATTTTGTAACATAAGAAACATACACCCATGAAATAAGGATCATACAATGATTATTTCAATATCTATAAATTATTGTATATTACACAATGAATACAATAATGGGAAGTACACACACCACATGCATTAAATAAGTGGTGAACAATGGAAATCTCATGGAATTAAAAATGAGATAAGAAACCCCTTAATTTGTAATTTTTCTTTGGTCGAGGGTAGGTTAGCCTCCTGTATAATGGTGAAATAATTTTTATTGAATTATAAAATAATCATATACATTAATATGATATCATATATGATCTTTTATCATTTCTTTGTTAATAATATCTTAGTATTATTGTCGTTTTTGGTGTTAACTTACTCATTTTATTTTATATTTTTTGTTACATAAGTCATGTTTGTTATGGATAGGTTGAATCTTATTCATATACAGAATGATATCAGTTCCTTAAACCTTATTTTTAATCATAAAATGAGAATTAGACTTGTATGGATACGATGGGGAATGAATCTCATTGCGTTCGTGGAGACGGTAGTCTGTAGGTACGCACGAGCGATAATATCATTCTTTTGATATTAAAATCATATATAATTGGATAGTATATCATATATACAGAATAATTATCATGTTATAATTTATTATTTACATGAATTACACATCATTATTATACCCATCCAAATAATAATGTATTGAATAACAATTACACCACGATGTGGAGACGGTAGGCCGTACGTACGCACGTATGGTGACATGTAATTCAAAGGATGGATAGAATACTCAATATGGTTGTACCATATTTATAATAACATCACAGTATATAAAAGATACTGGAGTTATTATTTTAGAATGTAAATAACAAATAAATAAGAAGTTGAATAGAAAGGAACTTGAAAGAGGGTTGTGAAAACATTACCTCTTCTTCAGGTTCTTCCTTTTGATTTGATCAAAAGGGCTCCTTAGGTTGGATTTATGATCAAAAAAAGGCCTCTAGGTTAAAGTGAGGTAAGTTGAGAGAATATTTGGTCAGGGTTTGGCCAATCCAAAAGTCTATGAATGTGTAAATTAGCGAGACGGGGGAGTACCCTTTTATAAGAGGGGTGAGGGGCACCTTTGGAAAAGCTAGAATTATTATTTTATAATAAATTCATATTTGGTTTATAATGGCTCAAAAGTGGATTATTTAAAGGTTAAGGTGGGGATGGGTCTAAATCATTTCAACCAATAGATTTTTGATAGGTTTGGGTCACTATATTAACCTTATCATTTGTATTTAACTCTTAGTTAAATAGTTTGACATTTACCATGTCTCTTTGTATTTTTATATTATATAGTTAATAAAATTACTATATACCTCCATGATACCCCCCAAGTGGTCCATTAATGATACAACTATCATTATATAAGTCCTTTGGCTGAACCGTAGATTTTTAGGAATAGAATATCAATTAATAATATAATATTTGTTTTAAAAAATCTTTTATGTCAATTTTGACACTATTGGGTATTTTGCTTTTAATAATTTCATAATAGCATTATTACTTCGAAAACAATTCATATAACCAATCCTAATATGTCATATGAACCTAGAAAATTAGTGTAATTCATAAAAAGTCTCAAATTACATTTATTTTGATATTTCTAATATCAATTATTTTAATATTTCATTAATTATGTAATTACTGCATCACCATTATGTCATAAATAAATTAAATTTTTTAATGTATAAAGATTATTAATAAAATATAATTATGTATGAAATATTTTTAGCTTTCTAATTAATATTTATAATCGAATTTATCTTATGTATAACCCTATATTAAATTTTTTTTAGTTATTAAACTTTGATTTTATCACTTTAAACTTTTCTTTGAATTAAATAATAATAAATGTCTTAATCTAATCCAAGTGTACCTAAATGATAATATTTTATTCCTAAGGTTGTTTTTGGTCGTGATACACTTGTCAAATAGAATTAATACATGTGTTAGGGTAATATTAATATCATTTTTACCCTTAATTACCATATTTACTTTTAACGGTGGTAAAAAAAAGTAAAAAGTTACTATTCACCAAAAATTATTTTCATCTCATTGAACCACATTTTACTCCTTGATATTAACCGTGTTTCTCGGATTTTCGAAATTCCACTCACAGAAGCGGTAAAATTATATTTTATGTGAATTTCCAAATTCTCCTAGGAGGTGTGTAAGAGACGGTGAAAAGTTCAATAAAATTTTTATATATTTAAAATTATTCTAAACTAACTCCAATGAATTACGTTGAACTTATATAGGTATTATGTATATATTTTGACCTTAATTAAATTTAAATAAAATAAATAATTATTTAAATAAAAAGTCGGTTTTAACCATTAACTTAGTGTTTTTCACTATTCATCAAAAATTGAAAGTTTTCAGAAAAATAGAAAAAATTCACCCTAGGATAATTTCGATATTCCGAATCCAAAAATGAAGTCCATTTTGAAAGATAAAATTTATAAAATTTCAAAAAGTGGGTATTACTATTCATAATGTTTAGTTTGATTGGTTGTGGTGTGTGTTAGAACTCGAAGTTGCAAACAATAAATGCTAATGTATTATTCAAAGAGAAGCATACCGTGGAAGCTTGGGGTGTTAAATTCTCCCCTCCTTCAAATAATTTTGTCCTCAAAATTTTTAAAATTGGGCTTTGGAATATAATGTAAAGTCCCACATCAGAAAAGAGTCAATAAAACTATCACCTTAAAAGAAATAAAGAGAAGTACAAATGTCACCCAAGATAACTCATACTAGCATTACATGTAGGAAAACATGGATATGGAAGATAAACTAAGTGTCATGTTCTGATGGAGAGGGATAGAAAACATGATCAGGATATAGTTAACAACAAGAAATCCATAAACTTGTGATGGGACAAACGGTCATTAGTTTCCAAGTAGGAAAAGTATATGGACAACATTTTTTTAAGTTACATTAAATAAAGATGAGGAATTCATTTATGATATTGACTAAGAAAATAAAGATATATACTTACTTTTTAAGTAGAGTTTCATTCATTAATAAATTTCCACCACTAAATCATTTTTTTAAACGATTAGTATTGAAGAAGACTTGGTCACACTGGAAGAGCTAGAATAAACTTCTATAGAATCACATGGTCCACGAAGGATAAACTATATATTTACCTTGTTTTTAGAGATTAATCAAAACCAAAATGGTTAGTACAAGATCTGATGATCCCCCAAAAGGATATTCCTTTATAGAAATAAACACTAATCTTAATTTCTAAAACTAAACCAACAATACCTCAAAGTAAAATAAATACCATTCAATAAAAAATTGTCCTTAAAATCCTTCAATATAATCCAAACTAATATTGAAACCCAAAACTTAGAAGAATTGGGTTATGTAGTCTTCCACGTTAAATTGTATCTCCAAGTGACATCAACTACTCTTAAATTCACATACTTAAAAGTAATTAACCTAATAACATATTCTCTATTATAGGTTAATCATTTACATAAATAACCCAAATCACTATAAATCCACAATAAAAATATAAATAAAAATCCACCATTACTCCTCAAATGAAATCCCATAGTATTCTATTTTCCTTGGGCATATAGTGTTTCCAACAAAGCAAACATCTTCCAAAATAAAATTTGTCACTTAATCACCAAATCATTTTCCTATACTAAGGGTATTCATTTGATAAGACATAAGAACCCAAATCAACTTATTATTGATCAATAAAATCATTTAACTAAAAATAATTAGTCACACTAACCAGGGACTTCACGTAGTCCAGCAGTAGGCGATAAATCCCAATCGTACTTTGGTTGTGGGTTCTATTCCCATATCTTTGTCCGACGCGACGGGTTGTCACATGGTCTGTGTGCTGTCCTTTTTCAAAAACTATATTTTATAACATTACTAAAATGAGATAAATTCCTCAAAATAACCATAAAATAATTTTAACTAGAAATGTTATCTAATACCTTGCATTTTCATCCCAAAATATATTAACTTGTAATTGACTCAAACCCAATGATCATATAAAACCAAATGGTTATTTATAACTATATCCACAAGAGAAAAGATAATTATTCCTCAAATATCATTTTCACATGATAAATTTCAGGGATACACATATAAGAGAAAATTCACCAAATGTAATCTCAACAACAAAGATCACTAATACCTTTAAACATTTTTCCAGGCATTTATTTCCACATAGGTTCTTCCTTGACCGAGAGGTTATCCTATAGAATAGGGAATTGAATTGGGTGATGCCAAGGTCCCTTAAATTTATGAAAAATGACCGTAATTGGAATCTTAGGATCTTTTTTTTTCTTCTATAGTACTCTTTATTTTTTCTCAGTAATTCTTTACTTTATGTCCTTCCTTACCACACATAAAGCATTTCTTTGTTCCATTGTGAAACTTTCCTGGGTTTATCCTTCCAAATTTTCGGCATGATTGAAATTGATATTTCTTCTCTCCATGGTCTCCACAGCTGGAGCTCTTATCATTCATTTCCTTTATCTTCTTTGTTGAGTCTGGGATTTGGTTAATATATGTGTTGTTGATCATATTTTTGGAAAACTGATTCGGCATGAAGAAAATATATTTTATGCCTATCCACATTCCATTTTGTTTCCCATTTCCACCATTGTTCCCACCTTGTACATCATTCTAAAAGTTACTATGACTTCCTTGGAATCCAGCCATTGACTAAAACCAGAATGCATTGTGGGAGTAACAGTAGTCATAAAATAATTTATAGAATATCATGACACCATATTTTCAATTTGAGACACCTCAAAATTAACCAAGTTCATTTATTATCATCTTATATTAAAATACATATAATCAGTTTGTAAAGAAAATGTAAGTTATCCTAAGCATATCCCTCGGCAGTGTCATAACCAAGAGTGTAGCAAGGCCTGTTGTTGTGCAACAGTTCCCATTCGATTCTAGCTCAAAGCGGTGTTTTCAGGTTTTACCCCTAGGTATATCTGTGTCAGAGCCTCCTCTACCTGCTCGTATCCATACAGGGATGTATTTCTTGGAAAACTCACAAAATCTATACAACACCAAAATTCTAGGAAGTTCTTCAATACTGATTCTCAAAGTCTATCTTAGGGATATGTGCTCTAATCAGAGTTTATATAAATCTAGTTTCCAAGGTTTTTACTAAACTTCCTCTGATACCAACTGTAAATCCTCGACCCCAGTTACCTAGAGTTGGTGCATTATTACATAACATTGGCATGATCATAAAAGATCAAGTCTCGAAAGACCGATTAGTTTACTAGCCTTGGAAACACTAAATATATTCATAAATTTTACATTACATCATAAAGTGAAAACTACATCAACATTTTTTCTCCACACTCATATCCCCTTATATTATCCCTGCAGGTCATTCATAAAATACTTCTTCACATCCTGAGAAAAATAAAACATAGAAAGTGGTGAGCTCAAATTCCATGTAAGGATAATAATATAGCGGAAACATTCATAAATAATCATAAACATTTAAGGCAATGTATAACTAAAATAAAAGCCTTTTAAACTTGAACATCAGCATAATATGGAAAAGATAAAATGAAATAATGTCATTTACTTATTCACATGAATATTCTACTAGTCGAATAACCACATGAAATACCAATAACCACTTTCATAATGATGGAATGCATAATGCCAGACTATCATAACCCCATAGTCAAGACCTCATGCCAAGACTATAAATCAGATTTTGTTAAGGCCATGTGCCAAGACACTAGTATGTCTCATGAGACTTATCGATGCATCGAGGAGCTATAGAGGGCTCCACCCGTCACTTACTAAGTCCAATACATTCCTCATCTGAAAAGTTTGAAACATAACAAAAACATTTGTATTAAAACTAGCATACGAAATGTCAATACTTTATCCAAAAACCATGAATGGTATAAAAATAGCACATCAATAGTCAAACATAACACATTCAATAAAATAAGGAAGATTTTATTGTAACATATTAACCTCAATCGATAATAATGAAGGATGTTGACATAGATGAAAATAATCATCAAAACTATTTGAGAGAAATATCCCACATTTTCTTGAAAACATTTAAAAGTCACACTATTTGTCAAGAATCCATTTAAAATAGATTTTTGAATAAAAGTTTCCCATACCACTTTGAAACTTTTAAAATGAATTTTGATTTTAAAACTTTAATGTCCATATAAATAAATTATTAAACCCATTTTTAAAACATGGACATTAATGAGAAAGATTTAAAATAATAAATCATTAACACATTTTACAATGATATTTTAGTTAGAGTTCCTAACCAAAATAGAGACACTTAAATAAAAATAATTGAGGCAAAAGAAACTTTGTAATATCATGAGAATAAATGGATTCATGATATACTATGTCAAGGTACATTATATACACTATATAAAACTGATTTGGTGTATAACAACAAAGGAGTCTAAATGGAATGTAAATTGAGATGAAATCTATAACGCCCCAGCCTTAAACATTACTTAATCTTGAGTTATTACAAGATTACACCTTGAGAATCTTTTCAGGTTTAGAGTTTTAGAGAATTAGATCATAAAACATGCATTACATTCCACATTTAAACAAAGTGGTTACATAAAGGATAGTATTCATTTTTCCCATCAACGGAAACATATTTAAAATAAAAAAATGGATTCTTTCTTGACACTTCCTTGACACTATCATCATATCATGTACCTTTCCCTTGACCTGTGAAAAACATTTCAAAAACATGGGATGAGCATAAAAACCTCAGTAAGGGATATAAAAATATGGAAAGGAAACATGAGTACATATATACATATGAATGAAATCATACTTTACCCATAAAATATAATCACTTTAACATACCTCATAAAATCATGAATAAATCATAGAAATCATAAGAAATAAAGGTAACTTGAGGCATTCATAACATTCTTACGTAGAGAGTAACCCTCTTGGTTATGTTTGGAATACCCATCACAGTATATTCCCTAAATATCTTCAGAGAAACCTCAACATTTAACTCCTTTGCGTTACCCAATGCATTGGAGAGCTATATCGGGATCACCCTCCCTTAGATTATCACGGAACCATCCGTCTTCATAATAATTCCCACGAAACATAACATAATCGTATCACATAAAACATGCATAACATTTCCACATTTCAATCACAAGATATCAATACAACACATTGATATAATAAAAACATTATGAAAACCATTTTCAATACCAAAATAAAAGAAAAGTAAAACATGGTATTTATTTTTCTTTTAAAAAAAGGTATGGCTTGTAGAGGAAGCCGAAACTCAAATAATGATCACGGCGGCAGAGAAGTCGTTGTCGCCGCATACGTACGACAAAAACATTCCCTTTTGTCGTTTAGTAAAATGCTTCGTATAAAAAATATTCCTTTATGGTAAACGTAAAATTCAAAGGGGTTTATACACCATATAAAATAAGTTTGTGTATAAAACAAAAATATTCCTCAATGAAAAGAGATTGAGACGAAGTCCCATACCTCGGGTCCGACTTGACTCGATTGTTCTTTAATGTCATGAATAATAAACTTGAGTTAATTTCGACTTGATTAAGAAGATTTTTCAAGTTCATTATTACTTTCATATCACTTATTACAATGTTATAAACATTATTTAATCATTTATGTTAATAATGTTTGTTTTGTTGATATTTGGTTCTTAAGTCGAAAGTGGACTTCTTACAATTACATGTTGTTCGTGTGGTCAAAGGTTCATTATATCCAGAATGATATTCATGATTTGGATATCATATATATCATATATATCCATCATATACATGTATTTATAATATTACATAATCATTTAGAGGTAAGAAATGAAATGCACGGTTCATGGAGACGGTAAGCGGTACGTACGCATGAACGCTACTTTCATTTCTATGTCATATTAATGGAATTAAAACTAAATGATAGGTATGTATATATTAATTACAGAATTATATACATCATTTAGATGTAACATAAATCATATATAATAACTTTAAATCCAACCTTTATATGTCCCACATATGGCATTAACGAATCAAATCACTTTGAGGGGGCGGTAGTCCGCGCTTCCGAAAATGAAGATATCGCGTATACCCATAATGGAAACCATAAAGGTATGACATAAATAAAAAATACATAAGATTAAGTAAAACATAAACATATTATATATCATATATAAGTATAGTTACATATTAATGGACACCTTTAAAGGTGTTATATGTGTGTTGAACAATCATAGTTTCGTGAGGCAGAAATTCTCCATCCACAGAAACAACACGTTCTTTAACCATTAGATGTAGGTGTGTGTAAGTGTAGCTTGAATACTTCTTATAATAACATTATATTATATGGAAGATACTGTTTTTGTTACAAAATAAATGAATAAAAATATTTTAGGGGGTTGGAGAAGCAAAATAAAACATAAGAACACAAGAGAAGACACTACCTTTAAAACGGGTAACTCTTTTTGATTTGAGCTCAAAGGCATCCTTGGGAAGACTTCTGCCCAAAGTGAGGCTTCAATGAGTAATAGATAGATGTGTAGAGACAAAATGAGAAGGTTTTGGACGAGCCAAATGCTTTGGAAGTGTGGGTAATGTGGTAGAGGTGGGGGCCTTTTATAAGAGGAGAGGAGGGGCACTCTTGGAAAGTAAAGAAATGTTACTTTATTTTAAAATGACTTTCGGATTTTAAAGGTCCCACATTGATGTATTTATAGGATAAGGTGATAAGGGTTCTAAATATACTCATTAAATAGGTATTTTACAAGTGTAGGTCTTAGATTTTACATTATCTTTTTATTTTATTTAAATCATTAAATAATGAGGTAATCGCTGCATCATCATGATGTCATAAATAATTTAATTTATTTAATGTCTAAAAATTATGAAAAAAATACTATGATGTACTAAATCATTTTATCTTTCCAATGAATTTTTTTAGTCAAAAATATGACTTGTATAACCCCATTTAGAAATTGTTTTAGTAAAACACCTCATGTTTGTGTCATTTTTACTTTAACATTAAATTAAAAGATATTAATGTCATTTTCCTACCAATGTGGCTCCATGGGGTCCCCAAGTTGACCCTTGGATTGTCGTGGTCAGCCATGACACATCCAATAAGGGTAGTACATGTGTCTAGGTCATTTCATATTATTAAAACATTATTCTTACCTTAAATTACACTAATTACCTCTAATCGCGATTAAAAACTTAAAAGTTACTATTTACCAAAAAAATTATTTTAATCTCATTGAACCAAATTTTTCTTCTTAATGACAACCATGTATGTCGGATTTTTGAAATTCAAAACACAGAGGTGGTAAAATTTCATTTAAACGAAAAAGCAGTTTTTTAAGTGCCACTTATTGGTTTCACTATTCATCAAAAGTTGAAGTTTTTCAGCAAAATACCAAAACTTCACCCTAAGATATATTTGATATTATGAATTCAAAAATGATGCCTATTTTACAAAATTCAAAACATATAAGTTTCATTAATTAATTTAATAATTAATTCCCGCTGTCAGAGCAAATAGCGTGTTTTTATGAAACAAGAAGTATCAAAAGATTGACACTAGTTTAAGTCCAATTTCAAAGTGAAATTAATTCAATGACCACTATTGGATTAAATGGTAAAAATATATTCTAACTGAACTTTAAAACCAATTCAAAAGATAATATAACCATATAATTAAATTAGATGAAAAAGCAGTTTTGATGTAAAATGCAGTATTTTTCACTATTCATTAAAAAATGAACATTGTCAGAAAAATACCAAAAAATTATCCAATGTAAATTTAAATGTACCAATCATAAATAATAAGTTTATTTTTACAAATAGAGCTTATAAAATTGTCAAAAGTTTGATTTTAAAAATGGTTTGCCATCAAAAAGGCAGTAAAACAATCTTTTAAAAATATTAGTGTATTCCATGCTTTGGATTTATTCTCATTTTAAGCCTCTAAAACACTATCTAATTCATTATTAGACATAGATAAAAATATCTATTATTCATTACTTACTTGGGATGTTACATCCTTCCCCCCTTTAGAAAATTGTGTCCCCGCAATTTATTTACTTATCGAATAAGTGCAGGTATTTAGCCCTCATTGCATTTTTATATTCCCATGTTGCCTCTTCAATCATGTGGTTTTTCCACAAAAACATTACCTGATGAATCACATTATTTCGTAACACTTTCTCCATGTGGTCAAGAATCTGGACCGGTTGTTCCCCATATGATAGGTTCTCTTCCATCTAAACTACCTCTGGACTCAAAACATGAGATGGATCTGGCATATACTTTCTCAACATTGAAACATGAAAAACATTGTGTACCTCAGATAAACTCGGAGGTAAATCCACTTGGTAAGAAACTGATTCAACTCTCTCTAGAATTTCCTATGGTCTAATGAACCTTGGACTCAGCTTTCCTTCCTTACCAAATATCATCACACTTTTCCATGGTGAGACTTTGAGAAAAACATGATCACCTACCTCAAAAGAGAGATCCTTCCTCCTATTGTCTGCATAACTCTTCTGCCTTCTCTGAGCTGTTCTCATGTGTTTCTGTATCAGTTGAACTTTTTATGCCAAATCTTCTACCAATTCTGGTCCCATCAGCTTCCTTTCACCCACTTCATCCCAAAAAGTTGGAGTTCGACACTGCTTCCCATATAATGCCTCAAATGGTGCCATCTGTATACTGGAATGAAAACTATTATTATAAGAAAACTCAACAAAAGAAATATGTTGGTCCCAACTTCCCTAATAATCCATCAAACAAGCATGTATCATATATTCCAAAGTCTGGATCGTTCGTTCTGACTGCCCATCTGATTGAGGATGAAAAGATGTACTAAAATTTAATTTAGTACCCAACGACTTCTGAAGGATTTTCCAAAAGTTAGAAGTGAACCTGGGATCACGGTCAGATACAATGGAGAGAGGAACTCCATGTAACCTGACTATCTCTTTAAGATACAAATGGGAAAGTTGATCTAGGGAAAAATTATCTCGTATGTCAAGGAAATGAGCAGATTTAGTCAAGAGATCAACAATAACACAGATTGCATTATTACCTCGAGGTGTCTTCGGCAATCCCACAATGAAGTCCATGGATATATTCTCCCATTTCCACTCTGGCACTACTAAAGGCTGAAGCATCCATTTCGGTAACTGCCGCTCTGCTTTAACCTGATGACATGTCAAACACTTCACAGTAAAATCAGCAATATCTCTTTTCATTCCATCCCACCAGTAATACCCCCGCAGATCTCTGTACATCTTAGTATTGCCTGGATGAACTGAAAACGGAGAACTATGAGCTTCACATAACAACTCTCTCTTCAACTGTGAATCACAAGGCACACACATTCTCTTCCCAAATATCGAAACACAATCATTATCAATGTTGAATTTAGGAAACTTACCTTTCTGAACCAGCTCTACCTTTTTTTGAAACTCACTGTCTTTCTTATGTGCTTGCTTGATTCTGTCTGATAGAGAAGATTTCACTGATACCTGAAACAAAACAGAAGGACATCCTACACCAACAACTTCTATGCCAAAGTTCATCAAATCCTTAACCAAAGGATCGTGTTCCAAATGCAACATCGTTAATGAAGCATTACTTTTTCGACTAAAAGCATCAGCCACTTTATTTTCTTTTCCTGGATGGTAATGAATTGTACAATCCTAATCCTTGATTAATTCTAGCCATCTCCTCTGTCTCATGTTCAATTCTTTCTGAGTGAATATATACTTTAAACTTTTTTGATCGGTATATATTTCACACTTCACTCCATACAAATGATGCCTCCAAATTTTTAAAGCGAAAACAACAGCAGGTAATTCAAAATCATGTGTAGGGTAATTTACCTCATGAGTTTTCAACTGCCATGAAGCATAAGCAATTACCTGATCATTTTTCATTAAGACACAACCAAGTCCTTTCAATGAAGCATCATTGTAGATAACAAAATCACCATTCCTGAAAGGTAATTCCAAAATTGGGGCATTCACCAATCTTCCTATCAGTTCCTGAAAACAATCATCACATTCTTTTGTCCAGATAAACTTAACACCCTTCCGAGTTAGCTTCGTCATTGGACTAGATAACCGTGAAAAATTTCTAACAAACCTTCGGTAATAGCCTGCCAAATCAAGGAAGCTAAGAATCTCAGTTATATTTGCGGGTCTTGGCCATTCTTCAACAACCTTTATTTTTGCAGGATCAACAGTTATCCTATCTTTAGAAACAATGTGACCAAGGAAAGAAATTTGTTGCAAAAAAAACTCACACTTGCTGAATTTCCCATACAATTTCTTTTCTTTTAAGGTTTGCAAAATAACCCTTAAATGTCTTTCATGCTCCTCTTTACTTTTATAAAACACCAAAATATCATCAATGAAAACCACCACAAACTTATCCAAGAACTCAGGGAAAATTCAATTCATTAAGTCCATGAATACAGCAGGTGCATTGGTTAGCCCAAAAGGCATTACTAAAAATTCATAATGGCCATATCTTGTACGGAACGCGGTCTTCGGAACATCTTCTTCCTTTACCTTCGGCTGATGTTACCCCGATCTCAGGTCAATCTTTGAAAAATACTAATCTCTCTGGAGCTGATCAAACAAATCATCGATATGAGGCAAAGGATATTTTTTCTTAACAGTGATGTTATTCAAGGCTATATAATCAATGCAAAGTCTCATTGAACCATCTTTCTTTTTAATAAATAAAACAAGAGCACCCCATGGTGATGTGCTGGGTTGAATGAAACCTTTCTATAATAAATCTTGCAATTGCTCCTTAAACTCTAAAAGTTCAATTTGAGCTATTCGATAAGGGGGTTTTGAAACTGGCTTAGCATCAGGAACTAAGTCAACAGTAAACTCAACTTCCCGATATGGTATTATTCTCGGAAACTCATCAGTAAAAACATCAGGATACTCATTTACCACTGGCACATCATTAATCTGAACAGTTCCCTTTTTTTCAACAATATGTGCAAGTTAATATTCATTTCTATCTTTTACAATTTTCTCAGACTCTTGATACGTTTTCAAAAGTAAGGGTTCATTCTTGTACACAAACTGAAATTCTTTCTGAAAAAAAAACTTCTTTAGCTCTATAGTCAATCTTAGCATGGTAAATAGAGAGCCAATCCATACCCATGATAACATCAAACTCTACTAGAGGTAAAACAATAAGGTTTTCAAGTAGGTTCTTTCCACAGATAAGGCTAGAAAGATTCTTATAAATTATTTTTGCCTCAACATTTCCCCCAGGTGTTTTTACCACAAGTTCAGGAGTAATTTCTTGAGATGGTATTCCCATTTTACTAGAAATGTTTTCAGACATGAAAGAATGTATAGACCCCAAATCAAACAACACACTGGCATAATCTGAAAAACAAACAAAGTACCTGATACAACTTCATTTGATGGCCCAACATTTGCTGAAGTAGTTGCAAAGGATTTCACCACCCCTTTCCGCTTGTAGTATAACTACTTCCCATCACTCAAACTCTTTTTAGGACACTCGTTTTCATAGTGACCCATCTCATTGAACTTAAAACATTTCACTAACTATAAATCAAATTTGGTCTTACCTTCACCTTGATCTTTTTCAGTGCAATCACGAGACTTATGTCCCATCTTACCACATCGGTAGCACTTTCCAGAATTCAGAAGACATTCCCCAGCATGCCTTTTACAACATTTATCACAAACTGGAAACTTAGTTTTCTTACCATCATACTTTTTTGAATAATTCTTTCCTTTCTCCTTCCACCTCGGTCTCTTATTCGGTTGGTTGTTATAGAACACTTGATCATCGGAAAACTCCATTTCCACCTTCTCAGCACATCGAACAAGATTTTCATAACTTTTGAACTCACGAGAAGCTAAAGCCCTTTGATATTTTGGCCTTAATCCTGAGTAAAAATGATTGATTTTACTATCAAGGTCTCGGATAAAATTTGGAGCATACCTTGCCAATCGAGTGAACCTTTCTTCATAGGTAGCCACTGAGTCTTTTCTTTCCTCAATTCCAAGAATTGATTTTCCATCCTAATTTGAACAGCCTTAGGAAAATACTTCTCAAGAAACATACCTTTAAATTCATCCCAGTCAAGAGCATCAATCTCATCAGCATCCCTGACATTTTTAACCATCGACCACCACTGATCTACTTCACCCTCCAAACGGTAAATAGAAAGACTAACCTTTTGATTTTCTGAACACCACATGACATCGAAAATCTTCTCCAGTGCTTTAATCCACCCTTCAGCAAGCACAGTGTCAGATGATCCTCTGAATGATGGGGGATGTTGCCTCATTAAATGTTCCACCACTGACATGTTCCTCTGCGGTTGATCTGGCTGATCTCGTGCATGGATACCACCATCATTTATCGCTTGAGTCAAATGCGCCATTACTGCAAAAAAAACTATTCAGTTCCAATTCCGACCATCTCAGGATGCTCATTCGGAAGGTTATTTCCTTCTGTATGCTTTCCTAGCACTGCTTCCCTGTTTTCTCTGTGGAAAACCATTCTGAACAAACATGTCTTAGATGAAGCAACAAGGTAATCTTCAAATGCTATATCATTTCAATTTGACCATAAAAAAAATATTTTTTGATAATCATTTAATAGAATTCTAACTCGTAAAGCTATCAAAACCTCCCTCTGATACCAACTATAAGGCCCCAGCCTTAAACATTACTTAATCTTGAGTTATTACAAGATTAATCCTTGAGGATCTTTTCAGGTTTAGAGTTTAAGAGAATTAGATCATAGAACATGCATTACCTTCCACATTTAAACAAAGTGGTTACATAAAGGATAGTATTCATTTTTCCCATCAACGGAAACATATTTAAATTTAAAAAAATGGATTCTTTCTTGACACATCCTTGACACTATCATCATATCATGTACCTTTCCCTTGACCTGTCAAAAACATTTCAAAAACATCATATGAGCACAAAAAGCTCAGTAAGGGATATAAAAATATGGAAAGGAAACATGAGTACATATATACATATGAATGAAATCATACTTTACCCATAAAACATAAGCACTTTAACATACCTCATTAAATCATGAATAAATCATAGAAATCATAAGACATAAATGTAACTTGAGGCATTCATAACATTCTTACGTAGGGAGTAACCCTCTTGGTTACGTTTGGAATACCCATCACAGTATATTCCATAAATGTCTTCGGAGAAACCTTGACGTTTAACTCCTTCGCGTTACCCAATGCATTGGAGAGATATATCGGGCTCACCCGCTCTTAGTTTATCACGGAACCACCCGTCTTCATAATAATTCCCAAGAACCATAACATAATCGTATCACATAAAACATGCATAACATTTCCATATTTCAATCACAAGATATCAATACAACACATTGATATAATAAAAAAATTATAAAAACCAGTTTCAATACCAAAATAAAATAAAATTAAAACATGGTATTTATTTTTCTTTTTAAAAAAAGGTATGGATTGTAGAGGAATCCTAAACTCAAATAAGGGTCACGACGGCGGAGAAGTCATTGTCGCCGCATACGTACGACAAAAACATTCCCTTTTGTCATTTAATAAAATGATTCATATAAAAAATATTCCTTTTGGATAAACGTAAAATTCAAAGGGGTTTATACACCGTATAAAATAAGGTTGTGTATAAAAAAAATATGCCTCAATGAAAGGAGATTGAGATGAAGTCCCATACCTCGGGTCCGACTTGACTCGTTCGTTCTTTAAAGTCCTGAATAATTAACTTGAGTTAATTTATACTTTCTTAAGAACCTTTTTCAAGTTCATTATTACTTTTATATCACTTATTACCATGTTATAAACATTATTTAATCATTTAAATTAATAATGTTTGTTTTGTTAATATTTGGTTCTTAAGTTGAAAGTGGACTTCTTACAATTAAAAGTTGTTCATGTGGTCAAAGGTTCATTATATCTAGAATGATATTCTTGATTTGGATATCATATATATCATATATATCCAGTATATACATGTATTTATACTATTACATAATCATTTAGAGGAAAGAAATGAAATGCACCGTTCATGGAGACGGTGAGCCGTACGTACGCATGAACGCTACTTTCATTTCTATGTCATATTAATGGAATTAAAACTAAATGATAGATATGTATATTTTAATTCCAGAATTATATTCATCATTTAGATGTATCATAAATCATATATAATAACTTTAAATACATCCTTTATACATCCCACATATGGCATTAACGAGTCAAATCACCTTGAGGGGGCAGTAGTCCGCACTTCCTAAAATGAAGATATCGCGTATACCCATAATGGAAACCATAAAGGTATGCCATAAATGAAAAATACAGAATATTAAGTAAAACATAAACATATTATATATCATATATAAGTATAGTGACATCTTAATGGCCACCTTTAAAGGTGTTATATGAGTTTTGAACAATCGTAGTTTCGTGAGGCAGAAATTCATCAACCACAGAAATAGTATGTTCTTTAACCATTAGATGTAGGTGTGTGTATGTGTAGCACGAATACTTCTTATAGAAACATCTTATTATATGGAAGATACTATTTTTGTTACAAAAGAAATGAATAAAAAGAGTTTTGGGGGTTGGAGAAGCAAAATAAAACATAAGAACACAAGAGAAGACGCTACCTTTAAAACGGGTAACACTTTTTTATTTGAGATCAAAGGATTCCTTGGGAAGACTTCTGCCCAAAGTGATGCTTCAAGGAGTAAGAGACGGATTTGGAGAGACAAAATTTGCAGGGGTTGGCCGAGGCAAAGGCTTTGGAAGTGTGGGTAAGGTGGTAGAGGAGGGGGCCTTTTATAAGAGGAGAGGAGGGGCACTCTTGGAATGTAAAGAAATGTTACATTATTTTAAAATGAGTTTCGGATTTTAAAGGTCCCACAGTGATGTATTTCTAGGATAAGGTGATAAGGGTTCGAAATATAATCATCCAATAGGTATTTGAAAAGTGTATGTCTTATATTTTACATTATCTTTTTATTTTATTTAAATCTTTAAATAATGAGGTGATCATTGCATCATCATGATGTCATAAATAATTTAATTTATTTAATGTCTAAAATTTTTGAAAAAACTACTATGATGTATTAAATATTTTTATCTTTCCAATGACTATTTATAGTCAAAAATCTTACTTGTATAACTACATGTAAAAATTGTTTTAGTAAAACACCTCATGTTTGTGTCATTTTTACTTTAACATTAAATTAAAAGATATTAATGTCATTTTCCTACCAAAGTGTCTCCATGGGGTCCCCAAGTGGACCCATGGATTTTTTGGGTCTGACATGACACATAAAATAAGGGTAGGACATGTGTCTAGGTCATTTCATATTACTAAAACATTATTCTTAGCATAAATTACACTAATTACCTCTAATCGTGATTAAAAACTTAAAAGTTACTATTTAACAAAAAATTATTTTAATCCCATTGAACCAAATTTTTCTTCTTAATGACAACCATTTATGTTTTATTTTTGAAATTCAAAACACAGGGGAGGTAAAATTTCATTTAAATGAAAAATCAGTTATTTAAGTACCACTTAGTGTTTTCACTATTCATCAAAAATTGATGTTTTTCAGATAAATACCAAAACATCACCCTAAGATATATTTGATATTCCAAATTCAAAAATGGTGTCTATTTTAAAAAATTAAAATTTATATGTTTCATTAATTAATTTAATAATTAATTCCCGCTGTCAGAGCAAATAGCGTGTTTTTTATGAAACAATAAGTATCAAAAGATTGACACTAGTTTAAGTCCAATTTCAAAGTAAAATTAATTCCAACAACCACTATTGGATTAAATGGTAAAAATATATTCTAATTTAACTTTAAAACCAATTAAAAAGATATTCTAACCATATAATTAAATTAGATGAAAAAGCAATTTTGATGTAAAATGCAGTATTTTTCACTATTAATTAAAAAAATGAACATTGTCAGGAAAATAACAAAAAATTATCCAATGTAAATTTCAATGTCCCAATCATAAATAATAAGTTTATTTTGACAAATAGAGCTTATAAAATTGTCAAAAGTTTTATTTTAAAAATGGTTTTCCATAAAAAAGGCAGTAAAACAATCTTTTAAAAATATTTGTGTATTCCATGCTTAAGATTGTATTTATTCTCATTTTAAGCCTCTAAAACACAATCTAATTCATTAGTAGACATAGATAAAAATATCTATTATTCATTACTTACTTGGGATGTTACAAAATCTCTCATAAAGGCCGTATCCTTAGGTTAAGGATAAATCAATGACATAATTATGTGTGAAAAATATAAATACACTCAATATTATTGGATATTCAGTGTAAAACAATGAAAGTACATTCACACATATTCTTGTGAAAACAACACCAATGAATTGGATGTTTAACTCAATAAATGAATATTGAGTTAAAATTACTCTTATCAAGTTCATATTGATGACTTGAGACTTTATCATTGGAATGATTATGTGTATCAAAATTAAATCCATAGAAAGGGATGTGAAAAATATGACATAATAAAATAAATAGTTATTCCACACATAATCTTGGAGTAAAATAATCAATGAAGTATTCGTAAAGCCGAATGAGTGGAAATTGAAACTTCAAATTCCCTTATCGATTTGATAACTTATGAAACATACACCCCTGAAAGAAGGATCATACAATGATGATGTAAATATCCATAAATTAAAGTATATTACACAGTGAATACAATCATAGGCAGTACACACACCACATGCAATAAATTACTGGTGAACAATGGAAATCTCACGGAATTAAAAGTGAGATAAGAAACCCCTTACTTTGTACTTTTTCCTTGGTCGAGGTTAGGTTAGCCTCTTGTATAATGGTGAAATAATTGTTTTTGAATTAAAAAATAATCACATACCTTAATATGATATCATATATGATATTTTAACATTGCTTTGTTAATAATATCTTAGTATTATCGTCGTTTCGGGTGTTAACTTACTCGTTTTCTTTTATGTTTTTGGTACATAAGTCATGTTTGTTATGGATAGTTTGTATTTTATTCATATACATAATGATATAAAGTCCTTAAATATTATTTTTAATCATAATATGATAATTAGACTTGTATGGATAAGATGTGGAATGATCCTCATCGCGTTCGTGGAGACGGTAGTCCGTACGTACGCACGAGCGATAATATCATTATTTTGATATTAAAATCATATATAATTGGATGGTATAACATATATAAATAATAACTATCATGTTATAATTTATTTTTTACAATAATTACACATCATTATTATACTCATCCAAATAATAATGTATTGAATAACAATTACACCATGGCGTGGAGATGGTAAGTCGTACGTACGCACGTATGGTGACATGTCATTCAAAGGATGGATAGAATACTCAATATGGTTGTAAAATATTTATAATAACATCACAGTATATAAAATATACTAGATTTATTATTTTAGAATGGAAATAACAAATAAATAATAAGTTGAAGAGAAAGGAACTTGAAAGAGGGCTGTGAAAACATTACCTCTTTTTCGGGTTCTTCCTTTTGATTTGATCAAAATTGCTTCATAGGTTGGCTTTGTGATAAAACTAAGGCATCTAGGTTTAAGTTAGGTTAGTTGAGAGAATATTTGGGCAGGGTTTGGCCGAGACAAAAGGCTATGATGGTGTAAATTAGAGAGAAGGGGGAGTACCCTTTTATAAGAGGGGTGAGGGGCACCTTTGGAAAAGCTAGAAATATTATTTTATAATAAATTCATATTCGGTTTATAATGGCTCCAAAGTGGAATATTTAATGTTTAAGGTAGGTATGAATCGAAATACTTCCATCCAAAAGATTTTATACAGGTTTGGGTCACAATATTAACCTTATCATTTATATTTAACTCCTAGTTAAATAGTTTGACATTTATCATGTCTCTTTATATTTTTATATTATATAGTTAATAAACTTACTATATACCTCCAAAAGACCCCCAAGTGGTCCATTAATGATACCCCTATCATTATATAAGTCCTTAGGCCGAACCATAGATTTTTAGGAATAGAATATCAATTAATAATATAATATTAGTTTTAAAAACTCTTTTATGTCAATTTTGAAAATATTGGGTAATTTGTTTTTAATAATTTTATAACAGAATTATTACTTCGAAAAAAATTTATATAAACAATAATAATATGTCATATGAACCTATAATATTAGTGTAATTCATAAAAAGTCTCAAAATACATTTATTTTGATATTTATAATATCAATTATTTAAATATTTTATTAATTTGGTAATTACTGTATCACCATTGTGTCATAAATAAATTAAATTATTTAATGTATAAAAATTATAAATAAAATACAATTATGTATTAAATATTTTTATCTATCTAATTAATATTTATAATAAAATTTATCTTATGTATAACCATATATTAAAAATGTTTTATTTATTAAACTTTGATTTTATCTCTTTTAACTCTTCTTTGAATTAAATAATAATAAATGTCCTAATCTAATCCAAGTGGACCTAAATGGGAATATTTTATTCCTAAGGTTGTTTTTGGTCGAGATACACTTGTCCAATATAATTAATACATGTGTTATGGTAATATTAATATCATTTTGACCCTTAATTACCCTATTTACTTTTAACCGAGGTAAATAAAAGTAAAAAGTTACTATTCACCAAAACTTCTTTTCATCTCATTGAACCACATTTTACTCTTTGATATTAACCATGTCTCTCAGAGTTTTAAAATTCCACTCACAGAAGCGGTAAAATTAAGTTTTATGTGAATTTCCAAATTCTCCTAGGAGGTGGGTAAAAGACGGTGAAAAGTTCAATAAAATTTTTATATATCTAAAATTATTCTAAAATAACTCCAATGAATTAAATTGAACTTATATAGGTATTATGTATCTATTTTTACCTTAATTAAATTTAAATAAAATAAATAATTATTTAAATAAAAAGTCAGTTTTATCCAATAACTTTGTGTTTTTCACTATTCATTAAAAATTGAATGTTTTCAGAAAAATACCAAAAAAATCACCCTAGGATAATTTCGATATTTCGAATCAAAAAATGAAGTCCATTTTGAATGATAAAATTTATAAAATTTCAAAAAGTGGGTATTACTATTCATAATAGCTGGTTTGATTGGTTGTGGTGTGTGTTAGAACTCGAAGTTGCGTACAACACATGCTAATGTCTTATTCAAAGAGAAGCATACCGTGGATGCTTGCGGTGTTACAATGTATTCCCAACTATTATGATTTCAAAATCCATCCTTTTAATATCCATGAAGATAGGTTCTTTCTCAATCTGCAACATGGATATAGTATCAGGTTCTTTTCTACTTATAGCTTCAACTACCTTGTTTGACTTTCCCGGATGATAGTGAATAGAGAAATCATAATCATTGATTAGGTCTGACCATATATCTTGATGCATGTTGATATCATTTTGTGTGAATATATACTTTAGACTCTTTTGATCGGTGGATATGTCACACTTCTCACCATAGAGTTAGTGATGCCAGATTTTCAAGGAAAATCATATCTGCTAGCTCTAGATGATGTGTTGGGTAGTTCTGCTCATGGATCTTCAACTGTCATGAGGAATAGGCCAATCACAATATGATTTTTCATGATCACACAACCCAATACTTTATTTTTATCATCACAATATATCATAAAACTTTCTCTACTCTTCGGTAATGTGAGTATAGGTGTAGTGATCATCCTTCTATTTAGCTCATTGAAGCTTCCCTCACATTCTTCCATCCAGACATACTTTACCCCTTTCCTTGTTATCTTAGTTATAAAGCTTGACAATAATGAGAAATTGTTTACAAAACATCGGTTGTACCCATCTAATCCATGAAAACTATGAATTTATATTACACTAGAGGGTCTGGGACATTCCCTAATTGCCTTTGTTTTCGAAGGGTCTACAAAAATTCCCTCACCTCTGATCACATGTCCCAAGACTATGACGTGCTTCATCCAAAAGTAACACTTTCTAAACATGGAATACAACTTCACCTTTCTCAATGTCACTAACACAAGACTTATATTTTCTTCATGTTCCTCCTTTCTCTTAGAGTGTATGATAATATCATTGATAAAAACTACCAGAAATTTTTTGAGGTAATCTCTAAAGTCTCTATTCATAAAATCCATGAAGATTTTAGGGTCATTAGTAAGTTTGATGGGAATCACAAGAAACTTATATTTCCCATATCTTTTACAAATGGAATTATTCTGAATATCTTTATTCCTCACCATTAGCTGATGATATCCAGAATGAAGATCCACCTTTGAGAAGTACCGAGCTCCTCTTATCTGATTGAACAAGTCGTCAATCCTTGGGAGAGGATAATTGTTCTTTATAGTGATCTTGTAGAGTTCCTTATTGTCAATACATAGTTGCATTGATCCATCCTTCATCTTCACAAAGAGCACTGGTGCACCCCAAGGTGATTCACATAGGCATATGAACCCATTGTTCAAATTTTCTTGTTGATTCTTCTTTAACTCCTCCAGTTTGATAAGATCCATCCTATAGGGACACTTTGAGATATGAGTAACTTTTAGTATGAGTTATATGGATAACTCTTCCCCATGATCTGTAGGAAGTCTGGGTAACTCTTCAGGAAATACAACACCATATTCCCTCATGATGGGCATTTCTTCTAGGTTGACACTTTCCTTTTAATCAAACATTTGAGTGAGGTATGCCTCTTTACCTGGAATTAAGACCCACACCATTGAAGGATTTTTCAAAAGAGATTCATGATCTTCCTTTAATTTGTATAGGATCATGGGATGGTTCGGAATATGAAATGATATTTCCTTTTCAAAACAGTTGATATGTGATCTATATAATTAGATCCAATTCATTCTCATTATAGCATTGAATTCCACCAAGGGAAGTAGCATGATATTCATTGGAATAATCTTCCCACATATGCCAACAAGAGAATATTACAACACTTGGGTTACAATGATTTCACCACTGGGTGTTTTTATGGATATCTCTACTTCAAGGTTTCAGGGCTTCGATTCCATTGTTCTAGAAAACTTGCAAGATATAAAGGAATGCATAGAACTAGAATCAAATAAGACATTTTCCATTATTGAGTGAATAGAATGTGAACCTTGTACGACTTCATTTTCATTCTCAACATCCATAGTAGTGATGGAATAATTCTTCCCTTGTTCCATTGCCTTTGGTGGCTGCTGACGCTAATTACCATTGAGGGATCGAGGTTTAGTTCACTAGCTTGTATTGTGTCTTTGCTCCCTAAATTTGTAGAATTGGACCATGGATGGGGATTTCTTTTCATCCACCAGATTCTCCTTCCTTCTCATAACTTTTCAAAATTGAAGATATTGGTGTCCTTCTCTACCACACTTGAAACATTTCCCTATCCCTTTGAGGAAATTTCCATGGTGCTTCTTCCCAAATTTTTGGCATATGGGAAGTTGAGTTTTCTTCCCTCCTTTAACATTAGATCATATGGCTTGAAACTCCACCTTTCATTTCTTATCACCATATCTAGGGGACCATTCTCCAAACTCTATCTGAACTTTCAGAGCATATTTAATAACTTCATCATAACTCTCAAAGCCTTGGATTTCAAAAGAGTTTATAAGGTGTGTTTTTAACCCAGTAAAGAATATATCAAGGTTGTTATCATTGTTCATAAAAAACCTTAAGTGTACCTTGAAAGCCTTGATAAATTCTCTTCATAGGCTATGATAGATTCCCCTTCCTTTTTCTTGAGATCTATGAATTCTCTCTCCATCTTTTCACAAATATTTATATGGAAATACTTCTTAAGAAACATGATCTTAAAGTCTTCACATTCCATCTATTCAATTTTGTCATCTGTCTTGGTGTTCTTAATAAAACCCACCATTTATTGGCCTCTCCATCTAGATGATAAACGACTAGAATCGCCTTCTCCATCTCAGAACACTGAATCATAGAAATGATCTTCTCTATGGATTTGACCCATTGTTTCACAACTAATGGATCAGAGGTTCCACTAAATGTTGGTGTTCATTGTAGTATAAAACACTAGATTTCCAGTTAATACAGCTTAAGTAAAGAAGGATGTTATAAATTATTCCGGTTATTGTTCGTAACCTGAGACAGATGGGTAAAAAAACCCATGATGTTTTTAACTCCACCTCCCAAATCATTGGGGATGTCATTCGAGAAACTGTTGCATTAGCCATCACATGGGTTGGTGGCCTAGTTTCTCCTTGTTCTCACCATTTGCCAAATTATAAAATGTTAGAACAAAATATAAGTCAACTATTCATGAATAATTATCTAATTAATTTGTGAAATTTACACTAAATGCATATCATATGGGATCTCTATGTTTATAAAATCTTCTTGTGTGCATATTTATACTTAGTCTCATACTAGAGGTTTTCTCAAGGATTCACTAATCGTAATTCCAAAATTAACTAAACCTTTCCTATGATACCAACTATAGTGACCCTATTTTTCATACATTAAATTTTAATCATTTTAATAATAAAAAACATAAAAACATTACACAACTAGGATCTAAAGGTTTAGTGTCTTAGGTAAACAAGGACTATACATAACATTTACAACATAGAGTATAAACAATTATTTAACTCCTTCTTTTCTAGAATATTATTGGCCCTAGTTTATCCTTAGTACATGTAGTCACCTAAGGATATACATAAAAAAGGGGTGAGTTAAAATCCCATTAAGAGGGAATATACTAACATGAAACAATGTAACATGGGGTGAGTATAATCATAACATCATTTATATAATATCATGGTGTAACGACCCAAAGTTTCATTAATGGAAATCCCTCTTGATCTAATTAAATGTCTCTTTATATAAAATTTTTATATAAAATGTCAAATTCTTTGGTTTTATGTTAAGAATTGTGACTGTTTCTTTTATAGTCGTTGAACAGTGATCACATGATTAGTATAAATATAGGGCTTTAACAAACCCAGTTTACTCAGACAAAGGAAGCGATGGCCTCATCTAGTAGAATTTCTCCATACGAAGCCCATTTGTCGGATCTCAGAAAAGAGGTGGCATATTTGGGATTATCCCTTGACCAAGCCCAAGCTGAGCTTCATTATGTCAAGCTCAAATGTGACCGTCTACGAGAAAATTTTAATTTGATAGAGATTACCACTCGAGCGATGTTATCTGAGCCACCCCAAGAGTCGGTCACCATCGCACACCTTACCCTTAGGTCTTATGTGGCTATTTTAAAGGGTTATGTAACAAATCACTAGTACTATGTTCATGTACATTATTTTTTGTAAATAATAATGAATATACTTTCAATGTCATTATTGATACATTGTAAATAGTTTTTAAAGTGAAAATAGTGTTTTTTAGTTATTATTTAATTAAGAATTATATTTTATTAAATTAAGGGATTTTTTAATTAAATATTATTTTAATAAAATATTATTAATATTATTCGTAAATTAATTTTATTATATATAAATGATCATATATGTTTATGAATGCAATTGTAATATTTATTAAGGTTTGAAAGCTTTTTTTATCAAAACCCGTGAACTTTTGATAAATGTAGGTTTTTATTTTATAAGTGAAAATTAACATATTTAGAAAATAATTTAGATAAAATAAATTATATTTCTGGAGTTAGGACATCAAAATTATCCAACAGTGAATTTTTCATAATTTTCTGAGACAGTCAAATTTTTGGGTAAAAATTTAATACCGTTTAAATATATAATGTGTTTTATGACATCATAATGACCCAATAGTGATGTTATAAAAAACTATAATAATTATGTTTGGCCAATATATTTTTTACTATTAAAATAATTTAATTTTGGGTTTGTTTTACTTAGTTTTCAAAGCATTAATGGACCCTTCAGGACTTATTAAACATCTTGTCTTTTTAAATTATTTTTCGTGGGAGTGTGACTCACCTCCACATAAGCAACCCCATTATTTTAAGAAGTTCGGACTTTGGCCTTATAAAATATTTTTTTCCTCTTACCTTTTCCCAAAACCATGGGCAAAAACCATGATCTGATTTGTGGTTTGGATTAGTTTAATGTAAGGTGTCCCAAACCTAAATAATAAATAATTCACTCACCTTTCCAATATAAACCCACCCAAGCTCCCACTTCCTCCTCACTCAAAGCATTTGAAGTTAATCCAACCTCTGTCCTACTCTCTCTATAATCCTCCCAAGGTTCCCCAAGCTCCCAAGAAGCCTCTCTCAAGCCTCTCTCAAGCTTTTGGAAGCACACTTCCCAGTAAGGGGTTTTCTTCCTTTCTCATTTTTGTCAAATTTTCTTTAAGTTTTTTTTCCCATTTAATTTCAATTATGAATGTTGGGTTATGGTTTTGCACCTCTCTCATACTTCCCTATTTATGTTTGAATTATGGGAGACCCCTTTATCTCTCATTAAATTCCTCCCATGTACACTCGTTACTATGCTGAAATTCCGAAAGGAACTTCTCCCTCCTCATTTACATTCAAGCAATACTTTGGTATCATGAACCTAAATTACATTAAAATTGTTGGGACATGTATATATATTACCTCCATACTGTCCATTACATTTAAATATGATGAGGAACCCCTTTCTATCTCATCAAACTTTTTTATGAATTCTTATGTCACGCCGTTACGTTGTCGAAATTGCACCAATTTTCTAAGCCTGTGCCATTGTGTAGTAAATACCAGACCCATTTCTCCATCAAGGGTATTAACCTTTATTCACATTTACTTATTGATTATAAAGTTTCATGTATGAATTCCACATTCCTTTTTCATGGAATAAATGATTATGTTTTACGAATCCATGTTTTATGATTCATGTGGAAGACTTATGCATTAAATGAAATGTTTAAGAAGGGTGTGCCCTTATAGTGCTCCAATGCATTGGGTAAAGTATAGTATCATGATACGTCATGTACAATGAGTATTGACTCATACTAATTCAATTGAAAAAATGGTTTACTCGTGCTTCATGTGCAATGTTGATTTACTCATGCTCCATGTGCAATGGGCCTTGGATCATGCTAATTCCATGTTAAGTGTTGTTGCCACATTTCCATGTTATGATTATCATGCTTTATCATGCCTTTATGTTCATGTTTCTCTTGTGCTCTATTGATATGCCTATATTCTAACATGTATTTTACTCCACATGTATTCCATTTTTATTCCCTTACTAGGCTTTATAGATCACCCCTTTTCTTATGCATGTCCTCAGGTTATCCCATGCAATGCTAGGTACGAGGGAATGTAGTGGTCATGTAAAGGAAGTTTCCAATAAAGATGTTGTATTTCATGTTTTAAGTTGTTATGTGATGATCCTAATCCCCAAAGACAGTAGACCTCTTGATCATCCTTATTGTATTAATTGAATGGTTTATGTAATAAATCATGTTTAAGTTTGTATTAAAAGCAGGGTTGTCATAGTTGGTATCAGAGAGAGTAGGGTAGAAGAAAGAGATCGCTGAATATACATCAAAGTGCCTGGGGTTCCAGAAAGTGAAGACAGAGAGGCAGAAGTCTAAGGGGATGATGCAACCATTTCCCATTATAGAATGGAAATGGGATAAAATCACCACAGACTTTGCCACTGGAGTTCCGAGGACATACAAAGGAAACCATGCAATCTGGGTTGTTGTGGATCGTCTTACAAAGACTTCACACTTCATTGCTATTCGGGAGGATTTCTCTTTGGATCAACTGGCACAGATATATATCAGGGAAGCGGTAAGGCTGCATGGAGTTCCACTATCTATTGTTTCTGACCGAGATCCAAGATTCACCTCTATGTTTTGGAAGAGTCTTCAAAAAGCTCTGAATACTGAGCTAAACTTCAATACGGCCTATCATCCTCAAACTGATGGCCAATCCAAGAGGACTATCCAAACACTTGAGGATATGTTGAGAGCATGCTCAATGGCATTTAAAGGAGGATGAGATCAACATCTTCCTCTGGTTGAGTTCTTTTATAATAATAGTTTCCACTCGAGCATCCAAATTGCACCATATAAAGCCCTATATGGGAAATGGTGCAGAACGCCGACATGTTGGGATGAGGTCAGTGAACGTAATCTGCTTGGACCTAAAATGGTCAAGGAAATGGTGGAGAAGGTGAAAACCATTCAGCAGCATATCAAGGCAGCCAAGAGTCGACAGAAGATTTATGCAGATAATAATCGATGAGGCCTTGAGTTTAAAGTTGGAGACATGGTTTTTCTACGCATATATCCATGGAATAAGGTCATGAGGTTTGGAAAGAAAGAGAATTTAAGTCCAAGGTACATCGGCCCCTTCGAGATTCTTGATCATGTTGGGGCTGTGGCCTATCGACTAGCACTTCCACCTACCATGGACAAAGTACATGATGTCTTTCATGTATCCATCTTAAATAAGTACATACCTAACCCTTCACATGTACTCTCTTCTGAGGTGGTACAATTGTAGGATGATCTTTCTTATGAGGAGAAACCGTTGAAGATCTTAGATCGTAGAGAAAAAGTTCTACGAAATAAGATAATTCCCCTCATCAAGGTGTTGTGGCGAAACCACAAGTTTGAAGAAGTGACTTGGGAATCGGAGGAAATGATGAAGTTGAGTTACCCACCTCTATTTTAGTGTGGGAAAAGGAAATTTCAAGGGTGAAATTTCATAAGGGGGGAATATTGTAATGACCTGGAGTTTCATTAATGGAAATCCCTCTTGATCTAATTAAATGTCTCTTTATGTAAACTATTTATATAAAATGTCAACTTATTTGGTTTTATGTTAAAAATTGTGAATGTTGCTTTTATAGCCATTGAACAGTGATCACCTGATTAGTATAAATATAGGGCTTTAACAAACCCAATTTACTCAGACAAAGAAATTTATGACCTCATCCAGTAGAATTGCTCCATATGAAGCCCATTTGTCGGAGCTCTGAAAAGAGGTGGCATCTTTGGGCTTCTCTCTTGACCAAGTCCAAGATGAGCTTCATCATGTCAAGCTCGAACGTGACCGTCTACAGGAAAAGAGGAAGTAGATAGAGATTACCACTCGAGTGATGTTATCTGAGCCACCCCAAGAGTCTGTCATCATCGCACACCTTACCCTTAGGTCTTATGCGGCTGTTTTAAGGGGTTATGTAACAAATCTCTAGTACTATGTTCATGTACATTATTTTTTGTATATAATAATTAATATACTTTCTTGTCATTATTGATACGTTGTAAATAGTTTTTAAAGTGAAAATAGTGTTTTTAGTTATTATTTAATTAATAATTATATTTTATTAAATTAAGGGATTTTTTAATTAAATAATATTTTAATGAAATATTATTATTATTATTATTAAATTAATTTTATTATATATAAATGATTATATAAGTTTATGAATGCAATTGTAATTTTTATTAAGGTTTGAAAGCCATTTTTGTCAAAACCCATGAATTTTCGATAAATATCGGGTTTTTTTAAAAGTGAAAATTAACATATTTAGAAAATTATTTAGATAAAATAAATTATATTTCTGGAATCACGATGTCGAAATTATCCAATGGTGAATTTTTCATAATTTTCTGAGACGGTCAAATTTTTGGGTAGAAATTAAATATTGTTTAAATATATAATGTGTTTTATGACATCATAATGACCCAATAGTGATGTAATAAAGTACTATAAGATTCATGTTCGGACAATATATGTTTTACCATTAAAATAATGTGATTTTGGGTTTGTTTGATATACTTTTCAAATTATTAATAGACCCTTCAAGGCTTATTAAACAGCTTGCCTTTTTAAATTATTTTCCATGGGAGTGTGACTCACCTCCACATAAGCAACCCCATTATTTTAAGAAGTTCGGACTTTGGCATTATGAAATATTGTTTTCCTCTTACCTCTTCCAAAAACCATGAGATGATTTTTGTTTTGTATTAGTTTAATGTAAGGGGTCCCAAACCTAAATAATAAAGAATTCACTCACCTTTCCTATATAAACCCACCAAAGCTCCCACTTCCTCCTCACTCAAAGCCTTTGAAGTGCGTCCAACATCTTCCCTACTCTTTATATAATCCTCCCAAGGTTCCCCAAGCTCCCAAGAAGCCTCTCTCAAGCCTCTCTCAAGCCTTTGGAAGCACACTTCCAAGTAAGGGTTTTTCTTCCTTTCTCATTTTTGTCCAATTTTCTTTAAGTTGTTTTTCCCATTTAATTTCAATTATGAATGTTGGGGTATAGTTTCAAACCTCCCTAATACTTCACACTTTATGTTTTAATGATATGAGACCCATTTCTCTCTCATTAAATGCCTCCCATGTACACCTGTTACTATACCGAAATTCCGAAAGGAACTTCTCCCCCGTCATTTACATTCAAGCAATAATTATGTATCATGAACCTAAATTCCATTACCATTGTCGGGACATGTATCTATATGAACTCTGTACTTTCCATTACATATAAATATGATTAGAAACCCCTTTCTCTCTCGTCAACCTTTTTTATGAATTCTTATGTCACGTTGTTACGCTGCCGAAATCGCACCGATTTTCTAAGCCAATGCCTTTGTGTAGTGAATAATATGCCCATTTATCCATCAAGGGTATTCACCTTTATTTACATTTACTTATTGATTATAAAGTTTCATGTATGAATTCCACATTCCTTTGTCATGTAATAAATCATTATGTTTTATGAATCCATGTTTTATGATCCATGTGGCACACTGATTTATGAGGTGAAATGTTTAAGAAGGGTGTTCCCTTATAGCGCTCCAATGCAATGGGTAAAGTATAGTATCATGATATGTCATGTGTAATTAGTATGACTCGTGCTAATTCAACTGAAACGAGGGTTTACTCGTGCTTCATGTGAAATGAGGATTTACTCATGCTCCATGTTCAATGAGCCTTGGCTCATGCGAATTCCATGTTAAGTGTTGTTTCCACATTTCCATGTTATGATTATCTTGCATTATAATTCCTTTATGTTCATGTTTCTCTTGTGCTCTATTGATATTCCTATTGTCTAACATGTATTATACTCCTCATGTATTCCATGTTTATTCCCTTAATGGGATTTATAGCTCACCCCTTTTCTTATTCATGTCCTCAGGTTATCCCATGCAATGATAGGTACGAGGGAATGTAGTGGTCATGTAAAGGAAGTTTTCAATAAAGATGTTGTATTTCATGTTTTAAGTTGTTATGTAATGATACTAACCCCCAAGGACACTATACCTCTCTATCATCCTTGTTGTATCAAGTGAATGGTTTATGTAATAAATCATGTTTAAGTTTGTATTAAAAGTAGGGTTGTCATACATGGAATGTGGAAATGCATAAAAATGAAACATCATGTCTTAGTGGTATACTACAGCACATAGTTGTGAACAAATCTAGAATCATGTTCATGCATATTTCACTTTAACTCAAGAGATTCATCACATTACCCAATGTAGTGGAGCACTATATGATTCTAGGCGCACCTGTGAAATCATAGTATTTACATTATCATGCATGCCACATAGAATATATATCAATCATGAACATAAATAACCAATGTAAAGGAATGGGTTTCATCTCCTAAGAACACATTATTAAACTTTGGGTTCCCAAATCAAAAAAGGGAATACCATACTTGATAAAAGAATCATCAACCTTGGGTGATAATTAAAAGGTGTGTTTTTGAAAGAAGTGATCTTTTGGAAAACATTAAGTTTGACATAAAATCTATTGGAAATCAGGTTTATCCCAGAAAAAGTATGGAAATGATGAATAAATTATTTTTAAGGAAAAACCATAATGAATATGGAGTGAAAGAGGGAAAACCCTAAAAAAAGAAAGTTGGGTTCTAGAATTACCCTTACATTGTGTCTGAATGCATTCTTTAATTTAAAGTCCTATATAATGACATAAGATTAATTAATTAACAATTAAATAGATTTTAATACATTAATTTTATTAATTTTTGTTTTATTAGTTTCTTTTATGGACCTTTGGATGAGTTATAGTGCTTAAATTCATTGTTTGAGAGTGTTAATTTTCATAGCTCTTATGAACGGTTAACTTGTATTAATTAATGGATTTTCATTTGAAATGTGTTTAAAAATACATAATTTTTAATATATATTATTATTTACATTACATAAATATAAATTATCTTATAATGAATCTTTTTATATACCATGAGGATGAATCATTAGATAAGATTTCAATGATAAACGCTTGGATTAATTTGGCAGTTTTTCTCACAATGAACTTGTCTTCAGTTATTATTTTATATCATGAGTTTATAAGGATTATAGAACATCACATAAGATAAAATAAATATATTATAATCTTTTTCAGCCATTAAAATGATTTCATGACCAGTCTCTAAGATGTTAATTCAAATTGAAAACACATATACCTTGAATGAAATAAATTAACACATATTGGACGGTGTTTTAATTTATACTATAAAAGGAGAGGAAAAGTAATATTATGATTAATTATCCCATTATTTTAATATAATTCTAGTAAATTTATTTTACGGTAGTTATCATACCATTTGGGTGAATGAAGGTGATGAAACAAAAAGAAAATTAAAGTAACTTGAAAAAAATAAAAGAATTGGAAAGAGGAAATTACCTCTTGAGTTTATCTATTTTAAGAGCCTCTTTAGGGGAGATTATTTGTAATTTTTATTATAAAAAGGTCTTATTTACATGGGGAAGGTTCTTTGGGGATATTTGGGTATAATTATTTAAGTATTGAATCTTGAGAGATGTGAAGAAATGAGGGTGTGAGGGGTGGTATTTATAGTGGAAGGGAGGAGGGTAATCATAATATTATATTCATTAATTTAATATTTATCCACAATACAAGAAATATTTTTTATTATTATTGTGACTAAAATAGTAATAAGTTCATTTTATTTTGAACCAATGGCCATTTACATCATCCATGACTCATGAATGATGCAGAAATTCATTTATTTAATATATTTTGTAAACTATCTAATTTCCCTATTCATTAAAAATTCACCCTAACCATTTTCAACATGTAGAATCCATAAATGAACTCAATTTTTCAAAAATAATTCTCTAAATATGAAAAATTTAATTTTTAATTAAAATCATACTTTACTTGAAAAATACATATTTTAAAATTAAAACTAATTTTATAATTATTTTAAAAATTACATAAGGTCTTATAAAATTGTATTAAAACCAAAATACATAAAAATTATAATTTATGAAAACATTTTAGTAAAATAAATTTTATTTTAAATTAATTAATTAATTATAATTTATTTTTTATGACTTATAAAAATATAAATACTTTTACTATGGTCATATTGTCACTTATAAGATTCCCAAATTTTATTTATACTTTCATGGGTGAGGTTACTATTATTTTGGATGATTTAATATTCATAAGGGTTATATTAATATTCATAAGGGTGGGTTACCATTCATAAGGGTAAGTTACTATTCATAAGGGTAAGTTATTATTCACTAAAAATTAATTTTGTCATATCGGACTCCAAACAACATATTGATCCAACCATGTATGTCATATTTTCAAAATTGGAAACACATAAGTGGAAAATTTATGTTTAAAGGTCACATAGTAGTTCATTTAAGCATTATGTGGAATTGTGTTTCCTAATGTGATTTTATATGATTATGACATTACTAAAAGACGGTATAAATTACATTAATAAAATTTTGGGTTGTTACAATACATACTTACACACTGTGTATTTTACATTTTACATGTCTTGTTAGGCAATGGAACATGGTAAGGCCAGGGGTTTGATATACACATCGTGTAGTCCCTAGTACACACTATATACACTCTTAGAGAGTGCTTAGAGCACTTCATTTCACTAGTTTGGACCTGTATGGATTGAGTGTGTTCCCTTGGTCTATCCCCTCAAGGGTGTAGTCAGGAATTACATCCATAACCTCAGATTGTGATCCCCTCTTGAGGATGAGTCTTAGATAGAGTTTTTAGTGTCTATCTATGAGACCAAAATTGGATCCTATATCATTCTTTCTTATACTTGAGGTGGGTTATATGGAATCAGTGTGACCTCCTTGAGCGGGGTGTTGATCCCCCTTGTAGTTGGTCATTTTATTAGGGTTTATAGTATCATTGGCATATGATCCCCTAAATTATGGCTTGATAAAAATGGGTATGTGGTGTTATCTAGTGGTTCAGGGTGTGATCCTCTATCTATGTATAGAGGTATTTAGAGACCAATGACATTTCATTAGAAGGTACCAATGATCATAACCTCTTGGATGAGTGTCTCTAATGATATCATGGCTTGTGGAGTGGGATATCCCTGAAGGATCATTTCCTAGAATCTTTGAGTGGAATAATGTGTCTGGAACTTTGTTTAAGATCACTGAGAGGTGTGATTTCATTCCTCGGTATACCTAGGATTTCCATTGATTTTTATATCCTTAATATGATTTTAATATTCTTGATGCTAGGTTTTTAGTGCATTTAGGGTGTCTTAATGGGTGTTGTTATACTCACCCATGTGTGGACTTTGCCGACATTGACATGTATTATGCAGACGATGGCCCATTTAACAGTTTTATAAGAGTAAAAAGAGCTTGTGGATAACATATTAATCTATAAAGATTGTTGTATTTTTTTGATTACTTAAATTTGATAGTATTCCCCACCTTATGAGTAGTTTGGGACTCTCTATAGTTTTTTTGAGATTGTATTTGGCCCCTTTATCACTTTTAGTACTTTATTATCATACTCTAATTGTGGGATTATTGATATAGGCATGAATTGATTTTATTTATTTTAAATTTAATTATTTTATAGTTTTTATGATGTGTAAATTTGTATAGGTACATTAGGCTAATGTCTCACATGTGTGTGACATGCCTACTCAGTGCAGGTCGTCATCCCCTGTCCTATTAGAGGAGGGCATGGGGTAGTCGCAGTTCAGGACCCTTCAGGCTGGGTCATGATAAGGAAAATGAAGTGAAAATATGTATTCTCGTATAATAAATAGAAAAAAATATAATTCATGATTTTCTTGGTATATATAACATAATATTTCATCATCATAAGTATAAACAAAAACAATTTCAATGAATAATGAGAATGTAACATCAAAACATTACAAATTTGGTATCTTTTAAATCATAGGAAACATTAAAGAATAACATAAAAAGAAACTGATAATATAATTACAATAATTATATTCATGATATAGTATTTTTAATGGTCATTATATAAACCTCATGGAAGAATATAGGTGAAAAATATAACTTATGTCCCAAAGAAGGCAAATTGAGATAAAAATATTTTACCGCTTTGGTAACTTTTAAACCATAAACCTCGTGAAATAGATATTCTCCAATGGATATTTTAATACCCATTATTTTTTTATAATTAACATAAAAAAATTTCATGGACAATATATACACCACATAAAAGAAACATATGGTGAATATGCCATGTGTCACATAGAAATAATAGTGAGATGTATATACATTACCACAAGTCCTAAATTCCTTCATACACATTCAAACCTCATGTGTAATTAATATATTTCTATTATAAATATGTTATAGAACCATAATTACATATATATTACCATATATGATTTATTTATGATAGTTTATTACCTGTTTATTAATAATTCTTTGTTTGAATCACATTTTGGGTAATAATCGCTTTGTTTTCTCGTGTATGCTTTGATTTTTTTCAGCCCTCTTATATTGATCATGTTTATGTAATCATAATAATTTTAAAAACTATATAAATATAATATTTATTAAATTTTTATTTATATATATTAAACCATAAATTTTGGATACAGAAAATCAAATACATCGTTCACAGATATGGTAGGTCGTATGTATGCATGAATGTTGTTTAAATTTTCTCGATGGACTAAAAGAGATAAATATAAATATTATATCAAATTTATAGAATAATTATTTCATATATATCAAATATTTTTATATAATCATGTACTTATTACCTTCCATGTGAAATGTACATGAAGAACAAATCGCATCGCTTCATAAGGCAGTAGTTTGTTGTACACACGAATGACATTATCGTATCCTCAAAGGAATGGAAAGTAAGAATGTATATGTGATATAATTATTATATAATTATAATTATATTAAAAACATCACATTTTTATATAGAATATATCCTTATTACTATCTAATGACAATGGAAATGGAAAAACACATCTAATCTGTTCACGAGGCTGTAGTCCTCTATACACATGAGTGACGTTAATGTTTTCCAATGGGTTAAAATGTAAGAAGGAATGTAGGATATTTTAATTCCATGATTATAATAATATATTATATATATTATATAAATATTATACAAATCATTATATCCAACCATGAAAAGAGGTGATGGAAAATGAATAATGTCGGTTCACGATGCGGTATTTCGTTGTACACATGATCAACTATTCCATTTCCCATTTTAAGGAGGAGGAGATGGTTATAGGTCATTACCTTAACATAAAAACATAATATTATATCTAAGATGATGAAAATATTATATAATTTTGTTTTAATAATAATTTAATGATTTTTGGTACTAAATAAGATAAAAAATCTGGCTAGGGACATTACCTATTCTTCAGAAAACTTCTTTTGGTTTGCACCAAAATACTTCCTATGTTGTATTCATGAAAAAAATAAGGATCATAGTATTAAAGTATATAATTAATGAAGTTATTTGGGTAGGTATTCTTTTGAATAAATTGTTTTGGAAGTGTGAATAGAATAGGATATTGGATGGACTTTTATAAGTCAGATGAGTGACACCCGTGTAATTTTTAAAAAGAAAAATGTGTACCCATATTTTTCACATTCCAATGGGATAAAAAACGGATAAATAGTTATTTTTAGACTTTATAGAATCAATATATGGATATAAAATTGGTTTTTTACTGGTTTCTATGTTATTTTACAACTTATCATTTTAGTTTAACCTCCCTGATAAACCAATTTTATCCATAACCATGGTAATTAATTTTAAATTTTTTTAATATTAGTTATGGTAAAAATTTATTTTGAGCCTATAAAATATTTAAAAGAATTCTCATTACAAATATGAAATCCATTTTTCCAAATTCCATTAAAATAATTTTAAAGTTTTAATTTAAAATTAATTCCATAAACGTGATAAAAAATGCTTTTCAAAGAGAAAATTTCCAAAATTAGTTTATATTTAAAACGTAAAAATTAAATTTATTAAAATTAAATAAATTATATTAATAGATATATAATTGCGCTAATTTTACTTTTAAATATATATTAATGTAATTTTTATGTTTTTAAATTCTTTAAAAGAAACGATAATTCTTATTTAAAACCAGTATTTTTCACTATTCAGTGAGTAATTTATCATTTTAGAAAATTATAAAAAATTCACTCCAATATAATTTTAAAATAATTATTTCAAAAGTGAATTTTTTTTAAAATACATTTTCTAAATTGAGAAAACACAGATTTTAAAATAAGTGATGACAAAACTATTTTTTTAAATCATTTTTTACGAGTAAAATTTGATTTATTCTTATCTCTAGTATATAAAACACATAAGATGAATGTTAAAAATTTTATTTAATATAATATATGTATTTTATTAAAGTCATTCCCAAAAATCTATTTTTTAATATACTGAGGTCAAATGTGTTTGTGTACAGAAAAATAGTTTTTTAGGAGAATATTTTCTTTATTTTCATATGGTTATTATTTTTCATTTATATTTAATGGGTTACCAAAGAATTAATTATATATACATGGTAAAATGATATATTTTCATAATTTGGTTAATTTTATTCAAACTCATTATTCCAATGTCTAAGTGGTAACTATCATATTAAATAATAATATTTTAATAATATGACATGTTTTTTCTAAACATGGTGTTGCATGTAATGTAATCTAAACTCATTATTTCATGTAACACAAGAAAAAATTTGTATTGTGTGTAACTCAAGCAAAAATCAGTGTCATGTGTAATAAAAAACATTAAAATGATTAAATTTATTGGAAAACAATATTTCAAAAAATCTCATGGTGTTACATTACACCCCTTTTAAAATGATTTTCCCTAAAAAATCATTACCTTAGTTGGACTAAATAAGGATAACTCAGCTTCATTACATCATCAGTTTTACATTTAACTTCCTCATGCTAGTTATTTTTATAATAAATACTAACTAGGTAGGTGGTGTTGTTCCATAGGACTTTCAATTTATGATCGGTAATCTCCACCAGTTATTCCTTATAAGAAAGATCATGCTCCATAAGTACGACCCTGAAATTTAGTACATGTGAATGATTAGGTATGTAATTCCTTAGGAAAGATACATGGAATAATCATCAAGTTGATAAAGTCTCAGTGGAAGTACCAATTGATAGGTAACCATTTGATATAATCATGTATAAAAAAGGGATCAATATTCCTAAGGCTTAGATTTTATTTATTTAATAAGAACAATTTCATCATTTTGTTGGTCATTGGTCAATTTACACTTAATCTATTACTATAAATAATGAGTATGAATTTTTTTATTCCAAAAGAACTAAAGGATCACAAGATCCAAAATATAATAATGATTTATTCCATCTATCTCTAGTTATCATCATACCGAAATGGTTAGCACAGGTTATCCAATATTCAAAAATCTTTATATGGTGAAATAATACTATAATATCTAAAAACTTATCCAAAGTTCAACTTAAACAATTCCATAAATTCTTAACCTTATGAACCTTCTAAATTTTAAAATTTATAACAAATGTTGCTAAATTTACCAAAATCAACTTAACATTAATCCTAGAAATTTCATTTATTATCTCTTAATGGTCACAAACCAAATATGTGAATACCTTGGTCATATATTCTCCTAAAGCCTAGTAATAACCATACTTACTATAAAAAATCAATAGAAAAAATACATGCTTCCAAATTCCTAAAATAAAACCACGGATTACTGAATATATTCTTTAAATACAAAAATGTTGTAAACTCCATCGATTATAACATATATCACTTTTCCAATGAATCATTAATCATTTCAGGGGGAATCAATACTATATGATTTACTTTATACACATCAATCATCTTTTCATCCAAACTGAACAAAATTTTCTCAACATAAAAAATATATTAATGTTTATATTCCTTTAATAATTTTTTTCCATAAAATGACACCTTGAAAATATATCACTTTTCTAGGTCATTAGTTCCATTCAAAACATTCTATAAAATCCTTAATGAAAATTTTCTACAGAATAATCCTTATATATTTCTTGATTCATATAAGATAATTATTAAATTCATGTATAAAAAAATATTAATCATTCAACTTTATTATAAAACCATTAACTGTGATTCATCATCTTATTACTTAATAAACATTTCCTATCATATGAAATATCAATCAATAATTAACATTATTCAACCCCAGTTTAGTAATTCTTCTCATGATTAACAAAAACAATACTGTTAAAACAGCTCAAAGATTTTATATTTCATTCATGGTCTCTTCATCATCAATAGTATATTTATTACTCATACCACCTTTTTGATTATCTTCATGAGATTTAAACCTATGAAATCAATTTTTATAATTCCCATACTATACACATTTATAAAATTTAACCATTGATGATGACTTGGGTAATAATTTATTCTCATCTATTGTATTAACCAGACTTTTCATTTTTACTTGAGAAATTATTAGTTTGTTTACTTTTTCTCCAAACATAAAACAAATTCTAATTCCTTTGATACATTCATTGAAGTGATTCTTCCCATATTCTTAAAATATATGAAACTAAATCTTCTTTCCTCTATGGTCTTAAACTTCCCAATGCTCATCAAACTCTATCCATATCTTCTTGGTGAGTCTAATAGTTGGTTAAGGTGTAAGTTATTAATCATATATCATGATAACTGATTATTCATAATCACAATATTCTTCACTCCATTCATCATCTCATTTGGTTTATTATAAACATGTTTTTCTTTCACTTTAAATGTTAATCTATTTCTTTCTGGTTCCTTCCATTGACTAAAACCAAAATTATTGGGTGAGTAACAATAATAATATTAGGAAACCACATAATCATGAGAATCACATATAGGATATATAAATCAGGAAATATTATGATCAATATATGACAACTTAGGTTTAACCTAGATCATCCATGATCATCATATATTAAAATCTTTCATAATGGTTTGTTAAGAAAATATTGATTGAACAAAGCATATCCCCCAGGAGTGTTAAATTAGGTTTGTAACAAGACCCATTTTCATGTGCTAATTGATGATGGAATCCATCTCAATATTCCCTTTTCAAATTTTTTTCCCTAGGTACCTATATTTCATATCCAAAACCACTTTTAGTCTCCAGACAGGGGTGTACTGATAAAAAAACTACATAATCTGTTTATTACCAAAAAATTAGGATGTTATCCTATGAATAGACTTATCTCCAGGGTTTCCACTAATGTTTTTCTATTACTGATATCTAAATATTGACTAAACATTTCTTCTGATACAAAGTATAAGGAACCATAATTTTCATTCATAAATATCACATCTGTTTAGATGAATATTCAATTCATTTCACAGACACGTGCCTGAGGTCCATAATAGTTAAGTGTGTTTGGAGAATAGAAACATAATATTTTTATTTTAGGAAAGATATTTAACATCTACCACAAAGATCTTCTCATATAGAACTCATCTTAAGCATGCCCTACATAAACCTTTCTTCATAACCTAGTGAAGTAAACATAAGAAAGGATGAGCTCAGATCTCAGTATGGGTAAACAGAAGAGATGTCAACATATCTGAAGTGCCCAGATCAGTGTGAATCACTGAGAGGGGGAGGGGGTGAATCAGTGATCCCTTAAAACTTTTTACTAATTGATTCTTAATCAATTAAACCTCTATGGCTGGTTAAAGCCTCGATCCACTCTTCTTGTATCTCTCAACCTTTCCCGGATAATGCAGTAATGAAAAGGCACAGGACACAAGGATTTTACAAGGTTCGGCACCAAAGGCCTACATCCTTGCCATGCTCTCCAAGCATGGATTCTCCCATTATAACTTATTAGAATTACAATGGTCGATACAGAGTCCCACTGTATCTCTCCTGAGTCCCACAGGAGGGTCTTTATACTGCGTCCCACAGTGTTACCAGAGTCCCACTGGCCTGCTCCAGAATCCCACTGAAGACTTCTTCTCCCTGAGTCCCACAGGGTCTTCTCCTGGCTCCTCGAGTCACACGAGTAGCTCTTCTTCACTTTAAGCTTCTACAAGTATCTTCAGCAGTCTGGGATAAAGACTGCTGGCCTTGCTCTGTACCTCTGATCACTTGTGATGATCAGGTCTTCTCGTCTTGCTCGGGCTTTATCACCTTCTTCTAAGGATGACCCGGCTTCTCTCCAATTACTGAATGCTCAGACAAATAATATCTTTAACTTCAGTCTGGTCCAGTCTCAGTTCACTTCAACATCATGCACTGAGTGCATGGCAACTCTTCAAGATCTTCAAGTCTTGGACTCCTCAGATGCACACCACTGATTTAGCACTGTTCACGTGTGCACGTGCATGCATGCATGCATGCACTTTCCCGTTCCTCTTCTTGGTGCAGTAGGCCCACAAAGGGTGTAATCTCTTTAAGCACACACCTTCTTTGAACTTCACACAATTAATTCAATTTGTTTACACACATAAATGTGTGTTCTACTTTAGTGTGAGTATTCTCCTTCTTCTCCTTCTTAGTGTGTATACACCACTTAGCACACACTAAGGTTCGGCCTTCACTTGTTTTGCACACACAATTTGTTCCACGTTTTGCACACACTTAAACCATAGGTGGTTCTTCAATTTTGCACACACACACTAAGGTGTGGTCTTCACTTCACCCAAACAAGGCTACGGCCTCTTTGTTTTCTTTTTGCACACAAAGGCACAAATGTGGTGGCCTTCCTCCTTATGCACACACACGGCCACGGCTTGGGTTCTCCTTGTACACACACACAAGGTGTGTTATATACTTCACATGCAAGTGTTCAAGCCTTGGCCTCCTACTTCTTCTTGCACACACACTGCCCGTAGGGTATCTTCTTCTTCACTTGGCACTCAAAGGGTGCAAGGGCTCGGCCTTCCTTTACTTCAACAACCGCGCAAGCCTCAAGGATGCAGTGGCAAGGCGCGCAAATCCTCTGGTGTAGCTTAGCCGCGCAAGTGCAATAACACACGGCCACAAAGGACCTCGGTGCAAGGCACCTCAACCACGGGGCGTACAAGTGCTACTGCCCCGGGTTCTTCCTGCCGCGCAAAGGGAAGGCGCGCAGGGGATCTCTTCTCCTCCTTCTTCTTGTCGCGCAAAGAAATAGCGCGCAAGGAACACCTTCAAAGCCTCAGGTGGCTTCGGGACAACAGCCGCGCAAGTGCTTTGCGCGGCGGCTTCTTCTTCGCGAGGCAGAGGCACACGCGGGGCTTCTGATTTTCAAGAAAGGATCAGCAGCAAATCCAGAGGTCTCGGCCTCTCTTTATATAGGCAGAGGAATGCCTTTGATCATCCGCGTTCAAAATCTTGAATCACCGAAGATTTCGGATCTTCAAAATCTTTCCAAAGTTTTGCGTTTTATCCTCTGTTTCACGCGGGATCTTTTATTTTCTCTTCTCCTCGTGCATGCGATTTATAACGCATGCACGGCCTTCGCCTCTTCTATCCCATGCATGCAAAGCCTCTGTTGAAACCCATTCCATGCAAAGGCACGAACCCAAGAATCCTCGGCAACTTCGTTTGCCTCGGCATTGCTCCGAATTATCCTCTCATCGCATGCATGCCTACTTTTATGCATGTTCGTGTTCAGTACATCCAGACGAACTCAATGGACCCTTCGGCGTTGAAAATGGTGGCCCGGAGCTCGAAATCGGTGCTCGGGTGGCCTCTGGTTTGACGGCGGCTGCGGGTGGCTTCGGGGAGACCTCGGACGAGCTCGGCGAAGGAGACGACGCTGGGAGCCGTCGGATCGCCATTTAAATGACCGCGGATGGCTCAGATTATAACATCGCCGCGGAGATGGATCGTACGGTGGAGATCTCGCGCGAGATCAAACATGCGGCCAGGATTAGATCCCGGGATAAAAATCCCGTCCCACATCGAATCGGCCAGCGTTTTTCTCGCGGCTTATCAAATAAGCGCTGGGGGAAAGCGCTCAGTTGAACTTCCCCCCTCCCGGTGCCGCCTCGCACCGGGTTCTCTCTGCGGGCGCGCTCTGCGCCCACTCTGCCTCCTGCGGGCGCGCTTCAAGCGCCCACTATGCTCCTTGCGCTCCTCCGGGCGTGCCCCTGGCGCCCTTGCGGTGTCCTTGGGTGCGCCCTGCCGCCCTGGCTCGCCCCACGGGGTTCCCCCGGGCGTGGTGCCCTAGTGCCCATGCCTTGGGGTTGAACCCCCCAAGGTGCCTCGGCTGGCCTAATTTTTTGGCAAAGGATAGAATAAAGACTTTGTATAAAAACCAGTTTCTCCTCCATATAAAATATGCCAATTGCCAAAAGCCACATGCCTATCTCCTCTTCTTCTAAGCCATTCTTTCCATTTCTTCTTCATCCTTCTTCCACAAACATCCTCAACTCCTTTCAATTATGTATTCTAGACTTATGAGACATTTGTAGAAGGTTCTTCATCAGCCGAATCACTTGATTCTTCAATGTGCTTCATTGATCTAATCAGAGATCAATTGGATCAACTTCAAATTCACATGCACTAAGTGATAGTGCATGGACTTCATTAATGCACATCATCCACTTAGTAGTTGTGGATGGAACTCCTTTCAACTCCTCATGCATTGTCACTACAATGCATGGTCTTCTAATGCTTGTTGTGACATTGTATCCAGTTGATACAAGTTCTTGGAACTTTAAAGATCAGTTCAACAATCGTCTGATTTACATGGAGAATGTTTCAACCATATTCTCCAATGCCACTTAGTGAATCTCCTAAGTGACACTCCTCTAAGTTCCATGGCCATTCTCCTTCACCACCAACACCATCACAACCTTTTTCATTCACATCTTGACAATCCTTGACTTCCATTCATTGTAAGACAACAACATGCCTCATTGACAACCTCATTGACAACAAATGCAACACAATGCACTTCAATCTCCCCCTTTGTATTTGTTGTCAATACACTCCTTCAGCACATATGAATGGGTCAATATGTGTGCCAATATTTCTCCCCCTTATTGGAAATCAAATGCAAAGGTGTGGTGTGGTTCTCTTCCAAAAATATCTTCCTCCCATTGAAAAGTATCTTCTTGAAAAACACTGCGAGAGGGATGATGTCACATGTTCTTCTTTAGCAAAGAACCTTTAGTAAATCAGCTCTAAGTCTACTTGGGCTAACCCGGTGTAGAAAACAAGAGTGATGTAACCAAGGTACTCAATGCTGTCCATAATTCTCTACACATGTGAGATCATGCTTAGGGGTTTGAAAATTTTTCAGATATAACAATGAATTGCTAAATCCTGCACATACTTCACAAGACTCATTAGAAAGTTCAGGTGCAAAGATAAAGCTCCCCCTTTCATCCATTTGTCTTCAATCCATACTCCCCCTTAATTGACAAGATAAACTCAATTAAGAAACAAGGGATGAAAGCATGATTGGAATACCTTCACTTTCTCAAGATGATATTAATTTTAGAACATCATCTTCTCCAGATTGGCTCCCCCTCAAGGGGTGCACTCCATTCCTTCCAAACCATCCTCCAGTTGAGAATGATCATCATCTTCAATTCCCTGCATTGTTAGCACATGTAAATACCAATGTATAAGGGAATAAGATGGAACCTCCTTGGTTCATCAATGTGAACAACAAGGTTGAGAAGATTCTCTCAACCGAGATGTCCCATTTTCACCAGTCTTCACACTTGCACATTTGATCTTCATTGATGATTGTGCTGGTGTGGTTCTCAGAACATCTTCATGTGAAATATTCTTCTTCCCTTTTGCCTTAGCAATTTCCAGAACTTCATCTTCAGCTTTTTGCAGATCTTTGGCAAGTTGCAACTGATTTGGCCATATGACAAGTAAATCATTTGGAAGAGTGGCCTCAGTTCTGGAAGTTCCACATGGTTCTTTGGATGCTGCTATGCTACCTCTCTTAGGCAACTTATTTTCAATCAATCCCTTCTTCTTCTGGATTGATTGTCTTCTGGAGTTCAGTCTGCTTCTGTTTAGTTTCATGGCTTCTTTACAAAGGTCCATGATGTGTCCTTTCTTTCCACAGTAGAAGCATTTCTTGGTGGTCCTTCTGGATGCATCACCCTTCTTGGACTCAGACTCCAAGGACTTCTCTTCATTTCACAATCTCTTCTTGGGAGCATTTTCAATTTTCTTCTTGCTTCCCAAGGAATATTTTTGAGCCAGGTTCTGTGATCTTTTCATCTTTTGAGCTCTGGATACAGTTGGAGATTGACATGTATCTTTTTGACCACTTTTGCAATCATCCCAGATGTTGTCAAGTAATCCAAATCTATTTGCAGTAAACAGATGTCTCTGGACCTGTGGATGTTGCTTCTTTTCCTCTGGCTTGCTCCCCCTTGGCATGGGCTTCCTCTGTGCTTTGGCATTCAGTGGATTGTACCAACAATCCTTTGCACAATGCCCATACTTGTTACAACACCAGCATTGTCCCACGAATCTTGACCTTTTCAGTCCTTCTGATTGTAGGGTACTTTTCTTGACCTGTTGTGCTGTTTCAGGAGAGCTCTCTTTCTTTACTGTCTTCATCCATACTTGTTTGGATTCATTCTTCCATCCTGCTCTTTTAGTAGAAACACTTTTAGAAGCATGAGTACAAGATGGTATGGATGGTACCTTCTTTCTAGAAGATGTTTCACTTTTATAAGAGGATGTCTTTCTCTTAGAATCATCCTGCTCAAAGCATACTTGAGTAGCAACATGTCTTCTTTCAGCTGACTGGGAGGATTCAGCTTTGGGTGATTGCTGATTTTTCAATATCACCTCCAGTTCTAAGCATTTCATATTGAGGGAGTTCTTCTCATCCTCAATAGTTCTTAGCCTTCCTTCCCATTTCTCTTCCAGCTGCTTTATCTGGTCTTCATGAACCCTTTTCATTTCAAGCAATGAGTTGTCCAGCTCCTTCACCCTTTTGACTTTGTCTTCTAGTTGAGCATCTCTGACAACCATTGACACTTTGTGCCTCTTTTCCAGTGCATGGAAAACTTCTTTGACCAATACTTTAAAGATTTCTTTCTCAGAAAGGCTTCTTTGCAATTCTTCAGCAGTGTCTTCATATCTTTCATTGCAAAGAGATACTGTTTCATCTTTGGCATTTACCAGCTTTCTGAGAGTGTTGGTTATGCCAACCCTTTTAGCCAATTGGACTTCCAGAGAATTGGCTTCATCTTCTAGCTGTAATTTTTCTTCTTGAAGATCAAGGAGGCCTGTAGCTATACACATTGCAATTTCCTTGGGGACTCTCTTCTGAAGATATTTGATTGCATTTAGAAGATCATTGTTTCTTCCATCTTCATCACAGCTAGAGCAGGCTTCATCAGAAGAATGATAAAAGGAATTGTCATCAGATGTGACTTTCACATTTCTTTCCATAGAAGGAGTTTCTCTGATTGCAGCAACCTTCTTCCTCATCTTCTTTGCCTGTTTCTTCTTTCTATTTTTCTGAGTCTTGGCAGATATCTCCATTTGAGGCTGGTCACTCATTTCCTCAAATCTGCACTCCATATAGACTCTCTTGGATCTTTTAGAGGTAACCTCCCTCTGATACCAATTGAAGTGCCCAGATCAGTGTGAATCACTGAGAGGGGGAGGGGGTGAATCAGTGATCCCTTAAAACTTTTTACTAATTGATTCTTAATCAATTAAACCTCTATGGCTGGTTAAAGCCTCGATCCACTCTTCTTGTATCTCTCAACCTTTCCCGGATAATGCAGTAATGAAAAGGCACAGGACACAAGGATTTTACAAGGTTCGGCACCAAAGGCCTACATCCTTGCCATGCTCTCCAAGCATGGATTCTCCCATTATAACTTATTAGAATTACAATGGTCGATACAGAGTCCCACTGTATCTCTCCTGAGTCCCACAGGAGGGTCTTTATACTGCGTCCCACAGTGTTACCAGAGTCCCACTGGCCTGCTCCAGAATCCCACTGAAGACTTCTTCTCCCTGAGTCCCACAGGGTCTTCTCCTGGCTCCTCGAGTCACACGAGTAGCTCTTCTTCACTTTAAGCTTCTACAAGTATCTTCAGCAGTCTGGGATAAAGACTGCTGGCCTTGCTCTGTACCACTGATCACTTGTGATGATCAGGTCTTCTCGTCTTGCTCGGGCTTTATCACCTTCTTCTAAGGATGACCCGGCTTCTCTCCAATTACTGAATGCTCAGACAAATAATATCTTTAACTTCAGTCTGGTCCAGTCTCAGTTCACTTCAACATCATGCACTGAGTGCATGGCAACTCTTCAAGATCTTCAAGTCTTGGACTCCTCAGATGCACACCACTGATTTAGCACTGTTCACGTGTGCACGTGCATGCATGCATGCATGCACTTTCCCGTTCCTCTTCTTGGTGCAGTAGGCCCACAAAGGGTGTAATCTCTTTAAGCACACACCTTCTTTGAACTTCACACAATTAATTCAATTTGTTTACACACATAAATGTGTGTTCTACTTTAGTGTGAGTATTCTCCTTCTTCTCCTTCTTAGTGTGTATACACCACTTAGCACACACTAAGGTTCGGCCTTCACTTGTTTTGCACACACAATTTGTTCCACGTTTTGCACACACTTAAACCATAGGTGGTTCTTCAATTTTCCACACACACACTAAGGTGTGGTCTTCACTTCACCCAAACAAGGCTACGGCCTCTTTGTTTTCTTTTTGCACACAAAGGCACAAATGTGGTGGCCTTCCTCCTTATGCACACACACGGCCACGGCTTGGGTTCTCCTTGTACACACACACAAGGTGTGTTATATACTTCACATGCAAGTGTTCAAGCCTTGGCCTCCTACTTCTTCTTGCACACACACTGCCCGTAGGGTATCTTCTTCTTCACTTGGCACTCAAAGGGTGCAAGGGCTCGGCCTTCCTTTACTTCAACAACCGCGCAAGCCTCAAGGATGCAGTGGCAAGGCGCGCAAATCCTCTGGTGTAGCTTAGCCGCGCAAGTGCAATAACACACGGCCACAAAGGACCTCGGTGCAAGGCACCTCAACCACGGGGCGTACAAGTGCTACTGCCCCGGGTTCTTCCTGCCGCGCAAAGGGAAGGCGCGCAGGGGATCTCTTCTCCTCCTTCTTCTTGTCGCGCAAAGAAATAGCGCGCAAGGAACACCTTCAAAGCCTCAGGTGGCTTCGGGACAACAGCCGCGCAAGTGCTTTGCGCGGCGGCTTCTTCTTCGCGAGGCAGAGGCACACGCGGGGCTTCTGATTTTCAAGAAAGGATCAGCAGCAAATCCAGAGGTCTCGGCCTCTCTTTATATAGGCAGAGGAATGCCTTTGATCATCCGCGTTCAAAATCTTGAATCACCGAAGATTTCGGATCTTCAAAATCTTTCCAAAGTTTTGCGTTTTATCCTCTGTTTCACGCGGGATCTTTTATTTTCTCTTCTCCTCGTGCATGCGATTTATAACGCATGCACGGCCTTCGCCTCTTCTATCCCATGCATGCAAAGCCTCTGTTGAAACCCATTCCATGCAAAGGCACGAACCCAAGAATCCTCGGCAACTTCGTTTGCCTCGGCATTGCTCCGAATTATCCTCTCATCGCATGCATGCCTACTTTTATGCATGTTCGTGTTCAGTACATCCAGACGAACTCAATGGACCCTTCGGCGTTGAAAATGGTGGCCCGGAGCTCGAAATCGGTGCTCGGGTGGCCTCTGGTTTGACGGCGGCTGCGGGTGGCTTCGGGGAGACCTCGGACGAGCTCGGCGAAGGAGACGACGCTGGGAGCCGTCGGATCGCCATTTAAATGACCGCGGATGGCTCAGATTATAACATCGCCGCGGAGATGGATCGTACGGTGGAGATCTCGCGCGAGATCAAACATGCGGCCAGGATTAGATCCCGGGATAAAAATCCCATCCCACATCGAATCGGCCAGCGTTTTTCTCGCGGCTTATCAAATAAGCGCTGGGGGAAAGCGCTCAGTTGAACTTCCCCCCTCCCGGTGCCGCCTCGCACCGGGTTCTCTCTGCGGGCGCGCTCTGCGCCCACTCTGCCTCCTGCGGGCGCGCTTCAAGCGCCCACTATGCTCCTTGCGCTCCTCCGGGCGTGCCCCTGGCGCCCTTGCGGTGTCCTTGGGTGCGCCCTGCCGCCCTGGCTCGCCCCACGGGGTTCCCCCGGGCGTGGTGCCCTAGTGCCCATGCCTTGGGGTTGAACCCCCCAAGGTGCCTCGGCTGGCCTAATTTTTTGGCAAAGGATAGAATAAAGACTTTGTATAAAAACCAGTTTCTCCTCCATATAAAATATGCCAATTGCCAAAAGCCACATGCCTATCTCCTCTTCTTCTAAGCCATTCTTTCCATTTCTTCTTCATCCTTCTTCCACAAACATCCTCAACTCCTTTCAATTATGTATTCTAGACTTATGAGACATTTGTAGAAGGTTCTTCATCAGCCGAATCACTTGATTCTTCAATGTGCTTCATTGATCTAATCAGAGATCAATTGGATCAACTTCAAATTCACATGCACTAAGTGATAGTGCATGGACTTCATTAATGCACATCATCCACTTAGTAGTTGTGGATGGAACTCCTTTCAACTCCTCATGCATTGTCACTACAATGCATGGTCTTCTAATGCTTGTTGTGACATTGTATCCAGTTGATACAAGTTCTTGGAACTTTAAAGATCAGTTCAACAATCGTCTGATTTACATGGAGAATGTTTCAACCATATTCTCCAATGCCACTTAGTGAATCTCCTAAGTGACACTCCTCTAAGTTCCATGGCCATTCTCCTTCACCACCAACACCATCACAACCTTTTTCATTCACATCTTGACAATCCTTGACTTCCATTCATTGTAAGACAACAACATGCCTCATTGACAACCTCATTGACAACAAATGCAACACAATGCACTTCAATATCAAGAGAATAAGGGTATGAGAACATGAGAATAAAATTTGAAAACAAAACCATGCATATCATAGAACATAAACATGAATCATGGAATAAATATTTGAAGTTAATAAGACATAAATCATAAGTAAATCAAAAAAATATACATGAGAACAAAAACATTTCACAAGAAATAAATTGGTTTCATAAATATAATCTTATAACTTTTTGAACATGTATAAATAGAAAAATGTTAACTCATTAAGTTAAGGAAATGAATTCATGACCTCTCATAAACTTATATACATGGAACTAGGTCCACACATAAGCTTATGGACAAGAAATACATATTGATATGTAACACTATGAACATTTAATCAGGTTCACACATAACATTATGAATATGCAATCAGGTTTATGCATAACATTGTAAACTTATAATCAGGTTCACGCATAACATTGTGCACATTTAATCAGGTTTCCACATAACATATTTACTTATTATATATAAATATTTACCCAATTAATTGGAGTGAGATATAGGTCAACCCCATCACATAATCCACACTTTTTTATTCTACAAGATTCTAAAATTTTTATTATATCATAACCTGTGAAAAGAGGATGGTTACATAAACATTTCATTACAGTATAACTCATGAAAACAACTAGGTTTCATAAATATATTTTCATTGTAATAATAATACATAAAAATAAATAATCTAGATGTTATCATTGGATTATATCCCTATTAAATCATAAATAACATCAAAATATTTCATCTTAGTTGGGAAATTATTTTGAAAAAAAATCACTTCGAATATGTATTGAGAAAATAAACATTAATCTTTGAAAAAAACATTTTAAGAAACAAAAAAAATAAAATTATTTTATTTGAAAATAACATTGGAAACTTATCAAGGAAATATAAAATTAAATAATGGTCATGAAATTAGGAAATTTTGTGCATTTTTTTCACATTAAAACAAATATTCCTCTAACATTTTTGGTAAAATCTAACTGGGATTTTTTTTTAAATGGCATGAACATCATTTTTAAAAAAATATTAATAGTAAATTATGGGTAATAAATTATTTAATAAATAATTTATATGGTTTTAAAAACATTTTTAAAAACATTTTTATAAAAAAATATTTGGGAAGAAAAATGATTTCTGATCAAAGAGAGAAATAAAGTTGATTTTCATTTAAAATATTATTTTGAACTCGTGAGTACATAAAGAGAGTAAAAATAAGGGAAAACATGTATTCTCATTACATAAGTAGATTAAAATATAATTCAGGTGTTTCTTGAGATATGGATCACAATATTTCATCAATGGAATCATAAACATAAACAATCTCAATAAACAATGATATTGTAACATGAAAACTTTACCACATTGGTATCTTTTGAATTATAGGCCCCGTTAAAGAATAACATACAATTGAACATTTAATCTCATTAAAATAATTATATTCATTATATATCATATCAAGTGGTTAGTATATACACCTCATATAATAATATTGGTTCATAATATAACTTATGTCCCAAAGAAGAAAAATTAAGACAAAAATCTAGTACATATTTGGAAACTTTTTTACCATAAAACCAATAAAATTGAGATCCCAAAATTGATATTTAAATACCCATAATTCTTGGTATAATCACCATAAAATAAACTCATGTATATTATAAAGACCATAAAAAATAAATATGTTTTGAATATTGAATGTATCTTATAGAAATAAAAGTGAGGCAAAAATCCCTTAACATAAGTCTTGAATTCCTTCGTACACATTAAAAAATCCTATATAATAAAATTTTTTTTATTATAAAACAATTTCATAACAATAAATATATTTATCATAACATATATTATTTTCTTATGACCTTTTAATATCTATTTATTAACTATTCCTTGTTAAAATTACATTTCAGGTAATAACCGCTTTGTTTCTTATGTATGTTTTGATTTTTTATTTTCAGTACTATTATATTGATCATGATTACATAATATACATAGTTTTATACAAAATAAATATGTAATATAGATTCATTATATATTTATTTATAATATTCCATAAAATTTAGATATTTAAAATGTAATAAAGAATTCACGGAGATAGTAGGTCGTATGTACGCTTGAACATTGTTTCTATTTTCTTAATTGACTAAAATAGATAAAGTTAAATAATTTAATAATGTTACAAAATCATTTTTATGTCATATATATGACATATTTGTATTTAAACCCGTCATTATTACATTCTATGCAAATCGTACATGAAGAACGAATGACATCGCTTCGCAAGATGGTAGTCTTCTGTACACACGAATGATGTTATTATATCCCCCATTGAATGGAAAGTAAGAAGTTATATGTGATATCATAATTAAATAATTCTAGTTATTCTAAAATATCATATTCATTGATTCAATCTATCCTTATTACAATCCAAGTAAAATGGGAATGGAAAAACTTATCACAATAGTTCGTAAGGCGGTAGTATGCTGTACACATGAGTGACATTATTATTTTCCAAAGGATTGTAAGATAAGAATGTGGGTGTGATATTATAGTTATATAAATATAATAATATCATAAATATCATATACAAATATTATATAATTCATTATATCCATACTTTTTAACAATAATAGAAAAAAATTAAGTTGGTTCATGATTTAGTAGTCCATCTTAGACACATTCAACAATTTTGTTTCCCATTTTTGGGAGAAGGAGATGGTTTTAGGTCATTAATTTAAAATAAAAACATATAATTATATGTTATATAATTATTTTTATATAATAATGTTTTAATAATAATTTATGGATATAGAGGAAGAAATAAAATAAAATTCTTGGTAATGGACATTACCTCTTCTTCAACAAACTTCATTTGGTTTGCACAAATATTATTCCTAGGTTGTATTTATGACCAATCTAAGGAACCTAAGATGAGAGGAGGGATGTAATAAAATGATCTTTGATAATAATTTTCCAAAAAAAAAATTAAGTGTTAACAGAATTTGAGAGGGGAGCCCGTTTATAAGTGACGGGAGTGACACACTTGAAATTATCAAAAAGAAAAAGGTGTACCCACATTTTTCACAATAAAAAAGGATCCATTATCAAACCTTAAAGTTGATAAGGTTAAAATATGTTCATTCAATAGGTTTTGGGAACATTTAGATTTCATTTTATCCCTTATTTTTAGTTTAACCTTAGGTAAAAATGTTTTTACCTTCACTCTGTTAATTAAGATTTACTATTTTTACAATTCATTGTGGCCTAACATTTAGTTTACTTTATTAAATAATTTAAATTATTCTGATTCCAATGAGAAAAGTTTTTAAATTTTAAAAAGTGTATATATAAAAATTCAATATGAAATTGATTCCAATAAAATTAATTGGATTAATAGATATATAATTGAATTAATTTTAATTTTAAACCAATATTAAAATAATTTTTACATTTTAAAATTCATTGAAATAAATGGAAATTATTAATAAATAGTATTTTTAACTATTCATTTAATATTTTATCTTTTCAAAAAATTCACAAAAATTCACTCCATGATAATTTTGACATGATGATTCAAAACCCTATATTTAATTTTTCTTATAATATTCCTAAAATTGTAAAAAAATAATTTTTAAATAAGTTCATAAAAGGTGACAAAACTTAATTATAAAAATACAGTTTTAAATGTAAAATTGGATGTATTATTATCTTGTCATGAATATTCCCAACGGGTCCCATGCTGCTACTCCTCAATCCGACCTCTAATAGGCTAGGGGCAGGATACTAGTGAAGAGTAGGCATATTACTAAGATGGGAGGCCTTAGACTAAGTACCTATACACACACACCCAAATCTATAAGCATGTACATTAATGAAATGTAAAAACAACTAAACAACCATGAATTCATCCATCTAAATCCTACAACCAGAGTGTGAAAGTAGAAATAGAAAGTAAATAGTTCCAAATATAATACCACCAAAAATAATCTAAAACCAATTGCAACTTGAATTCAATATGGGGACTGTTGTCAAGGTACTACAGGAACACACCTCAGTCTTTTTGGTCTCACAAAGCATTCCGCTGTCCTAGTCCCTCTAGGACTCTATAAAAAAGTTAATCATATGCACAATAAATGAAATGTGAAGGAAAATCCCATGTAGGGGTGTGTATAACAATACCCAGTAGGACACCCCTAAAACAGAAATCATATAACAAAATAATAATAGACCACTCTACACAAGTATATGTCTTTAGCACATATAACAAGAATATCCAAATATGCTCAATAAAGACACATAGTCTAAAGGTAAATTCCTAACCATAATTCCATCCTAGGATTACATCTTGAAGGTTCCACATAGCACTCGTTATGGAGAACACACTCCATGAGTCTGATAACATTGATGACTTCTATCAGAGATTTCATACTCATTGGGTATCGTCATAGGATGTATATGTTAGAAGTATGAAGAGATACGATACATAGATGATAATCACTCCCAAGGAAATGGGGTATTCCAACAAATCAATCTATATTAACCCACTAAGTAGAGGATCAGTGCCCTTATAGTGTTGGTCATGATAATACTAAGAACTCTACCTAGGGAATGAAGATGATATAGGATCTCGATTTGGGCCTCATGGAAGGATTCCAACAACTCTATCTATAAAGTCCTATTAAGGGGATTGTTATCCTTTGTGTAGAAGGTAATTCCATACTAAACCTTAGGTAGAGGATATGGGGAATTCAACACAACAAAACTTTTTCAAAATTTAGAGGAAAATGTATCCAAGACTACTTTGAATGAGTACACGGTGTGTACTAAGAGTAAAGGGTGTGTCCCTTTAGAACCATGTCATTCTCATGATCATGACCATGTATAAGTACATGTAATTCTACTTTCTATGTACTTCTACTCATGTACCAGTACATGGTTTAGCTCATGTACATCATGTTTGGTCATGTTCATGTAGGGTTAAATGGTGTGTCCATGTCCATGTACCTCAATACATGTCTTCTACCATGCGAGGTACACACCAATCTACTGGGTAGGGGTTACACGCTCTGTGATAGGGTCCCATGTCGTGTGATCCTTAACTTCCTCATAAACCCTAGTATCCACTAAGGGGGGTCTCACATGGAATGTAACACCAAATTACATGTCGTATTGATTTATTTTTCCAACAAATCATTATTATTACTTCTGTGTATTCTCACACCACCACCACCTCAGATTTCAGACTCAATCTCACCGAAAATCACGGATCTACTCTAACTGGACCTTTATGCCACATCTCGCTGAATTTTGGTCACTAAAATCACATAGAAATCGGTTTCCATTCATTTTCCATCATCAAATTTCATTCTATCCAAAACTGGAGGTCTCCAACCTAGTATGATTCATTCACTTCTACCACCATCGCACAATCATCATGTCGTACTGAGACCGGATCTATGATATTGGATGGTTGCACTAAGAAACAGGTATACAACAATAAATTCCTTGATATTTAAGTTTAACTATGGTCCAAGTGATCACTCGTGATGAATTAATAAATGAGAGATAAATTCACAAACCACATCCATGAAAAACCAACCTTGTCCAATGTTTGTGTTGGCCTTGATTTTCTACCATTAGAATGAAGAACAAAGAGATAACATATAATCACAAAGAAATTCTCCCAATTCCTCAATAAAACTAACCCATTACACAATACTCAAGACCCATAGATCAATCTATCAGTTGATCATTTCACATTCATCATAGAAATAAAAAATAAGGACAATGATCCAAATAAAAAAGTATATCACATCGATTTGTATCAATCAATGATAAATAACGGATCTGTGCTATGATAGTTGGAAAGATCCTCTACTTTCATCTCACATCGGTCATCGATCTTTGATTCATTCATCATCCGCTAATGCAATTACTCCAATTCTCTCCATTGGAAGCCCATGATTTTAAGGGTTATATGACTAATCCTATAAATATTCCATAAGATTGTTTATATTGAGATTTTTAGGTCAGGTAAATAATTAAACAATTTAATTTATTTTAAAACATTCTCTCACACCATGACTTTATCTGAACTCTTAAAACATCCTAGTATTATATTTCACCTAGGGTAAAACTCAAGTTCAAAACTCAATGGTTCCCTTATATCTTCTATCTGGACCCCCATTTAGAAGGTATTACACTTTTTTGGGAAAACTATGTATGCATTATATTTAATATTTTTCATATATTTCATACATTTATTATGGTAACAATAGGGATTAGAATCACACATCGTCAAAGAACTTAGTACCAAAAATAATACATAAAATATAACGAAAACAATACATGTAAAAATTGAGTTTCTACATTCTCCCCACCTTGGATATTTACATATAGAAAAGCCAAAATGAGTTGCTACACCATGAGAAGTGGGTACTAAGCACAAATATGGGCCTTCTTCTTCGAAGTTCTCTCCTAAATATTATTCTTCTTCCATAAAACATAAACAAAAGGAATAACTAACCCACAAAGGATCATATCTTGTCTATCCTCAGTCTTTTCTAGGTACTAAGAAAATGTAGCACCATCCTGGATGTCGATCTCACCCCAGTCAATAACGTGTGATGGGTAATCCAAATACCTCCTCAACTATGACACATGGAAGCCATCATGTACTTGGTCTAACATTTCTTTTATAGATAAGTGGTACACCACCTTTCTAACTCTATATTATATCTGAAAATGTCCAATGAACCTCATAGATAGCTTGTCGTCCTAACCAAATCTCTATAATCCACATCTAGTTGAAACTAGTTGAAACTCGTAGAAACACATGGTCTCCATTCTCAAACTCAAAGGCCTCTATCATTTGTCATTATAAGACTTATGATGGATCTATGAAGTCCCCATCCACTCCTAGATGATCTTCACCTTCTCTGTAGTGGATATCACCAACTTTGGTCCCATAACTACTTACTCTCTTGGGTTAGATCAGTAAAGTGGTAACCTGCAGTTTCACCGTTAAAAATCCTCAAATGGTTCCATACAAATGGTGTAATGGAATTTATTATTGTATACATACTCTACCATTGGTATATGATCCTCCCAACTTCATCCAAAGTCAATCATTTAATCTCGTATCATGTCTACCAGAACCTGAATGGTCCACACATCCTGGTCGTCAATCTAGGGGATATACTCTATTATCAAGCATAATAGAGTACCAAAATCCTCCTATAATTTATTACATAACCAATGTATGAATATATACTAATTATTGAAAATAATCATTAATGTAACTCCATGGATTCAGACTGTCTACATCACGTAGAGGCATCCCAATCTATTTACTAAAATCTGCTATGGAATAGATAGGAAGTTGTCCGACTTGGTGAGTTGGTTCATGATCATCCAACTAAAATAATTTCCCCTATATATAAATGGTAGTACCATAAAGAATTAAATGGATATTCCATTCCACTTATACTCTTTCACCTTTAGGGGTTTAGCTAAACCCACTAGAGCTTTGTGATCAACCTTCACTTACGGGCAAGTGAGGCATCAAGAAATAAGCTCTACAAATATCTTCTTCATCTCTGGTCACGAAATTTGATGTTAGAGGTCTTGGTATATATTTTCCAAGGATGGATGTACCACCAAATGAGATATATTACACTCTCTCAGAACCTCATCCTATAACATCAATTCTACCATAGTGCATCCTCTAAAAATAATGACATTCTTCCCACCTTCAAAAAACCTACCAGGAGTATGTTCAATGGATATCTATGTACGTAGGGTCTCTCAACCGGCATCCCCAAGATTTTCTTCCATCACTATCTATAAAAGTGGATGGGTAAAACACATCAATTAGAATTAATATGGTCTAAATCCATCCAGAATGGAAAACTAAAATGAGGATGACTACTCTGATTCCTCTCTTTGTAACTAAAAACAAGATCTCCTACTAAGAGAATATTCTACCATGTTCACATTCCCAAGAGTATTGTAAATCTCAAACCCATAATCCTAGAAAAAATCTCTAAGTAGATTATGTATCAAGTAAATATTTTTATGAGACAAGATATACTTGAGAGTCTTGTGGTCAAAATAGATGATAAACTGATCACCCATCAAGTAGTTTCTCCATATCTTTAGTGTCAAAACTACTACTTCTAACTCATGATTGTGGGTCACTAGTTCTGCTCCCGAGGTCTCAACTGACGTGAACCTTAGGCAATCATCACCTACCTCTACATCAGAACACAACCAATCCTAGTATTTTATGCATCACAGAACACTATGTACTTTACACCCTCCTCTGTCAATCTCAAGATTGGAGCACTTTTTAGTATCTACCTCAAATCCTGAAAAGTATTTTGGTACCTCTCTATCCATATGAGAAAGGATGTAATTTTTGGGTCAAAGCTATCATGGGTGCTCATATTATGTCAAAATCATATATGAATCTTTGGTAATAGCCTACCAACCCATGGAAGATCCAAACATCTATCAAGATCTTGGTTGGATCCCAAGCTAACACCACCTGTACCTTTTCTGGGTCCACTGCCACACCATTTATTGAGATAAGATATCCTAGAAAGTGGACCTCGTAAATCCAAACTGGAAATTTTAGATCATCCCACAAATCTGGTTCTATCATTGTGCATCTAGAACCATTATCAAGTGTCTCCCATGTTTCTTCTCGGATGTTGAGTGCACTAGGATATCATGGATGAAGACTACCATGAACTAGTCTAAGAAAGGAGGAATGATATAGTTCATGAGTCCCATGAACACATTCAGGTAATTCTTCATTCCAAAGGTCATCAAAAAGTACTCATAATTATAGTAGAGACATCTAAATTTAATCTTCATATATCCTCATCTCATACTCACAAAAAGTGATAGACTAACCATAGGTCATCATTTGAGAACCACCATGCCCCTCTCAACTAATCAAAGAGGTCATGTATCCATGGTAGTGGATAATTTTTCTTCACAGTCACCTAGTCCATTAACCGGTGTTCCACACCCAATATGAAGCTCTCATCCGCCTTGTTGATGAAAAAAACTGGGGATACCCAGGGTCAAACACTGGGTCTAAAAAATTCCTTCCACTCTAAGTCCTTTATCTACACCCTCATCTTTTAAAGAACTTTGAGAGCCATCTGATATGCTGGCATTGATATTTCTATTTTCACAGGGTGTGGATTGATCCAGAATTATATCTCTTAAAGGGGAGGTATTCCTGGAACATCTTTAGTAAATAAATACGCATAATCCAAAACCACTATAAGGAACTAAAAACTCATAACATCCACTACAAAAAGGGTCAGGCTAGCCAACTGATGAGTAATTGAATGCACCCTCCAATCCATGAGTTCATCATGTGCTACCTAGGTTTCCTTCTCACCCAAAGAAGAAAACCTTGTCTCATCACTATAGAAATAGTATATCCTCCCCTTAAAATAGTTTATTTGATAATTAATTGTATATATCTAGTCCATACCTAAGATGATTTTATAAGGCCTCATCACTGCTACAAAGATACCCCAACATAAACTCTTGCCTCCAAGAGTCAGGCCACACTGTTAGCACAAGTGTGTGATGGTTGAGTCATTTCCAATAGCAGTACCCAATTTTAAGGGACAATCAAAGGCATCAACTAGAATCTATTAGTCTCGAACTGGATAGGTTGAAATAAAGTACTGACTAGAACATATGTTTATCAGTACTACATATATGGTAGAAAATACATAGATCGTACCTTATATCATCTCTAGAGAATTTGGGTTATAATCCCCGACCATCTGTTGCTTCCCCGCCATTTTCCCCCAGCTCTTTAATACTGGTGTAGACCACCTAGGGGTGGTGGTGGTAACAAGTCGAAGCATCTACCACCACTATCTTTTCTCCTATATCTTATTCCAGGTTTTTCACCCTGGGAACCTATCTTCTCATACTTCTTCCTCATTCTTGGTGGCCCATCCATAGTATTCTTTCCATATATATGATGGGTTGTACAATCTCATGTAATATTTCACTACCATAACATGAGTAGGACCACCTCTCTCTGGCTGACTGGACCCATCCTGTGATCCGTGAACCGTATACCCTCTATCGACATCCTCCTAAAATGTCTCTATAAAAACCCTGATCTTTAATACACATTAATATAAGATTTATTACATAATAATACACTTAATACAACCTATAAGATCAATAAGTCTTGAGTATTTAGGCATTATGTACATTACATAACAACATAAAATAGGGAATACAACACCATTATTTAAAACCTTCTTAGAATTTTAATAATATTCCATCGTACTTAAAACTATATGGGATAATCTAAGTAACTATATAAAAAGGGGTGAGATATAAATCCTATTAAGGGAATAAAAACCACATAACATGAAGAATGTAATACATGATAGACAATAGGACTGTCAATGGGGCATAAAATGACTGATAATCATAAAAATGAATAGTGAGGCATGATATTACATGATAACATAAAGGGAACATGGGAAACATTTAAACAACTTAAAACACTTCATCATAAACATGGTTCAAGGATAACTACCAAGACATCATGATGGAAAAATTATTGTGATGGATTGGGTTCACTCCCTAATCTCTTTCCTGATGTATCGTGAGACTAAAAAATCACCCAATGCATTGGAGTGCTATATAATTATTGGACAACCCGTTAATTTCATTTCATTCTTATTATTAAGTGTTCCAAATAGATCATACAACATGGATTCATTCATCATCGTATTTTATTTCATGATAAAGGAGTGTGGAATAAATGAATTTGATTACCCAATAAAATAATAATAAGTGCATGAAGGTGAAAATTATTTGTATTAAATGGGTATGGGTATTCAATTCACAATTGCGTGGAATGGAAAATCGTGGTGAAATATCGATAGTATAATAGTGTTACTTAAAAATTTCTAAAATTGTTTGATGATGGAGAAAGGGGTATATAATCAATTGGAAATCAAATGGATAGTAATAGGTACATGTGAAAACATATCCCAACATTAGGAATTTGAAATAGATGGCATAAGATAATGAATAAACATGAATAAAGAAGAGAGGGAACAGATCCCTAACTTCGAGAGGGTGATCCCAAATGTTTGGTAGGATCTTATTGAGATATTGGGGAACCTTGGGAGGAATATATAGATGGGAGGGATGAGTAAGGATGTGTTCCTTAGATCTTGAGTGAATACAAATATAGTGTCCCTAGACTTTTTTACATATTAATATATAATTAACCAATAATTACAAGCCAAGGATCATAAAGTCTAGTGTCTTTTGAAGATTAGGTACATAATTAACCAATAATTACAAGCCTGGGATTATAATGTCTACTTTCTTTAGAAGATTAGGTACATAATTAAACATCATGAAACCAAAATTAAATCATATTTTTTTAATCTCCATAATGATCTCCTTACTTCCATTGAGATCATACATCTACATAGGACAACTTGGGGAATACATGAGCAAAAGGGATGAGATTAAAAAACCCAGTGAGGGAGTAAGAATATGAATAGAAAATAGAAATTGGGTTAGAAGTCATAAAATGATGACATAAAATGAATGGAACATGAATAAGCATATATAATAATAACATGTATAACATGGGAATATATAATCATGGAATAATAGGAATTTGGAAACAACATATAACAAGACATAAACATGAGTCAAGGTTAACTTCCAAGATAATATAACATGGTAGAAAAAGTCCCATAAAGGAATCAGGTTCAATCCTTATCCCAACATGATGTATCATGACACTAAAAATTACCCAAAGCATTGAAGCGCTATCTGTGTGCACCCATCATAACATGTTCATGAATATGTGTTCCATAAGATGAATAAACATAAGGGTTACCCATAGAAATAAATGGGTATCATAATCATGTCACAAGGAATAAAAAATGAGAATATAATAAATGTTTCCATGAAAGAATGGATTCAAAATATACCTAGAAATTCATAAGAGAAAATAGGCATGGATCATGATAATTGATGTATGTTTGATATTTCATTGAAACGTGTGTTATATTTTTAAGAATCACCAGTTCTAGGTGGTTTCCATTGGATTTATTAATGGAACTAGAAACTTTCAATAGTTCTTTATCCAAAGGGGACATACTTTCCAAATCTAGGTGTTCATTAAGTTTGAACTTTATGATACTTAGGGACATACATTGGTCGAGAGGATGGGAGTTCAAACTCACCACACCCTTTTAGAGGGAATTATTGTCTACTTTGGGACTCTTATTGTAAATTTAAGATATTTTCATGAATCCTTTTTAATTCACCCAGCATAACATAAGTTTCCCTTGGAATTTACAATCACTTATTTACATGTGTAAATTTATAATCATTAGTATGCATTCAAGTTTCTTAATTAATGGAGATATCTATATGTATTTGAGGTTCTCCATTAATGGTATACTCTAATATACTATTTCAATATTATTTTAATCATCATTATGATGATACTGGTTTTTAAGCCACTCAGCGAGGCACTTTGGGGTTTATTGTCATCAAAGGCGATGAAGGCTTGTTTTGATATTGGGATCATACCCATGAAATGGGTTACCTACTTATCCTTGTGAAATTAATTAGAACTCTCATAGTTCGGTGCCACTTAATGGGACACATCATACCTTTTAAGGTCATGTGATAATGATCTAACCATACAGTTTAATATCATGTGGTAAATACATCTAAGTGAAAGTTTCTTAGTCAGTGTTTAGTGTGTGACTTATACAAAAACATCACAATGAACTTGGAAAGGATTTGGGTTTCCAAGTTAGGTTATACCCTGTTGGGAATATGGACCATGGAGAACAGGTTTGATTTTGAAATATTGGGTTTGAACCTCAAGGAGGCTTCCTACGTATCCCATGTCTATGGGAATCAAATCTCACATAGTTAAATTAGTCTCATAAGAGATTATAGTCCTTTTTATAGAAATGACTTTGGGCATAATTCCTGAAAAGGATTCCTTAATAATTTTGGGGTTTAATTTGGGGCTTATTTCTAAGGAGGATTCCCATATTAAGGGAATTAGGGGTGGATTCCTAAAGAGGATATACAGTGAGCTCAGGAATCAAAATGGCTTTCAACATATCCTGAATTGAATAGGAATCATAATTCTAATAGTTCCTTCAAAAAATGAGTGTTTTTGAACATGTTGTAATCATCACGAATCTCTAAGACCATGTGAGTCATGCTCAATGTGAGAAACAAGAGGATGCTAAAGATTAAACAAAGACACATGCACTTTTCCTCCTCCACTGGTGGAAGAGGGTGCACCTATGGTAGCAAGAGTGGATGAGTCCTGAGTTGACCTAAGAAAAGGGTGAGGCGATGAGGCCTAGTTGACCTGTGAATAGGTTGATGTGACGAGCCTTCCCTCTATTCAGTTTACATTAGACAAGGGACCAATTAAAGGAAGAAGGGATGAAGGTTAGGGGCTTACACTAGGTTGGTTTCCCATGGTGACAAAGCTCAACGGGAGAGGGAAAGGGTAACGAAGGTCTTGATTCGGATATCCCTTCTGGTCTTGGGCAATGAATAAGATAGGAGGATCAATGATACTACCTCTTGTAAGAAAATATAGGGGATTATGCCAAGATAGTTTCCCTAAAATTGATCCTGATAGAGGAGGAAGACTTCTCCTTTATTTTAAAAGGAAAAGTATGTAGGAATTGTACCTTCCCCTACCAGAGACCTGAGGTTCCAGGTCATCACTTTGAGAAGGGAGAGCCAGGACCCAAACCCTCCTTTAAACCAATAACTTCCCATCATTGTTCCTGGGAGAAAGGTCCATGTGAATATGGATATACAATCCCACATACACATTATGAACCCTAACCCCATTGTGAAACAAATGTGGGAAACCTCTGATTGTGGCTATACAAACCCAAATAAGAGACATGCTGATGTTTCTTTCACAAAGGTTTGGTAGGTCAAGAGGTTTTGGTGGAGGTCTCAACAGAATCCCTTTCAGTCAAGGGAAGCAAGGAAGAAGAATCCTTTCCATGAATGGATTTAAGGAAGGCTTGATGGATTTTAGACTAAAGAGAATAAGTTAATCAAATAGGGGAGCTCAAGTAGGTATGGTCACGTAAGTATGGGCATGAAATTAGACTTGAGAGGCTTGATATTCACTTAATAGATGAAAAAAATGTATAGTAATACTTGGGCGAGACGTGGCTCCAACCTTCAGGAGTATTCATAGGTGGTCCCATAAGTGATGCAATCAAGTTCCTATGAATGGAATAGGTGGCGCACAAGTATTTCTGATTTTGTGAGGTTGGGTGCTTTAGGCGCTCAAGTGTTATGGTTTTCAAACACTAAAAGGACTTAATTCCAATTATACTCTCTTAAATCCTTCGCTCAAGGTGTTGAAGAACTACCTTGAAAGTTTAAGGAGACTTGGGAAAAGCACTAGGACAACTAGAGCACAAATTGGTCTTCAAGGAATTTTTTTTGTACAAATAAAGACCCCAAGGGTCTATTTATAGGAAAAAATAGGACCTTGGGTGAAAGGAGTTTGGCCGCGCAAGTAGGTTTCATGTCATACAAGGGTGCACAAGTAGGCTACGTGTTGACGCTCTTATGGTCTAACTAAGGTGACCCAAAGCTCATCCCTTTGAAAACCTTGATTTTTTTCACATATTTTTTCCTTTTCTTTCTAAGGTATTTCCTTTTGTTATTTTTTAGACTCTTTGATGGAACATAGTGTCAACAAAATCCCCCACTCATTATTGGATCTGGAATGAAGAGAGGATCCTATACTGAGGTAAAGTAAATGAGGGAGAAAGAAAAGAGTATTGGGTCATACAAGTGTTATGCACGTTGAGAAACTGGTCATGCAAGCTAGCAATGTGCAAGAATATGGGGTGTAGGGTGACATGTATTGCCTATATATAACTGCTTTACTTCTGCAAAAAAATTTCTGACTTCCAGAATTTCAACTCTTGGTGCGCAATTTCTTTCTCACTTAGACGCATCTCTTTATTGGCACTTCTATCATATGTTTTTTAGTTACGCACTATAAGTGGAGAGCCATACTTTTGTACCTACTTATACTTGTTCTCCAAGTTTATAATTGTGCGCCTTAACGCCTTTGACAATTTTTTGTAAAGAAACACCAAAAATGAACTTACCTAAAAGATGATTTATGTACTTTTTGTAGGTTCAATGGCTCGCAAAAGAATTTTAATTGCTGATAAGATCTCCAGAAAGAGGATTGAGAACATGATGAATGTTTTTGGTCATGATTTCTTTGATGTTTGTGACACCACCCTTCCAAACATAGAAAAATATTTGAAGAAGTATCATTTCAACTTTCCCCGAAGCACCAATCTGCCTTTGTATAGTTATAGTCATCTATAGGATGTCAATATTACAGACCCAAAAACTATATCCCACATTCTTGGTTTCAGGATTATTCCAACTTTTCATCGACCAATGTTTTTGTTGGGGGCTTATTTTCTTATGATGGCACAGTAGAGAAGTCCCATATTATGCATCATAACCCATGTGCTCCGGACTTGAAAGCATGAATACCTGAGCTGCAGCCACACTATTATTCATCCATCTTTAGATATTCCAAGACAAATCAGTCCAAGGGTTGGAAAAAAAAGTTGGTATTTCCACCCAGGAGGAGGTGTAAAACCTATGTGGATGTGGGCATACTGGGTTCGTAAGACCTATGCAGAATTTATAGGTGAATTGAAAGGAATCATGATTTATGGGGTTGTCGGGGTTGGGAAAACTTATGTGTACAAGAATGATGATTTCATGCCGGAACTGTTAAGATGATGGATTCTAGAGACTAACTACTTCCATTTAACACATGGTGTGATAGGTATCAAGTTATGGTATGATTACAAGATCTATGCAGCTCCAATCCTTAGAGAAATTTATGATGAGTTTATTCCTCCCAAGGTAACATGGAATGACTCAGAGAAGACACCATATTTGGTTCATGAGATAATGAAAATATTTAACAAACTCAGGAACACGACCACCATGAAGTCTTACTCTATGATATATATTAATCTAGGGGAATTTATGGAAATATTTTTGATAAAGAAGAAGAAAAATGGGCCCACTTACATCCATCTGACCAGCTATCCAAGGTCATAGAATAGAGGTACTCCTGACACCTTCTGGCCAACATTAGAGAAAAGAGAATTTGACAAATGGGGATATGAAGTCAACCCAAAAATTCCTGAAAAGACACATCTTGCATGTTTCTTGGCCATGTGGTTCATTATGTATTTGTTACTAGTCTGAGACTCTAAAAGAGGGATGAGGCCAAGAACCTTTGTTATTTCGGACAAACTGGTGGAGAAAAGGATGGTAGGGTTGGATACTCCTGTTTTTTCCAAGATTCATAGGATTTTTATACACATTTACAAAGGGAATTATTCCTTTATAATGGTAGGACCATTCCAAGTGTTGTGGGGATGGATCGCTACTCACTTCAGAGCTTATGTTGTACAAAGTGGGGTATATGTTTTTGGAAGTCATGTTCGACCATCTGTTCAGGCTTTTTCTGGAATTTCACCCTTGTCTCTGAACTCTTATGACATCAAGGCTACATTGAGTATTCATAAGTAGTTTCATTTCTTTCCTTGTGGGAATCCGACTGCGCAGCGATTTGTTGACGTTGGGATGGCCAGTATAGAATTGAGGGAATATATGATAGCTTGCAGAGATAGTGTGTTGGCCTCCAGAATCGACGAAGAAATCATATGTGATGCCTATGATCCTTATAGATTTGTCCATAAATTCAAATATCTGCAATAGAATATTGCATCTCCTCAGGTGTATGTTATATTAGAGCAACTCCTGATGGTTTCCCAAAAACTATGGTTGCTGATATCTGTGGAGTAGACTGGGGAAATTTTTAATTTACCTTCCACTGATGCAGTAAGAAGATTGACTATCTGGTATGCTGAAAACTGGGTTGCATCCTACCCTGAAGGGGTATTGAATCATGTCATCCCTCAAGTGGGGGTGAATAGAATTAGCAGTAGATAGACCCTTTGTTTGGAAGGTAACTCTTCATCATCAGGGGTCGACTCACAGGAATCAGAGGGTGGAGTTGATGATGCTCAAAATTAACTGAAGGGACTCCGTGCCAGATATAACCCTCCTACTAGAATTAAGAGAGACACTCCATCAATCCCTACTGAAGTTGTATCGAGGCGATCAGATCACCATCATTTTGAAGAGTGATGAGTTCCATTTTCTCATCCCACATCCATGACTATGGGGGTTGGGAAGAAACTCAAATCCAAGGTTGTAGGATCCTTTTCACAACTCTTTGACATACACTCTAAATATATATGACTACAGGTTGTTCAAACATTGCAGATTTTGTACTGTGATGTTGAAACCATGTGGATGGATCTAGGTGAAGGACTGCATATTTTAGAAGTAGGGGATTTACGGGCTTCTTCTAAAATTATTTTTAAGTATAATCCCAATGAGTTGATAACCAATATTAGAGAGCTGTAAATGATCATATATTCCATTTATTAGTCAATTCCTAACACAAAGCGGTTGAAGGAAATGATAGATCGTGATACCACCAAAGATATTAGTCATTAAATAGATGAATAATGGTGTGAATTTTTAGATCCTGAGGATATAAGTTTCTATTTTCTATCATTCTATTCTGCTTTGAAATGTTAATTTTAGTAAAAACATTGTTAATTGGGGAAAATATCATCTTAACTTATAGCTGGATAAAAGAAAGACAAGAGAAGTTCCTTCTCTATAGCATATCCCTTGAGGCACTACTCCTGGAGCTTCTCGATCACCTCATGAATTGGAAGAAATATATTTGGGTCAATAGGCCATGGAGGAGAAAATAGAGAGGGTATTGGGATCTCTAATACTTGTCTTTGGATATGATGATGCAAACCCTCCTAATAAGGTGAAGAATCAAAATCACCAAAGAAACAGAACCATAGTTAAGCGCTTTCTTAGTAGTGGTATATCTCCCTAATAATCATTAATTTTATTCCTTATTCATGAAAACGTGTTTAAACTTATTTGGATTACAGGGGATTATTTTTTTATTCTTTTAAAGAAACTACTATTTATCTTCAAGGAACCATAGGGGGTGCTGCTGAACAGACACAAATTCCTTCAAATTCAATGGTTCTGGAGGAGGCATTAAGGCCTGTGGAACCAAGGTATGTTCCAAGCATTTCTCTCATTCCTGCTATCAGAGGAGAGGAGGCTTCTGGTAAATCAAAAATACTTTATGAGGAATCAAATGTAATAAAAACTAACTTCCATCCTATGATACTTTTGGTTTATCACGAGCACCAGAACATCTGATAACAACTGAAGCTAACCCCAAAATTATTGTTGAGGAAGCTACTTGGGGTCAAAGGATGCTGGAGGAAGGTTACGAAGAAAACACACCATGTGCTACCATGGTTGAGACTAACCTGGGATCTGAGATATCATTGGATGAAATGATAAACCATTGCATTTATTTTGAAGAAGTCTTATAACATCTTAATATACAAAATACTTTAATTATTTTGGAGATCCTTTTATAGAATCAAATGAACATGAGTTTTCATTATTCTTCCTATTAATCTTCTTATGATAAACTTCCTAACCATGGTTGGTTGAAATATGTAGTTCCATCTAATGAAAATGATTCTAAAATGATAATTGAAGGAAGTATTAATATTAATATCAATCCCATAATTGCAGAGACATTGGATCAGGTGGATCTTGAGATGGAATATATTTTTGATATTTATTCTAAGGATCCTGAGCACATTAAAGATATTACTCCTCATCCAGAGACATCAATCAATATTTCTGAAACTGAGAATAATGGGGAGGAGTCTTCTCATGCTGCTGACCTACTGTTAGGTAAGAGATGTTGACACTTTGATTGAATTCACTTTTGTTATCTCTTGAATCTAACCATAACCATAATCCTTTATTTACCATATAGGGATATCAAATTCAATGTATGGGTCTGGAGGTGAAGCCTCTACATCAGCCCAAACAATATTGGAAGGTGAAGTAACCATTGTTCAAGAAGGGGCAGAATAGGGAACTTCTTTAAGTTCATTATTCCTAGAATACATCCCTCCTTATGACAATGACTCTGAATCAGACCCAGAACTATAGAAAGGACCTTCATATTGCATGTCAAAATGCATGGTAAAACATCTGGAAGATAATATTTGAAATGCCTCTTGAGTAACTACCTTCAATAATTCCATGACTTTCATCTCTGTTTATCACACTGGGATTTGGCAGTGTCAAGTACCATGAAATTCATACTGCGGTGAAGTAGGTTATTTGATGGATGGAACAAGATAAAAATATTTAGAAAGACTTGGTAAAATCCAATCTATTGATCAACATTGAAGAGTTTCAAGAAGCATTATCCCAGGCTGAGGCTAATCATACTGCAAAGTTGAAGGGACTGAAGCAGAAAATTAAAGAAAAGACTATTCAGTAGCTACACCTTTAACCGGAGTTAGATATCATTACAGGGGAGCTTGAACAGCTTCATATCTCATTAGCAGAATTCTATAAATATGGTGAAAAATCCATTTCATATTCTAGAGAAGCACTTCATTATGTTTAAGAGAGTGGAGCTAGTCAAATAAATGAGCTTCAACAGGCAGCTGATGGGGCTCAAGAGGTTGTCAATCAAATGGGTAGTTATGTAGAAATCTTGTTATAATTTTTGGTTTCTGACAAGGTAGAAACTCAAATTTTTGGATTCCCATCTTTGAAAATTTTCATAAATGAAAATAATTTTGTCTTCAATCATTTTTGTTTTCACTCTTTCAAACTTCTTTTGTTTTACCTAGGCCATTATTCCTAGTAATAATAGTTTGATTTTTTTTCTAGGGTTATATGTAAAACCCCACAAACATTAAATATTTAGACTTTTTATTGCTCAATATTACTTAAACCATACACAATGTATATTTAGTGAGCTGGGACTCTACTTTTGTTCAGAGTTACCATTGCAGGTTCTCAATCTGGTGAGTACCACATCTTTTGTTATTCACAGTTTAGAGTCATGCATGTTGGACTATAAATGGATAGTATTTAAGGTTTAACATCTTTGACCATAATTTTTGAAATCAAATCCCAAATAAGACTCACTGACTAATAATTTCTTTAATATTATTTTAATATTTCCAAGGTGAATCTTGAGCCATGATTTTTATGGTCACCAAATTTAAAACTTGTATCAACATAAGGGGAGTCATTTATAAGAATGAATTTACCATTATTAGAAAAACCTATTATGGGGTTATATTATACAGGGATAACTGGGGCATATGCTGCATAGCCGAATAATGGAATCTTTTGACTAACAGGCCTGTTACGTAGGAAACTTATGCAAGGCCACCTAAGGGAATATACTACATAGTCAATCAAAATATCTCTTAGGAATTTAACATTTTACTTCTGATAGACAAGGGAAAATAAATTTTGGGTGACTCAAGACTACAATGGGTGGTTTTTTCAAGGAAAGGGGTTTTAAGAATAAAAGGATATTTTTATGCCGACATATTTCATGAAAAGAAAAACCTCTTCTATACAAATTTGGTGTATGAATAATGGTTGAAATTTATCAGAAAGGGGAATTTCTGATATAAAGCTGTGTAGTTTTAATTCATGCAGTAAGAACATAATACTGTGCAGTTTCAAGTCATTCACTGAGGACATTATACTATGCAGTTTTAATTCAAGCATTGAGGACATTATACTATTCAGTTTTAAGTCATGTAGTGAGGACATTATACTGTTCAGTTTTAAGTTATATAGTGAGGACATTATGTAGCTTTAATTTAATGTCTTTATCTTAGACCAAATGTATGATACTTCTCCCAATTTATTGCTAATTTGTTTGGAAATTTAATACCATATTCAGATATGGAAGGGAAAATTGTAAACTGCGATTTGGGAATTTCTAGATCTGAAGAATGATATGGAAAAAAGGGATAAAGGCATTAGAAGAAGTATTTTCCAAGAACGAAGTTACCATTATTTAAAAAAGCTATATTGGGGGCTATATTATATAGGTTCAACTGGGTAATATGTTGCATATCCAAATAGTGGAATCTTTTGATTGAAATACATGTTATGTAGGCAACTTATGCAAGGCCACCTAAGGGAACGTGCTACATAGTCCGGAAAAAGAGCTCTTAGAAGTTTGAAATTTTACAATTTCTAAAAGATAAAGAAAGTTTATAGAGATTCAGATTTTCCAAATCATAGAGTTTGGTTTATGGAGAAAGGTACCTGAATATAGAGAGGGTATTTCCGACCATGATTTTTAAATAATCAGAGGAATGGGACTTTTATGAAGGTCTGACACAAATGTAAGAGTTGAGTTTTCTGTAGTTTTAGGTCATACAACTAGGACCAGAAATGGAAACAGTATATGATATGTGGCCAAGTGAGTCCAAGGTTATTTTATATAGCTTTGAAAACATGGAGAGGAAAATGTGTAAACCATAGTCTTGAAGACTATCAGATCGAGAGAAAGATAATGGTACAAATATAACAGAATGACTATTTTAAAATACAGATTCTTGTATATTGTCCTCAAAGTTTTAAGGGGACAAAAATACTATAACCAATAACAAAATTACCATTATTTGACAAACTTGTTATGGGAGTTGTGTTATGCAGTGCCAACTGGGTCATATGTTGTATAGCTAAATAGTGGAATCTTTTTATTGGAAGACCCGTTATATAAGCAACATATGCAAGCCCACCTAAGGGCATGTACTGCATAGTCAAGAAAAAGATCTATCATTTATTATAAATTCTCTCACCAGAAACAATAAGGAATATTTTAAAGATTTAGAAAATATTCAATATTAAGAGTGTGAAATATAGAAGGGGGTTATGCTCAATGCACATAAGAAATATTTGAATCAATATTAGCCATGAATCTGATGTCGTTTACATAGATCAAATTCATATGTAAAATGGAGACTTTCTTTGTTTTCTTTGGAATTGAAATTCTATTGTGTAGTTTACAGTCATGCAGTGAGGACATTATACTGTGCCGTTTTAAGTCGTGTAGTGAAGAAATTGATAACCCCATAAGAAATTGAGAAACCTCATTTATATAAGGAATCCTTTTACCCAATTCCTAATCCCGCGTGAGGTATGCTTAGTGTGAGAAACAAAGAGCAGTTAGGGTTTCTTCTATAAGATAAAGGTGATACAAGAGAAGAATATGGGTGTTGGATTTCCATGTAGTTTAATGTCATACAGTTAGGACGAAGATGAACTGATGTGAAAATAAAGACCTGTTGTAGCAATTATAATGGATAAAACTAAAGTGTCACTACGTGTCTTGTTGAGGGAAAGAATCAAACCATACAGAGTTCTTTAAACATTCCCTAAGAAGGTTTGATTCTTATATAAAGAATAAGGGGTTTTTTATGGTGGATGGACCCAAGATTGGAAATCTAGTCGTCTCTACGTATCTCATATAGAAGAGAATCAAGCCATACATATTTATTCAAAAAATAATTTTCCACACCAATCGAGTTTGACCTAGGAGACAGGGACTTTAACACATTCTAGAAGAATTGTTAAATTTAAGACACAAGATAGTATGAAAATAAAATTATGTATCTTAAAAGAGAAATATATATTTATTTATTTCATATATAGGAGAATAAAAAGGGAAATCAAATTTTTTTTATTACGGTTGGGCCCAAGATTAGAGATCCAAGCATCTCTACGTATCTCATATAAATAAGAATCATTCCATACGTAGTTCTTTAAACAAGTTCCCTATGAAGATATGACTCAGATATATGGAAGAGAGGGAATCATGTGCCACTAAGGAGTAGAAATGATGTCTATGATTCTTGATTATAGAATCTCCTAACATCGAGTAGAGAAGATATTAGTCATACTGTTTAATGTCGTGTAATGAGGAAAAATAGTGTCATGCATTTTAACGTCGTGCGTCAAGGACGAAGATGCTACACATTTTAACGTCATGCAGAATGGATTATTATGGTTGTCATTCAGTTTAATGTCTTGAAACTAGGACTTTTTATTGTACAGTTTTTAAGTCTTGCAGTAAGGACATGGGGGACTATAAAGTTTTCAATCTTGCAGCAAGGACGAATGAGTGAAACTACACACAAAGTATTTCTTCAAGAATATTGCATTGGTTAGAGTTGTAATGAGTTATCCATCCATTGAGATTAAGGAATAATCTCCATTTGAGTAGAAATTATGTATAGAATAAGGTCCTTCCCACTTTGTCTCAATCATTGGACATTTTTTCATAGTGTCATTGGAGTTCTGAGGACCAATTCCAATTCTCCTTGATGAAATGAATGCAGGAGAACTTTCTTGTTGAAATATATCTCTATTATGTTCTAGTAAACTTACAAGTGATGCAAAGTATGCAATATTTTTCATCTAACTGCTCCATCTCATCAAATGGTTTTTGAGACCTCTCATATGTATAAAACTGATCATATATTTCCACTCTAAGTGACGGTAATTTCATTTCAATTAGAAAAACGTCTTTTGTTCTGTATACCAATGAATAAGTACCTTCTTGGGTGGCAGTATGGTTAGTAGTCTAATAATCCCATAAAGCATTAAAAAGTTTATCAGGTTGTGATTTCTTATCTTTATCCACCATCTTTTGGAGTATATTTGATAAAATATTATTGAAATCCTCTATCTATCCATTGGTTGCTGCATGATAGCGAGATGAATGGTTGGATTTGATATTATGTTCCTAATATACCTTATTTACATTAGAAGAACAAAAATTGGATCCATTTTCTGTCAGAATAGTATAAGGGACACCAAATATGGTGATGATGTTAGTTTTGACAAAACTAAATATGATTTTGGCTTCGAATTATTTGAGGGGTATTTCCTCAAACCACTTGGAGAAGAAGTCAGCAGCAGTAAGGATATACTTGAATTTCTTAGTTGTGGTTGGAGGATAAGGTCCTAAAACATTTATTTTCCATGTGGAAAATGGCCAGGAGTATTTAGATATATATAGAAACTCTGTGGTTTGATGAATGAAGTTAGCATACACTTGGCAAGGATGGAATTTCACAGTGGAATCTGTACAATCCTGTATCATTGAAGGCCAAAAGTATCCAAGCCTTCATAACTGATTAGAGAGTCTGTGCCCAGACTGGTGGGACCCACAAGTTCCTAAATTCACTTCATTCATTACATCTGCAGTCTCTTCTACATCAATACATCTAAGGAGGATTCCATAGAAGCCTCATTTGTAAGGGATTTTCTGATGGTCTGGACTATCATAATGAATAAAATTGGTTGCTCGTCATCAGATATATTATTTTTCATCCCTATCTAGTGGAAGTATTCTATTTTGATAATATTCCATGATGGGTGTTCTCCATTCCATGGTATGACCATATGGTTCAGAAATATAGATAATCTAATTAATTCCCTCCATTTTGGGTTGAACAAAAGGTGAGATCACGTGAAGATGGGCTATTCTAATGATTGTCTCATCCCGATTTGGATCTACTAGGGCTGTAGTTGAATTATCCAGTGCATCATCTTGGGAATTTTGTGATCGAGGGACATAAGACAATGTTGGATCTAAGGTAAATTTATCCATTAACCCTCTGACATAATCACACAAAGGGATTAACTCTTCTTTTCTGATAGAATATTCCCCATTGATTTTCTTGATTACCAATTCTGAATCACCTTTCACTTTTAAGTGATTCACTTTCACCTGAAGGGCCAATTCAAAACCTATGATGAGAGATTAATATTCTTCCTCATTGTTGGTACCACCTTACGAAAATAGAAAGTAGTAAGGCAACACTTCCATTTCTAGGAAAATTAGGGCAATTTCTAACCCAACTTTTTTAAGTTTAGGGGTTTACATTATCTTTTCTATTGGACTTCTGGAATCACCATCAAAGTACATTTTCCATGTTTAGGAATTATCCTGAATAGATAATACCTCTTCATCAGGAAATTCAGTATTTAATGATGTATCTTCTACAGATGTATGTTCAACATGGAAGCCCGCCAGTGCATGGCCTTTTATTACCTTCTAAGGCACAAACCAGATATCAAACTATTGCAGAATAACCATCCACAATGCCAGACATCCTGTAAGCATAGGAGGACTGAGGATAAATTTTAACGGGTTACTATGAGACACCAATTGGACTTCATGATGTTGCAGGTAGTGTCTCAATTTCTTCCCTACAAAGATTATTTCCTCATAGAACTTTTCAATACTTGAATACCATGTTTCTGAATCAAGCATAGTTCGAATAAGATAGTAAATGGGTTTTTCATTCCCATCATCATTATTTTGGGCATGGAAGGCACCTAGTAATCACTCTAAAGATGTCACATATAGAATAAGTGGTCTTCCTTCAATAGGTGGAATTAATACTGGTGGACTCAAGAGATATTTCTTGAGGGTATCAAATGATTCTTGGAAGTCTTCATTTTATTGATAGGTGACTCCCTTATTCATTAATCTGGTGAAGGGAAAACACTTACTAGACAAATTGGAAATAAAGTGATGAATGTAGGCCATGGGTCATTGGATTCCTCTTAATTATTTCAAATTTCAAATATTTGACATACCAAGGATTGATTTTGTTTTCCCAGGATTAGCTTTGATACCACGATGGCATACAATTAATCCAAGGAACTTTCTTGAGGTTACCCTGAGAGCACATTTTAAGGGGTTCATCTTCAAATTGTGTTGCCGAAGTTTATTTAATATGATCTCGAGATTAGACAAATGATTGGAATGTAGTATGTATTTGACCACCAAATCATCCACATAACATTCAACAAATTTCCCTAAAAAGGTCTTGAAGATATGATACATGGCACGTTGGTATGTCGCACCTACATTCTTTAAGCCAAAGAGCATTACCTAATAGAAAAAAAAACCTTAAGGTGATCAGAAGGCTGTAGATTCTTTGTCCTCTAATGCCATATGGATTTTATTATACCCAAAGTGTCCATAAATGAAGGAAAGAGCTTCATAGCAAGCTGTTTAATCAATTAAAATCTCTATAATCTAAACTATAAAATCATCTTTATGAAAATATCGGTTAAGATCTCTAAAATCAATGCAAACTCTAATTTTTCCATTCTTATGTTTCACTAGGACAATATTAGACAACTATTTGGGATATTGAACCTCCCTAAAAAAGTTATCCTTTATAATCTTAAAAACATCAAATTCAATTTTAGAGGCATGAGTTTGGTGTGTACTTCTTGATGCCTGCTTGAATCTGTGATGCTCTTCTGCCAAACCCAAATGATGGGTGGCTACATCAGGATTAAGTCCTGTAATTTCTGTATAATTACAAGAAAATATACCTCGATGTTTCTTTATAAATAAAGTATACATCTATTTCTATTTAGAGTTCATGGATACACCAATTATAGTATGGCATGGATATTCTTCCGTACCCAGATTTATTTCTCTGAGCTCATCCATAGTGGTACAGACACCTCCCTCAAATGTTGGAGGAGCATCCCTAAGATCTTCCTATTCTTATTCATTACGTGTTACCTCCTCTATTTCTACATTCATAGTAGATGACGAGGCAAAACTTCCAAAGTTAGGGGAGGAGTCAGTATTTGAACATCCTGAAGAAGAGTTCACTATATCTAACTGTACTAATGATGAAGGGTATTCCTATGGTAATAAAGAGGAGATGATGGATTGTGAATCATCATCTTTATATTCCTCTAACATTTCTGCAACTTCTTCTAATATAATTGACAAATTAGAGTCTTGTTGTAGTTAGGCAGATGAAATTGAAACATCTATATTTAAGCTTTTATCACTACTTGGTGATTCAATAATTTCTCCCATTATTTTAGGCTCATTTTCCACAATCGACATTATGGAATTCATTGGACGAGTGCTTGGATTTGGTTTTACCCTTTCAATTTGACTGATGGGTAGTACATAATAGGTACTCAAATGTATGAATAGATTTTCTGGAATCTTTTCCAAACCATTTGGAGCATTAATTTTGGTTTATATTATTTGTCTTGGATCTCCTTCCTTTTGTGTGATAAAACTATGCTTCAATATATTGAGATTCACACATTTTTAACTGAGCCTTGCCACCATACAACATCTTGATTTGACCATTGAAACAGTATTTGAGACATTGGTGCTATGACGAAGGTATGGTCGCATGTTGATACATCCTAGGCCTTCCAAGGAGAATGTTGAAGGCTGTGTCCTGACGAACAACCATTAAATCTAAATTAGACACAAGATTTACGAATTTAATTCTAAGTTTAATCTTGTCCAGAGGATTTTTTCATTCTTGTCATATCCTTGCAACATTAAAGTGGAAGGAGATAAGCCAGATTTAGTCAGGCCTAATCGACTAATTATATGGACAAGAATAAGGTTGAATCTGGATCAATTATTAATGAAAGCTCATCATATGTCTATATCATTGACCTTGCTAGATATATTTCCATTTATAACATCATCTTCATCTTTATCTGTAAAAGATATGACTGCATGACATTCAGCAGGATCATTCTCTATATGATAAACCACAGCAGTAGCAACTTCGGTTTCAAACTCTTGAGGACTTGAAAAAGCCTCAATAAGTGCGTATCGAAGATCATTTGACAAATTCAAGGAATCCAAAATCAATAACTTGGTCGGTAATTGGTCCAGTTGTTTCAAAATATCATACTTTTGATCCAGAGGTCTGTTTTTACCAGTATGGAAATGTGGTTTTGCATGTTCTTTGGATGTTGATGCTTCTAATGTAGATGTACCCTATGTCGAAGTATAAGTAGGAAATACTCTGGGATTTGGTATATTAGACTGATTAGGTCTATCAACTTGGTGAGAAGAAGATGGTGTGACTTCTAATCGGTCATCCAAAATAATCATACCAGAACCAAAACTCTCATGCATGGAAGAAACTTCGTGTTCTTATTGATCCTGCTGAAGGGATCTTCCATGAGTTTCTACCGCATATATGGTTTGAGTAGGGGTAAAGTTAAAATTTTGGTTTCTAGAATTCCAAAGTCTTCCCCTATATCCTCAACCTTGGCCTCTTAATATGGTTTCTCAATTAGGTACAAGGAACTCTAGATCATTATAATCAGAATCACCATTGGAAAAAGGATCTGTTAAGTGGATAACATTGATAAAATAAAAGATCAATTCTTCATTTGATGAATATTCTTCCAAACAGGTTAGTTTTGGTTATTCCATTTGATGAGGCGGTGCTCGTGCTTTTGAAGAATGTGGAATGAAATCTGCCAGGGTCAAGGACAACTTTGTACTTGACACAAGCTCGTCTTCTTCTAACTTATCTTTGTCCTTCTGATCACCTCGCTTCTTTGATAATTGACCTTTTGATGAAGGTGGTTTTGATGTTGAAGGAGTGGTGGAAGACACAATTAGTTGTTTCAACTATATTTGTAAAATGTAATGAGTTTCATCTATCGTTTTCCTGATCATCCAATCATCATATTTCTACACATTTTTACTTTTGACTTCCTGCCATTTGCCTTCTTCCTATGGATTAGTATCATTAACACATGCTACATGAGATGATGAAATTTTCATTTTCACTTATCCAGAGTCTATCATTTTTTTTCAGGAGGTCCTTGAAAACAACACACTCCGAAATGGGATGTACCAAAATTTGGTGAAATGGAAAATAATTCGTAATATCTTCATCTCTTTATTTTTTTTGTTTCTTTGGTCTTGGTAACTAAACTAAATTGTTCTCTAGAGATGAGATGAAGTAACCATGAACTTTTTCATTCTAGAAGGAATAAACTTTACTCTTTAATTCCTCAAATTTTTTCCTCCTTTGATCTCTTTGATCATCTTGATGAGGTGGTCATTTCCGTTGCTACTCTGGAGGTGGATCCCTTCTGTACGATGAAGGTTTTGAAGTGGAATCAGGTACAGGTGCTTGCTTGAGTGTAATGGTAGCTGCCTCTACTTTCCCTATTCTCCTTCCCATAGCTGATGAAATTACATGAGTCTTTCCCTTAGTTTCAATAATATAATATTCTATCTATTGTGAAATTAAAGTAAGGTCTCAAAACCCTCTTGTGTATTTTACAGGGATCAATGATGTGCATAACTCATCACACATATCATCCACTCAAATTGGAGGCAACTCTTCTTAAGGGAGTTCCAGACTTAAATAATATGTTAAAACATTACATCATGCAATGAAATCTTAAACTCTTTCATTCTCCATTTTTTTTACAATTAGTAAGATCAACAACCATTTTCTTCGGTAGCGTTGAGCTAATTTGAAGAAGGAATTTCTAATAGAGATCTTCACATCCAGTAATTGATTGAGATTGTAAACTTGTATACCAGAAAAAATCTTGTCCCTGTAGTGACTGCACAAAAAACCTAAGCTTTACTACTTATTGTTGTTGAGGAGTTCCCATCATGGGATCACAAAGAGAAAGAAAATTTGTAAAGTGTTGTTACAGATCTCCCAAACCATTAAAGATTGGGAATGTGGTATTCACAAAATTCGGTGGGGGAGGAATCAGATCTACCCATTTAGGGTAAGCTTTACATTCTAATTGAACTGTCACAAATCGTTCCTCTATAGCTTTCAATCGATTCATTAATTCCTAAATTGTGTTTATATTCATTTGGTAAATATTTAGATGATCCAGTACTTGTGTAGGTATATCAACTGGAGCTTGAGTTGGTGCAATGATCGAAAAAACTACTGGTGGTGGTGCTGGTATTTACCTTAGATAACCCACGGGAATAGGCTTATTAGGATGTGTTTGATCCTACCTTGGTTGTGTACCCAATGTAGGGAATTCATTATCCACATCTACAGTTACTAAAAAACCTCTTTATTGAGGAGATTCTACAGGATGTGCAAGTTTAATACCTTCTTGGGATGTACGTATAAAAAAATGTTTCTTCGAAGTAACTCTATATTGAGTCTTTTCAACTCATTATTTTCCTCTTCTTGATTTGAAAATCACCTTTCAAACGAAAGAGATTTACCTTCTCCAATGGAAAAGTGAGATGAAATTTGACTTTTACCTTTCCCCTTGTTAGATTCCTTTCAGAGGGGTGGGAGTTGGTTATTTGAAGGCATACCTTGATTCTTGGTAAGACTCTGATTTCAGGTACGTACACCTTCTTCATTTTCCTCAGTGTGTACCATATTATATATAAGAACTTCATCTTATGATTCCCTTGAACTAGACTCCTTTTCTGGAGGATCTTCTGCAATGGTGTTAATGACATTTACCGATTCATAATGCATTGATGGCATTCTATCAGTATCTTTGTAAGATCATCTTTCTCTGTATCTTCCATGAGACTTTGTTCTTCTATATGATGAATTCCCAAGAACTGTTTGGCAGACAGTAACCTGAAGGGATTCCTCAGATAGTTTATTTGTGTGCTTCCTTTTTGGCTTCTTCAGTAATTGAGAGATAACTGACTTCCGCGGAGGAGGGGATTGTGATGTGAAAAATCCCCCATCCCAATAGGCTGGGTGTATTCCTATTCTTCTTCTTCAAACATCCAAACATTGTTTGATGAATTTGAAGGTTGAATTAATGGATCCCCCACCCTTTCATGATGGGGTTATTCTTGAACTACTATGGCTGAAATGTTTTCAACTTCTCTTCTAATTTTACGAATTTTCATTCAGACATTAGTTGGGTGTATCATCCAAAAAAGATTCAAATCACCTGTTTCAAAAGATCGATGTTCTATTTTAGACATTTTCATTCTTTGGCATCTAACATCCTCTAAGTGGGATTCCTGCTCAAGATTCTCAAATGATTGGTTTAAAAGTAACTCAACAAATTGTTTTCTTTGGGCCTGACTCTGATGAGAGCTGGTTGAGGCCTATTCTTAATTGTACATTCGATCACATTCAAAATCTATTTATTGTGGCAGACTGTGGGCAATAACATTGTATGAAACCACTTTTAGCGGACATTGTTGATTCTAGAGTGCAGTGAAATGAAATGATCTATGTGCACCCCATCCTCTAATATGAACACAAAATGGGGGTCATAAATTAACTGGTGTAGCCTTTTTAGAGTATTGAGGAATGTGCACTAAGGGGTTCTCTTTTGTTTTTCCACCTTTGGATGTTGGGAAACTGAAAGAGATGCCAAATAAATTTGGTGTTTCAACCCTTATATGAACATTACATGATTTTTATATTCATCATATGGTAATTTTTTGGTTTTCAAATGATGAATATTATTTCATAAGTTGAGGTGGATATCATGAATGCAATCTTATGCCATTAATTCTGGAATGTTATACTAAGAATTTTCCAAAGGACAAAACATGACTGGTATTTCTCCTTTAGAAAATTGTTTTCTCATGTTTAAAATATCTTGATCCACTCTTACAAGATATTTTTTCACTTTGTATGACCAAATTGGATGCACTGTATTAGAATAAAAATGACCCAAGAGAGGTTTAGAGAGCGACCATTCCCTTGAGATGTCTTCTGGTTGAGAAAGTGTTTCACCTGTCAATAACAAGGCATTAGACATGACTCACATTATGTTTGTCAGTTCCTCGAGATAGGAGGGATATCTCATCGGTATATTATCAATTATAGAATTATCTTGACAATGCGAAATACTATTGAGGAGAGGACATTCGTAGAGAATTCCATCATGGGGAGGACCACCATGGTGGATTACAGCAAGGGATGAATCCTCTTTCCCCTTGGTCTTCTGCCCACATGGAGGGTTCCTGTGGCTCTCATCCAAGGATAGCCAGGTGAGATTGACCAAATTTTCATGAAACAAGACTTCATGATGATGTGTATGATAAAGAACTTCATAATTAATACTACCACTCTCATGATTTGGTAATGAGATGATAGGGTCCTGAGCTGCAATAGATAAATGTCTGAGGGCTTCAAGAACTCCTGTATTAAGAGGATCTAAAACGCAATTTGACTCTTGATTTTCAAACAGTGATTGGAGAAACATCTTCTTGGATGTTCACTTAAACATAGTTAGGGACAATGTCAGGGAAAAGTGGTTATCATTGGAAGTTGTTTGTACCTACCTTGGATTAGTTACCAGAACGAACTGATTACCTTCAATTGGAAAGGCTGTATGTTCTCGATCTTATTATACATATGATATGGGGGAGTATGCCCCATGACCCTCCTGGACTGGAACAGAGGTGTGTATCTACTTTGGGATGGAATTTCAATGTGTTATACAATTTTTGGGGATAGATTTATGTGTTTTTTCCTCTGGTACTGCTGAATTAGTTGTTATAATATCCTAGCATGCTTCCAGAATATGGGTAGGGATTTGCGTCTACCCTTTAACCATTGATAAGATGTGTTTGGTGACTTCAGAAGATGGAACAGGAATATGCATCCATTCTGTACTTGGAGTAGGTATATATTCCTGCTCATGTCCTCCTTCTCCTGTCAATGAGTATTGAAAGTACTCATGCATGGGGGCAGAGAGTTGGGTCTTCCCCAGATTTATCGTCGGATCTTTCCAACTAACTTATCCGAGTGCTATCAAACAAGAATATTGGGGATCCTGATGAATTTTTGTAGGTATATGTGCTTGACGGATGTTTCCCATCAAGTATGGTTGATTGACTTCCTTCAATACTGGTAGATGAGACTGCTGGAAGAATTGGTGATTTTAAACAGGTGTATGTTCCTGTTTACCATTTTCCACCACATTGGATTGGCGGGCTTCTTTAAATGAAGTCAGACGAGCTTGCTGACTGGATGATAATTTGTAAGTAGGTTTATGTGTATGTTCACAGTACTCCATCAGATTTATCTAGTGGGATTGGTGGGTTTCTTCTAGATGATTCTGTTAGGCATCCAAATTAGGACGGACAGGTGTATGTTCCCATTTTTTGTTTTCCATCAAGTTACGCTGATGGACTTCTTCGAATGGGGTAGAGGTAAGAACCCAATCCCTATTGACCAGACTTTTCCCCTGATGATTCATCTTGTGTTCTCTGGTCTAAGAGACCTTGGTCTAATTTCCAGAGACAACACCCCCATCATGTTGGGGGTTCACTACTGCGTGATTCTACTGGCAGCAATTGTTGGTGGGAGTCCTCAGGAAGTTCTCTTGCATCCTTGAATTAAGGCACTAATTGGCCTCTTTATACACCTACCTATAGAACAGGAGGGTCTAGTTGTTGCGTTCTGGGGATAACGACCCAAAACTATTGAAAACGGTGGTTGGATCCATCTACTTCTTTATCATCGGTTTTCGTTGGCTGAACAATCGATGATTTTTATTGACCTTGAGGGCTTAAAAATAAGCTTCCAAAGTCAGGATTGTACTATGCAGAAGATAATCCTTTACCAGCACATTGGAGACCCAGCATTGAAGAAGTCGGTTGGGTAATAATGTTCTTCTCGTGGATGAGGATTCGACTTGAGCAGCAGTTGGGAAGTTCTTAGATGTTGACTTGAAGAAATCCATTTTGGAGTGAAGCGATTTCTGATAAAAACTTGAAACAACAATAAAATACACTAAAGTAACATCTTTTAGATGGATACATGTGCGATTGATCTCTTTTTCTGGCCTTACTTTATCAATTGATAGGGGCCTAATAGGTGGGTAACATTATTAACTTGGTTAAGGATTTACGTCGGGTTCACCATTTTTGTTTCGTAGTTCCTTCAAACATGTGTTCTAGTTTTAAGAGTCACCAGTTCTAGGAGGTTTCCATTGGATTTATTCATGGAACTAGAAACTTCCAACAGTTATTTATCCAAAGGGGACCCGGTTTCCAAAGGCAGGTGTTTGTTAAACTTGAACTTTATGATACTTAGGTATGTATATTGGTCGATAGGATGGGAGGTCAGACTCATCACAACCTTTTTGGGGGAATTATTGTCTACTCTAGGACTCTCTTTTTAAATTTAAGATATTTTCTTGAATCCTTATTAATTTACCAAGTATAACATAACTTTCCCTTAGAATTTACTATCACTTATTAACATGTGTAAAACTTAGAATCACTAGTATTCATTCAAGGTTCTTCATTAATGGATAAATCCATATGTATTCGAGGTTCTCCATCAATGGTATCCTCTAATATACTATTTCAAGATTCTTTTAATCATTATTATGATGATATTTGTTTTTAATCCACTCAGCGGGGCACTCTAGGATTTATTTTCATCTAGGGAGAAGAAGGCTTGTTTTGATATTGGGATCATACCCATGAAATGGGATAACTACTTATACTTGTGAAAGGAATCCAAACCCTCGTAGTTCAATGCCACTTAATGGGACACATCATACCTTTTAAGGTCATGTGGTAACAACCTAACCATACAGTTTAATGTCATGTGGTAAGGACATCTAAGTGAAAGGTGCTTAGTAAAATTTTGGTGTGGGACTTATATAGAAACCGCCCAATTAACATTGAAAAAATTTGGGTTTCCAAGTTAGATTAGACCCTATTGGAAATATGGCCCAAGGAGAATAGTGTTGATTTTGAAATGTTGGGTTTGAACCTTAAGAAGGATTCCTATGTATCCCATGTGGATGGGAATCAAATTCAGTGTAGTTCTATTAGTCTCATAGGAGAGTATATTACTTTTGAGATAAATGAGTTTGGGCTTAATTCCTAAAAAGGATTCCTTAGTGATTTTAGGGGTTTAATTTGGGGCTTATTCCTAAGGAGGATGCACATATTAAGGGAATTAGGGTTGCATTCCTGAAGAGGATATCAAGTGAGATCGAGCCCTAAAATGGATTCCTACATATCCTAGTTTGAACAGGAATCAGAGTTCTCATAGTTTTTTAAATCATGAGTGTTTGTGCACATGTTTTAATCATCACAAATCTCTAATCCCATGTGATTCATGCTCGTTGTGAGAAACAATAGGATGTGAAATATTCAATAATGACATGTGAACTTTTCCTTCTCCACTGGTGGAAGAGGGCGCACCTATGGCGGTGAGAGTGAATGAGTCCTAAGTTGACCCAAGAAAAGGGTGAGGTGATGAGGCCGAGTTTACCTAAGAAGAGGGTGAGGCGACGAGCCTTCCCTCTATACACTTTACATTAGACAAGGTCCCAATGAAAGGAAGAAGGGATGAAGGTTAGGGGCTTACACTAGGATGGCTTCCCATGGTGACAAATCTCAACGAGAGAGGGAAAGGGTAACGAAAGACCTTGTGCCCATATCCCATCTAGTCTTTGGCATCGAGGAATAGATGGGGAGCAATGATGCTATCTACTGTAAGAAAATATAGGGTCTTACACCAGGATGGTTTCCCTAAAATTGATCTTGGTAGAGGAGGGAGATTTATCCTTTATTTTAAAAGGAAAACTAGGTATGAATTGTACCTTCCCCTACTAGAGACCTGAGGTTCCTGGTCATCTATTTGAGAAGGGAAAGGCTAGGACCCAAAATCTCTTCCAAACTAGGAACATCCCATCACTGTTCCAGGGGTAATGTTCCATGTTACTGTGGATATACAAACCCAGAGGCACTCTATAAACCCTAACCCCATTTTTAAACAAATGATGGAAACCTCTGAATGTGGATATACAAACCCAAATATGAGACACACTGATGTGTCTTTCCCAAAGGTTTGATAAGTCAGGAGTTTTTTGGTGGAGGTCTCAATAGAAACCCTTTCAGATAAGGGAACCAAGGAAGAATAAGCATTTCCATGAATGGATTTGAGAAAGGTTTGATGAATTTTAGACTGAATAGAATAATTGAATCAAAGTGGGGCACTCAAGTAGGTAAGGGTACGCAATTATGGGCACGCAAGTAGACTTGGGTGACCTAATATTCACTTAAGAGACAAACAACCTGTATGGTAATACTTGGGAGAGACATTGCTCAAGACTTCAGGACTATTCATAGGTGGTCCCAGAAGTGGGGCGCTCAAGTTCCTATTAAAGGAATAGGCGGAACAAAAGTATTTCTAATTTGTGGAGGTTAGGTGCTTTAGGCACGCAAGTGTTATGGTTTTCAAACACTAAAAGGACTTAAGTCCAATGATCCTCCCTTAAATCCTCCGCTCAAGGTGTTGAAGAACTACCTTGAAAGTTTAAGGAGACTTGGGCGAAGAACTAGGGCGACCAGAGCAGCAATTGGGCTTTAGGGAAATTAATTTATAAAAATGAAGACCCCAATGGTCTATTTATAGGGAAAAATAGGACCTTGGGAGAAAGGAGTTTGGGCGCGCGCGTAGCCTGTGCGCCGATGCTCTTCTGGACTGACTAAGGTGACCCAAAACTCAACCCTTTTCAAACCTTGATTTTCTTCATGTATTTTCCACTTTACATTCTATGGTATTTCCCTTTTTCATTTTTAGACTCTTTTATGGAACTGAGTGTCAAAAATTTCCAATTGAAATGGAAACATGTAAAAGGAGTGTTTAAGAAACTCTAGAAATGAAACATTTTAGTGCGATTAAAGGAAAATATTAAAGGGAATTTAAAGTAGAAAAATAATATTTGTTTTCATAAAACTAAAAATTATCCTAGAAAGTTTTTTCATTATATAATGATTTATTTTATAAAAATAATGGTTTCTTAATATATATTATAGATTTTACTTGGAAATTGGTAAGAAATCAAGAAGTTCCTTTTAATCGGGCTTGCTTATCGAGAATAATTGAAAAGGGAAACATTATAAAACATGTATAAACTCATAAAAGAGGGATTATATGATCTAGATACCTTATTTTAGAACACATACATATAATTTAAAATATTTATATAAAAATAAAAAAGTGTTACATTGTGGTAAAGAGAGATAAAAAGTAACTCGAATGAAAAATGGAGGTTCTGGTAGAATCACTTTCTTATGTTCGAAATGGTTTTGAACTTGATCTTAATGTCTAGGATAATAAAATTAAATACTTTAATTAATTAATTTAGAACCTTTTATACATTTAATTTATTTATTATAATTTCATTATGTTCATTTGTGCAATATTTTATGAGTTATAGTGTTCCATTTCATCATTCGGGAGTGCTTGTTTTCTTAGTTTTCATGATCGGTTCACTTGCATAAGAGTATGGAAGTTCATGTAAAATAAAAATAGAAATATAAAATAGAAATTATAACTTATTAATTAACCTATATAATTTTAAATGTTTATATAATTTATTTGGTTATTTTGGGATAGGATGAATCATTTGATAAGATGTTAGTGATAATCGTTTGGATTATTTTGGGTGGTTTTCGATCACAATGAACTTGTTTTGGTTTATTATTTAACATCATGTGTATATAATATTTCCAAAACATTAAATAGGATTTAATACATATATTTTTCTTAAACATAAAATTGTTATATGACCATCCTTGAAGTTTTTAATGGAAAATTAAAATATGTCATCCTTGAAGGCGATAAATTAACACCTCACGAACGACATTTTAATTTTTAGATTAAAAGGGAGAAGAGATGGATTTAATGAAGGATTATTAAATTAGAATAATAATATTACATTATATGTGATTTAATGGATTCATCATACCATTTGTATGAGTTAGGTGAGGACAGAATAAGAAAATAACTTGAAAAGAAATTAAAAAAAAGGAATGAGGAATTTACCTCTTGAGTTTCTCATCCTTGAAAACCACCTAAGGAACAAGGTTTTGTTATTTTTATGAGACCAAGATATATTGTAAGTGTGGGAGGGAATTGGGAAGAGTATTGGGTAGAATTTGGACAAGGATCAAATCTTGGAAGGTGTGAGGTTTTCATTGATAAAAGAGGTGATATGAACCGGTCACCCAGTTCATGCCCCAAAAGAAATTTAATAAAAACCAAAAGTTAAAATACAAGTGTGAGGTGTAAATATCTTACACAGACATGGAATTAGGGGGGTATAGATGAATATTATAAGATAAGAATACCAAAATCCTATGTTTTATACGAAAATACCCAACCAAAAGAAAAAAGTCATTGTAATGAGCTATAGTTGAGAAAACATTCCTAGCCTCAGAGGAAGGACAATAGAAAAAGAAGAATTGTGGAAGTTGAAGACTCCAAAATGATTTTATGTCCACTAACAGATGGAAGTCATGATTCTGATAAACTTAAAACAAAGGAGTGCATGATATTGAATTCTGCAACCCAGGATATCTGTAGAGGAGCTGTTCAACAAATCAAAGCCTTAAATTCTTCAATACTAATACATCTAGAAAGAATCCTCATTCATAGATGAAGAGAAAGATAGCTAGTTTCAAAGATGTCAATGAATTCTTCCATAAAGTGAAGTGGCATGGAAGTCAAGAAGAATCCATCATCATCTCGCCCCAAGTTGCACCAAAAACAATAGTCAAAAATACAAGTATGAAGTAATGAGAAGATAATTCCACAATAATATCATTGATTCTTCAAATAATCATCCAGAAAATCATATTTTCATTGATTAGCACAGAAAAGTACTCAATTGAAAACTTCTGGCACCCCCAATCTTCACTATATGCTTAACCAGGAACACATCACCTGACATCTCCCATAAAAAATTGTCCCACACAATAGCCAATGAACATCCAAGACTAAATCAGCAACATTCAATAAAAAGAAAGAGGCCAGATCAAACGAATAATGGTAGTAGAGAAAGAAAAAATTGAAGCTGAAGAGTGCTTAAAGGGTTGTCCTGAAACCATCCAAGGAGTTCGAGAAAACTAAACAAATGCATGAAACCAAGAGGTAAGATACCTAGAAAATGATAAATTGAAAGAAGAAATGGCACTGAATAGGAGTCAAACACAGGAAGAAATGAAAATGAGCAGTATAAATAATCATTCCCAAGGTATATCTAGGAAATCGAAATCAGGATTTCTTTTATATTCATCCACCATCCTAATGAACATACGATTTCTAATTTCAGGGTATTTATCAGCGGTAATGAGATCATATATATAAATATTGAAAGTGATTGCATCTTTTCCATCCATCCAATCATCAACTGCATCTCCCACATCCTCCAAATTTCAATAGGTATCTTTGTAGACAAGATTTTGCTTACATGAAACAATATCCTCATCTGAGCTAGAGAAATAAATTAGTTGATCAGCCATAGTTGGGAGTGTTGGAATCTCTTTCCTAGTGGATTCAAGAGATCTTGTGACAATTGTTCTTTCAAGATGAGAATAATCTATATGCATTCTTGTTTTTCTAGGATTTGGGGTGATGTAACCATCAACGTCTACCGTTGGTTTTTTCCCTTTCCTAGAACTTGATTTTAGGAAGTCTTCCTCAATTTGGTTTGGTTTATCATCAAATTCAAGTAATGATTTTCTAGAATCAGATAGGTAACTATGCTATTTATCTCTTGCATCATGTGATTTGGTTTGATTCTCTTGTTCCTTAAACAGGGGAAAAGGAACATTGGTGTCACCCGTAGCATTAGGTAAAGAATCAATAAAGGCTGGCATGTCAATAGACTGGTAGGTAGATTGAGAAGGCTGAGCATTGTATCCCATTATCTCCATGTTCACATCAGTTATCTACTCTCCAGTAGAATATGGGCCAACATTAGCTACTTTACAATGATTTTTCTCATCAATTCAAGGACTCTTCTTGCTTTTTTCAACCCAATAAATATCCTTAGGTCTTGTGATTTTATAGCCACAGTTATTCAAGTATATAGCATTTTTTAAATTTATCGTATTTTAAAATTCACAAAAAATTAATGTATTTTAGAAACATGTAATGGCTCGGACCTCTCTGATCCATTACTTTGTGAAAATGTTGTGTTTGAGGTGTTCTGGGAGGTCAAGGTGACTTATCCCCAACACTTTTCCAAATTTCCAATTCTATGAATAGTTCCATTAGTGAACAGTATTCTATCAGTGAGATTTAGTGAATAGTGTTTACTATTAGTGAGGTTTAGTGAACAGTGTTCTATTAGTGAGGTTTAGTGAATAGTGTTCTATCGGTGAGGTTCACTGAACTGTGTTCTATCGGTGAGGTTTAGTGAACAGTGTACTATCGGTGACGTTCTGTGAACAGTGTTCTATCAGTGAGGTTCAGTGAACAGTGTTCTATCGGTGAGGTTCAATGAACAATGTTCTATTTGTGATGTTTATTGAACAGAGTTCCATCGATGAGGTTCAGTGAAAAGTGTTCTATTGGTGAGGTTCAGTGAACAGTGTTCTATCAGTGGGGTTGAGTGATCAGTGTTCTATCGGTGAGGTTCAGTGAACAGTGTTCTATCAGTGAGGTTCAGTGAACAGTGTTCTATCAGTGAGGCTTAGTGAACAGTGTTCTATCGGTGAGGTTCAGTGAACATTGTTCTATAAGTGAGGTTCAGTGAACAATGTTCTATCATTGAGGTTCAGTGAACATTATTCTATCGGTGAGGTTCAGTGAAAATTTTTCTATCGGTGAGGTTCAGTGAACAGTGTTCCATCGGTGAGGTTCATTGAACATTGTTCTATCAGTGAGGTTTAGTGAACAGTGTTCCATCAGTGAGGTTCAGTGAATAGTGTTCTGTTGGTGAGGTTCAGTGAACAGTTTTCTATCGGTGAGGTTCAGTGAATAGTTTTCTATCAATGAGGTTCAATGAACAGTGTTCTATCGGTGAATTCTATCGGTAACCTATAACAGTAAGTGTATTGTGTTTCCTGAATGATAGGTGTACAATATTTCCTAAATGGTATGTCTATAGTGTTTCCAGAATGGTGAGGTCTATCGGTAACCTCTATCAGTAACTGCTATATGTAACCTCTATCGGTAACCCCTATCGGTAACTTATATTGGTAACTTGTATCGGTAACCTCTATCGGTAACCTATATTTCCTCTTCCAAATTTTGAGTTCATGAATAATGTTTCCCGAATGGTGAGGCTCTATTGGTGAGGTTTATGAATAGTATTTTCCTTTTCCAAATTTTGAGTATGTGAAAAGTGTTTCCAGCTTCGTACAGTTTCGCCCCTTTGACATTTCCTTTGATGTAAAATGCATTTAAAGCCTCTTTTTAAGGACTCTAAGGAAGATTCAAAGGCCATAACTCCTATATTAATTATTCCTATTTCTCAGGATGTTTTTACATAGTCAAACTGTGTGGTTTAATGTGATCCACTTTTAATGGGAAATTAAGCGTATCTTAAACTGTCGCCCCGCTAAATCTTCTTAAGGGATGGGATAACATCCTCCCTAGTTCTTCATCTTTGTTCTCATCTATGAGACTCTAGAACCATTAAATCCTTCTCATAAGAGTTTCACAATCTAAATTTCATCCTCGGATTGGTTCTGCTCTGTTTTGATGCAACCAAGCTGTATCGATCAATCTTCGATATAAGGTATGTTTTATCATCATTCTTTTGGGGTTCATCTTCTACTGTTTCTCATTTCCATATTATAGCATGTAATATCCATTCTTCTAATGGGATTTTCTTGGGTTTCATTTAGTGTGGTCGTACCATGGCATCCTCGGGTGGATGCAGTTGACACGAGAGGAGAATCGTGACCCATTGGGTGGACAAATAACGTCAAGAACTGTTTAAGGTAGGGGATTCGTTGCTTCTCTTTTCTTTTACATGCAACTGTATTGTTATCATGTTTTATCCCACTATACCACAATGTAATTGACATAATAAATATTTGAACCAGATAAATAAATTTATATCGGTCGTATGTTATTTCTCCTTGTTTTCAAGATAGTGTGATATCCATGCTTTCTTCACTTAGCTGTTCATTATTGATGAAAATTAGTAAAAAAACATAAACTGGAATTAATTGATAACTATTGGCTATGGATGAAGAGGCATGTAAATGAATCAAGTTCTTCCTTTTTTTAATTTGATGTTAATCAAATTGGTGCAGTAAGCATGATTAATTATTTGTGATAGCTTACTGATTAGGTTTCCCTAATTTTGGAACCTATGAATAATAAATCTGTTAATTTAAGATGGATTAAAGAACTGATTGTTTGATAATTCCTTGAAGGGTTTTGAGTTACCCTCTTGATTGTTAAAGGGCCAATAGCCCAATTGATGTGATGTTTGTTTACATGCTACTTGTGCTATGATGTGATCATGAATGGTCATTGATATATATGGGGGAATGGAGGCTTTTGGTTGTGGTAGCAGATGACGCCTAGAGTGGTGAGATGCATTGGTTTATGCATGTGGGTGTCGGGGAGGACGCTAGGGATGATGGAATTGGATGGATGTGATTGTTGGTTGCTTGTTGATTTTCATAGTTTATTTATCTACTTTACTTTTTCTCACTGCTCAAGGCACCTGGTCTTACTTACCCTTCTTCCAAAAGAGGCAAAGACACGTGGGTCATGCCTTGTGATTTCCGTGTTTAGCTTCTCAAGGTATAATTGGTATACTCCCTTTCTATAGACGGAAAAGACTCGACGGGTAGTACATCTACTCACCGTGTTGATCCCCCTTGTGTTTAGTAGCATAGAATGTTTTTCTAGAATTCCTGGGAATGTGGGAAAGTAATTATATAATGAATAATTGAATAAATGGTGTTAACCCATGGGGTTGAAGTTTTTTGAAACATAATGATGAGGATGTAATTTTAAAGGGATAGTGGACTTTGGGTGTGATGCTAATGAAATTTAATGTGGAATTGTATTTGGTTAATTAATGTTTAAGGAATTAATTAACATAAAGTGAAACTAATAAAAAGTTAATGAAATAATTTATTAAATCTCTTTAAATGGTTGTGTGCTTACAGGATACCTAGTCTTAGAAGTATAAGCTCAGATTCTGAGAGATGTTATCTCCAGTTGTGTCTAAGACTAGGTTATGCCCATAGTGTGGTTGTGAGATATAGTATATCCTATACTTTTTGTCTTTCTATATGCTACTCCATCCTGTCAGTAAGGGAAACTTACACCCCGGGGATTCTGAGCCCTGGGGGGTGTTTTCCCCAACATTCTGATGGGAGGATGGATGGATGACTACCCCCTTTTCCCCACTCTCTTCTCTTGTAGTTACTTGTGATGGTAGGCACATTGGTTAGTTTTCTCCATATATGTGTGCAGAGGGATGTAATGGCTTGTGGTTATTCACACACATATATTCTGGATATAGTATCATATGGACTACTATAGGTGTGACACGTATATGCTCTGATGTCTTGAGGATCTTTACTCGGTGTATGGGCTGTAATGGATTGAGGTGTAATACCCAACGTATTATACACATTATGGAAGCTATAGTGTCTCTTATAAACTACCTGGTTCCTTTGGTGTGTGGACGTGGTGGTTTTGTTGCATGAGGTGCATATTGTGGTGCTTTTCCCTGGTGTCTGCGGGCAAGGATTTTTGGAGAGAGATGCTTAGGACGTACAACGTTGGGGAAAAGTGGAAAACCAGTGGGGAAATAGTAGCGGGGTACACTTGATATTATTTATTATATGATATATTCTTATATGTGTTACTTGGTGAGTGTATCCATGGTGAGTTTGGGAACTTAGTATACCTATTTTGGTGAAGAGTTAGTTTCACTTGTTGTTCACTGTGCTTTAACATGATTTATTTTATTTTTCACGAGAGGATTCGGGGAGGATCCTACTGAGTATACTGTTATACTCACCCTATGTATATACAGACTGTTTTTCAGGTCACTTTGTCCAGGTTGGAGATCAAGATGGTTTCTACTAGATTGGGGTTGCAGGAGCTGTTTGGGCTTGTGGTTACTACTGTTTTTACAATCTTTTGGTTACTTTTGGTTTCCCATTCCAGTTGTAGTACTTTTTCATGACATTAAATATGTAAAATTGTGTTTTCTTTTATATTTCAGTTCTGAGTTAGAGTTTGTTGGTGTCTATCTTATCTCTCTCTTCTGCATGTGTTCTCTTAGAGGGTAATGCCTCCCATTTGTGTGTTTACTATACCCTCAGTGCTAGTCACCAACTCGGGGCCTACTGGAGGTGGGACTCGAGGGCCATTATCTCACTTCTCACATTATCGGCCCAGGAGGGGTACACTTTGGGGGGAGGGGGTCATGACAGAGTGCTATCATGGGTCAGTTTGAGGGATAGGATAGAGATTGGTGTTAGGAACAAGAGAGGTTGCATGGGTTGGTAGGGAAACGATTTAATTCATGTTTAAAAAGTGATGTAAACACAAGTTAACGGCTGAGACATAGGCATTTAGGGCCCACTATGATCTGATGTATGAACCTTTAATTTTACAATGGCTACTAAAAAAGGTGATATTAGTTGTAGTGTAGAGACCTAGGAAAGGATAATGCATCATTATTCTTTGTGTATGTGTTTTAATGGGTAGACCTTGGGATAGGATAACCTAAAATCAATGAAAGAAAACAATTAATTAATTAATGTTGAGTCTTTTAAATTCCAGGTTTAGGAACTCTAACAGTTTTTTATTTTACAGGTATGGATCCAGGTTGACGTCCTCATCAGGTTTGTGCAGAAAATGTCCAGAAGGCTATTCCAGTAGATCACTATTGGGTAGAGGTTGACGATGATGACACTTGGAGAAAGCCACTACGAGAGTTTCAGTGCTAGAGTCTGCAGAAGTATGAGGGCTCCATTTCAGATTCAGTCACAGAAGACTGGTTGGAGGAGGTCGAGATAGGATTTAGTTAAATCCATGTTTAGAAGGAGCATTGGGTGTCCCTGGTTGTGATGATGCTTCATTGAGTAGTGAGGCAGTGGTGGTTCTTGTTCCTCGGGGATCGTGAGGAGTCAATGATCTCGTGGGAGGAGTTCTGAGACAAGTTTAGTGTTGAATTTCTTTCTTCGACTATGAAGGAATCCAGTCTCTAGGAGCTTCTTACCCTTCGATAGGGGATATCCAGTGTTCGAGAGTTTGGAATCCATTTCAGGAACATTTTATGATATGCTTTAGACTTGCTGCTAGATGAGGAGGCCAAGATGAGGCATTTTGAGGAGGGTTTGCGTCCAGAGATCTAGCGCCAGGTCACCCCATTTATGCTGAAAACATATCTTGAGGTGATAGCAAGGGAAGAGTTTGTTGAGAGGACTTTGTCCAAGACCGGATCATCACGAGAGGGGAATCGTCATGATTCCCCACGAAGTAGATCTATGGTCTGGGGTTCCTGGTTTTCAGGGTAGAAGAGTTTCTGTTCAGTCAGGGGTAGGTCCCAGACCTTCACATCTTGTTTCTCTAGAGGCATCAACTCTCAGGAATATCCCAAGGGATCAGGCACTTTTTTTCTTGTGGTGGTCGTGGTCATCAGCAGTAGTAGTTCCCAACCTTTCAGAGCAGTCATCGTGCACCAGGTGCTACGCTCCAGGTTCCTCTGTTGAGGCAGTTCCAACCGAGGTAGCAACAGCAACAGGTTGAACAAGCTTTAGATCAGTATAGGGTATATGGTTCATGCATAGTACAGCCCCTTAACGCTCCCCATCCTCAAAGAGAATAGCGCGGGTGTGGTGGTGGTCGTCATCATGGTCATAGAGGCCATGGAGGAGGTCGTGGTAAGCATCATGCTCTAGCATTTCTAGCTCCAGGTGAGCCAAACGTCGTCCAATGTACCCTTTTCTTATTTTCTACCTTGGTGAATGCCTTGTTTGATTCATGAGTTACACACTTTTTAATATCACATACCCTTGTCCATGCTTTGGGACATGAGGTAGAGAGGCTTCCAGTTCCCTTGGCATTGACTATGCCAGTTTGAGGTCAAGCTGACTTGTTTGAAGTATGTAGAGACTGTGAGCTAGTGTTGGGGAAACACCGCTCTTGGGGAGATTTCATATGTTTATGAATACGACCATATTATGTCATCCTTGGCATGGATTGGTTGTACTCGGTGCAGGCTATCATGGATTTCTTTAGGAAGAAGGTTGTTTTCATTGGTGTGGAGGGAGATCCAGTGGTGTTTGTTGGTGAGCGAGATCCTCGGATGGGTTACAGGGGCGTTCCATCCTTATCATCCATGATGGCTGAGATGATGTTGAGTTCATCAGAGGTTCAACAGTTGGCATTTCCTAGGGTCGTAGAGGAGTACCCTGGTGTCTTTTCAGAAGAGGTTGTAGCATTACCCCCTCGACGAGAGATCAAGTTTGGGATCGAGGTATAGCCAAGAGTTTCTCCTATCTCTATTTATCCATATGTTATGGCCCCTTATGAGTTACAAGAGCAACGTATACAGCTTAATGGTCTGTTATAGTGCGGTTTTGTTCGGCCAAGTGTGTCACCATGGGGTGAACTAGTTTTTTCGTGAAGAAGGTCAACGACAGTCTGCGGTTTTGTGTCGATTAACGTCTCTTAAACAAAGTGAAAATAAATAATCTCTATCCTATTCTATGGATTGATGATTTATTCGATCAACTAAAGGGTGCAAGTTGGATCTCAAAGATATATTTGCGGTCAGGATATCATAAGATACATGTGAAGGATGTGGATATCCCAAAAACTACTTTCTATTGTCATCATGGGAATTATGAGTTTGTTGTGATGCCATTTAGCATGACGAATGCTCGAGCTATATTCATGGGATTGATGAATGTTGTGTTCCGTGAGTTCTTGGAAAAGTTTGTGGAATTTTTCATCGATGAAATCCTTGTGTACTCCACATCAGAGGAGGAGCATGGAGAGAATCTACAAGCCATTCTAGGAGTTCTTCGTCAACATAAATTGTTTGGGAAGTTGTCGAAGTGTGAGTTTTGTGCTTGAGAAGTCCGTTTCATGGGGCATGTTGTGTCCCAACAGGGAGTAGCTATGGATCCATCGAATATAGAAGTATTTGTGTCTTGGGCAGCCCCCAAGACAGTGTCATAGGTGCGATGTTTCCATGGTCTCGCAGGCTACTACAGGAGGTTCATAGCCAATTTCTCATGATTTTCGACCCCTCTGACAGCTTTGAATAAGAAGAATCGGGAATTAATATGGACTGATCAGTGTCAAGCAGCTTTTGAGTATCTAAAGGAGAAGTTAGTAAGTGCTCAAGTTCTTTGTCTTCTAGCTGAGGGAGTTTAGTTTGATGTTTTTTGTGATGCTTCACATCTGGGTTTAGCATGTGTTCTCATGCAGCAGAGGTCAGTTTTTTCTTATGGGTCTTGGTAGTTGCGTCCCCATGAATGTAACTATGTCACCCATGATCTTGAGTTAGCAGCTGTGGTGTTTTCTCTGATGTTGTGGAGACATTACCTCATTGTTGAGCACTTTCTGGTTTTCACTGATCATAATAGTTTGAGGGTGTTTTCTCCCAATGTGACTTGAACTTACAACATCATCAGTGGATGGATTTCTTATAGGAATACGACTTTGAAATATCATATACACCTGGAAAAGGGAATGTTGTAGCTAATGCGCTGAGTTGAAAGTCATGTAGTGATGTTGTGCGTGAATCCAGCGATTCCTAGAGAGTAATGGAATAACTATCAGCATTACATCTTGATATGGGAGAAGTTGGGGGTAGACGTTGTCTTTTTCAGATGACGATGTAGTCATCCCTAATGTAGAAGGTGGAAGAGTCCCAGTTAGGGGATCTTGAGGTGGAAGTCTGGAGAGACCTAATTGTTTGTGGTGAGGCCCCTGATGGTTGGACTGAGGATGAACAACATCGAGTGTTGTCTCATGGATGGATTTTTGTTCCTTTGATAATGTGCGAGACGGTTCGCAGCGAGTCCCATAGTTCTCCTTTAGCGGTTCATCCTAGCGTGACAAAGATGTACCGATCCTTGAGGAGTCATTTTTCGTGCCTTGGGCTGAATCGTGCGATTGCAGAGTTTGTGTCTCAATGTTTGGTCTCCCAGAGGGTGAAGGGAAAACATCATGTTCCTGGTGGTCTACTACAACCATTAGAGATTCCTCATTAGAAGTGGGAGGACATCTCAATGGACTTTGTTACCGGTTTACCTCGAGCTCCGGGAGGACATGATGTTATTTGGGTGGTAGTGGATCGTTTAACAAAATCAGCCCACTTTATAGCGATCAAGGAGTCGAGCTCAGTGGAAGTTTTTTCGAGGCAGTATCTAGAGGAGGTGGTGAGACTTCATGGAGTCCCAATGACGATAATTTCTTATCGAGATCCTCATTTTATCTCCAGGGTGTGGAGAGGTATCCAATATGCTTTCGGTTCTCAACTATGCCTTAGAACTACTTTTCATCCTCAAATGGATGGTCAGATAGAACAAACCATCGAGACTCTTGAATACATGTTACGCTCTTGTGTTCTTGATTTTGGAGGTTCGTGGATGAATCAATTAACCTTGGTGGAGTTCTCTTACAAAAATAGTTTTCACTCCATAATCGGTATGGAACCGTTTGAATCCTTGTATGGCCGACCATTCCGTTCTCTGTTGTGATGGACTAGGGTCGAAGAGTTAGTAATTCTCAGACCGGAACTAGTGTAGAATACAACAGAGATGGTTCAGGTGATTCATGGGAGGATGAAGATAGTGCAAGATCATCAGAAACCATATGCTGATCAAAGGAGGATGCCCTTAGAGTTTGATTTTTGGGATCATGTGTTTCGGAAGGTGACTCCCCATTGTGGGTAGCAAAGGTTTATTTGTGTAAGGAAGCCTTCTCCCCGGTTTGTTGGGATTTTTGATGTGTTAGCTCGTGTTGGAGTTGTGGTGTATTGAGTAGCACTTCCCCCATAGATGAGTCATATATATTATGTTTTCCATGTATCAAAGCTCCGTCGTTATCTTCATGATGAATCTCACATCATCAATTGGATAGAGATCGATGTTGATGATGATGCAACCTTTGAGGGGCGACCTGTGAAGATCCAAGACCGCAAGGAGAAGGTATTGCACGGGCATTCTATTCCTTTGGTTCGTGTCTTATGGCAACACGGTGGCATGGAGGAGAGTACATGGGAACATGAGTCACAGATACATGCTCAGTACCCAGAGTTGTTTGATGTTTAACTCTTTTCGAGTAACGATGTCCCCTTTGTGGTTAGACCTTTCATGTTTTATTTATGATTTTCTTTTGTTGATTTTTTGGCTTGCTCTCTTTTGAGAGGTATCTCTATGGGTGGTTGTTCGGACCCCATTTATTTTTCTTTAGGTGGGTTTTGAATTCTTGAGGATGGGAATGTTTTGAGAGGTATCTGATGTAATGGTATGGACCTCTCCTGTCCATTACTTTGTAAAAATGTGGTGTTTGAGGTGTTCCAGGAGGTCAAGGTGACTTATCCCCAACACTTTTCCAAATTTCTGATTCTGTGAACAGTTCCATCAGTGATCAGTGTTCTATCGGTGAGGTTCAGTGAACAGTGTTCTATCGGTGAGGTTCAGTGAACAGTGTTCTATCGGTAAGGTTCAGTGAATAGTTTTTTATCAGTGAGGTTCAGTGAATTGTGTTCTATCGGTGAGGTTCAGTGAACAGTGTTCTATCGGTGAGGTTCATTGAACAGTGTTCTCTCGGTGAGGTTCAGTGACAAGTGTTCTATCGGTGAGGTTCAGTGAATAGTGTTCTATCGGTGAGGTTCAATAAACAGTGTTCTATCAGTGAGGTTCAGTGAACAGTGTTCTATCGGTGTGGTTCAGTGAACAGTGTTCTATCAGTGAGGTTCAGTGAACAGTGTTCTGTCGATGAGGTTCAGTGAACAGTGTTTTATCATTGTGGTTAAGTGAACAGTGTCATATCCATGAGGGTCAATGAACAGTGTTCTACCGGTGAGGTTCAGTGAACAGTGTTTTATCGATGAGGTCTATCGGTAACCTCTAATGATAGGTCTGCAGTGTTTCCAGAATGGTAGGTGTACAGAGTTTCCAGAACAGTAGGTCTACGGTGTTTCTAGAATGGTGAGGTCTATCAGTAACCTCTATCAGTAGTCTCTATCGGTAACCTCTATTGGTAACTTCTATCAGTAACTTCTATCAATAACCTCTATCGGTAACCTATATTTCCTTTTCCAAATTCTGAGTTCATGAATAATGTGTCCAAAATGGTGAGGTTCTAACAGTGAGTTTTATGAACAGTGTTTTTTCTTTTCAAAATTTTGAGTATGTGAACAGTGTTTCCAGCTTCCTACAGTTTCACCCCTTTGACATTTCATTTGACGTAAAATGCATTTAAAGACTCGTTTTAAGGACTCTAAGGTCGATTCAAAGGACATAAATCATATATTAATTATTCCTACGGATCCGGATGTTTTTACTTGGTCAAACCATGTGGTTTAATGTGATCTACTTTTAATGGGAAATTAAGCGTATCTTAAACCGCCGCCCCATTAAATCATCTAAAGGGATGAGATATCATCCTCCCTAATTCATCCTCTTTGTTCTTGGATATGAGATGCTAGAACCATTCAATCCTTCTCATAGGAGTTTCACAATCTAACTTTCTTCCTTAGATTGGTTTTTCTCTATTTTGATGCAACCAAGTTGTATCGATCAATCTTTGATATAAGGTATATTTTATCATCGTTCTTTTGGGGTTTATCTCTTCATGTTTCTACTTTCCATATTATAGAATGTAATATCCATGATTCTGATGGGTTTTTCTTGGGTTTTGGTTGGTGCGGTCATACCATGGCATCCTCAGGTGGATGCAGTTGATGCGAGAGGAGAATCATGACCCATTTGGTGGATAAAGAACGTCAATAACTGTTTGAGGTAGGGGATTCGTTTCTTCTCTTTTATTTTATGTGCAACTATATTGTTAGCATGTTTTATCCTACTGGACCATAATGGAATTGACATAATAAATATTTGAACCCATTAAATAAATTTATATCAGTTGTATGTTATTTCTCTTTTTTTTCTAGATAGTGTGATATCCATGCTTGTTTCTCTTAGCTATTCATTCTTGATAAAAAAATTAAAAAAAAACATAAACCATAATTAATTGATAATTGTTGGCTATGGATGAAGAGGAATGTAAATGAATCTGGTTCTTCTTATTTTAATTTGATGTTAATCAAATTGGTGCAGTAAGTATGTTTAATTATTTGTGATAGCTTACTGATTAGGTTTCCCGGATTTTGGAACCTATGAATAATAAATATGTTAATTCAAGATGGATTAAAGAACTAATTGTTTGATGATTCCTTGAAGGGTTTTGAGTTACCCTCTTGATTGTTAAAGGGCCAATAGCTCAATTGATTTGATGTTGGTTTTCCTGCTGCTTATGTTGTGATGTGGTCCTAAATGGCCACTGAGATATGTGGGGCATGGAGGCTTTTGGTTATGGCAACAGATGATGCCTAGAGTGGTGAGATGCATCTATTTATGCATGTGGGTGTCAGGGAGGACACCAGGGATGATGGAATGGGATAGATGTGATTGTTGGTTGCTTGCTGATTTTGATTGGTTGTTTATCTGCTTTACTTTTCCCCACTACAAAAGGCAGTTGTTCTTACTTACCCTTCTTCTGAAAGAGGAAAAGATGCGCGGGGTATGCCACATGTTTTCTGTGTTTAACTTCTCAACGGAGAATGGGTATACTCTCTTGCTATAGGCGGCAAAGACTCGATGGGTAGTACATATACACATCGTGTTGAGACCCCTTGTGTTTAGTAGCATAGAATTTTTGTCTAGAATGCTTGGGAATGTGGGAAAGTATATCTGTAATGAATAATTGAATAAATGGTGTTAACCCATGGGGTTGGAATTTGTTGGAACATAATGATGAGGTTGTAATTTTAAAGGGACAGTGGAACTTGGGAGTGATGATAATGAAATTTAATGTGGAATTGTCTTTTGTTAATTAATGTTTAAGGAATTAATTAACGTAAAGTGAAACTAATAAATAGGTAATGAAATAATTTATTAAATCTCTTTAAATGGTTGTGTGCTTATAGGATACCTAGTCTTAGAAGTAGCAGTCCAGAGTCTGAGACACATCTTCTCCAATTGTGTCTAAGACTAGGTTATTCCCATAGTGTGGTTGTGAGATATAGTATATCCTGTACTTTTTGTGTTTCTATACGCTACTCCACCCTGTCAGTAAGGGAAACTGACCCCCCAGGGATTCTGAGCCCTGGGGGTGTTTTCCCCAACATTCCGGTGGGAGGATGGATGACTGACTAGTCCCTTTGGCCCTGCTCTCTTCTCTTGGTAGTTACTTATGCTGGCAGGCACATTGGTTAGTTTTCCCCATATATGTGTGTAGAGGGCTGTAATGGCTTGTGGTTACTCACACACATATATTCTAGATATAGTATCCTATGGACTACTATAGGTGTAACATGTATAGGTTGTGATGGCTTGAGGATCCTTACTCAGTGTATGGGATGTAATGTATTGAGGTACAATACCTGAAGTATGATACACATTATCCGAGCTATGGTGGCTCCTGAAAACTACGTGGTTACTTTGGTGTGTGGAAATGGTGGTTTTGTTGCATGAGGTGCATATTTTGGTGCTTCGCCCAGGTGTATGCGAGAAATCCTTTTGGAGAGAAATGCTTAGGATGTACGATGTTGGGGAAAAGTGGAAAACTAGTGGGGAAGCAGTAGCGGGGTACCCTTGATATTCTTTATTCTATGATATATTATTGTATGTGTTACTTGGTGATTGTAGCCATGGTGAGGTTGGGAAATTAGTATACTTATTTATGTGACAAGTTAGTTTCACTTGTTGTCTATTGTGCTTTAGCATGCTTTCTTTACTTTTGCACTAGAGGCTTCAGGGAGGATCCTACTGAGTATATTGTTATACTCAACCTATGTACATACAAACTATTTTTATGTTCACTTAGAGAAGGTTGGAGATCAAGCTGGTTTCTACAAGCATGGGGTTGTAGGAGCTATTCAGGCTTGTGGTTGCTGCTGTTTTTACATTCTTTTGGGTACTTTTGGTTTCCCCTTCTAGTTTTAGTACTTTTTCATGACATTACATATGTTCACATGGGTTTTATTTTATATTTCAGTTATGAGTTGGATTTGGTTGGTGTCTATATTATCTCTCTCTTCCGCATGTGTTCTATTAGAGGGTAATGCCTCCCATTTGTGTGTTTACTATACCCTCGGTGCAAGTCACAAACCCAAGGCCTACTGGAGGCGGGACTCGGGGTGCCATTATATCCCTTCTCACATTTTGTTCCCAGGAGGGGTACACTTTGTGGGGTGGGGGTCGTGATAAAAAATCCCAAAAATTCACCCTAACAATTTTTTGACATGTGGAATTAGAAAATGAACTCCATTTTATTAAAATAATTTTCTAAATATGAGAAATTCAATTTTTAATTAAAATCATCATTTACATTAAATATACAGAATTTAAAATTATTACTGATTTTTAACACTTTTAAAAATGAAAAAATTTCTCATAAAATTATTATAAAATCATAAGAAAATAAAATATTAATTAATTACTGAATTTTTTGAAAATTAATCTTCTTTTATATAATTATATAATTATAAAATTGTTATTAAATATTTATAACTTATAAAAATACCAACACTTAATTAATAATTTTCAAAAAAAATATTTACTTATAGTATGATATAATTATATCATAATTTCATTTATAGGATAACAAAATTTTATTTATATATTCATATGTGAGGTTACAATTCTATTGTCTAGTTTACAATTAATAATGGTCATATTACTATTACAAATGTCAATTAACTATTCCACTGGTTTAGGTTCTTTAATTTCTAGATATTCCTCTTATTTCATTCATTTTTCTTTTATAATGTTTTTATTGTGTGCTTAATGTGATTTTGTGTTAATATATTACATGAAATAATTGCAATAATGGAATTTCCATTGATAAAATTTGGTGTTGTTACATTCTTTTTCCATTACGAAATGTCTCCATAAAAATTTAGTTTTAAATATTATAGTGAAAAAAAGTGAGGGTACTTCTCCTTCATCGACTCCTCTGGTTCCCAGGTTGCCTCTTTGTACTTAGGCTTCTGTCATACTACTTTAACCATGTGAGTAGTATTGTTACGTAGAACATTATCTCTACAGTTCAAGATCTTCACTAGATATTCATCGTAATAGAGATCATTCTCCAATTGTACCACCTCTAAATTCAGTACATGTGAAGGATCCGATATGAACTTCCTTAATATGGATGCATGGAATACATCATTTACTTAAGACATGGTCTGTGGAAGTGCTAGTCGATAGTTCAAAGATCTTACATGATCAAGAATCTTAAAGGGGATTATGTACTTGGGACTTAGATATCCTTTATTCCAAAATCTCAATATCTAATTCCATGAATATATTCAAAAGAATTCCATGTCTCGTAACTTAAACATGAGGTCTCATCGACGACTATTTTTATGGCTCTTCTATTGAATTTAGGTTGCCTTTATGTTTTGCTGAATGTTTTTCACCTTCTCCACCATTTCTTTAACCATTTATGGTACAGTAATATTACTTTCAGTGAATTCATCCCATCATGCCGGTATTCTGCATTTTTTTCATAGAGGGCTTTATATGGAGCCTTTTAGATGCTCAAGTGGAAATTGTTGTTGTAAGAAAACTTAACTAGAGGTAGATGTTAGTCTCATCCTCCTTTAAATTACATATATCATTATCTAAACATTTATTCTAGTGTCTAAATATTCCACTCAGATTTGCCATCAGTTTGAGGATGATAAGCCGTACTGAAGTTCAACATGATACCTAGAGCATATTGGAGACTTTTCCTGAACATGGAGGATAATATTGGATCTCGATCAAATAAAATCTATAGTTTTACTCCATTAATCCTTATAACATCATAAATGTATATATTTTCCAATTGATTCAAGGAGAAGTCCTCTCAAATAGAGATAAATTGAGTTATCTATATAAGATAATCCACAACAACCCATATAGCATTGTTTCCTATGGATGTTCTTGGAAGTCGAGTGACAAATTCCATGGTAATGTTCTCCCACTTCCATGTTAGTATGGGTGGTGATTGCAACATCCCCTTAGAATTTTCTCTTTCACCCTTCACATGCTGACATTCCAGGAACATGGATGTATATTCAGTGATATACTTTTTCATATTGTCTCCCAAATAGTTCTCTTAGAGATTGAAATATATCTTTCTTCTTCGTAGGTGAACATAGAATATTGTGCTATGAGATTTATTAAAGATATATTTATTTATCTTTGTATTGTATTTTACATATATTCATGAACCAAATATTATAACTCCATCCTCACTGATCTTGAACTCATAGGATTTATCATTTTTTATAGTTCACACCCCTTTTTGAATGTCCACATTATTTCTTTGAGCATCCTTTATTTTCTCCATAAGGTATGGTTGTGTAATAATTTGAGAAAGGATTGATGTTTTTCATTCCTTAGGAATTCCCAGGTCTAACCTCTATTGGTCTAATAATTTTTTATCCTTCTCAATTCTCATCATTGATAAAGATGTAGGATCCTTTCTACTTAGAGCATTTTCTATCTTATTTTCCTTACTAGGATGGTAGTGGATTGAGCAGTCATAATACTTTATGATATCTAACTATATTCACTGGTGTATATTAATCTCATTCTATGTGAATAGACATTTTATACTCTTATGATCAATATATATCTAACACTTCTCCCCATGGATATAATTCTTCTAGATTTTCAATGAAAATATCACAACTACCAACTCTAGATTAGGCATGGGATAGTTTTTTCATGAATTTTATACTTCCTTGTGAAATAGGCTATAACTTTATAATTTTTCATTAGATCATAGCCTAATCCCTTGTTTTAAGAATCACAGTACACCATAAAGATTTCCCCGCAATTCAGAAGTGTGAGTACTAGTGCAGTGATTAGCCTCTTCTTCTATTTTAAGTTGTCTTCACATTCGCTGGTCCAGAAAAACATCACTCATTTCCATGTAATCTTGGTTAGTGGTTTAGAAAATCTTGATATTTCATTAAAATATTGTCAGTAAAACCCAGCTAGAACAAGAAAACTATGGATATTCATTATAGACATTGTCCTGGAAAACACTTTAATTGCATTTGTCTTGGAATAGTCCACAGATATCCCTTTTTTGTCATAGCATACCCCGAGAATGATGCATCTTTCATTCATAACTCACATTTACTTTAATTTTCATATATATTCTTTCTTCCCAAAAGTCTTTAGCATATTATTCAAATTGTTCTCATGTTACTTCTTTCCCTTCGAGTATATCTGAATATCCTTGATAAAGACTACCAAAAAAAATTTGAGGTAATATCTAAAGAATCTATTCCTTAAATGCATGAAAATTTTGGGAAAATTAGTGAATATTAATGCAATCACTCTAAACTCGTAGTGTCTATACCACTTTCAAAAGGTAGTCTTGGGAATATCTTCCTTCCTTACCTTTAATTGCAGATACCTTAACTAAAGTTCAACCTTCGAAAAAATAACTGGACCCGTATTGCTGATAAAAAAAGCCATCTATAAATTAAAGGGGAGACTTCTTCTTTATCAATATTTTATTAGGCTCATGAAAATCAATTCATAGGTTAATTCATCCATCCTTATTCTTGAAAAGGTGGACTGGTGCACCCCATGGTTAAGCACTCGAGTGTATAAAACCCTTGTCCAGATTCTCCTATAACTGATTCTTCAGTTATTCCATTTCAATGATGGATATTTTATCATGTGTCTTTGATATAGGCATAGATCCAGGAATAAGATAAATTGAGAACCCAACCTCTTGATAATTATTAATACTGGGAAATTCTATGGGAAACACATCCGTGTAGTCCCTCACAATGGGAATGTCTTTGAGCATGATTCTCTTCTTTGTCTCAATCCTTTGAGCTCGATATTCATTCTCATAAAGAAACAATATCCACACTTGAGATGATTAATCTTAAAGAGATTCATCCTCCTCCTTACACTCGCAAATAATTGGAGGATGCTACGAGATGTGAAGAGTGATCTCCCTTTCACAACAGTTGATATTGGATTTATATAAATATATTCAATCCATGACCAAAATAGAATCAAACTACACTAAAGGGAGAATAAACAGATTTTCTGGGATGTTCATTCCACAAAAATTAATTGGGGAGTAATATAATTTTTATGCAACAATTTCCCCATTTATTATTCTCATATATAACTCAATCTCCATATTTTGACATGTTCACTGAATAGTTCAACTAAATTTTCAAGATATGAACTACTGTGTAGAACCAAAATCAAATAGTACATTCTCTATTATTGAATGAATAACCATAATACTCATAAGCACATCATTGTTGGTCTCCAACTCATCATTAGTGATATAATATTCCCTTACTTGTTTCCTTAGAGGTTTTTACTGATTATTTCCTCCAAAAATCCTTAGATTAGGGAAATGTCTTGCATAATTCCCATGGTCCTTGTATTTGAAAAAATATACTACATGATGAGTGTTGATCGGAACCTTCCTTTAATGTTCCTCATTATTGGGATTCATCATATCCCTTAAATATTTATTATCCATATTCTCTTATCTTCCAAATTTGAATCATCTATTGGTTCCCTTAAATAAGTTTCCAAGATTCTTCTTCCCACACTTTTGACATGTGGGATGTTGAGTATTCTTTTCGTCGTGGGATTTATTTGTTGATCCACCGATATTAAACTCCATTTTATGCTTTTTTTCCCATGACCAAAATACCACTGAGAGTCTCTGGTATCCATTTCAACCTTAAGGTAACAATGGAAAATCTCCTCATAGCTGCTAAAGTCTCGAATCACCAATTGTTTTTATAGACTCGTATTTAGTCCAATAAGGAAGATATCCACCTTTATTTTAGGGTTAATGATAAAGTCAAAGGCATATCATGCAAGAATTTTGATTTTTTCTTCATATTATCTAATAGAAAAGACTTACTTTTGATTCATTCCAAAGAACTTCCTTTCGATATTAGGATAGAGGGTTTAGGGGAAAAATGTATTAAAAAATATTTTCTTGAAGTCAACCCATTCCATGGAATCAATTTTCTCCATGTACTTTGTGTTCTTGATTAGTGTCCACCATTGATCAAAATCCCCAACAAAATTATAAACTTCAATCACGAATTTATCTTCTTCTGAGAATTGAAGGATTGATAATATCTTCTCAGTGGAGTAAATCCATTATTCTATGAGGAGGGGATTAGAAGATCCACTAAAAATGGGAAGCCTTTTTCGTATAATTGATTCGACCACAACTTTATCTCCCTGTCACTGGATGAGGTAGTTCCACAAGATTCAAGTTACTATTAATTACTTGAGCTAGTTGAGAAAGTAATTTCATGAAGTTTTGAGAACTCATTCCCATAATATTTAGAATATCATTAGGGAAATGATCACATTGCCTATCACATTGATTGTTGGAATAGGTTATTCTATTTCCAACCATTAACTATGAAAAAAATTACAATTATGGGGATTTAATACTTAACTAATAAGAATAATAAAAGGAAAATTTGAATATAAAAGGATAAAATTTTCATTCCCTAGGTTTTAATCTAGGAAATACCTTATCTTTTTTCCAATATATGTTCTTATGGTCATTTTTTACAATTAATAAGGGTTTTAAATGATCTAATGAATTTTCCAAATAATATACCTTGGGAGTGTCAAAAAATGTGCACATTAAGGATTGTTGTCATGTACCAAGTTACCCCAAGTCATGCATGGAATACATTTTCAGAGATGTTACTCATGGGTACATTTATGCTAGAACCATGTCCACTTATAGTATCTAGACCGGGATGTATCTTATTGATAAACCACTTAATATATACTAACCAAAATTTAGGGATGTTTTCTCATACATAGTATTATCCCAAAGGTGTTTTCTATAGTTTTCTTGTCAAAATCCCAAAAATAACTAAACTTTTCCTTTGATATAAAATATAGTGACCCTATCCTTTTTCACATATTAATATATAATTAACCAACAGTTACAATCCAATGATCATAAATCATAGTGTATTTTGAAGAATAGGTAACTAAATAAACGTCATGAAACAAAAATAAAAACATATTATATTTAATCTCTATAATGAGCTCTTAACATCCATTGAGTTTAGACACCTACAAAGGATAACCTGGGGAATACATGAAAAAAAGGGATGAGAAAAAAAATCCTAGTAAGTGAGTAAGAATAGAAATAAAACATAGCACATAGGTTAAAAGTCATATCATGATGACATAAAAGGCATGGAGCATGAATAAACATAAAAAATAATAACATGTATAACTTGGGAACATGTAATCATGGAATCATAGGAATGTGGAAACAACATATAACATTATATAAACATGAGTCAAGGGTAACTTCCAAGACTATATAACATGGTAGACAAAGTCCCATAAAAGAATAAGGTTTACTAATTATCCCAACATGACATCTCATTAGAAAAAAAAGTACCCATTGCATTTGAGCACTATCTAGGTACACCCATAATAAAATTTTCAGGAATATGAGTTCCCTATGAATAATAAACGTAAGGGTTACCCATAGAAATAAATGTGTACCATAATAATATCACAAGGCATAAAAAATTATCTAATAATAAATGTTTACATGAAATAATGGATTCAAACAAAACATGGAAATTCATAAGGTAAAATTGGAATGGATCATGATTATTTACGTTTAATTTAATTAGAGACATTTAAAATGATTGTTTAAGAAACAATAGAAATGAAACATTTAAGTGAGGTTTAAGGAAAATATTAAATAGAATTTAAAGAGAAAAAGTCATGTTTGTTTTCATTATACAAAAAATGAACCAAGATAGCTTTTCAAGATAAAATTACAGATTTTAGAAAAATAATGGTGGCTTAAAACATATTATGTAGTTCACTTGGAAGAGGGTCAAAAATCGGGAAGTTCACTTGAATCAAGCTTGCTTATCAGGAAGAATTCAAAAGGGAACCTTTATAAAACATGTATTACCCCATAAAATATGGATGATATGATCTATATAAATGATTTTGTAACATATAAATATAATTTATAAGAATTATAAAAAAATAAACAAACATTAGATTTTTGTAAAGTGATAGAAAGAGTAACTTGAAGGAAAATTGAGGTCGGGTAGAATCCCTTACCTTATGTTTGAAATGGTTCTTCACCTGATCTTAATGTTCTAGATGATCAAATTAAATCCATTAATTAGTTAATTAAAAAAAATTATACATTTAATTTATTTATTATAATTTTATTAAGTTCTTTTAAGTTTTTTTAATGAGTTATATTTTTCAATTTCATCATTCGAGAATGCTTGTTTTCTTAGTTGTCATGATCGATTCACTTGTATAATAGTAAAAAAGGTAGTTTAAAATAGAAATATAAATATAGAATTTAATTTATAAGTTATGAATTAACATATAAAATTTTAAATTTTTATATTAGTCATTTGGATATTTTCAAAGAGGATGAATCATTAGATAAGATGTTAGTGATAATCGTTTGGATTATTTTGGGCTATTTTTTCTCACAATGAACTTGTCCTATTTTGTTATTTAACATCATGTGTATATAATGATTAAAATATTTACATAGGCTTTAATAAATATATTGTAATTTTTTTTACTAAAAAATGGTCGTATGACCATCCTTGAAGGCGTTAATGGAAAATGAAACTTTTTCATCCATGGAGGCGATAAATTAACACCTCATGAAGGACATTTTCATTTTCAGAATAAAAGGGAGATGAGAGGGGTTTAATGATAGATTATTCCATTAGAATACTAAAACTCCAGTATATACGAGTTAATAAACTTATCATAACATTTATATGAGAAAATGTGAGTACATAATAATTAAAGAACATTAAAATAAATTAAAGGAAAAGGAAAGAGGATTGTGCCTCTTGAGTTTATCCTCCTTCAAATCCTGATTAGGGAAAAGGTTTTGGTATTTTTATGAGACTAAGAGATCCTAGAAATTATGTAAGGTATTTTGAAGATTATTTTGTAGAATTTTTGTGGGGCTCAATTCTTGGAATGTGTGGGGTGATGAGGTTGTAAGGGGTGGTATTTATAGTGGAGGAGAGGGGTGTTTTCTCATTATTTTAATCATTAGTTAATTATTTTGGATCAAGACAAGTAATAGTGTTGATTATTGTGACTAAATATAGTAAATATTTCATTTTATTTCTAACTAATGGTTCTTACATCATCCTTACATCAACAATGACTCATAAATTCATGTATTTAGCATTTATAAAAAATTATCTTATTTTACTATTCACCAAAAATTCAAGTATTTTAGAAATATCCCAAAAATAACCCTAACCATTTCTGGATTATTATAATTAAAAATTAACACCATTTTACCAAAATAATTTTTAAAATTCTAGAAATTTAATTTTTAATTGAAATCATCATTTACTCAAAAAATACAGATTTTAAAATTATTACTAATTGGATAACACATTGAAAAATTAAATAAGGTCTCATAAAATTATCTTAAAATCATAGTAAAATAAAATATTAATTTATTAATAAATTTTATGAAAATAAATTTCTTTTTAAATCATTATATTATTTATAAAATTATAATTAAATATTTATAACTTACCAAAATACCAACAATTAATTAATACTTTTTGAAACATATATTTTCTTACACTATGATATAATTATATCATAAATTAATTTATAGGATACCAAAATTTTATTTATAATTTAATTGGTGAGTTTAATATTTTATTTCTTAGTTTACTATTTATAAGGTTTATATTACTATTCTAATGTTCAAGTTACTATTCGATTGGTTTTGGTTCCTTAATTTCTAGGAATACCTCTTATTTTACTCATTCTTCACTTATAATGTTTGTATTTTCTTTTGAAAGTGATTTTATGTGATTATAATATATTAAATATTTATAATATTGTAATTTACAATGATAAAATTCAAATTCATTGCAATAAATAGGATCTTGGGTGTTTTTATGTAGGAAATGAGTGGGAAATTCATTAACATTTATCAAACGTAGGTTTTGGGTTATATATAATAAAATAACCAAAAACAAAAACCATCCAATGATTTTTTTCCCATGGTTTCTTCCAATGTTTATTGGTTTAATTATTTTATAATTCCATTGACTGAACATAAAAAAATAATTCCCTTTATAATGTGTAAGTGATTCATTCTCTTGAAGAAATTATTTTAAAACTATAAAATATATTAATGGTTTTAGAGGATTCATAAAGGATTTATAAAATTAACAAAATAAACATAAAATAAAATTATTTTAAAGTTAAAACAAATATTTTGTTTTTTATAGAATTTATAATATTTATTACATCACTTTTGGTCCATTATGATGTGATAAAACACATTGAATATTTATACGGTATTTAATTTTTACCCAGAAATTCGACTGTCTCAAATAATTATAAAAAAATAATTATTGGATAATATATACATTATCAATAAAAAAATAATCATTTTATAAAAATAATATTCATTTTACCAAAATATTTTTATAAATATGTGTATCTTTTCTTTTAAAATATTAATTGATATTTATTGGGAAATGCTGGATTTTTTTACAATAACGATTTTCGAACCCTTATAAAAATTGCATTCGAATTCATAAAACTTACGTGATAATTTATATTTGATAAAAATCATTTAATTGTAATATTTTATTAAAATATTATTTATTTCAAAAATCCATTAATTCATCCAAAATAAACGCCTTAATTGAAATTGAATGCTAATTAAAAATACATTTTTTTATTGTATAAAAATCAAAATAATTTATAAATTAATGGTAAGATAAAAATATGATCATTATTATATTAAAAATAAAATATAAATATTATTATTTTTATAGACTTGATACATATCCATTTAATACACCAAAAAACACTCTAAGAGTAAGGTGTGCGACAATAAGACCATCATGATTAGGTTTGACATACATGGATTGGGGTGTGATCTCTATGAGCTTGAAAGTTCTTCCATATATGGTTTTTCTCATGGTTAAGTTGTTAGATCTCATCTTGGCCTTGTTCAAGGGAAAATCCTAATGATGTTATCTCCCTTGGAAGCTTTGATAAATGGGATTCATATGGTATGATCCAAGTGGTTAAGGATATCACATCATTATTCTAAGACTCGTTAAAATGCTATATTTATACAAATAATGTGATCCATGTTCAATGGTTATATTATAAAAGGTAATGATGATTAAAAGTATTTTAAATCTAATATTATTTAATAAAACCTAATAATCGCATTTTTTTCTATGACCACAATACATAATAAGGCATTTAATTTAAATCATAAGGGTAATTTTATTTATAAAATTCTGGGTTGTTACAATATTCCCCCATCAGAAATTGTTCCCTAAAATATATAATTTCACCCACTCAAACATGTGATGGTAATTCTGTTTCATGGATTCATCGGGTTCCCACATTACCTTTTCAAACATGTGGTTTCTCTACAACACTTTGACCAGGTGCATTGTTTTATTCTGTAGATATATTTCTCTATGATCTAAGATATTCATTGGTTACTCCTCATAGGAAATATAATTTTATGATGACATTAGATATGGATTGAGTGCATGTGAGGGGTTTGGTATGTAGTTCCTTAATATGGATACATGGAATACATCATGTACTTGAGATAGGTTAGGTGGGAGTTCTAGTCAATAATCCACTGCTCTGATGTGATCAAGGATCTCAACGGGGGAGATTTATATTGGACTAATATTCCCCTTGTTACCAAATATCATGAATCTCTTCCATGCAGATATACAAAATAATACCATGTTTCCTACATCAAACTCTAGATCTCATCGATGATTTTCATCATAGATCTGTTTTAAACTTTGATCACCCTTGATGCATTGCTAAATGTTCTTAACCTTTTACACTATTTCTTCAACCATTTTAGGACCTAGCATTTTCCATTCCCCAAATTCATCCCATAATTTAGATTTTATACACCTCTTCCCATAAAGGGATTCATTGGGATATATTTGGATGATTGAGTGGAAACTGTTTTTATATGGGAACTTGACTAGAGGAATATATTGATCTCATCCTTCAATGAAGTAAATTTAGAATTTTATCAACATGTACTCAAATGTATATATAGTTTGCTCATAGTTTACATCAGTTTGAGGGTGATAAGTCCTGATGAAGTTCAACTCAGTATTCAGATCATGTTGGACACTCTTCTATAACTTGGAGGTAAATCATGGATCTCAATCATATACAATCGATAGTGTTGTTCTGTATAGCCTCACCAATTTTATAATGTATATACTTTTATGTTGATCAATTTATAATCTTCAAGAATTTAAATTAAGTGAGAATTATTCATAAGACTATCCACCACAATCTATATAGCATTGTTTCTTCTTGATGTCTTCATAAGATCAGTAACAAATTCCATGGGGATGTTTTCCCATTTCATTGTAGGTATGGGTAATGGTTGCATCATTCCCTTGTATTTTTTCTTTTTTTGCCTTGTATTTTTAAAATAAAAGACATCTTGATGTATATTATGTGACCTCCTTCTACATATTTCCCCACTAATAGTTCTCTCAGAGATTTTGATACATATTTCTTCTTCCTAGATGGATGGATAAATCCAAACTATATGAATAATCCAATAGATCCTTTAATATAGTATTTATTGGTACACATAGTCATGAACTAATTTTAAAACTCCTTTTCATTAACATTTAACCCCAATGATTTCTCTCTTCTTATAGATTCCAATTTCTTTTGAATTCCCACATCATCTAGTTGACAATCCTTTATCCTATCTAAATGTAAAGGTTGAGAAATCATTTCTAAAAGGATTGATGATTTTACTTCCTTTATTATTCACATATCCATAATTTCCTAATCTAAGAAGATAGGATCCATCTCAATTCTCATAAATGATATAATCTATGGATAATTTCTACTTAGAGTGTCTGCCACTTTATTCTATTTCCTAGGATGGTCCTGAATTGAATAGTCATAGTCCTTCATCATCTCTAATCATCTTTATTAACACATATTCATCTCTTTCTATGTGAATATATACTTGAGGATTTTTTTATCCATATATATTTCACACTTTTCTCCAAAAGAGATAATACCAACATATTTTCAAAGATAATATCACTACATCCGGCTCCAAATAATGTGTTGGTATTTTTTTTCCTAAAATTTCAACTATATTGAATCATAGTCTATTAATTTTTCATTATTCATTGACACACAACCCAATCCCTTATTCAAAGCATCGTTGAATACCATGAAATGTTATCCACTTGTGGGTAGTGTGAGTACAGGTGCAGTGATAAGAATTTTTTTCAATTCCTTTAATCTCTCTTCACATTCATCATTCCAAGAAAAATTTACTCCCTTCCAAGCAATATTACTTGTAAATTTTGAAAATCAGGAAAAATTTCGCACAAATTGGAGATATTAACCAACAAATCTAAGGAAACTATGGATATTTGTCACAAATTTTGGCTTCAACTATCCTTTTATTGCTTTCACTTTTGAAGGATACATAGATATCCCATTTCTTGTTGTGTTATTCCCTAATAATGATACTTTCTTCAAGAATAACTCATATTTGTTGTAATTTGAATAAATATTCTCCATTCATAATGTTTTTATCATAGTTCTTAGATTCTCCTCATGATCCTAATTACTTTTGGATTATATTATAATATAATCTATAAATACTACCACTAATTTTTCAAGTTAATCTCTAAAGACTCTATTCATCAATTCCATGAATATTTTTGGAGAATTAGTGATTCTTAAAGGCATTACTATGAAATCATAGTTCCCATACCTTGTACAAAAGGAAGTCTTTGGTATTTTCTCCTTCTTCACCCTAACATGGTAATACCCCAACCACATATCCACCTTGGAAAAGTATTTTTCTACATGTAATTGATAAAATTAGTCATAAATCTATGGTAGAGGATACTTATTATTTGTCATGATATTTTGGAGATCATAATAATCAATGGAAAATTATATTGACCCATCCTTCATCTTGACAAAGAAGAATAGTGCACCCCATGGTGAAGCACTTGGTCATATGAACCCTTTATCAAGATTCTCCTGTAGTTTTTTATTTAGCTCCTCATGTTACAAAATATCCATTATATATGGAGTCTTGGATAATGTTAACTACCCATGTATAATCTCTATTTAAAATTCAACCTCTCATCTTGGAGTAAGACCAAGAAATTATTTGAGAAACACATCAACGTTTTCCCTCACAATATGAATGTCTTCAAGGATGATACTTTCCTTAGACTCAATCAGTTTAGCTAGATAAAATTACTCATAGGTAAATAATATCAATTCGTGATATGTTGGTGAAAAAAGATTTAACCTCCTCCTTGCGCTTTTACAGAATCGGGGGGGGGGGGTCAATTCATGATATGGAGTGTGATTTCCTTCTCACAACAATTTATGATGAATATATATAGGGAAAGTTAATCCATGACCAAAATTGCATAAAATATCACCAAAGAAGTATCACAAGGTTCACTGGGATGTTCAACCCCCAAATTTTGACAGGGGAGGAGTTGTATACTTGGGATGCAATAATTTCCCCATTTACCATTTTTACTGATAGATCTACTTCCATGATTTGTGGTACTGTTTGAATAGTTCTACGAAAATTTCATGATATGATGTAATGTGTAGAAACATAGTCAAAATTAAGATCACTATTCTTAAATGAATATCTATCATACCTATCACCACTTCATTTTTTGGATAAACCTTATGGGTTCTGATGGAAAAACTTTACCCTTACTTCCTTGGAGGTTTTTGGCTACCTCTAAATACCCTTGTCTTAGTGCACTGGTTTGAAAAGTGCAATGGTTCTTTATAGTTGAATAAATTAAAAATGTACTGAGGGTTGACAAGAGAATTCCTCTCTTCTAACACATTAGTGGGTTTCTCCTATTGTTAATCTCTAGCTATGTTTCCTTCCTTCCCTCACCAAAAGTATTTCTTTATCCCCATTAATTTATTTCCCTGATGCTTCTTTCTATACCTTTGAAAAGTTGGATGTTGAAATTCATTAGCACCTTTAGATTTCTTCATAGGATCACTAGAATTAAACTTCACTTTACACTTTTTATCCCCATGGTACCCTTGAGATTAACTAATTTACATTTTGATTTTTAGGGAACATTGTATAATTTCCATACAGTTATCAATGTCTTGGATCTCCAGGGATTTTTGTAAACTAGGTTTTAGCCCACCAAAGAAGCGGCCAACCTTGAATTCAGGGGTAACGACAAAGCTAGATTCATATTGTTCAATTCTTTTTAACTTTTCCTCATATTCTCCATTATATTTGTCTTCTTATTTCATTGAGGGAAAGTAAATCCCTTTCCATTTTAAGTCATATAGTAGAAGGAATATGTTTATCGAAAAACATTTTCCATCGTTCCCTCCACCTCATCACTTAGATATCTTCCTTAGGCTTTTTATTCCTAATGAATGTATAAAAATAATTAGATTCTCCCTCTATATGATAAACATATAGAAGAAACTTCTCTTGGTTAGAACATTACATAATGAAGAATATTTTCTCAATTTAGTTGAGTCATTGTCCCATGATTAAGCGATCAAATTATCCATTGAAAGTCAGAGGCCTTTTTCATATAAAGGTATTTATTATAGCTTATTCCTTTTTAGGGGGATTTGGGAGATCCTCCTAATATATATTTCTATTCCGAACCTGAGTAATTATAGAGAGTATCATTAAAAATCTCATGATTCCCACACCCATCGGGTTGGGTATCTAATTGGGGGTAGTCATTTCATTTATAATCACATTTATTTTTTACCTTATTCCTCATATTCTCATCCATTACCAAGAATAAATTCAAAATTAGGGATGGAAATTTTTAAACTATTAAATGTGTAGAATGTAATCCAATTCCATTAATTAGATAACATATAAATTATGTTTATTTTCTAATAAATTTCTAGGATTCAATCTATGTTATCCAAGATCTATTTCCTAACTTATATTCTTATGGGTATTTTGTACCTTAATAATTATTCGTAATGAGCTTATGAATTTACCAAATAATATCACTCGGGAGTGTCAAACTAGGTGTGCAATAAGGCCTATTTTCATGCACTAATTCCTAGTCGAGTCTAGCTCAATATAGTGTTTTGGGGTCTTGCCTCTATGTATATGTTTTAGAGATCCACATCCACTTGTAGTATCTAGAAAGGGATGTATTTTATTGATAAACCACTTTCTCTATAATTAAAAAAATTTAGGATTTTTTTATTATACATAGACTTATAACGAAGTCTTTCACTAGAGTTTTCTATTCCCAATCCCAAAATGACTAAACTTTTCCTTTGATACCAACTACAATAATTGTTCACTTTATTAAATTTTAATATATAATTTATTGTGTAATATTACACTTAATACAATCCATAATATCAAAATGCCTATTGTATTTTATAATTTGGTATATTACATAACAACTTAAAATAGGGAATACAACACCATTATTAAAAAAACCCCTAACATGTTCATAATATTCTATCATACCTAAAACTGTATTGGATAACCTAGGGACATGCATAAGAAAATAGTGATTTATAAATCCTGGTAAGGGAATAATCATGAAATAAGATGAATAATTATTACATGTTAGATAATGGGAATATAAATGTGTTATAAAAGGAGTTAGAATCATAAACTTAAACAATGAGGCATGATATAACATGATAACATAAAGTCAGCATGAGAAATGTGGAAACAACTTAAAATATTGCACTATAAACATAGATCAAGGCTAACTACCAATATATCATGATGGAAAACAATTCTCATGATCGATTAAGTTCACTCCTTAATCTCTCTAATTACATATCTTGAGACTAAAACTGTCATGAACCGACCTAGGATGACCCTGAACCAGTCACCCGAACTGGTCCGCGACGTGTCCCGAAGGGCATTCCTGATCCCCGCAGGCTGTAAACTAGTGTCAGGCATCAAAAAATAACCATTGGGAATGATTTGTCTCATGAACAAAAGATAAATAGATAAAAAAACCGATGATAAAAAAATAAAAACTGGGAGTGGAAAGAAAATAAAACCAAATATACCTCCTTGTGACCTTCTAGGTCACCACCCAACTAAGACCCAAACCAGCACCAACACTGAGTAGCTGAACCAGGAACCTGAATAAAAACTGAACCTACAACTGAGATAATATGATAGGTGTGAGCACCGAGATGCTCAGTAGGGATGCCAAATATAACCATAGAATCTAAGCATCTCCTTTCCCAAAATAGTCCAATAACGCAAGTTTGAAATATAATTATAAAAGTAGGTTTTTCATATTTTAATTAAACAATATAATTTACCAATTTTTAAATACCCAACGCACACCACATGCCATTTTTGAAACAAATTACAATTTTTCAAACAAAATCCAAACAAGGAAAACTAGGCAGTGCTAAAAGAAACAGGTGAGAGTATAAGCTGTAAAACAGGTATAGTTGAAAGTAAACAAGAAAATAATAGGAAAACCATGGGTGATCCTAAACTTACCTAGAAGACCCATGGACATACTAGGTTTTGGAACCACCTATTGGCATATGGTGAAGCTCCTAGATTTATTACAAACTGGCCGCCCTATAACTGAAAAACCATTAGAAAATCCCACCTAGCCTGACAACCAATCCAGGGGGTACCAACCCATCTAATCGGGCTTGATCAGAAACCATCGCTCAACAATCTAAAATATTCCTTGGAACCAATGGTGTTTATAATTATATTGTGTAAGTAGGAAGGCCCTTTCACATGTGACTCATCTCACCACACTTGCCTACCCCAAACACAGACACTTCCCATGAGTTAACCCATAAAGGGTTAACCTAGACAGGAGTGCCCCCACAAACACATTCAAACATTTCACATTAACAAAGTCCAAATCGGGCCATCAAGTCACATCCATGTCGAAACCATTTTTTTTAAACCCTTTACATTGCCAACTAGGCATTCACATTTTCTGAAGAGCATTCTTTTCTAAAATCAGCAAAAAACATCACCTTTAGAAGTAAAAACATTAACTTTCGGTTAAAAGTTCAAAATGAGCCTTTAACTCAAACATGATAAATATATTTATCCCAAAAATCATACCAACACCTCTTTTCAATTTTAAAAATCTCAATGAGCCCTTAAGCAACCATCTACCTAAACCCCCACCAAAAGCCGAATGGGCACATAGTTTCAAACACACCGATACACCAAAGCATTTATTTTTTTTCATGGACAAATAGACCAAAACATTAAGGAATACATTTAAACTCATCCTTTGAAAATTCAAAATGAACCAATAAATTTATTAAAAATATTTATAAACAAACAAAACTACTTATAAACAATTTACAAACATCCCAACCAGTTTACAAACACTTTTATAAACAAGCTAACCAGTTTCTAAACCACTTCTATAAGCCAGACAAACAAATTAGAGACAATTTTATAAGAATCCCAAACTGTTAATTAAAAATTTTATAAACAGATCAAACAAATTACACAAACCAGAAAACACCATAACAAACTATTTTTTTTAAACCAACTAACTCAGAAATGATATAGTAGATTCATCAATTATTTTTCAAAGGTGTGAACCAAGTAAAAGAATTAAGTAAAAAACTGAATGCATTAACTAGAATTATTCAGATTGGAATGTAAGGATTCTCTTACCTCAATGGTGTGGGAGTGCGATGCTGCTTTAGTGGAAGGAATGACAACCTCCTACGCACCAATCGCACACCTACAATAATTATGAAAACGTGCGAATAAACACCTGAGGTGTTGTTTCGTGACTAAATTAAATAAAAACATTGAAAAGGGGGAGGAGAAAACCACACGTTAGGTCGTTGGGATGGAGAACTCGTGGCTGGCTAGAGCGGAAGTGGGAGGTCGTCATCAGGTTGTGTGATGGAGACCTCTGGAAATGAGGGGAAGAGTACGGAGGTTGGGTCCGAATCAGAGGGTGAAGGTCATTGTAGGATCCCGCACAAGGAATGGTCAGGTCGGAGACGCATGAAGAAGGCAGTGAGGTGGCTGGGGAGACCGGTCGGGCGATCTGCTGTGCTGCTGGCCAGCGCAAGCTAGAGGTGAACCGAGGGAGGGGCGAGGCTGGCCAGGAGTGGAGGGTGAGAGGGGAAGGAGGCAAGCAGGGAGGAGGGAGTCGGATCATGGTAGGGGGTGTGGGGTCAGCTGGAGCGGGTGTAAGGAGGAAACGTGGGGTGGCCGGTCTTGTTGTGGGCGAAGGTCGGGGAGTGGAGCATCTAGGATGGGAGGCGGACGCTGGGGATGGCAGCTGGGATAGGGGAGGATGTAAGTCGATAGTTGAGAGGAGGGGCGTGGTCCTACAAGATGATGAGGGAGACGGAGGGTTGGGGCGAGGGTTGGGGGCGTATCGTAGTAGGGAAAGGAGACCGGGAGGAGGCGGGGTCCTGGAGGTAGCTGTAGGGGGCATCGCTGCGCGAGGGGGTGAAGGGGAAGGGGTCGACGGGATTTTTGTAGATTAGGGTTAGATTTTTTTTTCATTTTAGGTCATAATAATAATAATAATACTAATTAAAATAATAATAATAATAATAATAATAAATAATAATAATAATGTTAATGAAAATAATAATTGAAATAGTAATAATAATAATAAGAATATTACTAACAATTTATTAATAATTATATTAACAACAATTTTTTATCTTTTTAAATAATAAAAATATTATTAAACAATTCTTAATGATAACCATATTATTATCCACACAATAATAACATGATTTTTATGTAATAAATAATTAACTCATCTTACACACATAATTTTTTTTTATTTTAACCATTGGATAGTCGCACAGCCACTCAGGTTGACCGTGTGGCTACCGCCCACTATGTAGTGACCAAACACGAGTTCGAAACCCACAAAAATTATTAAACATCCAAAATTTTAAATCGGGATCCAGCTCAGACCTTAGCGCGAGAACCTAGAGCCAAGAAATATTAAAATAAAAATAAATCAAAAAGTTAGGGTGTGACAATTCTCCCTACCACAGACACTTTCTGCCCCAAGAAAGTCACCTAGCTGAACAATAACCTAAACAATAATCAATGCCTGATTAAAACTGGCAGAAACCACAATACAAGAGAATGGGAGAACTTGAGAGTTTTCTCCCCACCACAAGAACTCAACTAGTGCAGAAATTTAACACCCAAACATAACACCCTAGGAGGGGGGGACAAGGTAACTCCCAACCGATCTCAACTAACTTCTATAGAACGAGCGAAACAATACCTCTGTTGAAACTTGGAACTCTCGACCCATACCAGAAACTCCGAACACTAGAGAAAACCCTCTGAGAATAATGTGATCCCAGTGGAAAATTCAAGCATAACTGCAAGCCTTGACTCCTCCGCAGGAACTTACATATCTAAACAAACACTGCCAAACAAAGATCAACCCATACTAGGGTCAAACAAACTCTTAAGAAAAGTGAATGATTCAAAAATACCTAATCAGAAAAACAAAACTATTTGGATTACAATAGAACATGTCTGTCATAACTCCACAATAAAACAATGAACTTATGATGATGTCAAAACTTTAACAGTAGAAAAACAATAATGAATAAAATTTAAATGTTCTACTACCCACATGGAACACAAAACCTGAACTAAGGCTGCACACCCCCAGAAACTCCTGACTATGCGTGAACTTCACCCCAAGACCTGTGGTTGGAGCTCTGATTGTTGAAGCATCCCCTGCCTCATAGTGAGGCACTGGAATTTATCTAGTCACAACATCTTCTTCAAGAGACCCTTCCTAAAAAACATTTCTAGACGACCCAGGAACCTACAATGACAACACGTCTTCAAAGGGATGTGACATGACGACTTCATGTGCCCGAACCGTCCACACTAGTGGCACACCACTGAACGGTCCAAAGAACTGGAAGCCAGAACCATAGCAGAGAACTCTTTAGAAACAGGTTACTCTGGCACACCCTACTCGCAAGATGGGGAACCTTTACAAGCAACCAGATACGCTGTATTTTTAACCATCTGTGCTCCGGAGACCAACTCAGCTAAAAACACCTCATCCTCCAACTTCTCAAAACGATGGTGTATGGAAGGGAGGACCCACTCCATGATCTCTGGAAGAAGATCCTCGATGAAGAGAGAAGTATTTATTGATTCCTACAATGCTACATCCAGAGAAAAGGACACAATCTCCTTGAAATGGTCAACATAAGTCTTCACCATTTGTTGTCCTTGTTGCATACACATGAGTTCTTCCCTTTTCTTCATCTTCAACTCTTCAAGTATAAACCATCAGACAAAGATAGATTTAAAGACATCCCACATCATCCCAACTTGCAGAGATGGTGGGGCGAACAATTCCCATTCGTTCAAAGTCAGACCTTCAAACAGACCCAAAACAACACGCACTCTGACATCTTCAAGAGTTCCCAATACCTTGAAGACACGCTCGACCTCTTCAAGTCACTATACTTCCTCTAACATACCTCGATCATTGTGAAGGATAGGCACTATCCGAGAAGCACCAAAAACTGGGCATGACTTATCAAAAACATTGGAGACCTTTCTGGGTGGAATTTTCTGAACAACATATAAAACATAATGCCAAAACTGATATCAAGCCGAAGCAACATCAAAGAAATCACCTTCATCCAAAACAACCAGCTCAAAAGAAACAGGAAAATACAAACACAACTCAAAAATTCCTCTTCCAAAATCCTATTTCCATTTTAGATTTCAAAACCAACTTCCTTCAAGACCACTTTCTAAACACCCAACCCACTTTTCAAACCAAATTCAATTTTCCAAAAATCATTCCCCCTTTTCATTTTCAAAACACACTTACATCAATCAAAACTAAAACAAAACTCAACTTACAACAAACCATTAGGATGAGGAACTAGAATTTATGATTTACTTGGAGACATGGTAGTGAGCCATGCCCCAAGCAAGCGTAAACAACTAGAAGAAGCTCAATTGTGAAATCGGACTCCACATGGGTCACTACTCCATGTGAGGTCACGACATGACACTGGTCTGCCTCCATTTTCATTCCTCAATAAAAAACAAAAGCATAAGACTCAAAACTCGGACTACCCCTGGAAACTCAAGGTTTGGAATGGGTGACGGTTCATTAAGTCCTTCCTGTACTACCCCTCGAGTCCTGACAGTTCTAATCTCCATCTACCGGACACCCCAAATAAGAAGGGCCTACCTCTGATACCATTTTGTCACGAACTAACCTGGTTCAACCCTGAACCTATCACCCGAGAAAGTCTGCGGCATGGCCCAAAGGGCATTCCCAATCCCCACAGGCTGGCAGCTACTTCCGGGTATCAAAACTTAGATGTTGGGAATGATTTGGCCCATGAACAAAAGATAAAAAGATAAACAAAACTAACAATAAAAAAATTAAAACTATTAGTGGAAAGAAAATAAAACTGAATATACCTCCTTGTGACCCTCTAGGTCACAACCCAACTCAGACCCAAGCTTGGACCAACATTGAGCAGCTAAACCAATAACCTGAATAATAACTGAACCTACAACTGAGATAATATGATAGGCATGAGCACCGAGATTCTAAGTAGGGATGCCAAATATAACCAAGAAATCCAAGCATCTCCTTTCCCAAAATAGTCTAATAATTCAAGTTTAAAATAAAATTATAAAAGTAGGTTTTCCATATTTTAATAAACCAATATCATTTTCCAAATTTTAAATACCCAACGCACACCACCTGCCATTTCTGAAACAAATTACAATTTTGCTAACAAAAGACAAACAAGGAAAACAAGGCAGTGTTAAAAGAAATATGTGAGTGTATAAGCTGGAAAAACAAGTATTTTTAAAAGTAAACAAGAAAAGAAAAGGCAAACCATGGGTGATCTTAAACATTCCTATAAAACCCATGGACTTACTCGATTTCGGAACCACCTACTGGCGTATGGGGAACTCCAAAGTCTATAACCAACTTTCCGCCCTATAACTGACCAACCCGGGGAAAATCCCTCATGGACTAACAACCAATCCAAAGGGTACCAACCCATATAATCGAGGTTGATTAGCAACCATTTCTAGATCATCTAAAAGACGCCCAGGAACCCATGGTGGTTATAATAATACTGTGTAAGTAGGAAGTCCCTCGCACGCGTGACTCATCTCACCGCACTTTCTTACCCCAAACATGGATGTTTCCTATGCGTTCACCCATTAAGGTTAACCCTATACCAGAGCGCCCCACATACACATTCAAAAATTTCACATTAACAAAGTTCCAACTGGGCCATCATGTCACATCCATGTTGAAACCATTTTTTTAAAATATCTTAATTTTCCAACTGGGCATTCAATTTTTTCGAATGTCATTCTTTTCTAAAATCACCAGAATACATCACCTTTAAAAGTAAAAACATTAACCTTGGGTTAAAAGTGCCAAATGGGCCTTTAACTCAAACATGTTAAATATATATTTCCAAAACATCTTACCAACACCGCTTTTCAATTTTACAAAACTCAATTTTCCCTTAAGCAACCACCCACCTAAACTCACACCAAAAGTTGAAAAGGTACCATGTTTCAAACACACCTACAAATAATTTAATTATTTTTCATGGCCAATAGACCAAAACAATAAGGAAAACATCTAAAATAATACTTTTAAAATTCACAATGAACCAAAAATATTATTAAAAAAATTTATAAACATACGAAACTATTTATAAACAATTTACAAACAGCCCAACCAGTTTATAAACACTTGTATAAGAAAGATAACCAATTTCCAACCTACTTCTATAAGAAGGCAAAACAATGTATAGATAATTTTATAAGAAACCTAAATAGTTAATTAAAAATTTTATAAACAGGTCAAACAAATTACACAAACTAGAAAACAACTTAATATACTAATTTTTTAACAAAACCAACTAACTTGGAAATGCTATAGTAGATTGATCAATTATTTTTCAAAGGTGTGAACCAAGTAAAAAAACTAATAAAAACACGCAAACATTAATTGGAATTATTTGGAAATGAAAGTGCGGATCCGCCTACCTTAAGGGTGTGTGAGCATGACGCTGCTTCAGTAGAATGAAGGACAAACTTCTGTGCACCAATATCACCCCTAAATCAATGATTAAAAATGTGTGAATCGACACCTGAGGTGTTAGGGCTTGGAGAAATAAAATAAAAACATTTAAAAAGGTAAGTATACTACCAAACGTGAGGTCTCCAGGATAGAGAACTTGTGGTTTTCCGGAGCGGAAGTGGGAGGTCGTCGTCGGGTCGTGCAATGGAGACCACCGGAAAGGAGGGGAAGATCATGGATATGGGGTTAGGATCAGGGGGATAAAGTCGCTAAAGGAGTCAGATCATGGTGTGGCAAGGCCAAAGACGTGGGACGAAGGCAGTGAGGCGGCTGGGTAGACCAGCAGAGCGATAGGGTTCGCTGCTGGCCAATGCAAGATGGAGGCAAACCGAGAGAGGGTTGAGGCTTGCCGGGAGTTGAGGGTGAGCAAAAAAAGAGGAAATTAGAGAGGTTGGAGTTGGATCATGGCTAGGGGGTGCGGGGTCTGCTGGAGCCGGCGTAAGGAGACGGCATGGAGTGGTGGGTCGAGCTACAGGCGAAGGCTGGGGAGTGAAGCATCCAGGACGGGAGGTCAGTGCTGGAGATAGCAGCTGGGTGAGGGGCGGCTTCAGGTTGAGAGGCGAGGGGTATGGTGAGGTCTTTCAAGGGGATGAGGGAAGTGGAGGGCTAGAGAAAGGGCTTAGGGTCCAGATCGTAGTAGGGTGAGGAGACTGGGACGAGGCGGGGTCCTAGAGGTGGCTGTAGGGGGCGCTGATGCACGTGGGGGTGAAGGGGAAAGGGGTGATGGGATTTGGGTAGATTAGGGTTAATTTTTTTCATTTTAGGTTATAATAATAATAATAATAATAATAATAATTAAAAAACAACAAAAATAACAATAATAATATAATTTTAATGAAAATAATAATTGAAATAGTAATAATAGTAAGAAGAATATTGCTATAAATTTGTTAATAATTATATTAACAATAATTTTTTTTCTTTTTAAATAATAAAAATATTATTAAACAATTCTTAATGATAACCATGATATTATCCAAATAATAATAACATTATTATTACGTAATAAATAATTAACTCATCTTAGTCACATAAAAATTTATTTATTTCAACCGTTGGACAGTTTCACGGCCACCTAGGCCGACCGTGTGGCTATCGCCCACTATATAGTGATCGCGCATGAGTCTAAAACCCACAAAAACTATTAAACATCAAAAAGTTTAATTTCGGACCCAGCTAAAACCTTAGCGTAAGAACCCAAAGCCAAGAAATATTAAAATAAAAATAAATCAAAAATTCGGGGTGTGACAAAAACATTACCCAATAAATTAGAGTTCTATATAATTCTATGTGCACCAGTCACCTTCATTTCATTCTCATACTTAAGTGTGACTCATAGATCATACAACATGTATTCATTCATCAAAATATTTTATTCCATGATAAATTAGTTTGTAATAAATACATGAAAGTTCAAAATTAGATAATAATAAGTTCATGATGTTTAACACCTTTGTTAGAAAATGGGTATGGATATTCATTACACAATTTTTTGGAAAAGAAAATCGCGGTGAAATTTCGGCAGCATAATGATGTTACTTAAAAATTCTTAAAATGGTTTTATGAGAGTGAAATGAGTATCTAATCATTTTTAAATCAAATGGAATATAATATGGATCTGGAAAAACATATCCAAACTTTAGGAATTGGAAATAGAGGGCAAAAGATAATGAGGAAACTTGAATAAAAAATAGAAGTAAAGGATCCCTTACCTTGACAGGGTGATTCCAAATGCTTAGGATGAGATTTTTTAGAGATTTGGGCACCTTGGGAAGAATCTAGGGAGGGGATGTTAGATTAATTATTTTCTCTAAGGATCTTTACTAAATAGAAATGGGATCTTGGCTAGGTTTATATACGAAATTAGTGGGGAATTATTTAACATTTCTCCAGCATAGGCTTTGGACTCTATATAATAAAATAACCAAAACCAAAAACCATACTAAGTTTTTTTCCCATGGATTCTACCCAAGGTTATTTTTTTCATTGTTTTATATGTATAAGGGCCAAATTTAATTAAATAATACCCTTTTGATGTATAAGTGAGTCATATTTTTAAAAAATGATTTTAAAACCTTAAAATATATTAATGGTATTGGAGAATTCATAAAGGCTTCATAAAATTAACCAAATAAAAATAAAATAAAATTATTTTAAAATTAATACATATATTTGGTCGTGGGTGCCATTTATTGTATTTGTTACATCATTTTTGGGTCATTATGAAGTCATAAAACACATAGTATGTTTATATGGTATTTAATTTTTACTTGAGAATTTGACTATCTCAAAACATTGTGAATAAATTATCATAGAATAATTTTGATGTTATGATTCAAAGATTAAAATTATTTTTATCAAGATATTTTTTTAAATATGTGTATTTATAATTTTAAAATAATAATCTACATTTATTGAGAAATGATGGGTCTTTTGGAAAAAACATTTTTCAAACACTTATGAAAATTTCATTTTAATTCATAAAAATTATATGATAATTTATATTTAATAAAAAAATATTTAATAATAATATTTTATTAAAATATTATTTATTTCAAAAAACCATTAATTCATCAAAATAAATTTCTTAATGGATATTTAATTCTATTTAAAAATACATTTTTTGTTTTATTTTATAAAAATCAAAAAAAAATTATAAAGCAAAGATAAGAAGAAAATATGAACATTATTATATTAAAAATTAAAATTAAATATTTATATTATTATAGTATTCATACATATTCCTTTAATACACTAGTAAACTCTCTTAGAGTAAGTTGTGTGATGGTGATACTTTTATGGTGACATTCAGCCTACATGGTTTGGTTCGTTATCTCGATAAGCTTGATCTTCTCCTATAAACAGTTTCATTCATTCTTAAGTTGTTGGGTCTCATCTTGAGATTGGTCAAGGGAAAATCATAGAGATTTTATCTCCCTCAAAACCTCTCAATGATGGGATTCATAGGGTATGATCTTAGTATTTGAGGTCCTCGCTTCCTTTTTCAATGTCAGTTGGATTTGAAAAAACCCTATATTTATACTAATCATGTGATCAGTATTTAATGTCTATATTATCAATGGTAATGATTTTTAAAATTGTTTTAAATATTATAGGATATAATAAAACCAAATAACCACATGTGTTTTCTATAACCATAATACATAATAAGAAATTTAATTTAAATCTTTAGGGGAATTTTATTTATAAAAGATTGGGTTGTTACAGTCTTGCACATCTAGGTCCCTGAGACTAAAGTCGTATACCTACTATTGAGGTCTCTACTCCCATATGACCACTTTAGGAAACCACTAGTTGTGTATTCTTAGCCAAGATACTCTCATCCACCAAATATTTCTATATAACCACAGCATAGGTATGAATTTATAGATTTATAATGTTGGATCTGATTTCTCTATTTTGTAATCACTCAAAGGTCTGAGCCCAAAAGAACTAATATTGAACTATATCCTTAGAGTACCTGGAGAGTTTATTGGACCTCAATGAATACTCAGCTACTATCATGGTACCCTACTGGAGCTAAAAAATCTCTTGGATGTGTACATTAATCAAAATAGATAGAGAGAGATACTCTCTAAAAAGGAGCTTAAAATATGACCATGATAGAGTATACTCATCATAAGACTAGTTTACTAACCCCCACCATTGTATAGTTGATCCATATAGAAGGATCACATCCAAAACCATCATCTGATCTGTTGGTGTCCTGACTAGATGGAAAACTTGCTTCACTTCCTAAATTAAGTCCTCATCTACATGTGGGTTGGAATCACCTCAAAACCTAAGGGGTCACTCTCACTAAAAGTCATGAAGTGAACTTAGTCTTCACACCTCATCTTCTAGTATTTTGGATACCATCTTCTTCTCTATAGGTGTTGGTATATTGGGTATACCACCTGAAGGTAACACCTCTAGAACTGGTCCTTGTATCGATGCCTCGTTACTAAGGGGGTTATCCTCATGATCCTGATGCTGAATCCTAATTGCCATACATCATAGAGGAATCCTAAAACACCCAAGATGTTCCATAGTTAATGAGTATATCTGGAGACCTGACTCAAAAAGGACATGGAAACCACAACTCATTCCTATATGATGCTTGTACTATTGTTTTTCCTACAACCAGTTTTCTTATGTATCAAGTCAAAAAGTAGGTGATCAGAGTCTTGTTGTATGGATACATGGGCTTCCATGCCAACACTAGACTCCATAGCCTAATATTCCATCTCAAAACAATTAACACTATCACCCTAAACAAACATCATAGGCTTCGGTCCTAAGGTAAAACCAAATCCTCTAATCCCACTATGTCAAGACCCATCATAATGGGGAATGTGTCGTAACTCCCTAATCCCACCTCCAATAGGCTAGGGGCTGGAGACTAGCATCAAGTAGGCATATAGCTAACATTGGAGGCCTTAGGCTAATTACCAGAACACACACACTTGCCTATAAGATCATATAATTATTAAATGTAAAACCAATTGAACAATCACGCATCAATATTTCTAAATCCTGCAACTAGAGTACGATAAAAGTAATGGAAAGAAAACTTTTCCAAATACATTCCCACCAAAAAGAGTCTGAAAACAATTCCAACCTAAAATTAAGATGGGGACTATTTTCAAGATACCATAGGAACACACCTTGGTTTATCTAGTCTCACAAAGCACCACTTGGTCTTTATCCCTCCAAGAATCTGTTAAAAGTTAAATAGTCTACATAAGAAATTACATGTGTTGGAAAATCCCGTGAGGGGTGAGTATAAGAATACCTAGTAGAATTCCACAAAACCACATAGAATATAAAAAAAGAATAACAGTAATATTTATGTAGTTATATATTTATTACATATAATAAGAATATCCATAAATATTCAATAAATACACATAGTCTAAAGGTAATGTCACAACCATAATGTTAGCCTAGGATTCGAGCTCAAAGGTTTCACATAAAAATCATCTAGGAGAACACACTCAATGAGTCTAATAATACTGATGATGTCTGTCTGAGAGGTCGTGCTCATTGGGTCTCATCAAAGGAAGTACATGATGGAACTCTTAATATATATCATACACAAATTAGGATCACTACTAAGGCCATAGGGTATACCAAAAACTCAATCTGGATTAACCTGCTCAAAAGAGGATCAACACCCATGTATTATTGGTCATGAAGATGCCAATAACTCCACTTAGGAAACAAAGATGATATGTAATCTCACTCCGGGCCTCACAGAAGGATCCCAAAACCTCTATCCATGAATTTCTGCTGAAGGGATCACTTTCCTATGTTTAGGAGAAGATTTCATAATAACCCTCATCCAAAGGATATGGGGAATAGAACATATAGAAACATGTCTAAGATACAAAGGATAGGGGCACAAATACTAATTTGAAGGAGTACACATTGTGTACTAGGAGTACACAATATGTCCCTTTGGTATTGGGTCCTTCCAATGTAAAATGTCTTATTCTTGTGTCCATGTAGAAGTACATATAAAACACATGTAAAATGACCTATGATTGTGTCCATGTAGAAGTACACAGTTTGTTATTTCCCATGTACATCTACCCATGTACCAATAGATGTCTTTCCCAATGTACATCCTAGTTGACCATGTCTCTGTAGGGGTACATAGCTTTCCCATGACTTTTTACATCAAGTCATGTCTGTGTTCCCTTTTAGGTACAAGAAAATCTATTAGGGAGAGGTCAGATAACATTTCATCCTTAACTTCCTCACGAACCCTAGCCATATATAGGGGTCCCATGTAGTGTGTAGCTCCAAAGTATATGCTGTGTTGATCAGGTTTTCTCAGTAACCCTTATTCTTCCGTATACGTATTCTCATGCCATTTCCACCTTGGATTTCATCCTAGATCTCACCATAAATCACAGATCACTATCATTTCTTATCAGATTCCGGTCACCCGATTCACATGTAAAACGGTTTCTCTTCATTCCCATAGTTGTCACATGTGCCATCCAAAATTAGAGGTCTCCAATATAGTCTGATTCAATTGAAGCTACCAACGTTTCATGATCCTTACACCATAACGAGTATAGATATACAATATAGGATTATTTCACCAAGAAATAGGTGTGAAATGATCGATTCCTCGGTATTTGGGTCGAACTACAGGCCAAGTGATCACCTGTGATGAATTAAGAAATGGAAGAGAAATGCAGAAACCACAACCACGAGGAATTAACCTCATCCAATGTTCATGTTATCATAGATTATCTACTGTTAGAATGAAAAATGAAGAGATAACATATAATTATAAATAAATTCTCCCAATTCTCAAATAAATCTAACCCATCCCACAATAAACATGACCCTCTTATCAATATATTTGTTAATTGGTTCATGTTCATCATAGAAATAAAAAATGGGGAAGATAATCCATATAAAAAACAGCATACCTCAATTTGGACTGATGGCTGATGAATAACAGAGTTGCATCTTGATCATCAGTGAGATCCTCTAATTTCACCTCACACTGGTCATTTATCTTGAATTTAGTCTTCATCTGCCAATGGAATTCCTCTAATGGAACTCCATGATTTACATGGTTATGTAGCTGACTCTGAAAATATTCCATAAGAAATTTTATACATATATTATTAAGTCAGGTGAATAATTAAAGAAATTAATTTATTAAATTATTTTGTTTTAAAACACTCTCCCATGACCATGCCTCAATCCAAATTCTCAACGCATCCTAGGATTATATTTATCCTTGGGTAAAAAAAATGTCCTAAACTCAATAGTTCCCTTATATTTTTGATTTGAGCCCCCCATTTAGAAGTTATTCCACTTTTATAGGAAAAATGTGTGTGCTTTCTATTTAATATAATTAATATAATTCAAAATTTTATTTTGGGCACACTCATCCTTCTAATCATATGCCATATCAGTGCCTCATCTCAAAAATAATTCATACAATATCCAAAAATAATATATTTAAAATCTAAGTCTCTATAAGTATCTTTTCTTGAAAACACATGAGATGAATTTTAAACATTTTATTGAATATAAAATATAAAAATTTTATTAAAATAATTCACCAAAAGTGATTTGTTAAATTTGTTGAGGTAAATTTCATTAGGGCGTAAAAATAGTTTTTGGGAAAATATTTATTTGTTTTCAAATGGTTATTATTTTTATTTCATATTAATTGGTCACCAAAGAATTAAGTTTATATGCATGTGTAATATATATATTTTTATAATTAAGTTAATATTATTCATACCCTTAGTTCCAATGGTTAGTTGATAACAATCAAATTAAATAATATTCTTTTAATAGTACGTTACATTTCCTTTAAACTCAATGTTGCATGTAAATTAAGATAAACTTGATGTTTTGTGTAACTTAATATAAACTCAAGGTTGTGTATAACTAAAGCTAAACTTAGTGTTGTGTGTAACACAAAATATCAAAATGATTAAATATATTTGAGAAAATATATTTCACAAAATATCCGGGAATTACAAGATGGATATAGGTTATTTCATTAACATAAGAATGTATCAGTATATTTAATATACTAATTATATTATTTTATCGTAGTTGAATAATATTTTTAGGTGGTAGAAGAAGAAATAAAATGAAAATTCTTAGTTAAGAACTATACCTCTTCTTTGGAAAAACTCCTTTTTTACACCTTAATCCTTCAATGGTTGGTGATATGCCCTAAATAAGGCCTTTATAATGTGGGTGTGGATTTTATTAAGAGATTTTTGTTGGAATTATCATAACCAAATAGTTATTTATGTTTGGAGATGTGATGATAGGAGTTCCCTTTTAAAATTGAGGGGAGAGGTATTCTTAGAATTTTTTAAAGTATTAAATTAATATAAATTAATTTTATTGGAAAAATGGATTCAAATCAATTTAATTAAAATATAAGATAATTATGAGTTTAAATAATATCATAAAATAAAAGTTTGACCTATTTAGATGAAATTTTAATCATTATCTCTTTTTTTAACCATTAATTAAACCTTTTGACAATTTTTGGGATATTAATATTTTTAATCTTCAGGGGTCAATAATGTTATTACAAAAAGTATAGTGACCAATATATGGATCATGATTTATATTTTAATCCAAATCACATTAAATTGGATGAATATATGATTTTTACTAAATTTAACTCATTTAATAAAATATTTTTTATTATAAAATGTCATTAATGTCATATTTTGAAATAGATGAAATATTGTAATATTTTATGTGTCTAACTCATGTAAAATGGTTCAAAAATTACAGTATTAGAATATAAGGATTATATAGTATTTATATAATCATAAAAAAAATTATACTTTTATATATAATTGTGAACATTGTATGTTGGTTTAACGACTTAGTTAACTAATTTTAACTTTAACCATGGTAGTGAATTTTTTTAATATTAAAGGGTTATGATTTTATGTATAAGGTAAAATTTGGATCATAAATAGCCAAGTAATGAAATTTAGACCATTTATAATCCAAAAATATTTTATTGAAATATTTTTATTATTTTTATATAATTATATAAAATATATTTAACATAAAATAATATTAATTTCATTTTAATAACTATTCACATAATTTGAATTTGAATAAAAACATGGTAGTAATGAAATTAGAATATAAAACTTCAAAACATCTATAATATTTTTTATTTACCTTAAAAATTAGTGGGAAACTGTAAATCTCCCAAAAACAATTACTTTTTTAGTTTTTAAAATGATTTACTTCATTGTTTAACTATTTTCACATGCAAAGTGTTGGCAATGCATAAGCATTTAATGTAAACATTTTACCACTAAAAATTAAAAAACAATTACCATGATAAAATAATTCATTAATAGTTAAAATAAATATTTATAACTAAATTTAAGTTGTTTTTATTACTTTTAAAAAATATTATTGATATTAAAATCAAGAAAGATACATTTTTTACTGTATATTTACATAAAATAATATAAATGCTATAATCAAAGAAAATTGGCATGAAACTCACCCGTATTAGAAGTTTAGATGATTTTGTATGAAATAAACTCATCCAATAAAATATTATAATGTTTTGGGTTGATTTTGAGACCTTATCATATTATTTTTAACTATAATTACATGTTTTACCTTTACTATGGTAACAAAAATTTACTATAGTTACTATTTAGAAAGACCATAAATAAAAAGGGGATTATTTATAAAATTTGAACCTACTTATTCAAAATGTGGAATCCATTTATCAATATTCAATCCCTCTATGCTTCAGAAACTAATTTATAATTAAACCCAAAAAACATGATGAAATTATATTTTCTAGGAAAAGGCCTTATAAGTATAAATATTTTTTCATATCAAATTAATGTATAATGATTATTCCAAAAAAATGTTTTTTCCAGTCGAAATAAAATAATGAAAATTTTAAATTAATAAAAAAAGAATGTGATTTTTAAAATAGTTAAAATGAAAATATATATTTCAATAAAAAACAATATTTTTCACTATTCTTTGAAAAATAAAACTTTTTATAAAATTATCAAAAAATTAACCCTAATATAATTTTGACATTATAAATTCAAAAATGTTGTAATTTTTATCATATAAAATTTATAATTTTTCATAAATTATTTATAATATTTTCTTATAAAAAGAAATAAAAACCTTTTTTCAAGAAAAAATATTCTTTTAAAACATAAAATAACTTTACTAAAAAATTGAGTGATTATTTCCAAATCATTAATCAAGAAATTTTCATTCAGAATGAACTTTACATATATTTCAAAATGTTTTTTATCTTATTCATATCTTCGTATTTAATGTCTAGGTTATAATAATATCTTTTAAATATTAATATATCAGGGTTTTTTTAAGCTTGGAGTTTCGTATTGTATACACTATCGAATATAATACTCTTTTAAAATCATGGGATATTACAGTTGGGATAGTGGATGCCTTGGTTAAGAGTGTATATTTCTACTTCACTATGGTAGAGGGGGGTTTTAAATGCATAGAGAGGTTTTCACTATTTTTAGTACCACAATTTTGATAGAACATAGAAATTGATGATTGATTATGACTTTATTGTTGGGTGAGAACATATCCTGGATAATGAAGGCCCCTTGTGATCGAACCCATACCCCTTTATTTTCATCCTAATTTTTATTTGGTTTCTTATTTTCTTGTTTTAAATTTATAAAGTCAAAATAAAACATCTCCCCATTTCTCTCCTAGTTTGGAAATTAAGAAAATAATCAAAAAGAAAGATGAGCTTATGAGTAGTGAGTATCCATGCCCAACTCTGTGTGAGACAAACCTGTTGTCAGATTATGATTTACATAATGGACTTTTATTTTTTATTTAACAACACTTCACAATGATATATTTTCAATCTTGTAACCATTGTTGAGGATTTGGGTTGAGTATTCCCTACTTTTAACATTTTTCATTAGTAATCCGATGTTAATTAGTTTTTATTTCATTTGTTTTCCCTATTTTGTTTTTCTTTTTTAGTGATATTTATCTTTTTCTACCATTTTTTATTTTCTGGTTAAAACACAAAGAATAATCCATTTAACTCATAATGGATTATAGTTATTACTCCTGTTGACAAATAGCTATTGAGATTATTTTTATGTTAAAAACTCTCTTGATAATACTACTGAAAAAAATTCATCACCAAGTATAAGAATAAAAAATGGAGAAATAATTATCATGGATGGGATAAGGAGACTTTTTAATCAACTCCTATCTAAATTTTAACATTTTTTGGAACAAGATGAATACCACAAATAGGTATAAAAATATGAACCTAAAGTTTAGTCATGATAATCCCAACAGCGAAGGTGGAGGATGCACTTTAAGAAGAGAGCTCACCAATATTCATTCTTGAATATGTATTTCTATTAGCCTTTCATTTTGAAGAAGATATTAAATTTGAAATAAATTAGGGTGATATTATTTCCTTTGAATAATTCTCTATGGATTTTATTGAATCTAATTTAAATAATAATTCTATCTATGCTATGAATTCAATTCCAACACTCACCTTCTAGGCCCTAGATTTGGAATATAATGATGGAAAGGATGGTTTAAAATTTTAATGAAACCTTGAATTCCCATTATTCCCTAAATCCAAAATAAATTTATTCCAAGAGGCATTACATTCATAAAAATAACAATAATATGAAATTAATTAGGGGAACTTATTTACTTTCCATACATTTAATTATAATTTTTTTTATCCTGAACTATACTATAATTTCCCTTACTATGAGATTATAGATTCTTCCACACTTTTTCTTATCATTATAGAAGAAAAATAGTTTTAATAGGAGATAATTGATAAACCACTATGGTTACCCAATGATATTAAATAAGGATATGGACCAATATATCACATCTGTCATAAAAAATCATATCAAGTTAAATCAAATAACAAGCCACTCTTGGGAGAAGTTTATGCACACATAGTAGGCTTCCCAATTATACCAATAGCATAATAATAGATTAACAAACATTTTGTTTTTGATAATTTCATAAGATCTAATATAGAGGAATTGAATGAGGATACCATATAAGTGAAGGTAGCTAGATTCCAAGAAAAATGATGTTATGAGATAAAAAGGAAGAATTCTCAGTTGCATATCATAAGGAAACATAAGTAAAGGCTTCCACATATGCGAGGGAAATTTTAATTTGACCTCAACTTATTTTAATTATATTTATTTTTAATTTAAAAGTAACTCTCACTTAATTTAATGTTTCCAGAAAAACCATTGGATAATACACTTAAATAACTTTTAGAGCTACCCTATGAAGTTCCCCCAAGGTTACCAATAATACCTTATGGATAGAGGAATGGATGTTCTATAGGACCCCTCATACATCATCCTTTAATCCCCACATTATAATCTATACAAAAATGATAGGGGGATAGAAGTAAAGTACTCTATAAAATTAAACATCCTAGTATTAGTGAATTTTAGTAGTTATAGAAGGAAGTGGATATAGTGGTTTTCATCACACAAAGTATATCCTATGATAGATTATGGATAATCATAGTACTCTTTAGATTTGGATAGTTAAAATGTACCCCTATTTTGAGATATAACCCAAGAATCTCTCCCTTTTATCTTTATTTTTGTATTTTATTTTGTTTTCAATAATGTTTCTTATATTTCAATTCTATTTTTTATTGGTTTTCCAAAGTGTATAGAACTTAGGAGATTATCTCAAGCCTACTAAAAGAACTAAGAGGATAGGTTAACTCAAACCTACTAGAATAATAAAAATCCAGGTTGATTATATCCTTTTAGAAATGTTTATTCATCACAATCCTAATATTTTAATGAAATTAACATGGAAGTGTTGAAAAATTATGGGTAAGGGTCTCAAAGTTGTTTTATATTAGTTTATAAATATTTTTAGAACATGTTTTATGAATTTTTTAAAAAAGTATACATAATATTTTTCTTTTATGTTTTATATTTTTAAGGTTTTTTAGGCTAGAAAAATTGATCTTCGATTATTTTGCATCCTAGTGGATAAATGAGTGATAGTTTTGAGGATTTTAAGAATTCTAAAATTGATGAAATTAAATTATTGCTGAGTGAATTTTACTTTTTCATGGAAATTATATTTTATAACTATTAAAAGGTTTGTGGTTGAAAATTTTGAAGTGGAATTTAAATCATAACAAGTGGAAACTTGATTATTGAAATTAAACTTAGGAAATTCATCCTTTGTGAATAACTACACCTTAGAGATCCAACTCAAAATATAGTCATATTAGTCATTTAAAACTATAGTAAAATAGAAAATTATGATACCATGTAAAATTTTTAAGATAGTTAGGAACTGGGTGTTTGAGTAATAAATGTAATTATATATCTAATAAGTGATTTTAACAAACATGGATGGGAAAATAAATAATTTTATAATTATCAAAAATGAATGGACTTAGGTGAGGAGAATATTAAATCCAAATTAAGAAGTGGTAATTGAATTATAATAATATAATTTGAGTTATATTACAGAGGTGTAAATATATCTTTCAAAAGGAACCTAGGGGAGAGTGATAATTGAAATGACCCTTATTAATGTTTTAAATACACTAAAATCTAAGGTTTTCACTCTTGGAACTAGAAACTTGACATGGATTAAAGTGAGACTGTGAGTTAGGTTTACATATAAGGCCTAAAAGTTTAAAATATTGATTAATTTTTATTTTATTTCATTTCCAATATGTTTTAATGAATTTAGATTGGAAAGATATTTTTAATGTATTAAATTAATTATATTTATAGAGAGTGAAATAGTGTAAATTAGGGGGACTGATAAGAGACGATATTTCAAAAAAAATAACTTATTTTAATTATAAATTTAACCCAAATATAAATTAAACCCTAGTATTTAATTTATTTTTTTACATTTTTTATATTTTTACATTAAATTATAAATGGTTTTAAATAAATTTTTTAGAGGTTTTATATATATTTATATTTTATTTACAAGACATAAATTGATTATAAATTTGGGATTACATTGTTTAAAGGATTTTTATTATGAGTTTCATTTTTTAAATTCACTTTGAAAAAATTTTGGAAAATTCCTATATTTATTTTTTTTTATTGATATACAGGCTGCATAAGGATAATTAAAACTCTAGTTTAAGGGTAAACGTAGTGTTAAATGAGATAAATAAATGTCACAATGCACCTATATAAGTGTAAATTCTATGAGAGATCAGAATAAAAGGGTACCTCCATGAATTAAAAAGATTGTGTAAAGGTAATACATGTGTTGGTTCAATGTAATACTAGTGTTGTGTTAAGGCAACCAAGCCATGATTCTGGGTAATTGTTATCCAAGGCATTATGTAAAGGTTATATTGTTCTTATGAAGGTATTTGTATAGGTAACACCTCTCTATTTCTACTACATGAGTGTATTTACACAAATCCAAAGTCTATATAAATCCCCCCTTATGGTTTTGAGGGATTAATAAGGGTATACAAACTGTTGTGTAAAGGTACAAGATCCTCCAATTCACTACTTCAATCTCATATCAAACTCAAATAAGGGTACCACTAGGCATTATTCAGGGTCATATTCACTATGAGAACAAACTACAAAATTCCCAAAATGGAAATCAAAAATAAAAACTCATTTTCTCCATTTTAACAAAATTAAGGAGAGCTCTAACAAATGACTCATATAGTGATCATCTAAATGAAAAATTACATGATGTAATCATGATAAGGATTTAATTAAGAGGAATTTTTGAGATAAGATAACCTAGAGAATCCTCACCCCTCAGATATTTCACATAAAATATATATAAGAGATAAGAATATCCCATCTCTCATCACTGAATAATAAGAATAATGGAAAGAGTATGTCATGATTCTTATAAATTCATTACTGACTCTATTTTATAATAGATTTGAGTATATGGACTTTATCTACAACTTAATTAGAAAATAATTTTTATTGTTTTTTACATTTTGAATTTTAATTCATTTTATGTTCATCTTATTTTTTATTTAACCTCCTTCCGTTATGATCTATAACTCTATGGTTATGGAGAACTAACTCTATTCACTAGGGGTACATTTCATGGAATTTTAAATGTATATTCTTTAATTATTTTTCATGTACATTTACATCCTTGATATAATAGTTAGGGTAGAGAAGTGTATCGATGGTCATTGTCCATATTATTCCCATTATATTTGTATTCCTTAATACAAAAAAACATTTATCCCTCCCTTATCTTATTCTACACTTTATATAGTTGAAGCTATGTGGATTAAGGGTTAAATGACATATGATCGAAGTTGGGTTTTGGGAGTTGAGACTATTAACTATTGATTCACTATAGAGGAGGTGTGATGGAATGTAGAGGTAGGTTTATAATATATGTTTAATAAAACAATTTAGATATAAATAAGAAATCTATAATTTATTATGACTTGATTATTAGGTAATAACATACCCAATATAATGAAGGACCCTTCTGATCAAACCCAGGTCCCTTTGATTCCACCCTTATTTTTGTGTGGTTTCTTTTTTACTTGTTTCAATTTTATAAAATTGAAAACCAAAAATCTCAACATTTCATTACTGCTTTCAAAACTAATAAAACAATCCAAAAAACAAAACTTCTTGAGTAGTGAGTATTTAGTCCCAACTTCTTATAAGATAAACTTGTGTCCAGCTCTAAGTTGTATATAGGGGATTTTATTTTCTTTTTTGAGTACCCTCTATAATTACAGCCTATCAATGACTCATTTGATATTAGGGTACATGTTGATGGTATTTTTTATTACAAAATATTTTTATAGAGGGTGAATTGTATTTAAATAAGATAATATATAATGTTTTTTAACATGTTTATTAAGAAGTTAATATTTTCAATAAACCTAAACAATGATATTTATAGAAAAAACACCTTATGTTTATTTTGGATTTTTTGGATGTGTTCATTGAAAAAGTATGTTAATAATGTTTAAAAGAAGATTATTCTAGATACATTCATAAAGTGACGGTTTATGAAAGTGTTTAGAGATTGTTTTATTATGGTTTCAAAAAATTTGAGTTAATGGATAAGTCTAATGAAAAAGATGAAGTAAGGAAAAAATTGAACAAGACATTTAAAATACCATATAAGATTTATGGAGATGATATTTCAGAGTTAACTAAGGAATATCAAAAAATAACTATGCGATATTGTGAAATAATTATATTAAGGAAATTGTTTTCCAGAAGGATAGAAACTATAAAAAATATAAAAAGGAAATTGTTTTTTAAAATGTTTTCCTTAGGTAAGATAAATAACCTAATAGGGTTATAAATTAGGTTATGTCAATTTATTTTAAATAACCCTCAACAATGATCATATTTCACTGTTAGTAGTAACACATCTCTCCCTCAAAGTATATATAAATATATAAAGTGAGTTAAGAGGGACACAATCATTTTTTACATGGTTTATCTACACTGGGATAATACAAGTAGCATACAATTGTGGTGTTCCAATGTAAAATAATCACTAATTGCCTATTTTTTTACAATGTTTGTATTATACTTACCCCCCCCCCTCTTGTTTGTAACAATTCACTTTGAGAACTCAATACTCTCTTATAATTTGAGACCTCACTTCCCTCTCAAATAAAGTGTTCTCACTATTCCTTCATAATATTTCTATGATGTATTTAATTAACATTGATTACAACAAAACTACTGTATCATAATACTCTTATTTCATCCAAATAATGAATTCAACTTTACTATAAATATTCTAGGTAATTCTCTTGAGGTTCATGTAACTCAATTTTCTGCACAATTATTGTTCATTAAACACTTTTTCACATAATATTGGTTCACATGACTTATATTTGTGCATAATTTTACATTATGTAAATTCTATCAAGTAAGAGATTTATTTTAATGAGTCTTATATAAAAATAGAGATACTTTATCTTCTATAAGTATTCATCCCTACCTTTGTAATTATTAGTACGATATTAATTAGAACAGTCCATCTATCGTGCAACCTTCCATACTTCCATAAAAAATTTAACCTCCATTTGAGAACATGACCAAATTTATTCAACACTCTTACATGAGTATATATTATTTTTAAAATTCCTCTTACTTTACATGATTCTACATACTTGAATTCCCTAAAAATACATCCATTTCTCTAAAACTACATGCAATCATCTTGAACAAACTCCAAACTTCTACATTTATTATCCTTTATAAAGCCTCATGGTATTATCCACTTTATAAAATTTTCAAACATTATGTTTTAATAAAAATAACCCAAAATCTATACAAAATCATCTTAAGAGATATTTTTTTCAAAAAACTCTCCCTTTTTGTTTGTTAAAAACACTTTAAACACCATAATCATTGTGTTGAACAACAATGTGTATTTTCTTATTAAAACACTATTTAGACTCTGAAACTACAATTTATGATCAAAGACTAACTCAGAAATTAATATAATCATACCTTATTCAAGATCATCATGATAAATAAGAGTGATAACAAACTATTATTAATTAATCGCTTTTTTCTACTCTTGATATCCACTTTATGTTTGGAAAACTTGTTAACCACAACTTCACTTATCCAATTGCATAATCGTATCCCTTGATTTATCATAGAAGATCTATCCCCCTTTTATATAATTTACTCACACCTTTTAGATATTTTGAACAACCACTATCCCTTTCAAGAACAATATCTCCTCTATTAATAAATTGTAAGGTTACACCTTTGTGTTTTGTAAGAGGAAAATCACAATCATCATCACACATAGAAATTAATACCATTACTTATGGAGTGAGTTAACCACATATATACTATCTAAGAGTGGGGAAATTAGTGGACTTCATGAGATAGATGATTCTTCTCAAATACCTCTTTTATTAGGGCCTTTTTCATTATATTTATGACTTAGAGCTTAGTAGGAACATACACCATTTTCATTAACCCATTTTCTATTTTCTCTATGATGAAGTGATATTTGATTTAAATGTGCTTCATACTTTGTTGATGGAAAATATTTTTACATTGATTGATATCACTTGAATTTTAATAATTTATTATGATAGGATAAATCACTCTAAATAAAATATCCCCATGTTGTTTATTCATCTAAAATATTTGTGTGTAAACTTGAGTGGTAATAATATATTCATTTTTTTTAATTTTCAAGGAAATGTAGTCATATTTCTTTCTCAAAAATGAGATACACAATCATCTAATATATAATGCATCATATGATATTTAAATTTTATCATCTATTGAACTGGACCAATCTACATATATATATCCCAATAACAACAACTTTAATAATGAATTAGAGATAAAATTAAAATACATCATGCATTTAATATAATATATATTTTTTCACCAAAAAAGGTAGATTTATTTAGGATTAATCTAATGTTTTGTGACTAAAAAATGTTAATAGAAAAGGCGGGTCATGTAATTGTTAATTATAGTAGGCTTATAATGATTTACATGTATTCTCTTTACCATTTTCATCCCTTAAAAATATCATCTATGTAGAAACAATTTTTATCATTAATTATTAATCCTCCACGAAAAATATTTTAAAAATACACATTGAATATTTCTATTGAAAGATGAATATGTCATGCCTTCCTTGTATTATTAATCAGTTATGGGAAAACATCAACTCTATGACCATAAACATTTACAACTTATTCCTCATAAATTATGAAAACTATTTTGCTTTATTCAATACAAAAACTAGCATGTCATCAATATATAATATCACTATCATATTTTTATCACTTTCCCTATTTATATGTTAGTTATGATTAACTACACCATGAATTAAACTAAGATGTTTCAAATGTTGGTCTAGTCTTTAATCACCTGCTCTTGATGCTTTATTTAGTTTATAAAGCACTGTATCCAGTCAAAAAAAATTCCCACATCCATGAAAAATAAAACTATCCTAATTCTAAATGTAAACCCCTTATTTAAATAATCCATTTTTAAATTCTGATTTTATGTCTATTTTCAATAAATTGAATATACTTTGTACCAAAATGTCTAAAATAATCAAATTATTTCCATCCTACCAATAAGAGAAAATGTTTTATTTACATTGATACCTTCAATCGGGTAGTATCCATTTCACAAAAATTGTGTTTAATTTTGAATCATTATGCCATCTTCATAAATATTGTTAAAAAATCCCATTTTTTGGATGAAATTATTATCCATGAACCTCAAAATAGGATCCCATGCTTTATTATTTTCAATTTTTTCAAGATAATGATGCATAACTTGGACCAATTTATCATCTATATAACCTTCCTAAAAAACTTTGGTTATACATAAGATAAGAATAAATTTCTTTGTAAAGACTTCATTATCCTCATTTTCACTGGTGATGTCTATTCACGGGTGATATTATTCACATCAATTTGAGCCTTTATTTTCAACTTATATACAGTATCAATTTTAACTTAATTCTCTTTATCATCAGTATATTTTTAATAATCAACATTATCTCCTTGTGATCCCCCTTATATTCTTACCTCGTTATAAATTTCATCTAGAATATACACACTATTTTGAAAAAGATTATACTTATTCTATTCTATAGTAAAAACATTTAATTTAACAATAATTCTAGGCCACTCATTAAAGAACAAATATTCCTTGATCTTTCCTAGGTTTCCAAGGAAAATTCATTCATATCTATGATACACAAACTATTTTTGTTTCCCATTATTAAGAATGATCCAATTACTACTGAATAATTAGAAATATTTCAATATTAGTTTATTTTCATACCATATATTTTATAGAGTGTTTTATTCTACCAAACACAATAATTTTTTTTTTAATATCTAGACTAGTGTCAGGACTGATTTCTTCAAAAAATTCTTGAGTATTTATTTATTAATAATCATAATTATATCCACGTTTTTTATGATCTACTTCTTCATCTCATCTATAATATCACCACTGGGACTTGGTTCCTTATCCCATCCTACTTAATATAGTCCTCCACCTAGATATTAGTGAACTCCATGTCATTATTAAGCTAGAACATCATAATTTTCCACCAAAGAATCTTTTTATCCTTCCTATGATTCTGAGTAATGCAATTGAACAACTCAAACTTGTGAGAGAGGACTATTAATGACCACATCCTTTTATAATCATTGATGAAGAGAACATATTATCTCTTCCAATTAATGGATATTCATGATATCAACCCACACACATCAATATTCACCAGCTCAATTGACCTCATTAACCATTGGTCTTTTGGTTTTTATGTATTATAAATAATATTCCATTTATATAAAACATCACAAGTGTGTGTACAATAACATGATAATCTAGGGATATCACAAGGTCCATCACTCTTCACAAGATATTCTGAGGACTTTTTTCTAAAGTGGTTGGGCCTTTTATGCCACAACCAATTTTATTCTTCCTTAGATATAAATAACATATCTTATTATCCACTGGTGAGGTAAAGATTCCCCTTTATGTGTTTCTCATTCATTATAACCACACCTTCCCTTCCATTGATGATACTATTCATATTGGTGAAATTCAGTATATGTCCTCAATCGCACATCTAACTTACACTTAGAATATAGTGACCAAGATCTTAAATAACAAATACATATTGACATCTTATATATTTTCCCCTAATTTTGGATATATGTGGTCCAATAATTTTCAAACTTTTATAATTTCAAAATCATATTTCACCTTATTTGAGATATGTGACGCTTGTGACTAGATTATTTCTTCTCAACATATGGGAGTACATCTACTATTAATAATCAATGCACCATCACAATATAATTCTCATAGGTAAATATCTACAAAAACTTCCTTCTCATCTCTTTTTTTTTCATCCATGTATTCATATTCACATCTGATGTTGATTTTCATATTTTATCTTTCTATAAATATGATGGTCTAATTTTTTTTGACGAAATTAAAATAAATTTTAGATTTTCAAAACACTTTATAATTAATTGAGTTTTTGTGCATGACCACTTTGGATATTCATAATTAAATTCCTATACATCAATAAAAATAAATAACAATCCATATATACATATTCAACACACCATAAATAGTGTCCATTGAAAGAATACTTGTAATGTCAAACTTTTCTTGGATTCCTTCATTTAAATTATTCCCTATGGTACCTCTTGGATATAGAGAACTCATTTTACTGTGACCAATCCTTCCTCATTAATAGTATCTAATATTTTAGGTGATATTATGTTTATTTTCCACAACTCTAGTTGTGTGTTGGGTTCTTTGAGTTTTTTAATTCTGATTCATTCCCAAATAAACCTTTAATAATTGAGTGGGTTCTTGTGACCTAGAATCAACAATCACTGACGTCTACTTTTGATCAAACCCTATTCCAGATTTTTTATTTTGACATGTCTTTTTTTCAATTGAAAATTATTAAACTCTTTTGTTGTATCTCTATACATATCCTTCTCCTTTTTTATTTATTACATGATCGAATTTCCTAATATCATTATAGGATTCAATTTTCTCTCTTAATCTTATATTTTATCGACAAATAGATGACTTATCCCTCCATCTATTTGGTATTTTTGAATAAATATTTCATTTTTTAGTCAAATAATCAATAATCTGGTCATTCTTTCTGATCTTGAGTTTATACTTAGAAACCTAACTGATATTTTTGTATTTTTAGATTTTCAATTTTCAATTTCCACCCTCATATTGAACTTCACTTATTTATACTATTTCATGTAGAGTTTGGAATCATGAACCTATCTATTGAACTTCTTTATATTGTCTCTCCAAACATCTATTTATTAAAATGTATCCTCTAACTCTTCTTGGAGATCAATTTTACCTTATACTACTACCTTGTAATCACCATTATCTTCTCTAGACTATTAGTTGTCTACAATATCCATGAGATCATATTCATTGAGTTATTTGCAGTCCTTAATTTCTTACACTTCTATATCTTCCAAGATATTATCCTATTATGAAAGTAGGTTATTCTTATTGAATAAATTTTTCTTAGTACCCCTCCTACCTTTCACATTATATGAATATTTCTTCATGGGAACTGCATCATCCTCATCCTTATCATTAAACTTCATAGGAAATGTTTATGTGATATTCTCAACCTTTCCATAATGAAATCATGAAAGAATATATTTCTATTTGAACATTAATTTCCCCTTTTTAGGTTGGAGTGAGGGTTTTATAAACTATGGTCCCAATGTATACCCTAAGAGGGAACAATTAGAGTGAGTAGAAAAAATTATTTTCTCTTAAAGATAAATTAGATCGTATCTTCACATTAGAAAATAAACATTAAATCTCTATTATAAGAATAACCAAATATAAAAAAATTAAAATTATGGGCACATTGATTTGTTACTTGGTTCACCCATGATGGGATATGTTAAATGAGCATATATTAATAGTGTGTCAACATGTCAATTAACCACTAATTCACTAGTATGTGATTATAATCTTTAGAAAGATCACAATGATCAACCAAATTCCATTATATCTTCCTCTCTTTCTATAACTATTTTTTAAGATGTTTTCAAAGATATAATTGATACACATGATGAATCCATTGAGATATAATCAGTGATATAACACTAAAACTACAATGGGTGTTTTTTAATAATGATTTTTAACTTCACTTCCCTGATTTTACTAATATACATGGAAATTACCTTATTTAATTCCTAATATTCAATAAAACTTGATTAGTTCAGAATTTACTTCTTTAAAAGCATTTATTCAATAATTTCTACTGTCACTCACTTCTTTATTTCTTCCCAATTCTTCAATTATATCCAACAATTTTCTCTATTTTTAATGATTCTATTATAAATAATAACCTATAATTTATTCAGAAAGATTTTAAATTTAAAATTGAAATTACAGGTATTGGTTAACCAAAAAATTCCAATTTATCAAATCCAAACATTGATTTATCTTCATGTTTATCTCTATAAAAGTTGTTTAAGATTTATCCATAGCTATTAAGTAGTTAAAGAATTTATAATTCCTAAAAAACTAGATATAACTTTTACTTTTCAAATACCATGGCCTTTTCCCTAATAAAAACACCCATGTATGTAAAAAAATCCATTCACAAATTTTTGCACCATGTTTTTCTACCCATTTCAACTTCATCATCATAAATATTAATTCAAAACATGATATCCTCTATAGTGTGGTGATTTATAGTTACATATTATTATTCCAAATTCAGAGAACCCAATCCTAAAAATTCACTTTTTCATAACATGGAGATTTTTTATTGTTTATTTTGATCACCTTTTATATAGATCAGTTACTCTTCCATATTTTAAACCATGTCTTGAACAACACCTATTTTGGGCCTCCTTATTTTATATAAGTATTTTATAATCTAAACATGATTCCTTCAAATGAGTATTCTGATCTAACTCTACATTTTACAAATCTTTCATCATCCACCACATCCTACACAATACCATAAATGGTGCTCCACATGTGACATATCGATTCCTCTAAAGAAAAATGGAATGTACCACAGGGTGGAAAATAAATACTCCCCATCTTGGCATCTCCGAGTTTTCTCCATATCTAAAACATCATTCACAATGGCCACCACAGCTTCAACTATAACGCTTACCAACTACACCATTTTCTATACGAAAATTTCTAAATAAAAATGTCATATACTATGGTATGGTAAGCTTAATAATTTGACACTGAAAAACTCCCAGATTCAAATGGAATAAAAAATGATCATAGATTCTATAATATATCTATTTTAAAATACCATAAATCAATTCCAGGCTCACCATGATTTCTCCCCATAGCATGGTGAAGGGGTGGTGCGTAATGTTCTCACTAGCTACTCATAGGTTTAATGAAGCTTAAAATATATCTTTCTTCAATAAATATTTTAACTTCTTCGCATGACAACCAAGAAATTTTAAATTGAAAACAAATCCAACACATTACAGCCTATGATTACAATAATCTCCCCTTTAGATTTTTTTTTATTAATACCCAATTTTAATATCTCGCACTAGAAGATATTTCTCCCCCAAAGTTCTTATCTAACAAATCATTATTATCATACCTCTATATATCATCTTCCAAGATATGTTATGATCCCCATAACATGGATATTGTAGGTTCATCCAATCCTTCTCCTTTAGTTATTCTCCCCCTTTTATAATAAATTTAAAAGGGTTATTCAGGTATAATTTTTTATTGTTTTCAAACATTTATAAATATACATTTTGTTAAACACATAAAAAATAAAATTTAACTAATATATAAGCTACATGATCCAAATCCCATTGTTGAAAATAAGATAAATAATTAAGTGTTATGATGTTTTCTAATAAAAAATTATCAATCCTCTAAACTTCATCCAAGTCCCCATAGATAGTGTTTCCTTATCTCTTCATGATTCTAATAAAAGATAAATTCCAAAAAATGAAAACAATGGCCAAATATAATCATTACATACAATGGGGACATGTCCCTTTGATCCTCTTTAGTTTAGAAAAATAGGTTGAACTAAAATTCTCAATTGGTGCTTATTAAAAACATGTACGACTATTATTTTGATAAATATATCTACACATTTATTCTATATTACAATAAATTATAGATTTATGACATTATCTTCAACCTATTCCTTTATAAAATGAAAATGGATATCAATGTTCTTTGTGAAATAGTGTTATACCAAATTATTATTTAATTCGATAATAATTATTTTTCATATTTTATCAACATTGGTTTTTATACCACTTCACCAGGATCCTATGATTTCATTTCCATAAAGATAAGTTTTTTAAAATACTTGGTAACAGATATATACTTTACTTTTTTGTACTCAATGAAACACAATATTTTTTTTTCTTATCCATACAACATAGTTTCTTCCAATGTAAAGAGATTTAAAACTTTTTCATTTTCAATACATAATTTCACTGGAAAAATATTCCTCTAAAATTGGTAAATATATATATATTTTTCTCTATATATGAAAATTAAACAATAATTCAATGTTCCTTGTACATTACTCAAAATTTTATTTACTACCACATAGTGTTATTGCTTGGGAAAATGTTGAAAATGTGATACGAATAATGTTGCATATAATATAACAATATTGATTGTAACAATATTATGTAAACTTCCAATTATTCTTCTATACTATGTTAAGACTACTCCCTTGTTGTCTTTATATCTTCTATTCTAAAATTTTTTATTACATACATTAACAACTTAGCCTATGAGATGAATGTATTCCCTTCATCCTGATGAACTTAAAACCCAATAAAATATGTCAAGTCTCTAATAATTGACATATCCAACTCAAAACTCATTAATTTATATAAAATTCATCTGAATTTTACTTTATTCTTCAAAATATAATGTCATCCACATATACTAACACATGAACTGCTCACCTCTAGAAATTTTCACATAGAGGTTTTGATCAACCCCTCCTCTATTAAAAATTTTCTTTCTTAGAAACATATCCATCTATACATACCATGAATTAGGCTCTTTATTTAGGCCATACAAATCCTTTTTTAATCTACTCCCTTTTAATTCATTTTATTCAATAACTAATCCAACCGGTTTTTCTATTTAAAATAATTTTTCATTTATAACAATATTAAATAATATATCTTTAAATCTAGTTGGAATACTAAAAATTTTAATTAAATTAAAAATTCTAGGAAGATTCCATCAGACACCATAATTACCAATGGATGAAACATTTATTCAATATCAACTCCTTTGACCTAATCATATAAATTACATACCAACCTTTCTTTCTTCCAAATATCTATTTCATTTTCATCAATCTTTTTCTTAAATACCCATTATGTACCAATAAAATTCTGATGGTGTGATTTATCCACAAGCTCCAAAGTTTAATTCTTATCAATATGATCCTATTATTCATTTATAACATTCACTCATAATTCCTCCTTTTTCATTTCTCTAAATGAGATTTGTTTAATCCCAGATAATAGAGCAATGTTCTCTAATCTTCTCATTCTTTTAGAATACCTTGGAGCACATTTGTAACCTAAAATATTTCATGGATCAATATTAGTTCTATTCCTTCTTGATGCAGTTATATTTTGACTCTATTATTGACCTTTTTCTTATAATAATTAAATTTAAGAGTCATCATCAAACTGAATATTTTTTAGATTCTCCCAAATCTACATTTATTTCTTATTCCTCTTCAAAAACTTCTTTATAAACATAATTTCTATAATTTTATTTATATTCATATTGAATCACTTCCATAACACTACTCTCAAAAAATTAATCCTCTTATTGAATCACTTATAATCCATAATCATCGATGGGTATCCTGGTAATAAACCTTCATCCAAAGAATCACCATATTTTATATGATTTATTTCATTATTTAAAATAAATAATTTTCTTCCAAACACTCTAAGATACTTCAGTGAAGTATTGCATCTATACCACATTTCCTATGATTCCTTCCCTATTTTGCGAATAGGTAATGATATAATCTGAGTATACATAGCTTCTCGAACATATTATATCCATTGGTGATATGAAATTTCACTATCTATTAATAATGTCATTTCAATGTTTTTTACCGTACTATTTCTTATTTCCAAAACCATATTCTGTAGGGGATTTCTCACTAAAAACAATATATTTTTAATATCTTATTTCTAAAGGTAATTTTTAACCATATAAGATGTTTACTTTGTTTCATTATTAGATCATAAAGTCTTCAAAGTCCTTGTAATTTTAGTATCAAATCTACTATGAAAGTTTTTAATACAATCCAGTACTTTTATCTTGGATTTTATAAATATATCACATATCATCCTACTATAACTGTAAAACAAATAAGATGAAATAATTATCAATATAGGATTCATCTAGACCAATTATACAACACATATCTATGATAACTTGATTTTGAAAACTCAATGTTATCTTTGTCTTTGGAGGATAAGAGTTTCTCGCCATTTTTCCTCTCATGAGAGAATCACAAACTTTAACTCTATTTATCCTCGGTGAAGGAAAATCAATAGCATCCTATAATATTTATAAGTTAAGAATGCTCTGTTAATGAATATGGCCAAGTTCTTGATTCAATAAGTTATTTTATTCATCCACATTTATAATAGATGTATTTTCTTTTTAATTAACATGATATATATTTTCATTCATCCCCCAACCTTTCTTAAGATAATTCATCGTATTTTATTTGATTTATAAACCTTTCCAACTTAATGTGACCTCCAAAAATGTGTAACAAATTTTTTTAATAGCTAATAAAATATGGTTAACTTTACCAACATTTATAAAATCAGTTTTTATAAATTCATTTATAGTCAGCCAAGTCATTTCACTTCCTTTTATCATTAATAATCTATCATTTCCAAATAACAGAGTTTCATCACCTCTCCCCTCCACTTTCTTTAATAGATTCATATTACTAGTAATATGATATGAACACTCATTATCCATTATCTTGGTGTTATTTTTATTTGATGTTTTTAATGAAATTTTAACCAAATTTTACTTCTAAATATTCTTACTTTCCTTCCAATAAACTCCAAAATAAGTTGATTTATGTGATGATATACTCTTATCATTTTTATAACATGCAATAAAACCAAATTATTCTTATTATAGAGGATAAATTTTGTTTTTAAAATGAATTGAATTATATTTATTTATATTCATTCTCCTTTTAATTTCATAAGAAGCTATACCATTTATCTCCTAGAAATCTATTTCCTTCTGCCTAAAATTTTAGGAATTAAAATAGTAACAGTAAAAAGAAATTATGTTTCAATATGCAGAGTATATTTCAAATATTCTTTTCTAAATCTCAATATCTTTTCCACTTAGATGAATTTCTATTTCAATGAAATAGGACATAGTGTTCCCAATAAAACCACAAAAAATAACACTTCACCAATAGAAGTATTTTGTTGTTGTAATTTCTCAATGAATATCTAACATTTGAATACTTTATTGATTAATGGTTGGTTCTAAAATATTGATAAATTTATCCCTTCATCAGATTCCATATGATCTTCATATTTACCAACTTTTTATTTAATGTTTCACCATCACTTCCAAGACCAGATTTACCCATGTCACTTGATCCTTGAGCACTCATAATTTATTAAAATGTTTTTTGTGTCTTGATTTTCCATTTTTTCAATAATTCATCTGAAAACGTATGAAAGTGTAACTTTTTCTTTGAACCATTAATTTTAATTTTAAACCCAGCCTTTCTACTCAAGGAATAAAATTCCACCTCATGTTATTTGATCTTATTAAATTTATAATAAATAGATATGTTAATATCATAAATAATCTTGTTTTTTTCATATATCTTCAATCTACAATTAAAAATTCTTAGAATTTCACTAGATTCCTTTTATATTATTCTACTACCTTTTCAATATGATCAAATTATTCTTCCATTTCATTAACATAACTCAAATTCTCTGTACAAATACAAAAATTTTACTATTATTCTTTATGTATAAATTAAACTCTTAAAGTCCACCTTCCAATTCCACTTGGATATCAATAACTCATTACGATTAAAAAACTTATTTAACAAAAATATTTTTATTTTTCAACTAATCTCATCATATTATCATCTATATATGAAATAAACTCTATATTTATGCCTTTCAGTTGATCTTCCTCAATATCTTATTCCTATATTCTTAAAAAAATATTCCTCTAAAATTTTATTTCACTTTCACTACCTGAGATGTAGTTTATTCTTTGGAAAAAATTATTATATTTTGGTGAGTATTCTTACTCACTAACGTATTTATCAAATTTATTTAGATATCTAGGATCAATGTACTTAATCTTCCCAAAATGTAAACTTTTCAATGGTAATTTTCCCACAAATATCCCTTTGACTCTATTAAATTTTATATCCAACTATGATAAGAATTCTCATATTAAATCATCTTCTTTTCAAACTCTTTAACATCAGTCTTTTAAACTTCTTTGAATTAAATCTCTTTAGATAGAGGTTCTAAAGGTCCATCTTTGTTAACTCGCATTTCATAAGTGACTAAATTACTATATAAATCATCAAGGTGTGGTTCTATGAGGTCCATTTATTCAACTCTTAAAAACTTTGGGTTTTAAATTGGTGGTAACCTAATAATTATTTTATTTAAAATGTCTAAATAATTAATCTCAAGTCCTAATCCACTTACAACACCAACCACTTTATATGGATAATTCAACCATACAATTTTTTTTACCACTCATCTATAGACCAGAAAACCTACATTTTTTATTCTTTAACATTCTTTCACCTTCATTGAGGTTAGAAAGTTTATCCCAAAATCCTTTTTTCATTTAATAATACATTAACTTCATATAAATATGATTAGATAATGCTCCTAAAAAAGTATTCTGAAAATTTTAATCATCATTAAACATCTTCTTTTTTTCTAAGCCATTGATCTTTGGGTGGAATCACTTAATTTAATTTCATAAATTACTAATATGTATACGCCTAACCCAAGAGATCATATATGTTATCTTGTCTTATTCCTACAAATTTGATAGCTTCTTCCATCAATTAAGGGGAATACCTCAAATTCACAATATTCTATATGAAAATATCTTACCATAAATAGATTCAAAGAATAACCTCTACTCTGAAACCACTTAATGTATCCAATGGTCCCATTGTACATCTATAGAGGGAGGGTGAATTAGTGTGACTTGAAAAAAAAAATTATCTTTAAACTAAATAGGATACTTTCTTTTCATTGGAAAAAAGTGAATATATCTTGTAAGAAAAAAATAAAAATAATAAAAATTATAGAAAAAATTGTTTTTTACTTAGTTAAATTTTAATGTAATGTATCCAAGGAGTGCATAAAAAAGTGTACTGACAATTAAATTAATTGCTACTTCCCTAGTATGTGATTACAATATATTGGAAGAGATCACTACTCATCCAAGGTCTTTGGACTCTTACTTTCTACCCCTTACATCTTTTCAAGAGAGTTTCAAAGATATAATCAATATACAAATCAAATTCATAAATATTTAATCAGTGATATAACACCAAAACCACAAGGGGTTTTTTCTATGGACATTTTGATCATCACTTCTGGATATTTACTAATATACATGAAACTATCATTATTTCATACCAAGTCTTCAATAAAACTTATTTTAATCACACTTTCCTTCCTTAAATCCAAATATTCAATAATTTCTAATGACACTCATGTCCTTATGTTGGGATGATAACCTAAGAAAACACATTGTATGTTTGATCCAATTAACATACTTATAAAGCACCACATACATCATATGAACATTAGTATAATTACCTCAACCCATGTAGTAAAAAAATTACAATGTTACCAAAAAAATTATAACCATCTCCTCCATGTTTTTATATTGAAATTTGGATGAAAAACACACCTAATCACCACACAAAACTCCACAATTTCACTACACACAAAACAAAAAAATAAAACAGATAAACAAGATTTATTTTGTTTAGAAAAATCCAATATCCAGAAAATATCAATATAAAAATTTTCATTAAATGAGATATGAGAATTTACAATACTCATTTATCACTTCTTTTATACTGATCAAATTCTCAGATGATTAATTCAAAAAATACTTTTTTTGTATCATAGGGATTACAGAAATAGTTCACCTATAGATCTAGGCCACTATCTCTCCTTAGAGAGGTCTTTGTCTGGTCAACAAATTTCACGAACTTTTGAGATTTTTGGTCAACCTCTCATTGACTTGGGAAAATTTTGATACACTTTTAAACCATATATTGAAATTAAAAATATCTAGTCACCATAAAGATGACCCATGTATTGAGTCATCACTCCTAGTAAACACCATCTATAAGAACATAATCAGATGAGCTCTGTCTGATCATATCTATTTTATGACACTAAACCCACACCGTAGGAATTATCTATCTAGTCATCTCCATCAAATGAATTTTTTTGAAGAAACTCTATCTATTAACCTTTCCCCTACATGTTTTATATCTGGTCAACTAGAAACATATGTCCGATTTTCTTAGTAATCTCATCCTGATCACAGTGTTTTGATTCCCTCTATTTGAAATTCTTGGTCCGGTGAATCTGAAAACTTCTATAAAGAGAAAACAATATCCCACATGTAAATTTCTTTAGGAATCCATCCATCATCACCCACACAACTAAGATCATCCTCATCCCAATTCATATAGTTTCCTCTAATTTTTATAATTAGTCAAGTCCAACTGAGGTACAATGATTTCTCATAATTTATTAGAAAATTATCTTGGTATACAAATATGTAGGATTCTACATCCCAATGACCTTTTATAGTTCAACTCATTTAGTTTTCATCTGACTTTGAATAAAGTGATACATCAGTTAAATTTTTTTTGTTCTCACATGAAACACTAAATTATGATAAATATAAATAGAAATATAACTATCACAAAATAACATCTCTTCATCCAGTACCTTCTTTATTTCCTCAAGCAAGTATATCATCCATTTAAACTCTTTCTATGCTTTGGTATCATAAACATAATCTACTTTCATTGTAGATAAAGTAACTATTGGCTATAAATGATACATCCAACTAAATGTTTCTTTCACTAAAATTAGATACAAGTCCATTAGTACTTTTATATTAATCCATGTCTCTAATAAAATATATATCAAAAAACCCTTCAATAGATCATCATCATTAAAACATAAAGATGCATTCTTTGATCCCATCAAGTATAGAAATATTTATTTCACTATTTTTCAATGTTACCTTCTAGGAGTTTACATGGAGTGACTAAAAAATCCAATTGTAAATGAAATATCTATTCATTTACAAACCATTTCATACATTAAACTTTATATATTAGAACCTTAATAATGATCCCCCATGTTACAAACTTATTCATCCATTAATAGTGCATATACTTTAGAAATTTGTAATTTTCTGTTGAGGGGGATTGAGATAGGATTAATTTTAGATAATTATGAATATTTCAAGGACCATTATTATGTATTCCTTATTAGATAAAACCAAAGATCCATATTTCATATCTCTCTAATTTATCATCCCCAAGATCTTCTTAGATGGTCTAAGGTTATTTTCCTCAAACCTTCTTGATAGTTTCCTATTTAGTTTTTCAATCTGATCGAACTCTAAATAAATAATCAACATATCATCCACATACAAAAATAGTATGATATCTGTATAATCATCCCATTTTTTTCTATAACAATAATGATCATAACCAAATTTATTGAAACTTTATTCAATAATTTAAGTGTTTAACATACTATTCCACTTTCTTGGAGAATGCATCAAGATGTAAATACTTAAATTCAAATTGGAGAAAATATCCTCTGTATAATGAACATTACAACCATTGGGATGAACCAAGTAAATTTATTTTTCCAAATATCTTGGAAGAAAATAAGTCTTTATATCCATTTGATCCAAGTTTATATCATTGGATGTAGAAATGTTGATCATTATCTGAGTGGTTTCATGCTTCATAACTGGTGGTGAAATTTTAGAAAATTAAAACCCTTCCTTTTACTAAAAAACATTCACTACCAACCATTATCTATACCTATTAATTCCATCATATTCCTCTTTCAAACAAAAAATCTATTTATTTCTATAGATATCTTTCTATTAAGTATTTTATCCAACTCCAAAGTATTATCGAGATTTAAGGATCTTATTTCCTTATCCATGGATGACAACCAATATTTAGAGTATCTGAGAGTAGTTATATCTTCCAGAAAATCTATTTATCCTATGTTCAATAAAAATAGAAAGTTTATATCAGCACTAAACCTCAATATTGGTTTTCAGTTTCAAGTGGGTATTATCAAAAAAATTAGGTTCATCTATTCAAAAATCTATGTCTAGTAGTCATCCATCAGGTATAAGTCTATTCAATCACATTCCATACTATCTTTGTTTGTCTAAAATATCAAAAAATAGTAATGGTATATTTAATAATCTTCCATTTGGTAGCTTGACTGTTGGAGTTCCAACCTCAGATGTTTCCCTTGAACATTCCAGAATAAATGTTTTTTCGGTAACCTCTTCCTGATGTCCTTGGATATCGATAGTCAATATATCTCTAAATATATTCTCAAACAAATTATGATATTTCTATAGTATTCCCCCACTAAAAAATATATCATCTCTTTATGACTTGTTTTTTTCATCACCCTGTAGGAAATAACCAAAGTTCTCATCATTTTAACCAAAAAGGAAACACACCTTGGATTTTTTCTCTTACAAATATCTATCATTAACATCAATATAAACATATGTAATACTTCCAAATAAACTAATATGATTTAAATTTTTTCACTTACCAGAATAAAATTCTTTAATTTGATATTGTCCTACAACTGAAGTTTGACTTATATTCACTAAATATGGTATTGTATTTGTAAAATTTTCCCAGATTCTCATAGGTATTCTAGTGTTAACCCTCAAAATCTATGATTTATCTATTTGATTCTAATTCATTCATTAATCTAATCCATTTTTGTGTGGATTTCCTAGAACAGAATCCTCTTTCTTGATTCCATTTCATCAATATAAGTTCCAAAAATTGTATCTAGTTTATTTCCCACTGTTGTCTATCCAGAAGCATTTCAACTTTAATTCACACTCTTTCTCTATAAAAACTTTTTTCTAAAGAAATTTCAGACACACATCAGATTTATTTTTTAGGAATTAAACCCATCCCTTTTGAGAGGTCAAAAATTATATTGATACTCCATATGATTTAATAGGGTATGCTCCCTACACATCAAAATAAACAAGTTATAAATTTTGATTCCTTTCCTTTCTACCATAAAAGTTGAAGGAAACTCTCTTATATTTTACAAACACACATATCTAACATATTCCAATGTTCAGGTGATTGAATTTATGTATTCCCTTCACTACTATAAATTTTAAATTCTTGTCACTGAATTTATGAAACCTAAGGTGCCAATTTTTCCAATCATCTGATAAAGTATTTCCAATAACTACAACTTCTTCACTCTATCCATACAAGTATAAGGTATCATCCTTAAAACTTTGAGAAATCACCATGGATCCTCTAATAAACATCAAAACTCCATTAAAAAATTTATTTTAAGACCTACATCATCTAATTTTCAAACTTATATGAGGTTATTAAAGAGACCTAGAATATATCCAACATATATTAGTTTCAAGAAATTTATATTTTTCATTTGAATGTTAGAATAACCTTTCCCAACTATATCTAGAGATTCATCATCCACTATATTTACTCTAGCCAATATTCCTTGTAAATAATCAAGAATGTACCCATTCACATCAATTGAATGAAATGATTCATCTAAGTCAATAACCCATGACTCCGCTAGAATGATTGTACTCAGAATAAAATTATACTCTCTATATCTTTATGTTGTACTGACTAAGTTCATTTGTTTGAAAGTTCAAGCCTTGGTTTGATTTCTGTAGTCTTTCTTGATATGTCCCTTATTACCACAAATCCAACATATAGGACATAAACCTTTCAATTTACCATGACCACTTCTTGAGTACTTATCCTCTTAATATTTCTTCATCTGACTATACATCTATGGGGGGTAAACATTCTCATCAAGTAGCATTGAGATAATTTTTTATTGGAGTATAAACATCCTTCAAAATAACCTCCTTATTCAAGATCAAGTTTAGATGTCATAAAAATATATATATATTTCCCACTAGAGTTTGTCACCATTGAAACCATGGAATCCCAATACCCTAGAAGTAGGGAAATATTAAAAAATCCTAAACATAATTCTCAAAAATTACCTTCACTGAATCAAGGTTCCATTATATCATATTGAAATCATTCATGTGATCAGTTATAGGACTTTCATATGATAACCTCAAGCCAAGTAATCTGATCATCATGAAAAAAAATTAATAGTGTTTTTCTTCTCATAAATTACATACACCAAATTCATAACCTATATAGTAGTTTTCTTCTCTATAATGTTGAATGAAAAAATTGATATAGAGACATCTTTTCCCAGGATAAATCCTTCTTATCCAAACACTACCATTATGTCTTGTCATTCTTTTTAGGACATAGTCCAAATAAAGGATCATCAATATATTTTTGTATTAAAATATATTTTAGTTAAATTATTCAAATTGGAGAATTTTTATACCAAACTTGTTGATATGGACCTTCCATTCCTCTCAAGTCATTATTCGATAAAAATAAAACCAATTGAAATAATATAACTTTCAATATAAAGGGAGAAGTAACCTGAATGTTGTGATTAAATTAAAACCAACACTCTGATGCCACTTTTTGGGAGGATAACCAAATAAATAACTCTATCCATTTGATATAATGAATAGACCTAGAAATCACCATGTACACCAAACATACATTCCTCTAACTTCCTTATCCTGTGTAGAAAAAACTTCACAATGTTACTGTAAAAATGTTTTTCCGATAAACATATCCTTTGAGTTTGAATAAAAAAATTAGGATGAAAAAATCCACATAATTTACACAAAAACTCTATAATTATACTTCATATAAAATAGAAAAAAATAGACAAACAATATTTATGTGGTTCAGAAGAACTCCTACATCCATGGTAGAACACTGAAATCATCTTCAATAAAGAAGATATAAGAAATCACAACACTCATCACTCACTTCCTCTCTATTGATCAAAGTATTATAAAATTAAGATAGAAACTCTTTGTTTATTAAAAATATAAATTACAAAAATAGTACACCTTTAGAGTAGGGTAATCATCTATCTTTATAGAGGTCTCAATATGGACAAATATTTTCACTAAATTCTAAGATTCATGATCAACCACCCATTGACCTAGGAAACCATTGAAACACTATTAAACCATAATTTAAAATTTAAAATAGAAGATCACCATGAAAACAGGCCATGCATTGATTCTTTACTCTTGATGAACACCATCTATCCGAACTTCCTCTAATGAGATCCATCGGATTATCTCTGTCTTATAAAACCATATCCTCACCCTATGAATCTTATTTCTAATCATCATTTTCTAATGATTTTGTCCAAGTAAAGTATCTCTAATGGCCTTTATACCCATATGTTTTTTATCTGATCAACTAGAAACATTATTCCAATCTACCCAATAATCTTGTTCTGATCACATTGGTATGATTCCCTCCATTTGGAATGCATTTTCTGATGAATCTGAATAACTTCCATAAAAAACCCAAACCTTCTTTCTTCTTTGATCTCCAAGAATATCCTATACTTCTCTCTATGTGTGATTATTAATTTCACAAAAAAAGTCACTAATTTATTTAGAATATTTTTTAATTTAAAATTCAAAATTCAAGTCCTGATTAACCACTAACTTTCACGTCCTCAAATATTTCCATTAATTTATATTCATATTGATCTCTACCATTGATCTCCATAAAATCAATTAAAGATATAATCATAAAATTCGTTTTGTTTGAGAAGAACCAAGTCACCAAAAACTCGATATAACATCCAATTTTCAAACACCACAGTATTTTCCCTACTCAAAATGCCTATGTAGGTGAAACATCTCTTCAGAATTACTACCACCATGACTTTCTACACATTTCCACTTCATATTCAGAAATCATAATTCATAATACATTGTGCTCTATAGCATGGTTATTTATAATTTCCCATTTTACTTTTAAATTTTGATAACCTGGTCATTGAGATTTTCTCTTCAACATCATAATGAGTATATGTTTCAAATTTTGATCACATTTTTCACATATCAGTTACTCTCACATGTGTTCCACCATAGCTTTTAAAACAGCTATTATGGGCCACCCCATTTTACACATGGATTATTTAACATCTACATGACCATTTTAATGGAATGTTCAACTCTATGTTTTAAAAAATTATCATCACCCACCTTGTCCTACACTATTCTTATAATGGTCCTCCCTGTATTACAAAGGGATTACTCCAATTTAAAATGCCAAGTACCATGATGTATAAAATATATTCTCCCTATTTTTTAATCTCTAGGCTTTCTCAATATCCACTTCCTCATTCAAAAAGGACACCATGTCTTAAAATATGATTTTACCAGCTCCACCATTTTCCATAGTATAAGTTCTCAATATAAATGTTGTCTACTATTATGCGTTCAACTTGTAAGTTTTACACTAAATTTCTCCCTTGTTGAAATGGTATATAAAACACCCATGGCTCCGGTATTATTTCCATTTCTAGATCCACTACCTCAACACCAAAATAACCATGAATTGGTGAATGTTTGGTTAAAAAATATGATCACCAACTACTCATAACTTTAATAAATCTTCAAAATTCATCGCTTTAATAAAGATTTGGGATTATTTTAATAAAAACCATTGGATTTCCAATTAAAAACAAATACAATATGTTACAAAATATGGTTGCAAGAAAATAAATTACATGATTTCATTATCTTCTTATTCATCTCAATCATCCTCCACATTGATATTATTTAATTACTTGAATACCACATCCTTATACATCCCATTTTATAAAGTTTTGGTATCACCATTACTTATCTAAAATAAAAAATAAGTATAATTAAGACTATTTGACCTATGATAATTTAGATATTTATTCTTCATCACCATGAATTTTATATTAAAATGATGTAGAAATCTTCTCAAGATATTCTTTGTGATATTCACATCATCAAGGGGTTCTATAAGACCACACAAATCCTACATAATAACATTTACCCAATAAAATAATGCATCAACATGTTCATTAAGGTTCATCAAGAAGTTCTAATACTTATACTATAAGACATGTAATTTTTTTTCTTATACCTTTGATCCTCTTATATAGATATTAAGAATATTTTCCAACTTGGAATGTGGGGATTTGAACTATATCACCTTCACGTATATTATGTTAGATAAGGATCCCCTAAAGTGTTGATTCCACTTACATCGTTATCTAGGTCTTTGTGTTTTTCTCATGATAAATATTATCTATCTATACAGACTAAAATCCCATGTATAGTGGTTGTGTAAACATCCATTATTAAGTATCAAAAAAAATTAATTCATCTTATTTTTATAAAGAAAAAATTTGTTTCCATAAAAAATTAGTATTCCTTTATAATTTACTAATTTTATTACTTCCACTTGATAGATAGTTTCACTAACTTTAACATTTATATTTGATACCACATGATGGACCTAATAAAGATAAATACCCTTAGAGGGGTCTGAATTGGGTTATGTCAATTTCTTGTAAACAACCCTCACCAATGATTTTTTTCCACTATTAGAAGGAACACCTCTCCCCTTCATAAATGATATAAAGAAATTAAGTGAGTAAAAAGGGAAACAAGTAATTTTTACTTGGTTCATTCTCATTGGGAAAATTCAAGTATCATATAATGATGATGTTTCAATATACCAAAATCATTAAGAATATATTTTTCTTAATGTTCAGATCAGACTCACTATCCCCTCCAGTTTATAACCATTCACTTTGAGAAATCACTTCTCTATTATAATTTGATAACTCACTTCTCTGTCAATTGAATTTTACTCATTTTCCCATAAGAATATTTCTTCAATATGTTGAATAATATTTTAATACACTATAATTGGTGTTTCATGAACCTCTTATTTCATCTAAATTATTAATTCTACTTTACTAAAAATACTCTAGGAAATTCTATTGAGGTTTGAATAAGTCCCTTTTTTCACAATTGTTGTTCATGTAAAAAAACCTTCATGAAACACTGGTTTGGGTTACTTACTTTCTATAAAAAAACATTAGATCACATAAATTCACTCATACAAGAAATAAAATTAGGTAATTCAATCATGAAAATAGAGTTATTGGATCTTTTTTAAGTCCTTTACTACCTTAGTGATGATTAGTGCCCTTTTTATAGACAAAATTGAACCAACATGTAATTTTCCAAGATTTTGGAAAATTTGATGCATATTTTCATGAATATATCCAATATTATGCAAGGCTCTTATATTATAACCTAAAATTCTATCAATGGGATTTCCATTCTGATTATATAAATGTGTCATATTTAATAAAACACATGCACCACATGATAAAACCAACAACTTTTTATTATATTAAAATTTTCATTTAGAGAAAAATACATCTATGATAATTGAAATTATTTCAATGGGAAAAAATAAAAAATAAGATAATAATAATAATAGGAGAATTTGGATCTTCTAAATCCCCTAAAATAATCACACTCATTAACTACACTGTAGAAATGAATAATAATATTATAAATTCAGTATGAATTTTTAAAATGAAAATATATATAACCATGAAGTAAAATACAATTTAATGAAAATTGAATGAAATATGATGTATTTATAGAAATTAGGGATCCCATATGGTGTTACAAATCTGGAAATTAAAATATTAATCTGACCATTGGAATAATAATATGATGGTTAGGAATAATAACCTGACCATTGGAATAGTAACCTCCCCAATTGAAATATAAAATAATATTTAGGAATATTATGAAATGAAATTTTTATTTATTTATACCATGGAATATGTAAATAAATGTTTTAAAAATGATAAATTAATTGTTTTTATTTTTTTTAAACAAAATGTTTTAATTATACTTTTATAATAAATATAATTATTTAAAAGAGGGTTTGTTTTCCTAATATGTATTAATTAATTAATATTAATTCTTATTATAATGATAATATAATTTTATGATAAAAAATTAATTTTTGAAAGGGTCAGAGATTTGATCAACATTTTAAAATTGATATTTTTTAAGTAAATTAGGATTTTATTTAAAATTTAAATTTATCATGTTTTGAATATTATTTTTATAAAATGGATTCAATTTTTTTAATATACACATTAAAAATTGTTAGGGTGGAGTTCTTCTAATTTTCTAAAATAATTAAATTTTTGGTGAATATTGAGATATGGTATTTAATATTAAATACATAAGTTTTTGAGTCCTGGAAGATGTAGAAACCCCTTGGTTCTAACTCAAATAAAGAATATATTGTATATAGTAATAATATTCAATAATTTTCATATTATTTAACCAAAATGATAAACTAATGAATATAGTATTCAAAAACACCCCTCTAACCCCTTATAAATACCACCCCTTCTCCCCACACATTTTAACCTTCAGAGATTTCCCAATTTCTGCCAAATTATCTTCCCAAACCTCTCTCATATGTCGTATTTCTACTCGTATCTCCAAAATAAAAATTACAAGTTCCTTAAGGAGTATCTCAAGGAGGTGTCATTTAAGTAGTTATATTCTCAATATAGCTCTTCTAAATTCATTTCTTCTTCTACCCACTCCTTACCTCCCTCATCCAACATTTCATAATAACTATAGAATAAAATATATAATAGATTTTAGTATTTATTTTTTAATATCTAATATCCATAACTTTCTCATCTTCTCTTATTCTAAAAAATGAAACTTTTTTTCATATTATATCGGAACATTATCTTAGAGGATGATGAGTTTTTACTTTTCGCTATAGCCTTCATGGTAGGTTTAAATTTACTTATAATGGTTTAAAATAAACTAATTATGTATTTTATATATTTTTCTCATTATATAATGAATATATTTCCATAATATTAAATAAACAAACTATTTCATGATGGTTGATAAAACCGCCTAATTGAACTAACTGCATAACACCAACTTTTTTAGTAAAAGAATCACCCCTATATCAGAAAACATATTGGTATTTGGGAGAATTAAATTTTTGTAAATAAATTAATACCTCTTCATTTAGATTCTAGTTTTTTATTCTCATTTTACAAGAGCCTCAATAATTATCCATAAGTAATCCAACCATGGCACCATGAAATGAACGCTCTCTGAACAAAATAAAATAAACATTATATCTCATTGAAATGATTATAAATGAACATAATAAAATTATATTAAATAAAATATAGATGTAAAATTTTTATAATTAAGTAACTGATGAATTTAATTTTATTATTTAGGATATTAATTGCAAGTGCAGAATGATTCTAGAACATAAGGTAACAGATCTCTCAAAACCCCCCTTTTTCTTTGGGTTATGAACTTTCTCTCTCTAACTCACATTATATCTCTATTTAATGTTATATAATGATTATAAATTCTATATATATGTTTCTCACATATATACCTATCTTATTATCCCTTTATTTAATGGGTTAATAAATTCCTTATTTTCATTTCTCAAATTCCTTCTATAAAAAATCTTTTTTGATTATGATATGAGGCCAGATTATGAAACCCATATATTTCCATTGGTAATTCTTATGTTTATGAATTATTTTTGTTTTTTTTTCACACATAATCAGGTTCATGTTATGATGGGGGTTCCGAGATAATGCTCCAATGTAATGGGTAAAGTTATTTTCTCATGAGATGTTATGTATGGGATTAGAGAGTGAACCTAAACCATGATGGGAATTTTTCCACCATGTGATGTTGCCTCAGCGGTTAGCCTTAAATTTTGAATATTCCATGTTTTATTTTTCTTCCACATTCCTATTATTCTATGATCTTATGATTCCATTATCTTTGTTCTTATAAATGATTATTCATTAGACTTTCTTATTTATGATATTAGATTATTCCTTTTGATTGTTAAGTTATGATTATCCATCGTATTTACTCCCTTACTAGGATTTATATATTACCCCTTTATTTTTTGTATTTAATTGGTTGTCCTATGAATTTTTAGGAACTTACAGTTATTTAGGATCTCATTATAGAGATTAAAATAAAGAAAACTTTATTTTACTTTCATGTTGTTGTTTTATGTACCTAGTCTTCCAAAGACATTAGGATTTCCATTCCTTTGGTTTTATTTAATGGATATTTATGTTAAATATAATGTAATAATATGTTTAAATGTTTTGTTTCACAATAGTTGGTATCATAGTTTGGTCTAGTTAATTTTTGGATATTAATAATATAATAATTTTGTGAGAACCCTATTTATAATTCTATGTATAGGAGAATATCCTAAAATATTGGTAAGGTATAGAGTGAGTGGTTTTCAAGAAATTACATATCTATCCAATTACTACAAGTATATGTGGCACTATTATAGTTTTTCTTAAATCTAATAACACTAAAAATAGAACATTGGGTATTAAATCGATCTTCACCTGGTGTGCGATGAAGAGGAATTTTTGTGCGCCTAATTTGACACTCCCAGGGGATATGCTTTGGAAAATTCACGAACGCTTTATGAACCATTATAAATGACTTCAATAGATTGTTTGGTTTGAAAACCCAATAGGAAAAAATAACATGGGTAACCTAGATTGAAACCTAGATACTCATAAGTTTGTATTTATAAATCATTTATAAGTTATTCCTTATATGTTCATAATTTTCTTTTTATATGATTTTTAGTTAGATTATTCTTAGAACTTGAATAAAATAGTAAATGGTGTGGTCATTATCCATTAATGAATTTAAAATATCCTATGTGATTATAGTTATACAGAATCTTTCATACCTTTAAATTTTATTAGAACTATCCTAACACCACCTCAAAACATGGGGGTGATCTATTTATGATAATAAAATGGAGAAATTATTCAATCACAAGAATATAACTCCCCATTAGTCAATGTTTTTGGACTGAACCTACTATAAATCCTTGTCTTAATTCCTTTATTAAAGTTTGATTCTATATTACGCATGTATTATTTTTTATTAGATAAATCCATCATAAACTGTTTGCAAAGAGAGATCACTCTTCACATCTTGAGTCATCCTCTGATTCTACACAAGGGTAAGGAGGAGGATGAATCTTCTTTGGAATATTCTTCTAAAACATGGATATTATTTATTTAAGACTATTCATATCTAGCCCAAATTATTGAGTCAAAGGAGAGAATCATAATCAAGGACATGCCCATTGTGAGGGACTACATTGATATATTCCTTGAAGGATTTATTGGTCTTCCTCCTGAATAAGAGATTGAGTTCTCAACTAAACTTATACATGGATCTATTCCCATATCCAACACCCCTATAGAATATCCATCATTGAGATGGAATAACTAAATAACTAGTTTCAAGAGAATATAGACAAGGGTTTTACTTATATTATTGCTTCATTGTGGGGTGGTCCAATCCTCTTTGTCAAGAATAAGGATGGGTCAATGAACCTCTATATTGATTATTTTAAACTTGATAAAATCATGATAAAGAACTAATATCCCATGTCATGGATATATAAATTTTTCAATCAAATTCATGGGGCCTAGTGTTTCTCTAAGGTGGACCATTAGTTGGGATATGACTAATAAAATGTAAGAAGTAATATATTCATAAGACTCCCTTTCAAATAAGGTATAGACATTATGAGTTCATAGTGATACCATCCAGACTCACTAATGCTCCAGAAATATTTATGGACATAAGGAATAGAGTTTTAGATATTACCATGAAAATTTTATGGTAGTTATTATAGATGATATTTGGATATACTCCAAAATAAAGGAGGAGTATGATGAGAATTTGAATACTATGTTAAATATTTTTAAAATCATAATCTATATTAAATGTACAAAAAATGTGATCTCTTTATGGAGGAAGTATCATTCTAGGTAAATGTTATCACCAAAAAGGGAAATATGTAGACCCTTATAAGACAAAGAAAATTGAGGAGTGTCACAGACTAGTATCTATAATGTAGATCCATATTTTCCATGGAATGTCTAGGTATTACCAAAGATTTGTTAGAAACTTATCAGTATTTTCAAACCTACTAAACAAGATGAATCATAATGAAGTAATGTTGTTATAGATTTAGTAATGTGAAGAGAAAATTATGTAATTGATAAATTAGTTTATCACTGAACTATTCCTTTCTGTACCCATAAGTGGGGAGCTTTTCATGATAAAGAGTGATTCTTCAAAGAAGGGATTAGGATGTGAAATGATACAAAATGAAAAAGTGGTAGTCTATGCCTTAATTCTGTTGAATTATTATGAGTAAAACTATTTAACACATGATCTAGAGTTGGATACATTGATATTTACATTGAAAATCTTGTGTAATTATCTATATAGGGATAAGTTTTAAATATATATGTATAATAAGAGCCTCAAATTCATATTAAAAAAGAAAGTGATTAATATAAAAAAGTGAATATGGTTAAAGATTATCAAGGACTATGACTGTTAAATCTACTACCAACCTAGAAAATAAAATAAAGTTTCATAAGTTCTAAGTATAAAATATCTGATTACCTTATCAATGATGATAATTTAGAAGGATCTAGTCTTCTTAGACTTGAAAATAATGGACATGGGAATCATAAAGGAAGGAATATAATCACTACTTTCACAAATGATTGGTCAAACACCCCTTCTAAAATAAGATAAAATATTTTAAAATAGATGATATAGAAATATAGAAGAAGGTGCATGCTATAAGAAAATGGAAATCCTTAAATTTTAAAATTGATTAAGAAGGATTTGGGGGATTTGAGTCATCACTATGTGTACTATAAAATAATAAGATAAAGGAGTTGTTAAATGATGAACATAGATCATCCTTATCCCTTATATAAAAATATATGAGAGTACTATTGGTGGTATAATATTAATGAGATATAAGAATATACATCTAACTACCTGGTATTTCATCAATTTAAGGTTGAAAGGAAAAAATTATAAGGGTATTATGCAACCATTACACATACTTTTATGGGAATGGGAAAACATTAGCATGGACTTCATCAGTTTTCTTACAAATAAATATATATGGAATAATTATATATGGGTTATGGTGGATATTCTTATAAATACTTCTCACTTCATTTCAATTAGAGAGGAATTATTACTCTATCAACTTTTAAGGATATACATTAGAGAATTGGTGAGGTTGTATGGAACACCACTATTGATTATATCTGAATGAGATCTTAGAATTACCTCCAAGATCTTGAAGAGTCTCAAAAATGATCTAAACATAGAGTTGAACATTATTATATCTTATCACACCCAAAATGATAGATAATCTAAGCAGTGTATTCATACATTAGAATACATGTTTAGAGAATACTTGATGGACATCAAGGGAAGGTGGGATCAACATCCTCTTCTAGTTGAGTTTTCATACAATAATTGGTTTCCATAAAGTATCAAAATTGATCAATATGAAGACCATTATGGGAATCAATGTAGAACACCTACATGCTGAGTTGAAGTTATTGAACACATGATTCAAGAACCCGAAATGGTTGATTAAATTTTAGAGAAGGTCAATACCAAGTTGTGGCCTATTAAATAGAACTCCCACTATCCCTTTCTCAATTATATGACATATTTCAGTTATCTTTCTTGAGTAAGTACATACCAGGTCCCTCAAATGTACTAAATTCATAGGTGGTATAGCTAGAAAATGATATATCTTAAGAGAAGCATCTAGTAAAAATCATGAACTGTAGAGATAAATTTCTATGCAATAAGGTAACCCACCAAGTCAAAGTACTGTAGAAAAATCCTTTGAATAAGGAGGAGACATGGGAATCAGAGAAAGTTATGAAGTAGAAGTACTCTCACCTGTTTCACCTCAAAATGTAAAAAAAATCAAGGGAAAATTTTCTTAATGGAGAAGAATGTAACAACCTAGAATTATGTGAATATAATTTCTCTTTTGAATATATAAATGTGTCATATTCAGTGAATCACATATACCATATGATAAAACCAACAACATTTTATAATATTAAAATATATAGTTATAGAAATATGTCCATAATAACTGAAAGTATTAAAATTTAAAAAAATAGAAAAAAAGATAATAATAAGAAGAATAAAATTTGGATCTACTCGATCCCCCAAAATAATCACTCTCATATACAACATTGTAGAAATAAAGTAGAATATTAGTAACACATTATGAATTTTGAAAATGAAAATATATACATGACCTTTAGATAAAATATAATTTAATGAAAAATGAGATATTTATAGGAAGTATGGATCTCATATGGCTATTAAAAATATGACCATTATAATAGTAATCTGACCATTGGAATAATAATCCTTCAGTTAGAAAAAGTAACGAGACCATTGGAATAATAACCTCACATATGTAAATGTAAAATAATATTTAGGAATCTTATAAAATTAAATTATTTTATATTTACAACATTTAATAAGAAAATAAATTTTTTAAAATGATAAATTAACTGTTCATATTTTTGTAAAATATAAATGTTTTAATTATAGTTTTATAATAAATATGATTATTTAAAATAAATTTTATTTTCATAAAATGTATTTATTCATTAATATTAATTTATATTATAATTATAAGATAATTTTATGATACAATTAGTAATTTTTGAAAGGGTCGGAAAATTAATCATAATGTTAAAATTGATATTTTTCGAATAACAAAGGATTTTATTTGAAAAATAAATTTTTTATATTTAGAAAATTATTTTTATAAAATGGATTTCATTTTATTATTCTAAATATAAAAAAATAGGGTAAAGTTTTGGTATTTTTCTAAGATAATTGAATTTTGGTGAATAGTGAAATGTGGTAAAATATGGTATTTGACATTATAAGCTAAATGAATGTATTTATGAGTCATGGATGATGTATTAACCAATTATTTTGAAATTAAACGCACCATTTATTTAATATAGTCACAAGAATCAATATTATTTATATTATTGAGCCAAAATAATAAAATAATGAATATAATATTCAAAAACACCTCTTACCTCCCCTTATAAATATCTCCCCTAATCCTCAAACATTCTAAGACTTGGAACTTACCCAATTTATATAATATTACCTTAAAAACCTATCACCTATATCCTAGTGATACTATAATCACCAAAATAATAATTCCAAATTATATAAGGAGTATTTCAAGGAGATGGCATTTAAATGGTAATATTCTCAATTTACCTCTTCTAAATTCATTTCTTCTTCTACCCTCTCTGTGATTCCCTCATAAAAAATGGAATAATAACTACAATATCATATATATGATATATTTTTATATTTTTAATTTAATATCAACCATCCTACTCTTTCTCATCTCCTTCTATTCTAAAAAGTGAAATTTTTGTTCATATTATGTCGGTTCACCGCCTTCATGGATGACGAGTTTTTGGATTCCACTACCTCCTTCATGGTAGTTTTAAATTCAATTATAATGGTTTAAAATGATATAATTTTGTATATAATATATATTTTTTCATATTATTTAATGAATATATTTCCATAATATTAATTAAAATGATACTAGTTTCTGACAGTCGGTAAAACCTCCTAAATGAACTAACTTTATGATGTCAAAGTTTTTAATAAAATAATCTTACCTATGTCATAAAAAATATATTTATTTAGTACCATTTAAATTTATGTAATTACATTAATACCATTTAATTTCACTTATGTATTTATACTCTCATTTTACAAGAACACCAATAATTATCCACAAGTGATCTGACCTTGGAACCATGAAATGAATGGTCCTGAAACAAAAAAAATAAACATTATATATCATTAAAATGACTAAAAATGAACATAATAAAATTATTATAAATAAAATGTAAATGTATAAGTTTTAAAATTAAGTAATTAATTAATTTTATTTGTTTATTTAGGACATTAAGTGTAAGTAAAGAATGATTCTAGAACATATGGTAAGGGGTCTCTCTGAACCCCCCCCCCCCCACTTTCATTTAGTATATTTCTATATCACTTTATCTATCTCTATATTTAATGTTATTTAATGATTATAAATTCAGTTTATATGTTTTTCACATATATTCCTAGCTAATTATATCTTCCTTTGATCAGGTAATATATTCCTTATGTTCATTTCTCAAATGCCTTCTTTAAGAAATCTCTTTTTATTCTTATATGAGGAAAGATTATGAAACAAATTTCTTTCCATAAATGATTTTTATGTTTATGTAATATGATTGATTTCATTTTCTGGGACACGTTATCATATACATGTTATAATGGGTGATCCCAGATAGGTCTCTAATTCTTTGGGCAGTGTTTTTGTCTCATGAGGTGTTATGTAACCTAATCCATAATGGAACTTTTTCCACCATGTGATGTTGTCTCAGTGGTAAGCCCTAATTTATAATTATGTAATGTTTTATGTTGCTTCAATATTCCTATAATTCCATGATCTTAAGATTCTGTGATCTTTATGCTTATATATGATTATTCCTGATCCTTTCTTGTTTATGATATCATGTTATACCTTTTGATTGATATGTTATCCATATCCATCATGTTTATTCCCTTACTAAGAATTATAGATTATCCCTTTATTTTATGTATTAACCAGGTTATTCAATGCAGTTTTAGGTGCTCAAACTTATTTATGTGCTCATTATGGATATTAAAATAAATAAGTTTTATTTTAGTTTCACGTTGTTGATTTTTGTACCTAGTCTTAAAAATACACTTGTAATTTCAATACTTTAGTTATATTTAATATATATTTATGTTAAAAATCATGTAATAATGTGTTTAAAAGGTTTGGATCATTATATATTCTATGATTCTATCTATAATGAATGATTTTTTATTCCTTTAATGAGTCCTCCTGATTAACTTTTGTGAAAATATGTCCATTTCTCTAAAATTTTGTGTAATATTCTCAGACAAAATCTTAAATCCTATAGAGTCAATACTTCATGAAACATCATGTTTTTCTCTACTTTTGAACATTTTCAACATTATTTTTCAATAAAACAACCCAAAATATCAAAAACATCATCTTGATAGATTTTTTCGAACAAAAATAGGTTTAAGGATCAGACATGATGTAAAGGATTCATAAAATAATTGTGTAGAGGTGGTTTATTTTGTAAATAAAGATAGATATATCATATGGGATACAAAGGCTTCACGAAATAATTATGTAAATTGAGATTATTTTTTGAAATAGATGTTAGAAGATCATGCATTCCACATATTATTAATAAAATAACATTGTGGATTTATCATCATATGTGAAAGATAGGTGGAGGTTCTCATGGACCGTGAAACCCAAATCATGAAGCCACCATAAATCCTTGAAGAAAATGAGTATTTTTATGTGAAACTGTATTATATAAATAAAAAAATGTAATCCTATGTGAATCATGTTTTCTAGTGTCATTTTCCAACAAATATAACTCTAATAATATCATTAAATAGTGTTAATTACATTAAAGGAATATTAGACTAATTAAATCACTTCATTTTTATAAAATTGGATTCAAATAAGAAAATACATGGAAATTAATATACCATAAAATAATTACGCGCTAAGAGAACTTCCATAAAGAAATAACATGGGAATTAGGGAACCATGAAGAAACTACATGGAAGATAGACTATCAAGAAACTACATAGAAGGAAAACTACAAAGAAAATATATAGAAGGCATGAAATTGAGAAATTTCATGAAAGTTATACTATAAATAAATTATTAGAATTATATTTTAAGTGGAAGTGAAAAGAGAAAAAATTATCAGGTAAAGTGGAATTCATCCCATTGGTGAAAAAGGAGATTCACATCATATCAATGTTAGTGTGAATCATTTTAGAGATAATTCAAATCATTTAAGTATTCTTTAATTGGTGTGGTTTTTTTACTTCAGTTGAGAGATCAGTGGCTTCTCGATTGAAATTTATTATAAGATAGGGGACAATGTCTCTTCTTTAAACTTGTAAATAAAGATATTAAATAGTGAATTTTGGTAAACCAGCACACTATTATGTGTATCTCCCTTTGATGTATCCCAATTTGGGTGAAATAAATTAATTTTTTGTTTCACTTTCATGATTTATTTATTTATATGTTATTGTGAGACAAAGGTAGAAGTATGGTTTGTCTTGTGATGGAAAAAATCAATAGAGATTTTTTTTCATACCTTGATTAACCCCCCCCCCTCCCCCTCTTAGGGTGTTTTCCCTAGTGTGTACTAATTCCATACTTCATTTCACTTTGTGTGATGTGTAATTAATATATTATATTGAAATTAATATTAGTATTTTTATGATATGGTAAATTGAATAATCCAATAACTATACTTTAATTATTTTGGATTTTGATTAGCTAAGGGTGATAGATGGTGTCATTGATTAGCTGATGTGATTTCTTTTCTTAATTATCTAAATGGAATGTATTATAGTCTAGTGACTAGTAGATATTGATATTGATGGAGAGATACTATGATTTATGTTTCCCTCACTCACTAACTCATGTTAGATTGATAGGATGACATTTACCTTTCCCAAGCATTATTTTGGGTAGAGATCGATGATAACCAAACCTTCAATTTATACTCATTCACCCATAGTTTTGAGTTAAGGGTTATTTATGGTGTGTGATATTGTTATAGATGACGATTCACCTAAGTGTTTACACTCTTTTTACCTCAAAAATATAGATCAAGGTGGATGAAAATACATGGTATTACTACTATTTCTCACCCATGGATCTAAGTTTGATATAGACTAGATATCAATCTACAATTTCTCATCCAAAAATCTATATTGGGTTGGATAGATAATAATATATTGATCAGCATCATTGGATAATTCATCTAAGGTGAATCATCTAGTGGAAAGACTTAGGAATCGATGTGAGGTGATAATATTTCCTAATATGCTATTTTGTTGTATGGATACCATCCATATGTGGAGTGGATGAGATCAAACATACATCAATTATCTATATGGTTAGAATGTTATAAATTAGTTTAATCTCTGATGTTCAGGGATTGAGTTATATATGGGTATCTAGTGGCTCTCTAGAAAAACATCGTGTGTGTGTGTGTTTGGGCCCTTACAATTAAGATATTTTAGAAAAATGAATCTTAGATGTATATGAATATGTAAATTTTATTATTTCATGAGTTGTAACACCTTGATCTGACTCACTCTATAAAAAGTAACTAGACCGGTTTTCCAAGTAACCTCATGTGAACCACCACATACACCAGAGGTTTCTAACTGGAAATGGGGGCTTAGGGTAATAACATGGGGAGACTATACCCCATATATATGAGTGCACAATAACAATAAAAATACAAAAAAATCATCAATAAAAATAAACTGGGAGGAGAATCAATAAATACAATCAAAACTGACAATAAGTGCAATACAATAAATTCCTGAACATCTATTCTATAAAAACAATAGTTGATCACCCACTCGTCTAGTCACATATATAGATAAATAAATAAAACAAATAAAATAAACTAAGGAACCATTGAAAATTCAATCTATACCACATCCCTATCTCTATTAAAAACTGATTTTTCCTACTCAATTATGCTATCCTAGAAACAAACCAACCTATTTCTACAATAACCATGTGAGAGCTACTCAAGTACCAATGTGTAATGGTTGTCTGAGTAGGGTGTGAGTATAGAAATCAATAGGGAACCACCAAAACAATCTTGTAATATTCATCATACACTATGATATATTCATTAACATGCTCAGATAAAATAAATAAATAAATTATAGATGTAAAATAATAACTAAAAAAAACTCACTACGTTCTTTAGCCTGATTCCCGAATGTCCCTGAGAAAGTTAGGATGATCATAGAAACATAGTATCACCACTACCCTAAGGGAATACACATAACTGAGGTTATTCCTAAAACCATCATCAATACTTAGGTTTATAACCCCGATCAACCATGCCTTCTTCATCCACTGTTGGAGTGTCTCTAAGAATGATCATCACCTTCAAAGAACCTTTATTCACTCATTGGGAATCTCATGCTCACACCTCCATTAATGAGTAGAAAACCCTAGGGATTCATCAAGAATCCCCCATCATCAAGACCTCCATATTAACCCCATAGTAGTACCTAAGTGTTCTAAATGTCATGTTGATGGCTGATTTTTAAAAGAGGGAGGCCTTAGGAAATCATATGTGTCCGGGCATGACTAATTCCTTGGAAACCCAAGAAATCAGTGGGAATACACTCAATTGATCCAATAGTTCATATCCTAGGCATCCAAAATATTTTGGATCCATATCCAAAACATCTAGGGTGTTTCTATCTGATCATATGGGATATCCAAGGCATCAACTGAGGGGATACAAAAAACTAACCTCATGATTTACAAAATCCTTTCTCAAGGATATATTCCCACCCATCACTTTATACCATTATTTTAATCCCATGCATCATGGAAATTCATAATGATCTAATGATATCTCCCTTTTAATCCTAGAACTTAGGAATTCAAAATTGTATCAATGTATCGAAGGAAACCCTACCTTCCTAGGCATTCCTATAAATATGAAATCACATATTTTTTATGTTAGATTCTAGTTACTACCTCTATGAATCTGTTATTGTATCAAACATATCTCGAGATTTTATCTAAAATAGGAATCTTTCCCCTAAATAATTCATGAGACGAGATCCCAATGCACAAGGCATCCCAGAGACTCATCCATATTAATAGATTATTCTCAGTAATATTAAGAATTTGCATCAATTCCAATCCCATCGATCGATTCCCAGTAATCCTAGGTAATCACGTGACATCAATAATAATCATAAAACAAAATAAACATATCTCAATGGATGAACAAAGTCCCGCATTTATCCTCGCCATTTCAACCCCATATGGATTTCATGTTTTTTTGGGTACTCAGGTGACACCCACAATCATCACTATAAAACACCAAATAAGGGTCAGTTTATCTATAGGATACCATCTCTGGTCCCCTAGGTTATAGTAAATAAACAAAGGTAACCTTACTAGATCCCCAGTCACTAAAATTATCTCGGGTCAACACATGATGCTCCAATGTCGTCATGTCCCATGGAATCATTGTCAAGGTACAACGACCTCACTATATAATTGGGTTTCATCTCATATTTAGTAGTCTAGGTGATTTCACATGACCCGTTTTGATTATCAAGGTCACTCTCAGTCGATTCTCTCACCCAAACCATCATTCATAGCCTACAATTTATCTACATCTCCTATTAAGGTCTTTCCCATTGATGTTAATGTAAAACAAGTCAGAACCAATGTCCATTGGAACCTTGGATCTTTGTTCATCCTATAAAGGTATCACATTTTAAATTAAAAAAAATAAATTCAATAGGACAACACCCTGAGTGGAATGACCACACACCCCATGCATCATATACAAAATATAAATGTCACAGAGTAAGTACATGGACAACCTTCTTCATGTTAGAATCTTTCCTATTTATTTTCTAAGGGCCAAAAGTAGATGTTAAGGCCATACAAGGGTTTTCTAGCCCCTTATAGGGTCAACTAAGTTTGTATCAACAACTTAATCCTCAAACTCATACTAGACATTAAAAATTAATTAACTATAAACTTCATAATTAATTAATTAATCCAAATAAATTTTTTATAAATCTAGTTAACTCACTTGATTTTTATGTAGCATAAAAACCATGTAAAATATAACCCTAAGGTTCTATCTAAAATTCCCAAAACATTTTTGATAAAAATACCCATTGAACAACTCCAAATTAGTTGCCAATTTTATTTAATTTAGGCCATGAAATTAAGTAAAATTCATAACATAAGTTTTCCTCTTCGAAATGGTGTGAAAATACATGTGGACGGTATCTCATGATTAACTCTTACTAAGATATAAAAAAATTCAATCTAATATGGATTATTATACAATGATATATTGTAATTGTAATCAAACCCAAAGCTGGGAGAAAAGAAAATTAGAAAGAGAGGAGGAGAAGAGAAATAGAGGTCAGTGGAGGGAGAGACTTACCTCGAATTGATGTTTGAAGAAACCAAAGAAACCCTATTAAATGGATTGAAGGAGGATAAGGAAGGTTTTATGGAGTTCAACTCATGCGGGGGAAGAATAGGGGAGAAAGGCCACTTTCCTCTTAAGAAAATTAGTGGGGTGAAACGATAATTTTACCCATTTTAGTAAGTGGTGCAATTTAGATGCACAGTTGTCCAAACTGTATGCTAACCATGTCTATAGATATACTTCCAGTTGATCCCTCTCATATGGTTGGACCACACATTTAGTCAAATATTTCACCAACCATGCAGTAGGCTCTGTGTAACATCCCATGATTTTAGAGTTTATTTTATTTAAATAAATTTCTATGATAGTTTATTTTATACACAATACCAAGTTAAAACAAACCCTAACGAACTATTAAAATATTATGATGTGACAATTTTATCTTTTTTAATTCATCATGTCAATATTATCTTAGGTTAAAATTTTAGTATTTTTCTGAAAATATTAATTATTCAATGAATTGTAAAAATACCAATTTTCTAAAATTTTCCTTTATTTCAATTGAAAAGGCCCGATAATGGTTTGAATTTAATCCTAAATTCACATAATAATAATTTATTTATAAATATTCTAATAAATTGTATTTTAATAATCATTATACCTAATTTTGGTATAACATCATTTTTAGACTTGAAAACACATCTTTCTAAAAAAATATGTTTCATTGTGTTATAAATTTTTATCCTAAATTAATTCTCTCTAATTCTATTAATTTAATTTCATAAACTAAATTCTATATTTTGAATAAATAGGTTCAAAATTATAAAATATTTCCATTTTTTATGAATTGTAATAGTGGTTAAATTTATCATCTTGGTAGAGGGTAAATCGGGAAATTAATGTTAAAAACTAATGTGATAAGGCATTGAAAATTATATAAAACGTTAATGTTATATTATTTGATTTGTGGATTTCATTCATTTTCATAAAATTATTAGAAATATATCCACTTGTTTCTATTTTTATTTTATATTTACCATTATATCACTTCAAGAAAATAATAGAAACAAAAGATCACACTCTTGAATTTAATATCTCAAAGATTTTTCCATAAGTATAACAAGAGGTTATGTTTTGTTTTAAATGTTAATTTGAATTATTTATTATTTATTTTTTTCATTTTAATTTATTTTTTTTTATTGAATAATTACCTTAATTCTAACACAATTTCGATATAGTATTTATTTAATTCATAGAAAAATAAAATAAATGATTTTAAAAATATTAAAATTAATATAATTTGGATAAATTATTTTTTTTACATGAATTTTATAAATATATATGATAAATTAGGGGTATTTTAAATTAATATATTTGATTTTTATATTTTTATTTATATATTTAATGTCTAATTAATGAATAGTGTCAAAAATGACATTAATAATATTTTATAAAAGTAGTATTTTATTGAATTATTTAAAAATCATAATATTATTTAAAGAATAAAAGTAAGATATTATATAGTCAAAAATTTAATCCCTTTTCCATTGGTGATAAAATTTTCACCTTATAAGTAAAATTATAACCCTTCAATATTTAAAATTCATTACCATGGTTAAGGTTAAAATTGGTTAACCACTCGGTTAATCCAAATGATATGGAAACCTACCAAAATTTTATTATATGATTATATTAATACTATTTAATAATTATATTATAATATATTCCATTTTGGAGTTATCCACATATTATATTATAATATTTCATAAATTTCGAAAAGTGCCCCTCCCATCAGATATAAAATGATACCCCTTGTATATTTTATTTACACTAATATGAGCCATATATATCAACTATACCCTAAACAATACTATTATTAGCATACTTATACAACTTATAGAGTAACTATTCTTCCCAAAATAACAACCCTAGGTCCCTTAAGTGGATATCTAAAAGAGTTTTTTCAAAGAAGAGGTAAACATCTTCACCGAGTACTTTCGTTTTTATTATCCTTTTACCATGTTAAAATATGTAATAACCATTAAATAATAATAAAACCAGTATAAAATATATATTAAGATGTTATTATATTTATTTAATAATATTTATCCATTACTTTTTCCATAAAATGGAAAAAAACCATAGCTCATGTGTACAGTGGACTACCGTCTCGTGAACTGATGTAATTTGGTTTCCATTACCGCATAAAATGGATTGTTAAAAAGATGTAACTAACGAATATATATTATATTTATGAATTAATTATTCTTATGGAATTATAAAAACATATATACCTTCTTACCTTCCAATCTGTTGGAAAATTATAACATCGCATATGCGTATGTGTGGATTACGATTATCACAAAGCAATGTTATTCATTTTTCATTTCCAATTTACATTGATGATAATAAGAAGATTTTTAATGAATATATATGAAATATATGATATAATAATAATTATTTAAAGGTTAATTATTATTATTTTTTCTTTCCATCAGTATAAAAGTGAAAACAGTATTCATTCATACATACGGCTTATCATCTCAATGAACAATGTAATTAATTTTTATATCTCTACTTTATAAGGATGGATAAATATATATATATATATGTATATATATAATTAATATATATTATATTTATATAATTATTAAAATTAAGTAAATTATGAAACCATAATCAAAGTATAAGGATCATAACTATCAAATCAAAACATATAGTAAAAACGAAATAACTAACAGGAGAAAAAATGATAGTAATAAATGATTGTTAAAAATAGGTGATAAGATGTTATAAATGGATAAATATGATATAATATATATATATGGTTCTATTATATTATTATAATAAATATAATTTTATTATATAGAAGGTTAAAATCACTTATGAGGAAACTCGAACATGAGGTAAGGGATTTCGCCTCAATTTCCACTACATTGAGACATATTTGGTATTATGAACCTATTTATTTGTATATGGTGTATATAATAACACTTTTATATATTTAAAATGAGTATATATTTATTCATCATTATTAAAGTTTCAATTAAATTGTATTCTTTCAACGGGTTACAATTACAAATACAATAAAGAGGTAAGAATTTATTTTATAAACCTATTTTTTGGGATACACTTGTTTTCATTGAAAAAATATTCACAAACTTAATATATTTTATTATACTATAAATATTTATGGATTTTTATTTTTTCATCCATCATATCCACTCTATGTTAGTTGATTAAATCAAATAAAAATTTAAAATAAAATTTGATCTTGTTTTTCTTTTCAATCGAGTATATTTTTCTTCCATGTGGATATTTTTCAAAATTGTTTTACAAAATTCCTTTGTATTTACTCAAATTATTTATTAAGTAAATTTTATGTTATCCTTGACTTTTTAAAAGGTTTTAAAATAATATTTTTGATGTTTTATAAAATTTTCATCTTCAAATTTCATTATAAAAAGTAAAAAAGTAATGTTTTTTAGCTTTCACGGTTTTTCCCACTACTATAACTATTTTATGCTATTTAACATATTATACAAGTTTTAAATGGTTTTACAAGGAAAAATGTTTAAAGAAAGATTTTGATAAGATTTTTCTTACATTTTTCTTTATTCCCCAATAGACATGATTTTAGTAGAAAACCTATATTTATGATGAATTGATGGTCATATTTAATCTCTTATTAATTTTATGGTCATTAACATTCTCTTAAAATGTTCACTTTTTGTGATCATTTTTAATTGGACATTACATTTCTCATAAATATCCATATTATTTTTATCATAGTAAGGATTATTTCCTAAACTATATAAAATTTTTACATATGATGTTTTACTTTGAAAGTTATTAGATTGACTGGGAAAATATTAATATTATATATTCTTTACTCAATATAAACAATTTTTTATGAGTAATATAATTTATAAATTAAATTTATCATTAAATATATGTGTAATTCATTGGATATTCATTGAAGGGTGGGACCTGGTTATATATTTCCCCTCAATGCATTAACAGGTCTCATGAAACAATTCAGGTGGATAGTCTTATTTAAATCTATTTTTTCTATATACCTACCTATCTATTATACTATCTTGGAACAAGGATTTAATAGAAAATATATCATGATGTCTAAGATCATGATGTCCAATAACAATAATTTCCTTCATTGAGAATTTAGTTATTATTATTTATGAGATTACTTCATTGATATTATCCATAGATGCATTTCATGCTCTAGCTATTTATAAAATGACATGTGTTTTAAGTTATTTACCTTGACATATTGATTATTCATTATTTACTCATGATAGATTCTATTGTATGTAAATATTACTAAGTATCCAATATCACCCTTTAGTTTTTTTCATTATCCGATATTTGGAGAATGATGTTATGAATAATATAAATAATTCAAGAGTTTTTCTTATGATATTTATTTTATATTTCCAATATTATATGGGAATAATGTATATGTATGTTTCTTTAATAATACTAGTCATATTGGTGTAATGGGATAAGATATATTGTATCTTATACCAATATAATAAATTAAACACCATCTCTCAATTAATATATTTGGGGTTTATACATTAGGTCTTAGGCTACAACTTTTTTCAGTGTTTTTCTATATCCATGAAAACTATCCACCAAGCCACCAGCCCAAACCCAAGTCACATGGTTTCTTTTTGAATATGGATGGTTTCCTCAAAATAAATGGCTAAATACTCTAAATATGTGTTCTATATATAATTTTAACTAAAACTCCTCTTGTGTGAGGGTACATTCATGATTTACTCTAAACCATGCAACCAAGACCGTGAACCCAAATTAGAGTTCTCCAAAAATCATAAAACATAACCTGAAGCTCCTGAGAGTCACCTGAAGACCTGAGGAACCTCCCATGCCTCATTAAACAACTAAAAAAATAACTTTAATATGTACCAAATCTTGGAAATCAATTCTGAACCTTGGTTCAAAATTCATCCATCCTCTACTTCAAAAATTCTAATTCCTTCAAGAATTTTCAACTCGTATTACCATGGGATTTTACATGAGTGTTATAAAAGTGAGATATGGGTAAATTTAAAACAATTGAATATAAATATTATTATTTTTGATGATAATGTATTTTATTTTTAGTTTTTCTACACATGATTTATTAATGATGCACTTAGACACTGGTTGTGCATGGAACTAGTAAAAATAATAATTTTAACATCATATTTTTTTCATTGGTTATTTAATAATAAAATTTTGAAATAAATTTCAAGTAGAGTACTAAATAATTGACACATAAATATCAACAATGGTGTTTTTCAAGTTGGTTATTAAAAACCCGACATTGAAAATATTTTTTTACATCAGTTATTTAATATCCTACATTAAAAATATTATCTACACCAGTTATTAAATAATAGATATAAAAAATCACATATTTGGAGGTTTTAAATTTTGTTATTAAATACTAACATGAGTAAATATGTCTTAAAAAATATCATGACACCAAAATATGTTCACTCCATAAAATATAAATATATTTCACATCTGTTTTTTTAAATGACTTATACCAAAAATATATCACGATTCCATTAATAACTTCTCTTAGAAAATATTTTTCATGTTTCTTTTTTAACTTCAATGAAAAATATTTTTCACACCTGTTTTTTTAAAAACCACCATGGAAAAGTATATTTTATATCAGTTTTTAAATATAAACTAAAATGAAAAATATGAATATTAAAATAAAGTTACATAAAAAAATATTATCTACATGATAGATAAATATTTATCATATCTATTAATAGAAAACTGATATTAAATATATTCTTAATGTCTATATTTCAAAAAACACTAAAAGGAAAAATATTTTAACAAATTATTATTTATTAATATATCTTAATTAATTAATAATTTTTGTTTATTATTTATTATTAATTATTTATAGTTAATAATTATTTTATATTGTTAATAATAAATTCATAATTATTATTTATACTATATTAATTATTTATTATTAATTATTAATTGCTAATTTTTAAATATTTATAATTAATTATTTTTATTATTTATTGTAAATTAAAATTTATTAATTATAAAATATATGTCATTACTAATAACTAATTATTAATTATTTATATTAATTACCACTATAAAAAAATTATTTAACAATGGTTTACTACAGACCATTACTAAGAATTAAATTTGTATTTTTAAAAATAAATAAAAAGAAGTGACATTAATTTCTTATTTTATCAGTGATTTTAAACTCCCACTAAAAAATATTTTTAAAAAATTAAAAATCATGTTAGATGATGATAATAATAATGCTAACAATAGTAGTGAATGTAAATAAAATAATAATATTTGTAATGATGATCATAATAAATTATTTTTCTTTTCTTTATTTAATTTAAATATACAATAATACTAACCAATTAATTAATTTCTATTTTAGGGAAGTTTTAAACCCCCTCTAAAATATATGTTTTTTTAATTAAAAAATATGTTTGATAATAGTAATTTTAATATTTGTAATAATATAATTATTATTATTGATTAGTATTTTTAATAACTAATTACAATTTCATAATTAAATATAATAATAATTTTAAATTATCAATTATGTATATAAATTATAAAAACCATTATATCATTACTTAAATATATTATAGCGATGGTAGTGGGTACCGATTAACTTGGTACCTAACACTACTTAACTCGGATAAATAAGGATATGGTAGTGGTTAATCTTGTATTTATTGAGATTGAATATTAAATTCAAAAGCCAATTAATATTAGTGAAGGGTTAGGGTAGTAGCACTAGGGTACTCGAAGTTGAATAAATTAATAATTATTTTTTTATTGACTAATTATTTTTCAGTATTACTAAAATTATAATAGTATTCCTTCATTTATTTTGAGTAAAATCCATAATTAATTAGTAAATGAATTTTAAATTTGAGTCTAATTGAATTAAGTATTATTAACTCAATAAATATATATTTTAAGATGATAATAAAATTATAAAGGACATTTATTTAATTTATTATTGATTCATTTTATATTTATAAATAATGTTTATAATTATGCACGTATATTTAAAGAGGTTAGAGTAGTTAAATGGGTATTTCAAAATATAATAGGTTAGGAGTAGGGTAATGAATTATGAAAATAAATGGGTTATAAACTAGTTCAAGTTTTGGAAAATTAAATAGGTTAGAGTTTAGAGACCCCAAATTGCACAAGTACCCTAACCATGGTCATCCTTAATTATATATGTAAATATATAAATGCAATATACAGACAATATATGTATGTATGTATGTATGTATGTATGTATGTATGTATTTATGTATGTATGTATGTACGTATGTACGTATGTATGTATGTATGTATGTATGTATGTATGTATGTATGTATGTATGTATGTATGTATGTATGTATGTATGTATGTATGTATGTATGTATGTATGTATGTATGTATGTATGTATAATAGCTATTAATAAACACATATTTGGAAATACATTATATAAATATACATGTAAATATATAAATATTAATATGTAATAAATATATATATCTAAATATATAAACACATTATATAAATGTATTTATAAATTTATTTTGAATTATTTATCATTATATATATAACTATACATATATAAATGTATTTATGTTTTAAGTGTATAAATATTATAAATAAATTATATAAATATATACCTGTAAAAATATAAATACATTTTATAAATTCATTAGATAAACATACATATAAACACATGAATAAATTATATATATGTATTTTTAATAATAGTATTTAAATGTATTTAGAATAACATTACATATATATATATACATATATATGTATTTCAGATTAAATACACACACACACATATCTTTGTTTGTAAATATAAGAATGTAAATATATTTAAAGGTATATATGTAAACATATTATTAAATATATTAAATAAATTTATATGAATATATATTATATAAATGTATTTGTAATTCAAGTATACAAATATATTATAAATGTATTAAATAAATTTATTTAAGTAATTTATATAATTATATTATATATTTATATTATATAATCCTATTTATAATAAATAATTTATATAAATATAATACATCATATTAATTTGTATAACCAATTATATATCTATATATTTAAATATAGTTAAAACATTATTTGGATAAAATATATGAATATATTATAAATGTATTTATATAAATATTTGATATGAATATATATACAACTCTACAAATATAATGCATTAATGTATAGATAAATAATTATATAAATATATGTTAATATATAAATACACTAAAAATATAACATATTCCCCAGTTAAGGTGTCCCGGTTGTAGGTCGCTCGCATAAATTCTTAGAGGTCGGGGGTTCAATTATCTCTGGTTAGCCATAAGGTACATAATGATTTACCAAAAAGATTTAACTCGCTATGTTATGTAAGGGCACATGGCTAGTGGTAGTTTTACCCAATTGGTTCATCATTCAAATTCGAGACCCTGGGTGTAGTTCCCACTTTGATGGCAGAGAGCTTTTTGGGAAGATCATGAATTTTTTGGATCGAGTAGGGTTTTTTTCAATTATTAGTATTATTATTATTATTATTATTATTATTATATATAATTATATATAATTATATTGATACATTATTGATTTTTAAAGTCTGTAGCCCAGAATGGCATTTGGTCTTCCTCCCTATCAGGGGTAAATGTGATCTCAAATCTATGAAAGTGTGGATTATTACATGATAGTGTATGGATTTATAAAAAATATATAATAATTATTTGATAAATACCACTTTAAATTTCAATATATTTTTAAGTTGATTTCTTCAAAATCCATCATCAAAATTTGAAAACTTATTTTTCAAATATGTTTTTTAAAAATATGACCTCAAATTTTGTTTTTAATGTCAAATTTTAAAATTGACTTGAAATATATATATTTTTATGCTAAGATTTTAAATGCCGATTAAAACGTTACGTGAAAAACAAAAAAAATCGTGATATAAAAAAAATGTTTTCTACTAGTATAAGGTCAACTCACTACTTAGGATGACCATAGTATGTATTATTACTCACATATTCATATGAACTCATGCATTGTTCACTCTCATGTCTATACAAATCAATAAATGTTGATGGTGGATGAATTTATAGCTCAGTTATGTATAGTGTATGTCGTAGCTAATGGCATTGAGTTTTCATTATGATGACCACTTTTTTGTTGTCTATATTCAAGATTAAATCTATTTAGGATTTGTTACTTGTATATATTGTTTCTTTTTATTTCACATTACATTATAATATGGATAGTTTCTTATATATCTAGGTTTTATATTTCATAGTTGATGATTCATTTATATTATGTTGGATTATGTTGTAAGATGGTAGGTGATAGGTTATCTTTAAAGGTAATGCCTCTCAGTACTTGAGTGGTATCTAGGCATTAGTTTCTAGCACGTGACCTATTGGAGGTAGGTTTGGGAAATTTACTTACCTCTATGTTATGTGAAAAAATTAAAAAAATTATGATTCCTAAGAAACATAGTCTTTATACTATATTAAAACCCATCTAAAAGTGCACCATCATTAGAAACATGACACTCTAAACTTCCTTTAATTTCATTCCATAAAAATTACCATGATAAAGAAAGTTATTTATCATAATAAACAATATGTCCATCAATATGAAATATTATTTTTTGTGAGCATAGTACCGCATAACACTCATATCCCATGACAATTCCAAATCCTCAATAAATAGCACCAAATAAATTTCAATATCATTTCCATGTTTTTTTATCTGGGAATAAGTGATGATATTATAATGTACTTTTACTTCATGTAAAAGCATGGTGGTAAATTAAAATTTATGAATCTAAATGACCATGTATTATAAATTTTATTTATACAACTTGAGTGTTAATTCCCTATGTGGATAATTCAATATGATAGTTTTATGACTTGTTCCCAAATTTTGGATACTCATTTTGAATTTTGTTCCACCAAGGATAATCCACTAGGTGTTAGAGTTTATCATCCTAAATTAATTTATTTTCATTCCATGAAAACTAACTTATAGTTTTAAATTTCCATAAAATTTTATAAATATTATAATGTTTGGAAGGTACTATACAAGTTTTATAGACTTTTTCCATTTTTCTAGTATCAAGATGCATTACAATTGGGGGATTTTTTTGTAGATAATATTTTTTTTCAAAATAATATAAAGGTTTTAGGGAAGATATGTATTTTTTCATATCCTATACTCATAGAACATAATAATTATTTATATTTTTATGTTTGAAAATTAACATAATTATTATCTGTAAATATATCCTTCAAGAAAGAAAGTAGTTTTGTGAAATTGGAATAACTCCAATTGTTTCTTCTGTCCAAATTATATAGTTTTTGAATCACTAATATTATTTCATATCGCATAAAAACATCATAAATAAAATATATGCACATTTATTCAATATTTAGAACATTTTTAGACACATTCTATGTTCATCTTTAATGATAATTACCATTTCCTCAATATGATCAGTATCATCATATACACTAGTGCTGATATCATATGATCCATAAAACGTATTTTTATTCCACTAACTATAACACCCCAAACATATAGAGATAAATTTACATTTAAATATATAATATCATGTCTTAAATGAAGCACCAAACAAAAATAAACCTTAATATATTTTTTATGGATAAAATATTATAATGCATTAAAAACATTAATAAATTATGAAAATTCAATATGAAACATCCCTAAAAAACTATAAGAGAAATAAAACCATAAGTAAATAAAAATATCATGAACATAAAATATTAAACCTCATGGTTTTACTTAAATATCATACCTCTTATTATAACTATAGAAATAAGGAAAAACATTATAAATATATTATATATTTTGAGAAAGTGATAAATGAATAGGATAAATGATTTTAAAGATGTATATAAGGTTATACGTAGGAATGTAATATTAACATTATATATATGGACATTGGATATATAGATCTAAGATATAATTGAAGAAGATATTACCTAATTCTACATTTCATATGAAGTAGTTTGGATATATTTTATTCTATAACTAATGGTATATCAAAAGGAATGTAAAACGTTCTATTATTATTTTCAAACTATAAGGCACGATTGATTATATTTTAGTGCATTGTTTTTATGTATTTTCCTATGAAAATGTTATCATATAATTTATTATATTTATAGACTTGTATTTTATAAAATGTTTTTTTTCATTAATGGTTTGATTGGTTGAATGATAAATAATATCATTCAAGGAAGTCTTCCACATTGGATATCATTAAAGTGAAATTACACAAAATTTAATTCAAGTTAGTTCAATTCATTTATTTGGGAGTTAGATGAATCATTTACTCAAATATTATAATACATGAGTAAATGTTTGATCACTCTAGTAGAATCTTAAAGGAATCCATAAAAAGGTGGTAATTCATAATCAATTGGTGTGTGTGATATCATGAAAGCATACTCAATATATCTGTCAAAACTCTCTCATCCCTAAGATCTATTCAACCATCATCTTTTACCCAATGAGATACTGGTATATCATAGTCAAAGGATGATACCAACCACACAATGAGTGTTTTGGTTTCATCTCAGGGATACCTTCATAGATGGGTAATATTTATACTACCACTTATGTGATATTCACTATTCCTATTCAAAGTTGTTCAAAGATAACTTAATGGAAACAATGGTGTAAGGAACACATTTATGATTTCTTCTATTCCAGTTTATGCATGATTTCATTTATCTAGAATATATGTATTAAGTTGTGTTTCTTAATTTATTCTGATGGTTTAAAAAGTGTTCTTATATCCCTTTAAAACAAACTAGTAGTGTCAAATCTTACCAATATTTTAGATTCTTAAAATAATGTTAATAAATTATGTTTTCACATCCGTATTGAAAATCATCTTCCTTTCATGAAATAGGATTCTAGAATTTGTTCAGGATGTTTGAGTTGTGACTTACTATATGGATATATTGTAAAAAAATGACTGAGTAAAAAACTTATGGTTTTGTATTAGTTGTAGTCTATGGATAGTAGTATATCGTATCTTACGATAGCTTTCATAATGTTTCAAAAAAAACAGGGCATCAAATCATATTTGTGAAATCAATTTATATCATTAAATACAATTGGGCTATCATGGGATACAGTATAGATATCAGTCATATAATATGAATGATATTTCCCTCTACTTGGATATCAATCATAACCTATGATTTATCTTGGATCATTAAATGTGGTTGGTCTTGTATTCTACAATTAGGCTAGGATCATTAAATATGAATAATTAAGAAAATTTATTTTTCAACAATTCATAATCATAAAAAAAATAAACACTTTATATTTTGTTATTTTTTGTATAATTTATAAAGAATTTATATACAAACATTATTATTTATAATCAAAATATTTACTTACAAGTAATAAATTTCCATATAATTTGGTAAAATCTGTGTTTAATATAAACATTTAATATTTTGAAATATTTAATAACAGATTTATCATAGAAATTTATTATTTAATTATACTCTTTAAAATTAATTAATTTATAAAGACTTTATAAATTAATTAATTTATAAAGACTTTATAAATTAATAAAAATCCCAAAAATACCTTTTATTATTAATTATAAATAATCTATAAATAATATGATTCAATTCATAATTTAATTTTAATTTGAATTTTTCAAATTAAGGGACTTATTTGAGATATTATTTAGACTGCATCATGTTTTTTAATGATTAATTTTATAAAGGTTTAAATAATGTGAAATATATTATATTTATATTATATAAAAAATTTACATGAAATAAATTGGATTCTAAATTTTTTTGATTTATAAAATATCATATATTTAAAGTGAAATTCCATTTAATGATGAAATAAATTTAAACTGTTTATTTTCAAGATTTTGGAATTTCCATAATTGGTAACTAAATTATAAGTTTTCTATTATTAGGTTTTATTTATGAATTGTTTATAAATATCTATCTCATTCTAAAACATGTGAAATTTTTATTTATATAAAAGCTATTACATTGTTTACTATTCATGGATATAAATTGTTTGTACTATAAATATGTTTATGCTTGGTTTTAATTGCTAAATTTCTTCAATATATTATCATACATGCATTTGAGGAGTTACATGATAGGTATGATAATGAATTTAGTTTTCTTCTACCTTGAATTTGGTTTATTTTTAAATTCATTAGATTGAATTTAGTTTTTGAATATTGTTAATACATATTAGATATTAGAGTTATAATGAATTAGAATCTCTCCTACACATATTATGCTAGGGTATAGGGCCTTTTGGTTGATTTTCCCACTAGCACATAGGTATACTCCTTATTTTAAAATGGGGTTGGATATTTATGGCTCTAGGATTACTCATGTATAAATTATCAATTTCATATAATTATGAACTTTTATATGAAAAATTCATATACCTTAAGCGTGATATGCATTTTGATTTGTTAAAATAGATTTGTCTTTTATTTTTGGATGATTAACTCAAACTGTGAGTTGTGTAAAAAGGTACACATCAACATGGTTTGAAAAAATTAATTTTATTTAAGTTATGGGATTATAAAGTAAATCACTAGGATGATGTATACATAAAAGGAATAAAATGGTATAAGATTATGAGATTAAATTCCACTCAAAATACTCAGTGTTAAATTCCTTCCAAAGAATCACTTATCAAAATCTTGATCATCCAACCATGTAGTTCATGTTGAAGTTGGGTTTCCATGGATTATCTTATATAACGAAATTGAGTAATGGGAGACCTAATAGTGTTAGGATACTAGAGGAATAAAATTGGGATTATCCATTTAATGTATTGGACAAAGAGATATTCACTCAACTATTCAGGATTCATATATGATATGATTAGGTTGGTTACCTACATAAATAGAAAATTAATGCTACAAATTCTAAAGTGACTTAAATCTCAGTGAAATGTATATATATTTTCACACTAATGGATATGATGGATTTTAAAATGTGTCATAATTTAAGTGCGATTTAATTTAATAAAATTTCTTATTAAATGGTAATAAAACATTATACTCATATAATAAAAGAACAAGTTATAGATAATAGAATCGTTATCATAAAACGTGTCTTTGAAATCTATCCTTTAAAGGATATGCTTAATATAAGAAACTCCAAATACTTGTACCTTAAGAAATGTAATTAACTAAAAGCAAATTTTATTTGTTATGGAAACCAATCCTAAGTAACCAAATTTTAAAGTTGTTAAATAGGTGACTCTATATGCCTATGATTAGATAATGACTCACCTAAGGTTTCAGAGAAATTAGATTCAAAATAACCTAAGGAAATTTATTCTACACTCATAAACTCAATATTATTGAGTATGAAAATGACTTGGAGAGATTATAGGGTTCCTCTATAGCTTATTCTAGTTAAGGAATTTATTTTTTCATTAATTTAATTTTTTTGACAAGATGGATGATTTTAATAAATGTTTACATGATATTATCACGTTATTAGAATATATGAACTCGGTATATGTTGTATCGGTTTTATTCATATTTCGATAGTACAAGTGGGTGAAATTTAAAAAAAAAAAGAAGAAAAGTTATTTGGATATTCCAATAGTGTTTATTCAAGTAGGTGATCAAGTTCATTCAACCCTAAAGGTAAAATTAGGAAGAAATAAGTAATGGTTCCATAATATGGAATTTTCCAGGATGCCTAAATAAGTTTGTGAAACTTGATTTAATTCCCCTATTATATTTCAATGTTTTAAAAATTGATTCATAAAATTTAAAGGGTATGTGTTACTAATTATACATTTTACAAGTTTTTTAAATATAAAAGAGTTACAAAACAATGGAAGAATTGGTAGATCTTGTAGTTTTCATTAAAATGATGAATTAAAGAGTTTTTACATCAAATATTTTACTATAAAATATTATATTAATATTATATGGATATAAATAATGGATATGTATTTTTATCACATTTTTATTATATTATAAGAGGTGTTTTTTGTTAATAATGATTTTTTTGAACAATATGAGATAATTAATTCAATACACATGGTTTATGATTCATTAGATTCTATATCATGTTTCAAAAAGGATACAAGGATAAAAATTCTTTTATCTTATATAAAAGCTTTATCCAAATGTTTGTTAAAATAGTAGGGAATATGTTTCATCTACCCATTGATGTCATATTTTAATTAATAGTATTATTTTTTAGGTAATTTATCTAAACACATAAAATACCATATATTTTATGGAAACAATATTTTATCTATTAAATATTCCTACCATAGGGAAATAAGTTTTATTTTCTAACATAAAGGATTTTGTGAATCTTAACATGATATTATGAAGAAAATGTAGTGTCTAAGAGCTTAGTGGAAATATTTTTGGACTTAAGAAGTTAAAATTTAGTAAGTAAAATGATCATTTTTATTTACATTTTGTTTATACAATTTTTAGTATTTAAAATGACAATTATTTATATTTTATTAATCATTCTTGTTGATACATTATGGTTTGATTTATCTTTGGTAGGATACAAAAAAATGATGGAAAATTAAAAAAATGAGCTAAACAATAATTAATTCTTGAAAAAAATGTGCCTTATGATATAAATCAAGTAATGGATGATCTCAGTAGCTTGAAACTAATGAAACATGGTGAAATTGTGGCTAGAGTGCTAGAAAAAGGGAAATCACATCAAGAATAATATTCAAGACATGAATAAAACTCATGATGTAAAGGAAACCAATTAAAAAACACACTTTGTAAAAGATGTTGTAACTTTTAGGGAATGACACGTATTTCATGCCCTAAAACTATCCATACATGCCCAGTTTTCAGATGCTTTGATGTGGAATTCAATGGAGGTTTAAGAATTATGTCCTGAGACCACTATTTATCATCAAAATTAATCTTGGAGTAATTTATGACCATATTAACAATGAATTAAGTCAAACTCAACAAAACTAGAGTTATATATATTGAGAGTCAGGCTACTACTTCCAGTAATCTTTTTAGAGACCAAAGCCTAGGGTGAGTTTTGGTTTTGTTTCAGGGTCCTCCACCAGTCTCCATCTCCATTTTTTGTGATTTCTTTTTTTCATTATCCTTCCCTCTTATACCAACATTACTAGGGTTAGGGGTAACTCTTTCCCTATGATGGGTTATGTGGATAAAGGGTAAACATGATTTTAATGTTTATTTTTTTATTTCATTCCTGTTGGGTTTCCAAAATAAATCAATTTAAATTCGAATCTATTTATTTTCGTTTTCTCATTACCATTGATCAAAATTATTGAAATTAACTACTTAAATTGTGATATTAATTAACCTAAAAAAATTCATGATCATTTATTAGTCTAGGGTAAATATATTTCAAAATTTTATCAGGAAAAAATTAATTCATTAAAACCCAAATTACTTGACCATGATAAATAGGTAATTTTTGTATGAAGGAGGGAATACCATCACCATTGGATTTCCCTCATATCAACTCTGATGCCAATCATGAATCATAAAATTTAATTTCTAAATCTATTTTGACCTAAATTTTAAACCTAAAAATCCCCAGTACACCTTCTAAATTTATTTCAAAAAACCAAACCTCCTTTGCTTTCTTTGCTCTTTTTTTTCTAAAATAATTTCAAACCCATTTTTCCTTCCTCTTTTCCCTTTTTAAAAAAAATTAAAAATAATTTTATAAGTCCCTAAAAATTAATTTCACTATATCATGGGTTCAACATCAAAATTACTGATGTCTATATTTAATTAATTATTTACATTTATTCTGTTTTATATAAAAAATTAAATTTGGTTATTCCCATAATAAACTAACGACCCCCTATGGTTGGAAAATTTTCAAGTTCCATTTCTAGGGGTGGTTGAAAGTTTTTTAGGTTTTTTATTTTATTTTTTATTTACTATTTTATTTTAATTTTCCTTTTTATGTTGGTAATTCCCATGTTGTGACTTTTATATTTTAAGTTTTTTATGAACACCCACTACATGCACACCAAAGGAAAAGAGATCCTTGAATATGACCTCGATCTCGAGTGATGCTTATGGAGGAAGATCAAAGAAAAAGAAAACATGGTGGGCCTGGAAAAACATCTAGGTTCAAGAGGAGTCCAACCATGAGAACTGAGGCTATTATCCCTCACAGATTACAGGAACCCATCAAACATAGAATTGAAATTGAGCATTCTGGTGCCTCCCATCATAGCCTACCATTTAGAGACTAAATCAAAAATCATCTAGATGATATCAAACACCATGTAGTTTACTAGAATACTTTATAAAGATCTTAATTCTCACTTGGGAATCTTTATTGAACCCTGCAACACATTTCAATTTCATAATTTCTCACGTGATATAGTAAGTATTCTTCCATTAATATTTTCATTGACTAATCAATCACATAAATGGATTCATATCTCGCCAACACATTCCATTACTATGTGGGATGAGTTGTAAAGAAACTTTCACACTCAATTATTCTCTATTATAAGGTCCATGGATATAAGGATAAATATTTGAAATTTTAATCAATTCAAGGATGAGTTCTTATATAGTGATTGAGATCTCTTTAGGTATTTAATTATAAAATACTCTCTTCATGGTATTGAAATTTGTTTATTAACACAAACATTTTATAAGGTTTTTTCACAAGGTAACATTTCATGTTTGGATGATATAACTGGAGGGTCATTGATAAAGAATTATTTTGAGGATAACTACAATCAACTAGATGAAATGGTAAGAAATAGATTTTAATTTAAAGGTGAAGGGATGAAATGAAGAGGCATCCATATAGTAAATAAAAATTAATAGAAGATGGATAAAATGGAATCTCACACAAAGAAGATGGATACCATGATGGTATATAAACCACAACCCTATGGTATGTATACTGAAGAAGTTAATTATGATAATTATAGTTATCGTAATAATTTCTAGGGTTGATGGCCACAATAATAAAGGGAAGGGTATCTGCAGAGGGTTATGGGTTTTCAAACATAGTAAGGACTATAATTACAAATACATGTCTATAAAATGGAGGATACCCTAGCCGCATTCATGATTACCACATGAGAGGTTATCAAAGAACTAATAGCTTGTTCAAAATACTAAGATGCATAAATAAAGGAACTGAAGAATAAATCATGGGATTAGAAATTAGAAATATAAAACCTAAAATTTCATGTCAGATAAATTACTAAGAACATTAGGGAAAGACTAATAGGATTTTTACCATGAATCAATAAAGAACACCCCCATTCTGAATTGAAATTCATAACCCTTAGAAGTAGAAAAGTCACTAAAGAACAACTTGAATCAAGAAAGCGAAAACAAGAATAAGAAGTTAGAAATGAATTTGAAGATATTGAAAAGAACAAGGAAAAATAGCTTCTGAAGATGAAAAAGAAGAACCACCATAGTATACACTGAGGCTACCATTCCTAGAAAGGCTTGTGTATGGGAATATTAAATCACAAAAAGGTAAATTTCATAAACATTTTAAAAAATTACATATTAATATTTATTTTGAAGAAGAACTCACCAACATATCGACATATGATAAATTTATAAAAGAGATGGTGACTAATAAAAGGAATATGGAGGAAATTGGCACCATACCACTCACATGGGAGTGTTCAGCCATTGTGTCAAAGGAACTATCAATAAAGAAATAGGACCCAAGTATATTTTCAAATCCAATTAATATCGGGTCTAAAAAAATTATTCAATCATTTTATGATTTATGTGTTAATGATAACACCATTTTATATAACAAATTAAATAGATTGAGTTTATATAATATGAATGATACAATATTTTCACTCCATCTGGCACATTTGATTGTAAAATACCCTCAGTGGGTCATTGAAGACAATATAGTCAAAGTGGAAAAAATTTACTTCATAGTAGACTTCATAATGCTGGACATGGAAGAAGAGAGGACCCCACTCATTTTGGGAAGACTGCTTTTTGGATACTGGAAGATCATCGATTGACATTAAAAGAAAAGAACTATTTTTGAGAGTTAGTAGTGAACAAGGAAGTTTCAACATTCACAGGGTGATTAAAAACTATGATGTAAAATATGATTATGACATGGAAGAGGAAAAAACACCCTATGTTAAGGATGTTTCTTAAATTGAAGAAGAATATATGGTGGATGATTTCATACAATAGGATATTCAATGTAAAGGTACTAAAAATAAAAAAAAGGAGATCTAGGTTTAGACTATTGACACTCTAGAATAAGCTGATAATTTTTTTTTGAAAAGGGCCAATAAGTATAAATAGCACATGAGCTTCCATTTAGTTTTTTAGTATTAAATAAAAAATTTGGATTGGCCTCATGGAGGTCGGGAAGTTGCTACCCATGGAAAGAATTAAGCTATTTTCAAAATAATAAAAGGGGCTGACCTATGTGGATATGTCACAACTGAGGACATTTTTAGATATTGACTAAGTGAAATATTTTTAATTATATATCACCTAAAAAAAGGTAAGGTCGATCCAATAACATTAAAAAATCACTTCTAAAATTCAACCTAAGTTTTTAGGATTTTTTTAAATTTTTTCTATTTTTAGATGAATTCACACCCTACTCTAAATTTTTAAATTTTATTAAAGAAGGTTATTTATATTAACTTGTGTATTTTTATTTTTAGGGCCATCAAGACATTGGAAATAAGAACTCCAAGTAAGTATTAGGACGAAATTGAAGAATTTTCTATAGCAAATACTTATCATGAAATGAGGACATGTCGTGAGCTTGGTGAAGATGGATCCTTTACATCTCAAGTTTAAAGATTCATTAAAAGGGGATTAATTTTTTTAATTATGAATTTTTTTATTTCATTCTCTAAAACATTTTTAAAATATTTTTTACTACTAATTGTATGTATTACTTGAAACTTACTTTAATCACTATTCTAATAGATATAAATTACTTAGGATAATTATCGTTACATTTTTTTAATTTATTTTTTAATAAATTTGAATGAGAAAAATATGGTAAAATTATTAGAGATAACATGGGGGTTTTATAGTTGATAAATCATGATTTAGGGATACTGGTTTATTAGTGTAAATGAATTTTTTTCAGAGATTTATCATGTCTTGAATATTTGATATTTGTGTTAACTAGTTTTATTATTCATATACATTTTTATGAGTAATTTTCTGAATCATTCATATCATTATTGAGACATTTTCTAATCCTAATATTTCTCATTACTTCTATAGTATATTTCTTGAGAGACTTTGGTATGTTCTCTTCTAAAACATTCTGGGAATCTTATTAAATCTATGATCAAATAGAATCACTTTAATATGATTGAGTAGTTTTATTATTTAAATATTTATCCATGGAATCACCTTACATAAATCCTTATTTTTTCCATAGAATCCTGAATGTACTTTATAGGAAAAGAGATACATTTAAATCCTATTATATCCTTTCATACCATACTCTCACTATACTACATTGTATTTTGAAAATAATTATAGGGGAAAAGATATTCATGGTGTATGGGGATATATTTTAGTGATTAGAAATGCTGGGGTTTTTTCATGTTATTTTGGGAGAGGCCATTTTATCATTAATTTTACTTTATTATTCACATATCTTACAACAAAAATGAAATAAAAAAATTACAAAAATTGGATGTGTCTTGGGAGGATAAAAAATTCCACATTTCAAGATCAATGATCTTTTGATCATATGTGGTTAGGTAGTGGATTTCATATTTCTATTAAGAATAACTTTCAAAAAAAATAGGAAATACCAAAAATATAGTCAAGGTGATTCAATCATTATGCTTACATTTATCATGTGTCTACTTTGATCTTTGGGGATAGGGATATAAAATATTCATCATTATAGAATTATTTAAATGATATTATCTTTTGATACCATGCACTATGATATAGCGTAAAACCTTATTTTTGAGACTTATTTTATACATTACCCATATACCTGAAGCCTCAGAAACATTTGAACCTTAATTAAAATCCCTCAGTATTAATTTTGATCTCTATATTTACATTATTAAGATGTTAGATTCCTTATAATTCTATATTAACTACCATGTAATTGAGGTATGGTCAAAATTTCACTTAAATTTGTTACCTTAATGATGAGAAAAAAATTAAATTGAGGTAAATTACAAATGACATGAATATTGATAGTGAATTAAAAATTAGAAATGGATAAATGAAAAGGATTAGTTATTTCAAAATAATAAAAGTAAAATACTTGGTTGAATTGGTACTTTGAAAATTGAGGAGTTAATGAATTTTCCTAGTTATGCTTGAACATTTAAAATTTTCCATTTTATCAATTAATCTGATTGAAATTATATTTAAATCATGGTAAGGTGAGCATCCTTTTTAGTATTTTGAGATTTCAACCTTGAGGAAAAGTATTAATTCAAATATGGGGGGATTTTATACTTATATTTCATACATATATTTTTTTGTATTTAAAATCACAATTATTCTCATTTTATTAATCATTTTTTCCAATATTTAATAGTTTGATTCATCTGTGGTAGAATATAAAAAATGATGGAAAATGAGAAAAACGAATTTAATGGTAATGAATTTATGGTGAAAATGGTGTATTGTGACATAAAACAAGTGAAGTACCATTACAAAGGATCAAAACTGAAGAAACACAGTGAAAAGGAGACTAAAAACTATAAAAAGGCAATTGACATCATGGATAATATTCAGTGCATGAATCCAAATCATGATCAGAAGGAACCCCATGAAAAATATTGGTGGATAAGTCTCAACTTATATGGTGTGACACATATGTCATTTCATGAAATCGTCCATATATACCTAGTTTTTTATTGCTTTGGTGTGGAATTCAATAGAGGTTTAGGCATTTTGACCTGAGGCTGACATTTATTACTAGTATTGACCTTAGAATACTTTATAACCATATTAATATTGAATTAAATAAAACTTTATAACCATAGAGATATATAAATATATATTAAGGTTATTTATACCAATAATCTATCTAGATACCAAGTCTTGGGGTGAGTTTAGCATTGTTATAGAGTCCTCTACTAGTCTTCATCTCTATTTTCATTATTATTTATTTTTTTTCTTTCTCCTTATCTAATAAACCCACATTATTAGGATTAGGGGGTAACTCCCTATATATAGTAGGTGATGTAGATACAGGTGGAAGGTGCGTGGGTTTTTATTTTCTTATTTATTTCATGTTGGGTTACCGCAATAAATCAATTTAAATTCCAATATAATTATTTTTATTTTATTCTATCCATTGGGAAGAAATATGTAATGTAAATTCTTAAATTTTGAAACTAATTTCTATAAACTATTTCATGATAATTTAATAATATAGGGTAATTATATTTATAAATGGTATCTAGATAAACTTAATTCATTAAAACCCGAAATTACCTAGCTATGGGAAATATGGTATTTTTATATCAAGGAGGTGATATCATAACCATTGAATTTACTTCATCTCGACTCTGAAACCAATCATTAATCAACCAATTTAATTAATAAATCCATTTTTACCTGACCCCTAAACCTATAAAGCCTCATAATTCATTAAAACTTCATTTTAAAAAACCAAACCCAATTTTCTTTCTTCGCTCTCATTTTCCAAAATAGTATAAAAACACTCTACATTCTTATTTACCTTTTTCATAACAATTCAATAAATAATTTTTTAAATCCCAAAAAGTTAATTAAACTATCCCATGAGTTTGATGTCAAACTTATTGTTTTCAATATTTAATCAATTAATTGCATTTGTTTGAGTGTATATAAATTATTAAATTTGGTTAGCCATGTGGGAAACTAACAATTCCCTATAGGTGGTCAATCATACGAGTTAAAAAAATTGAATTTCAGTTAATATCGTAAAATATATTCATGGTATACAAGTAAAGATAAATGTAAATATTTACATTTAGTTACCATAACAAATTGAATGTCACTTTGCCCTAAAGGTTTTTAGGATGTTTTGGTAAGTGATAATGTAAATAGTTACATTCTTTATTAACAGATTTCAAGAAAAAATTTAATGGAATATATTATAAGAATGATGATGTTACACTTATAAAATTTCTAAGTCGAAAATATAATTTATTAACATCATAACATTTTTTTCATGGAGTTAAGAAGTTTTGATATGTTCAAGGAGTTAAAATTTATTAATAGTAATATTAAATCTCAACAGTGTTCAAATTTTCTTTCATCATGGATGTTACTCACTAAATAGTTTAGAAGGAGGTTTTTATCAGCTACTAACATAGATATGTGACAAGAATCTCATATAGATGTAATGACATAACAAAACCCCATAAATTTATAAAAACATAAGGATGATCTTGAAGTATATCATATATTATATGATAAACCAGCACTAATGTAGGGTTTTATTAAGTATTCTTAAAAAAAATTAAGAATAAAAAATGTACCATATAAATGGGAATATCTACTTTATCATTATTTCACATTGGTGGTATACATGTATATATTGATATAAATTTTGAGAAATGTAATTATAATTGACCTCTCAAAGTTTGAATTTGATTTATGCCTAACTAATATTCATCATAACGTGTTACAGGTTATGAAAAATATATTAAGGTTATCGTTAGTAGTATTTTTTTATCGAGATATTGAATATGTTCATGAGTAATGAAAAATTCTTTTTTGTATAGAATAACCTATAAATTATACCACATTTAGTGACATACACTATATTTTTGGTATACCTAGGGTGTATGGATCATATTTTTCTCCCCATTACCCAAGGTTAGAGAGATACATAATATAAAAATCTTTATACTTTTATATATTTCATTTATAATCCTTGAGACTTAGCTAATCATGGAAGGTTGGGTATTTTGTTTATCATGTCATCAATTTAACCGCAACCAAGATGGTATTTTTTTTCTCTTATATGGTGGGTATGAAATTTGGGTCTCTAATTAAGATAGACTGGTAAGTGTGTGGTTTCACCTAGATAGTTAATAGTATGTACTTATATATTCGGGTGAGGGACATGTTATCTATTTCCCATAAATGTGAATGACATGCTATGTATTTATTATACTTGTTAATCTTTATTATAAGAGTCGAGAATGTTTGAATTATCTATATAGGATTTATATACTCTGTATCCCATGGTCACTAGATGGATTGAGAAATGGGAACTTATGATAGTATATGCTAGCATGTGATGCAACTGCTGGGCACAGGTATTGAGATACATGTGTTTGATGGATATCACACCAAATATTTTTCTAGAGGTCTCTTTTTTCTTATATTCATGGATCTATAAATTCAAATTTTTTTCAATTCTACAAAGCCCTGTGGGATCAAACTTTATAGTTGACTGTATGGGGATTTAATTTGACTCATACATATTCTCAAAAATCATTTTAGAATTTATCCAAAATAATTTTTGATTGGTTTTAATATGGTGTTTCATATGATATGATATGAAATGAAGTTGATAATAGATTTATAAAAAATATTTGAATATATAAAAAATATTTTAGGATATTATATCAAAAAAAGTCATATAATAAATGATTTGAGGTGAAATGTAATGATGTTTTTAGGATTTATTACAAGTGAGAGGTTCAACGAGATATTCCCTAAATCAACTTTACAAATTCAGATATGTTGTATTTTATAACTAATGATATATTATAAGGAATATAAAACATGATACTAACATTATAAAATTATAAGCTGTTATTTTATATATTTTAGTGAATTTTTTTTATTCAAATTCCTATGTAAATCATAGCATGTAATTTTTTTATATTTTATGGCATTTTATTTGATACAGTAATATTCTCATCAATGGTTTGGGTGGATAAATGATAATTTTTATCATTCAAGGAATTATTTCCTATCCTTTTTCGTTAATGAGGTATATATAGGATGTAATGCAAAGGGAGTTTGATACATTCATGCATCCATTTTTCAAAACATTTACCCATTCATTATAATGCGTAAGTAAATTCATGGGCACCTAGCGGGCATCCTCAAGGGATAAATTTAATAGAAGAAGTTCCAATTAAATGGTTGTGTGTGATAGCATAAAATCCTTCTCAAGATCTTAGACAAAAATATCTCATCACTAAAATCACTCCATACCTCATATTTTACCCAAGGAGGTACTAGAATACTGTAGATGATGGTCCCACTTGTGCGATGATTAATTTGGTTTTAACCCATGTATACCTCCAATAGTGGGACATCTTTAAGCTATAGATTTTGTGACCTTCATCAGTCCCATTTAAAGGTGTTTACAGATAATGTTGTGTAAAAATAGTGTAAGTTTCAAATTTTCATTTTCTTCATTTTCAGTTTATATGTGGTTTCATTTATCTAGCATGTAAATCTTGGTTTGGGTTTCATTATTTCTTTTGCTGGTTTAAAAAAAATATTAGATCCCTTAAAAATAAATCAATATGGTCGTAACACATATGATCTTTGGATATAATTATATTAATAGATACATTAAAGTTATATAAATATCAGTAACAAATTAAATATAATTTTATTCACACATAATAAATAATTTTGGAATAAAATAAAAAGTTAATAATTAATTTAAATACTTTATTATAAAAATATGTATTTTTATTCCTTACACATTATTATTATTATTAAATTATTTTATATTTTCATCGAATTAAAATAAAGATTATAATACAAAATAATTGGTAAAATTTAATAGCTATAAGATAAATAATTAATGTGTCATTATTAAAATCATTTAATGTTAAAAGACCTATTTTTTCAAATAATCTTTTTCTATATATTGTGTATTTTTTATTAAATTAAAATAATCTCTATTAAATAGTGATTTTAAAGAAATTAATTATTTATATATATATATTTAAACAAATTACCAATCATATAATTATTATTAATTTGTGAGGAAAAAAAATAAAATATTTTTTATGGAAAAAATGAATTTTTTCTAATAATTGTTTTTATACGTCAGGAATTATTTTATTGAGATTAATTTTTATCAATTTTAGAAATTGAATATAATAAAATGAAATTTATATTTGGAATCTAAATTTATAAAATAAGTAATAAGTGAAATTTCATTTTTAGGCATAAAAATAAATTACCGAGGTGAAAATGAAGTTACCATGGTAATGGTAAATGAGCTAAAAGGGTTTAATCAAGGGATAAATAACTAAAATATAATAAAAAGTTTTCTCTAAATGAGTTTATGGGGTCATGATCGATCGATACATATCTTATCTCAATCTTTACATTTTTTATATTATTTATATGATAAATTTAATTCCTTTTTCATTAAAGATGTCACAAACCTTCCCCTAGGGCCCATGTCGTGACAACCCCATGCCCGCCTTTGATAATCCAAGGGCTGGTGACTAGCACCAAGTAGGCATATCCCAAAAATGGGAGTAATTTTCTTAAGATCCTGTACACATACACCCAACCCCAAGATACAGGGGATAGAGAGTAAAACACTAAGTAAAGAAAATGCATGCTTACAACTACAATCCAACAACAGATAACAACAAAATGTAAAGTCGTATAGTGAAACCAAGCCAAAAACACAAGCCCACTAAAAAAGACAACTGTAAAGTCTGGCCTGCAAACAAGGGCACTGAATCTACTGTAGGAAGCTGCTGGGATCTCACAAGGCACCATCTGGTCCTAGTCCTAGTCCTGGTCCACCTAGGACTCCACCAAAGTGTCATTCAACTGCACAAGACATAGCACGTGTAGAAAATTCTATGTTGGGGTGAGTAGAATAATACTCAGTAGTGGACCCCGAAAACCACAAAGTAAAAGACCACAAAGGAAACACCACCAAGAAGGTACAATCAACTCAACATAGGTATATTTCAATAATAAATATAACAACAACATCCATGTATACACATAAAGGATTCCAAGACACAACATCTCATCCACTGTCAGCCATAGGGTTCTGCTCGTAGCACACTCGATTCTACGAGATCCCACTCCTCAAGATATCTGATAGTAACCACATAGAAAAAATCCACCAAAAGTATCAGAGAGAACATATGGCCTCGATACATCAAAAAGTTTCCCTGAGATGTCTGGTCTCACTGAGACAAGGAGTCTCAATATCCCAGCCAATTCCTTGGTCACAGGATTCTTCTTAAGGCATGATCATTCCGGGAGAACTCTTTCCTTGAGCTATGATGTCATCAGAGACCCTCGCAAGCATTCCCACTTCTCTGGGCCTCTCCCAAATAGAAAAAAGCTTATAACTACCTAATGAACATTTTTCATGTTGATTCATAATTGAATGAAAGATATCGATACACAGATAGGGGGTCCTGCACCCAGGGATCACTGGAGGGAATCCTAGCCCTACTGGAATTGTAATCCAAGATAGGGGATGGGTTCCCATGTAAATATTGATCACAAACATGCATAAAACCCTATATAAAGTACCATAAACAGATTTAATGACCGATCGGGACTCTCAGTACGGTACATGATCCACATAGACCTGATGGGGCATTGAGACCTACGGATTCATTTCGATATGTTGGGTCACCTAGATCTGCTCGTAACTTAGGCCATCTGGGTCACCAATATCCACTATAATCCAACTCACTTTAGAACACTATCCATTCTCTATGACAGTAATGTTATCTTACATCATACCTTCATAGATAATCCCAAGGGTATCCTCTCAATCTCTAATGTCACCCCCTATGATGGGATCAGGATCCTGTATCAATACCTCATAAGAAAGAAAAATAGAATTCTATAAGACCCTTCTATTCCAAATAACTCCCCACTAATCCATATCATAAGTATTTTCTCATCGTAAGGGTCCCAACTCCGCATACATCTCATCAATTGGACTTATGGTTTGAAAGATATGGGATTTTAATTAAAAGGGGGTTTGGTTGGGTCTAGGTCTGGTCCAACCCAGTTAGCCAGGTCCGACCTCACCCGAACCGGCTAGATCCGACCCGGACCATGTCTCCAGCATAGTCCAAGGTGCTGGGATCATCCCAGGACTGTCCCGCCTACCAAATCCAACCCATTGGAGCGAGCCGGTCTTCTCCGCCCGGGATGTAGCAAGTGCTGCGGTCTAGCTAGACCGTGGCCTCTATTCGTGTGACACGGCTCGCCATCTGCGTCCACCGAACTGCCTCCAACCATTTATGATTGCCTCTAATCACCACCCATGGCAGATTTCATGGGCCTTCTTTCCCTTCTCCCATAAACGGTCATCACTGGTGCCACCGCCAACACTGACACATTGGTGGGGCCTTCCGCATCCACCAGACGCACTTTGGTGGTCCACTTTTTGATCCAGAAGACATTCTGGAGTCCTCGGGTCACATTCTTCATCGCCATGGGTTCAAAATCATGACACAATCCTGATTAATCAAGAATTCATTTGCGATCAATATCTTCTATACTGCCTTGATCTGATTTCCAATGTCGTCATTGCACCACCGTCGTGCCATGTCCCTCCCATACCTGCAACATTGGATTGTTGTACCAACGATCAGTTTTACAATGATCGATCAATCACTAAAATTTGAATCAAGGTCCAAATGAATAACACCTAGGATGAACAATGAATGGAGGGAGGAAAGGCATGAATCAACAAAAGGGACAGACCTTGATCGATGTTAGTGTTGATCGTGGTTCGTCACTGTTAAAATGGAAATCAAATTAAACCAAAGATTTATCACACTCGATTAATCAACATTTGATAACTAGGGTCAATCTTACTTTAAAACCCCTCAAATAAAACTCTAATCCCGCAAGAATGATCAAACATCAGGCCAACTTGTCTGTGGGTTGATCTACATTCGTCATTTAAATCTAAGAATGGGGAAATACAAGATTTAAAAAAAACCCTACCTTGAGTTGGATCACTTGTAGATATAGATTGAAGTCACATCGTCACGTCGATCCTTGATCGGCAGACATTCATAAATTAATCACTGCTTGATCGAATCCTGACCTCTGATCCATCAACAGCAGCGAGAGAGCCTCCTCCTCCTAGACTTAGGAAAACTCTAGGGTTCAAGAGAAATTCTCCAGTGTTATGAATTCGAATGCAGGACCCTGACACTGGTTAATGGAGGAAACTCGTTAACACATTAATGCATTTTAGCATTACTATTCTTCTTTGAAACAGCATCGCCACACTACTTCATTTATGAAAGGAGAATGGGTTTCTCAATATATGTTTCATCAAACTAAAAAATTTTAAAAGTAAATAAAATTAAAATTCTTTAAGTTTATTTTATTCTCCGTTAAAAAGTCCAAAAATTAACATTTACCCTTGACCCACACTAATTGATTTTTGGCTCTGCCAAAGGAAAGAACTTATTCAAAATCTAAATGGTACTCTTGTATTTTCAATCTGAGTTATTGTTTATGAGTTATAATAATTGGAAAAATAAACAATTATATTTCATTATTTTATTTATGGTTATGCTATTTTCAATTTTTCTCACTAGAGACCTATGACGACTAAAGTTAAGTCATTACAGGGTAAACCCACCATCTTGAATACAATAGCTCCCTTAGATTTCTGATTCAGGCACTTGTTTAAGAGTTATTCCACTTTTTCAAGAAAACCTCTCATGTGCACTATTTAAAAACATAATAATTTTTCACAGATCATACCAGGAACTTTGGGAATCAAAATCACACACTGTCTTAGAAACTAGTCTCATAATTTTCTTGAGTATTTTATAAAAATAGAACTAGTAAAATCAGATTCATTACATTCTCCCTACCTTATGGATTTATGTCCTTGAAAATCCAAACAAGGTTTACTCGATCAAAAGGTGAGAGTACTGAGCATGAATCTAAGCCTCCCACTCCCATGTTCTCCTCTTAAAAACCCCATGCTTCCTTCGATCATGCACCAAGGAAAAATATCTTCCACAAAGGATCCTCGATATTAATTGGGAATTTAACAAAAAAAACACTCCAACGTCGATGTCCAGCTCTCCCCAGATTACGATGTGCAAGGATTATTCATGAATCTCCTCAACTATGACACATGGAAGACGTTAAGTACCTGGTCCTACTATGGGGTAGATCCAAGCATTACGCTACCTTTCCAACTCTAAAATAACTTGAAATATGGACTATTACCCTTTAAGATAGCTTGTCGCCCCATAAAAATACTTGTAACCCTCATCGAGGAGAGACCCAAAGGAAGACACAATATCTTTCCTCAAACTACAAAGGTCTCCACCATCTTCCAACAAAAAACATCGGATGGCTCTATGCATACTTCATATGATCCCAGATGACCTATACATTCACTTCAAATGCCTCCTAAAATCCCTTCCACAACTGGGATGTAAATTGATTATCACGATCTGAAACAATTATTGATGAAACTCTACAAAGTTGAACAATATCCTGCACGTAGGGGAATCCCAAGACCTCTACTAAAATCTGCTCCTAGGTAGTTAGTAAGTGGGCCGACTCGATGAGTTGGCCAATGATCACTATTATGGTATCGTGTCTCTTGGACGTATTTGGTAAACCTATTACGAAGTTCGCTGACACCCCTTCCCACTTCCTACTGGGTTCCCCATGAAAAAGAAGGAACAACCCAAGAAAATTCTTCAAACAAGTGTTCAGATTTTTATCTCAACAATTAAGCCCGGATTCAACCTGTTCCATCATTACTGATGTTGAACTTGACACCCACACACATACCCCGATGCATCTCCCAATTTTAGGCATCCACTGATACAACTATGCATACTCAAAAAAGAACAACATGATCCCCACCTTTCTAATATACATATAGGGTATTCCCTATGGAAAACTGAGTATGTAAAGACTCAAAGTCGGTTTCACCAACCTGTTCCTCATAGACTCAATTAAGAGTGTACGAGTAACAACCAATGACTAGAGATAAGTTGATCCATCCCCATTCATGAAGGATAATTGAAATGAGGCCAATCACTCTAATACCTCGCTCAGTAATTTCTAACTGGATTTCTACTAGGAGAATCTAAATCTATATTCCTCATCACTGAGTTCACTATAACTCTAGCCTCTGAGATTCCCTTTCCCTAAAAAATGGGACCTTTCGAATCCAAGAGAGACACTTTGAGAGCTTTATGTGTAGCTGGTGCTCTTAAAGTGGGTCTAGGACCATCCTTAAGTATCTTGTGTACTCCCCCTTGGATGTTGAGTACACTAATATGTAATAAATAAAGATCACCTAGGATTTCCTAGGGCGAAACACTAGGTCTTACTAATCCCTTCCTCTAAAAGTCCCCCATTTTTACCCCCAACTCGTGGATATCTTTGGGAGCAATCCGATATACTGGCATAAATATCAGTTCTAGGATGGGGTGTAGACTAGCACAGAAGTCTAACTCTCAATGGAGATGTAAACCTGGAACATCTTAAAGTAATATGCCCTTATACACTATCTCCACTAAGAAACCTGAGGACTCATAACATCAACTACAACAAGGGTCGGACTAGCCATCTGAATAGAAATCATCTACACCCTCCTCTGCCTGAGTCCATCAAGAGATGTAAGGATTTCCCCTTTACTGATAAAAATAAATCTAGTTCCATCACCATGTATGAACCTCATCCTTTTCCTAAAATAGTTAATCTAAGTATGAACTAAGGATTTAGTCCATACTGGGAATGATATCATAAATCCTTTATTCCACTAGCAAGAGATCCAAACTAAAACTCTCATCTCCAAGAGTTAGGTTACACTATCGGCACCAATGTGTGGTCATTGGGTATCCTCCATTATAGTCCTCTAAATGTGAAGATCAAGTAAATTGTTTAACCATACCCTCTAGGTATTAAAAAAGAAATGTGGTAGGAAAGGAAATAACTAGCACAAGTATCCATCAATAATGTGGCTAAAGTATAAAGTCAATATCGTACCTTGAATCATCCCTAGAGTCATGGGGTCATAAGGCTCAATAGACTACAATTTTATACTCCCCTATCCTCAAACTCCCAGATTCTGGTATGGACCCCCTGGAGGTGATGCTAGTAACACGTCAAAATGTCAACCACCTCCTACCGCTTATCTAACTCTCCTTCCACGTCTGTCACCCAACAGATCTATCTTCTCTCACTACTGCATCTTCCTTGATGTTTCATCAACCACCTCTCCAAATACAGAACGGTGGGGAAATATCACATGATATTCTCCCTTTTATGACAAGCATAACAAATTCTTTTCTTCTGGGAACCAGAGCATCCCTAAAACTTATAATAAAACCTATGGTTCTGTGACTTATGTTGCACACCTACTATCAGTACGTCCTATTGACCCTGATTCTGAGTCGATCGCTACCTTGGAATCCTATGATACACATTCAAACCCTACACTTCATCATCTAGTGCCTAAAGGGTCATCCACAACTCGGTCTAGAAATCTGCATCCACCTAAACCACTGGTGGTGGGTCTACTAACTGATCATCAGGAGAAACCATCACCTATTGACTATCCAGAAGAAAAACTTCTATGTGACTAGCTGCCATCATGGAGGCCTCATCAAGCATTGGTCCAAACTCCCGATACTGCTAGAGAAACCCCACTGGCTGGCATTGTGAACACATCCTGAGGAAAAAAAGATGTACCAAAGTTAAAAGAGTATAACTAGTGAGATGACTCAAGAAGGATATGAAAAAACATACCCCATTCCTATATGATGCATGTACATTTAATCCCTACAACTAGTATTTTCACGTATCAAGTCAGAAAACAGGTTCCCAGAGTCCTGGTGTATGGATACGTTGGCCGCTGCACCAACATTAGAGTCCCTAGCCTGAAATCTGAACTCAAAAACACTTAACAATGTTTCCCCAAACCAATATCAAAGACTCTTGATCCTAAGGTAGAACTAACCTCCTTTGATACCACTCTATCATGACCCATCCCCCAGGTAAATTTCATGACAACCCCAAGACCTACTCTGGTTGGCTAGAGGCTGGCAACTAGTATTGAGTAGGAATATCCCACAAATGGGAGGCATTTTCCTAAGATCATGTACACATGCACCCAACTCCAAGCCATATAGTCTGGAGGGTAAAAATACTAAGTAAACAAAATGAATACATACCACTAAAACCCAACAAAAGAGAACGGAAGAAAGTAAATCATTAAAGTGAATTTGGTCCAGAAACATAATCCCACTAAAAAAGACAATTGTAAAGTCTGACCTACAAACAAGGGTACTAAAGCTACTATTGGAAGCTTCTAGAAACACCTCAGCTCGTCTGATCTCACAAGGAACTTTCGTTCTTGGTCCTGCTCCTGCTCCTCTTAGGACTCCACCAAAGTGTCTAGTAAACTACATAGGACATGACACGCATGGAAATGTCCTATTAAGGTTTGATTAAAACAATACTCAGTAGGGGACCTCGAAAACCAAAATGTAAAAGATCGCAAAGAAAACACCACCAAGAAGGTTCAGTCATCTCAATATATTTATATGACAAAAGCACATATAAAAATAACATCTAGGTATACTCGTAATTTATTCCAAGATACAACTTCTCATCCAATGCCATCCATATGGTTCTGATCATAGAACGCTTGATTTTTGGGAGATCCCACTCCTCAAACTATCTAATAGTAACCACATAAAACAAGTATAAAAAATGTATCTAAGAGAAAATCTGGTCTCGATACTTCACAAAGTTTCCTTTATATTTCTAGTCTCAATAAGACAATGAGTCTCGATATCACAACCAAATCCTTGGTCATAGGATTCTGCTCAAGGCAAGCTCATTCTGGGAGAACTCACTCCTTGATCTATGAAGTCTTTAGAGACCCTCACAAGAGGTCCCACTTCTTTGGGCCCCACCCAAAGAGAACACAATGAGAAATTCTTGATGAACACTAGTCAGGTTGAGACATAGAGGAAGGAAAGATCTTGATACATAGATAGGGGGTCCTACACCCAAGGTTCACTGGGGGACATCCTGGACCTACTAGAATTGTCATCCTAGATAGGGTATGGGTGCCTATGTAAATATTGGTCACACCCATTTAGAAAACCCTATGTAAGGTACAATGAATAGAATTGAGGACCGACTGGGCCTCTTAGTGTGGTACATACTCCATATAGACCTGTTGGAGCACTGAGACCTCTGGAGTCATTTTGTCCTGCTGGGTCACCTAGATTTGCTCGTTACATAGGCATGTTGGGTCACCAAGATCCACTCTGAACCAACTTTATAAAAAAATCCATTCTCTATGACAAGAATGGGATCCTAAATCATACCTTCATAGATAATCCCAAGGGTATCTTCTCAATCTCTACTGTAACCCCCTTTTATGGTATCAAGATCATATATAGATCCCTCATAGGAAAGACAAATAGAATACAACCACCCCCTACTAGTCCAACTAAAACCCCACTAATCCATCTTAAAAGAACCTCCTTGTTGGAAGTGTCCCAAATTCATAAAAGGCTCATCAATAAGACTTACGGTTTGAAAGATATGGGCATTTTAGTGAAATGAGGTCTGATTGGGTATGGGTCCTATCCGAACCAGGCCAGGGTCCGTCGAACCAACCTGGGTCTGACCCGATTTTCCAGGTCCGACCCAGCCCAGACTAGATGGGTATGACCCAGCCCGCTGCGTTGGCCCGAGGTGATGGGCCCAACCTGAGACTAGCTCTATGGACATACCCGGCCCATTAGAGAGGGTCGGTCTTCTCCATCCAAAATGTGGATGGCATCACAGCCCACCCATGGCCGTTGTTGCGGGTTGCCACTTTTTTCTCACTGGATCGAGAGCTATAGCCGCATGATGCGACTTGCTAGATGCGTCCATTGAACCACCATCATCTATTTCTGGAGGCCTCTAATCACCACCCTCAGTATATTTAGTGATCCTCCTTAGTTTCCTCCCACACATGGTTGTCGTTTCCTCCTTCAGCACGCCGGTGGGGCCTTCCGTGGGCCACCGGACATGCTTCAGTAGTCATTTCTTCGATCTGGAAGATGTTCTGGAGTCCTTAGGTTGTGTTCTTCATTTCCAAGGGTTCAAAATCACACCACGATCCCTTATGGTGTGAAACCATTCACATGTGATATCTATCTCAAAACCTCAATCCAATCGCCACCATCATCATCACACTCCTTTGTTTTGTGTTCCTCCTGGACTTACGACATCGGATTGTTTCACCAAGGATCAGTTGCACAACGATCAATCAGTTTCCAAAATTTGAGTTGTAGTCCAAATGAAGAATGCCCATGAAAATCAAATAACTGAAGAAGGAAAGGTATGAATCAATAAAAATGGATGGACCTCGATCAATGTTAGTTTCGATCATCATTCTCCATCGTTAGAATGGAAATAGAATTAAACCAAACATCCATCACAAAGGATTAATCAACATTTTATAACCAAGATCAATCTTCCATTAAAACCCCACAAATAAAAATCCCTTCCCATAAGAATGATCCAACCACAGGTCAACTTGTTCATGGTTTGATCTTCTTTCATCATTTAAATCTAGGAATAGGGAAATTCAAGATTCAAAATAACAACCCCTACCTCGAGTTAGATCAATTGCAGACATATATTAAAGTTTCATTGTCACATTGATCCTTGTTCCAATGGAATTCCTCAATTTGTTTCTACTTGATCGAATCCCGACCTCCAATCTGTCGTCACCAGCGAGAGAGCCTCCTCCTCCTTGCCTTAGGGAAACTCCAGGGTTCCAGATAAATTCTCTAGCATTATGAATTCTAACACTAGACCTTTCCCCTGATTAATGGAGGGAATGTAGTAACACGTTAACATGTTTAAGCATTACTATCCCACTTTGAAATAATGTCACCATGCTACTTTATTTATGAAAGGAGAATGGGTTGCTCCATCGTTGCGTCGCAGCATCACCACACAACGAAACATTAAAAGGAAATAAAAATAAACTCCTTTAAGTTTATTTTATTTTCCATTAAAAAGTCCAAAAATTAACTTTTACCCTCAACCCACGTTGATCAAGGTTAGGCTCTGCCTAAGGAAAGAACATACTCACAATCTCAATAGTACTCTCAGATTTCTAATATGAGTTATCGTTTATGTGTTATAAGGATTTGAAAACTAAATAATTTTATTATTTTATTTTATTTACAGTTATTCCATTTTTGAGTTCTCTCACTAGAGACCCGCGCAGACTAAAGTTAAGTCATACCTAGGGTAAAACGCCATCCTAAATGCAACTATTCCCTTATATTTATGAACTGGTAACCTATTTAATAGTTATTCTACTTTTTTAGGAAAATCACTCACACGCACTATTTAAAAAATTAACAATTTTCAACAGATCATCCCGAGAACTTCGGGCCTCAGAATCATATGATGTCTTAGTGCCCGGTATCGTAATTTCCCCAATAATTTAACAAAAATTGAACCTATAAAATACATGTTTTGGAAAAGTATTGAGTATTTGTGAAAATACTAAAAAATATTGCATATAAAAGGAATCCTCATTTTCCCATCTTAAACGAAATATTTCCTTTAGTTTACTCTTGAATCCCTACCTGAATTATCTTCTTCACAATCCTATCAAACATTTGGTAACCTATGGTCATAATAATGTGTCCCAAATCCTTTATATCCAAGAGTCAGTCAAAGAGAAGATTTAACTCTTCAACGTCAATATTATCCTCTCTATAATCATTCTTCTTTATCCTCTCCATCCACTGCAACGAAGCAAACTTTTATAAATGGAATTTTTCAATTCCTATAATTTTTTAATATAGTATAAATCACATATATATCCCAATAAAAATATAATTCTCATAAATGAAGAATGAAATATGTTAAATTTTTAGAAATTAAGGTACCTATACTAATGGAATAGTAACCAGATCATTGGAATAGTAACATGACCATTTGGAGTAGTAATCCAACCAATATATTAGTAACATCACCTATGAAAGTATAAATAGAATATAGGAATCTTATAACTGAAAATATAATATTATTATATCATAGTATAAGTAAATTAATACTTTAAAAATGACAAATTAAGTGTTAGTGTTTTTGTAAAATGTAAATGTTTATTTACAATTTTATAATTAATATAATGATTTAAAATTAAAAAAAATCATAAAATAGATTCATAAATTATTATTTTTATGTTTTATAATTATAATATAATTTTATGAGACCTTAATTGATTTTTTAAAGTGTCATAAAAGCGGTTATAATATTTAAATATGTAATTTTTTAATAAATGATGATTGTAATTAAAAAATAAATTTATCATATTTAGAAAATTATTTCTATAAAATATAGTTTATTTTTTAAATCTACACATCAGAAAATGTTTAGGGTGACTTTTTGGTATTTTTCTAAAATAGTTGAATTTTTGTGAATAGTGAAATATGATAATTTATGATATAAGCTAAATACATGAATTATTGAGTCATGGATTATGTTTGGATGAGGTAAAATCCCATTGGTTAAAACTCTCCTAAACCTTTTTCTTTCTTTAGTCACAATAATTAACACTATTGATAGTCTTGATCCAAAATAATTAACAAATGGATAAAAAATCAAAAACACCCATCTCTTCCCCTATAAATTCCACCCCTCACCACCTTTTCTCCTCACACCATATAAGCCTTGAATATTGTCTCAATTTTTCCAAATTACCATCCCAATACTCTTTCCCACCTCTAATATATCTTTTTCACAATAAAATACGGAACCCAAGTTCCTTTAGAAGGTTCTCAAAGTGATGAAATTTAAGAGGTAAAATCCACTTTCATTATCTTTTAATTTATTTTATTTTATTATTATCTCCTCACTTGTACTATCCAAATAGACATTATAAATATATTATCATATTTGTAATGGAATTTTATTTTTTTTAATGAAATATTCATCAAAAAATCTATTTTATCCTCATTTTATTCTAAAAATGAAAACATCATCCATGATGTGTCAATTCACCGCCTCCATGGATGATGAGTTTTCATTTTCTATTACTGCCTTCAAGGATGGTCATAAAACATTTATTATAGTTAAATAAGATATTAATACAAATATTATAACTTTTATCATATACTAGGACCAATATATAAGCACGATATTAAATAAAATGATACATGTTCATGACGGTTGTAAAAATCACCAAAAGAAATTTAAACATTTTCATCAACATTTTGTCTAATAAATCATCCTAATAACATATAATAAAATTATATATGAGAACATTTGAACTTATATAAGTTCATTAATAACATATAATCTCAATTATGGAGAATTATTCTCATTTTACATGAACTTCCATAATTATATACAAGTAAATTGACCATGAAACCAAGAAAACGAGTGCTCCCAAAATGATGAAATTAAACTCTGTAACTCTTCAATATGGCCATAAAAGAACTTATTAAAATTATAATGAATAAAAGAAATGTATAAGAGGTTATTTATTTAGTAATTAATTAATATTATTTTATTATACATGATATTAAAGGGAAATAAATCATTCGGACATAAGGTAAGGGGATTCTCGAACCTAACTCGTTTTCTCTGGGTTATTCCTCTTTCACGACTTATTTAGTATATATATTTATATATTGTTATTTAAATATAATTTCATTGTCCTTAAATTTTATTTTCTAGTATATACTCTTTTCTAATATTATTTTATAACAAGCACAAATAATTTAAAAAATAACACTTCTTTCAAAAACACATTTTGATTGATATATGTTCTACATGGCATGCATGATTATGTACATTTTATGATGTGATGGGTGGGCCCATTATTGATGAAATACTTATGAAAACCATTTATTTATATGGGTTACTTCATGAATTTTATTGATATATATTCAATGTGTAATGCATGATTATGTAAATTCTATGACGTGATGGGTGTGCCCAAAATTATACAGTGCTCCAATGAATTCGGTAATGTAATTTATCTCATGAGATAATGTGAAATATGCATGAGCATGATTCTCTCTTTGTTCACAGTGATGATTTTATGATTATTCGCATATGATATGCGTGAACATGATGTTATCTTTTTTTACAACTATGTGTGGTATTTGACCACTAAGACATGATGTTTCATTTTTATGCATTACCACATTCCTTGACTTTATCTAATTATTCCTCTCATGATTATTATGAGAGTCATATGCTTATTTTATGAGTATTATGATTATTATCACCCATTTTATATTGATTAATGTCCTTATTTATCGTCTTAGTATGCTTTTATCACACCCCTTTCTTTGATGTATATCCTGAGGTGACTACATGTACTAAGGAGAATGTGAGAAGAATAATTTAAATTAATGTTTATGCTTTATTATGAATAAGTGATGTATGGTCCTAATTTTACCAAGATACTAAAACTTTTTATCCTAGTTTTTTTAATTCTACTATGTTTTATTATCTTTAAAATGATGTAATAGTCATGTAAGAAAATATAGGGTCTCTATAGTGGGTATTAGAGAATGGTATAGTTAATTTATGAATTAGGATTAGATAACATTAAGGAAAACCCATAATATGAGACTAAGTATATGTAAGCATCCAAGAAGCTTGTTTTTGAAAAATCCCAAACATTGGGATCCAATAAGATAACCTTTTAGAGTTGATTGCATAAAATAATAAATTATTTATTCATGACTTGTTGAATTATGTTCTGTTCAAAACTTTTCTATTTTAGAAAATGGAGGGTACTAGGAGAAACCAGGACAACAAACCATGTGAGGTAAAATGTTGGAATATCCTAAATGACGTCCCCAATGCCTTGGGAGGTGGAGTTAAAAATTTCACGGTGATGCTTACCCAGCTATCTTAGGATATGAAAAATAACCTAAATAATGTGGAAAGTTTTCCTTCGCCAAAGAGGGATAAACTGGATATCAAATATTTTATACAAAAATGACTACCAACATTTAGTGTATATTTCTAATCCACACATTATAGAATAGTGGTTCAACTCAATATAAAAGATCTTTTCTATGATATACTATTCTAAGAAAGAGAAGGTGACTTAAACAGTATATCATTTATATGGAGAGTCCAATAAATTGGTGTAATTGATTGAGAACACCAATATGAAGGATGAAATAGAATAGATTGAGTGGGAAGACTTTAATAAAATATATCTTAATAATTATTTCCCTTGAACTCTTTGGACAAAGGTAGATAGAGGATTCCTAGAGTCGAAGAAAAAGGAAGGTGAATCTATCACAGATTATGAAGAAAATTTCACAAGGCTTACAAGGTATGCCTCATGTTTTTTTATCATTATTGATTGAAAAATAGATAGATTATTTAGTGGTTTAAAACAAAACATTCTAAATTCTTTAGATATTTAAGACTTTGGGAGTTATGAATAAGTTGTTCAATATGATCTCAAAGTGGAGATGGAGTTTAGAGAATGGTCACATGGATCTGAAGATAAAAAATAAAATGTAGAGTTTAAAGCTTGAGGATTTAATGACAAGGGTGGAAATAAATCTCAACCACTCACATGTCAAAAATGTGGGAAGAAGAAACATGGTAATTTTCTCAAAGGGACTAGAAAATTCTTTATGTGTGGGTTAGAAGTCCACCAATCTCATAAATGTTAGAGATATATGAAGAATTTGGAAAATATTATCGATTAATAGAGGGAACCCTCCATTGTTCAATGCTTCAACTATAGGTAGAAAGAGAACTATGCATGACAATGAACTAAACCTCTACTCCTTGAAGTTAATCATCGTCAACAGACACCAAAGAAAAAGGATAAAGGGAAAGCTTATACCATCACTACTTCTGAATTTTAGAAATAAAATTAAGTCATACAAGGTACACTTACTATTCAATCAAGAATGGAAAAAGTCTTATGTGATTTTTTTTCTACACATTCCTTTATATATTTCAAGTTTTCTAGAACAATTAAATCAAATACATGATGCCTTGAAAAGAGATATACATAAAAACACATAGTGTTTTGATCATTGACACCCAAATTTTGGACTCTTCTTTTGTTGGAATATGTGGGAATATTCTTCTAGAAAATATTGTAACACTACCCCTGGTGGAATTTGATGTTATACTAGGAATGGATTGGATCTTGTTGTATATATCACACATAAACTATCAGAAAAAAGAAAATATCTTTTCAAATTCTAAACCATCCCATGATCCTCTACAAATTCATGGAATACCATGAGTCTTCTTTGGAAAATCCATCAATGTCATCAGTGTTGATACCCAATAAATAAGTATACCTCACTCAAATGTTTGAGTAAAAGGAAGGTATAAACCTTGACTAAATTTCTATTGTGAGGGAATATAGTGATGTATTTTGTGAAGAGTTACCCAAACGTCCCCAAGATCTTGAGGTAGATTTATCTATAGAACATATACTTAGAGCCAATCCAATCTCAAAATTCCCCTATAGGATTCCCTCGATCGAACTGAATGATTTCAAAAAGTATCTTCAAGAAAATTTTGAAAAAGGGTTCATACAACCTCATGAATCTCCTTGGGTTGCACCAATTATATTTGTAAAGAAAAAGAATGGATCAATGTGACTGTTTATCAATTACCAAGATATCAATAATATCACCATAAAGAAAAAGTATCCTCTTGCAACGATTAATGAGTTTTTTGATAAACTAAGGGGATCTTAATATTTCTAAAAGGTGGATCTTTGTTCTATATATCATCAATTGAAGTTGAAGAAGGAAGATATTTATACGACTTCTTTCTGTACAAGGTATGGGAACTATGATTTTATAATGATTCCCTACAGTCTTACCAATTCCCTTGAAATATTCATGGATTCGATGAATATATTCCTTAGACACTACCTTGATAAATTTGTATTATTTTTTATCAATGATATTCTCATCTACTCCATGAGAAATGAGGAACATGAAAAACATCTAAGGATTTTGTTAGAGACATTAATGATGGAGATATTTTATTCAAAGTTTAGTAAGTGTGATTTTTGGATAAATAAAGTCACATTATTAGGACATCTGATCACAAGTGATGGAATTTCTATGTACCCTTTAAAAAAAATTCAATTAAGGAATATCCTAGACCCATTACTATCATTGAAATATATAGTTTTCTCAGATTAGTAGGGAACTACTAAATTTTGGGTGAAATTTCTCACGATTTTATATCCCTATAACAAAGTTAACTAGGAAAGGGGTAAATTATGTCTAGAAAAAAGAATATGAGGAAAGCTTCTAATAGCTAAAGAAGAAGCAGATAACTAAACCTGTACTCACACTACCAACAGTAGAGAATTTTTTTTATATTTTGTGATTCTTCAAAGAAATTATCATGTTTTTTACTCATTAAAAATGATAAAGTGATACCCTATGCCTCATGGAAGTTGAATGTCTATGAGAAGAACTACCCGACGCATGATCTGGAGTTAGCATATATGATCTTCACCCAAAAGATTTGGTGGCTCTATCTATATGGTGAGAAGTGTGACATATATAAAAATAAAAAGAGTCTAAAGTATATATTAACATGGAATAAACTCAACATGAATCAAATAAGATGATTATATTTAATCAAGAACTATAATTTCTTTATTGATTACCAATCAAGAAAGGTGAACAAGGTAGTTGATGCTCTTAGAAGAAAATAACATATTACTCTATCTATTATGTTGATTAAGAAATACCATGTCTTCATGGATATGAAAATGATAGATTTGGAAGTTATAATTTTAGGGAACACAACCTACCTTGAAAAATTGATTATCCAATAATCTATCCAAGATAAGATTATAGAGGAACAAAGGGATGATCTGGAGTTACAAGAGAAGTTTAATTTTATCATTGAAAGAAAGCTGCATGAATTTCACATCAACGATGATAGTGTGATTCAGTTTGGAATGAGATTGTGTATGACTCCATCACCTAAGTAAATAAGGAGCTATTGGATAATTCACATATCTCACCTTTCTTTATCAATCCTAGAGGCACCGATATGTATCGTAATATTCGAGAACACTTCTAGTGGGAAAAAAGGAATAATGATATTTCAGATTATATCTCAAGGTGCTTAGTATGTCAGCAAGTTAAATTAGATTGATAGAGATCCAAGGAGATGATGCAAAAATTACCTATTCCCAAATGAAAGTGGCAGAATATCACTATATACTTCATCAATAGTCTCCTAAATACATCCAAAAGAAACAATTTGATATGTTTTGTAGTGGATTGACTCACCAAGAGTATCCACTTTATCGCTATTTAGGAATTTCTCTCACTTGAACAAATTTCCAATATATATTTGAAGAATTTAGTGAGGATACATGGGGTTACACTTTAGAATTTATATGATCATGATCCAAGGTTCACATATAAATTTCGGATAAGTATTCATAATTATTTGAGCACTAAATTGAATTTCATCATAGCTTATCACCCCCAAACCGATGGCCAGTCTAAAAGATCTATTCAGACACTCAAGAATATACTTACAACATACTAAATGGAATTAAAATGTGTATGGGATCAAAATATCCCATTGGTTGAGTTATCATAAAACAACATATCTCACTCAAGTATCCATATGGATCCATATGAAGCTCTATATGGGAAACAATGTAGAACTCCAACATGATGGGATGAATTTGGCGAATGAAAGTTACTTTAACATGATCTTGTGAAAGAGAAGACAAAGAAGGTTCAAGATATTTAATAACATATCAAAGATTATTAGATTAATAAAAAGATATATATTGATAATCATCAAAGGGACTTGGATTTTGATATTGGAGATAAATTCTTCCTTCAAATATCACCATGGAAAAGAGGAATGTGGTTTGGAAAGAAAGGAAAGCATAGCCCTGGGTACATTAACTACTTTGATATCCTTGATTATATAGGATTTGTGGCCTATAGACTTGAACTTACAACAAATAAGGATCAAGTTCATGAATTTTTCCATATATCTCTTCTAAGGTAGTACATACTTGAACCCACACATGTACTGAATCAAGAGGTGGTACAACTAGCGAATGATCTATCATGTTAAGAGAATCCGATAAAGATCTTGGACAGAAGAGACAAATTCATATGAAACAAGACAACTCACCTTGTCATATTTCTATGGAGTAACCATAAGTATGAATAGGTGATATGGAAACTAAATGAAGCAATTAATGATAAGTACCCTCTTCTATTCTCACCTTAGTTTGTAAAATGAAATTTCAAGAGAGAAATTTCAAAAGGGGGGAAGAATGTAATGATCAAAACTTTTAGAAATGGAATTTTCCCTTGTTATAATTATTTAATATAGTATAAAACACATAAAAATCCTAATAAAAACATTATTATCCAAAATTAATAATGAAATAAGTGATATTTATATAAATTAAGGATCCTATGTCGATGGAATAGTAGCTTGACTGTTGGAATAGTAGCATAACCATTAGGAATAGTAATTCTGCTAATAGAATAGTAACCTCACCTATAAAAGTATAAATTAAATTTAGTCATCTTATGAATGAAAATATAATATAATTATACCATAGTACAAGTAAATAAATGTTTTAAAAATGATAAATTAAGTTATGGTGTTTTTGTAAAACGTAAACGTTTATTTACAATTTTATAATTAATTAATTGATTTAAAATAAAATTTATTTGCATAAAATAGATTCATAAATAAATATTCTTAATTTTTACTATTATAAGATAATTTCATGAGAACTTAATTATTTTTTCAAAACATCATAAAATCGGTTAAAATATTAAAATATGCATTTTTTGAATAAATAATGATTTTAATTAAAAATTAAATTTCTCATATTTAGAAAATTATTTTCATAAAATGGAACTAATTTTTGAAATATAAATTTCAAAAAAGGTTAGGTTGAATTTTTTGGATTTGTCTATGATAGTTTAATTTTTGGTGAATAATGAAATATGATAAATTACAATATAAGCTAAATACATGAATTATTGAGTCATGGATGATTTATGGATGAGATAAGAATCCAACTATTATAAATATACTAAATCAATTTCTATAATTATTTACAATAATCAAAACTATTAATAGTCTTGATCCAAAATAATAAACTAATGGATAAAATAATCAAAAAACACCCCTCACCACCCATATAAATACCAACCCTCACCACCTCTTCTCCTCGCAGCATAAAACCTTTAATATTTTATAAATTATACTAAATTACCTTCCCAATAATCATTCCCATGTCCAATAGATTTTTTTCTCAACAAAATACCAAACCCAAGTGCCTTAAAGAGGTTCTCGAGGAGAATAAATTCAAGAGGTAAAATCCTCTTTTGTTATCTTTTTAATTTCTTTACTTTTATTATTCTCTCATCAACTATCCTATATAGAGGCATGATAACTATGGTATCATATATATATATATATATATATTAATTTTATTTTTTTAATGGAATATCCATCATTAAATCTCTTCTATCCTCATTTTATTCTAAAAATGAAAACATCACATGTGATGTGTTGATTCACAACCTTCATGAACGGCGAGTTTTCATTTTCCATTACCACCTTCATGTCTAGTTATAAAACCATTATTATTGTTAAATGAGATTTTAATATAAATATTATAATATTTTTAAAGTATTGGAACCAATATATAATTAGGATATTAAATAAAATGATACTTGTTCGTTATAGTTGTGAAAATCACCAATATAAATTAAAACATTTTCATCATCATTTTATCTAATAAATCAAATTCATAGCATATAATCAAATTATATATGAAAAATTTTGAACTTATGGAATTTTATTAATAACATATAATTTCACTTCTGATAAATTGTACACATTTTACATGAACTTAAATAATTATATACAAGTAAACTGGCCATGAAACTATGAAAATGAACGCTCCCAAAATGATGAAATTGAACTCTATAACTCATAAAAATGGCTATAAATAAAATTAATAAAATTATAATAAATCAAATAAATTTATCAGTTGTTATTTTTTTAGTAATTAATCAATATAATTTTATAATTATTAATATTAAAAGTTAAGAAAACATTCAGGCATAAGGTAAGTGGATTCTCAAACCCAACTCCTTTTATTTGGGTTATTCCTCTTTCACAACTTCTTTAGTATAAATATTTCTCTAATTTTATTTAAATAGAATTTCATTTTCCTTACATTTTATTTTTTGTGATATACAAAATTTTCAATCAGATTTTATGAAAATTACAAGTAATTTCCAAAATAACTCTTCTTTCCAAAACACATTTTGACTTCTATTTCCTGAATGGCCCGAAGGCCTTCATTTTTTATTGATTTTTGATAAACCCCATTTAAATTGATGGTGAGGAACCCTTACAAGGCCTGTAGGCTTAGAGATTACATGGCCCGAAGGCTTAAGAGATTACACGATCCGAAGGTCTTAGGGAATTCAACCAGAATATCTACAAGGAACTAACCCTCCCCAGCATCTGCATCCTTGACAGTAGCTCTCCACCTTTGCATGAACGTCTGACTAGGCTTCCCATGCAAGAACAGGCTGGTACCAATGGCATAGTCATACCCTCTAATTCTGACAATCCATTTGGCTCTACTCTGGTGAGTGCACCTGCTCTGAATCCTCTTCTGGGGATGCTCCTTTTTTGTAGTGTGTGTGGGCCTGCATTCATGTGGCTCGAAGTCCTTGGGGTGGCCCTAAGGCCTTAAGGTGGCCCGAAGGCCTTGAGAATCAACTGGCCAGAAGGCCTTGGGTGGCCCGAAAGCCTTTCAGGACCCGAGGACCAAACCGGTGGCCCGAAGGCCCAAATACTAACTTTGTTCATAACTATGTGTGTTATTTGACCACTAAGCCATGATGTTTCATTTTTATACATTGCCATATTCCATGCCTTTATATAATTATTCATATCATTATTATGATGATGATACAATGATTATTTTATTATTATTATTATTATGATGATTCTCACCCATGTTATATTGATTCATGTCCTTATTTATCCCATTACTATGATTTTTAATCACCCCTTTCTTTGATGTATATCCTCAAGTGACTACATGTACTAAGGACAACGTGATATTTAGAAAGATAAATAAGAATAATTTAAATAATTTTTTATGTTTTATTATTTATAAGTGATAAATGGTCCTAATTTTCCCAATATACTAAAACTTTTAATCCTGGTTTTGTAATGCTACTAAGTTGTTTATCATTAAAATGATGTAATAGTCATGTAAGAAAAAGTAGGTTAACTATATCCAAATATTCTTAAATATTATTTATCAATTTTATTATTTATTTTTTAAACCATTAATATTTTTTAAAAGTGATATTATTACTATATAATAACATGATTTTACTCATTTAATCACTAAAACATGTAATTGTTTGGGTTGATTTCACCACCTACATGAATGATGTTATAATTTTTACATCATGAATTGCTAATAAAACATAAATACTAGTACTATTATTTAAAAATGATTTATTTAACAATATTACATAATATTGGATTTTTAATATTCATATTTATATTCATCAAAAACAATTCTTTTGTTAATTCAATATTCACCAAAAATAGGATTTTTAGAAATTCCTTACAAACCATCAACATAGGTTCCATGAAATGGCCATGGGAATATAGATATATATCAAAACAAATATACTAAATATTTATAAAAAAAATTAGGTGATGAACCCATGATCATGAATTAAGGTTTAAGACTTCCAAACCGAAGCATGCATGTAAAAATGGAACAATTAACACTCGAATATTAAATTTACTAATAAAAAATAACATGTGGGTAATAAAGAATTATAAATTAATGGTATTTTCTAAAATAAAAATGAATGAGGTTATTATTTATATTTCAAAATCCTTTAATCCTCAAGATTATAGGTAATTTGGTTGGTAGGTTTATGTGTTTTGATAGTAGATCCTGGTCCCTTTTCCATCTGATCGCTTAATGTATTTACATTGAAAAAGATGTTTCTAAAACTCAAGTGAGTTTTTTTGTGGATTGATATTGAAAATAAATATAGGTTCAAGAAAGTGGTGGTTTTGAAAATTTAGTGAACTTCTATTCTAGTTGTAATCGTATAAATCACCCCAAATAGTCTTTTAGGCATCAACTAGTGGGTTGAGAAAGTCCTTTGTCTTTGACCCATGGAATTATTAACTCATGCATGGATCTTGGGTAAAATGATGCATCTCATGATGACTTTAAAATCATTAATGAATCCAATTCTTATAAGGAGGGTGATGTTGACAAATACATGGTAGAAAGGTTCTTGGAATTGAACATTGGTCATCCTAATGGGCCCTCTTCAGGACCCTCTTTTCATGGGATCAAATCCTACATCCATTCTGTGGATTCTATCTTTGGTATCCATGATAAATTTCCTCATTTGAGGTTCACAATAAGGGCTCATATTGGAGGACTCTAGGAACACTTTCCATCTTATCGAATCTTGGTAGTCATCCCTCCCTAGTTATTGATCATAATGGGTTGAGGGAAGTATCTGGTAAAGTGGATCAGATATCTAACCATGTCTTTCTGGTGAAGGAAACCAAGAAGTAGTCAGACTCACATGAGGTGTTGGACTCCCTCTATCCTCTAGTAGACAGCATATCCGGTAAATGTGTCTCCACTATCATGAAAATGGGACCTTTATCCCCTCCTAACTCCAGGCGCTCCAAGATATTTTCCCTTCAGAACAAGTTCTCAGATTTAGGTGATGGGGTCTGAGATGGTGATGTTTCAGGGGGTGGAAAAAGGTTATTAAAAGTAGGGCTAAGAAGGAAGGGTCATCTAAAGAGGGTAAATCTTTAGAGTTTCATGCAGGATAGTTGAGCCTTCCCAGACTTCTCAGACTTCATCAGAGCATGAAGTGGATGATCAGCCCTCAATTTACTACTATAATGGAAGGAATAAAAGAAATTAAATGGCCTCCAAAGTTGGTGATCATCCAGTTTATAAAGGTAAAAAAAATAAGTCTCATAAAGACTACTTGTATCTTCTGAAACCAATGGTAATTAGATCTATAGGTAAGGGTATTATTGATAAGGAACTTGTTCATTTTCTCTATAAAGTTTTTATGGATAGTATAGATCATATCCAGATTCCCACATATAAGGATATTTCCCCTACAAAGGAGGATTCCATGGAAAACACATTAGTGGAAAAAAAAATTAATGTCTTGAATCTGAAAGGAAATGTTAAGTAGAAAGGAAACAATGACTATCTTGAGAGTGTAGATCCTCTTGGACCCTTAGAAGAACTAGGGATGGCCAAATATTCTAATATCATACTCCTCATGTTCTATAAGTAGAAAATGGTGGAAGGTGATTTCACTATCAAAGCTTCCAAGGAATATCAAAGTAAAATGAAGTGTAGAGTTGTAAATGTTGCATCCAAGGAACAAATGATATAGATTAATACTCAGACCCACATTTTACTTTGGGGATTTTAAAAAATAATATTTGTATGGAGGAGTTCATTAAGATATAGTATATGATTTCCTTTTCATTTGAACAGTTATTATATGATAATCCCAAGTGGGAAAAATTACCAATAATCTAGAGTCTCCTCTGATTACATGATTCTAACATCTTAATATTGCATTAGGAGGAAAGAACATTTCCTATTTTGGTCAAATCTTGCACTTAACCACCAATTGTACACTGAGGTAGTGGAACCACTCTCACTAATGAGAAATAAAAAAGGGAAGAAAAATCATTATACGTGTGATGAAGGTATTTTACTTGAAATTATTGTTAAAAGTTGTTTCTTGAATGCTATGCATCAACAGTTGCACATCTTATGAAACTTTTCGTTTTTTTTCTATGATCTGTACATGTTTCTTTGTTGTAATTTTGAGTTTTTGATCATGTTTTTCTCTTATGTCTCTAGATTTACGGGTTTGTATCCTTTTATTTTGTTTTTGGTCTGGGTTTGTATGGTTACCACTCAACCTCAAATTTTTAATCTGAAAAATAAAAAAATAACTTGTTAGATATATTCTATATTCACCACTTTTGTTTTTTTTTTTGGTGTATATTATTTCCTTGGATATGATAGTGTCGAAAATCTATAGAGGGGGGTTAATTTTAGTCTAAAATTAAACTTATAATTTTTTCCACCTTAAGGTGTAAAACTACTAAAAGTTATGATCTTCTGATCAACCCATAATTTATCATAAAAAATGTAGAATAAATACAAGTATGGTGCTTAAACACATAGAAAATTGATTGATCAATTGGTCAATTTAAATGTAGTAGAAATATAAACAAGCATTAAAAATTTAATCAAAACATAAATACAAGTATGTTAATTAAACATAAACAAAATTAATATAACATAGAGTATCAAATTACAATCCAAATACTCTTAAAAGGAATATTATAAAAGATATACATTTACCAAAAGTGTAAGGAAGTTCTTTATACCTAAAAAATGGTATTACTAACTTTAAACCTATCATAAGGTGTGTCTTAATATCCATAGAATCCTTTGACTTAAACCCATCAAAAGGTGCTCTGTATTCCAATCATTTTAATCCCTTGATCAATCTAGTTGAAAATAGATCCATCTTCCTATCCTTAGAATCCCTAAATAAATGATCATAAAAAATCAATAAGAAAACTAAAATAATTTAAAATAATATCCATATAAAAAGATACCCTAAGTGAAACTATCAGAATTAAAAACTACAATTATCATATGCACACTTAGAAAAAAAGGCATCACAAGATTTAAAATACTTTACAGCTCTTTCAAGAACTTGGGTTACTATTATAATAGTTGTTATAGTTTTCTTTCTTATGGTCCTAAAATAAATTATCTTTTTATAAGAAAACTTTCTATATTCAGATCTTTTATTATTTGGAGTTAGTTTTAAATACATCAAATATGGTGTGATCTATAAAGAAATGGTGTCTTATATCTATTTTCTTTCCTCATAGGTGATGTTTTGAGTTTCTAGAATATGAAATTACAATAGTATTATCACAAAGGATTGGAGTTTGAGTAAATTTTTATCCACAAATCTTGAGCACAACAACTACCAGCTAACACATATTCTTCTTCAGTGGTTGAGCATCTAATGGAATGATACTTTTTTATAGACCACAAAACTAAATCTTCTCCAAGAAAATGGAATGATCCATAATTAATATTACTATATAATATAAAGAATCCAAATTCAGAATCTATGTAACATTCTAGAGTAAAATGAGTTCTGAAAGAATAAAATAATCAATGTTACAATATAAAATTCAATTAATGGAAAATAATTTTACCACTTTTAGATGTGATTCCTTCATATTTTCTTGAAATATCACTCATAAACATAATAAAAACATTATTTGTATTCAGATAGACATTAAATATAATAAAATTTAAATCATACCTCTATAAATTTTTTGATCTTCTAGTTTTATAGATTCATAAAGACTAAGTTTTATTGAGGTCCCTAATGAAGTACCAATACTTGATGTAATATTAAATCCAATTTTTTTTCTAAGTCTATAACATATTTATGTTGATTGAAAAAAAATTTCCTTCTAGTTTTTGATAAATTTGAAAACCAAGGAAAGAATTTGATCTCACTCGTCATTCTCATTTCAAACTTAATGTTTATAACTTTTGAAAATATCATTAGAAATAAATATTCAAGTTGAACAAAAAATAATAGAATCAATATAAATTTGAACAATTATATTGTCTTGAAATACTATATTTATAAAAATATTTTGATTAGTATTTACCTTTAAATAATTATTTTGAAGTAAAAAATATAGTAATTCTATTATAACAGGATCTTAGGGATTTTTTAAGATCGTACAAAGCTTTGGTAAGTTTGAATACATGTTCCAGAAATTTATTATAATCAAAACCAGGAGGTTTTTCAATGTAACCTTCCTATTCAACATTTTTTTATGAAAATAAATTTTTATGTCAATATAAAAAAAATTAAAATTAAAATGACTTGTGAAGTCTAATAAGATTCAGATAGATTCAGATAGATTCTAGTGAATCATTTTACCCCACTCATCATAAGTTCCTTAGGTCGTTCAACCAAATCCCAAAATTGATTCCATTTGAATATATTAATTGCTAATTACATATCCCATATCCATATATCATCACCAAGAGAATCATATTCCATTTTATACTCTAATTGAGATTAAAATTCATGATACTCACATTGATTTACAAAATAATTTCAAGTTTCGACTATATAACCCACATTTCAAATGATCTTATTTGTGGGATGATTCCTTATAATCTATTAGTTTTTAGGTAAAAAAAAATTCCTAATTTTTTTTTGTATCTTCCATTAGGAATATTTTTAAATATTGGAAACCATTAACATAACATACCGATGATTCACTCCCAAATTATGTGGTATAACTTTAGTTCAATTAATAGAAGTAAATTTAAAAACATCATCTAGAGAATTAACTTCTAAAAGTTTTACAAAAACAAAGGGATAAATTTTATAAGATTTTTTTCCTAAAAAATATTAGTTTATTTATTAAAAACTATATATTACTTATTATTTATATAGTAACCAATAAAAAATCCTTAATTAGCTTTAAGATCAAATTTATGAATTTAATATTTAGTATTAAAGATTAATACTTTACACCCACAAACTCAAAAGAATGAAAGTTTTGGTTTTATTATATTCCAACACTCATATGAAAGGGTAAAAGTAGAACATGATTTATATTATATCCATAATTACTTACAACCAAATCCAAAAAATGGTGTAAAATATAAATTTCACTCATCAAATTTTGAGTCATTTTCTAAAGGATTATATTACTTAGTTTATTTATTCTTTTTTAGGTGTTCTTAGTACTAAAAAGGTATTATTAATATCTTTATTACAATAAAAAGTTTCAAAATATGAATTTTTAAAGTCACCACCATGATCACTCTAGATAGTAATTGAAGATATTTTTTCTCATTTTTTGTAGAAGTATGAAAACATTTAAATTGGAAGAAATATTTTAATTTTGGAGTGATTAAATAAGTCCAAGAATATATAGTATAATCATCATTAATGGCATACACTAGTGCTTTTCCCTAATGTTCCAAGTTTTTATATGACTAAATAATTCCATGTACATCAATTTTAAATCTCAAAAAGTTGATATTTCACTAATATTTTTAAAACTAGACTTTGGTAACTTTTTTTCTTGACAAGGATTGTAGATTATGATTGAGTTAAACTTATGTTTTGATAGATCCTTAAAATGAAATTTCATAGAATGTTTAACTAAATTTAAAATGTTATAGTGACTTGACAATTTATTATAAATCCAATAAAATTATTCAAAATCACTTAAACAAGTCAAATTTTAATTTATAATATCTTCTAATTTAAGTGTTTAACATTCTCATTACTTTAAGCATATATAAAAAAATACCTTTCCAACATTGAAAAATATATTTATCATTCCTAAAGAAAAAAGATAACTCTTATCTCATATTTTGATTATTCTAATAAGGTTTTACTTAAGTCCTAAAACATATAAAATATTAGAAATTAAAAACTTGCAAAGAAATTAAATGTCACTGATTCCGATGATTTCACCCTATGGATTATCTCTAAAAGTGAATTATCCACCTTTTAACTTTTAAAAGCTTCAAAATTTAGACCTATGTCCAATAATGTGTTGAGAACAACCACTATTAATGTCCCACTTATTTTGAATATTGATACTCAACCTATTTTCCTAAAAATATTAAAACTAATATCTTAGTACCCAAACTTCCTTGGGTTCATTAAGGTTAACAAATAAAAATTTTGGAACCCATATTTTTACAAATATTTTATGCTAAATAGATGATAGTTATTTAAAAATTAAATATTTATGAAAATTAAAATATTTAACATGATTTAAGTAGAAAACGTTTCTCTAGTGACCTCCCCCTTAACATGTTGTATAAAAGGGAAAATACCAAGTGAAAATGTTTTGAGTGAAAATAATACTTATTAGAAGTATAACCAACTCCATTAAAAGATATATAGGGTCATATTTTCTTATAAATATTATCAATGTTTTTTTATTATAAGTGAAGTTTGTTATAAGTTTCATTAAATATTTAATTTCATATTTAATCTTAATAATTAACCCTTAGTCTTCATAAATTGAACTAGAATTAGATTTGGACTCTAATTCTGATGAATTTTTTGAAATTTTAGTAGTGCGTACTAAAATTATACTATCAACCTTATAAAAATCAGATTTACAAAAAACAGATGTATTCTTCAGTTTCTTATTATCTTTTTTCAAGAAAGTTACATGTCTAATAATTTTTTAATATGTAGAAAAATATCCTTCATCGCCCAATGAATTTTATTTTTCATCTTTCAATGAATAATATTTTTTAACATCCTACGTAGTTAAATAATCATCACTAGAATTATAAGAAAATTTAGAATCTAAATTTAAATTGGTAATAGATTCAATATTTTCTTTATCCATAGGAAATTTTTCATTTTTATGGGTATTTTAATAGAAACCAACAATCTTTTGATGTCCACAACCACTTTATTCGGATAAACTATCAAAAGTTACATAACCTCTACTAGAACTCCATTTATCCATGACTTTCAAACATTTCTTGCCTCTAATTTTAGAATTTCTCCATTACTTTCTATCTTTTTCATTATTCTAAGAAAATCATATCTTATATGATCAGTATTCTTGTATTTTCAAAAAATAACATCTAGGGATTATTTCCTCCCATGTTTCTCCCTTTTGTATTTTCAATGATCATATCAGAAGTTCCTATTTTCAATCATCTTATCCATTACCCTTGCAAGATAAGAATTTTCTTCTTCACTATATTCATCATTGTTATCTTCTTATGAGTATTAAAATTATTCTTCTCAAGAATTAATCCATGTTTTAAAGCTCTAGAATTAACATTACGATAATTAGACACAAACAATACACTATTTTTATTTTTCTTCTTATTATCATATATTTTTAATTTACACACATATTCCATGAGAGTTCTAATAAAATCATCATGAGTTATCTTAGTCAAGTGATTTTTATCATTGAAAGATATATATTTAGACTTATACTCTATCAAAAGTATTCCAGACACTTTTTCCACTAGTTGATCATCTGATATCTTCTTTTCACCAACTTACAACAAATTATTCATGATTTTCATGAAGTGTTGATGCATTAGTGAAAGAGACTCTTTGGGTATAAAATTAAATACTTGATAATATTCTCATACCATATCTCTTTTATTTTCAATAACTTTGAAAGTTTCAAAAAATTTAATCTTTGGATTCTTCTGAATTATGTTACCTATCTCATATAAAGATATTTCACTATATATATTTCTCATTATAGAACATAAAAAAGTGTTATGTGCTTTATAGTTATCCTGAATCTCAAGGTTCTAATCTCTATAAAATGTAGATAGATGCTTCTCCATAATCTTATAATTTTTAATCATCATAACATTGTTATCCACTCCAGTATTAGTAAAACAATCATGCATTCACACTAGTACTCAAAATCATTTCAATCAAAGATTATAGGATGGTTAGGATTTAGATTATCTATTAATCCAACATATATTATTGTTATATCAAAAATTAGAGAGTATATTTCTTTTACAATATAGTTAGTATTATAAAGAAAACTTAGATAATTTCTAGTGGATCAATATAAAATATAAATAAGATTAATTTTAGTAGAAATAATCATTGATACCAAGTGTTGTACTGGATTTTATAGAGAAGGAAATCTATAATAAAGGGTGAATTTTAATAAAAAATGAAACTTAGAATTTTCATCTACATAAAGGTGGAAATGTACCAGAAATTATTATCTTCCAATCAATCTATAATTTATTAGATTAAATGAAATGTAAATAAAAGTATTCTAATTAAACATAACGGGAATTCACTAACCAATAGATTGATATAAATTTAGTAGAAATATAACTGAGCATAAAATTTATGAACACAACAGAAATAAAAGTACATTGATTAAACATAATGAAAATTAATAGAACACAAAGTATCAGATTAAAATCCAGATACTCTTGAAAAGGATATTATAAATGATACACTTTTATCCAAAGTGTAATGAAGTTATTTAAAACTATAAAAAGGTATCAACAATTTTAAACCTATCGGAAGGTATGTCTCATTATCCAAAAAATACCTCTAATTAAACTCATTGGAAGGTGTTATGTATTTATATACCTATAATCCCTCGATCAGGCCGATCAAAAACAACTTTGTCTTCCTATCCTCAAAATCGCTTGATCACATGAGATCAGATAAATCTCTTTCATCTTATCCTTAGAATCTCTTGATAAAAAATTTAAAACAAAACAATTCCAAAAAAATAAAACATATATAATTTATAACTATATCCTCACAAATGTATGATCAATGTAAAACTCTCAGAAATAAAAAATACATATATCGAAAGTGCACTTATAGACAAGACATTTCAAGCTTAAAAATGACTTTGTATCTCTTTTTAAAACTTTGGTTATTGTGGTAAAAAAATTTCAAGTTTTCATTCTTCTAGTCATTGAAGTAGTGGTCCTTTTATAAGAAAACATTCAATTATTGGATCCCTTGTTCTTAATATTTAGTCATTATTACATTGGAAGAAACTTCTTTATTTTTTATGACCTCATAATTACTTCTCATATTTTGAAAAATTTATCCTTGTGTTACTATTGTTCTTACACATGCAGTGTATAAAGCTTCAATACTCTATATTTTAATATTTTTAACTCAAACATTAAAAAAATCATTTACTAGATTTTCTTTCTTTAAAACAAAAAAAAACTAAACAAAAACATCAAGTTTCATCAAGCTCTTATTAAGTGTATTTTGATTTTTAGAAAAAATAAAAAACAAACTTATTTGACTAAATAAATATACTACCCATGGTTGAATTTTATAATTATTTTCATGTAATTAAATTGATTTAAAAATTGATATCATATTTTATCTTTCAAGGTATTTTTATTCAAAATATACAAAATTTTATGTGTTTATTTTTCAAATTAAATTTGAATCAAGATTTACTATATTTAAATTCCTATTAGGGAAAATTAAATGTTATTTATCCCTAAAACTTCATCTATTTTATTTTACTATTTTTATTTTTCGGGTTTAAATTTATCCTAACCATTTTACCTATCTTTTGTTTATAATTAAACCAAAAGTATTCTTGTAAGTGGAGCGAAACTTATCTCTTCTTTTTATTCAAGTATATTTCACATTCATGACCATTTTTTCATATAATTTTTTAGATTTCATCATACCTAATTCTATAATTTTATAAGGTAATTTTTTTATAGTCTTTGACTCTCCTTATAAAAGTGCGAGAGGGAAATTGTTTTAATGTTTTCCACATAGTAAAATTATACCACTATTTTCTTTGATTTTCTTCATGAAGCTTTATTTAAAAAATTTCATTGTTTTATGAAGTAAATTTTATTTAATTTATGATTATTTTTTTCATAGCTATCATTTTTTTTAAATCAATTTATTTTAAAATAAATTTTATTAAAAAGTAAATTATTTTTATTTTTATTTAGTTTAAATAAAATATTTAATACTCTTATAATTTTTTCTCAACAATTTCAATATCCTTTAATGTTTTTTATACATCATTGGGGATATTATCTAATTATATCATCTACATTTCTTCTCTATATGGATTATAATCATGTCTCATGTAAATATTCATGAAACTCATTTCATTATCATGGGTTAATTATTCTATATTGTAATTATGAATGTGATCATGTTCTTGTGACACATATATAAATAGTTTATTATTATATGACGGATAGTTATAATATATTTCTCTAATTCATTAGGTAAATAATTATATATCATGAGATAATGATTTTGTGTGAGGATGTTATTATGGTTAAATATATTCACAACTTTGTGTGTGTACATCATTGTGGTTATCTATGTTCATAATACTATGTGTGTACATGATTTTGGTTCTCTATATTCACAACTCTATACATAAAAATGATTATAGTTAGCTATGTTATCAACATTATACATATACATGATTTTCATTAGCTATGTTCATTGCTATGTGGATGGATATCATTGAGGTTATATATGTTCACAATGTTATGGTTTACCTATTGTGTTTGTGTCACGTACCTATATTATGCTCCAAGACTCATTATTATTTATTCATGTTTTCGCACTCCTATGAATCATTTATTATGTTATATGAAAAGCCTTATGTTATAACTACTTATTTATTATCTATTTTTTATTGGGTATCATTTTCTTATGTTATGTTTTTACGCCCTTATTATATTCTCATACCCACATATTTATCTTATGCTCACTTATGTTCTTTGATTGATATCTTTTAATTCCACCAATTACTAATAATCCAAGCTCACACCTTATAATGCTTCCACTACTAGGGTAATGAAGAAGAGTAATATGCATGATGTGTCAACAAGGGTATCATGTGAGAAGATTATTTGTGGGATATATTGAAGAATGTTTGAAAAATAAGTTGGTTTTGTATATAATATCTAAAGGCACCCAAACTATAGGTTATGGGGTGTTATGTATTGTGAAATGTAATGAATAGTCATGGTAATGGATGTAATATATATTCATATTATGCTTGGGTAGTCTCACTGACTAAATAAATTAACTAATTATTTTTGTTTCATCCAACATTTATAACTCGATTAAATTATATAATATATCAGGTATTATTAAAATTCAATTGTACCAATTCATTTGGAATAGAAATAGAAAAACATGAAAACATAATTTGAGAAGGTTTGTTTATGTGGTATTTTGTAAATTCGATTAAATTTTTGATACGATTATCATAATCTATAGTTATATGATTAGTATTCATCCATTTTTATTCATAATAATTATTTTTTATTACACAAATTATAAAACTTATATATGAAAAAAACATATATTTATATATAATATATAATTATATATAATACATGTATGTATTTATGTATTTATATAAATAACAAAAATTATATATGTGTATGTGTATATGGCATGGATTAGTTTGTTGGGTTTTAGGTGTTTAGAAGTAGGTTATCAATGATTAAATAAGGGGGTATTGGGAGGGTAGGTTGTTAGAGATGAGACTATATTTTAACGGTGAAAATTAATGACATGAAAAGATGAATTTTCTTCAAATTCATCACAAGATGATGAGATAATATATTTTAAGGGAATGATAATATCTCAATCGATGTGTCTCATGGAGCACAAGAAGACAGGGTAATGTATGGTGGGGGAGGCATCATAGAATTACGTATTGTCAATATTTTCCTTATAGTCTATTATTATTTGATACTCACTTTATAGAACCTCATTGTGATCATACAGGAACTTTGATAGCTTGACTTCATTTCTTTTTAAATACTCCCATATAAACTTCATCACCTCACTATTTCATCTTAAAGTTTATTCTAAACACAAGTCAATACAAAAAATGTAGTTATACCTTGGGTTGTAGTCTATCATTATTCAACACTCACCTTATGGAAACTTGTTTTGATCATACATGAATATCAAAAACTCAACCTCTTTTCTCCTTACATACTCCTATATAAACACCTACCACCTCACTATTTAATATTTTTGTATAGCTTGAGAATAGGTCACTATAAAAAAATGTTGTTATCCCTATTTCTAACCAAACTTACCCACATATTTATAAAACACTAGTAAACACCCACTAATTTACCCATGTTTTTATAGACATTAGTAAGTAATTTTTTTATTATCTTGATTTTTTTTTAACACAAAACCCACCTTTAAAATCTCCCCATAATTTCCCACTAACACTTGCCTACCTAGGATCCCCCAATACCACCCCACCCCTCCCCCACCAACACCTGACTACCTGATATCATTATTTGAAACTCACCTTATATCACCTCATTGGGATCATACATGAACATTAGTAGCTCAAACTACTTGCTACTTACATACCCCCATATGAACTCTATCCACCTCACTATTTAATTATCAAGTAAATTCTGATAAAAAACCACTTAAAAATGTAGTTATTCATGTCACAATTGGATGTTAGTTTTATTTATAAACACCTCTATATTTACTACCCATGATCCATAAAAACATGGTTAAATAAGGTGTGGATAAGGTATCCACATTTTTAACTAACTTACCCATTTTTTTATGAAATTCTAGTAAACACCCAATAATTTACAAACATTTTTTAGAGGTGTGAGTGAATATTTTTTTAGGTGGATTTTTTTGAACTCAAAACATGTCTTCCATATCTCCCCACTACATCCTACCAACACCTAAATACCTGGTATCCCCCCATCCCCCCCCCCCCCATCCACTAAAACCATCCTACCCACTATCATTATTTGACACTCACCTTATAACACCTCATTGTGAATATACATGAACTTTAGCAGCTCAACCTCATTAATCTTGACATACTCCCATATAAAATCCCACCACCTCACTATTTTACCTTCAAGTTTAGATTAACTAGAAAAAAATGTAGTTATTCATGTCTCTATTTTATGTTAACTACATTTAAAAAATATATAAATTGATTACTCATGTTCCATAAAAATGAAGTTTAATAAGGTGTGGATAATTTAGCCACATTTCTAACCAAACTTACCCACATTTTTATGAAACACTAGTAAACACCCAAAACTTTACCCATGTTTTTTTGAGATGTGATAAGTATTGTTTTTTATTAGATTTATTTTATTAAACTTGAAACATGCATGCCCTATCTCCCCATTGCATCCCACTGACACATTCCTACCAAGGTAAGTCAATATAAGAATTTTATGCCTTGTAAAAACCCCTTAAGGGGTGATTTAAGAATAGGTTTATTTATTTAAAGTTAAAACAAATAACTTATATGGTGTTTTCTTACATATATTGGAATGAAATTCTACTTAATGAAACCATTTAACTATATTATTATCGACATGGGTTATGGTAATGAGATGTGGTTATATGTATATGCTGATGTATGAGGATATAAAAATTCAGGGGAGACTCCTAAATATGATTTTCTAGTAAGGATCATCCTAAGATATTTATTCTTAAGGGGGTGGTATCATATGTTATTTATCGGTGAGAATCAATTCCCTGGAGGGGCGATGGTTTTGGAATGGGATGAATGAGCTGTATATGGGACCCTAGAGTGGGTGTTTTGTAATGTGAATTGTTGTGGTATTTTTAATATGGGAACATTGGGGAGTTTCTCATAACCTATTCCTTATGTGAGATATTTCTTATGGGTTAAGAAGGAGATCCTAGTATTTGAGGATATTAATCAAGATGTTAGTGAGTTTGGTGATATTGTTGAGATGAGATATATAATAGCAACCTTAATAAGGGTTATACTAGGTTATTGAATGCCTTAGAGATAGGAAGAATAGGTGGGTGCTTTGGGTTATGAGATTATTGCATTTGAGGTGTTACTGGGCATGAAATATAAACATAGATATACCTTGGAAATTTTATGAGGAAAGTGCCTAAGTGTTGATTATTTGGTATCAAGGTTTAGTTTTAGAGGAAATTATCAGTGGATTGTTAGACCATGTTGGATTTAGATGAATTTTAGAGATGTGATTAAATAATATATGGATGGTTTTTCTTTTAGAATGATTCCTTGGATGGTTAGTGATTGTGAGATAGACCATGGAATAGGTGAAATTCCCAATTTTGTAAAAGGGAATATGGGTGGTTTCATTTTGATAAGGCTGACATGCATGAGGGAATGTTAAGTGGTTTTAGGCTTGTGATCCTTGGTTTAATGATGTTTATCTCATGGGATCATGAGTTGATTGATGAAACTAGGTGGTATAGGTGCATACACGAATTACTAATGGATGATATCAAGGTAGTATGAACTTAACACATGAAAGTTGTTTAATTATAAATGAGTGAGAAACTATTAGAGGCTTAGGATCAATGGGAATTGGTAATATTTTTTGGAATAGTTTCTAGAATATTTGATGGGAATTAGAAATATCCCTCTATGGTATAGGGTACCTCATAAGTGGGTAAGGTGTGGTGGAATGGTCAATCTCGTTTGATCCCAGATAGGTGTTTCTTGGGATAGATGAGCATGGATTGAGGGGAGAAACATGTGCATAGTGATGTTACCTATTTAGGTAGCATGTGGGTGGAGGTATATGGTAAGTTATATGTTGGAAAATAAATAATTTTCCATTTTAGGTTTTGACCCTCATTATGATTGGAAATTTTGTGAGTTTTAATGATGATGTTCTAGTCATTTGGTAATAAGAAAAACTTGATGATTTTGTTGAAACCCGATTTCAAGTATGATTGTCATATCTAGTTGATATGTGTGGTAATAGATAGAGTGTGGTTCATGGTTATGATAGGACTGTTCATTAAATGTTTAATGTGGTTCTTAGACTCCAGTGATTGTAAATCTAATTTATTTGGTCCCATGAAAAAACTAGATTTGATATTCGAATGAGACATCATATGAGTTGGTTCATTGGCATTAGGCTTGGGATAGTTTTGGTATGATCTATAAGTATTTTATGCGGTGTAACCTAATTTTTTACAAGTTTTAGGGGTTGAATTAGTTTCATCATGTGGTTCAGTGTGTGAACTAATGATTCGTGAAATGTTTCATGGGGTGAAACAGTTTCATGACATGGTTCAGGTGGTGAACTCATATCATCATGTGATTCAAGCAGTAAATCATGTGAAGAAACACAGTAAAGGTGTGTGTTGAGATGAAAATTATTTGGAATTAAATTGAAGCTGGTAACTTGATAATTTTACATTATATTTGTAATTAAGATGGTTTTATGAGGTTTGGTTGGGACCTTTCAAGGAAAGGTTGGCAGATGTGGGCCCAATGTATGGGTGGTTGATACTATTATGATTCGGTATGGGATTGAATACGAGAGGTAGTGCCAAATTTTGGATGGTGTTTTTATATGTTTTTGGGTGAATTGAGATGGAAATTTAATTGATCAAACCATTAGACCATTTAGAATTTGTTTACCAATGATTCTGGTGGTGGGTAACATTATGAGTTAGAATTGGCTGTGATGAGTAGAGTTTTATAATAGGGGGAACCATGAACCCGGTGGTGAATCAATTGATGAAATACTGGTATATTAGGATATAATGGTTTCATAGAGAATTTTATTGCTGTTTTAGTAATGGTTATGAGAGGTGGATCAGGTTTTGATGAATGGTGTGCCTCATATTTGGATTTTTATAGTGGGAGATCATTCGGTGTTTCGAAGTAGAGCCTGAAGAACTAAGAATATATTGATATCCCTATTAGGTTAGGTTTGTTTATTTAATTATCGATGAGACTTATTGTAACACCCCAATCTTCCACGGTATGCTTCTCTTTGAATAATACAGTAGTGTGTGTTGTACGCAACTTCGAGTTCTAACACACACCACAACCAATCAAACTAGCCGTTATGAATAGTAATACCCACTTTTTGAAATTTTATAAATTTTATCTTTCAAAATGGACTTCATTTTTGTATTCGGAATATCTAAATTATCTTAGGGTGAATTTTTGGTATTTTTCTGAAAAAATTCAATTTTTGATGAATAATGAAAAAACACTTAGTTATAGATTAAAACCAAATTTTTATTTAAATAATTATTTATTTTATTTAAATTTAATTAAGGTCAAAGTAGATACATAATACCTATATAATTTCAATTTAATTCATTAGAGTTAGTTTAGAATAATTTTAGATATATAAAACTTTTATTGAACTTTTCACCGTCTTTTACCCACCTCCTAGGAGAATTTGGAAATTCACATAAAACTTAATTTTACTGCTTCTGTGAGTGGAATTTAGAAAATTCGAGAGACACTATTAATATCAAGGAGTAAAATTTGTTTCAATGAGATGAAAATAATTTTTGGTGAACAGTAACTTTTTACTTTTATTTACCACGGTTAAAAGTAAATAGGGTAATTAAGGGTAAAAATGATATTAATATTACCCTAACACATGTCCTAATTCTATTGGACAAGTGTATATCGACCCAAAACAACCTTAGGAATAAAATATTATCATTTAGGTCCACTTGGATTAGATTACGACATTTATTATTATTTAATTCAAATAAGAGTTAAAAGAGATAAAATCAAAGTTTAATAACTAAAACATTTTTAATATAGGGTTATATATAAGATAAATTCGATTATGAATATTCATTATAAATCTAAAAATATTTCCTACACAATGGTATTTTATTTATAATTTTTAGACATTAAATAATTTAATTTATTTATGACACAATGGTGATGCAGTAATTACCTAATTAATGAAATATTAAAATAATTGATATTATAAATATCAAAATAAATGTAATTTGAGACTTTTTATGAATTCCACTAATTTTATAGGTTAATATGACATATTAGTATTGGTTATATTAATTTTTTTGAAGTGATAATGCTGTTATGAAATTATCAAAAACAAAATACCCAATAGCATCAAAATTGACAAAAAAGTGTTTTTAAAAAAAATATTATATTATTAATTGATACTCTATTTCTAAAACTATAAGGTTCAGACAAAGGACTTATATAATGATATGGGTATAATTAATGGACCACTTGGGGGTCTCGTGGAGGTATATAGTAAGTTTATTAACTATATAATATAAAAATACAAAGAGACATGGTAAATGTCAAACTATTTAACTAAGAGTTAAATATAAATGATAAGGTTAATATAGTGATCCAAACCTGTCTAAAATCTATTGGTTGAAATTATTTAGACCTATCCCCACCTTAACCATTAAATAATCCACTTTGGATCCATTAGAAACCGAATATTAATTTATTATAAAATAATATTTCTAGCTTTTCCAAGGGTTCCCCTCACCCCTCTTATAAAAGGGCATTCCCCCTTCTCTCTAATTTACACCTTCAAAGCCTTTTTTCTCGGCCAAACTCTGCCCACATATTCTCTAAACAACCCTAAATTCAACCTAGAGGCCTTATTTTGACCAGAAATCCAACCTAAGGATCCCTTTTGATCAAATCAAAAGGAAGAACCCGAAGAAGAGGTAATGTTTTCACAACCCTCTTTCAAGTTCCTTTCTTCTTCAACTTATTCTTTCTTTGTTATTTACATTATAAAATAATAACTCTAGTATCTTTTATGTACTGTGATATTATTATAAATATGGTACAACCATATTCAGTATTCTATCCATCCTTGGAATGACATGTCACCATACATGTGTACGTACGGCCTACCGTCTCCACGTCGTGGTGTAATTGTTATTAAATACATTATTATTTCGATGGGTTTAATAATGATGTGTAATTCATGTAAATAATAATTATAAAATGATAATTATTCTGTATATATGATATACCATCCAATTATATATGATTTTAATATCAAAAGAATGATATTATCGCTCGTGCGTACGTACGGACTACCGTCTCCACGAACACGATTAGATTCATTCCTCATCGTATCCATACAAGTATAATACTCATTTTATGATTAAAATTAATGTTTGAGGACTTTATATCACTCTGTATATGAATAATATACAACCTATCCATAAAAACACGACTTATGTAACAAAACATATAAAAGAAAACGAGTAATTTAACACCCGAAACGATGATAATACTAAGATATTATTAGCAAATTAATGTTAAAAGATCATATATGATATCATATTAATGTATATGATTCTTGTATAATTCAATAAAAATTATTTCATCATTATATAGTAGGATAACCTACCCTCGACCAAGGAAAAAGTACAAAGTAAGGGGTTTCTTATCTCACTTTTAATCCTGTGAGATTTCCATTGTTCACCACTTATTTATTGCATGTGGTGTGTGTACTGACCATGTTTGTATTAATTGTGTAATATAATTTAATTAATTTATATTTACATCATCATTTTATGATCCTTATTACATGGGTGTATGTTTCGTAAGTTACAAAATCAATAAGGGGATTTGAAATTTCAATTTCCACTCATTCGGATTTACGCATACTTCATTGATTATTTTACTCCAAGATTATGTGTGGAATCACTATTCATTTAATTATGTCATAATTTCCACTCCCCTTTCTATGGATATAATTTTTATACACATAATCACTCCATTAATAAATTCTCAAGTTATCGGTGTGAACTTGATAAGAGTAATTTTTACTCAATCTCGATTTGTTGAGTTAAACATCCAATTCATTGGTGTTTTTTTACAAGAATATGTGTGAATGTACTTTGATTGTTTTACACTGAATATCCAATAATATTGAGTTTATTTATATTTTTCACACATAATTATTTCATTTATTTATCCTAAACCTAAGGATACGGCCTTTATGAGAGATTTCATCTCAATTTAAATTCCATTGAGGCTCTTTTGTTGTTATACACCAAATCACTTTTATATGGTGTATATAATGTACTTTGACATAGTATATCATGAATCCCTTTATTATCATGATATTACAAAGTTTTTATTACCTTAATTATTTGTATTTAAGTGTCTCTCTTTTGGTTAGGAACTCTAACTAAAATATCATTTTAAAATTTTTTAAAGATTTATTATTCTATATCTTTCTCATTAATGTACATGTTTTAAAAATTGTTTTAAGGATTTATTTATATGGACAATAATGTTTTCAAATCAAAATTCCTTTTAAAAAGTTCCAAAGTGGTATGGGAAACTTTGATTCAAAAATCTATTTTAAATGGCTTCTTGACAAATAGTGTGACTTTTAAATGTTTTCAAGAAAAAGGGGGATATTTCTCTCAATAGTTTGATGATTATTTTAATCTATATCAATATCCTTCATTATTATAGATTAAGGTTAATATGATATAATATAATCTTCCATATTGTATCGAATTAGTTATGTTTGACTGTGGATGTGTTATTTTCATACCATTCATGGTTTGTGGTTAAAGTATTGACATTTCGTATGCTAGTTTTAATAAGAATGTTTATGTTATGTTTGAAACTTTTCAAATGAGGAATGAATTAGACTTAGTAAGTGACATGTGGAGCCTTCTATAGCTCCTCGATACATTAGTAGGTCTCATGAGACAAACTAGTGTCTTGTCACAAGGCCTTGACAAAATCTTATTTGTAGTATTGGCACGAGGCCTTGACTATGTGTTTATGATAGTCTGGCATTATGCATTCCATCATTATGAAAGTGGTTATTGATATTTCATGTGGTTATTAGACTAGTATAATATCAATGTGAATAAGTAAATGGAATTATTTCATTTATTTTTTCCATATTATGCTGAAGTTCAAGTTTAAAAGGCTTTTGTTTTAGTTATACATTGCCTTAAATGTTTATTCTTATTTAGGAAAGTTTTCACTATATTATTATCCTTACTGAGCATCTGAGCTCACCCCTTTCAATGGTTTATTTTTTCCAGGATGTGAAGAAGTAATTTATGAATGACCTGTAGGGATAGTATGATGGGGATATAAAGACAAGATGTTGTTGTAGTTTTTTTTACTTTATGATGTAATGTAAGACTTATGAATATATCTAGTGTTTCCAAGACTACTAAACTAATCGGTCTTTTGAGACTTGATCTTTTGTGATCATGCCAATGTTATTTAATAATGCACCAACTCTGGGTAACTGGGTTCGGGGCGTTACAGTTGGTATCAGAGGAAGTTTAGTACAAACCTTGGAAACTAGATTTAGATAAACTCTGATTAGATCACATAGCCCTAAGATAGACTTTGAGGATTAGTATATAATAACTTCCTAAAATATTGGTATTGTATAGATTTTGTGAGTTTTACAAGAAATACATCTTTGTATGGATATGAGCAGGTAGAGGTGGCTCTGGCACATTTTTACCTAGGGGTAAAACCCAAAAACACCGCTTTGAGCTAGACTCGAACAGGAACTGGTACACGACAACGGTCCCAACTACACTCTTGCTTACGACACTCCCGGGGGATATGCTTAGGATAATTTACATTTTCTTTAGAAACCAATTTGAAGTATTTTAATATAAGATGATAATAAATGACCTTCTTTAATCCTAAGGTGTTTCAAATTGAGAATATGGTGTCATGATATTCTCTAAATGATTTTATGACTATTGTTACTCACACAATGATTTCTAGTTTTAGTCAATGGCTGGAGTCCAAGGAAGTCATAGTAACTTTTAAAATGATGTACAAGTTGGGAATGGTGGTGCAAATGAGAAAAAAAATGGAATTTTGATAGGCGTAAAAGATATCGTGTTCATGCCAAATCATTTTTCCAAAAATATGATCAACAACATATATATTAACCAACTCCCGGAATCAACGAAGAAGAGAAAGGTGATGATTGATAAGATCTCCAATAGTGGAGACCATGGAGAAAAGAATCTTAAATTTCCATCATGCAGAAAATGTGGGAGGAGACACCCAGGAAAGTGTCTCAATGGAACAAAGAAATTCATTACGTGCGGAAAAGGAAATAAAGTGAAGAATTGCTGAAGAAAAAATGAAGAGTACTATGGAAGAAAATAAAAATGGTCCCAAAAATCCATTTACAGTCATTTTCCATAAATATAGTTGACCTGGCCATTACCCGAGTGAATTCCCTATTCTATAGGATATTTTCTTGGTCAAAGAAGAAGTTATGTGGAAATAAATGGTTAGAGAAATGTTTAAATGTATTAGTGCTCCTTGTTGATGGGATTACTTTGGAATAATTTTCTCTTGTATTTATAACCCCTCAGTCTTCCATGTGAGAATGATATTTGAGGAAGACTTGTCTTTTCCCTTGTGTATATAGTTATAAATAACCATTTGGTTTTATGTGATCATTGGGTTTGAGGAAATTACAAGTTAATATATTTTGGGATGAAAATGCAAGGTATGAGATAACATTTATGGTTAAAATTATGTTATGGTTATTTTGAGAAATTAATCTCATTTTGGAAATGTTATAAAATATAGTTTTTGAAAAAGGACAACATGCAGACCGTGTGACAACCCGTCACGTCGGACAAAGCTATGGGAATCGAACCCATAACCAAAGTGTGATTGGGATTTATCACCTACCACTAGACTACGTGAAGTACCTGGTTAGTGTGACTAATTATATTTAGTTAAATGATTTTATTGATCAATAATAAGTTGATTTAGGTTATTATGTCTTATCAAATGAATAAACTTAGTATAGAAAAATGATTTGTTGATTAAGTGATAAATGTTATTTTGGAAGATGTTCGCTTTGTTGGGAACACTATATGCCCAAGGAAACTAGAATACTATGGGATTTCATTTGAGGAGTAATGGTGGATTTTTATCTACGTTTTTACTATGGATTTATAGTGATTTTGGTTATTTATGGAAATTATTAACCTATAATAGAGAATATGTGATTAGGTTAATTACTTTTAAGTATGTGACTTCAAGAGTAGTTGATGTCATTCGGAGATACAATTTAATGTGGAAGACTACATAACCAAATTCTTCTAAGATTTGGGTTTCAATATTAGTTTGGATTATATTGAAGTATTTTAAGGAAAATTGTTTATTCAATGGTATTTATTTAACTTTGGGGTATTGTTGGTTTAATTTTAGAAATTAAGACTAGTGTTTCTTTCTCTAAAGGAATATCCTTTTGGGGGATCTTCAGATCTTATACTAACCGTTTTGGTTTTCATTAATCTCTAAATACAAGGTAAATATATAGTTTATCCTTCATGGATCATGTGATTCTATAGAAGTTTATTCTATCTCTTCCAGTGTGACCAAGTCTTCATGAATACTCATCATTTAAAAAAATGAGTTAGTGGTGTAAATTTATTAAAGAATGAAACTCTACTTAAAAAGTAAGTATATCTATTTATTTTCTTAGTCAATCTCATAAATTAATTCCTCATCTTTATATAATGTAACTTAAAAAAATGTTGTCTGTATACTTTTCCTACTGGGAAACTAATGACCGTTTGTCCCATCACAAGTTTGTGGCTTTCTTGTTGTTAACTTTATTCTAATCATGTTTTCTATCCCTCTCCATCAGAACTTGACAATTATTTTAACTTACATATCCATGTTTTCCTACATGGAATCCTAGTATGAGTTATCTTGAGTGACCTTTGTACTCCTCTTTCTTTCTTCTAAGGTGATAGTTTTATTGAGTCTTTTTCCGATGTGGGACTTTCCATTATATTCCCAAGACCAATTTTAAAAATTTCGAGGATGAAATTATTTGAAGGAGGGTAGAATATAACACCTCAAGCTTCCACAGTACGCTTCTCTTTGAATAGTACAGTAGCGTGTGTTGTACGCAACTTCGAGTTCTAACACACACCACAACCAATCAAACTAGCCGTTATGAATAGTAATGCCCACTTTTTGAAATTTTATAAATTTTATCTTTCAAAATGGACTTCATTTTTGGATTCGGAGTATCGAAATTAGCTTAGGGTGAATTTTTGGTATTTTTCTAAAAACATTCAATTTTTGATGAATAGTGAAAAAACACTGAGTTATAGTTTAAAACCGAATTTTTATTTAAATAATTATTTATTTTATTTAAATTTAATTATGGTCAAAATATATACATAATACCTATATAAGTTCAATTTAATTCATTGGATTTAGTTTATAATAATTTTAGATATATAAAAATTTTATTGAACTTTTCACCGTTTTTTACCCACCTCTTAGGAGAATTTGGAAATTCACATAAAACTTAATTTTACCGCTTCTGTGAGTGGAATTTCAAAAATTTGAGAGAGACGGTTAATATCAAGGAGTAAAATGTGGTTCAATGAGATGAAAATAATTTTTGGTGAATAGTAACTTTTTACTTTTATTTACCACGGTTAAAAGTAAATAGGGTAATTAAGGGTAAAAATGATATTAATATTACCTTAACACATGTACTAATTCTATTGGACAAGTGCATCTCAACCAAAAAAACCTTAGAAATAAAATATTATCATTTAGGTCCACCTGGATTAGATTAGGACATTTATTATTATTTAATTCAAAGAAGAGTTAAAAGAGATAAAATCAAAATTTAATAACTAAAACATTTTTAATATAGGGTTATATAAAAGATAAATTCTATTATAAATATTAATTATAAAGATAAAAAGATTTACTACATAATGTTATTTTATTTATAATTTTTCTACATTAAATATTTTAATTTATTTATGACACAATCGTGATGAAGTAATTACCTAATTAATTAAATATTAAAATAATTGATATTATAAGTATCAAAATAAATGTAATTTGAGACTTTTTATGAATTACACTAATTTTATAGGTTAATATTAAATATTATTATTGGTTATATAAATTTTTTTCGAATTAATAATGTTGATATGAAATTATCAAAAACAAAATACCCAATAGTGTCAAAATTGAAATAAAAGTGGTTTTAAAAAAATTATTATATTATTAATTGATATTATATTCATAAAAATCTAATATTCGGCCAAAGGACTTATATAATGATATTTTTATCATTAATGGTCCACTTGGGGGTCTCATAGAGGTATATATTAAGTTTATAAACTATATAATATAAAAATACAAAGAGACATGGTAAATGTCAAACTATTTAACTAAGAGTTAAATATAAATGATAAGGTTAATATAGTGACCCAAACCTGTCTAAAATCTATTGGTTTAAAGGATTTAGACCCTTACCCACATTAACCTTTAAATAATCCTCTTTTTATCCATTAGAAACTGAATATGAATTTATTATAAAATAATATTTCTAGCTTTTCCAAAGATGCCCCTCACCCCTCTTATAAAAGGGTACACCCCCTTCTCTCTAATTCACACCTTCAAAGACTTTTTATCGGCCAACCCCTGCCCAAATATTCTCTCAACTTCCATAAATTTAACCTAGAGGCATTAGTTTGATCAGAAATCCAACCTAAGAATCCCTTTTGATCAAATCAAAAGGAAGAACCCAAAGAAGAGGTAATGTTTTCACAACCCTCTTTCAAGTTCCTTTCTTCTTCAACTTCTTCTTTATTTGTTATTTCCATTCTAAAATAATAACTCTAGTATATTTTATATACTGTGATATTATTATAAATATGGTACAACCATATTCAGTATTCTATTCATCCTTTGAAGGACATGTCACCATATGTGTGTACGTACGGCCTACCGTCTCCACGTCGTGGTATAATTGTTATTCAATACATTATTATTTGTATGGGTATAATAATGATGCGTAATTCATGTAAATAATAAGTATAAAATGATAATTATTCTTTATATATGATATAACATCCAATTATATATGATTCTAATATCAAAAGAATGATATTATCGCTCGTGCGTACGTACGGACTACCGTCTCCACGAACGCGATGAGATTAATTCCCCATCGTATCCATACAAGTATAATTCTCATTTTATGATTAAAAATAATGTTTAAGGACTTTATATCATTCTGTATATTAATAAGATACAACCTATCCATAACAAACACGACTTATGTAACAAAACATATAACAGAAAATGAGTAAGTTAACACTTGAAACGACAATAATACTAAGATATTATTAACAAAGTAATGATACAAGATCATATATGATATCATATTAATGTATATGATTATTGTATAATTCAATAACAATTATTTCACCATTATACAGGAGGATAACCTACCCTCGACCAAGGAAAAAGTACAAAGTAAGGGGTTTCTTATCTCACTTTTAATTCCGTGAGATTTCCATTTTTCACCACTTATTTATTGCTTGTGGTGTGTGTACTGCCCATGTTTGTATTCATTCTGTAATATACATTAATTAATGTATATTTACATCATCATTGTATGATAATTTTTTCATGGTTTTATGTTTCTTAAGTTACAAAATCAATAAGGGAATTTGAAATTTCAATTTCCACTCATTCGGCTTTACGCATACGTCATTGATTATTTTACTCCAAGATTATGTGTGGAATTACTATTAATTTTATTATGTCCTAATTTCCACTCCCCTTTCTGTGGATATACTTTTTATACACATAATCACTCCATTGATAAATTCTCAAGTCATTGGTATGAACTTGATACGATTAATTTTTACTCAATCTCGATTGGTTGAGTTAAACATCCAATTCATTGGTGTTATTTTTACAAGAATATGTGTGAATGTCCTTTGATTTTTTTACACTGAATATCCAATCATATTGAGTGTAATTATATTTTTCACACATAATTATGTCGTTTATTTATCCTAAACCTAAGGATACAGCGTTTATGAGAGATTTCATCTCAATTTACATTCCATTGAGACTCTTTTGTTGTTATGCACCAAATCACTTTTATATGGTGTATATAATGTACTTTGACATAGTATATCATGAATCCATTTATTCTCATGATATTAAAAAGTTTTTATTACCTCAATTATTTGTATTTAAGTATATCTTTTTGGTTAGGAACTCTAACTAAAATATCATTTTAATATGTTTTAAAGATTTATTATTCTAAATCTTTATAATTAATGTCCATGTTTTAAAAATGGTTTTAAGGAGTTATTTATATGGAAATTAATGTTTTCAAATCAAAATTCCTTTAAAAAAGTTTCAAAGTGTTATGGGACACTTTGATTCAAAAATCTATTTTAAATGGATTCTTGATAAATAGTGTGACTTTTAAATGTTTTCAAGAAAAAGGGGTATATTTATCTCAATAGTTTGATGATTATTTTAATCTATGTCAATATCCTTCATTATTCTCTATTGAGGTTAATCTGATATAATACAATATTCCATATTGTATAGAATTAGTTATTTTTGACTGTGGATGTGTTATTTTTATACCATTCATGGTTTGTGGTTAAAGTATTGACATTTCATATGCAAGTTTTAATAGGAATGTTTATGTTATGTTTCAAACTTTTCATATGAGGAATGCATTGGACTTAGTAAGTGATGGGTGGAGCCCGCTATAGCTTCTCGATGCATCGGTAGGTCTCAGGATACAAACTAGTGTATTGGCACAAGGCCTTGAAAAAATATTATTTGTAGTCTTGGCACGAGGCCTTGACTATGTGGTTATGATAGTCTGGCATTATGCATTACATCATTATGAAATTGGTTATTGATATTGAATTTGGTTATTCGACTAGTAGAATATCCATGTGAATAAGTAAATGGAATTATTTCATTTTATCTTTTCCCTATTATGTTGATGTTAATGTTTAAAAGGCTTTTGTTTTAGTTATACGTTGCCTTAAATGTTTATGCTTATTTATGAAAGTTTCTGATATATTGTTATACTTACTAAGAATCTGAGCTCACCCCTTTCAAAGGTTTATTTTTTCCAGGATGTGAAGAATTAATTTATGAATGACATGTAGGGATAGTATGAGGGGATATGAATATAATATGTTGTTGTAGTTTTTTTTACTTTATGATGTAATGTAAGACTTATGAATATATCTAGTGTTTCCAAGACTACAAAACTAATCGGTCTTTTGAGACTTGATCTTTTGTGATCATGCCAATGTTATGTAATAATGCACTGACTCTGGGTAATTGGGGTCGGGGCATTACACCTATCAAGGATGAGAAATTTTATGTTGAGAAGATTTCAATGCCCCATGTATGGATGGGTTTTAAAATTTAACAAGAATTTTCATTTTCATTTTGGTGGATAGTTTTTTCTAATAATCAGAACACTGGAAAAGATATTGAGGGTGTGAATGCCCTGTATATATGTTTTTGGATTTGGTTTAAGTTTTAGGGCATTTATTGAGGGCGGGTTAATTATAAAGGAGTTTACAGGAGTTAGGTTGCTAAAAATTGTAGCAACATCTTATTCACGGCGTGATTGGTCATTTACATCATTAATAGTTTCATAGGGTGATTGTAAGGATTAAAAGAGATCTGGTTGAGGTGTCTGGGAGCCTTTGTTGAAAAAAAAAGTAATGAAATATATGGTCACATTATAAAAGTATCCAGGTGGGTTTTTAAAAATTAAAAAGGGAACACTCCCTACTTTGTTCTTGGATGGGGAAACACACATGAAGAGGTCTCAAATAGAACTCCTCATCCCTCATTTCTACTTCATTTTAAGCAGTTATAAGTGTGATTCGACAACATTGGTGGGTAATTTCTTCCTCATATCCTTTATCATTTTTTTCTTTTATACGCCCTAATTTTGGTCTGATTTTATTTAGATTTTTTAGTGATTTCTACCAGAGCATGGTGTAAATCGACCTGATCAATGGGGCTTTCATGAAACCAAGAAAGAGGACATCCCAAGACGCCTTACACTCACTGTCACACATTGTTTTTATGATTAATGTCACCATGGTGAATTTTTATAAGATTTTTGGATTTAATTATATTATTTTGTCCATGAATTAGTGATATTAATTGGTTATTTCATATTTCTGAGGCCCATGTGTGTATCGCGAGTGGATGCACGTCATTGTTGGTGGTTTTGGTGTGACAAGATGAACCAGTGATATTTTAGGAATTTATACCTATTTAAATTGTTTCATTAATAAATTTTGAATTGATTAATTAATTAGAAATTGATTATAATTAGTTAATGTTGATTTTTGGGGGTGATTTAGGCCTCGAATGTTTTGGGTAATGGTCTATGGACTTGGACAAACTCATGCGAGAGTTTTTAGGTTACACTTAAAAATGGAATAAATTCTAATTGAGGAATGTGGTCCCTTATAAATATCCATATAGTATTTATGAATCTTATTTTTATGACATGTGATATGTGGTCTCACCACCAAGGGAAATTTACCTTTGTTAAATAAATTGTTTTATTAAAATGGAATGCCTAGACTAAACAAAGTGCCAAGGGATAAGATGGACCCTTATTCATTGGATTATGTACTAAAAAATTATGATGGTTGAGGCCTTTATATAAATGATTACATTGATGTATGGACCCCTTAAGAGGTTTTATGGGATTATGTATGAAAAGGTTCCCTTAGTATAGGTTCCTTATTGACCATCGAGTATAAGGATGTGATGGGATGGGAATGAGTGAACCAAGTAGGATTTGATAGAATTGTGGGATGCCTTGGAGACTTTTATCTAGTTCGGTTACCACAGGGTAAGTTTTTCTTTCCCACTAAGATTTTATTACCTAGGCAGGAAGACCCTTAGGATACCTATGGATAGGTTGGGTATTCAAACCGACCTAATTGACTTAAAAAGGGAAGAGGGTTTAAATTTATCTCCCTTATGAAATATGCCTATGAGGAAAATGAGGACTCAATAAGAATTTGATGATGTCAAGAGATGTTAATACCTATGAGTGATGGTTTTTGATCCAATAAATTATTTTGGGATTTAGGGACCCTTATGATGTGTCCTAGACATGATGAGACCTTGGGGACCTGGTGGGTGTCCTGATGATTTGTTGACCCTAGTGAGAGGGGGTTCTTGGGAAATGGATAGTGATGATCATGAGCGTCACCTTAGAACCTAAATTAATGATTTTATTCTGTTATGGCTATGAATTTATAGGTCATTCACTTAAGGGATTGGAATCGCTTATGTGATATGGACTCGGACAGATAGCCATCCCTGGTGATATGTTACGAGAGGAACTACATACCTCTAAGATATATTGGATACATGGGATGCCTTGGATGGTCTCCTTAGATTCATACTTTGATCATTATGGTTATGGAATGCCGAGGAAGATACCCCTTGGGTTTGGAAAAGATTCATGAAATGCTGGAATGCTAAGGATGATACACCTTGGGTTCAGAGATGAAGCTTGATACTTTGGAATGAAAATGGTGATTCTCCTTGGGTTTGGTGATGAATCCTAGTACTTTAACACCTTGGTATGATTTCCCTTTAGGTTCAGTGATGATTATTAGTGACTATTGATTACCTAGGATGACCTCCTTGGGATTGGATTGGAGTATGATACTATGGAACACCGAATATGATCCCCTAATGGTTAGAGTATTTTCATTATATGAGTTTTCATAATCATGTGATGTTCTTAGAGACACTTCGGAATCGTCCAAATAGGTTTGGATCAATTGGGGTTCCATGGTAGAACTTAAGGATAAAAAAAATTATTTATTTATACTTCCTTAGTTTTTTTTTATTTTATCTGAGCAAGTAAAATTCACATCCACATCATTTATGGGTTATGTATGGGACCGCATTGGTGGTTCCCTACTGAATTATACTCACACCCTATAGGGTATCCATGGAACTTGGGTACTTGAGTATCCCTCACTGATTGAGGGTCCAAGTTGGGCATAGGCTAGGGAAGCATGGTCGAGTAAGATATATATAATGAATTTTAATATTGAGATGATTTGAATCTTGGGAATATATTAGTGCCTATTATAAATTTATTTTTTTCTTTTATTCCATATTTTATATGTCATTAGACTGGTTTTAGGCCCCTCTTGATGTAAAATTGTATTATATCACATTCATTTCATTATTAATGATTCTATTTTATTTATTTTATAAACTAAAATTATTATATTTGATGTTTCTTTGTTATATTATCTATTATTTTGTGATATTATATGGGGATATAGTCTCCCCATGGTACTACCCAATACCCTCATTACTAGTTTTAATCCTATGAAATAAGGGGAGGTGTGCCTAAGCTCACATGGCAAATCGAGTAGGGGTACCAGTGGAGTGTCCTATGACCTGATGTATTAAAAGAATCCAAAACATATAATTATTTTAAAATTTTAGAAGAAAACTATCTAATTCATATGAATTATATATACCTTGTAGTCTTTCATATGTCTTCATAAAGAATTTTTTATGACTTTAAGATTTCCATATGACTTTAACAGAATTTTTGAATTTATATGAATTTTTGTATGGCTTTATAGTTTTTATTTAACTTTGAAGAATATTTCATATGAATATAGAATTCATGTATGAATTTTTTATCCATTTTTTTATGACTTTAAAAACATGTTTTGTGACTTATAGAAAACTTTAAGGTTTCTAAACTCAGCCAAATTTTCCAAAAATATAACAAAATTATAATTTTAAAATATAATAAATTGATAAAAAATAATTAAGCAACGAATAGAACATGATAAAATAAACTTATTTAATAAATGAGAAATTATAATTATAAAATTATAAAATAAAATTCATTTAAAATTATTATGTTAAAGGAAATAAAAAAAATACTTATTTTTTATTATAAAAGAATAAATAGAGTTATGAACTGGTCAAAGAGAAACTCAACACTTTAAAAAAATAATTTCCCAACCATTCCTTCAATCAATGACGTTATTATGGGAAGACTATATGTTGGGGTCAATTATCTAAATTTTTAGAATCCAAAATAAAAAAATAATATATTTCCAAGGTAAAATGATTGTCCTAACTTTTATTGGAGGGACAATCAACAACATAATCATACATAAGGTTTAAATACCTGCACTAAAGAAATTCCAAACCATAACCCATTTCAATCCTAAAAAACCAATTCTAAAATCCTCTAGTATAATTCCAACAATCCATCCAATTTCCTAAATATCCTCCGAGGTTAAATCAACCAACTTAAACCCCCATCTAATCTATTCCACTCAAATTACTTTAGAAATTGTATAAGAAAATAGAGAAAATGAATTTTAATGTTTCATCACTAAAATTTTAATTAAAAACAATTAAAACAAGTAAGGAACTCATTCCCACTAAAGTTATCCCTTTTTTAACCCTAATGAGAAAATATAATTGTACACAAACCACTAATGGTAAAATCAAAGTTGTAGATATTTTTTAAGGAGTAGAAAAGTGTTTAAGAAACCTAAACCAAACATTCCTACACCATTTGAGGCTTATAACTATAATTATCATATTAAATTACCACACTTATAAAATGATAAATATAAGGATAACATAAAGGAAGAAATACCTCTAAAGTTTTCAGAAAGATTCATGATTCCCTCAAATAATTAAGGGAAAAGTCCAAATGTGATTTGAGTGAAACTTTGAGGGAAATCTTCTCTAATTTCAAAATCAATATCTTTCTTCTTAATAAAATCCAAAATATTAAAACATACTCATTATAAATTAAGGACCTATATACTTTTAAAAGGATATTATATCACAAAAGCTAATTACTTTTGAATTATTATGTGAACACAGTAATCTAGGGAATCATGCCTCATAAATTAAAGGAATTGATTTGTCCATACATCAATAAAAAATTAGGATTGAAAATTTTCTTCAAAGACCTGTATGAACTAGGACCTAGTTTTAACATTATTCCATATCTAATGTATTATTAGTTAGATATTGAGGATCTCAAACCCATATTTTAACTCTCTTATTAATTTATTGTAGTGTTCAGGTACCTAAGGGAGTCTTAAAGGATGTTTTGGAAATAATGAAAATTTTATTTGTCCTACCAACTTTATTGTCTTTGAAAATCATTCAAAATTAAATCACATGGAACAAACCCCCATATTCCTTAGTTTTCCCTTCCTAGAAACAATTAACTCATTCATTTTAGTTATTAATGGGACAATGACCATTAACTTTTATAACATGAACCATATCTTAGTATTTTTATAATGTTATATATTTAATTAGTGATGATGAGGAAGTTTTGGGGGGTGAATTGGTTAGGGAATGTGGAAAATAAAACTTGTGGTACATAAAAGAATTATTAATGTATGTTTCGGTTAATATGAGATCGATTTTATTTTTTTTTATAAGGTAATTTTTTCATTAGATTAAATATCTTACATATATCTCATAAGATGATATTTCTGGATTGCTAATGAGTGAACCCTTGGGAGAAATCATGAACATTGAGTCTATACCTATTCTTACCAATAATTTGATAATTTCGGAGGTTGAAACTATAGGATATAAACTAAAAGGGGGTATCTTATTATAATATCTCCCTGATGATATTGGAAACACCATGAATATGATGCATGTAAAACTTAAGGATACATTGCTGCTAATGTATCCCTATGAAAAAGCTTGAGAATATGTTGTCTCAACATATGGTGGGATTAAAAATTCAAGTTAATGACACATTACACATCTCCCACATGGTTTCATTAGTTATGAATCAATAAGATTGATTCATTAATAGTTATTAATGCATTATACACTCATTTAAATATTTCAAATGAGTTGTAACTCTCCAGTGGGTAGTAACTCATCAGCTTTTATCTCATGGTAGTTGTCACTCAAATGTTACGAATATATTAATTAAATGAATATAGTCTATAAAAGGTATGTGATTACTCATATATATAAAACTATAAAGCATGAAATTATAGTCAAAAATATCTTAAATAACTTAGTCATTCATTCATATTCTTTAAGAATTCACTAGAACCCCCTTTAAATAATGGAAATCCTATCATTACATATTAAGATCCTTACGACTAGTGTAATCTTTCAGTGTAAAGAGGATTTTGACTGTTGTTATGAAGCTCTCCATCAAACATATTATATCAATGAGTAAAATATGGAATTAATAGAATATAATGTAATCTCATTTTATGTTATCTATATTTTTTATGATGAATTTATTGAATATAGATCAGGCACCTCATGTGTTTCTTTTGTTTTTAAGTTCATTTGATGAACACTCTAAAATACATCAGTGGTATCGAAGATTTATTCCTGTTTTTTCTATTATTTCTCAAATAACACATATTTTATAAATAATTTGGGTTTATATCATAACATATGATATTAATAGATACTTTTGTTTCTCTTAATCATAGCATAAAATCACCATATATTATTGGGAATGATATATCAAAAATCCATGGATTTGTTTTATGTTGTAGGATATGATATATGATATTCTAATATATGAACTAACCATAGATTTTGAAAAAATAGAACATGATATTGTATTGATGATATATGTGATATTATAAAATATTATTAGAGCTTTACTACAACTTTAATTATAATAAGTGGCATCAACTATGAATTATGATTGATTATATTATAATGTACAATTTGATATATGGGATTTAAAATGATTACCCTTATGAGTGAATCATAATTTTTTACTAATAATACTCATTATTAGTTGTAAAATACAATATAGCTCAAAATAAAAAAAATTAATATTTTGATATATTCCCATATGATTTATAAATTATAAGTGTTAATCATTATAAAATTATTTTTTTCATAACTAAATTAAATGTAAAATTTCATATTTGTATCCAATTTCTTGAAAATTCAATAAAGTTTTATAATTTTCTAATTCCTTTATAATATTCATGTTTTTAACATTTATATGAAATATGAATATTTTTTATGACTAACTTATGTGATAAATTGATTCTTGTGAAGTGTTAATCCATTCATTACATGATACAAATTACAACATAAGTTTTAGTTTTTATATACCTTGACCTCATTTTATAATTGAATTAATTAACTTGAATTTAGTTGTTGAATATAATTTCTAAATATTAGGTTTTATGATATTATGAATTGGATTATCCCTTGATTAAAGTATCCCTGGGTGGAGAAACTTTGATTATACTTTCCACTATCCAAGAGGATTATTCCTTATTCTATAAAGGTGGGTGTTAGATATTTGTGGCTTTTAGAATACTCATATTGTGATTTTCAATCTGATAGTATTCTAAACCTTTACATGAAGAGTTCATGTACCTCATGCATAGGATGGATTTAGATATGTATTAATATTTTTAGATACTATATTTGGGTGAGTCACACAAATTGTGGGATGTGTAAAGAGTTACATGTTAATATGGTGTGAACCTGTTAATTTGGTGGATTGAATATGAATTATAAAACTAATTCATTATAGGAATGTATACATAAAGCAATAATAAAAAATATAATAAATATTACATATTTTACAATAATTAGGAATTTAAAATTCATATGATGTAAATTAGGTTGGTGAGACTTTTATAAAGGAAACCCCCTTAAAACTAAATATGATATTCCTTGAAAATAAGCACTTTACAAAACCTCAATCATTTAACATGGGTGACCCTAATAATTAGGTGAAATTTTGTTGGAATTTCATTGGGTTACACATAGTTTGTAAACCTTAACCATTAGGACATTAGAGAAATAAATTTGATTTAATCCATATGATATATTCATATAAAGAGTTATCCACTCCACTATCTAAGAATATTATATGATATGATTGAAAATAGTTTCCAATCAGATATAGTCATAGATTATTTTCATGATACCTGGTATAGGTCATGATGAAATATGGATCTTGGGTCACTAAATAGATATGATGTATGGGGTCTTCATTTTTAGTGGGAGTAATTTTATTAAAATTCATTGATAAAAAAGATATAAAACATGATACCCATACAAATATATGTCATTTTTTTTAATTATTGAATATATCATGATAATAAGTTTGAGATATATTATAGGTATGACCAATAAAATAATAAAAAAATTGGTATATAAGGTTGATAAGTGTTCTAAAAAAGAAAAATTCTGAGCATAAAATGTGAATTTCATAGAGATCAATTTCTTTAACTATAAATCATGGGTTCTGGATACTAGATTTTCATCACAAATTTATTCCAATAAACACAGAATCAAAGATAGGAGGGAATTGATAAAGTGTAAGTTATATCTTCATGTCAGAAATGAATTAAGAGTTGTTTCCTTAAAAGTTATCACTTATAATCTTAGTCTACCTAGTGTATTAATTCTAGAATTTAAGAACTGTTGTTATGTTCTTATCATAAATAAAAAAATCTTTATCTTTTTTGGAAAATATGGTATTTTCATTCATTTTTAAGAACAAAATTTGGTTCATATATAGGAAGGAAATATTTTATGACATTAAAAATATGGTTAATGGTATATGTATTTTGGACATGGATAATATTTTCAATAACATTCAGAATAAGATGGTCAAGGTTGATTGCATCTTACATACCTTTATAATTATCACCTTGGATAAAAAAATGAGAAATACATCCAAATAATTCATAGAGATATATCGTTTGTCTCCATCAACTATGAATCATTTGATATGCAAGAATCGTGGTTATTATACAAGATAATAAAATAACATTTTAGAGAAAAATATGAAAGGGGGTGCTATTAAATCATATACATGGTGATGTATGTGATCTAATGAGTACTCCAAAAATTGGTGGCTTTAGGTACTTTGTAACTTTTAACAATGACTCTAGTCAATGTGGTTATATGTCTATGATGATAATTAAGAATTAAACTTTTTAAAATTTTAAAAAGTTTTATAAAATGTATATAATCAACTAGAAAAAAATTACAAATATTCTATGATTACATTGGGGTGATGGATACTTGATATGAAAATTCACTATTCTTATAATAGATTATATAATTGTTCCACAACTCACTCCTTCTATAACACTATAGTTCAATAGTGTGTCTTAGAGGAGTAATCATACCTTTTAGACATGGTTTGATGATGATTCATTGCAACCTTTCTATTTCATTCTAGATCTATGCTCTATAGAAAGTTGTATTCCTAATAAATAACACTCCAACTAAATAATTCATAAATACCCCATATAAAATATTTCATTAGAAACGTCTCAATATGTATTTTATGAGTATTTAGGATTTTGAAGAATATTTAAAACACTTATATTCTGATAAACTCTACCCATGATCAGAAAAAATCTTATTTAATAGTTATCACAAAAAGACTATATGATATTACTTGTATAATCCTATTGAACACAAAGTTTCATTTCCTAACATTGTGTTCTCATTAATAAGAAATAAATAATTATAGGTTTTAGGGGGTGAAGATAAACTTGTAGAAGTTAAATTCCAACAAAAAGGACGTTTTCTCAAGATGAAGGTTAATCCAGATCTAGAAATAGTTATGGAAAAAATTGGATAAAATTAAAAAAAATCCTCAATAGTATGGTATTATTCATCAAGAGCCTAAGAAATGTGGATTTCTTTTAGAAAATAATGATTAATTAATTTTTATAATTTATAGACCTACTTCCTACAAAGAGTCCATATAGAGTTTTGAATCTGATAAATGGTTAAAATCCATGGAATCTGAAATGGACTTTATATACATTAACCATCATTGGAACTTACTTAATTCACCTAAATAGGTGAGGCTCATTGGATGAATGTGGGTTTCTCATTATAAAAATGACATGAATGGTATAGTTTCTACCTATAAATAAATCTTGGTAGAAAAGGGTTACAAAAAAATTGTGGTATTGACAATGAAGAGGCTATTTCACCTAGTGTGATGATAAATTCCATTAAAATGTTATTTTCCATAATAAATCATTTTGGTTATCAGATATGTTAAATGTATTTCAAAACAAAATTTCTTAATAAGGATTTAGTCGAGGAAATGTATGCAATACAACCCAAATTTTTTTAACTTCAAAATGAGTTTTCTATAGTGTTAAAGTTACAAAAATCCATTTATGGACTAAATCAAGCATAAAAAAGTTGTAATATTCAATTTTATGATGCAATCAAAGAGTTCAGTTTCATCAATAATGCATATGATTCTAGTGTATATAAGTACGTTAGTGGGAGTATTTTTGTATTTCTAATATTTCATGTAGATGGCATAATTTTTATCAAAAATTATATCATATATTAACATTTTACAAATATATGGTTGGGTAAATTCTTATCTATGAAATAAATGGGTGAATTAACCTACATATAAAGCGTGAGTATCTATATATATATACCTAAAAGGATTCTTGGACTTGGTTAAGACACATGCATTAGTAAATTTCTAAATTTATTTAGCATGGAGAACTCCAAAAGTGAGTCTTTTCCAATGTTTCATGGAATGAATTTAGGAATATATAAGATATTTTAAAGGATTTAGAAAGGATATATAGAATAATATATGAGTATATCATAGGATATACTCTTGATATTTAGAGAAGAGGATGAGATATGTGTAAATGTTTACATTGATACAAGTTTCTAATATGATAAAAATGACATGAGATCTCAATTAAGTTTCATGTTTTTCCTAAATAGTAGATCTATTAGCTGTAAGAGTTCTATATAATTCATCAAGGTTAAATCAACAATAGAGGAAGAGTGCATCATTGTATTAGATGTTATTAAGGGGTTTTTTAGATCATGAAGATTATTTTTGAACATGGGGTGGTTCCTATCATAGAGAGAGTAATCAATCTTTACTGTGACAATAATGGATCCATTTCTCAAGTCAAGGAACCCGGGTATCACCAATGGACCAAACATATCCTTCAAAAGCACCATTTCATATGAGAGATAATTTAGAGGGGTGATGTTAGGATCTATTGGGTGGCTAAGGAAGACAATATAATAAACCCCTTAATGAAACCATTATCACAAAAAAATCATGAGGTTCATGTTGAATCTATTTGTATTCAATATATAATATAATAAATTTAATGATAGTATATTAATTATTATTTTATAAATAAAGGCATTCTCGGTTTATCATTCATTAATGTGTGCTACAATTTACTTTACATAAACACTGGGTTGATAATATCCCCTAAAAGTATGACTTTGAGTTGTACATAATCGATTATCATCATTTATTATTATAATTTATGATAATATATTAAGTATATAATGATTATAATATTGTAAAATATTTTACTTAATACAAAAATTATTTTAAGGATATGAAGAATAAACTCATGAGCTAATAAGTTGAGACTTATTACTTGGATTGACCCACCAAAGTATATATCATGAAATTTCATACAGTCGTAGATATACTTAAGGGTGTATACTTAATATCAATTCTCATTACCTAATGTGAAAGAGATAACTATTATGAGAACCCCCATAATTTGAAACCTTTATTATACAATCCTTGATTCTTATCTAATTAGGGGGTAACTGGGTATGTTTCTGATCATGTATTTTGTTGGAGCTCAACAAGAATGGGATTTATCCACCTGTATTATGAGAAAAGTCATTTGGTCCCTTTATTGAAATATACTAAGGAAATTCATAGTCATTATTAGTTGAGTCACATATTATATGCTCAGCTACTAGGATGAGGGGAATGTGATTTTCTCATATTCGAGATGAATCGCATGTGTTGTATTCATTGAACTGGTAAATCTATATTATAGAATCCTGAATAGATGAGGTGTCATATATTATATTGACATATTCCATGTCTATTGGTCACTAGATATCATGGAAAATGGATTGTATGGGTATATATATGATTCATATGATACCTATATGGTGTACATGTTCATATTGAGATACAATTATATTTGATTGAGATAACACTAAGCCCCTTTATAGCTTGAGTGGCACTAATGATTTTCTAGAGGCCCCTCTTTTATTACATTAAAAAAATAAATATTTTATATTTATTTTCAATGTTTCAAAGGCCTATAGGGTTACATGGTTTGGAATTTTGATGAGGATTAAATTTTGGAAAAAAAATATGTTACAAAGTGACAAGATTTTGATAAACCATATCCAAAAGCATTTTGGATGGACTCACAAGGATTTTTGAATTTTAGTATAAATTAATTCTGTAATATTAGTTCATATGGGAAATTATTATATTTTAACTAAATGGGGGGATATCATATTGTATAATATTCCCTATGTTGTATGTAGTAATATGCATATGAGGTATGTCAACCTTAAGGATATGTTTTCGCTAACATATCCCTAAGAAAAATCTTGTGAATACATTGTCTTAATGTATGATGGGATTATATAATCGATTTCATGGCACACTCCATGTCTCTCTCATATTTTCATTTATTATTAATAAATAAGATTCATTTATTTATGTATATTCATGCATGATACACTTGTTTTAAAAGATGAAACGAGTTATAACTCTCCAAGAGGTAGTAACGTATCAACTTCCATGGGATAGTAGTCAATGCTCCAGAATTATGACTCTATTAATTAAATGAATAGATTATATAAAATGAATGTAATAACTATTTTAAATAAACCCCTTGATGTGTGAAAGCATGTCCAAAACTCTCTTCAAGATCTTAGTTCTTTATTCATATTCTTAGAATAAGGAAGTAACACCTCTTTGAAGAAAAGGAATCCTCTGATTATGAATGAGGATACATACTATCGATGTAATCCCTCGTAGGTAGTAGGTATTCAAATACTAATATAGTGATCTCTATTAAACATATTCCATAAAATAGTAAAATATGTAATTCGTAGTACCTAAGGTATGTTTGTTTTATGTTCTTCATATTTTTCATGATGAATATAATGATGATAAATAGGGAACTTCATGGGTTTCTTTTACTACCAATTTTATTCAATGAACATCCTAAACCCCATCTGAAACATCCATTATAAGGGAATAACTTCTTCCTAGAATTATACAAAAGGAAACCGATTATGATTCTAACTCTCAATATGTCTCGGATAATCTTGACAAACCCAAATATGAACTCAAGTTCATACCTTCCTTGCTTAAGTATTCATTATTAGGAGATAACCAAACTCTTCATGTTGTAATTTCTAATTCTCTTGAATCCAACCAATAGATAATGCTCTTTGGTGTGTAAAGAAAGTATATGAAGGCTATTGGATGGATTCTTTCTGATATTATAGGGATTAGATCACTCATCAGAACCCATAGAATTTTTATCAATATATATTGAAAACCTTCCCACTAACCCCAACATAGAATCAATATTAATCTAATGTTAGTGGTGAAAAATTAAATACATAAGTAGTTTGAAGCTAGTAATATATACCCCTTTACTGAGAGTGAGTGGGTAAGATCAATTCAAGTTGTTCCTAAGTAGAATGGAATTACATTAATAACCAATGAGGATGGATACCTCTTCCCAACAAGGGTGCTCATGGATATAGGGTTTACATTGACCATAAGATGTTGACCATTTATATTAAGAAAATAAATTTATATTTTTGTTCATTAATAAAGTCTCTAATAAAGTAGTGGTACATGATTTCTATTACTTTATATATGGTTATATAGGGTATATTCAATTTATGAATTTTTTTACTTGTAAAAGATACGCCCCTTGAATAAAAAATTGTGAGTAATCATTCTTAACTCTAAAGTTATTTATAATCTATCCATACATCATGATATCTACTAATTGGAATCTTCATTTCAAAATCATGTGTGATGTGAGTGAATTTATGGTAGGAACTATCTTTGTTCAATAACGGGACAAAAGCCTATTTGTTATTCTATATATGAAAAAATCATTGAATGATTCATAGATCAATTAAAACACCAATGAAAAATTATTTCTTTTTATTTTATTTTCCTTATATTTTTTTAGATAATATCTCTTAGGATCCCCAATCACTATTTTTACAATTCATTCATCATTGAAATACCTTCTCCAAAGGCTAGATACTAAATCTAGATTGATTAGGTGGGTCTTTATCTTGTAAGAATTTGATATGATGATAAAGTGAAAAAGGGTGTTGAAAATTGGGTATTTCACCACCTTTATAGGTTAGAATTAAAATATAATGTATCCCATATTTTCATGTATGATTTATTTCTTAGTGAGATGATCCTTTTTTTGAGTGATTACCCATGGTATTCCGATATAAAAAATTACTTGGTAATAGGCATCATTCCAAAATTATTAGGAACTCATGCTAAGGGGAAATTCATTTCTGATTTCAAATACTATGTGTTCAATGATCCATAACTCTATAAGTTTTTCCCCAATTAATTCATTAGGATGTTTTTCCTAGAGGACAAAAAAATAGGCTTTTATTAATTACTATCATGGAATGGCATGTAGAGGCCACTTTTTATAAATAAAATCCCTACAAAGGTTCTTAAAAGTGGTTTATTTTGACCTAACCTCTCTAGGGATTCCTATAGATTATATAAAATTTTCCCAAAATATTGAAAATTAAGTGTCATCAATAAAAGGAACCAAATTCCTCTTAATAACATTATTATTTTAGGGGTCATTGAATATTAGGGAATTTATTTCAAGGGAACCATCCCAAACTCTAAGGAATACCTATATATTCTCCTAGCTATGGATATTGTTTCTAAATAGGTTGAGGCAATTACCACCAAGTCCAATGATCGTTAGGTTTTGATCCATTTCCTCAAAGAACCCCTCTTTTTGAGATACATAATTTAGTGGGCTATCATTAGTGATCGCGGATCCCATTTCCTTAATGATCCATTCATGACACCCATGTCCATGTATGGGATCGTACATAATATTTCCATGACCTATCACCCTCAAACCAAATGTCATGTTGTGTTGGAAAATAAGGAAATAACGAAAATTCTCAAAAATCTATCAATGCCTCTATGAAAGAAGGACTACAAAATGTACAATATATAGTGCTAGCTTTTATCAGTGCTAGTGAAAAGTGCTGATAAGGGTTTCCATTATCAGTGATTTTTTAGTGCTCATAAAGGGTTACCTTTATCAGTGCATTTTTTTAGTGCTGAGAAAGGTCTTGATCATGCGGCGAGTCCCACATCGAAATAGGTAAAGGGAGACCGCTTCTTTATATATCCTTCTCCTACATGCCAAATCCAGAATCCTAATGTGGGGATGGACTCCTACAAACACTACACACACATAAGCGAGCCCTACATGGGCCCACATGGGCCTGGCACACTCTCTGCTTCCCAAGAGACTTGGCCCACCTTCATACACACATTCAGGTTCAGCATGACCCAGACCATTCCATTGCCCAATTTTTTTATATAAACCAAATAAAAAATACAATAATTAAAAATAATCAAAAAATTGAAATACTTAAAGAGATAAAAATTTAAAATGAATAAATTTAAAATTTTTTAAAATAATAATTAAATAATTATTAGTAAATTTAATATATATATATATATATTAATAAATAGTATATATTAAATATAGATATATAAAATGAATAAAATAAAAAAATAAAAAAAATGGGTAAATTAAAAAAATTATTAAAAATATTATTAAGTAAATAATTATTAATAAAATGAATAAATTTATTAAGCATACATATATTATATAAATATTAATAAATATTATATTGTTAATAAGTTATATAAAATGAATAAATTATAATAATTAATCAAAAAAATTAAAAATGAATAAATTGTAATTATTAAACAAAAAAATAAAACACAATAAATTAAAAAATATTAAAAAAATATTAATTAACAATTATTAATATAAATGAATAAATGTAATATATATAAATACACATATATATTATAAATAGTAATAAATAATATATATTAAATATAAATATATAAAATAAATAAAATGTAATAATTAAAAATATATTGATGTCTTGCCTATTTTTAATGGTTTTTATACATAATTATTCATTAATATAATAAAAAATTTATTATAGATATATATCCATATATATATATATCAATATATATATATATATATTATTCTCTAAAATATGATTTATATAATACGAAATATTTATTCTTACATTAATTAAGTTATTTATTTAGTGAGAAATGGTTTATAATTAAAAAATAATATTAACTAAAAATATTGACTAATTGTATTGAGTAATGGCCATTTAATTAAATGTCATTTGACTTTTTAATTTAACATATATCAAATTCTTGTTACAATGATTTCACACATACATATACGTAATTAATGAATTTTTATATACAATTCACACACACAAATGTCTAAGCGATTAATGAAATCTTATATAGAAACGCATACACTTGATATTTATGTAATTTATTCAAATGAAATATTCATTTTAGAATTTCATTTAGTAACATGATACATTTAATATATTATTGTTTTAAAAGGTAAATTTTATTTATTTATTCTTAATAATATTATAGTTAGGTATTATTTATTCATTTTTTTTAATTTAACCATTTTTTAATATTTTTTATTTATTTAATATGTTTTAATATTTTCAATATATATTTATCTTCATTTCAATATATATACATAATTTTTAAATAATTTATATTTTATTAAAAAAACATATCCATTTTTTCAATATTTTTAAAGTGTACTAATTTTTAATTTTTCCATTTAACTCATTTTAAAGATGTGTGTAGTTAAGATTATATATTCATTAATAATATTAAAAATATATTTGTAAATAAATATATTTATAAATGTATATTTACTATATTGACAAAAATATATATTTATAATAATAAAAAAATAAATATTATTTTTTTTAATAGTATTTATGTGATTATAAATAAAAAATTATATATTTAAATAATTATAAAATTATAATAAATATATTTACTATTTTTATTTTTATTTTTATTTTTATTTTTATTTTTATTTTTATATTTATATTTATATTTATATTTATATTTATATTTATATTTATATTTATATTTATATTTATATTTATATTTATATTTATATTTATATTATATTTATATTTATATTTATATTTGTATTTATATTTATATTTCTATTTATATTTATATTTATATTTATATTTATATTTATATTTATATTTATATTTATATTTATATTTATATTTATATTTATATTTATATTTATATTTATATTTATATTTATATTTATATTTATATTTATATTTATATTTATATTTATATTTATATTTATATTTATATTTATGTTTATATTTATGTTTATATTTATATTTTTATTTTTATTTTTATTTGTTTATTATAAGTATATGATGATATAAATATATAAATATTATTCTATTTAAAGTATTTATATAATTTTAAATAAATATTCATATATATAAATAATTTTAAAATTTTAATAAATATATTTAAATAAGGAATATATTTACTATATTCATATATATATTTATATATATTTATTAAATATATATATAATTCTATAAATATATAATGATGCTAATATATTTATAATTATAAATAATTAATTATAAATATATTTACTAATATATTTATTTATAAATATATTTATAAAATTATATATTTATAATTATAAATAAATACATAAAATTTTCTTAAAAGTGATTATATAATTATAAATAAATAATTATATATTTAGATAATTGTAAGATTATAATAAATATATTTACCTAATAAATATATTTAACATATTTATTAAATATATATATAATTATATGGATATATATAATGATATTAATATATTTATAATCATATAAAAATATTAATAAATATATTTAAAAATATATTTATTTATAATTATAATTTTAAATCCTTTATCAACGCTAAAATTTTAGCACTAATGAAGATACATTTTATGAGTGCTTTTTTAGCACTGATAAATATGACTTTTATCTGTTCTTTTAGCACTGATAAAGATATCTTTTATCAGTGCTTATTATTTTGGTACTGATAAATGGTATTTTTGTTAGCAATTTTTTGGAAGTGCTGATAAAACTCTCCCCAATATTTTTAAAATAATCCTAACCGAACTGATTTTAGTTGTGCCTCTCAAGCTCTTGTAGAAATCCACTATTGTCGTCACTCCCCCTCAACTTCTCTCACACGAATCAAGCCTTGAATATAAGGAATGTTATTTGTGTCTCCTTCTCTCATTGATTGCTTGTTCGGGTTCTGAGGTGTGCATTAATGTAGAGTTTCTTGGCTCAGTTCTCTTGTGGGTTCCAAGTTTAGGGTATCTACTCCTTCCCATTTGAGTCTTATTGATTTCAGAAGTTTGGATGATGAAAACCTCACCCTTCAAGTTCAATGAGCACCTTTTAATTGATTTTTTTCCTTAGGAATTTTAGGTCTGGAATCATATCTTCATCTTCTTGTCTTAGTTGAATGGTTCTTCTAGATTTTATACAAAAGGATCAGGCTTGTTTTTTCTCATAATATTCCCATAATATCCAAAAAATAATTCACTCTTTATGGTTATATAAAATGTAAATCTTCTATAGCTTGTAACATAGAGCTTCCTCATTGTGGCATGAGAGCTTCCCATGAAACATGTATAGATTTATCTTGAATCTGTACACTATAGTAGTAACTAAATCTACTTTTTATTTTCATTTAGGTAAAAAATGATTATTTTTTGATATTCAAATCACTAAATATCATCTTATAAATCATCTATATTTAATTTTAATTTTGATCACTAATATTGAATTTCAAATATCCTCATTTAAAATTCAAAATATAAATAATATTGATCACCTTCTCTACCATATCATTTCATCTTCATATAATCATTCTTCTATGATGGATTATAAAAGCTTAATATTGTTCTATTCATGAAATAATGGCTATGTAATCATAATAATTAATTCTCTTTATCAATTTTTAAAACTATACTATATTTAGATTTGGAAAAATTCTATAATTTTTGCTTTGTTTTAATGATTACATAGCATAAGTAATGATACTTATACAATTAGGATTTATGATTATATAGTAAATAATTCATTCTTACAAAGTAATTTATGCTCACACAAATGAGGGATGATCCTTGTATAGGTTGATGTGTACACAGATGATGCATACACGACCTCAATAATCCTTACATTAAACAAAATTAATCCTTAAAAGGGTCCAGTTCATGTTTACACAGAGAAGGAATGATGTTTATGTAGATTGAATCAATGCTTATATAAATTAATTCATCCTTACACATATCATAGTTTGTGCTGACATCACTCTGTATTCATTTTTACACAGCTAAGAACTTCTCTATTTTTTCATACTTCTAGATCATAAATTCCATAATTCATTAGATTAATTCAGAAACACATTGAATCATTATTGACCCATCTCAAGATCTATAATTCACATTAAATTATTGATGCATCGACATGTGTCGTTTAATTTTCACAGGTAGATATCATATTATAATTTCTTTTATCCCATACTACACTTTCTACAATGGCATAGTATAGTAGTAGTGGGGGTCAAACCCATGGGGAAAGACTGACAAAGAAGGAACCAATAAAATCAAACCCTTTATGTAAGAGTAATAAAAAGTTTATTAGAGTTTAGGATTCAATTAACGTGGTTGATATTGGTTTAAAAATTCGGGAAATAAATAATGATCTGGGTTAATTCTAGTGTTCAGGTAAAAAGAATAATCTTGGACCAAACTTTGAATGATCCTAGGGCTTAGGCTATGAAGTGATATATAGAGAACTAGTTGATTATGGTAAAACCAACTAGATCTATCCATGACTAAGCTATTACTTGGCACATATATATCTAAAAACCTAGATGAAATAATCCTAAATTCAATGGAAGAAAGTTTCATAGGTTAACACTTATAGCCTTCTCTAGTCCAATCAAGTTGGGTTCTTTCATTTAAACTTCCTTTAGTCATGGATTCATAAAATAATTGAATAAATAGTTATTACATAACCTGATTACTAGACTTAGGGTTACCAAATTCCAGTTTTATAGAATCATTAAATTCAGAATAACCCTAACTCTTGACCTTTACCCTAATTGGTTTAGCCACTCATGAAGGTATTAATTGAAATCATAGAAAAAATAAAAAACATGCTTATAAGATTAATAAAATTGTTTAAATAAGATATTTTTCAATAAAGTTATTAAGAATAAAGTATTTTTTTATCAAAAAAACTAATAAATCAATCAAACAATTACTTTAAAGGGTAAACAAGTATGAATGTGGTGTGTATCTATTGTCGAGTGGAAACAGAAATGGAAAATGAATGTTGGAATGGTAAATGATTATGAAATAGGTGAAGAACACTTTTATATTGATCCAAAACACTTGTATTTTATTTTAAGGGTAAAAGGAATTTTATAAACTTGAGTTTCAAGGGAAACAGAGGAAGAAAAACAAGAAATAATGAGAGAAAAGTTTCTACCTAGGGAAACATATTCACAGTTGTCCGCCTTCTATATATAAATAGATGGGAATTTACACGATGTGTAACCTACTCACATCGTGAAATCTCAATCCAAGGTATTCTTTGTGTATTGTTTATATGGATCCTTTAACAACCTGAATCTTTGGGATTTGGGAATGTGACTCATTTCACAATGTGTAATGGGGACTCATGATATGATTCTTCTCACTACTTGAACTTTAAGTGGGAAATGGCCTTTGAATTTTAAATGAAATTTATTGGAGATTCATTTCATGTATTTTTTTATAACATTTAAATTCTTCAAAACTTTTGATATCCTCCTCATACATGTGATGAACGATTCATACACGTCGTGTATGTGTTTCATGGTGTGTAAAGTTCACTTTTGGCCAATTTTGACAGCTTTTCCTTGGGATTCATGGATACCTATTCTTTTAAAAAATCAACACATAATGATGCATTGTCGAATAAATCATGATTAATATTTAATCAAATTAATCCAATATGTATATAAAAATTTATCTTATCAAATTCCCCCACACTTGAAAATTTTATTGTCCTCTATAAAAAAGTATCTTAACAGAGATTCCAAAAAAGAAAATTCTCAAAACAAGAAACATGCATTATAACCAGGCAGAAAAAAAATTAAGTGTAAGTATAAAAATTCATTCCTCTAAAATCAATCCTATAGATAAAATCGTTCATGTGTCAGAGTTTAGTCTTTTATCTAGATTCTTTATTCCTTTAATTACACTTTCATAACTATTCCTTAAATTATATACCCATTTTTTCAATTTATCTTGCAATGAATTTTTTTCATCAATAAATGTAAAATTTTAATATAATTTTTTGACATACCCTGAATACATGTTCCTAACCATAGTATTACATTTTTTCTTTGATCTCCACTTCATAAATACAAATACAAAATCAATCACGAGGGCTTCAAAAAAAAGGGTTCAAATTACTCTAAGACTGAGGGAAGGTGGGTAGAAATAGAAAATCATGCACAAAAGGAGGGTAATCTCTAAATTATAATTCTTGAGAGTTTTGAACAATTCAATTAAGTGGATCCTCCAAGATCAAATAGTTTTCATGCTCCAAACAGATCAAAGTGGATCCATAAATATATCAAGTATCAAAAAAATTTACCCTATTTCTTATTATTGTTTTTATTTTATTAAATTTTTTAAAATTCATGTTCAAGAGAGATCTCACATCCATCCCCTAACTACATATGATCCATCTGAGGATTTATCAATCTTGAAATGGTGATTTTTTACCTTTATATTATAGGACCCAATATATTTTTCTTTATTTTTATTTTTCTTTCTATTTTTTTCAAAGGAACAAGGTAGGCGTAAAATGTCAAGAGTAGTCATGGATGACATCATATTAGTATGTTTATTCTCTCATAGTTTATCTCTTCAATAATAACATCTCATATCCATCATAATTGATGACCCCCCCCCCCCCCTCACTTATTTTAAGGATAATCATACATAATACCAAGAGTAGTGTAGAAAGGGATAGTCAGGTTGAAATAGACCCATCCTAAAAAAGGTAATCCATGGATATTATGGGATAAAGAAGTAAAAATGTAAGGTGGGTATCAGGAAAAATTGTCTCACCAAATATTTCCTTAATCATATTAAATATGTATTTGTTTAATAATAGCCTCAATAATATCTCAATGCGAGTTATGATAGGTTTACATGCCCTCGGTGTCTCTCAAGAAATATTCTCGGAAAATAATATGAATTGTGGGTCCAAAATCCTCTTAGGAATGAAATTATACAAAAAAAAACTATAAATAACTCAGGGTGTAAAATAAATTAATAATTCAATCAAAATAAATTTCAAAAATTAGTAATTTGAATTAAATTATTAAACTTGGAAATCATTATAAAAAAACTAAATAGGCATAAAACCAAGATTTCAACAATTCCCAGCATAATTTTTTATTTTATTTAAATGGGTGTCATGATTTTTTAGTTTTAAACCATGATTTTAGTGAAAAGTGTCTCCTAGATAATTGTAAGCAACCAATAATCCAAGTATATCATTAATAAAGCTTAAGATAAACTTCCCAAGCTTAAAATGATATAGTATCTAAACAGTACTTGAAAGTATCATGGGATAGATATCACATATATATATATCATGGAGAAAATGGAATGGAAACTTGAAATTGAATTTAGGTAATCGAGATCTCCCTGTATGAGTGTTAATCTATGTGGAAACTTAGTGGTTGCTGATTTCTAATTGGGATACCTATATAATTTTTTAGAATGAAAAAACTTGAACTAGATAAAAAATTAGTCCACATGGTTTAAACAATATAAAAAAAGTGAAATGGGAAGGTACAGATAGAAAATATTAATGAAAAATAGCTTAGATACATGTGAATATGTAGGTACAATGATGCTTAAAAGGAATTGTGAACAAAAATGTGACTTAAAGAGAAAATATTAAGTAAACTAATAAAAATATATAAAACAATGAAAATATGGTTTTCCTCCCATAAAGTGCTAACAATGAATTTTTCAACCATACATATGGAAAAAAGGATCAATAAAAAGTTTCCTATATTCTCAGAAGTCTTCCACCTCATATAGGAACTTGTAGTTTTGTCATCAAGCTCATGTGGATGTTTGGCAGGACTAACCACCTTAGTAGTACACTGAACATGAATCTCATGTGGTAAAAATATAATTCATGATCATCTTAGTGGGGATATATTCTAAGCATGTATCTCCATTGAAATATCCTCAAGCTACCACTCAACATAAGATAAATGTTGATTCATTAAAAAATAAGGGTAGATGATGGAAGTACAGGCTCATCGATGACCATGGAAGAGGCGGAAGAGCTAAACATGGATAATGTAATGTAGTAATGTGATTACAATAAGACAAGAAACAGTAAATAAAAAACTATATCCCATTTATATATATATCAATGATACATCAATATGTAATGGAATACAAGTAGGAAAAAAGTGTCACCAACATATATTAAAAAATGGTGAAGGGATACAAGGAAAACTATGACTCACGATTGTTGTATTTGAAACACCCTCCAGGAAAATGGGTACCATGATCTTCCTATCATATCAATGTACTTTATGGAAATGGAAATAGAATAAATGATAAGATGACAAGGTGACACTGCAATGGTAGCTATAATGGTGTAAGGTGGGTCCAAGATATTGATAATAATGGTGGTTGTGTGTTTGGAAGTAGGTTTGATGAACGGAACCTTCGTTTATGGTGGAGGGGATAGTCTATTACCCTACCAATATTACTCTGCTAAATAATCCTGTTGGGTAATAGGGTATGTCATCTTGTAGGTTTGGTTGGATGGGATAAGAGATGGAGCGATAATATTGGAGGATGAAGGGCCTACTAGTGGTGGGGTGAGTGGCTACAGGGGTGGTGGATAGGTAGGGATGGTAAATTATGGTGGTTCAATGAATTGGCTGACCAGGTGGTGGAATATCTAACACAGTTTCACAATAATTTACTGGTGTGGGAGCTAGATATTAGCAAGGAATGATGGTGTGGTTGATGGCGTGGGTAAGGTAATGGTGGATGGAGAAGGGATATGGGTTGTGTTATGGGAAAGAATGGGTGTAGTAACTAGTAGGGGTAATGTGATGGTAGAGGTATGGTATTAGATAGAGGTGGAAGGATCAGGGGATGGGTCGGTGGCATGGCCATTGGTCCCCTCATCAACACCCTCAATGTGTCCTGATTCCCATTGGTAAATGTCTCCATCCTTCTTTAGCATCCTTATTTTGTAGAGTATGGGGAATTTAATCGACTCCATTGACCTGAGATATGTGAGGTTAATAGTGGCATAAAAGATGCTGATATTTCTATCTAAATGAGTGATGAAGGATCCACCCATTAGCATGACTTGATTCCATTGTGCATGGGCTCTTAAATAAAACATGAACTAAGATATTAGTTTGATGGCAGGGTCGCCCATGGTAGTGGTGAGGATGAGGATGTAAAACTATATCATCATATGTTGAGACTCTAAATGATATAAATTGGTTTGTTTCAATTACTGTGAAATAATATAGAGGGAGATTCTTTGTAGCTAGGTAGACTTTATAATATGAGGATCGTGGATTCTTTTAGGGTCCTTGGAGATCATTCTCCAGAGATGTGTTTCATCTGACTTGATCAGATTGAGATATAGATTCGAAAACACCATGTAGGTGAGGAAGTCACTATAATAGATACTGAGATCAAAGACAAACTCAAAAAAATAGATCTCATGGGATCTTCCTCTAATTAAGGCGGTGATATTGTCGACAGTAAGATTGAGAGTATCTAGGAACTCGATGAAAATATCTCAAAAGGTCTCCTCTTGTACATCAATGATGGGGGTGATGTGAAGTCTTTCAAGGAGTTAGAGGAACTCTTGGATTATGTTAATCTGGGTAAGGATGGATAGATCCAATGTCTTATTGGTCCACATGGTCTTTTCCTACAAACGGGCTAGCACGAACTATTTTTTGGGGGTAAACAGGTACGGGATGGGGTGGATATGGGGATAAGAAGTGCCCTACAACCCAATGGAATTATAATGAGACTCTTCCGTGGATGAGGGGGTTATAAAGGAAGTAGTATAGATTGAATAGGATGAAGAGGAATATGATAGAGGTGCAGAAGACCTTTGGTGCTTAGCTGGAGGTGAGTCCTAATGCTCAGGTGCATTATCAGTAGGGGGAGTTTGAATGGTATTTGTGAATTCTATTTTAGGTGCAACAGATAGAATAATATAGAGAAGAATAGGGGGATGGGTTCAAGATAGAGTGGTGGTTTCAAGAGGAAGATGATGGAAGTGGAAGGTGTGGTTAGGGTGAGGTGAGGGATAAGGGGTGTCAGAAGGTTGGGGTGTGCACATTCGGGAGTGGCGAGAGAGGGGTAATAAAATAGGGAGGGTTTCGTGCATTATGAACCCTAGGTTCATGAAATTTATCAGTTGTGAAATTTCATATCGTGTAAAATTACACAACGCATAATGCACAAAATTAGTATTTTTCAGGTTATGAACCTTACACATCATGTATAGACTACATGATGTGTAATTTGGGATTCTTACACATTTTTGAACTATGTCCTAGTAGTTTTCTTTCAGCGTGCCCTATGATTTCTTAACTCTGATATATCATAGTCTAGCCTATGTAACCTATCCTAGTTTTCCTCTTATTAAGTGATTATTTTAACATCAGGATCTAGAATCATTATTTGTAAGATGAATCTCAAAGTGATGACACACCCCTCGTGGAATGGTTCATGGTATATCTTCAATCTATAGCCATTAACTTTTAAGGGTGGTTCCTTTCTGAATCTCTATGGTCCCATAAGGGAATACTTGTATGACCACAAAGGGTCATGACCATATGGATTTGAGATTTCTAGGGAATATATTCAATCATTAATTGAATAATAATACCTTATTACCAGGTGTGAATATTTTCATGTGATATGATGATCACACCACTTCTAGGTTTTTTATTTATAAAATTTGGCGTTCTAATAGGAATCCTTTATTATTTTCTTCAGTTCATCTAATTATAGAATCCTAACCTCCACATCTTTTTTATAATCCATTTTCAATTTCTTAATTTCACAAAATTAGAGATTCTCTAGTTCCACTAGTAAATGGAGTGGTGTTGATGGGTGTTCTTTATGCAGTGCGTTATGCCAAGAGTGCATCATCTAACTTGAGGCTCCAGTCATTCTGACTTGTGTTCATGGTCAGTTACATGCTTTCTTTGATTTCTCTATTTGATAATTCAACTTTCTCTCTTATTTGGGGGTAGTATGGAGTTCATGTGATATAATTGATCCTACATTTCTCCAATAATCCTTTGACATCATTATTGGTAAAATTTGTTCCCCGATCAATAATGAGTAATAAGGGAAATCTGAATCTTGAAAATACAATGTTCTTTAAGAAGTTAATGACCACTTTTTCCATGTCATGAGTGGTGGCTTAAGCTTCTACCCATTTTGAGACATAGTCAAAACCAACCCAGATATACATATTTCCATGTGAATTAGGAAATTTACCCATGAAATCTATTCCCCATATGTTTAATATTTTGACTTCCTTGATTGAGTTTTCCAGCATTTCATTTCTCTTCCTGATGGTTCTAGTTTGTTGGAATCGATCACAGTTCTGGAAAAGGTTTCTTGCATCTTGATGGAGTGTGGACCAAAATAGACCACTTTGAATGATTTTGGCCACTATGTGTTCTGGTCTATGATTCCCTCTAGTTGGTGACATGTGACACATGTCAAGTACACTTTTTATCTCATCCTTCAGAATGTAGTGCTGTATTAATTTGTCAACACAATGCATAAAAAGTAGTGCTTCATCCCAGTATTAGTGTGAGGATTCTACTAAAAATCTCATCTTTTACTAGTAGGAGAGGTACAGGTAGAGTGATCCCATGGTGAGATAGTTTTCAATGTTATAAAATAATAGGCATGCATTTGTGTTTATGTTGAAAAGAGTTTTGTCAAGGAATTCAACCTCAATGTCCAAATTATCATCATACTTAATGAGGGGTAGTGGAATTCTAGATAGATGGTCAGTGATAATTTTCTCATCACCCTTAGTTTCTTTTATGATGATTTCAAAAATCTTCTAGTAGTAGGATCCACCATATCAGTTGCGTCTTGGAATCCTTTATACTCAAAAAATATTTAAGGGTGGCATGGTTAGTGTAAACAATCACCTTGGAAAAAATAAGGTATAAGTGAAAATTTTTAAAATCATATATGAATACTAAGAGTGCATTATCAGTAGTTGTATAGTTCACCTTATAATCATTCAAGGTGTGACTGGCATAGTAAATGGGATAGAATATTTGGCCGACTCACTAGTCTAAGTCAGTGCCTATAGCAAATTTGTTTGTGTCACACATCAAATCAAAGTCTTTGTCCTATATTGGTGAAATATTAATGGGAGAAACCACCAATATATTCTTTAAAATTTTTAATTCTCATTGAAAATATTCATTTAACTTGAAAGGAGTTTCCTTTACTAATATTTGTGTCATAGGGTGGGATAATTTCACAAAATCTTTTACAAAGTGGTGGTAGAATCCAACCTGGCCCAAAAATATCCTTATGCCTTTAACAATTGAGGGATCAAGTAAGTCTTTGATCACTTTTATATTTACTGGAACAACATCCATACCATTTTTTGAAATTTTTATTCAGTGACTATGCCCATAAAGTGGAATTTTTTCCAGTTTAAAACCAGAAACTTTTATTCACAGAACTACAAAACTAATTTTATATTTCTTAGTAATACCTTGAAATATATTTAATAAACTAAAAAATAATCCATAAAATTTTCCAATAATTCCTCCTACATATTGTGGAATATATGTTTCATGCACCTTTAGAAGTTTTATGGTGCATTACACATACTGAATTACATGAATCTGTAGGAAAACGTATTGAATGGATATGTGAATGTTTTTTTGGATTAGTTAGATGGGTCGAATATAATTTTATTGTATCCTAAATATCCATCTAGGAAATAGAATAATTCCTGCCCTTTCAGTCTATCCAATATTATATCCATAAAATTCAAGGGGAAATGATCTTTTTGGGTTTCTATATTTAGGTTTTATAATCCATGAACACTCTCCATCTAGTGATGGATTGAGTTAAGATCAATTCATATTCATCATTATTTACTATTATGAGTTCATATTTATTTGTAATGACCTATAGTGGACTCATCCACTCACTGTTAGAGATCAAAAAATTTATTCTAGTATCTAGAAGTTTCAATACTTATTTATTAACTACCTCCTTCATCGATGGTGTGAGCCGAAAAAAGGGATGGTATTTAGGTTTTGCTTTTTCCTCCAGTAAAATATAATGAGTGTGTTTTGTAGGGATGATCCCTTTGATATCACCCACTCCCCAAGGGATTTATTTCTTATATTATTTTGTGGACATTGATCAAATTTTTCTCTTGTGTATGTGCCAATTCTGAGATGATGATGGCTGGTAGTGTAGTTATAGTCTCTAGAAATGAGTACTTGGGTGTACTAGGGAGAGGAATTAGCTCCAGCATCAATGGATAGATAACTGAGGGTATAAATGGTGGGGTAGTGTCCCTTGTAAGATATTCCATGTATTTCACTTCCTAAAAGTCATATTCCTCCTTTTTAGTAGTATATAGTTTATAACTATGATATTTGATGTCCATGTAGCCATTCATCTCTTTAGTGAGAAATATAGCTTGACAGTCAAAAGAATCATCCATTTATTTAGCAGATTTCACTAGGTTTAACACAACTTTTTCATCACCTACTTTGAATATAAGTATATCTTGATTCACATCAATCAGTGCCTTCCCAATTTCTAATAATGATCTTCCCAGGATAGTTGGAATGTATCCTTCTTCTTTCATATCCAAAATGAGGAAGTCTGGTGGGAAAATGTATTCACTAATTTTCACTAGAACATCCTCAAGAAACCATCATGGATAATTTACTAATAATTTAGCTCATAAAAGTTCCACTCTAGTTGGTTTTATTTCCTTGAGTCCCAGCTTTCATAATTCACTCATTGTCATGAGGTTAATGTTGGATCCTAAGTTTCATAGGGCTCTTCTAAAGTTGCATTCTCTTATGGTTCATAGAATTGAGAAACTCCCAAGGTGTCTCATATTTTTTGGAAGCTTATATTTAACAATAGTAGAGCATTATTCATTTAGGTAAATGACTCCCATGTATTCCATCTTCCTCTTTATGGAGAATAATTTCTGTATGAATTTTGTATAGATATAAATGTTTTCAATAACTTCAATAAATGGGATTTTGAAATGTAGTTAATTGAATATTTCTAAAACATTCTTATACTACCCTTCAATTTTACCTTGCCTCATTATTTATGGGAATGGGGGTTGGTTTTTAAGTTGGTGGTACTATGTATATTTTTTTAGGTTTCTCTTGTGTTGGGGATTTTTCAAGAAGTTTTGATTCCAAAATATTCTCCTAGTCAATTATATCCATACCTTAATTGTCATATTGTTTTATCTTGGTTTCATGTTTTTGGGTTCTTTAGGATTCTTTTATTCTCCTCCATGGGGTTACGGAAAATCCATCACGTTTCCTCTCATTCGCACCATTTCCTTGGATTATTTCTTTGAGCATGTCTTAGTATTACTAGGAAGTGTACCTCGAAGTCTATTTGAAAAGGTCTTTGAGATTTGACCCATTTGATGTTCAAGGTTTCAAAGGGCCACCCTTCGATTTTTCATTTCTATCTATTAGGTGGTCATCCATTGGTCTTCCTTTTGAATGTATTTTGTGAGAAGATTCTCTAATTTTGATTAAAGGGGTGTGGTTGGCTGTGGAAGTCTTTGCGGAGATAGTTGAAATTATTTTTGGGATCTAAGAGGAAATGGTTATTGGGGTACTTACTATGGTAGTCTAGGAATAGGATTCATAGGTGGATATCTAGGTGGTCCTTGGTTCCTAGGTAGTTCTTTACCACTTCTCTGTTAATAGTACCCATGATTATTTTGTGGAGCCTGTTGAGCTAGCCTCTATTGATAATAATTTTATAGTTTATGGTATTGTTGACTCTATTGATTGTAATTAATTTAATTACAATATTGGATTTGAGGGTTGTATACTCCTACCCTATAGTCTTTATATGAGTTCGTGCTTTTGTACATTTCATAGGATTGAATCTCCATTACAGGATCGGGATGGAGTGGTGGTGTAGTAGATAGATGAAAGGATTCTAGCTTCTTAGTAATTCCTCTACTTATGCTACTGGATGGGTGTTTTCTTCAACTTGGTGGATTCTGCATTGAGTTACTCCACAATCACTCTTTCAATGATTGGAAATGTGTTAGACCTCATCTAGAAGTTCTCAAACTACTTTGGGTGTTTTCACCATTAAACCGCCATCAGTGGAAACATATACCACTATGTGAGATGTCGTTTGGAGACATTGGTAGAAGGTTTGTAGCTGAATCCACACATAAATTCCATGATGTGTGCACATAAAAGTAAGTTACTTCAAGTGATCTTAGGCCTCACAAACTGAATCTCCATTTGATTTATTGAAATTTTGAATTTTATTGTGTAGTTTCCAAGTTTGGCCTGGGGGAAAGTATTTATCCAATAATTTTTTGGATAGATCATCCCAAGTTGTGATTGACTTAGGAACTTGACTCTTTAGAAAATCCTTGGCTATATCGCACAAGGAAAAGGTAAGAAATCAAAATCTAATTACATCGTAGGACTCTCTATAGTTTCTAAATCTATTGTTGGATTTCAAGAAGTTAGATATATGATCATGAGTATCTTCTCTTTGTAATTCACTGAACTAGACCACATTTTGTATCATGGTGATGAGTCCAGGTTCGATTTTAAATATATGTGTCTAAACATGGGGGATAACAATTCTAGGTGAGGTTTCATTGATAGACGTCAATATGTAATCAGTGATGGTGTACTCTAGTTAAATGGTTTTATCTTCATGCAATGTAGGTGGCACATATTTCATGTTGGGTAGTTTGGGGACCACAGTATTTTTGTGGTCTATTATACTTGGATAGCGGCATGTAGAGGGATATCATTCGATCTCATGAATGAAAGTGAGAAATTCATGAGCATCGCAGCTCCTTGAACAAGTCAGGGGACCATGACACATGTACTATGCTTAAAATAAAGAAGGATACAATGGAGTCTATAATAAATAAGGAAAAAATTAAAAGATAAAATGGGAATGGGTGGGGTAATCTCAGTTTTGTGCTAAAGGTTCCTATGCATAAGTAAAATGCTATGTTTTCCCGATAACGGTGTCAAAATTTGACGTTCCCACACACGTTGTTTAATTATCATAAGTAGCGATAAAATTAGAGTTTCTTTTATCCCAAACTATACATTCTACAATGGTGTGGTATAGTGGTAGTGTGGGGTAGAACCCATAGGGAAAGACTCAAATACATAGAAGCGATTAAATCAAACCCTTTATGTAGGAGTCCTCACAAGTTGATTTGATTTTGGGATTCAATTAACTCTATTAAGACTAGTTTAAAAATATAGGAGTGAAATAGGGTTCATGGTAAATTTCAGGGTTCAAGTAAAAAGGATAATATTGAACCTAACTTATAATAATATTAGGTATTAGGCTACAAAGTGATTATAGATCACTATTTGATTATGGTCAATCCAACTAGATCTATCCAAGATAAACCTATTCCTCAGTTCGGATATAGCTAACAACCTAGATGCATTAATCCTATATTTTATATTAGAAAGTATCATAGGCTAGTGGTCATAGCTTGATCTACTCTAATCAGGTTAGGATCATTTTGGTCATAGTATAATACTCAAGAGGGGGGTGAATTGAGTATTTATAAAAATTTATGTTTAAATATTGGTTCTGTGAAGATTTCTCCCAATTAAAAATATGTTCCAAGTCAGCTTGTAGTGAATTTATAATATTCCTGAATTTTCAATTAATTTATCAAGAGATTGATTACTTCTCGTCTATACTAATATAAAGATTAATGTAGCCTTTATAACTAATCTAATAGTTCCGACGATTATAAAAACTTTCCTAACTAACTATTAGAGTTTTACTTTTTTTGAATGAAATATGTTATAAAACAGTTAATGGAAATAACAATAGGAACAGAAAAAATCAAAAAAAAAGAGGTTCAGTATCAAGATGAGACTTATTCCTCTCCACTTGGTGATCACCTACCACCAAGCAGTTTAAATTAATAAAAAAGATTTATACACACCCTAGATCATGGTTCATAATAGTACACAAGGTTTTCTAGGTCACACTTGACCTCTACCATAGTTCTTCATGGGAAAGACACCAAATAAGTCACACACAACCTCTTCCAATGTTTTATGTGGGATACAAAGGGATAAAAAGAGTGTGTGTTTGAGAATATTAAGTATCCTCTAGTTATTCACAGGAGTTAGTGTGCATGAAGGATAGATACACACACTTTTCAAAAGTGTAAATAAATAAATGAACACAATAGAGCTAAAGATATAGAGTACGTTTTAGAAGTATCTATGTGTTGTGCAGTGCAGCTCTAGAGTTTTTTGAAGTACTGGAACTGAAGTTAGAGTCTTCTTCTAGAAGTTGACTCCAAAATAGAGTGTCGTAGACTTTGTGTTATGGATTCCAGGAGTGTAAAAATGTTCATCTTCTTTCTGGTAATATTTTCATGTCAGCTCAGTAGGTTTATATTGTCTTTTTGATCTCCCTATGTTTTCTTCCTTTTTAGTTCTTGGTTTTTTAAAGTATGATTGGGAATTAAAGGTGTTCTTCTGTACTTTTTCACTTTCTTTCTACTGCTATTTATTTTTTCATATCTTGAATGATCCACCTAGTAAATTTTTTATACTTCGAGGTTCAGTAGACATAATGATCTCCCCATGTGAATCTACCTCGTACTATCCTCTGAATATTATACAAACAACATTAAATAATGTTAGGAACATTAATTTTTCTAAATATGACCATTAGATATAAATTTTAATTAATAAAATAAAAACGGTTTCAATGAATATCAATGATTCATAAGAATCGGTGAGTCCTCTTCATTCTATCATCATTGGTCTATCAATATCGGTGACTCTCTATATCGGTGAGTCCTTTCCATCGGTACTGGTGACTCTAGGCATCAGTGAGTCGCTTGTGCTATCATTTTTTCTGGGCAATGGTGAGTCATCATCAGTGACTCATTTTGAACTATCAGTGTTTCACCCATCGATGAGCCGTCCATTGGTAAGTCCTGTGAACTATTGATGTGTCACCCATCGGTGATTCATCCATTATTAATTCCTATGAACTATCGATGTGATCAATTATCGATGAATTTTCCATCGGTGTGATGATTGTTCTATCAATGAGTCTTGAAATGGTTTCTTCTTCGATCGGTGAGTCATCCATTAGTGATTCCTTAAACCAATCAATGTTAGGGACTTTGAAAAAATTACAGAGTGTCTGTCTCATACAGAACAGTATCATATTAAGTGAAATTCACAATTATAAGAAAATTTACACTTGTAAATGTAACGACCTAAAAAATCATTAATGAAAATTTATCTTAGTCTATTAAAATTTCTTCTTATGGTTATGTAAAACATATTCATTTATTTTGTTCTATGTTTTGGATTTTAAAATACCATTAAGAATTGTGAATGTTGCTAATATAGCTTTTTAATAGTGATCACATGATTAGTATAAATATAGGGCTTTAACAAATCCAATTTACTCAGAAAAAGGAAGTGATGGCCTCATCCAGTAGACTATCCCCATACGAAGCCCATTTATCGGAGATCGGAAAGGAGGTGGCATCATTGGGCTTCACTCTTGACCAAGCCCAATCCGATCTTGAATATGTTAAGCTCGATCGGAACCACCTACGATAATATTTGAAGTTGATAGAGATTACCACTCGAGCAATGTTATCTGAGCCACCCCAAGAGTCTGTCACCATCGTGCACCTTACCCTAAGGTCATATGCAGTTTTTTTAAGGTTTTGTGTAACAAGACCCTAAAACTACAATTACGTACATGATTCTTGTATAGATAATATACATTATTTTTATTATTTCTGTTGGAACCACTTTGTGTATAAGTTTGTATTTTTTGTCAATAGTTGTCAATGAAGATCAAAATGAAGGAGATCAATAATTGCTCCAATTAAATGGAGGATTGGAAGATCAAAATGAAGTAGATCATGAAGTACTCTTCTAAAGTAGAGGAATGGTGATTCAGACAATTATTGTACTGATCGTAAGTTCAAAGAACATGTGTCAAAGGTGATACATTGTTTACAACAACGAAGACTGTGAGGTGTAATCCATCTGAGGATGATTAAAGAAGAATGGGATTTGATTAAGACCATTCAACTCTTCATGATTGCATGAGAACCATGCAAGAGACTTCTTAAAGACTAGAATCGTATGTTTTGCATGAATTAGAGGAAGATGGTTGAAGAAGAAGACAATGTGCAAGGGATTGGCATTTTGTGACAACCATGAACATTGGACTTCTGCGATATCCATGCACATCACATTGTCATAGAATATGATGATACTGAATCTATTCCTTCAAAGAATACATATCACAATAGTGGAGTTTGTGATAAAAGCAGAAGAGTTGTTGAAGGATACATATCACCAAGAAGAAGTGTTGTTGAGGTGATCGTGCTTGTTGAAAAAGAAAACAGATGACATACAAATTTGTTGACAAAGGAGATTCCATGGTGGCATGTCGAGTTCGAGGACTGTGTATAATGATCTATGTTTTATTCATGGAACATCGGCAAAGTAATGGATGATCTGGAGGCGGACTAAAAGAGCAGATACAAGGTGGCACCGTTTTCTAGTGTTTGCCAAATTTTTGGGGTCCAAAATTTGGAGGTTGGTGAGCATCGTGAAAAGTGGATTTCCAGGAAGATCATAATTTAATATGGAAAATGCATGAGTTTCGCGAAGATGGGATGCATGGATTGGATTTCACGAAGACCATAAAAATGGAGGCGGTGATTCTTTGTGACTACATCAAGCTTCGTGAATGGCAGAGGCTGGAGAGCTTCGCGGCGATGAAGGGCTTTGCGAGGGAGCTACGCAGCGAAGGCGCGAAGGAATGATGACGTTGATACTCCGTGATTACGACGAGCTCCGCGAATGGAAAATTTCCGTAGTGCTTCGCGATTTTGAGAGAATTCCGGCAGGAACTTCGAAGCTTCGCGATTTGAGCTGACGTGGCACTGACTTCGGGCGGAAGGGTCGAGGGTCGGTGGAATCTCCTATAAATACAGGTCGACCCCATCAAGAGAAAGATAGAGCTCTCAATGAAAACCCTTTGCTCTCGGTTCACAAAGGTCACTCGCGAAGGCAGTCTGCTTTGCGAAATAGGAGATTCGCGGCGGCTATTCTAGCTCCGCGAAAGTCGTGCACCCCGCATTGGCTCAGTGAGCTTCGTGAAGAGGCAGGAGCTCCGCGATAGCCCAGCATTGCGAAGGCTGGAGCATCGCGAGAGTTCTTCGCGATTGAGCCTCGCGAAAAGGCAGGGACTCCGCGAAGGCTTGTTTGAGATTTGCAAAATTGGGAGCCTTGTGAAGTAGGGTGCTTTGTGAAGGCACTTTCCAAAGGTTGTTCGCCCAGTGGACAAGGGAAAAGGGGTATTCATCGGTGGATGAAATTTGGACTTCAACAGAGAATCATTTATTGAGCAATCACACAAGTGATTGTAATTCAGGCAAACTAAGACAAGGGGATCTAGTGCATTCAGTCATTGCACTAAAGTAAAAGGTTGAATACACAAGAGCATCAACTCAGGACTCTGATGCAAGCAAAGTCTCATGCTGAACAGGAGACAAAGACTTCAATGCAAATCTATTGAAGAGACCTTCACGTCTTTAAACTGAGTGAGACTTCACCAACGACAGTGAGCCAGGGGGAGTCAATGGGAGTGACCCGAGGGAAGCAGTGAGCTATCCCTGAACCTTTGTAAAGTCAGTGAGCCTGGGACAGAGTGACTATGCCCGAACAAATGTAATCTACAGCTAGTGAAGCATAGTGGATTCAGGTACGACTGAAAACCTGTCGACGTATTCTCCTTGGACGTAGCCCTTAGTGGTGAACCAAGTAAAAATAGATGTGTCATCTCTATGCATGTGAATGTTTCATTTCTGATCATATCCATAATACAGGTTTAAGTAGTTCCTACCAACATGGGAACAAGATCCACAACTTTAAGAAGAAAAATTTGACACCCTGATTCACCCCTCCCCTCTCAAGGTGTCCCGGGGTCCTACAAGTGGTATCAGAGGGAGGTTAACTTATGTTGGATATTCTCTAGTAATTATATAGAGAAGGGGATTTGAGTTTCTTTCCTAAATTCAACAATGAAGAGCAGTCTTGATAATGACGCAGTAATTTCTGATCAGAAGTCTACATCTAGAAAGACCATGACGAACAGAAAAAATAAAGAGAAGAAGCAGTTGAAGAAGTCCCTCATATCCAAAGAAGATGCAGTTTCTTGTTCTCCATGCCATTCCAATAATGAAGAAACATCAGGCTTGGAAAGTATCGAGCAGGTGTCTTAGGATTCTTCTAGAGGAAAGGATGACACCCATTATTCAAGATTTCAGGAAAAACTCAAAACATATCTGCATGATATTCCTGAAGATAGGGTTTCTATTATTTGTATCCTATTCCAATCTATGCAGGTTGAGATCACTCGACTAGAAAGAGAAGCTGACAATATGGAAAAGGGGTTGGAAAGAAATGTTCTGGAAATTATGAAGCCCACCAAACAGGTTAAAGTCTTTGAAGAAAACGAGGCAATCAATAAGACCCTAAAAGAAAAGATCCATGCACTTGAAGCTGAGCTGAAGAAGAGCAATGAATTCAAGAGTTTTTTTTGGAAGAAACTTCCATGAAATTTAGGGAACTTGACTCTTTGTTACAAAAAAAAGTTAAGATGCATGAGGATGAGGTTGAAAGATTGAAGAAGACTTGTGAAGAGAAGATGATCATGATTGAAGATCAGAAGATCATCCTCAATATTGAGGGTCCAAAATTGGAAGCCCAGTTGACCAAGATTGAGAATACACATATTGAGACTTCACAAAAGAATGAAATGAGTGATTCTTGCACTCAATGTTTGTTGGAGGAATCTAAAGCTGAAATACCTCCAACATGTGACAAGAAGATTATGACGACTCTTGATTATCCACATCAAGAATCAGTTGCTGCTGGTACTCAATGCTCACTGGAGGATTCTACTGTCAAAAGAACTCCAAAATGTGATAAGAAGATCATGAATTCGTTAATTGATCTATCACAAGAAACTGAGAAAGTGAAGGTACCATCCAAACCATCTTGTACTCATGTTTCTAAATATGTTCCTACAATCAGTGCAGGTTGGAAGAAAAGTTCTAAGAAAGTATGGATGAGGAAAGGTGAGAGGAATAAACCTACCACCATGGCTAGGGTGGATGAGAAGTAAAAGGAGGAAGTTGGTTCCTCAAATATATCACAAAAGATTAAGAAGATGGCCCAACAACCTCATACAGAAGAAAAAAAGAAAAAAAGATTTGTGGGCCAATGTTGGTGCTGCAACAGATTTGGGCACTATGCACTGGATTGTTTTTACAATACCTTACATGGAAAAGCACAAGGAAATACTATATCAAAGGGAAGGAATCCAGAGAAGAAGAAGCAACATCCGCAGATCCTGAAGCATCTGTTCACCGCAAACAGATTTGGAATTCTTGATAACATCTGTAATGTTTGCAACGGCAGAGGTCACGTGGCCAGTACGTGCCCACACAAATATTCTTTCACTGTAGATAAGAAAATAATACCTCTGATGCCAGAAAATAATGAAGCAGCTACCTTGGGAAGAAATCAGAAGAATGTTGTGAACACACAATTTCCCAGGAAGATCTCAAGAAGGGAAGCTGACAAGACCAAGGATTTTAGATCCATGAAATTGAAGGTTCATTCATCCAAAAGAAACACTAAGTGGGATGAAACTTAGATGAACCCATGTGGAAGACCCAAACCAGCTGCAACAGTTCCAAATGACAGATTGGTCATCTGGCCAAAAGATTTGAAAATAATAAGGAAACTTGAAGATGAAAAGGCCAAGGCTGGTGACAAAGGAAAAGGAAAACTTTCACATGATGAAGACATAGTGCATTAGAGATTGCAATCAAATAGAAACACACGTGTCAAAGAAGTTCTGTGTGAGAGATGCAAGAAATCTGGTCACACTGCAAAAAGTTGTCTAACCTTAATACCAGAGCAATAATCAATCCTTAAGAGGAGTAAGAATGTATCATTCATGATGGCTATTAAGCAGAACAATTCCTCACACAATGTAAAAGAGAATGTGAAGAAAGCCATGCCACACCAATAGCTGTCAGAACATATGTTCAAATGTGCAGGCATGAAGACTGGAGTGAACATAGGAACTTGGTTGAGAAAATAACCTCAACCATGCAGGTCTTATTGATGAAGCAAGGAGGAACCACCTTATTCCCTTATTAATTTGTGTATTTTATTTGTGCTAATAATGCAGGGAATTGAAGGTGAAGCATGCTCTCAGGGGGAGAACCTGAGAAGTAGTGAATGCTGTCAACTCTTGATAGCCAAGCTAAAGAAGTTTCCATACTTAGTAGATTCTTCAATGGATATTCAATGATTAAGATGACGAAGGATCACTCTTGATGAAGATGATGATGAGTGTTTCCCCTTAGGGGGAGAAAAATGAAGAAGCTTCCAAAATCACTGTTTCAATCAATATCAAATCCAGCTGGAATCAAATGTAGTTACTCTGTGAATTTATTGAAGAACATGTCAATGGAGAAGGTATGCCATTTCTAAATATCTATCCATTGGTTACTAAGATCAAAGATCATTCTACAAAGGGGGAGTAACTGAATTAATCAGTGACATAAGAAGAATGGATGTTCCCCAAGGTCACTTATCCTGCCGATTGCACTTGAATGTTTTTGATCTGTTTGCTGATGTGAGTGCAGGAGTTTCAGGTTGATTATTCCCTATCACATTTGATTTTTCTTCTACCTGAAATAAAAGTGGTAAACACTTGAAGACAAAATACATGAGTTCTCATCTCATGTTTGTATCATGATCTGTGAATAATGGACAGCCTTGTTGACTTAATCAAATCCTCTTGTTTTCTACATCGAGCATTGCTCAAGTAGACTTAGAGTGAAATGATTAATGAAACATTGCTTAAGTATGGATTGATACCCTCCCTACCATGAATTTTGTATTTCTTGTCAATAAGGGGGAGAGAAAGTGAAATGAATGTTTGAAAAGAAAAGTTCATTGAAGAGAATATTCTCATTTTGATGTTGACAAATTCATTTCAGAAGATGTATAAGGTATTGACAACAAAATACAAAGGGGGAGATTGTTGGAACCACTTTGTGTATAAGTTTGTATTTGTTTTCAATAGTTGTCAATGAAGATCAAAATGAAGGAGATCAAGAAGTAATCCAATGAAATGGAGGATTGTAAGATCAAAATGAAGGAGATCATGAATTACTCTGCTGAAGTAGAGGAATGGTGATTCAGACGATTGTTGTACTGATCGTGAGTTCAAAGAACATGTGTCAAAGGTGATACATTGTTTACAACAATGAAGAATGTGAGGTGTAATCCATCTGAGGATGATTAAAGAAGAATGGGATTTGATTAAGACCATGAAACTCTTCATGATTTCATGAGAACCATGCATGAGACTTCTTGAAGACTAGAATCATATGTTTTTCATGAAGTAGAGGAAGATGGTTGAAGAAGAAGACAATGTGCAAGGGATTGGCATTTTGTGATAGCCATGAACATTGGACTTTTGCGATAGCCATGCACATCACATTGTCATAGAAGATGATGATGATGAAGCTATTCCTTCAAAGAATACATATCACAATACTGGAGTTTGTGATAAAAGAAGAAGAGTTTCTGAAGGATACATATCACCAAGAAGAAGTGTTGTTGAGGTGATCGTGCTTGTTGACAAAGAAAACAGACGACATACAAATTTGTTGAAAAAGGAGATTCCAGGGTGGCATGTCGAGTTCGAGGACTGTGGATAATGATCCATGTTTTATTCAAGGAACATCGACAAAGGAATGGATGATCTGGAGGCAGACTAAATGAGCAGATACAAGGTGGCGCCATTTTCCAGCGTTTTCCAAATTTTTGGGGTCCAAAATTTGGAGGTTGGTGAGCATCACGAAAAGTGGATTTCCAAGAAGATCATAATTTAATATGTCAAAGGCATGAGTTTCGCGAAGATGGGATGTATGGATTGGATTTCGTGAAGACCAGAAAAATGGAGGTGGTGATTCTTCGCGACTACGTCAAGCTTTGCGAACGGCAGAGACTGGAGAGCTTCGCGGCGATGAACGGCTTTGCGAGGGAGCTACGTGGAGAAGGCGCGAAGGAATGATGACGGTGATACTCCGCGATTACGACGAGCTCCGCGAATGGAAAATTTCTGTAGTGCTTGTCAATTTTGAGAGAATTCTGGCGGGAACTTTGGAGCTTCGCGATTTGAGCTCACGTGGCGCTGACTTCGCGCGGAAGGGTCGAGGATCGGTGGAATCGCCTATAAATACAGGTCTACCCCCTCAAGAGAAAGAGAGAGCTCTCAACGAAAATCCTTTCCTCTCGGTTCGCAAAGGTCACTCGCGAAGGCAGTCTGCTTCGCGAAAGAGGAGCTTCGCGGTGGCTATTCTAGCTCCGCGAAAGTCTTGTGCCCCGCGTTGTCTCATTGAGCTTCGCGAAGAGGCAGGATCTCCGCGATAGCCCAGCATTGCGAAGGCTGGAGTATCGCGAGAGTGCTTCGCGATTGAGCTTCACGAAAAGGCAGGGACTCCGCGAAGGCTTGTTTGAGCTTTGCAAAATTTGGAGCCTTGCAAAGTAGGGTGATTTGTGAAGGCCCTTTCCAAAGGTTGTTCGCCCAATGGACGGGGTAAAAGGGGTATTCATCGATGGATGAAATTTGGACTTCAACAGAGAATCATTTATTGAGCAATCACACAAGTGATTGTAATTCAGGCAAACGAAGACAAGGGGATCTAGTGCATTCAGTCATTACACTAAAGTAAAAGGTTGAATACAAAAGAGAATCAACTCAGGACTCTGATGCAAGCAAAGTCTCATGCTGAACAGGAGACAAAGACTTCAATGAAAATCTATTGAAGAGACCTTGACGTCTATAAACTGAGTGAGACTTCACCAACGGCAGTGAGCCAGGGGGAGTCAAAGGGAGTGACCCGAGGGAAGCAGTGAGCTATCCCTGAACCTTTGTAAAGGCAGTGAGCCTGGGATAGAGTGATTGTGCCTGAAAAATTGTAATCTACAGCTAGTGAAGCATAGTGGATTCAGGTACGACCGACAACCTGTCGGCGTATGCTCCTTGGATGTAGCCCTTAGTGGTGAACCAAGGAAAAATAGTCGTGTCATCTCTATGCAAGTGAATGTTTCATTGCTGGTCATATCCATAATACAAGTTTAAGTAGTTACTACCAACATGGGAACAAGATCCACAACTTTAAGAAGAAAAAGTTGACACCCTGATTCACCCCTCCCCTCTCAGGGTGTCCCGGGGTCCTACAATTTCTACTTTTTAAAAAAAAATTAAAGCACAAATAGTATTTATAGTTAATATTCAACTAAGAAATCTATTTGGATAAATTAATAGATTTTTGAATAATATTATTTTAATAAAATATTATCATTATTAAATTAATTTTTATTAAATATAAATGATTTTATAATTTTATTAATTCAATTGTAATTTTTATTAAGGTTTGAAAGCTGTTTTTGTCAAAACCCATGAATTTTCGATAAATGTCAGTTTTTATTTTAAATGTAAAAATTCACATATTTAGAAAATTATTTTTATAAAATTAATATTATTTTTGGAATCATGAAGTCAAAATTATCCAACAGTGAATTTTTCATAATTTTCTAAGACAGTCGAATTGTTGGGTAAAAATTAAATACTGTTTAAATATATAATGTGTTTTATGACATCATAATGACCCAATAGTGATGTAATATAATACTATAAACATTAATTTCGGACAATATATATTTTACCATTAAAATAATGTGATTTTGGGTTTTTTTATTTATTTTACAAAGCTTTAGTGGACCCTTCAAGGATTATAAAACATTTTGTCTTTTTAAATTGTTTTCCTTGAAAGTGTGACTCACCTTCACATAAGAAACCCTATTATTTTAATAATTTAGACCATTTTCCTTATAAAATATTGATTTCCACTCCCCTTTGTAAAAAACCATGGGCAAAAAATATGGTCTGGTTTGTGGTTTTGATTAGTTTAATGTGTGGTGTCCCAAACCTAAATAACAAAGAATTCCCTCTCCTTTCCTATATAAACTCACCCAAGCTCCCAATTCATCTTCACTCAAAGCCTTTGGAGTTCATCCAAACTCTTCCCTCCACTATCTATAATCCTACCAAGGTTCCCCAATATCTTGAGAATCCTCTCTCAATCCTCTCCCAGGCCTTTGGGATCACACTTCCAAATAATGGATTCTTACTTTTCTCTTTTTATCCAAGTTTCTTAATATTGTTATGACATTTTATTTTCAATTATAAATGTTTGGGTATGATTTAAAACCTCCCCCATAATTCCCTATTTATGTTTTAATTATTATATACCCCTTTATCTTTAATTAAATGCCTCCCATGTACACCCATTACTATGATGAAATTCTGAAAGGAATTTCTCTCTCCTCATTTACATTCAAACAATTATTTTGTATCATGAATCTAAATTCCATTACAATTTTTGGGACATGTATCTATATGAACACCCCCCCCCCCTAATGTGCATTTGATGTAGATATGATGATACACCCCTTTCTCTCTCATCAACCATTTTTATGAATTCTTATGTCATGTCGTTATGCTGCCGAAATTGCACCACATTTTTTCTAGCCAAAGTCATTGTGTAGTGAATACCATGCCCATTTTTCTATCAAGGGTATTCAAATTTATGCACATTTACTTATTGATTATATATTTTCATGTATGAATTCCACATTTCTTTATCAGGGAATAAATTAATATGTTTAATGAATCCATGTTTTATTATCCATGTGGCACACTTATGCATGAAATGAAGTTTTTAAGAAGGGTGCACCCTGATAGCGCTCCAATGCATTAGGAAAAGTATAGTATCATGATACATCATGTTCAATTAGTGTTGACTCATTATAATTCAAGTGCAATAAGGGTTTACTCATGCTTCATGTGAAATGAGGGTTTACTCATGCTCTATGTGCAATGAGCCTTGGCTCATGCTAATTCCATGTTAATTATTATTGCTGCATTTCCATGTTATTATTATCATGCTTTATCATGCCTTTATGTTCATGTTTCTCTTATGCTCCATTGATATTCCTATTTTCTAACATGTACTGCATTCCTCATGTTATTTCATGTTTATTCCCTTACTATACTTTATAGCTCACCCTTTTCTAATTCATATACTCAGGTTATCCTATGCAATGCTAAGTACGATGGAATATAGTGGTCATGTAAAAGACATTTTCAATAAGATGTTGTGTTCTATGATTTAAGTTTTATGTAATTTTCCTAATCCCAAAAGACACTACACCTCTCGATCTACTATGTTGTATCAAGTTAAGGCTTTATGTAATAAATCGTGTTTAAGTATGTAATAAAGAACAGGGTTGTTATAGTTGGTATCAGATGATAGGTTTAGTTATTTTTGGGATTAGGATTAGAAGACCCTAGTAAAACCTTAGATACATGACTATGTATAATAAAAAAATCCCTATGTTTTGGTGGGTATTGAGTAAGTGTTTTATCAAGAAAATACACCCATGTCGGGATACGAGCAGGGAGAGGAGGCTCTGGAACAGATGTATCTAGGGGTGAAAACCCCGAAAAAGAGTTTCAGGCTTGAATCGGGGTATCCTAGTACATAACAATGGGACTTTCTACACTCTTGGTTACGACACTCCCATGGGATATGCATTGGTAAATTCAAAAGCTTTGTATGAACCATTCTTAAGGGAATTAAAAAAATCCCCTAAGAATATATGTTAGAAGGTAGATCATGGATAACATATATTGAAGTCTATAGATTCATAAGTTAAGGAAATAAAAGCTATTTATAAGTCATTTATTTTGTCCTTGGATTTCCCTTTATGTGTTACCCCTAACTTTCCTTTTATTCCATCCAATGGATGGTAATAGGAGGACTCTGGCTAACAACTGATGTGAAGATCAATGTGATGACTGTGCTAATGAGATGCCAAATCCGATGGGAGTGGGAATTGAGAACTTTGTCACTATTCTCCCTCAGTTAACTCAAGCTTTGAATAAAAACATGGGTCAAGAGTAATGTTCAATCCCCCCCCCCCCCAAGAAAGAGGAAGTAGCTATCTAGAGCTTCATGAGACAAAGGCCTCCTACTTTTAATGGATCATCTGATCCCTTAATCGTCGAACAATAGATCAAATCCATTGAAAAAGATCTTCCATGTAATGTTCTGAACAAGAGAAGGTTCTACTGGATTCTTATCATATGGAGGTTGAAGCTGATCAATGGTGGACATTGATCAAAAATACAAAACCTGAGGAGGAGATCAAAGCATTGGAGTGGAATGATTTCTGGACTATGTTTCTTGATAAATATTTTCCGTGCACCCTCCATCTTAAGATGGAAAGAAACTTCCTTGCCCTCAAGAAAAATATGAAAAATCCGTCATAGCGTATGAGGAAAACTTAAAAAGTATTTCATGATATGCATATGGATTTTTTTTACCCCTAAATGAAAGGGTGGCCACTTCTTTAGTGGGTTGAAACCCAGGATGCGGAAAGCCCTGGCGATCCATGACTTTGACAGCTATGAGTAAATTCTTCGATGTTCCCTCAAGTTTGAAATGGAGATCAGTGAATCTCAGGGGTATCATGGTGATAAGAATTGTAAGGTGGATTTCAATTCTATCGGTCTGATGGATAAATCCAATGGTACTAAGAAGATCTAGCACCCCACTTGCCAAAGGTGAGGAAAGAAACACCCCAGAAATTTCTTGAATGGGACGAAGAAATGATTTAGGTGTGGAAGTGAAGGACACCTAGCCGTTAATTGCCAATAAGAAAAATCCACAACTGCAACAGAGGAGAGGAACACTCCATTTGACTCTCAACGCATTGTTCATTACTTCAACTACAAAGAACTAGGGAATCTTTCAAATCTGTTCCCTAGGACAATAGTTTTTTGAGGCAACCAACAACCTCCAAGGCAGCAAGGGAGAGCATTTTCCATCACTACCACCGAAGTGAACCCCGAAAACGAAGTAGTGAAAGGTACACTATTTATTCATTCAAGAATAGTGAACGTACTTTTTGATTCAGGTTCTATGCATTATTTTATATCCCGAAACTTTAGTAGAACAATCCCAACACCACCACAAATCATGGAAGTAATGATTTCAGTGAGTACGGAAAATGGGGAAATCATTGCATCCCATGAATATAACTCCTCCCCTATCATAATCGTGGATTGAACTTCCCGGTGAACCTCATGATACTCCCTCTAGTGTAATTTGATGTAATTCTTGGCATAGATTGGATTTCCCTATATAGAGCCATCATAAATTTCCGTGAGAGGGAAATCACTCTCCATGTGGAGAATCGAACCCTGATTATGTACAAGTGTAAGGAGGAAGATGAATTTTCTTTAGCTTCATCATCTCAAGTGTGGATATTTTTTCCCTATGAGCATGCGTATATGGCTCAGATGATTGAGTATAAGGTGACAGCTATCCTTGAAGACATGTCTATTGTGAGGGAATTCATTGAAGTGTTTCCCAAGGAATTGCATGATCTTCCTCCTAGAAGAGATGTTGAATTCTCAATTGACCTTATACCTGGTGCATTTCCAATATCCAAGACTCCATATAGAATGGATGTTATGGAGCTTGAGGAGATGAGGAAACAAATACCGAAGAATCTGGATAAAGGGTTTATATGCCCAAGTGCTTCACCATGGGGTGCACCATTCCTCTTCGTCAAGAAGAAGGATGGGTCAATGTGCTTTTGCATCGATTATCGTGAGCTTAAAAAATCACAATAAAGAACAAGAATCATTTTCCACGAATTAATGACTTGTTCAATCATCTATCTGTAGCACAATACTTCTCCAAGGTAGATTTGAGGTTGGGATGTTATCAAGTAAGGGTGAAGAAGGAAGATATCCCCAAGACTGCTTTTTGTACAAGGTACAGGCACTATGAATTCATATGAATGCCTTTCGGACTCACCAATGCTCCAACAATATTCATGGAATTGATGAATAGAGTCTTTAGATATTACCTTGACAAATTTGTGGTAGTCTTTATAGAAGATATTCTAATATATTCCAAAACCAAGGAGGATCATGAGGATCATCTAAGAACTATACTAGAGACCTTCAGAAAGGAGAATATCTATGGAAAGTATAGAAAGTGTGAGTTCTGGTTTAAGGAGGTCTCATTCTTAGGCCATATCATCACAAGAAATAGGATATTTTTGGATCCCTCCAAGATAGCTACAATAGAAGAATGGATGAGTCCAAAATCGGTAACGAATATCCATAACTTTTTGGGGTTATTTGTATATTAATGATGATTTGTGAGAAATTTTTCATGATTTTCCAACCCTCTTACCAAGCTAACACTGAATGGATTAAAGTTTTCTTGGAGTGATGAATGTGAATAAATCTTCAAGGAGTTGAAAATGAGTCTTATCACTGTGCCCATTATCACTTTACCCACAAGTGGAGAACTTTTTGTGGTATTCAGTGATGCTTTGAAGAAGGTCATGGGATGTGTGTTGATACAAAATGACAAAGTCATTACCTATGCTTCAAGTCAATTGAAATTTCATGAGTAGAATTATCCAACACATGATCTGGAGTTGGTTGTGATGATCTTCGCTTTAAAATTTTGGTGGCATTATCTCTTTGGGGGGGAGTGTGAAATATATACGGACCCCAAAAGCCTCAAGTATATATTCACACAAAAAGAGTTGAACATGAACTAATGAATATGGTTAGAGTTCATCAAATAATATGACTTCTCAATCCATTACCACCCTAGAAAAGCGAACAACGTGTCAGATTCTCTAAGTAGAAAGGACCTAGAGATTATATTATTGATGAGAATTGAGAAGGATCCAATCTTCTTAGATTTGATGAATATGGACATGGGAATCATAAAGAAGGGAACATAATAAATCCTTTCATAAATGATTGCCCAACCGTTTCTTTTGTAATGGTTAAATGATTCTCAAAAGGATGATGTGGGAATTTAGAAGAACGTGGAAGCTATCAAAAAAGGAAAATCCTCGGAGTTTAATGTTAATGAAGACGGAATTGTGAGATTTGGGAAAAGACTATGTGTTCTATCAAGTCTGAAGCTGAAGAAGGAACTTTTGGATGATTTACATAGTTAAAATTTCTCTATTCACCCAGGAAAAACACAGATGTATCGAGATCTCCAAGAGCATTATTGGTGGGATAATATGAAGAAGGAGATCGTTGAGTATACATCAAAGTTCCTGGTGTGTCAGCAAGTGAAGGCAGAGAGGTATAAGTCTAAGGGGATGATGCAACCAGTACCCATACCAACATGTAAATGGGAGAAAATCATCATGGACTTTGTCACCAGACTTTCGAAGACATCCAAAGGCAACAATGCAATTTGGCTTGTTGTGGATCATCTTACAAATTCTTCACACTTTATTTCAATTCGGGAATATTTCTCATTGGATCAAGTGGCACAGATATATATCAGGGAAGTGGTAATGTTGCATGAATTACCACTATCTATTGTATCCGATCGAGATCCAAGATTCACCTATAAGTTTTAGAAGAGTATTCAACATGCTCTAGATACTAAACTGAACTTCATTACGGCCTATCATACTCAAACCGATGGACAATCTGAGTGAACTATTCAGACACTGGAATATATGTTAATATCATGTTCGATGGACTTTAAAGGAGAATGGGATCAACATCTTCCTCTGGCTGAATTATCCTATAATAATAGTTTCCAATCGAGCATCTGAATGGAACCTTATGAAGCCCTATATGGGAAGAGGTTAAGAACACCGGTATGTTGGGATGAAGTTAGTGAGCATAAGCTGCTAGGACCAGAAATGGTCAAAGAAATGGTGGAGAAGGTGAAAACCATTCAACAGCATATCAAGGCAGCCTAGAGTCGACAGAATAGTTATGAATATAACCATCGATGAGACCTTGAGTTTAAAGTTGGAGAAATTATATTTCTAGACATATCTCCATGGAATAAGTTCATGAGGTTTGGAAAGAATGGCATGTTAAGTCCAAGGTACATCGTCCCCTTCAAGATTCTTGATCATGTCGGGGTTGTGGCCTATTGACTAGAACTTCCACCTAACATGGCCAAAGTACATGATGTCTTCATGTATCCCTCTTAAGGAAGTACATACCAGACCCTTCACATGTACTCTCTTCATAGGTAGTATAGTTAGAGGATTATCTTTCTTACGAGGAGCAACAAGTTAAGATCTTAGATCCTAGAGAAAAAGTTCTACGAAATAAGAAAATTCCCCTCATCAAGGAGTTGTGGTGAAACCACAAGTTTGAAGAAGAGACATGGGAATTGAAAGAAGTGATGAAGCATAGTTACCCACATCTATTTTTGAGTGGGAAAAGAAAATTTTGAGGGAGAAATTTCTTAAGGTGGGAAGATTGTAACGACCCAAAAATTCATTAATGAAAATTCCTCTTGGTCTATTTAAATGTCTTCTTATGGTTATGTAAAACATATTCACTTATTTGGTTCTATGTTTTTTATTTTAAAATACCGTTAATAATTGTGACTATTTATAATATATTCATTGAACAGTGATCACATGATAAGTATAAATATAGGGCTTTAATAAATCTAATTTACTCAGACAAAGGAAGCGACGACCTCATCCAGTAGACTTTCTCTATACGAAGCCCGTTTGTCAAATCTCGGAAAGGAGGTAGAATCATTAGGCTTTTCTCTTGACCAATCCCAATCCAAGATTGAATATGTTAAGCTCATACAGAACCAACTACATGATAAGTGGAAGTTAATAAGGATTACCACTCGAGAAATTTTATCCAAGCCACCCCAAGCGTCTATCACCATCATGAATCTTACCATAAGGTCTTATGTGGGTGTTTTAAGGGGTTATGTAACAATAACCTAGTACTATGATTATGTACATTATTCTGGTATAGAAAATATTCATTCTTTTTATTATTGTTACTTTGTAAATAGTTTTTAAAGCACAAATAGTATTTTTAGTTAATATTCAACTAAAAATCTATTTTGATAAATTAATGGATTTTTGAATTAAATATTATTTTAATAAAATATTATTATTATTAAATTAAGTTTTATTAAATATAAATGATTGTATAATTTTATTAATTCAATTGTAATTTTTATTAAGGTTTGAAAGTTTTTTTTGTCAAAACCCATGAATTTTCGATAAATGTCAGTTTTTATTTTAAAAGTAAAAATTCACAAATTTAGAAAATTATTTAGATAAAATGAATATTATTTTTGGAATCGGGATGTTGAAATTATCCAATATTTAATTTTTCATAATTTTCTGAGACTGTCGAATTTTTGGGTAAAAATTAAATACCATTTAAATATATAATGTGTTTTATGACATCATAATAAACCAATAGTGATGTAATAAAATAATATAAACATTATTTTCGGCCAATATATGTTTCACCATTAAAATAATGTGATTTTGGGTTTTTTTTTATTTATTTTATAAAGCTTTAGTGGACCCTTCAAGGCTTATAAAACATTTTGTCTTTTTAAATTGTTTTCCTTGAGAGTGTGACTCACCTCCACATAAGCAAACCTATTATTTTAATAAGTTAGGCCATTGTAATTATAAAATATTTTATTCCAATCCCCTTTGGAAAAACCCATGGGTTGGTGTCTAGTTTTTATTAGTTTAATGTGTGGTGTCCCAAATCTAAATAATAAAGAATTCTCTCTCCTTTCCAATATAAACCCACCCAAGATCTCACTTCATCTTGACTAAAAGCCTTTGGATTTCTTCCAAACTATTCCCTCCTCTCTCTATAATCTCCCCGAGGCTCCCCAAGATCCCAAGAAGCATCTCTCAATCCTCTCCCAAGCCTTCGGGATCACACTTCCAAGTAAGGGATTCCTACCTTTCCCTTTTTATCCTAGTTTCTTAATATTGTTATGCCCTTTTATTTTCAATTATAAATGTTGGGTTATGATTTTACACCTCCCCCATACTGCCCTATTTATGTTTGAATGATGAGATACCCCTTTATCTCTCATTAAATGCCTCCCATGTACACCTGTTACTATGCCGAAATTCCGAAAGGAATTTCTCTCTCCTCATTTACATTCAAGAAATTCTTTTGTATCATGAATCTAAATTACATTAAAATTGTACGGAAATGTATCCATATGACCCCCCCCCCCCTTACTGTCCATTTCATGTAAATATGATGAGACACTCTTTTCTCTCTCATCAACCGTTTTTATGAATTCTTATGTCACACCGTTATACTGCTGAAATTACACCACATTTTTCCAAGCCAAAGTCATTGTGTAGTGAATACCAGGCCCATTTTTCTATCAAGGGTATTCACCTTTATGAACATTTACTTATTTATTATATATTTTCATGTATTAATTCCATATTCATTTACCATGGAATAAATGATTATGTTTAATGAATCCATGTTTTATGATCTATGTGGCACACTTATGCATGAAATGAAATGTTTAAGAAGGGTGTGCCTTGATAGCGCTCCAATGCATTGGGTAAAGTATAGTATCATGATACATCATGTTCAATAAGTTTTGATTCATTATAATTCAATTTCAATGAAGGTTTACTCTTGATTCATGTGAAATGAGGGTTTACTCATGCTCCATGTGTAATGAGCCTTAGCTCATGCTAATTCCATGTTAAGTGTTGTTGCCACATTTCCATGTTATTATTATCATGATTTATCATGCCTTTATGTTCATGTGTCTCTTGTGCTCCATTGATATTCCTATTGTCTAACATGTATTGTATTCCTCATGTTATTCCATGTTTATTCCCTTACTGGGCTTTATAGCTCACCCTTTTCTTATGAATATCCTCAGGTTATCCTATGCAATACTAAGTACGAGGAAATGTAGTGGTCATGTAAAAGAAGTTTTCAATAAGATGTTGTGTTCTATGCTTTAAGTTGTTATGTAATGTTCCTAATCCCCAAAGACACTATCCATCTCGATCTTTGATGTTGTATCAAGTAAAGTTTTTATGTAATAAATCGCGTTTAAGTATGTAATAAAGAACAGGGTTGTTATAGTGAATATATTGAAACATAAATATCCATAATTTATTGACTCATCAAAATGTATTATACCATGTGACATAATTTATTTATTTATAAATATTCACTGACATGATTATTATTACTTAAAACATAATATATGAATTATCAGGATATGTAAAATGGAATGAGTTGTGATTATTAAAACAGCTATCTCACAAAGGGTCCAACAATCTCCCCCTTTTTGATAATCACAAATCATGGCATTAATGAGTTATACAGGATGTTAAGTAATAAGAATTACTTGACTTATCATACCAACGGTTAATGTGAATTATCAATATAACAATAAGGTCTTTCCTTTTATTCTCCCCCTTAATTATTGTATCAAAGGATATATATAGAAGGTTTTATAAGAGAGTTATATCAGAGCACTTTCATGCTCCCCTTATTAAGTTGTATTAGAGAAGTCTTAGGGATTGATATCAAAGGTGGGATATACCATATTTCCTATTCCATAGTTAGGCTCCCCCTTAGGGTAAAAGATTATGACATACATAGATTTATCCCCCTTTTGGGATTATAAAAAAGGTGTAAAGAAACAAAAAGAATAAATAAATAAAATACGAAGAAACATGAAACATATGGAAGTCAAAATGATAGTCATTAAGGTAAAAATAATACAAACATAAAAATATAGTCATCAAAAGAAAAGTAAATATCTCTATCAAATAATGATCCATAACTAATGCTTAGGATTTTGAGGAGCTTTCCCTTTGTCTGAAGGGTCAATAGGAGGTTAAGGAGGTGGTGTTATAGATGTAGGAAGGGCTGATAAAATAGAAACACTAGGTAAATCTATACTGGTAGGAACATTAGATATAAGGCTAGGTCTCCTCTATGACAGAACACGACTTCGAGGCTGCTCTTGGATCACTAGCCTGACCTGAGATAAGGCTTGAGATATTATCACCTGAGTAGGAGGTAGGGAACCAGGTCCAATGAAAGCAGCTACTGGGACCACTATAGATTCATCTTGTACATGTAGGTATGGATTCAAAATATTAATAAAATCATTTATGATTTCACCCCCATACTGAATAGCCTTTTCAAAATCTTCCTTGTTTTACATAAACTTTTCCAATGTGGCTGTAAACTACTTCAACTAGCCCATATAACTTTTTAAAGCCTCTATCACTGGTGGAATCTTGAGGTTCTCAGCTAAGTACTTAAAGTTTTTATTCAATTCATGCTTGGTGTATATTTTTTAGAAATACTTATCCACTTTTTACTTTAATCTCCTTTTAAGCAGAAGAGGCTTCATTGGTACACTGTCTCACCATTTTATAGACAATTTTAGTGTTATTTTGCACTTTGTAAAGAGTCTCTTTATCAGAGTCATTATGAACACCCTTGATCTCTTCTCTTACCACAGTCCCGAGGGACTCCATATCAGCAGCAGCAAGCCTGGAACCTTTAGAATTAGAGGCACCAGAAATCATCTTTCCAAGATCTTCCTTTAACTTCATCAAATTTGCAATCAAGAGATGTGTAACTAGGTTCCTAAGAACCTACATAACACCACAAAATGTGGTCTTGAAATTATTGGTTAGAGATGATAATTCATGAATCATTATTTTCACTTCTCTCAGCACTATATTATTTCTAATAATGGTCTCAACTGTTGTGATTAGGTTGGGATGTATCTTCTAAATCACCATTCTTTCAATTTTAGCAGCATATGCCTCTGAAATTCTACCAAAAGTAGAAGTGTCACTTATAACTTTAATAGATGATCTCACATATTCACATATATCATATTTTAATTTTTCAAGGTATGCCTTGGTGAAATAGTCACTAGGAACTGTAGGTACAACTGGCTCATCAATATTAGGTAAGACAAGTGAAGTAGGAGAAATCGGTTCCACATCAGCTTGTGGAGAAGGATGAGAAACCATCTCTTCATCTGAGTCATAATCAAGCCTGTAATGCCCCGACCCCAGTTACCTAGAGTCGGTGATTTATTACATAGCATTTTAATGATACAAGGAATCATTTCCCAAAAGACCAAACAGTTTAGTATTATTGGAAACAAGATACATACATAAGTTTAACATTACAACTTGAGAAGAAATACAACTCTAATTTATTCCATTATAAACATCCAAGTCTCCTAGATTATGCCTGCAAGTCACTCATAACTAACTTCTTCATATCCTGGGAAAATGAAACATAAGAAAGGGGTGAGCTCAAACACTCATTAAGAGTAATAAGTACAGTGGAAGATAACATAAACATTAGGCATGTTGAATAATTGAAAATGCATTCATTTAGAAATAATAAACATGAACACTTTATGGATGGAATATAAGCTGAGTAAATAATTCCATAATAAAACATAGTCATGGGTATTCTAATAGTCAAATAACCACATGAACCATAAATATTATTTTCATAATGAGGGAATGTATAATGCCAGACGTTCTGAAACATCTATTCAAGGCCTCGACCAAGACGTCTAAAAATGATTTAGGCCTCGACCAAAACCATATATCAAATTGGGAATGGCCTCGGCCAATTCCACATCTAATTGTCTCATGAGACCTACGGATGCACCAAGGAGCTGTAGTGGGCTCCACCCATCACATACTGAGTCCAATACATTCATCATATGAAAATGTTGAAACATAACATAAACATTCGTATTAAAACTAGCATAAGAAATGTCAATACTTTAACCATAAACCTTGAATGGTATAAAAATAACACATCCATAGTCGAACATATCACAAAAACTTAAATACAATATATAATATTTTTATCATAATAAATCAACTTCAAACAAGTGTAAATTTATCAAAGGATGTTGACATAGATGAAATCGAAACTTCTTGAGAGAAATGTCTCTTTCTATTTTGAAATCATTTAAGAGTAACATAATTATAAAAGAGTAAATTTATTTTGAAAATATTATTATAAGATTGTAAGGTAATCTTAGACGATGTTATAATGGTGTAAAATAGCCGCACCCACCGTATAAGTAAAAAAACATTCCTACCTTAATTTTGTCAAAAATATAATAAAGTACCTTGTTTGGAAAATGACGGAAGGATTACTTTAAAAAAATATAAGGTAAAATAAGGGTATAAATGAATTTAACTAATAGTATAAAATATATTAAAAATGTTTTGAAATACATTTTTAAGAAAACATGGATGTGGATGATAAAGAGGTCCTAGTAAATACTTGCGTAAAAACAACCTCAGATAATAAAGAGATTGTGAAATTAACCCTTACCTTGTACTTTTATTCGGTAGAGGGTAAATTAACCTCCTATATAATAGTTAAATAATTGTTATTAAATTATAAAAAAACTGTATACATAAATATGATATCATATATGATCTTCTAATATTGCTTTGTTAATAATATTTTAGTATTATCGTCGTTTTGGGTGTTAACTGATTCGTTTTCCTTTATATGTTTTGTTACATAAGTTGTGTTTGTTATGGATAGTATATATTTGATTAATATACATAATTATTTTAAGTTCTTAAACATTATTTTAAATCAACATATGAAAATTATTCTTGAATGGTAACGATGGGGAAATGAATCTCATCATGTTCGTGGAGACGGTAATCCGTACGTATGCACGAGCGAAAATATCATTATATTGATGGTTAAATCATATGTAATTGGATGGTATATCATATATACAAAATCATTAACATGTTATATTTATTATTTACATTAGTTATACTTATTATTATATGCATACAAATAATGAAGTGTTTGAATAACAAACTACACCACGACGTGGAGACGGTAATCCGTACGTATGCATGTATGGTGACTTTGTCATTCATATGATGGATAGAATAATGAATATAGGTGTTATATATTTATAATAACATAAAATTAGGTATAAGATAATGGATTTGTTACTTTGGTATGGAAACAAAAAATAAATATGAAGTGGAAGATGAAAATAACTTTGAAAGACGTGGTGAAATTATTACCTCTTCTTCGGGTGTTTCCTTTTGAGTTGATCAAAAGGGCTCCTTAGGTTGGCTTTATGGTCAAATTATGGACTATAGGTTGATTTGAGGGAATTTGGGGGGAATTTGGTCACGTTTTTTCTGAGCCAAATGGATTTGGATGTGTGAAATTAAGAGAAGGGGAAATACCCTTTTATAAGAGAGGTGAGGGTCACTTTTGGAAAATCTTGAAATATTATTTTATAATAAAATCATTTTTGGTTTATAATGACTCAAAAATGATTTATTTCTAGGATAAGGTGGGTATTTATCTAAATAATCTCAACCAATAGGTTTTATATAGGTTTAGGTCACCATATTAATCTTATATTTTAGATTTAACTCTTAGTTAAATAGTTTGACATTTACCATGTCTCTTTGTATTTTTATATTATATGGTTAATAAACATACTATAACAAGCCAAGAGAACCCCTAGTGGTTATTTATATATATATATATGATCTTATATAATTACTTTGACCGAACCTTAGATATTTAGGAATATTATATCAATTAATAATATAGTATTTGTTTTAAAAACTCAATTATGTCAATTTTCACACTATTTAGTATTAGATTTTTTTTGAAAGCCCTAAAAATTTTATCACTTAGAATTAAATTTATTTTATCAACCCAAACATGTCATATTAACCTAGAAAATTGGTTTAAATCATCAAAAGTCTCAATTTACATTTATTTGGATATTTATAATATCAATTATTTTAATATTTCATTATTAAGGTAATTACTGCATCATCATTGTGTCATAAATAAATTAAATTATTTAATGTATAAAAATTATAAATAAATAATATTATGTAGAAAATATTTTTATCTTTATAATGAATATTTATATTTGAATTTATATTGTGTTTAACCCTATATTAAAAATGGTTTAGTTATTAAACTTCGAATTTAACTCTTTTAACTCTTCTTTAAATATAATAATAATACATGTCCTAATATAATACAAGTGGACCAAAGAGGATCATATTTTATTCCTAAGGTTCTTTTTTGTTGAATTACACTTATCAAATAGAATTATAACATGTTTTAGGGTAATTATAATATCAGTTTTACCCTTAATTGCCCTATTTACTTTTAACCGTGGTAAATAAAAGTCAAAAATTATTATTGACCAAAAATTATTTTCATATCATTGAACCAAATTTTACTTACTGATGTCAACAATTTCTCCCAGATTTTTGAAATTCAACTCACAGAATTGGTAAAATTAAATTTTATGTAAATTTGAAAATGCTTCTAGAAGGTGGGTAAAAGACGGTAAAAAGTTCAATAAAATTTTATATACCTAAACTTATTATAAAATGACTCCAATGAATTACATTGAACATATATAGGTATTATGTATCTATTTTGACCTAAAATAAATTAAAATAAAATAACAAATTACTTAAATAAAAAGTTGGTTTTAAACAATAATGTAGTGTTTTTCACTATTCATCAAAAATTGAAAGTTTTCAAAAAAATACCAAAAATTCACCCTAAGAAAATTTTGATATTCCGAATTCAAAAATGAAGTCAATTTTGAAAAATAAAATTTATAAAATTTCAAAAAGTGGGTATTACTATTCATAACAGCTAGTTTGATTGGTAGTGGTGTCTTAAAACTCCAAGTTGTGTACAATGCAAGATACCGCATTATTCAAAGGGAAACGTACCGTGGAAGCTTGGGGTGTTACATTCTCCCCTCCTAAAAATAATTTCATCCTTGAAATTTCTAGAATATTACTGCATAAAAATATTCAGGTGGCACTTCATCTTAAGTTCCTCGAGTTCCCACGTTGCCTCTTCCATCTTATGGTTTCTCCATAGAACTTTTACCAGATGAGTCGTCCAGTTTCTCCGAACTTGTTCTCTGGTATCAATAATTTTGACAGGCTCTTCACAATAAGATAGATCATGTTCCAGTTCAATTTCTTTATAGGTGAGTACATGCATTGGATCAGGCATATATTTTCTCAACAGTGATATGTAGAACACATCATGAACTTTGGAGAGACTTGTAGGCATTGCCAAACGATAATCCACAACTCCAATTCATTCTAGAATTTCGAAATTTCTGATGTACCTGGGACTCAATTTACCCTTCTTACCAAATCGTATAACACCCTTACATGGAGATACCTTCAAGAAAACATGATCTCCTACTTTAAATTCCAAATCATTCCTCCGATTATCGGCATAGCTCTTTTGCCTACTTTGAGCTGCTTTGATGTGGGTTTGGATAATATTCACATTTTTCATTATTTCCTCAACAAGTTCTAGGCCTACAAGTTTTCTTTCACCAATATCATCCCAAAAAGTAGGTGTACGACATCTCTTTCCATATAATGCTTCATATGGTGCCATCTGAATACTTGAATGGAATCTATTGTTATAGGAAAATTCTACCATAGGTAAATATTGATCCCACATACCTTGTAAGTCAAGTGAGCAAGATCTCAACATTTATTCTAAGGTTTGAATAGTCCATTTTGATTGTCCATTGGTTTCAGGGTGGTAGGAAATTCTCAAACGAAGTTCAGTATCCAAGGCCTTCTGAAGACTTTTCCAAAATCTTGATGTAAAATAGGGATCATGATCAGAAGCAATCGATAGGGGTACACCATGGAGTCTTACAACTTTATTAATATATATTATTTCTAGATGTTTAAGTGGTAAATCTTCTCTTATAGTAAGAAAATGTGCTGACTTGGTAAGATGATCAATAATGACCCATATTGCATCATTCATTCTAGGGGTATTTGGTAACCCCATGAAAAATTCCATCGTAATATTACCCCATTTCCACTCAGGTATGGGAAGAGGTTCCATGACTCCTCCAGGCTCTTGCCTTCCAGCTTTCACTTGTTGACAAACCATAAATCTTGACACAAAATCAGAAATCTCACTCTTCATGTTTTCCCACCAAAAATTTTCCTTTAAATATCTATATATATTGGTGCTCCTATGGTATATAGAGAAATTGGATCTATGAGCATCACCCAATAATTCCCCTATTAGATCAGGTATATCGGGAACACAAAGTCTCTTCCCAAATTTCAAAATTCCATCTTCGTATACGAAGTCACTCAATCTCCCATAATTTATAGCATTAATATTCTTTTGAAACTCCTCATAATTAGTCTAAGAACTTTTTATCCTTTATAGTAAAGATGGTTTGGAAACCATTTGAAAAAGTATTGATGTTTCACCTTCCATGGTTATTCCCATATCCATATTTACTAGATCCATGAAAATAGGATCCCTTTCAAATCTCATCTTGTTCAAAACTCCATGATCCTTCCTTCTCAAAGCATATGCTAACTTATTTTCCTTCCCTGAGTGGTAGTGTATTGTGCGATCACAATCCTTGAGTAGTTTGAGCCATATCATTTGCCTCATGTTGAGTTATTTTTGTGAGAAAATATACTTCAAACTCTTGTGATCAGTATAAATCTCACATTTTTTACCATAGAGATGGTGTCTCCATATCTTCAGAGAAAAGATTACAACTGCTAACTCAATATCATGAGTGGGATAGTTTTTCTTATAAAATTTTAGTTATTGTAATGCATAGGCAATAACTATATAATTCTGCATAAGGAGACAACCAAGTCCTTTCTTTGAAGCATCACTATAAATAACAAACCCATCATTCTCTGATGGTAGATTCAAGATAGAAGTGTTGACTAATATTCTATTTAGTTCTTCAAAACATTCTTCACACTGTTTTTTCCCAACAAATTTAACCCATTTACTTATGAGATTGGTTAATGGGTTAGCCAATCGGGCAAAATTATGGACGAAACATCGATAATAACCTGCTAAACCAAAAAAACTACGTACCTCAGTTATACTCATCGGTGCTGGACATTCTTGGATTGCCTTGGTCTTTGAAGGATAAATAGATATTTCATCCTTAGAGACAATATGGCCAAGAAAAGAAATCTCTTGAATCCAGAATTCACACTTGCTAAACTTCCCATATAATTCATTTCTTCTAAGGGTTTTCAGAATAGTGCGCAATTTATTTTCATGATCTTTGTAGCTTTTTATTATACCAATATATCATCAATAAATACCACTAAAAATTCATCAAGATATTCCTTGAAAGCTCTATTCATTAAATCCATGAAGACAGAGGGTTCATTAGTCAATCCAAAAGTCATTACTGTAAACTCGTAATGCTCGTACCTGGTTCAAAATGATGTTTTCATAATGTATTCCTTCTTCACACACAATTGATGATATCTCGATCGAAGGTCAATATTTGAAAAATATTGAGCTCCATGAATTTGGTCGAATAAATCATCAATGCGAGGTAGGGGATACTTTTTCTTTATAGTTATAGCATTGATCTCCCTATAGTCAATGCACAACCTCATATATCTGTATTTCTTCTTAACAAAAAGGATAGGGGCTCTCCATTGAGAAACACTAGGGAGAATAAATACCTTATTACTCAATTCCTCTAGTTGTTTCTTTAGTTATACTAATTCCAAAGTGGTCATTCTATAAGGGTTATTCGATATGGGCCTTGAACGAGGAATTAAATCAATGGAAAACTCAATTTTTCGTTCTGTAGGATGTCCAGGTAAATCCTCTGGAAACACATCAACATATTCTTGAAAAATAGGTACTTACTCTATTCAAACATTTTTTTCCTCACCCATAATTATTTCATTCTCTTCCTCTATAATAATTGAATTTAGTAGAGCTACTGGGGGTGGATGTAGATAAGAATTAGGTGGTGACATTTCTTCTCTAAAGATAAGGTACTCTTTATCATAATCGAAAATTGTAACCTCATTCTTCTTACAATAAATTTTCACATCATGGTCCGAAAGCCAATCCATTCTGAGGATTATATCAAATTCAATCATGGGTATGATGATGAGATCAGTAGATAAAGAACATTTATATGCCCTAATGGGAACTGATTCACAAAACTTTGTTGTGATGATACTTCCCTTAGGAGTTTTGACTGACAACTACCTTGTTAATTCAAATTGAAAATATCTAATTTTCATGGAAAACTGGGAAGATATGTAACAATGTGATGATCTAGAATAAAATAAATCATTGGATAAAATTGATGAAACTCTTAAATTACCTACCACCATGTCCTTATAAGCTTCAACCTCAATAGTAGTGATCTCATAATCTTGGCCTTGATCCCTTGGCCTTTTCTAAGGTAAGTTTCTCTGACGCTTAGGACATTCATTTGCATAATGTCCCATCTCCCTTCAATTGTAGAATTGAACATTGGTAGATTCTTTATTCCCCTTAAAATCACCATCAAGATGTCCTTTCTGTCCACATTTGTAGCATACACCTTTTTTAACACCCCAATCTTCCACGGTACGCTTCTCTTTGAATAATACAGTAGCGTGTGTTGTACGCAACTTCGAGTTTTAACACACCACAACCAAACAAACTATCCGTTACGAATAGTAATACCTAATTTTTGAAATTTTATAAATTTTATCTTTCAAAATGGACTTCATTTTTGGATTCGTAATATCGAAATTATCTTAGGGTGAATTTTTGGTATTTTTCTGAAAACTTTCAATTTTTGATGAATAGTGAAAAACACTAAGTTATAGTTTAAAACCAAATTTTTATTTAAATAATTATTTATTTTATTTAAATTTATTTTAGGTAAAAATAGATACATAATACTTATATAAGTTCAATATAATTCATTGGAGTCATTTTATAATAATTTTAGATAGATAAAAACTTTACTGAACTTTTCACCGTTTTTTACCCACCTCCTAGAAGAATTTTCAAATTCACATAAAACATAATTTTACCAATTATGTGAGTGGAATTTCAAAAATCCAAGAGACACAAATGATATCAGTAAGAAAAATTTGGTTCAATAAGATGAAAATAAGTTTTTGTGAATAGTAACTTTTTACTTTTATTTAACACAGTTAAAAGTATATAGGGTATTTAAGGGTAAAAATAATGTTATTATTACCCAAACACATTTTCTAATTCTATTGGATAAGTAAAATTTGACCAAAAACACCCTTAGGAATAAAATATTAACCTCTTTGGTCCACTTGTATTAGATTAGGACAATTATTATTATTTTATTTAAAGAAGAGTTAAAAGAGTTAAAAGCAAAGTTTAATAACTAAAACTTTTTTAATATAGGGTTATACATAAGATAAATTTGACTATAAATATTAATTATAAAGATAAAAATATTTCCTACATAATGGTATTTTATTTATATTTTTTAGAAATTAAATAATTTATTTTATTTATGACACAATGATGATGCAGTAATTACTTAATTAATGAAATATTAAAATAATTGATATTATAAATATCCAAATAAAAGTAATTTGAGACTTTTTATGAAATACACTAATTTTATAAGTTAATATGAAATGTTAGGGTTGTTTTGATGATTTTTTTTCTAAGTAATAATTCTATTATGAATTTATAAAAAACAAAATACCAAATAGTGTCAAAATTAACATAAAAGAGTTTTTAAAACAAATATTATATTATTAATTGATATTATATTCCTAAAAATATAAGGTTCGGCAAAAAGATTTATATAATTATATTTTTATAATTAATGAACCACTTGGGGTTCTCTTGGAAGTATATAGTAAGTTTATTAACTATATAATATAAAAATACAAAGAGACATAGTAAATGTCAAACTATTTAACTAAGAGTTAAATCTAAAATATAAAGTTAATATAGTGACCCAAACCTAAATAAAACCTATTGGTTGAGTGGTTATTTACCCATACCCACATTATAATTTAAATAATCCATTTTTTAGCTATTAGAAACCGAAAATTATTTTATTATAAAATAATATTTCTAGCTTTTCCTAAGGTGTACCTCACCCCTCTTATAAAAAGGCACTCCCCCTTATCTCTAATTCACACATTCAAATCAATTTGTCTCAACCAAACTCTAAAAAAATAACCTCTCAACTATCCTTACTTCATCCTAGAGGACTTACTTTAGTCATAAAGACAATATAAGGATCCCTTTTGATCAAATAAAAAGGAAGAACCCGAAGAAGAGGTAAATATTTCATCACCCTTTTCAAGTTCCTTTATTCTTCCACTTCCCCTTTATTTGTTGTTTCCATTATAAAATAATAACTATATTATATTATATATATATATATTTATGTTATTATAAATATTATACAACCATATTCATTATTCTATCCATCCTTTGAATGACATGTCACCATACATGTGTACGTAAGGGTTACTGTCTCCACGTCGTGGTGTAATTTTTTTTCAATACATTATTATTTGTATGGGTGTAATAATGATGTGTAATTGATTTAAATAATAAATATAAAATGATAATTATTCTGTATATATTATATACCATCCGATTATATATTATTTTAATATCAAAATAATGATATTGTCGCTCGTGCGTACGTACGGATTACCGTCTCCACGAATGCGATGAGATTCATTCCCCATCGTATCCATTCAAGAATAATTTTAATTTCATGATTAAAAATAATATTTAAAGACTTGATATCATTCTTTATATGAATAATATACATCCCATCCATAACAAATATGACTCACATAACAAATAATATAAAGGAAAACGAATCTGTTAACACCCGAAACGACGATAATACTAAGATATTGTTAACAAAGCAATGTTAAAAGATCATATATGATATCATATTAATGTATATGATTCATATATAATTTAATAACAATTATTTAACCATTATAAAGGAGTTTAACCTACCCTTGACCAAGCAAAATTACAAGGTAAGTGTTAATTCTACAATCTCTTCATTATTCGAGGTCGTTTATACGTAATTATCTACCGAGACCTCTTTGTCATCCACATCCATGTTTCTTTAAAATGTATTCCAAAAAAATTACTATTTACTAGACTATAGGTTAAATTCATTTATACCCTTGTTTGACTTTTTATAAAATGTTTTGAAAGGAATATTTCTGTCGTTTTCCAAACAAGGTACTTTTTAACCTTTTCGACAAAATTAATGTAAGAATGTATTTTTTAACTTATACGGTGGGTGTGGCTATTTTTGGCCGTTTTAACATCATCGAAGCTTCCCTTACAATCATATAAGAGTATTTTCAAAATAAATTTTTTCTTTATAAATGATGTGACTCTTAAATGATTTCAAAATAGAAAGAGATATTTCTTTAAAAAAATGTTTTTATTTCATCTATGTCAACATCCTTTGATGGATTTTATGCTTATTTGAAGATGATTTATTATGATACAAAACTTCCATATTGTATTGAAGGTTTTGTGATATGTTTGACTATGGATGTGTTATTTTTATACCATTCATGGTTTATGGATAAAGTATTTACATTTCTTATGCTAGTTTTAATATGAATGTTTATGTTATGTTTAAACCTCTTCATATGAGGAATGCATTGGACTTAGTAAGTGATGGGTGGATCCCTATATAGCTCCTCGATGCATCTGTAGGTCTCATGAGACAAACTATTGTCTTTTCATAAGGCCTTGACAAAATCTTATTTGTATTCTTGGCACAAGGCCTTGACTATGTGGTTATGAAAGTCTAGCATTATGAATTCCATCATTATGAAAGTGGATATTGATATTGCATGTGATTATTCGACTAGTATAATATCCATGTGAGTAAGTAAATGGAATTATTTTGATTTATATTTTCTATATTATGATGAATTTTATGTTGAAAGTTATTTTTTTAGTTTTATACATTGCCTTAAATGTTTATGCTTATTTACGAAAGTTTCCACTATATTGTTATCCTTACTGAGCATCTGAGCTCACCCCTTTCTATGTTTTATTTTTCCCAGGATGCAAAAAAGTATATTATTACTGACCTGGAGGGATATTCTATGGGATCTCAATGTTGTCTATGAAAACAATGTTGTTGTAGTTTTTCATTTTATGATGTAATGTAAACCTTATGAATGTTTCTAGTACTTCAAAGGATACTAAACTAATCGGTCTTTCGAGACTTGATCTTTTATGATCATGCCAATGACACGTAATAATGCACTGACTCTGGGTAACTAGGGTCAGGGTGTTACACCTTTTCCTTTTATATAGGTACTAGGGTGATTCCTTCCACAATTATCACAAGGTGTAAATTCAACTCTTCCCTTATTCCCTGTTTCCTTATTTCCTTTCCAGAGTGTTCAGTAGATCTTTTATTCTATTGCTTTGCTTCAAAGTCGTAAGACTTAGAGAATTCTTTTTTTGTCTTGATATCACATGATACAATATCTTCATATGATGAGAAGGATTCTGAGACTAATTCTTCATGGAAAAATGGTTTCAAACCATCAAAGAAATGATCAATCTTACTTATTGGGTTACGTATATAATCTACAGCATGCCTTGTAAACCTTGTAAAGTTAGCTTCATACTTTGCGACATTTTCATCCTCCTTTTGTCTTAGACTCATAAATTACCTTTCCATATCCACTCGATGGTCACAAGGAAAGTATTTTTCTAAGAAAATTTCTTTAAACTCCCTCCATTCCAAACTTGATACTTCTTCATCCTCCTTTGTGTTTTGAATTAATGACCATCATTTATCAGCATCTCTGGTGAGGTGATAAACTGCCATGACAAATTTTCCCCTTTTGCTACTCCCCAAAGAATGAAATATTTTCTCTAAGGAACTTATCCATTTCTCAGATACTAATGGATTTTTACTCCCTTTTAATGTTGGTGTTTGTTGCCTTATGAAGCGGTCCAACGTTGATCCTTCGCGTTGTGGATCTGGGTACTCCATACGGGTAAGGTTATTATTCATAACCTAAGTGATTTGTCCCAATATGGTGATAAGCTGATCAGCCCCAGTTGCATCACCAGCTCCACTATAATTATCTTGAGTAGAAGGTTAATTCCTATATGGATTACGTGCATTGATATGGTTTTCATTCCTTCCACTAGGCTCTAGTTCTAAACAATGGCATACACTATATTAGTTTATGAATCGCAATACATAATTCCAAACTTGTAAAACACTTAACATAAATTGAGTAATTTATGGATATAATCCATAATCATAAAAAAAATGTTTTCTTTGAGGAGGTATATACTCATAAATTCTTCATAATGGTTTGTAAAAAAAATGTGAATTATCCCAAGCTATCCCCCAAGAGTGTCGTAACCAAGAGTGTAGCAAGGCTCATTGTCGTGTACTAGGATACCCCAGGTCAATCCTAAAACACCTTGTCAGAGTTTTTACTCCTAGGTATATCTGTGTCAGAGCCGCCTCTACCTACTCATATCCAAACAGGGATGTATTGCTTTGAAAATACACAAAATCTCTACATTACCAAAATTCTAGGAAGTTCTTTTACACCAATCCTCAAAGTATATCTTAGGGTAATGTTCTCTAATCAGAGTTTATCTAAATCTAGTTTACAAGGTTTGTACTAAACTTCCTCTGATGCCAAATGTAATACCCCAACCCTAGTTACCCAGAGTCGATGATTTATTACATAGCATTGGTATGATACAAAGAATCATGTCCCTAAAGGCTGAACAGTTTAGTATTATTGGAAACAAGATACATAGATAAGTTTAACATTACAACTTGATAAGAAATACAACACTAATTTATTCCATTAGAAACATCCAAGCCTCATAGATTATGCCTAAAAGTCACTCATAACTAACTTATTCATATACTAGGAAAATGAAACATAAGAAAGGGGTGATCTCAAATGATCAGTAAGAGTAAGAAGTACAACAGAAGATAACATAAACATTTGGCATGTTGAATAATTGAAAACACAAGCCTTTAGAAATAATAAACATGAACACTTTATGGCTAGAATATGAGATGAGTAAATAATTTCATAATAAAACATAGTCATGGGTATTCTAATAGTCCAATAACCACATGAACCATCATTATTATTTTCATAATGAGGGAATGTATAATTCCAGACTTTCTGAAACATCTTGTCAAGGCCTCGGCCAAGACATCTAAAAATGATTTAGGCCTCGGCCAAAACCATATATCAAATTGGGAAAGGCCTCGTCCAATTCCACATCTAATTGTCTCATGATACCTACCGATGCATCGAGGAGCTATAGCAGGCTTCACCCATCACATACTAAGTCTAATACATTCCTCATATAAAAATGTTGAAGAATAACATAAAGATTCATATTAAAACTAGCATATGAAATTTCAATACTTCAACCATAAACCATGAATGGTATAAAAATAACACATCCACAGTCGAACATATCACAAAACCTTATATACAATATGGAATATTTGTATCATAATAAATCAACTTCAAACAAGTGTAAATTTTATCAATGGATGTTGACATAGATAAAATCAAAAAAAATTGAGAGAAATATCTCTTTCTATTTTGAAATAATTTAAGAGTCACATAATTATAAAAGAATACAATTATTTTTAAAATATTCTTATAATTATATAAGGTAATATTCGATGATGTTATAATGGTGGAAAATAGTTTCACCCGCCGTATAAGTTAAAAAACATTCTTATATTAATTTTGTCGAAAAGGTCATAAAGTACCTTGTTTAGAAAACGATGAAAAGATTACTTTCAAAAAATATAAGGTCAAATAACGGTATAAATGAATTTAACTCATATTATAGTAAATATTAAAAAAAATTGAAATACATTTTTAAGAAAACATGAATGTGGATGATAGAGGTCGCAGTAGATACTTACGTAAAAACAACCTTTGATAATAAAGAGATTGTGAAATTAACCCTTACCTTGTACTTTTCCTTTGTCGAGGGTACTTTAACCTCCTGTATAATAGTTAAATCTTTGTTATTAAATTATACAAGAACCATATACATAAATATGATATCATATATGATCTTCGAATATTGTTTTGTTAATAATATTTTAGTATTATCATCGTTTTGGGTGTTAACTGATTCGTTTTACTTTATATGTTTTGTTACATAAGTTGTGTTTGTTATAGATAGGATATATTTGATTCATATACAAATGATATTAAGTTATTAAAAATTATTTTAAATCATCAAATGAAAATTATTCTTGAATGGTTACGATGGGGAAATGAATCTCATCGCGTTCGTGGATACGGTAATTCGTACGTACGCACAAGAGACAATATCATTATATTGATGGTGAAATCGTATGTAATTGGATGGTATATCATATATAAATAATAATTAACATGATATATTTATTATTTACATTATTTATACTCATTATTATACCCATAAAAATAATTAAGTGTTTGAATAACAAACTACACCACGGCGTGGAGAAGGCAAGCCGTACGTATGCACGTATGGTGACATTTTCATTCATAGGATGGATAGAATAATGAATATTTTTGTTCCGTATTTATAATAACATCAAAGTATGTATAATATAATGGATTTATTATTTTGTTATGGAAAAAACAAATAAAGAGGAAGTGTAAGAAGAAAATAACTTTGAAAGAGGTGGTGAAATTATTACCTCTTCTTCGGGTGTTTCTTTTTGAGTTGATCAAAAGGGCTCCTTAGGTTAGATTTCGGATCAAAGTATGGACTCTATGTTGATTTGAGTAAAGTTGGGAGGATATTTGGGAAGGTTTTTTTCAATCCAAATGGATTTGGAGGTGTGAAATTAAGAGAATGGAAAGTACCCTTTTATTAGAGAGGTGTGCATCACTTTAGGAAAAGATTGAAATATTAATTTATAATAAAATAATTTTAGGTTTATAATGGCACAAAAATGATTTATTTATAGGATAAGGTGGTTATGGGTCTCAAACATCTCAACCAATAGGTTTTAGACAGGTTTAGGTCATCATATTAACCTTATCTTTTAGATTTAACTCTTAGTTAAGTAGTTTGACATTTACCATGTCTCTTTGTATTTTTATATTATATGGTTAATAAACTTACTATAACAAGCCAAGAGAACCCCTAACGGTTCAGTTTTAATATATATAACCTTATCTAAGTCCTTTGACCAAACCTTATATTTTTAGGAATATTATATCAATTAATAATATAGTATTTGTTTTAAAAACTCAATTATGTCAATTTTGACACTATTTAGTATTTGATTTTTTTGAAAGCCATAAAAACTTTATCACTTCGAGTAAAATTTATTTAATCAACACTAACATGTAATATTAACCTAAAAATTTATTTTAATTCATCATAAGTATCAATTTATATTTATTTGGATATTTATAATATCAATTATTTTAATATTTCATTATTAAGGTAATTACTGCATCATCATTGTGTCATAAATAAATTAAATTATTTAATGTGTAAAAATTATAAATAAAATACCATTATGTAGGAAATATTTTTATCTTTCTAATGAATATTTATAGTTGAATTTATATTGTGTTTAACCTTATATTAAAAATGGTTTAGTTTTTAAACTTTTAATTTAACTCTTAACTCTTCTTTAAATAAAATAATAATAAATGTCCTAATCTAATCCAAGTGGAAAAAAGAGGATCATATTTTATTCATAAGGTTTTTCTGGTCGAATTACACTTATCCAATAGAATTAGGACATATTTTAGGGTAATTATAATATCATTTTTACCCTTAATTGCCCTATTTACTTTTAACCATGGTAAATAAAAGTCAAAAGTTACTATTCACCAAAAATTATTTTGATCTTATTGAACAAAATTTTACTTACTGATGTCAACCGTGTCTCTTGGATTTTTGAAATTCAAATCATAGAAGCAGTAAAATTAAGTTTTATGCAAATTTGAAAATGCTCATAGAAGGTGGGTAAAAGACGGTAAAAAGATCAATAAAATTTTCTATATCTAAAATTATTATAAAATGACTCCAATGAATTACATTTTACATATATAGGTATTATATATCTATTTTTACCTAAAATAAATTAAAATAAAATAAATAATTGCTTAAATAAAAAGTTAGTTTTAAACAATAACACAGTGTTTTTCACTATTTATCAAAAAATTGAAAGTTTTCAGAAAAATACAAAAAATTCACCCTAAGATAATTTCAATATTCCAAATTCAAAAATGAAATCCATTTTGAAAAATAAAATTTATAAAATTTTAAAAAGTGAGTATTAATATTCATAATGGCTAGTTTTATTGGTCGTGGGGTGTTAAAACTCCAAATTGCGTACAATGCAAGCTACCACATTACTCAAAGGGAAAAGTACCATGGAAGCTTTGGATATTTCAAAGCCCAAATAGGATACAACCTAGATTTATATTCTACTCCCTATAACAAGTCCAATTTCTAGGCTCCACAGTATCAATTCTCACTCTCCTACCTTGAGGCTCTCCCTCAGCCTCAGCTTTATCTTCTTATACTTTATTTCCTCTAGCCAAAATGACATTTTGAGTCACTGGTACTAACTGAACTTCAGGTTCTACTTGAACTCCAGCCACTCTAGACACTTGATCCACTTGAGGATCTTCCTCATTCTGAGGCATAGGTGCATTCTGAGCTTCATCCTCTACCTCTTGACCTCCTTCCATAATATAATTAATCTCTTGAATGATACCTTCAATATAATTAAGGTGGTCATGTCCATCCTCACTGCCATCTTTTTCTTCAGCATCTCTATCATGATCAGCAGCATCCTATCCAACACGATCAGCATCATCTTATCTACCAGTCTCATCATCTCTATGTACAGACTCCCCACCAGAACTAACATCTTCTTTCCCTTCTTTTAGGGAGTCACTCGCATGCTCACCTTCATCATCCTCATCATCGCCATCAGTATTTCTCACATATCCTTCCACTCTAGAGACTTTAGTCTCTTCCTCATCTTTATCACCCAACAAAGGTTCTTGAGAAGGTAATTCTAATGGTGGACTGGCTGGTCCATATGACATTTCTTTAGGGTTTTCATTAATATCTGGTTCACTTCTATAATCTATAGGAGACCCCTATTCTCTCAGAAGCTCAGGCTCACCTTGTTCTTCATCTGAATATACAACCTGCTCACCAGGTTTGAGACCTGAATCAGCTCGATCCCTTGGTCCGGTAGGATAATCAATGGGATTATAATCCTCATATAATTTTTCTTCATCTGCTACCCAACATCTCTTCCATGGGATCCAAAATATTTACATTCTTTTGAAGATATCCTTGTGCGAGAAAAGACACTACAGGCAGTGATCACCTCATCTCCATCCTCCACACATCCTAGCTTCTTCAGCATTGAAGAAAACATCCCTAGGTAGTATAGATAGGTTTCCTTCTTGGATGGTTTGATCATCTCAGAAATGTGTACCATAAGGTACCTATATAAATTATCTTCCACCCCATTCTTCAATAAATAAATCAAGAAAATATCTTGATACTTAAAAGCATCAAAATCTCCCTTCCTTGGGAAGATATGGTGTTTAATGAACTTGAAAATTAGTCTGGCCTCTCCATCTAATTATGTAGTTATAGCTCTCCTTGACTCCTCATTTTTAGTAAATTCTTTCAAAGCATTTTTATATAAAAACAAATATGAGTTTGGTGGAATATTACCCTGATAGTCTGCATATATACCCTCATGAGGAATTTCCAAGCATTCAACCCACTCCTTTGAAGAAAATGAATTTTCTTTTCCCTTCACCAAAGACTTCATCTAAGCCTCCTCGGCTCCTTCCAACAACACTGTAAAATTGATATAAAACTCATGTACTATCTTTGGATAGAATGGTCTCTCATTTTTTCCAAACCAACTAATCCATCCGTGTGATTACAAAACTTTAAGCAATATAGACTTTCTTGACAACAGCCACTTGGCATACACTTCCTTTTCAGTAGTTACCACACAGATTCCCAATCCTGGCTTCATAGAGCTTTCTATGCTGCTTGATTTTTCTTTATGAAGCTTGGTCGTAGATGATTCACTTGGCTCTTCCATCACACACTTTGTTCCCACCATTCTAATGGTTTGGGTTCGAAGATACAGTTGAAGGGTCAAAGGTTAAAAGGTAGAGTGAGGGTAGTGATGGGGTCTTAGATCAATTTAATTTTATCATTTAGGTATTATACTTAATAGAGTAATGATAAAGTACAAAACATGAAATTTTGTCGTTTTACTTAAAATAAAACAGATAAACCGATTTATAAAAAAACATTATCAGTATCAGTTTCACTTGATTAGTTTTACATATCGGTTTCACATATTGGTTTCATAGATCAGTTTTACTGATCGGTTTCACTGATCAGTTTCACTGATCGGTTTCACTTATCGGTTTCACATATCAGTTTCACTGATTGGTTTCCCTGATAAACAGATTTTTCTAAGGGGATAAGATTGGATAGTCTTTATAGATTTATCATTCATAGTTCATGTATGATGTATCTCATTATCTTAGAGTGTAATATTTTTGTAAAACTATAAGTAAGTTGATGCTCATGCCCAATAAAATCAAGAGTTATATCACTGTTTTGATAATGGTCTATCAAAAAGTGATTCCTTACATTAATATGTTTTGTTCTTGAATGAGAAATTGAATTTTTAGAAATTTTAATAGAACTTGTACTATCAAAATTTATGGGGATATGTCTGAATTGAAATCCATAATCTAATAAAGTGTGTTTCATCCACAAAATTTGTCCACAACAAGTACCAGTAGCAATGTACTATGCTTCAGTAGTTGATAATGCAACTGAATTTTTCTTTTTACTACACAATGAAATTAGAGACTTTTCCAAAAAGTGTCATGTTCTAGAGGTGCTCTTTATATATAATTTACATCCACACAATTCATCATCTGAATAACTAACCATATCAAAAGGTTTTCCTCTAGGGTAGAATAGTCCTAAATTAGTTATATATTTGAGGTATTTGAAAACTCTTTTAACAACATTTAAATGTGACACTTTTGGATTTTCTTGAAATCTTGCACACATACACACACTAAACATGATATATGGACTAGTAGTAGTTAAATAAAGAAAACTCCAAATCCTTCCTCCGTAAGTAGTTTGATCAACATATTTCCCATTTTCATCAAGATCCAACTTACATGTATAACTCATAGGTTTTTCACTACTCTTAATGCCATAAAAGACATGTCTTTTCAAAAATATATTTAATATGTTTACTATGATTAATAATAATACCTTCTTTGTTTTGAAATATTTGAAATACATGAAAATATTTATGTTTACCCATCAAACTCATTTAAAACTCACATTGCATCATTTTTGAAAAATCATTACCTAAAGAATTTTCAGAATATCCAAAAATAATATCATCTATATATATTTGATCTATTAAAACATCTTTAGAAATTCGTTTTATAAATAAACTAGGATCTGTTAATCCTTTTGTAAAACCTTTAGAAATAAGTAAGTTACTTAACCTATCATACCAAGATCTTGGAATTTATTTCAAACCATATAAAGCTTTAGTTAATTTGAAAACATGATTTGGAAAATGTGGATTTGTAAAACCTTGGGGTTGTTCAACAAAAACATCCTCAATTATATAACCATTTAAGAATGAAAATTTGGCATCCATTTGATAAAGTTTGAAATCCAAGTGTGTTGCATAGGCACGTAAGATTCTAATTGCTTCAAGACTAGCTACTGGTGAAAATGTCTCTTCATAATCAAATCCTTATTTATGATTATATCCCTATGAAACCAACATAGATTTTTTTATAATTATATTTCCAACTTCATCTAATTTATTCATAAACACCCATTTAGTTCCTATGGTCAAGGTATATTCTAGTTTATCAAAAATATTACAGACTTTATTTCTCTAAAAATGATTAAGCTATTATTTCATAGCCATCATCCAAAATTCATCATTGATTGTATCATTGATATTTTCAGGTTCAAGTTGTGACAAGAAGGATTGATGTTCAACCTGATTTCTCAAATAAGCTCTAGTTTGAGTTCCTCTATCTAAATCTCCAACTACAGTATCTAAGGGATGGTTTTTAAGGGTTCTAGTTGGTCTAGAAAAAGTTGGACAAGTTATTTCAGGTTCATCACATGGTTATAGTTCATTATGGCTAAAATATAGGGAATTTCTAGAACTAGAATTTTTAATAGATTCCTTTATAGGATATTCAGAAGGTTTGGAATTAATGTCCAGATTTGACATATCATCTTCAAGATTTCCTAGTGAGGTCTCAGGTTCATGTGGATATGTTTCATCAAACCTGGCATGTACAGATTCCTCCACACATTTGGTTCTTTTATTAAAGACTCTATAATATTTTCCTGATGTTGAATATCAAAGGAATATCCCTTCATCACTTTTAGAGGAAATTTTATCTAGATTATCTTTAGTGTTAAGAATATAAACTTTACATCAAAACACTTTAAAATAATTTACCTTGGGTTTCCAATTATTCCACAACACATGAGAAGTTTTCTTAAGGATGGGTCTGATTAATACTCTATTTATTATATAACAATTTTTATTAACAGCTTCATCCTAAAAATAAATTGGTAGGTTATATTCATTGATCATAGTTCAAGCAATTTCCTATAGGGTTATATTTCTTCTTTCTATTACGCCATTCTGTTGAAGTGTCCAAGGGGTAGAGAAGTTATTCCTATGCCCATTTTGTGAGAAAAAAGATTCAAAGTCTTAATTTTTAAACTCATGGACATGATCACTTATTAAGTATTTAATTTTAATTCCACTAATATTTTCTACAATCCTATCATACTTGGTAAAATAAGATCAATCTTCACTTTTGTGAGCTAAGAAAAATGTCCAAGTATACCTAGAATAGTCATCTACAAGAACATAAACATAGTGTTTCCCATTGATACATGAAACTCTAGATGGTCTAAAAAAATCCATGTGAACCAACTCGAGAGTTTGAGAATTTTTAACTACTTTCTTTGGTTCGAAAGAGATTTTATATTGCTTTCCTTTTTAATAAGGATTGCACACCCTATTGTCTGAAAACTATAATTTTAGTAGGTCTTTAACTAAAATTTTTCTGGTCAATTTCTTAAGGGAGTGTACATTACAATTTCCTAATCTTCATTTCTAGATCCAAGACTCTTTGTGAAAGGCACTTAGGCAGGAAACATTCTGTAATTCTAGTGTGTCTAAATTTACAGCATATACATTTTCATTTCTAAGATTAGTATATACTAAGTTATTTTTGGCATCAAAAATATGGAATTGATCATTTATAAATTTAACATTAAATCCATCATCACACAGTTGAAATATTCTAAGCAAGTTATACTTTAATCCATCAACATAGAGTACTTTTGAAATTGAAATATTGTTAGGGTTACTGATCTGTCCTAAACTGATGATTTTTTCTTTACCATTGTCACCAAATGTTACATGTCCTCCATAAATTTTGATGAGATTATTGAAACTAGAGTTGTATCCTATCATGTATCTTGAACATCAACTATCCAAGTACCAAATATTTCTACAAGAACTCTTTAGATAGTTTACCTACAAAACAATTTATCCAAGAAATGATTTTGGTGCCTATATTTGTCTGGGTCCAGAAACATTAGTAATAAAAGCTTTAGGAACCCAAAATTGTATTATGGGTTTCCTATATATAGAATATAAGGTATTTGAATAATAAACATGGTTTGGTCTAGAAAAACTTGATGCATTAAAAGTTTTTATAGAACTGGAACTTGTAATAAAATTGTGATTTTTGGGAAAAGAATCAGATTTTCCAGATTTAGTCATAAAATTTTTTTTTGATAAATTTCTTTGCCCGGATGACATCCAATTCCATAAGTGTACTTAGGAGCTATCTATTTACCTAGAATTTGAGTAATAGTGTTTTTTTCATTTGTAAAATTTTCTAAATCCTTCTTCAATTTCTTATTATACATTTTTAATTCATCGTTTTCTTTGAGAAGTTGAGAATTATTTTCCTTTTTAGTAGTAAGTTCATATTTAATAGTTACAGTAAGAGCATGTTATTTATTTAAAGACTTATATTTATCTTTTAGTTTATTAAAAGTATCCTCCATCAGGTTATAGTATTCAAATAGTTCATCACTTTTCATATTTTTAGACTCACTTAAATTTTTATAATAACAATAATTGTGTGTAGGAGAGTCTAAGGTTACCACAGATTTGTTTGTCATAAAAAACATATTTTCCTTGTCATATTTCTCATCATTAGATGATTCTAATTCACTAGAGCTAACCTCAAAGGCACTCCATGTGGACTTCATATCTTTCTTATAATTCTTGTCTTTGTTTTCATACTTCTTTTTGTATTTTAACTTTTGACAGTCAACATTGACATGTCATATCCTCTTGCATTCATAAAGACAATATCCTTTGATTTTTCATTTCTTTTTTAGTCATTTTTTCAATTTACCTTGTTATCATATCTTCCTTTATAATTGGGATTCCTGAAAAACTTATTCTTCCTAAAAAATTTCTTGAATCTTCTGGCCAGCTGAGTCATCTCCTCATCATTATTTGAAGCTAATTCTTCACTACTTGTGCTTTCAACAGCAGCTTGACCTTTCTCTTTGTCTTTGCTCTTGGAAGTGGTAGTATTGAAGGCTATATATTTTCTATTTGGCTCATAATTCTCTTCTTTGTTTAATTTTTTCTCTTCGTTATACATCATCAGTTTTCCAATGAGTTCTTTGACATGTAATTTACTGATGTCACATTACTATCTAATTGAGATAGAAGTTCCTCTCTATCTATTAGGTAAGCATCTGAGAATCCTCATAATTTGTTCTTCGGTAGTAACATCTCTTCCCAAGGAGATCATAGTGTTAACTATTTCATTAAACCTGAGATACATGTCAGAAATAGGCTCATTAGGATTCATATTAAAGTTATCATATTTAATAGTATATGTGTTAAGTCTCATTTCCTTAACACTAGAAGTTCCTTCATGTGAAACAGACAAAGTGTCCCAAATTTCATGGGTTGTTTTACATGTATAAATTCTGTTGAATTTCTCATCTCTTAAAGAACAGTATAAGGCATTCATGGCTTTGAAATTATTGTTATTAGTAGTCTTATTTAACTTATCCTAAATAGTTCTAGAAGTAACAAGAATCTTATACTCATCTACAATTAAATACCAAATTTCAAAACCCATACTCTCTAAATGCACTTTCATTTTAATTTTCCATTGGGCATAATTTGTTCCATTAAATAATGGAGGTATGTCAGTAGCATCACCTTCCAGCCTATTATCCATAATAAAATTTTAGAATAATATTTTAAAGAGATTAAAATTTAGTATTAATAGAAATTTTAAGATCTTTGAAATACAACTAAAATCACAGTTGAAAGAGTTTGAAAGAGATTTGAAAATAGAAAATTCCTAAACCCTTTGATACCAAATTTTGTTTGGAGTAGAATACTCAAGAGGAGGGTGAATTAAGTATTTATAAAAATTTTTGTTTAAATATTGGTTCTCTGAAGATTTCTCCCAATTAAAAATATGATCCAAGTCAGCTTGTAGTGAATTTATAAGAGTCATGAATGTTCAATTAAATTATCAAGATATTGATTAGTTCTCAGCTATACCAATCTAAAGATTAATATAAATTTTGAAACTAATATACTGGTTAAAGACTATTATAAAAACTTGTTAAACTGAATATCAGAGTTTTACTTTGTTTTAATTAAATATGTTATAAAATAGTAAAAGAAAATAAAAATAGTCATAATAGAAATTAAAACAAGAGGTTCAATCTCAAGATGATGCTTAGTCCTCTCCACTTGGTGATCACCTACCACCAAGAAGTTTAAATTAATAAACAGGTTTTATCCAAACCTTGGATCGGGGTTCACAATAGCACACAAGGCTATCTAGGTCACACTTGACCTCTACCACAGTTCTTCATGGGAAAGACACCAAATAGGTCACACATGACCTCTTTCATAGTTCTCTGTGGGATACAAAGGGATAAAAAGAGTGTGAGCTTGAGGATATCAAGTATAATCTAGTTATACACAGGAGTCAGTGTGTGTAATAGAAATATACACACACTTCTCAGACTCGTTTGAAGTAGTGCAACTGCAGTTAAAGTATTCTTCTGGAAGTTGAATCCAAAAGAGAGTGTCATAGCCTCTATGTTCTAGCTTCCAGGAGTGTGAAAATGTTCATATTCTTGTTGGTAAGATGTTCAGGTCAGGTCAGCAGGTTAATCTTCTCTTGTTGATCTCCTCATGTGTTCTTCCTTTTGAGTTCTTCAGTTTTTTAGGAATGATTGGGAATTTCAGGTGTTTTTAATCACTTTTTCACTTACTTTCCACTACTACGTATTTTCTCATATCTTGAATGATCTAGCTAGTAAATATTTTATACTTTGAGGTTCAGCAGACAGAATGATCTCCCCATGTGCATGTACCTCGTACTGTCCTCTGAATATCCTATAGACAACATTAAATAATGCTAGGGACATTAATTTATCTAAATATGAAAGTTAGATATAAATTTGAATTAATAAAATAAAAAATAGTTTCTATGACTATCGGTGAGTCATAATAATCGGTGAATCCTCATCGGTCTATCAGCATCGGTCTGTCAGCATCGGTGACTCTCTGTATCAGTGAGACCTTTCCATCGGTATTGGTCACTCTAGACATCAGTGAGTCGTTTGTGCTATCAGTTTTTCTGGGCATTGGTGACTCATCATCGGTGAATTGTTTTGAACTATCGGTGTGTCGCCCATCAGTGAGTCATCCATCAGTAAGTCCTATGCACTATCTGTGTGACAGATCATCGGTGAATTTTCCATCGATGTGGTGATTTTTCTATCAGTGAGTCCTGAAATGATGTCTTCTTCGATCGGTGAGTCATCATCGATGAGTCATCCATCAGTGACTCTTTAAACCAATCGGTGTCAAAGAATTTGAAAAACTTACAAAGTGTCTGTCTCATACAAAATAGTACCTATTAAGTGAAATTAATAATTACAAACAAATATACACTTGTAAATATATTGAAACATAAATATTCATAATTAATTGAATTATTGAGATGTATTATACCATGTGACGTAATTTATTTATTTATAAATATTCACTAACATGATTATTATTACTTAAAACATAATATGTGAATTATCAGGATTTGTGAAATGACATAAGTTGTGATTATTAAAACAAATATCTCACAAAGGGTCCAACAGTTCATTCATTTAAACTTCCCATGGATAGGTCTATATAAAATAATTGAATAAGCATTTATTTATTAAACTAATTAACATCCTTAGGGTTGCAAAATATCAATTTTATAGATTCATTAAATTCAAAACAACCCTTACTATTGACCCTTTCCCTAAGAGGTTTAGCTCCTCATGAAGGTATTAATAAAAATCAAATAAACAATTGTAGACATGCTTGAAATATTAATAAAACAGTTGAAATAACACAATTTTCATTTGAGGGATTTATAATCAAGTAGTTCACAAATAAAAAAAATTAACAAAACATTAAAACACTTACTTAAAAGGGTAAACAAGAAAAAATGTGGTGTGTATCCACTGTTGAGTGGAAATGAAAATGGAAAACGAACATTGGGATTGTAAACAACAATGAAAGAGATAAAGAATTCTTAGAGATTGATCAATAACACTTAGATTTTATTAAAACAAGAAAATTAATTGTTTATACATGAGTTATAAGAGAATAAGAGGGAGAAAATTAGAGGGAATAAGAGAAAAGATTCTTCCCAGAAAAACATATCCACAGTTTTCCTTCTTATCTAGATAAATAGGCGAGAATTTTCACAACGTGTAACTTGATCACATCATGTAATCTTGATCCAAGGTTTCCTCTATGTATTTTTTATCTAGTTATTTTCACTGCCTGAATATTTGGGATTCGGGGATGTGACTCATTTCATGAGGTGTAATGGTGACTCATGACATTATTTTTCTCATGACTTGAACTTTAAGATAGAAGTGGACATAAAATTTTATACAATGTGTATTAGAGATTCACATCATTTTTTCTTTACACGACTTTTAAATTCTTCATAACTTGTGATATCCTCTTCAAAAATGTTGTGAATGATGCATACACATCGTGTATGTGTTTCACGGAATGTAAATTCTACTTTTGGAAAATTTTGAAAGATTATCCTTTGGTTTATTGGATACATATTCTCTACAAAAATCAATACATGTCAGTGAATTATCGAATAAATCATGAATAATATTTAATTAAATGAATATAATATGTAAATAAAAAATCATCTTATTGGAATCCAGTGTTGGTGTGGTGACAGACATATCTATACACCAAGACCCTGAATTTTTATTTTTGACTCAGTATATGAAACACTAGTTGTAGGGAAAAATGACGGTACATGCATCGTATAGGAATGGGTTGAGTTTTCCATTTCCTTCTTGAGTCAGCTCACAAGTAATACTCTATTGATCATGATACATCTTGTTTTTTTTAAGATGCTTCCATGTAGATAGCCATCCAAGATTCCACCACATGATCAAGAGGATGATCTATAGGGTGACGAGATGGGTACAGGGGTTCGTACCAGAGGTAGAACTACTGGGTGGTGTACCAGTTATACCACCACTTGTGGAGTAGAACATGGTACTTGTAGTACTAGCATGTGAGATGTTTGGGATGAGCTCACTTAATGAGTTTCAATGGTAGAGACCCCTCAGGTTTTGAGGTGAGCTTGAATACCAGATGTCTAAGGACTAGCTTCAGGTGGTGACCGAGTTTTCCATCTAGTTAGAACACCATTAGATTAGATGTTAGTCCTGGAAGTGAGCCTTCTACATGGATCAGTAGGGTGATAAAGGGGTTTAGACTACTCGATCTTATGATGAGGTGACTCTTCCATGGACATATATTGAGAACCTTTCTCAGATAAGGGGATCTCACTATAAAATCTAAGGGTTGTGAATTCCCAAGAGCTTCTATAGCTTTGTCAGGAAGACATATCGGTAGATGATTATTCAACAAGGTGTACCGACCTTTCCAGGTACTTAATGAATATGATATGACCAGTGCTTCGGGGATCGGACCTCCAAGTGAGTTGTGTTTAGGGACATCCGAGCTAGCACTATTAGTTATAGAGAGAACCTTTGTGGTTGAAAGTCCTTTAACTGAGTAGATAAATATGGTGGGTGTCTGTAGTGGCAAAGCAAGAAATCGTCATGAGTAATAGATACCTGGATGTGTGATACGTTCTGGGAAGAGGTCCCAATATAGGGGATCTGTAGCTCAAGGCTCATAAGTTGATTGCATTCATCCTAGAAAGAGTTAATTATTTTCAAAGGACTACAGGGTATAAATCGCTAGAGATTTTCCAGCCCGTAATGCTGACATTGTGGATGGGCCACTAGGGTAGTGATAGTGATAGGAATAAATGAATATGAAGGATGGAAGATGTGGCAGGGGAGCTGCAAGAGCAATATGAGGTTGTATACATTTTGACATGTTACAACCACCACTCCAGTGTGTCCCACACCAGGCTCAGGGAGATGGAGGACAGGGGAATGGGGTAGCTTTATTCAGTCAAGTAATATGACCCAAGGGCTCTAGGATTTATTCGAGGTACGATCTATGTCTACTCTTAACTACCATATTAATAGACATAGGTGCTAATAATTCCTTCTTGTCATGAATGTTGTTAAAGACCTAGAGTTTCTGGTTAAACCATTGACTTGACCCTTACATATGGAGATACCTATGGGAGGATACATGATAATCACACTTTTGTCGATGGTGTGATATGACCCTTGAGTTGAGAGTTTCAGTTGGAATCTCTTTGTGTAAATGTCGAGGCCTCACGATGTTAGTTTGGGTATGGACTGATCATCCACAGTTCATGATCAGATTGACTATTTTAGGAAAAAGGATGTGGTATGTCTGCAGCATTGGAATGGGGTTTTCCTTGGTCAGTGAAAAAGTAAACTGAGGCATCACAGGATAAACTCATACATAGGTGGGTGTAGCCGATCAGACTTGAGTCGACCAGCCTTACCCATGTGGTAGTGGATGTTTTGAGTTTTCAGTTCCCAGTAGTAGTGGAATCTAAGACAACAATGTTGGCTAGATTTCCTCCATGACTATGACTTCTATATAGTCTATACACCTGGGAAGGGGAACATGGTGGTAGATTCTCTCAGAAAAATATTGAGTTCACACCTACTGAATGAGGCCTCGGAGTAGTTGGCCTCACTTAAGATATCCTTCGTGGATAGAGAGGAGACATATTTTCTTCAGTCTATGGTATTTTCCCCTCTTCTCTTACAGAAATTCAGGGAGTTGTAACTTGAATATTCCAGCTACAAAACTACATGTTCCCATACGTCCATAGGGCATTCCCTTAATGGATATTCGAAAGGTGGGGATCACATCATCCTTTTTAGAGGACGCACTGTAGTACCAATGGTATTGTGGGAGGAGGTGTTGAGGGAGTTCCATACATCCCCTTTAGTGGTACATCCTGGTGTGGTGTAGATGTACCAAGACCTCCGACATTAGTACTTGTGGCTAGGTATGAAGAAGGTAGTGGCAGAGTTTGTCTCGAGATGCCTCACTTGTTAGAAAGTGAAGGTTAAGCACCAGGTTCCAATAGGTTTGACACAACCCCTCGAGGTACCAGAGTGGAAGTGGGATGGGATATTGATGGAATTCATGATGGGGTTACCACGTATATCTAGGAGGAATGATACCATCTGGGTGATTGTAGACTGACTCACCAAATCATCCCAATTCCTACCCATTCAAGAGAAGGGTTCAGTAGAGATATTGGGACACCTCTATGTGCAAGAGATATTTTGAATCCAGGGATTCCCATCTACGATAGTCTCAGATTGTGATGCACAATTTACATACTGATTTTGGAAGGAATTTCATGGGTATTTGGGACTCATTTATGCTTGAGAACAGCATTTCACCCACATATGGATGGTCAGATGGAGTGGACCATACAGACCTTGGATTACATACTTTGTTCTTGCATTCTTGATTTTGGTCGTAGTGGGGAGAACCACCTACCATAGGTGGAGTTTGCATACAAAAAAATACCACTCCACCATCGATATGGAACTATTCAAGGCACTGTACAGATGACCGTGCAGGTCACCGTTATGCTGGATAGACCTAGGGTAGTTAGCACTCAAGGGTCCAGAGATGGTACATGCTACCACTAAGAAGGTGAAGGTCATTCCAGAGCGGATGAAGACTACACAGAGTCGACATAAGTCATATGCTGATGAGTGATATATACCCTTGGAGTTTTAGGAGGGGGACCACGTATTCTTACGGGTCTCTCCATGATGAGGGATATGTATATTTATAAGGGGTGGTAAGTTATCTCTAGGTTCATTGGACCTTTCCTAATACTGCATAGAGTGGGCAAGGTGGAATATTGATTGGCTCTAACACCACAGTTACAGAGGGTATAAGACATCTTCCACGTATCCTAGTTAAGGATATGTGTGCATGAACCTTCTCACATCATCGACCATAGTGATCTGGATATTGATGATAGGGTGACATTCGTGGAGTACCTGGTGAAGATAGAGGATCAATATGATAGGATCCTTCTTGGATGTTCAATTCATCTGGTGTGTGTTCATTGGAAGCAGGAAAATATCTAGGAGATCACATGGGAGCGGGAGGCTTAGATTTAGGCTCACTATCCTCATTTTTTTATTAGTCTTTTTTTGGATTTCGGTGATGTAAATCCTTAAGGTAGGGAGAATGTAATACCCAGAAATTCCATGTAAAATTTTTCTTCTTTCACGACCTGTCCCCCAGGGCCCATGTCATGACTACCCCAAGCCTATATTCCATAGGCCATGGGATGGAGACTAGCACCGAGTAGGAATATTCCAAAAAGGGAAGGAATTGACTTTAAAACTACACACATGCACAAAGCTCAAACTGTGAAAAGTAAACAGAAAGTAAACCACAAATGTCACTAAGAAAACTACTGAGAGTACAGTGAAAATTGAAAGTAAAAAGGGGCAATAATACAAACCCAAAACCACAATGGAAAGTATAACTACCACGTTCCATCCGCTTGAGACCCTACCTGAAGGTTAGGTGAAGTGTAGCTACATGTAGCTATATAAGTATGCTCATTTGTCCCATCTCACTAAGAACCACCTATTCCCAGACCACCAAGGTCTCTTTAGAAGTGTCGATCACCTTCATGAGACACGACACATGTGGGAGAATCCTGTGTAGGGGTGAGTTAAAAAATACTCAGTAGGGATCTCAAACCACAAAGGAAAGACTACAAATCAAGACCACAAAGTAAGACCACAAAGTAAGACCACAAAGAAAGACCACAAAGAAAAGACATCTCAAACTAGGGATAACTCAAAGTATAGAAAGTAATATTATCAGTTGTATAGATGAATCATATTGTACTTAAAATGGAATCATCCCTGATGAGTCACTGAGGTTCGCTCGACTACTAGACCACCGAGGTATACTCAGCTACTGGACCACTAAGGTCTGCTAAGCTACTGGACCACTGAGGTCCACTCAGCTAATGGACCATTGAGGTCCACTTGGATACTGGACCACTGAGGTATGCTCTGCTACTGGACCACTGAGGTCCGCTGAGCTACTGGACCACTGAGGTCCACTCGGCTACTGGACCACTGAGGTTTGCTCTGCTACTGGACCATTGAGGTCTCCTGAGCTACTGGACCACTGAGGTCTGCTCGACTACTAAACCACTAAGGTCTACTCACTATTAAACCATTGAGGTTCTCTCGGATATTGGACCACTGAGGTCCGCTCTCCTACTATTCCACTGAGTTCATGCTCATCATATCCTTCATGTCACAGCCAATCATAGGATTCCTACTCTCCTGTGCGCTTGATTCCAAGAGAAAATACTCCTCAATCCATTGGTCATATCTCAACTACCATGAAGACTAAATTATAGTATACACAAAGGACCGTCTCATCGCAAGGGTCCTGAATCCATAGACGGCATATAAATTGGACACCTGGTCTAAAATATATTTATGTTTTAGTAAACATGGGTTGATTGCGTCCGGGCCCGATCCGACTTAGTTAGACTGAACCGAATCAACCCGGTCTAGGGTCCCGCATGACTTGCCCCAATTCTGCCGACCCATCCTGAGGAATCGACCAACCATGAAGGATCCTCTCCACCATAGATGGTGTAGGCAACAACCGAGAAGGTTCAAGTGATCCATGAGAATATAAGGATAGCCTAGAGCATATATAAATCCTACACAGATCGATGTTATAGGCCCTTGGAGTTTGATTAGGGTATCCATGTTTTACCAAGATTCTCCCCACGATGGAGATTATGGTGGATTGGCCGAGGAGGAAAGTTATCTTCAAAATTCATCAGGATATTCAAGATCTTATATATGATTGGAAAGGTTGCTTATCGTTTAGTCATGCCCCTACAGTTAGACTTGATTCATGGCATCTTCCATGTGTCATAGTTATGGAGATATATGCACAACTCTTTGTACATTATTGACTAAGGTGTGTAAGATGTCAATAATGGATCCACCTTTATGGAGTACCTGGTGGTGATACAGGATCAAAAGGTGAGGATCCTATGAGGATAGACTATTCCCTAGGTTTTTATGTTGTGGTAGAATGGGAGCATACAAGAGAGATCCTAGGAGCATGAGAAATAGATACAGACCCAGTAACCCCACCTATTTTTGAATATTATTATTTTTTAGGGAAAATAATCAAAGTGGGAGAGTAATGACTCTAGTTTTACTAGTTAAGTCCTTTGAAAATATTAATTAATAACTATGTAATATTCCTCAGAGTCAATGTTGTGTTTCGGTGTCGCAGGACCCTAGAAATAATATGTTAAAAATATTAATATAATATAGAACATGTGTGTGCATATTTTTAGTATAAGTGTTTTAACCCATTTTTTACTACCTCATATGGAAACTATGAGACCACATTTGTGCCCAGGATGTGGGTTTTACCCTAAGTGCAACTTAAAATTGGTCATCATTGGGTGTTCTAAGTATGGAAAGTGGACACCATAATTAATTAATTAATTAATTAATTAGATTAAAATACCCCTTCCCCTCCCTAACGGATTCCTATGTATGAAAGGATGGAGGAGTTTTCTCCCATGGCTGATGAATGAACCGAGGAAGAAAAGAAGCATCATTGGACTTCTATCTTGATGGTGATTGACATAGGATTGAGTTACGGTGGCTTCTAGGAATTGTTTCAGACTCAAAGATTTGTCATTTCACTAATAAAGTAGAAATATTTATGATATTTATGTCATAGTCCCTATATATGCATTGTTTTAGAGTTTTAGATCCCTTTTATGGCTGATAAAGACTCCTTGAGTGTCAATGTGTGCATAATCAGTGAAAAAAGGGGATTTTAAGAGATTCATAGGGAATTTCCATTTGGAAATACTAATCACATGGTGTTTAATACAAGAACACATTCCATGTGTTATTACTATTTAGGGAAGGTGAAATTTTATGTACTAAACTTCATGTACTCTAGGTATACACAGTGTAGTGGCACATGGTCATGTGGCCAGGTACATGGGCACAAATACAGCCAGGTAAATGACTGGTACATGGACATGGGTTAGGAAAGATGAGACAAGTTATGTACTCCTACATATCTAGACTATCCATATACATGATGGGACATTCCCAGATGGAAAGTTGAGGGAACACATTGTGTAACCTAAGTACATGTCATGTATTTTTGTATGAAGTTCCACTATGTGTTTCTCTTTCTTCGGAACACAGATTTGGGCCTGTGAGTAGCCTATCTTAAGTGGTTTTACATACAAAACATGTTGGTGGACTTTTTTGGGTGTTAGATTTATGAAACAAGGTGTTATGAGTATGAAGCTTATTCTAGTGATGCTTGGAGGGTGGTGGTGATCAGGATGGGTCACTAGAGAGATGTCAGGGGTTTTACTCCCCTGTCGAACTAGGGAACGGGTCCCCCATAATCTTTACACAAGTAGAGTTGGTACTCCCACATACTATAGATGGTGTGGTTCCTATATCTATAAATTTTTACTCCCCCATTATCAAGATCTGTTTGGGAGAAGATCCTTTATGGGAGTTAGTGCTCCCTCAGCTGTGGAGCACAGTCTCGAGGAGTGGGCACCTCCACTCAGAATTTGGTGAGTTTACATTTGATTTTGGGAATCATATTTAGAATTTTTAGAGTTGTATATAGACTCATAATTACTATATAGTTTGTGGATATAGAGATCTTATTTCTCTCCCATTTGGGTTTCTTAATTAGCGTATCTATTGGATTTATTATTACCATCTTTCTTTTTGGTTTGAGTTAACTGTTGCACCATTTTTTGCTTCATTTTTTGGATTTTGGGGTTCTTATTGGGTATGTTTATACTCACCCATACATATCCATCAACCACACATGATGTGTCTTGTGAAAATGATGGGCAGATCCACATTGATATTGGTAGACCTGGTTTTGGGGGAGTTTAACAGTTCTTGGAACTCACCTTGTTCGGTGGTTAGTTTGGGAGGTTTTGATAAGGGCTTATTATAGAATTTTCCCTTGTATATTTTAATAGGTTGGGATATCTTATCCAGTTTGGGCATGTATTTTTTCACTTTTTTTACTTCTAATATTTACTTTTGTACTATGATGTTTTTCTATAGTTTGATTCATGCATTGTTATACTCTATATGTTTATCTTTTATTATATCTTTTCACTTTTTCATGGAGAAAGTTGGGCATTTATGCAAATAGGTACTTAGGCTAAGGCCCCCCAGTTCATTATAGCCTACCCAGAACTTGTATCTAGCCCCTAGACTATTAGACGTGAGCTTGGGGTGTCACACCTAGCCTTTCACTAGCTAGGAGGACCCCGATGGATCAGATCGTGACAATGATCATTTGTGTGTTCTTTAGGATGTGCTTCCTTTAGGGACATGAGGTTGATTCTTATATGATTATGGTAGTTGGTGGATTTTTTTTGTTTTCCATCAGTACTAAGTGGTAGCTTGGTTTCAATAGTTTTTTTTCTCTCTTGAGAGTGTCTATCTATTTTTTTAAAGGTGGTGTTCTGGTCAAAGACCAAAACACAAACTTTATTATAAAGGTAAGAACAAGAAAGGATTACATGAGTCTAAAGTAATGAATTTTTTGAACATCCCTGACATGAAGAGGGAGTAACTCAGGAAGAAGGTCATCCCTCCAGGAGACCTCGTGATTAACTCCCATGTTGGCAAGTCCATCAGTGAGCTTGTTTACTTCCTGGTAGGTATGGGTGACAATGAATTTGAGTTCTGATAGAGAGTGAAAACATTCCATCCAGTGGGGAGTGAGAAGACCTATGCTAGGTCTCTATCTTTCAAGAGATCATTATTTAATGGTTATGATTTTTTTTATGATTAAAGGTGTATAAGGACCCAAAATTTTATGATATATTTCTATTTAAATAAATTTTATTTCTTTGATATCTTTCTTTACATGGAACACTGAGTTTAAATGAATTGTGGTATAAAATTAAATTATTATTATTATTTAAATATGAATTTTGTAACCTAGAAAATAAATTACCAGTATGAATAAGAATAATCACATTATGAAAAAATATTAGTAAATTTTTTATATAATTCAAATTTATTGATTAATTAAAAATTAATAAGTACTCAACTTCTAGTAAAGTAATTTTATGCTTCAAAAATATGGTTTCTTCAAAAATTGTTTTTATTGAATATTATTCATGGATATTATAATTAATTTATACCACTTTTTGAAATTTTATTTTATAAAATTATATAATTTTTGATATAAAAATATAAAAATTATCTTAAGGTTAAATTTTGGTATTTTTATAAAAATATTATTTTTTTAGTGAATGGTGAAAAAATACTGATTTTATAAAAAATTGCCTTTTCCATTCAAGTTTTTAAAAATACCCATTTTTTAATGGATTTTAAAATTTAATTAGTTAATTTTGAATAAAAATAATCCAATTAAGTTGATTTTAGTTGAATTTATTCTTAATTTTGGCATATGATCATTTTTATACATAAAAATATGTTTCTATGGGAAACCATTTTTTATCACATTTTATGGGTTTATTTTAAAATTAATTTCTAAAAATTATAAAAATTGAATATGATAAAATGGAATCAATATTTTGACTCATATTTTACAAATTTTTTAATGAGGACACTTTCATTTTTTTATTATGAAGAGTGACATTGATAAAAAAATATGTTACCATGGTAAGAGTTAAAACGAGTTTAAATGGTTAAAACTAAAATGATAAGGGATAAAATGACATAAAAACTTTTCCAAATTCCATTTTATCATTATATTATGAACTTATATCATCTAATATTAAAATATGAGTCATTATGGGGCCACCTTTCATAAATAATACATTGATATATTTTAATCTTTTGAAAAGATGAAAGTGCATCCTCTCCCTCGCTTATAAAAGGACACCCCCTCTACTCTATTCTTAAAACTTCAAGAGGCTTCTATATCAGAAAATACCTACCATAATTCATTCCTAAAATACCAATAAAATATTTATATCTCCTTTTGTTTTTTAATATCAACCTTATAAGGCTTAAGTTGTAATCCAACGAATGTTGTCCAAAGAAGAGGTATAGCTCTTAATTGGGTGTTTTCATTTTATTTATATATATACATCCTTAAATTATTTTATAACCATGATGATATGATAAAATCAGTATATTACATATAATTATATTTTATTATGTCAATATATCAACATTTATCCATCTTCTTCTCCATTAAATGGGAAATTAATGTATCATTCGTGCGTACGTGCAGACTACTGTCTCGCGAAGCGACGCATTTTGTTTTTCATCGCCAATTTCATGGATGGTAATTATGATAGATATAATTTTTATATATGATATTTATGACATAATTATACTTTTTTAATTATAAAATATTATCTAACTTCTTGCCTTTCCTTCCGTTAGAAAATGATAATGTCGCTCAGGTATATGTGTGGACTACCACCTCTACAAAGTGATGTGATTAATTTTTCATATCCAATTTATATAAATATTTATAAAGTTGTATATGATGAATAAATATGAAAATTATTTCATTATTAATATTCTAAATATGATGAAACTATGACCAAGGTGCAAGTACAAGAACCATCAAACCAAATCATGCATGGAAAGATGACTAGTTTTTACCTGAGTGTTCATTTTAATAAAGAAATTGTTAATAAAAGGATAATTAGAAATTATATTGTAATTATACATAGTAATTTATGTATTAATATGATTCATAAATATATTTATAATAAATATATATTTATTATACAAGATATTTGAATGTGTAGGAAGAACGACAGGACTTGAGATAAGGGATTTATGTTACAATCTCACTTTTTATTGAGATTGTCTATGATAAATTTTAGTTGAGGGAAATGATATGAATATTATCCTTTAAACCTAATATATTTTATTATTATATTTTTATTCATTTGATTTTTAAAGTAACATTATCAGTTCCCTCTCTTTGGTACTTAAAATAATCAAGAAAACGTTTTTAATAAAAACATACTTTATGTTCTCTTTGTTTGGGAATATTTTTTATTACATGTATATATTATCTTTAAAAAATCATAAAAATGTTTTTAATATTCTCCAATGATTTATTAAAGTCATTTTTACCCATATTTGACTTTATATAAAAAGTTTTAAAGGGAATCTAGTTTTCATTTTCTGAACGAGGTATTTTTTACTAAAGGTGTGAACAAAATTTAGGTTTTAATATATACCTCATAAATGGATTAACCTATCATCATATATACCATTTGATTTAAAAATTAATTTAAAATATTCCATGGTTAATTTCAAAGGAATTGTTTTTCCTAATATTTTGTAAATTTTATATTTTAAATAAGTGTTTTCAAAATAAAAAGAATATTTTCTTTTATAAATGCTCTAATAGTATTTTAAAGATATTTCATTTATATAAAATCCTTTGATATACTTATGATTCACTGGGTACATGATCCAATTATATCATTATTATTATTTCATATTATGGTTATTGATTATGATGATAAAATCATGATGAAACCCATTTTCTTTTCCATAGGTTAAGCTATGATAAAATGATGTATGTTTTCATGACCTTGTGGAATTCATATGAATTGATTATGATTATTTGATGGTTGGTTATATTATATCCCTCTAATGAATTTGGTATTGTGGTATTAATATCTCATGATATTATAATGATGATGATAATGGACATGATTTTGAATATATTTGTTCACATTTTTACATGTGAGTGTGATGGTTCTAGTTATGCTCACAGGATTATGTGTAGACATGATTTTTAATGGATTTGTTCACATTTTGATGAATGATTATGATATATTATAGTCATTCTCATATGATTATGAATAAACATGATTTAAAATATCTATTTTTACAATATTTTGATTTCCTATACTTATGATGACACATGTATATGTTATGACTCTTGAATGATGATTATTTATTTAACTCACTTATTGATTATGCTTTTGGATACCACTTGATTTTAGAGTTTATGGTATAAGATTTTATGGATATGATTCTTTTATATTTATAACATACACTTTATTATGTTATCATTCCCTTATAATAATCTTATTCTCTATTATGATTGATATCTTACATGTTTACCCTTATTGGGCATTCTCACCCTCTATTATGTTTTCCTTCCATATATTTCGATGGAAGGGTTTAAGTGTGATATGTCTATATGGGTACAGGTATGAATATATTTGTGGGATATAATGAAAATATTTTAAGAAATAAGTTTATTATGTATCTAGTATCCAAAGAAACTAAATCTTTACAATCCTCAAGTGTTTATAAATGTTATACATATTGAATATTCATATATAATGATGTAATATTTATGTGTGTTAGGCTTAGGTCACCTCAGTTATAATCATAGCATGGTTTAGTTATTTTTGGAAATTATGTTATGGTAAATAAGTGGATAGAACCTAAAAAACCTATGGTGAACAAAAAGTGATATAGGAATAACCTAAACTGTCATAGGTTGATAAGAATTTATCATAAATTAAGACATATTAGGAATAATTTTCTTATTATTGATTACTCTTTTTTCCCTTAATACTTATGTTAACAATTTTTGGATTTAGAAAATGGTTAGAACAAAAAGGAATCATGCTAAAAATAAATGTGATAGGTAATTCAATGACCTCAATCATGATAAACCAAATGGATTTAGAGCTAGGTTGAAATATCTTATGACTATTCTCACTCAAATACTTAAATCTAGGAGTAATAAAGTAAACCATGTTTTTCCTCTGAATACACTAAGGAGAGAGAAACATGCCATTAAGAATTTTAATTGATACCACCCACCCTCCTTATGTGGGTATTTTGATCCACTATTTGTTGAGAAATAGATTAATGTGATGAAAAAGTTATTTCTTTTTATTCACTACTCAAACCATGAGAATGTTTTCATAGAAATTTATCGCTAGAAAGAAGAATCTGATCAATGGAAGAATCTTATCAAGAACACAAGTAAATATAAAGAAATAAACTCCTTGGAATGAGAGTATTTTAAGAGGGTATTCATCAATAAATAATTTCCTCTAACTCTTCATACTAATATGAAAAGGGACTTTATGGAGCTGAAATAAAAGGATGACCAATCCATTAGTACCTACAAAGAAAACTTTACAAGACTTTCAAATTATGATTTTGGATTTTAATTGACCCAATGAGAAAAATTGATCAATTATTTAGCAGCCTAAAACCAAGTCTTTGAAAGGATTTATCCTTAAAATAATTTTTTAATTATAAATAAATCATTCAATGCTCTCTATAGGTAGAAATAAAGATTTTTAACTCAAATTATTCTTCTGGTTTTAGCGATAAGGAGTGAGAAATGGAGCTTTATGGGAAATAAAATAGAAAATCCATGATTAGAAAGAAATTAAAACCATCTAAATGCAAAAAATATGGGGAAACACTCATGAAATTGTCTAAAAGGAATTGGGAAATTCTTCAACTATAGAAAGGATATCCAAATAGCTAATGATTATCAACAAGAGATTAAAAGGTCAGAAAATGAAACAGAGGAGAAAAAGGATTCAACCAATGAAGTTAAATTCATTATATGTAGGGATATTGAGAATTATGTGAATAAATGACCTAATAAAATATCTAATGAGAATGTGAGGCCTCAATAACCCCTAAGAAAAAGGATAAAGGGAAGTACTTTTCTATCAAAAATTAAGTGGGTTAGGAGGATGACATCATGAAATGTACACATACCATCCACTATAGAAATGTAAATGTATTATTTAATTCTAGATCTATCCACTCCTTTATATCTAAATAATTTTATAATAGTTTAACTGATGGAATCCTTATCATGTGTACTGTCAAAGATAAAACTATAGAACTCAAGATATAGCACAGTGACTAACCTCGGGGTCTCTCTCAAGGAAGCGGTATCGAGAGCCTCAGTGGTATTTATAAAAATATTTTTGTGTTTTTATATATTTTAAAAATAGTAAACTACATAAAAATGATGAAATACACATCAGGAGTGAAGAAATAGTGAATGAATAAAAAATATCAATAGGGGGACAAAAAAATAAAAAACAAAAAATATAGGAAGATGGAAACAACAATCAGTAAGAACAAGGTTGGATCCATGTTGATCCGCCATTAACTACCTATCATAGATCTACTAAAAAAATAAATCAAAAACTCTAAACTCACTCAGTACATGGTTGATGGAGTGATTCACACACCTCTCTCTCCCAAAACATTGAGTACTCATGCATATAATTACTTCCAACACACGATCACTCCCCCAAAGTGAAGAAATCACCAAATCAAATCACCCCATCCAAGAATTTATTATGGAATTAAGTGATATTGAAAGGATCAAAAATCCCAAAAACCCCTATAATTACTCGTTGGATCAAGTTAAATGATGAAGGGGAAATCATAACAAGGGTAAAATAGAAGGAAATAAATCTGGCACAAGAATGTGCTATCACACACTCCAAGTCACCTTCATGGTCTGCTAATAAATAATAATAGAAAATGATGATTGTGATGATGCTCATATCTCCATTCTGTGTCAAGTTTCATAACTTGAATATGGCCCCGCAAATTAGTTCCCTATTTCTAGATATTGAAGATCACAAGACACAAATGTATATAAACAAAAAATCACAATTCAATTATCAAAACATACCAGCATAACTATGTTTACAAAGATAAAATGAAAAAAATGAAAAAAAGAAGAAGTAGAGGATAAAAGAAAAGTGGGGTTATCATCTCCAGGAATAAGAGATAGTTCCTATTTATGGGGGACATTATTCCTCTAAGAGAAGAGTAAGTGATCCTATTATTTGAAAAAAATGAAAAACAAAAAAACTGAGATGCAGTGAAACTCTAAAAACAGGTAGAGTTATTCCATGTGTCATCACTTGATATGTTCGTCACCAGCCTTCAATGATATCTTTGTGAGTTTAATCGGCCTCTTTAAATGACCCTCACCTCTCTTTGGATATGTGATAAAGTTCCTATGATCACCTCCCTCTATTCTAAATAACAGAAAACAAAAACAATGTTAGGCAGTTTGATAAAATATAACTATTATTATATATATAAGTATATATATAAATATATATTAATATCATTACTTATAAAAATATTTAAAAAATATAATTATTAAAATATAAATATATATTTATATATACCTGTAATTATTATAATTATATTATATGATATAAATATAAGTATATTTATTATAATATTAGTTTATTTATATTTAATATTAGAAATATATATTACTTAATTCAATTAATAAATGTACAAAAGCAAAGGTATTATACATTAAATATACCTAAGATTGTTAATGAACTATTAATATTTATTTTATTATTATTATTATTACTATTATTATGTATGTTATATTATATGTATTATATTATAGATGTTAGTTTATATTATATATTATAAAAAATAAAAGAGGAAAGAAGGCGGGTTTCAGCATGATAGAGGAGAAAGGGAAGGGATGGTTCATGAGAAGAAGAGGAGAGGGGATATGGAGATGGGGGCTCAGTAGCTACTCATCCACAAGGGAAATAGGTCTTGGCTGGTAGTGAGGATTTTCAAGAGACAACGGTGGTCAGCACAAGGAGGGTGAGGTGCGGTGCAGATCCAGATCGGGTAGTGGGTTTGGACAATGGGGCTTCTGTCCAGCATAGGTGGATTCGAGTGATGGTTTTTTCATCCATAGGTAAGAGGAAGGGTTTAGGGTTCTCAAATTGGAATTAAATTTGGTCCTCAGTTTTAGGGTTCTTCTTTTATGGCTGATTTTTTCTATACACTGTGGATATAGTTTTGATTTATTATTCTTCCATAATTCTTTAATTGTATCTATGATTCATTGTTTTATTATCATTGATTTGGTTTTCATTTACTGTTATTGACTGATTTTTTCTTATGTGGTTGGGATTTTCTACTGTTTCTTTTCTTCTAGTGAAGGTTATGAGTGGTGATGATGGGTCAGATTTGAAATGGTGACTAAGGGAGTCGGCATTACATTGTTGTAGGATGGCAGTGTCTTATAGGAGTCACCACTTAAGGAGGTCCAATGGTGGTAAATAACCCACTGTTGAATGGCAGTCACCATTGGAAGTGGCCAATAGTGGGTGGAGGTATGGTGGTGGGTGTCTATACAGCGGTGGGTTGCAGTTGCAACAATGAGTGGGAGTTAGTAAGAAAGTGGTAGTGGGTTCCAATGTTGGAGGTGACTCCTGTGAGTCACCATTGGTGTTCTGGCGGCGACTCAAAATATTCACCATTGGTTTTTTTGTCTGGAAATGAGTACGGAGAAGTGACACCACCTAAAAAACTAACAATAAACAATAAAATATAACAAAAATAAATAAATAAAATTAGAATTATTAAATAAAAAATTAATTAAACAAAGAAAATTAAAATATAAAATGAAACAATATATAAAAAAATTAAATAAAAGAATTTAAATAATCATTTTTACATTAAGACCAATGAGAAAATAAATTAATTATAAACACAAAAATATTATTTAAAAGGAAATTGATTACATAATTACTTAAAACAATGAATAAATTAAATTAATGAATTAAAAATTAATTACATAAATAATTAATTAAATAAAACAATGAATAAAAAAGTTATTTTGAAATAAAAATGAAATAATTAATGAATTAAAATAAAGAAAATGAAATTTTTTTATTTAAATGAAAAATAAAAGAATAAAAAAGTGATGTAAAAAACAGAATGAATAAATTAATTTTATTATTAAAAACAGCTAAAATAAACACTAAAAATAAAATTTTAACATAGAAAAATATTTTTAACAATTTAATATACAAAATACAAAAAAAATTAATTATCACACATAATACATTATTTTAATAAAAAAATATAATAAAAAGTGAAAAATGATGTGGTAAAGTGCAACTACAAACAGCCACATCAAACTCCCTCACACTTAAATGTTTTTTTTCATCAAAAAAATCCATGATTTTTTCTTTATAAAATATAAGGAATAATTTTATAGTGAGCTCAAAAATGAAGCATGTATATATTTTAAAAACATAGGAACAGAGCCTAGTCATACTTTTCAAAGAATGATTTCACATAAGGTCTTTCCTAGATTAAAAAACACACTATAAGTTAAGGAAACACAAATTCATTCATGGTCACAAATTTCATTCCTCCTATATTAAATCATTAATTTACTTACTTCAATTCAAGTTCAAGTTCCAAATATAAGAACAATAATAGGTTAGATCAAGTGGAATTAAGATCTTAACAAAAGGAACCTTCAATTTTAAATTTATTTTAGGTTCCAAAAATAAAATCACAATTTTTTTTAATAAATTTATTTATATATCTCAAATGATCTTCATACAAGTAAATTGTCTCCTTCTTCATTTGGGTTCAAAATTATCCTCATCATAATGAACTCATTTTTTACCACTAGGAACTTTATTCTTTTTTTTATTTTTTTACCCATCCATGTATATTGTGAAAATAACTGTGTAGATAAACTTATTGAATATTTACAAAGGGATAACACACACACCCAGTTCCTAGAGTGTCAGATGTTCACTATGGGATCCCATTTTCCCATTTTAATCTAGTTTAAAAGGACTTATAAGATTACCATTTTAGTTTCCTCCTTAAAGAGATTGTTTTTTTCAAAAGGTAAGTCCCCTAGGTTGTAGTTAAAATTTATAGTTACCTAAATTTAAGATCATATTTCCACATTTATCTATCATACATCACTCTCTTCCTCAGTTCCTAAACAAACAATCCATAGAAATAGTATGTTACTCCATTCAATAATCATGAATCCTCAATAGTTTCAAACTCAATGCAACCCTAAACACCCAAAAAGTTTTTATCCGATAGGTTTTACTGAATTTATGTGAAAAGTGAATCCAAATGACCCTTTGGTTGTGAAAGAAGCTAAAATTTTTGAAAGAAGTTGAAAATTTTTGAAAAAAATTGACCATTTTTTTTGACAGAAAAAATAAAGAGAATTTGATTTATCCATTTTTTCCCACACTTAAATGTATGTTTTTCATCAAAAAAATGAATTATTTTATCTTTATAAAATATAAGGGATGATTTTAAAGTGATATAAAAAATGAATCATGTATATATTTTAAAAACAGAGGCACAGAACTAGGTCAGACTTTTCAAAGAATGAGTTCACAAAAAGTCCTTCCTAGATTCAAAAATACACTAGAAGTCAAGGAAACATATATTCATTCACAGAAATATATTCCATGCCTCCTATATGAAATCACCTACTTCCCTACTTAAATTCTAGTTTATGTTTCAAATCTAAGAGTGATTACAGTTTATATCAAGTGGAATTAAGATCTTAATAAAAATCACCTTCAATTTTTACTTTCTCCTAGGTTCTAAAAATCAAAAACATTTTTTTAATAACTTTATTGATACAAATAAAATGATATTTATATAGGTAAATTTTCCCCTTCTTCATCTGTGTTCAAAATTCCCCTCACCTTAGTGAACTCATTTTTGGCCACTAGGAACTTTATTTCTTTTTTTTACTCAACCATGTATGTTGTGCAAAGAACTATGTAGGTTAACTTACTAAATGTGTACAAATAGATAACACACACACAAACATAGTTCCTAGAGTCTCAAATGTTCACTGTGGGGTCCCATTTGACCATTTTACTCTGATATCAAAGGACTTCTAATATTACCATTTGATTTGGCTCCCTAAGGTGATTATTTTTTAAAAAAGTTGAGTCCCCTAGGTTCCAGTTAAAATTTTAAGCTACCTAAAGTTAAGATCATATTTACATAATTAGTTGTCCTAAATAACTATCTTCCTTGGTTATTAAATAGACAATCCATATAAACAATATGTTACTTCACTCAACAATCATACATCCTCAATAGTTTTAGACTCAGTGAAACACTCAACACCCAGTGAGTTGTTATCCTCTAGGTAGGACTAAATATATGTGAAAAGTGAATCCAAAGGACCCTTGGGTTTTGAAATAAGTTAAAAAAAATTAAATAAGTTGTTTTTTTAAATGACCATTTTTTAACAAAAAGTTTCGGGGGGATTTAATGTGTCGATAATTTCAGTATAGTAACACGGAAATAACTCTCTCTCCCACACTTAAAATCCAACATTGTCCCCAATATTGACTCCTAATGTGGGAGATAGTTAGGTTCTAACCAGATGGGAAATTCAATAGTTAAATTATTTTGAATTGGGATTATATTAAAGTTCAAAATTTTAGCTTTCCACACACAAAAATAAAAATAAGGAAAAACCCAAAAAAGGACCCCACCAGACACCACCAGTATATTGAGAACAATTCCTTTTAAAAAGTTTATGGTTTGAATTTTTATAAGTATAAAAAATATATAAAAATTAATTGAAAATAGTATCATGATAATAAACGAAGTGAAAGAATAGAAGAATGAAAGTGAAAACCAATGGTGTAATAGGTTTTATAATTTAGTTCAACTAAATTTTTAACGCACTATATTCTAGAAGTGAACAGACATGAACAAAAAGATATTAAAAATTTTAAAAGTCAATAGGGGGACTCCACTTACTTAATACAAAATAGCAAGCAGTTAAAATAATTAAAATAACAAAGTTATAAAATTCAATCCCTAGATGAAAAATCTTTTCATTCATTTTTTTCAATAAATTCTCCCTGTGTTTTTTTTATGAATGAAATCTAAATGCTTCATTCAAGAAAATACAAGATGTAAAAAAATTAACATTAGTCTTAAAAATTTAAAGCTCAAAATAAAATGCAACCAAAGTCTGAGTGATGGAGTTTTATCCTGTAAATCCAATACACTTATCACATTGGTCTTGAATGAAATCCATGTGGAGTAACTGCCTGATTATTTTCCTAGTAAAAAATACACACAAATTAAAATAGAAAACCTTAATAAAATAAGTCATGAAATTAAAAATTGATAATATTGGGATAACCCCCCAATGGGTGTTGTAGTTTGACTTTCCATAGATGGACAGTTCGTGAATCAACCCCAATCTGATAAGGGATGTAGGTTCTTACTTAAGAACCTCTAAACGTGGTTCTTCCCAAATTCAGTCCTTTGTATATTTTGGAGTGCCCCCTGGTTAGATTTATACAAGTCCCCATACTTGGAAGTGGATTTCCTCTTATGGATTAATGGAGAGGGAAACAAAATGTAGGGGTACTACCCCTCTTCTATATCTAAAGGTTGAGTGTGCACAAGTTATAAGAGTGTAAATCTTGGATGTGAATTTTCCTTTGGTTTAATCCAATAAATTAGTTTCTCTTAGACATCAATAAATGTTACAACATCCATTTATGATCCTATTCATATCTCTAGTATCTCTATTTCAACGGAAATTCTCAAAATATAATTTCCATCCAAAATTAGTAGTTCTACTAATTCTTTAGTAGGTTCAGGTTAAAATTCCTATTAACTATCCAGGAAATAAAAAAAATTATTGAATTCTCAATACCTTTAGTGGAAGAAACACAATTAAGATCATATTTGACATAATCAAAGTCAAATGAAAATATAGATTTATCCAAAAAAATCAACTCCCTGAAGTAGTGTAGTTTGTACCTCCTAGTTGAACAGTGATATTGGGAGTATGTATGTGGAAGGATTGAGGTAGTCAACCTCCTCGAGCTCTCTTGAAAACACATCACCTATGGGGTGGTTTCCTTCAAGGTAAAGGATAAGATATATTGTGTTGGTTTGACATGTTGAGACATTGAAATATCATTATAAAAGTTATAACACATAAAAACATCAAATGAAATGTTGGAAATAAAAGGATATACCATATTATTCCCAGCTTCTTCAACATCTTCACATTCCATCTTTTTAAAACTCTTTAAAACATACTTAGAATGTGAATCTTTCAACTCTATACTTGATTCCAAGGATAGTTCAATTTCAAATGTGGGAAACTCTAATTCTTATGAAACATAGAAATCAGGTAAAAGGTAAGAAAATTATTTAAGTTCCTTGACTAAATATTATAATATTTTTTGTCTCATCACCTCATTAAATTCTTCAATTAGTTATCAAAAATCATTAAGATGCAAAATGTTTAACTGCTACCTAATTCTATATGAAATAAACCCAACATAATCCTCTGAGGTTAAAGGTGGTTGCATCATTTTTTTTTTGTTTTTTTTTCAGTTTTTTTTTAGAAAAATGGAAAACAGCACCAAGGAAAATGTTGCTTCCCTGGTAACAGCACCAAAATATGATTGTGTCCTTCTCACAAGGATGGTCAAAGATACATTTATAGTACCCAAGATATAGCATAGTGGATAACCTAAAATTTTCTTTCAAGGAATCAATGTTGAGAGCCTTGGTGGTATTTCTGAAAATCTTTTTGTGTTTTTATATATTTTAAAAATAGTAAACAGCATCAAACAGTGAATAAATACATAGTTGGAGTAAATAAATAGTGAATTAAGACAAAATAAAAACTGGAGAAACAAAATAAAGTAAAATTAAGAAAATACAGAAAGACAAAAAAATAGTTAGAAAGAAAAGGTTTGGACCCAGGTTGATCTACCCTCAACACCATATCATAGATAAACTAAAAAATAAATCAACAACTCTCAACTCAATTAGTACATGGTCGATAGATAGATTCGAAAACCTCTCTTTCCCAAAACATTGATCACTCATGCACAGAATTACTTCCAACACACTAACAATCTCCCAAAGTGAAGAAATTGTAAAGACCCATAATTTCAGTGAATTATTTTTTAAAATACATGGTATTTTAAGAGTCTGTGAAAATTTATGGTGCATGATTCCAAGGCCTGGTGTGCCCGGAATTAATTTCTGATGTTTTGTTCAGGTAAGTTTAGTAAACGTACAAGCGGGTTTTTATAACTTTTGAACCAGTGCTCGGAATTGAAATCTGAGGACACCGTTGAACTCGCAGTGTCGGTATTCTCTTAAGAAGTCTTTCACTTCAATGGAAGTGGGTTGAGTTTAAAAGGTAGTTTTTGGGTTTTCATGGAAAATAATAAAATAAAGTGATCTTTACTTTATTTTTATTTGAGCCTCCATGTGGGTGTTTGGTGGTTAAAACCTCCTCATGGAAGTTGGAGGTGGGACCACCACACCTTAACCTCCCATGAGAGGTTATGGTGGTGGGGCCCACCCAAACCTAACCTCCTATGAGAGGTTACGTTGTGGGGACCACAATGGGCTAAACCCCCCTATTGATGGAGGAGATTAAAACCTCTCAACTCTCCCTCATTAATGAGAGAGAGCCTCTTGACCTCACCTTTAATTAATTGGTGTCTACTCCCCAAATTAATTTGTTCCAACACTCATGAATTAATTAGGGGATCCAAGTTATTAATTCACCAATTTGATTTTTGTGTCAGCAACTAAATAATAGACAAACTCAATCTACTATTATTTTTCTTGGCATTTCTCATTTGGTGGAGCTTGGGAAGAGAAGAGCTTGGGAGAAAAGTTCTTCCAATGAAGAACGCTCCACCGATGAAGAACGTCGACTTTCTTCGACTTCTTCCCTTGGATCCTACCGACGTGGGGCATCTTCAACCAACCTACCCTCCGCATCGTCTTCAACCAGCCGAAGCGACTCGAGTTTTGGAGTGCAAGTCGGACATAATGAACTATGAACTCCTTCGTCTTATTCTCGCGACTTCAACGTCAACGATCGACAATCAAAGGTAGGGGGTTTGTTTTTTTATCTTTCCTTTTCACTTTATCTTCTTCGTATTGGAAAGGAATCGTTTCATGGTTGTAAAACAATTGTTGTTCATCTTTTTTACTCTTTGATGAGCCAAGTGTTACCACCCTAAATGCGGAGGGTGTTGGCCAAACCAACATGGCCCGACCCCTCCGTCGTTCTTTTTTGTGTTGTTTCTCGGCATGGAGATGAAGAGACGTTGAAGGTGAAGAAGGCACAGGTAAAGCCAGCGCTTCCCACAGCCTCCATGAACTGTGCCGCCCCTGCGGCGTTCCAGTGCCCTGACCGAGCCAGCTCTGCGGGCCGAACCACCGCCAGCCTCCCACACGCCCAACCGCACCACCGCCGGCCTCCCACACGCCCCGACTGAATCCCGTCGGCCCGCGCCGGCCCAAGAAGTTCCAAATCGCACCAGCCCGAACCATACCGGTCTGGCCTCCCGGCTGCCTGCCGGTGAGGCCGCGCCCTGCCCGGCCACCCGTCGGCCCGCCTGGCACCCTGCCCGGCTGCGTGCCCGCCAAACCGCGCCCTGCCCGGCCGCCTCTCAGCCGCCCGACCTCCCGAACTGGCTTGTGTCCCCCTCGCGGCGCCCTAGCCGAATCGGCCCGGCCACTCCCTCCGGTCCGAGCCACGCTAGGTCGCGCCCTCGCTACGCTCCTTGCCGAACCAGCCTCGAGCCCGGGCCGAACCACCCACGCGGCCTACTGGGCGGGGCCCAGCGGGCGGGGCCGAACCTAATAGGTTGGCCCTTCCAATGGGCCGGGCCAGACCCAACAGGTCTGACTGGGTTGACCCAGACCAGGTTGTCCCAGACTGGGTCGCACTAGGTCGGTCCGACCGGGTCCGACCGGACCCGGGCCCACTACCGACCCTTTACTTTCTTTGGCCATATCTTTGGAACCTAACGTCCGTTTGACGAACCGTCAGCGGTGCTGGTAATCTTGGAGTATGACAGTCCCTTTGAGTAAACCCCACTGGATTTCAGGGTACAGTTGAGTTACGGTCAGGTTGGATCGTGCATGTATCCAACTGGGCCCTCGGGACTAAAAGGATAATAACTCACAGACCGGGTGTCCGATTGACGCTTCGTCTATTGCGTTGAGACCCATATGATGTGGCGGACCTTCGAGATACTTCTACGTGGGACTTATTGACAATTGGAGTTTTGAACAGTATCTCGTGGAGCGGATCCTTCCGGTGATGAGCAAGCAGAGTGCGGATACCTAGTAGCTGGCTGAGACCTGATGACTACTGACCGATTCGACTTTGAGTGACTCGACTATCCCAGTGGGGAGTGCATTTGTGTCACGGAAGACCCACGGCAGAGGAGCATCTAGTTGTGGCGGTAGACCCGCGATACTCTGTAGGAGGAGTACCTCTGTAGGCTATTAGGGGGAGCGCCTTGGTGACGTGGCAGACCCACGATGGGGAGCGCCTCTGTGTGATGCAGCAGACCCATGGTACTCGACAGGAGGAGTACCTTAGCAGTTCAAGGTTAGTGGGAAGTGCCTTGCTGTCACGGTAGGCCCACTGTACTCGATTGAGCAGGATTTCTCCAGCAGTCGTGGTTTCGATAATAAAAATCCCAGTTTGAGCTGAGTCAGTGACTTTTGTGTTTACCTCATGATTGAGATGGATTACTTGATAACCTAGGTATATATATGGGCATATAAGTAAGTGAGGTTATCTGTTTATTTCATACTTTTTGGTTTATCCTTGTTGGATTTTGTGAGACATTGAGGGTCTCGGGGTCCCTATTGAGTATTGTTATACTCACCCCTGCACAGGCTATGCACGTACCTCATTGTGTTGGTTGCAGACGACGGACAATGCTGACTGAGGATCAGAGTATCGGGACTGGACAGTACCTAGAGGTGGACCTTACGATGAGTCGGTACACAGAGGAGACTGACGGACGTGGAGTGCTAAGGAGTCTATCTGTACCTACCCTTCAGATAGGAATTCCTGAATAACGACCCAGTAACTGCTTCACTTTTCTTTAATTGTACTTATTTTTCAGTTGTACTTGTACTTTTCTATTGGGCATGTATTCCGGCCCCTTTACTTTCAGTACTCTTTTGTATATAGTTCTACTTAGTGTTTTTATTCTAGCTTGTACCTTGTTGTGTGTGTTTACTCTTTATAAAGGCAATGCCTTCCCAGTTTTAGGTATTTATGTCTTTGGTGCTAATCATCATCCCCTAGCCTATGGAAGGTGGGCTTGGGATAGTCACGACAAGGGCCCCGGGGAATGGGTTGTGACAAAAATATCCAAATCAAATCACCCCACCCAAGAATTTCTTTCGAACTGAAATGGTCGTCAAAGGATCAAAAATCACACAACCTCCTCTAACTACTTGTTAGATAAAGTTAAGGGAGGAAGGGGAAAATAGATCAAGGGGGGAGAGAAGTGAAAAAATTTAGTACAAGAATGTGTTATCGCACACTGAAAATCACTTTCATGATCCTCTCCATATGAAGAAGATAAAATGATGATCATGATGATGCTCAGTTATTTCAGGTTGTGTCGGGTTTCATAACCTAAATCTGGACCCAAAATTAGTTCCCCATTTATAGATATTCGAGGTTACAAAACACAAATGCAAAGAAACAAATAGACATCATAATTCAATTAAAAAAATAGATAAACACAACTATATTTACAAAGATGAAACGAAAAAAATGGAAACTAAAAAGCAGAGGATGAAAGAGGAGTGGGGTTCCTGTCTCCAGGAATTGGAGAGGGTTCTCATGTCCAAGGGATTTGGTACCTCTTAAGAGAGGATTGATTGATCCTCCTAGTCAAAAAAACAAAAAAACAAAAGAAAAGATCTATTGAAACTCTAACTACAGGAAAAATTATTCCACATGGTGTCCCTTGACGCGTTCATCACCAGCCTTCAATGATATCTCTGTGAGTGCAATCAGTCTCTTCAAATGACCCTCACCTCCCTTTGCATATGAAATGAAGTGTCCACAAACACCTCCTATAATTAATGTAATTATATTATATGATATATATATATAAATATATTTGTTATAATATTTTTTATTTATATTTTATATTATAAATATATATATATATTACTTAATTTAATTAAAAAATGTACAGAAACACATTTATTTATATATGAAATATACCTAATATTATTAATAAACTGTTAATATTTATTTTATTGTTATTATTATTATTATATATTATATTATATATATAATATTTTAGATATTATCTTATATTAAATGTTATAAAAAATAAATGAAGAAAGAAGGGGGGTTTCATCGTGAATAGGGGAAGGGCGGGGGAAGATCGTGAGAGGTAGAGGAGAGGGGAGATGGAGAGGGGGCTCAAAATATGCTCGACCATAAGGGAAGGGGGTCTCAATTGGTAGTGAGGGTCTTCAAGAGATATCAGCAATTGTCACAACGAGGGATAGGTGAGGTGTGGATCTATATCGGACAGTGGGTGTGGCCAGCAGGGCTTCCGGCAATTGGCGCAACGAGGGAGAGGTGTGGTGTGGATCATCGTTGGTTTTTTTTCTTATGGTATTGAGTATAGAGTAGTGGAACCACCTGAAAACAAAAAAAAATAAAAAATAAAATACAATTAAAATAAATAAAAAATAGAATCATAAAATAACAAAGTAATTAAAAAAATATCAATTGAAAAAAAAATGAAACACTACTAAAAAATAAATAAAAAATTTCAAAAATCATTTTCACATTAAGATCAATAAAGAAAGAAATTAATTAGAAACAATAAAATATTATTTGAAATGAAATTGATTATAAAATTAGTTAAAATAATGAATAAATTAAATTAATGAATTGAAAATTAATTAAATAAAGAATTAATTAAATAAAACAATGAATGAAATAATTTTTTTGAAAGAAAAATGAAATAATGAATTAGTTTAAAGAAAGAGAATGAAAAATTATTATTTTAAAAAATAAAATAAAAAGAAATGAATGTAAAAAAAGAATGAACAAATTAATTTATTATTCAAAACAGCTAAAATAAACACTAAAAAATAAGATTTTAACAAAAAGACATATTTTTAACAATTTAATATACAAAATATAACAATTGTTAATTATTACACAAAAATACATTATTTTAATACAAGAGAATAAAAAGTGAAATATGTTGTGGCAAAGTGAAACTAAAAATAGCTACATCAATCACATCACCACCTCAATGATTACATGTTTATTTAACAGTAAAATATTCTGATGGAATGATGATCAAATCATAAGTTTATAGCTCCTCTCTGATAGAAGTTTGTGGGAATGTGCTTCTTATAAATCTTTTGATTCTTCCTTTAGTTGAATTTAATGTGATTTTAGGTATGGATTGGTTTTCTATATATAAATCCTATATCAATTTCTAAGTAAGGTAAGTCATGTTTTATATTCTGAATCAACCTATGATTGTTTATTAGTGCAAGGATAAACATGATCTTCCAATGGAAATTACATTCATTGTATGGGTCTTACTACCAGTTCATAATGGATATTTATCTCAGATGTTTGGTATGGAACTAAAAACCAAATATATGGATATTTATGGGGATTATGATGATGTATTTCTTAAATATTTTCCTAGATTTCCCCAAAATCATGACTTTGGGTTTTTAATAGAACACATATTTGGTACTACACTTATTTCAAAGAATTCATATAGAATGACCCTAATTCAGTTATAGGAATTAAAGAATAAAATATAATAGAATATTGATAAGGGATTTATACACCCTAGTGATTAACTAGGGGTTCACCTTGTGACATCCTAACCTGAGTTCCACATATTGGTTCCCTGATCTGGTCGGTTACATGACCTCAGGTGCACCTCCCCATATTCTTGAGGCTGCCAAATAGCAGTGAGATTCTAATATATATAACAAGGGGAGACTATACCCTCTTCATCAAAGTATCATAATAGTGTAAATAACCAATCAATAACCAAAAGGCAATAACCAAAAACTAGAAAAATACAATAACTAGAACAACCAGTATCACATGATGAAGCAAAACTAAAAACAATATCCATAACTAAATAGTAGATATGTCATGTCGAATAAGTGTTAAGTGTAAAAATGAAAACCCAAAATAAATATATTTTCAACTCCCCCAAGAGGGCCTTGAAAGCAAGTCTAGTTCTCTCATCCACGCTTTATCCCAACTTAGCCATCTAACATAGGACTATTTACATTATCTTATCCTGTACACATGAAATCTATTCAGGTACCGATCAGGCAGCCCAAGTAGGGTGTGAGTACAACTCAGTAGGCCACCAAAAATAGTGTCTAAAATAAAATTTATTAAATAAAAGTGTATACAATTTTATAAATAATAAATTAAAATGCATGAAGTAAATATTTATCACATTTCATTATTCTTTAATTAACCACATAATTTTCCCAGGTTCACGAAGACACACAACCCATCAATACATGATTTGGTCTGTGTTAGAGTCTAGACTATCCCCAAGGGATATCACATATCACAATACCATGGTTATCATTTATCATTTAAACTCAATTCATATCATGACCATTTCGAACCCTGGTCTAATTCCAATATCATGGGTGTAAAACATCAAGTCTAGCACCCCATTGGTATTTGGAGCATCAGTCCATGTCCCACACCCCATGGGTATTTAAATAATTAGTCTCTATCCAATACCATAATAATCACCTACATTTTTTGGGTCTATAACTTCATGGATATCACCCTGTGGGTATTTGGAGCATTAGTCTATGTCCAACACAACATTTTTTCAATCATTCACATTTATCACATATATCATATTCAATAAGGTTAATCAAAATTAACCCTCCTATCAACATTTCATATCATGGTATACCATTTCAACTATCAAATCAATCACAATTATTTACTTTAATCACATGGAATAATATGAACAATTCACCATTAAACCATATAAAAACATTTAATCAAAACCCATTAACTCTTTAAGGTGAGTAAAAACATCCCTTTATTCATATTATTAACCAATTAAACATTCCATCAATTAAACAATTACACAATCCCATTAATATATTAATTTCATGATCACAAATCAACCAATTTAAATTACCCCAAGTTTAAACCAATTCATTATCACATGAAAATTCAATTTAATCAATTCAATCTTCGATGCAATTTCCCAATCGTGGAAATTAAAATTTTACAATTACATACACATAATTAAATCAAGAGTATGGGATTTTTAATTTGGACCACCTACCTCAAGATCATTGATGGATGTTCACTAGTGAAAATCCCTAAATTGACGTGGAATGTTCAATTTCACAATGAATAATGAGATCTAGATCTAAAACCTAGATCCAAGATCAAATAGATTATATCCAAGAAAACTATATCCAAACCCATGAAAATAGAAGAAAAAAATCTCTTTTCATCCAGAAAGAGATACAAGAGAGAGAGAAATCTAATCGGAAAGAAATAATATACTGGGAGAGGTGCAGATCCATCAATCAGAGCTTCGATTCATCAAGAAATAAAGTTCAAATGCCTTGGAGTTCACCCAGGAGCCTCTAAAAAATATAGAAAAACAGTTTATCCTAAGAAAGGGTGTTTAGGGTTAATAATTGGGGGGGTTTGGGAATTCAAAATAAATTTTCAGCAGCTTAAAATCTTGCGCACACAATTTTACAAACTGTGTACCCTAAATGTACACCTCTCCTTTGGGGGTGCACAGTTACTCCTATGAGGGTGCATGTTTTGACAATCTTCTTACCAACTATGCAATCCCTCTCTATCTAGGGTTGTATGGTTTTCTAGGGAAAGGTGCACGGTTTGGGAAAACCATGCTCCAACTATGCACTACCCAAAACCCCTAAAAACATCCAATTTTCACCCAAATGCACCCAATACATGCCTCAATCAAATTATAACCAAAACAAGGAAAAAGAGTACCTATAAACAAGTTAGATACATCACCAGAAAAGGTCAGGATCTTACAATCCTTACACCTTATAATATATCATCCTCGAGTTGTACTTCCAAGCATCTCTAAGATTCTGAGGTGAAAAGATCAGTCCACTGAGCCCGCATATCTGCTTCTCTCTCCCATTTTTCCTCCTGAACATGGCCATGTTTCCACAATAATCAAACTATCATCATGATATTTCCCCAAAAAAATTCATAACTGTGATTCAAAACACATATTGGATACTCCTAAAAGTATGTATCATTCTCAAGCTTAACATCATCCACATCGATCGTGTGATAAGGGTTGGGGTGATACCATTAAATTTGTGACACATGAAAAGCATCATGCATAGAATTGCACCTTTTTGGAGGAGATAATCAGTATGCCACCAACCCAATTCTATCCACAACCTCAAAAGTTTCAACAAAACTGGGTGCCAATTTTCCCTATCTATGAATCATATGGTGACCAAATCTAGATGAAAACTGAAATAAAACATGACCATCCTCTATAAACTCTAGGGGTCATCGACGTGTCTTAGTATATGACTTCTTCCTACTCTGATCCATATTCATATAAATCTGAATCATTTGAGCCTACTCTAACATATCCTGTATGAGACTCAATCCCAACAACTGAAACTCACCTGATTCCATCCAATGTAGAGGTGATCTGCATGGCCTTTCATAAAGATCCCCATATGGTTCCACTTTTATATTTTCTTGATAACTATTGTTATAATAGTGCTCCAACAATGCTTGATGATTCTTCCAAGATCCACCAAATCCTAAGAAACATGACTGAAGCATATCTCAATCACTTGTATAGTATGTTCTGACATCCCATCTATCTATGGGTGGAATTCTATACTCAGGAAAACATGTGTACCAAGTGCCTTCTGAAATCCCTACCAGAAGTGCGAAGTAAAAAAATATAGTCATGGTACATTTTGGTAAAACCTAGATGTACCGCCCACTTCAGGGCATGAAATTCACGTATGATATCCTCCTGCATACTCATAGGCACAACAACATGTTTCATGACATAGATGTTCTCATCCTCATCTATTTTCCAATCAGAAGGTGACACCCCAAATTCAAGGATTTCCCTCAAGGAAAAACATTCTGAATCATTGTACCGCCTCTCCTTGATCTGGATCAAAAGTGTAGACTCTACTAAAACTGATATAAGAGTCATCTTCTACTGGCCTTCCTAAACTACAATATGCATCTCATCCAGTAAGGTCATTATCTTTTACTAATATCTAGACTCATAAACTACCTAATTCTACGTTTTCCTTATTAGATCATCATCAACATTGTTTCATTTCCCAAGCTTATATGCTATCTAAAAAACAAACGAATACATGTACTCAAGAAAACATCCCTTGTATAAGCAGATATCTCTTGACCATATTCCCAAAAGTGTATTGATCATCATAACCCCGGTGACAAACTCCACTGCCAGACTCAACCCATTCAAAAGTTGTGCATATATAAAAGAATGATAGGTACTTGTATCAAATAAGGCACTATAAAAAATATAATCTAAAATAATGGTACCTCTAACTATCGATGGTCTTTCCTTTATATCCATAAGTATATGTTGAACTGCATGCAACTGTCCTTCCCCTCTTCCCTATGATGTATTATGAGTCCCCTGAGCTGCACCACACTACTTATACGAGCTCTCTTTTCCAGAATGTAAAGATCCCAAAGGAAATGATACCAGCCAAACTTAAGAAAACATCCCTTGTATAAGCAGATATCTGTTGACCATACTCCCAATAGTGTATTGATCATCATAAACCTACTCACAAACTCCACTTCCAGACTCAACCCATTCGAAAGTTGTGCATATATAAAAGAATGATAGGGACTAGTATCAAATAAGACACTATAAAAAATATAATCTAAAATAATAGTACCTCTAACTATCGATGGTTTATCCTTTATATCTATAATTATATGTTGAACTGCATGCAACTATCCTTCCCCTCTTCCCTATGATGTAGTGTGAGTCCCCTGAGCTGCACCACTCTACTGATATGATCTCTCTTTACCAGAATCACCTCATCCACTACCTTGATCACTATAGCTAGTAGAACTCCAACTTCTAGACTAATATGGGGTTAAAGACCCCTTTCCATCAATATGATTTAGCCTAGCTCCTTCATCATTACCCATATTTCATGAGTTCCTGTAGAATCATTTCATATGTCCCATCATGTGCAATCTTGGCACTCTACTAATGGTAGAGGAAAATTCCAATAAAAGTAACCTGACCTACTGCACTGGTGTAAGAGAACTTAGGTAATATCCTGAGTAACTGATCCTTCTCTATGGACACTCTTCTTTCCACTACATTGGTCGACATTCTCATAGTGATTCTTCCTACTCTTGGAATACATACCTCATGATCATCCTATAGAAACAAATTTTCCTCCACTATAAGCTTATTTTAGGTCCCCCTTATATATGATATGTTAATCCACTGCCTTAGTAAACTTCTTTAACCAAAATATTTTAACCTTGGTTTTAATATCATATTTAATCTAATCCTAAAAACTTATTTTTTTAGTTATCTCATCCCCTCCTAGTACTAAAGTAAAGTGATACACGTTGGTAAAGCAACCAAAATATTCCATCACATACATACTTCCCTGGGTCAACCTCATAAGATCTGCTTCCCTCTCCTATCTGAGAGTCTCTGGGTAAAAGTGCTCTAGGAAGCTCTCCTAAAATTCCTTCCTTTACATATTGACCAATTTTTCATCTTGATTTTGGATTTCTTGCCAATGCTTTTCCTCACCATGTAGCATATAAGCTTCCAGTTTGAATTTTTCTTAGTATGAGTCTCTAAGTGGTCAAGAATATTCTAGATAGATTCAATCTAGAACTCATATACCTCAGGTCCATCCTCTCTAGTAAAATTCATTGGGTGATGAAATTTAAATTACCTCATCAAGTCATACATACACTTCACAACACGCCATGGGTATATTTCCATAAACTATATAAAATGAGAAAATTTCTCATGGAATTAATCTCTGAATTCCTCACTTGGAACTATTGGTTCCTCGGGTTCCACTGTCGGTGGATCATCTTCAACCATAACTTCTTGTCATCCTATTAATAAGTTTCATTATGGATGCATATCTCTACAATTAAAAACACATGTCTTAGGAAATATAACACAACATTTACACATTTAACAAGAGGGATTCACATAATACCATAACAAGTCATCCCCCTTTCCTGCCACATGGTCAAAATCGAGGTACTATCACTTCCCTTACCCATCCTACATCTAGGTCATGGTTAATAAAGGGTAAAAACATTATCATATTCAAGTTATCAAAACCCATTTATATATTTTAATTTTACACATTTCTCATCATTTAAAATTTTACATATTTTATATTAGGAACCTTTTTCAGTTAAATTACACAAGAAAATAAAATCATCCCAATTCCAAGAACTTACACAAACCTATTTTTCCCATGTGTGCCTAAAATGATGCACTTCATAATAAACCATGAGTGTCTATAAGGATGAATGCTTACTCAACTATCATGTCATACCGATCAATGATTAAAATCACAAACAAATATCATAAACAATAATCACATCACACAAAAAGTGAATCACTCAAGGTGAAATAACCATCAACTGTAATATCACACATCAATAACATCAATTCCCACCCAAGGTACTTGGTTTTACCCCTGTGCATGGGTTAGATACTCCTATTAATGAGCTCTTAACCAATGAATGACTCATGATATTCTCTATAAAACACAAATATTTTATGGTATTCCTCTTTTAAATTTCACATATTTGATAGCTTACATTTCATGCAACATCGAACTTAAATGAACCATGATATACTATTAAATATTAACATAACTGTTGGAATAGTGATGTGACTATTAGAAATTGTATTTTTTAAATTAGAATAATAACCTCACCTATGATATTATAAATAAATTTTATTTATATCATAAATGAAAATATGATATATTTATATCATGGAATAAGTAAATAAATGTTTTAAAAATGATAAATTATTTTTGGTATTTTTGGGAAATGTAAATGTTTATTTATAATTTCATAAGTAATATAAGGATTTAAAATAAATTTTATTTTCATAAAATATATTCATAAATTAATATTTTCTTTCATTATAATTATAAGATAATTTTATGAGACCATAATTAATTTTTCAAAGTGTCGTAAAATCGGTTATAATATTAAAATAGATATTTTTCGAATAAATGATGCTTTTATTTAAAAATTAAATTTAGAATATTTAGAAAATTATTCTAATATAATGGAGTCCATTTATAAAATATACTCATTTAAAAATGGTTAGGGTGATTTTTTTTTATTTTTCTAAAATAGTTGAATTTTTTGTGAATAGTGAAATATGATAATTTATGGTATTTAACATTATAAGTAAATAAATGAATTATTGAGTCACGAATGATGTAGGGATGAGGTAATGACTCATTGGTTTGAACTCAAATTTTATTTTTACTATAATTAGTCACAATAATGAATACTATTGATAGTATTGAGCCAAAATAATAAACTAATGAATAAAATAATCAAAAAACCCTTCTATCCTCCACTATAAATACTACCCCCACCACCTCTTCTCGTCACACCTTATAAAACTTGTATCATGATTATATTATTCTCAATTACTCTAACAAACCTATTCCTCGCATTCTGGTCTTGTTGGTCTCACCAAAATACCATTTCCATGTGCCTTAAGGAGGTTCTCAAGGTAACGACACTCAAGAGGTAAAACCCTCCCTCTTTCTATTTAATTTCTTTTCTTATCTTATCCTTCCCTCACCTACCCTATCCAAAGTAACATGATAACTATATTATCATATATATACTATAATTTTATTATTTTAATAAAATATCCATCATAAAATCCCTTCTCCTTTCCTTTTTTCTAAAAATGAAAACATCATCTGTGTGGTGTCGATTCACCGCCTTCGAGGACGATGAGTAATTATTTTTCATTAATGCCTTAAATTATGGTAATAAAACCATTTTATGGTTAAAATAGATTATAATATGTGTATTAAAACTTATTTGAGGTTTTGGAACCATTATATAAACATATTATTAAATAAAATGATACTAATTCAGGATGGTCATAAAAATTGTCAAAATAAATTAAATCATTATCATTCATGTTTTTTCTAATGAATAATCCTCATACCATATAAAAAATGATATATGATATCATATAAAATTATTTAATTTAATTTATAATTAATAATTTCACTTATGTTTAAGTTATTCCCATTTTACAATAACTCCCATATTTATACTCAAGTGAACCGACCATAAAACCAAGAAACAAATGCTCACGGAACAATGAAATTAAACATTATAACCCATAAAAATGGCCATAAATAAACTTAATAAAATTTTAATAAATAAAATATAAGTTTAATAGGTTATTAATTAATTAATTAATTAATCTAATTTTATTATACAGGACATTAAGTACCAGTGAAAAATGATTTTGGGCATAAGGTCAGGGTTTTCTCATCTCACTTTTATTTCTTTAGGATATTCCTTATTCACATATTATTCCTTGTGAATGGTGTATTTATACTTAAATTTGACATATAATATTAATAATTCAATTATATTCATGGTATTAAATTCTTCATTTTATAATTATTACTTTTATGGGGAAAACGCTTCAATTGTTTACAAAGTAGTAAGAGAATTCTTAACCCAATTTCCATTCTTTAGGTTAAAATTCTACTTCGTTGATTATATCATGATATGATTATGTGTGAAACAAGTTTTTATTATCTTATGTTGTATTTACACTTATTTTATGTGTATTTATAGAATATACTCATAATTTATTCATTTTTTAACACTCAAACTATCTTTTAAAAATACTCTTTTAAATGTTAATTTTTAAAATTTAAAAGGAATGTTTTTGTAAACATATATGAAATAAGTGGATTTTTATACTTTCATGATGACTTAACATATTGAGGAATCCTCTAAAATTTTACAAGTTTATTTTCAAAGAAAATTTTTACTTTTATAATTGTGTATCTTTTTAAATAAATGATTTCAAAGTAAAGTGCTATTTCTCTCAAGAATTTCATGATGGTTTAATTAGAGTATTTTCATATATGTCAACACCATTTATTGAATATTATAATTAATTGATTTTTATATCTTATGATACCATCTACCATATTTTATTTAATGGTTTATTATCATTTTGAATAAATATTCACTATCTTGATACCATTATCCATATTACTCTGGATAGTTTATATTTATGTTTACTGATTGAGGAAATTATTTACATTTCATATGCTAGTTTCAATATGAATGTATTTTTTGATTATGTTTTACCCCATTCATATGAAGAATTAATTGGACTTATTAAGTGTTATTTGGGGCCCACTATAGCCCCTCAATGTATTAGTAGGTCTCATGAGACAAACTAGACTGGGTTTTGGCTAAGGCCTTACCCAATTATGTATACTTCTTGGAAAAGGGCTTGATGTTATGTTTATAATGTCTCACATTATGAATTCCCTCATTATGAGATTATTTATTGTTAATCCCTGTGATTATTAGACTAGTAGAATATCCATGGTTAAGTTTTATTCTCATATGATTACTTATATGCAATTATTTGATCATCTTTTATTCCTACCATATTATGCTCAAGATTTTGTTTTAATGGAATGTGTTTGTAGTTATTCACCCTAACTTATTGTTTATGATTATTTATAATAGCTTCTGCTATATTCTTACCCTTAATGAGCATCTGATCTCACCCCTTTCTTATGTTTTATTTTTCCCCAGGATGCTAAGATGTATATTATGATTGACATGTAGGGATAATCTAGGAGAATAGGGATGTTTCCAATAGACTTTATATGTTGTATTCCATTTCAAGTTGTAATGTAAAACTTATGTTTGTTTCTGATTTTCCAAATATACCAAACTATTTAGTCCTTTGGGATGTGATCTATTATACTTAGTACCAATGTAATAAAGTATGCCACCGGATCTGGGCTATTGGTTTTAGGGTCTTTATAATTGGTATCAGAGAAAATTTAGTAGAAAATTTGGAAACTATATTTAGAAAAACATATATTAGGGAAACTTAAACTTGTAACATACATTGGGAATAATTCCAAGGTAACCAATATTATGATTTAGAGATTAGTTATACCTAAATTTTCAACTTATGTTAAGTGTTTCACTAGTTTCAGATTATATATTATGTTTCATAATGTTATGATATAATATAGTGTATTCCATTTTTTAGAAATGGTACTTAGTGGAAGGAATGTAAACCATATCAATTATTGTAATCGATGTAAGGATTTCTCTCCTATGAAATATAATTATGATAGATGTAGCTAGACCTAAAAAACTTATAACTATACTAAGATAACTTACTCATGTTATGATCAATAACCTTACTTGAATAGAGAATACCAATCCACAATGTGGTGTAATAATGTTAGACTACTTCATGTGACAACAACCTCTATCATTCAATTTGACTACAGTACCATTTTTAGCTGAGCAATGGATAAGTTTCATAGAAAATATATTTCTCATGTAGGGAAATAACGAAAGGGGTCAGGTTATCATGGTAGTTTATCATCTCTAAGTAGATGTGAATCAATGGTGGTCATTAATTTATAAAAAATGAGGAGGATGAAGTTTAAAATATAGAATAGAAGGATTTTAATGAAATTTTCTTAGAAAAATATTTCCCTCGTGAACAACGAGTAGATGTAGAGAGAAAATTCTTAAGTCTGAGATAGAAAGAGGATGAAAAGGTTGCTATGTATAAATCTAACATTATATTTCATCAAGGCATGTCAGGACTAAATACATAATCCAAAGAAAAAGATTGATAATTTATTTGATGATCTTAAACCAATTCTACGAAGGGAACTAGTTTACCAAATATTATCATCATACGAGTATATAATATCATGTTCCATCAAGTCAGAGAAATAATTATCCATGTTTATAACTTTGAATGGAATTAAGAGAAGAAGATGATGGCCAAGAAAATGATAGATAAAGGAAAGAATGGAAATAAGGATTTTCCCACATGTGATAATTGTATAAGGAAACACCCTGGTACTTGTTTGAAGTAAATGGGAGTTTGAAAAAAGTGTTCATAGAAAGGCCACCAGTCTCATAATTTCAAAGGAAATAAAGAAGTTTTCTAATGCTTCAACTATAATGAGATGGGGTACTACGCAAATAAATTTCCCAAGCATAAAGGGAATATTGATCAGAAGAAGAAAATGGATCAATTTCGAGTTTATGATGTTACTATAATCGATGTGGAATTATTAAATTATTTGTGTTTTTGGATTAAATAATTATGTTATGGTATTCTTGATATAAAAATTATGATATATATCATGATTTTACTACAACACTTCTTCTTTATAGATTTGGAATCATGCATGTTTTTATTAATGTTTATGGTGATAAAGGTATTCATATATTTGGTATGTGAAAATAATAGATACATTATGTTGTTTGGAGAAATATAATGCTAAGTTGATTTTAGAAATTTAGTAACCTTCCTTTTATATTTTTTTGTTTAATTTGGACAGACATGTTTTGGATGAGTCTTAAGATTAACTACTGGAGGAATGCGTTAAGTTAAACATTGGAAATTATTGTTTGTTCATAACATGAGCTAAATTTTTTAGTTTTAGTAAAAAATTAAAGGATAATGAAATGAATTACGGATATTTTGATAAAATTGCTTCATGTATGAAAAAATAATTCATGAATACCCTTTTCTTGGAGTAAGAAATGACGTGGAAATATATTAAATCACAGATAAAGGTTGAGATTATGCTTATGACATGGGAAGAAATCAAGTAAGTTTATTTTCTAAAGTGCTTATTTGAATATTAAAAGAATCCCTAAACTCTAGGAATTTTTTTTTGAAATAAAAACACTATCAGTTTAATTTTATTACTAATAAATCAATGTTCTTTTAACAGATCACATATTTATGGTTTTTTGATGGTTAACTTTCTAATGACCATGCTCTCGATCACTCTCCATCAGAAGTTAATGGTTAGATTTTTCTTCCATGTCCATATTTTAACTTCTAACTAATGTTATCCTATTCGAATGCTTAATTTCGTGGTGACATTCACATTTTCTTTTACCTCTTTTTAAGAGGAAGTTTTATTAATTCTTTTTATGGTGTGGTATTTCCACAAGGATATTTTAAAATGACAACTCCATAATTACCAATCACACATTCAAATTGAAAGGACACAATTTATTAAAGGATAGGAGAATTTAATACCCCAATATTTTATGGTATGTCTCTTTTAAATTTACTATCTTTGATAGGTTACATTTCATGCAACACCGAGATGAAAAAAACAATGATATACTATTAAATATTAACATAACCATTGGAATGGTAATGTGACCACTAGAAAGAGTAATATGGATAGTAGAATAATAACCTATCCTATGAGATTATAAATAAATTTAGGTATCTTATAAATGAAAATAAGATATATTTATATCATGGAATAAGTAAATAAATTTTTTAAAAATGATAAATTAAGTATTGGTATTTTTGGGAAACGTAAATAATTATTTACAATTTTATAATTAATATAATGATTTAAAAGAAAATTTATTTTCCTAAAATTTATTCATAAATTAATATTTTTTTCATTATAATTATAAGATAATTTTATGAGACCATAATTAATTTTTCAAAGTGTCGTAAAATCGGTTATAATATTAAAATTAGTTTTTTCGAAAAAATAATGGCTTTATTTAAAAAATTATTTTTCTCATATTTATAAAATTATTTTCATAAAATGGAGTTCATTTTTTAAATCTACACATTGATAAATGGTTAAGTTTATTTTTTGGTATTTTTCTAAAATAGTTGAATTTTTGTGAATAGTGAAATATGGTAATTTACAGTATTTAACATTATACATAAATAAATGAATTATTGAGTCATGGATGATATAGATATGAGGTAATAACTAATATTTTCAAACTCACATGCTCTATTTACATTATTTAGTCACAAGAATCAATATTATTGATATTCTTAAGCCAAAATATAAACTAGTGAATAAAATAATCAAAAAAAACCCATCTCCTCCACTATAAATATCAAATATCACCACCTCTTCTACTCACACATTATAAATCTTGGGTCTTACTTATATTATGCCCAATTCTCTCCCAAACCTATTCCCCACGTTCTTTTCTTACTGGTCTCACCAAAATTTTATTTCCAAGTGCCTTAAGAAGGTTCTCAAGGAGACGACACTCAAGAGGTAAAACCCTCCCTCTTTCTCTTTAATTTCTTTTATTTTCTTATCCTTACCTAACATCCCATATCCAAAGTAACATGATAAATCATGTATCATATATATAATTTAATTTTATTATGTTAATTGAATATCCATCATCAAATCTCTTCTCCTTTCCTTTTGTTCAGAAAATAAAAATATCATCCGCTAGGTGTCGATTCACCGCCTTCGTGGATGAAGAGATTTCATTTTTCATTACCTCCTTAAAGGCTAGTAATAAAACCATTTTTATGGTTAAACCAGATTATAATATGTGTATTACAGCTTATTTAATGTTATGGAACCATTATATAAATATGTTATTAAATAAAATGATAGTAATTTGCGATGGTCATAAAAACTGCCAAAATAAACTAAATCATTTTCATTAACATTTAATCTAATGAATCATACTAATACCATACAAAAATCGATATATGATATTATATAAACTTCTTTAAGTTCATTAATACTAAATAATTTCACTCCAGGGGAAGTTATTTCAATTTTACAATAACTCTCATATTTATACTCAAGGGAAATAACCATAAAACCATGAAACGAACACTTCGGGAATAGTGAAATTAAAAATTATAACCCATTGAAATGAACATAAATAAACTTAAAAAAATTAATAAATAAAATATATTCTTATTAGGTTCTTAATTAAGTAATTAATTAATATAATTTTATTATTGAGGATATTAAGTAAAAGTACATAACGCTTTCAGACATAAGGTAAGGGTTTTCGCATCTCACTTTTATTACTCTGAGATATTATTTGTTCACCTATTATTCCTTTTTCATGGAAAATTTATACTTAAATTTGATATATAATATCACTAATACGTCTATACTCATGGTATTAAATGTTTCTTTTGATAATTATTACTTTTATGAGTAAATGGTCTGACTGTTTACAAAGTGGTAAGGTAATTATTAAGCTAATTTACATTATTTGGGTTAAACTTTTACTCCGTTGATTAGATAATGATATGATTATGTGTGAAATTAATTTTGTTTATATTATGTTTTATTTTGACTTGTTTTATTTTTTTATAGATGATACGCATAATTGATTCATTTGGTTAATGCTCACACTTTCTTTAAAAAATACTCTTTTAAATGTTTCTTTTTCAAAATTTAAAAGGATTGTTTTTTTAACTTATACAGCATGAAAAAAATTCCCTAATTTACTCATGCCTTAAAATTTTTAGGAATTATTTACATGTTTACAATTTTATTTTAAAATAAAAAAATTTCTTTTATAATTTCTAATCTTTTTAAATAAATTTTTTCAAAGTAAAGTGGTATTTCTCTTAAAAATTTATCAATGATTTTATTAGAGTATTTTATTCTATGTCAACACCCTATATTGAATCTTATGATTAATTGAGGTTTATCTCTTATGATACCATATACCATATTTTATTGAATGGTTTATGATCATTTTGAAAGGGGATGTACTATCTTGATGTCATTCACCATATTACTCTGAAAAGTTTATGATTATGTTTACTAATTGGGGAAATTATTTACATTCCATATGATATTTTAAATATGAATGTATATGTTGATTATATTTTAACCTTTTCATATGAGGAATGCATTGGACATAGTAAGCATCATTCAGGGCCCAGTATATCCTCTTGATGCATCAGTAGGTCTCATGAGAGAAACTAGAGCAGGTTTTGACCAAGGCCTTACCCAATTATGTATACTTCTTGGATGAGGACTTGATGGTATGTTTATGATGTCCTTCATTATTAATTAACTCATTATGATACTAGTTATTGATAATCCATAAGATTATTTGACTAGTAGAATATTCATGGTTAAGTTTCATTGTCATATAAATATTTATATGGCATTATTTGATCAACTTTTATTCCTACCATATTATGATCAAGATTAAGTTTTAATGGATTGTGTTTTTAGTTATTCACCTTAACTTACTGTTTATATTTATTTATGACATCTTTTGGTGTATTCTTACCCTTACTGAACATCAGATATCATCCCTTTATTATGTTTTATATTTCCCCAAGATGTAAAGATGTATATTATGATTGATGTGTAGGGAAAATATAATAGAATAGGGATGCTTCCAATAGATTTTCTATTTTGTATTCCATTTCAAGTTGTAATGAAAAACTTATGTTTGTATCTATTTTTCCAAAGATACTAATATATTAGGTCCTTTGGGATGTGATATCATGTACTTAGTGCCATTGTAATAAATTAAGGCACTTGTTCCTCTCTAATGGGGTCGGGGTCTTTACATTCTCTTGTATACCTTTCCCCAAATAGTAAGACATAATAAAGAAAAGAAAAATATTCTGATACAAATTTTTTATGTCACTACCTGGGTGCCACATATCGGTTCCCCAAGCTGGTCGGTTACGTGACCTCAGGCGCATCTCCCTATATGCCAAAGGTTCTAAAATAACAGCAAGGGTACAATATATATAACATGGGGAGACTATACCCTCTTTATCAAAGAAGAACAACACCTGAAATAACTAATAAATAACCCAAAGATAATAACCAATAACCAAAATAATACAATAACCAGAACAAGCCAGTATAACAAGATGAACCAAAACTAAAAATAGTATCCATGACTAAATAGTATATCTTTCATTCCAAATAAGTGTAAAGTATCAAAATGAAAACCCAAAATAAAGACACTGAAGACTCCCCTAAGTGGGTCCTAACAACATGTATGATTCCTTGATTCATGTTTCGTCCTAACTCATCCATCTTACATAGGGTTCTTTCCCTTATCCTATCCTACAAACATGAGGTCTATTCAGGTACCTATCATGTATCCCAAGTAGGGTGTGAGTACAAATCAATAAGACACCACCAATGGTGTATAAAACAATATATATTCAATAACAGTGTATGCAATTGTATAATTAATAAAGTAAAATCCATAAACTAAATAGTTATCACATTTCATTATTCTTTAATTAACCACATAATTTCCTCAGGTTTACGAAGACACCCAACCCATTGATACCTGCTTTAGCCCATTCTGGAGTCTGAACTATTCCCAAGGTATATCAAATATCACAATACCATGGTGATCATTTATCATTTCAACTCAATTCACATCAAGTCCATTTGAAACCACAGTTCAATTCCAATATCATGGGCGTAGAATGTCATGTCTAGAACCCCATGGGTATTTGTAACATCAATTTATGTCCCACACCCCATGGGTATTTGGACCATCAGTCCTTATCCCATACAATAATAATTACCTACATGAATTTGGGTCTGGAACATCATGGCTAGCACCTTGTGGGTATTTGGAGAATCATTCTATGTCCCACGCGCCATTCTCAATCATTCACATTTATCACATATATCACATTCGACAAGGTTAATTAACATTAACCTTACTATCAACATTTCCTATCCTGGTATACCATTTCAACTATCAAATCAATCATAATTATTTACTTTAATCACATGGAATAATATGAACAATTCTCCCTTAAAACATCTAACAACATTTAATCAAAACTCGTTAAATCTTCAAGGTTATTTCAAACATACCTCTATTGTCATTATCAACTAATTCAATATTCCATAAATTAACCAATTACACGATCCCATTAACCCATCTTTTTTATGATCACAAATCAACCAATTTCAATCACCCCATGTTTAACCTAATTCATTATCACATAGAAATTCAATTTAATCAATTCAATATCTGATGTAATTTCCCAATCGTGGAAATTAAAATTTCAAAACTACATACACGTAATTAAATTTTGACTACGATATTTTCAATTTAGACCACCCGCCTCAACATTGTTGACAGATTCTCACCAATGGAAATCCCCAAATTGATGTTGAACATTAAATTGTAGAACGAATAATGAGATATAGATCTAAAACCTAGATCTAAGATCAAACAGATTAGATCCAAGAAAACCTATATCCAAATCTATGCCATTATCGGAAAACCATTCCCTTTTAATCTAGAAAGAGATATGATAGAGAGATAAAGAGATAAATCTAATCAGGAAGAAATCACATACTGAGATAGGTATAGATCCGTCAATCAGATTTTCAATTTTTAGATAACGGAGGTTGGAATTCCTTGGAAATATCCTAAGACCCTCTAAAAATGTATTAAAAGGGTTTATCTAGAGATAAGTTTTTTAGGGATTATAACCAGGGGTTTATGATTTCAAAATAATTTTTTAAAAGATTAAAATATCATGCATACATTTTCTTTATATGGGGCACATGGTTTTCTAAACTGTGTGCCTCCCCTATGGGGGTTCATAGTTAATCCTAAGAAGTTTAATGGTTTGAAAAAACCATGAACCAGCCATGAAATCACTATTTGTTTGGGGTTGCAGAGTTTTTTGGGGAAAGGATCATGGTTTGTACAAATCGTGCACCAATCGTGGACTACCCAAAACCCCTCAAAAACATCCAATTTTCACCTAAACACACTCAATACATGCTTAAATCAAATTATAACCAAAACAATGAAAAATAGTTCCTATAAATGAGCTAAATACAACACTGGAAAAGGTACAGATCGTATACACCTATTCTTTTTATTAAGAAGAAATATGGGTCAATGCCTATTTTCATTGATTAGAAGGAACTCAAAAAGGTCACTATCAAGAACATGTATCTTCTATATCATATTGATGATCTATATGATCAATAACAAGTATATAAATATTTTTCCAAGATTGATCTTTTATGTGTATATCATCTGCTAAGGTTCAATAAGTAGGATATATCCAAGACAACCTTTTATATGAGGTATGGTCATTATGAATTTATGGTAATTCCATTTGGACTTACCACTATCACCACTATCTTCATGGATTTAATGAATAGAGGCTTTATAGATTACCTCAATCAGTTTTTCGTAGTATTTATAGATAATATTCTTATATATTCCAAGAGTAAGGAATATCATGAAGAACATTGGTGGATTGTAATGAATACCCTGATGAATGAGAAACTATATGCTAAATTTACTTAAGTGTGAATTTTGGATATATAAAGTCTCATTCTTGGGTTATATAATTTCAAGTGAGGGTATATCGGTGGATCCTTCAAAGAAAAAAATTATTGAACAATGGCCTAGACCAACCATGGTGAATAAGATCCATAGTTTTCTGGGATTTTTTGATATTATTGACACTTTTTAAAGAATTTCTCATGTCCATTTAATTCACTAACCAAGTTGACATAAAAGGTATCCAAGTTTTTATATATTGATATATGTGAGGAAATTTTCAAGGAGCTAAAAAGAATGATTTCAAACATGCCTATGCTCATACTACTCTGAAGTGGAGAAGGGTTTTTGATCTATAGTGATGCATCGAATAAGAAACTATATTTTTTATTATGTATAATGATATGGTGGTATAATTTTCCTCTCACCAATTGGAAATAAATTATTAAAATAACTTGACTTGTGATTTAAAGCTTGCATTGGTGATTTTTTCAAGGATGTGGAGGTATTATCTTTATGGTGAAAGTGGTTACATTTATATAGATCATAAAAGACTGAAATTATATACTCACATAGAAATAGTTGAATATTAATTAAATAAGATAAATAAAATTGATTAAATATTATGATTTCTAAATACATTACAACCCTGGGAAGATGAACAATTTGGTTGATGCTCTAATTTGGAAAGACCATTCTAGTTTCTCCATGATGAGGATTGAAATATGTTCAATATTTATGGATTCACATAATATGGATCTTTAAATCATAAGGAAAGATGAGATATCATATCTTTCTTAGATGAATGTTCAACCATCCATCCATGTTAGGATTAAAGAGGTGAAAAAGGAGGATATGGAACTGTAGAATAAGGTGAGAAATTATCTTGAGTTCAGTCACTGTGATAAAATGATAAAGTTCTGAAACTGAGTATGTGTTCCATTAATAACATATTTAAAGAAGTATTTGTTCAATGATGTTCATAATTCTTCATTATCTATTTATTTTGTAAGTACAAATATGTATAGATATCTGAAAGAGTATTTCTGGTGGGATAACATGAAAAGGGATATTTTAGAGTATGAATTTTGGTGCTTGGTATGTTAGAAAGTTAGGGATGAGAGATATAATTATAAGGGTATGTTATAACCATTACTCATACCATAATGGAAATGGGAAAATATTTCCAAGGATTTCTTCAACATAATCCCAAGAATATCTAAATGGAATAATATTGTTTGGGTTGTATTTGGTCACTTTATAAAATCATGAAATTTCATTATAATAACATAATATTTATATATTGGTTATCTTTCTATTATTTACATCAAGGAATTGGTAATATTTCATGGGGTACCTCATTTTATTGTATCTAATTAGGATCCAAGGTTTACCTTAAAGTTCTGGATAAGTCTTCAGCCATAATTGAATACAAAGTTGAACTTTATCATTTCATATCACTTTATACATACTGTTAGTCTGAGAGTACCATTCAAAACATATAGGATATGATGATATCACATTATATAGATTTCAATGGTGGTTGGTATCAACACATTCCTTTGGTGGAATTTTCTTATATCAATATATTTCACTCAAACATTCATATGGATAGTTATAAATCCCTCTATAGAAGGATGTGTAGAAATCTAATGTTATAGGATGAAGTTTTATAAATAAATATATTGGTACTATGGATACTTTAGTAAATTTAATATAAGGACAGATCCATTAGATATCACATCAATTCAGTTTAGATTGATATAAAAGTTATGATGAAAATTATCGATGAGATCAAGAGTTCAAAGTTTGTGACATAGTATTCCTAGGAATATATTCTTTGAAGAAGGTTATGAGATTTGGAAATAAGGTAAAGTTGACACCTATATATATTACTACATTTTAAATTATTTATCAAATCAGGATAGTTTATTATTTCTTGGTGCTTCCATCGAATCTCTCTCAAGTTCATAATTTGTTCTATGTATCTCTCCCAAGGAAGTACATACTTGATACTTTGTATATACTAAAATCAGATCTCATTACATTGTATAAAGACTTATCATATAAGGAACACATGGTGTCGATTATTTATTGAATAGATAAATTATTGAGGAACATGACCACTCACTTGGTCAAAGTTTTGTGGTGAAACCTTAAATTTGAGGAAGCTACATGGGAACCAAAGGATGTGATAAGAAAAAACTATCATCATTTAGTTGTATAAGAGTAATATAATTTCATGGTAAATTTTATTATAATGGGGTTATAGTGTAAAACCCATATATTTTATTATATATTTCTCTTTAAATAAATTTAATTTTACATGCAACAACGAGTTTAAACGGAGCAATATACAATTAAATTTTTATTATATAAATGTGACCATTACAACTTAGTCGTTAGATTATAGGTGTGAATAATAATAACCATACTATGAAAAAATATGTATAAATGTTTTATATATTGAAAATTTATTGATTAAGTAATAATAAATATGTACTTAATTTCCAATAAAGTCATTTTATGCTTCAAAAATATGTTTTCTTCAAATAATGGTTTTTATAGAATTTTGTGTACAAATATTATAATTAATTTATAACATAATTAAATTTTTTATTTTATGAAAATTATATCATTTTTTAAAATTTTAATATCAAAATTATCTTAAGGTTATACTTTTGGATTTTTAAGAAATGATAAAGTTTTCTATGAATAGTGAAAAAATACCAATTTTATAGAAAAATGTATTTTCCATTCAAGTATTTACAAAGACTCATTTTATTTTTAATTTATTTTAAAATTTCATTAGTTCCTTTTAATTAAAAATAATTTAATCAATTTCATTCAAATTTTAATTATTCTTAATTTTGGTATAAAAACAATTTTATACTTAAAAATTCATTTTATGGAAAACTGTTTTTCATAGCATTTTGCAGGTTTATTTTAAAAGTAATTTTTGAAACTTATAGAAATTATATTTGATAAAATTGAATACATATTTTGAATTATAATTTCAACATTTGGTAAATTATTCCACTTTCAATTTTTTCATTTTGAATGGTAACTTTGGTAAAAAAACTAAATTCTCATAGTAAGAGATAAAACAGGTTAAAAGGGTTAAAACTAAAAATGATAAGGATTAAAATGACTTAAAAACTTGTCTAAATCCTATTGGATTTTAATATTTCGATCCTATATCATGTATTATTTTAATATGATTCAGTTTGAATCCATTTTTACTGAATAATACATTAATATATTTTAATCTTTTGAAAAATTACAAGTGTGCCATCTCCCTCACCTATAAAAGGACATCAACCCTCCTCTATTATCCACACTTCTAGTGCCTTCTATATTATAAAATACCTACCCAAATATATTCTTAAAATACATCCCTGTGATTAGGGGACCTATTTTAATCAAAATACTAACCTTATAAGGCTTAAGTTGTAAGCCAAAGGAGATTTTCTAAAGAAGAGGTATTGCTCTTAACTTAGTGTTTTCATTGTATTTATTCTTATACCTCCTTAAATTATATTATAACCATAATTATATGATAAAATTTGTATAAAAGATATAATCATATGTTATTTTTTCTATGTCAAAATCTTTATTAATCTTCTTCTCCATTAAATGGGAAAATAAATCATTATTAGTGTGTACATGTAGACTACCACCTCAGGAAGTGATTTATTTCATTTTTTATCATCATTATTCATATAGGGTTACTATGATGGATATAATTTTTATATATGATATTTATGAAATAATTATTCTTCTTTAATTACAATATCTCTTCTATCTTTTTACATTTCCATGCATTATAAAATGATAGTGTTGCTCATGTGTATGTGTGGATTACCACCTCCTTGAAGCGATGTGATTATTATTTCAACTCCACTCTATATGAATAATTATAAAATTATATATAATAAATAAATATTATAATTATGTAATGGTTAATATTATATAGATGATGAAACCAAGACAAAGGTGCAAGTACCAGAACCATAGAATTGAAACATGCATGGAAAATAGACTAGTTTTCACAAGAATGTTCATTTTAATGGAGAAATTATTAATAAAAGGAAAATTATAAATTATAAAGTAATGATACATAGTAAATTATGTATTAATATGGTTCTGGAATATATTATAGTAAATATATATTTATTATATACGATATCTGAATTCGTATGAAGCATGGGGTAAATTGAGATAAGGGATTTATGTTACAATCTCACTTCTTTTTGGGATTGTCTATGCTAAATTTCCATTGAATGAAATTATATAGATCTTATCCATTAAAAACATTATATTTTATTATAATATGTTTATTAATGTAATTTTCAATTAATAGTTTCATTTTCCTATCTTTGGTACTTAAAATGATCAAGAAAATGTTTTTAATAAAAACTAGATTTATTTCCTCTTTGTTCGGGAATATTTTTCTTCCATGAATATATTTTATTTAAAATGTTTTAAGGAATGTTTTTACTATTATAAAATGATTTATTAAATTTATTTTTAACGATATTTCACTTTCTTTAAAAAAATTAAAATGAATATTCTTGTGGTTTTCCAAATAAGGTATTTATTAACCGAAGAGGTAGATAAAATCTTTATTTTAATTTATACCATAGGAATAAATTTTCATAACATCATGAATACCCTTTTCTTTGAATATTTCATTACAATATTCCATGATTATTTTCAAATGAAATTTTTCTTAATATTTGGGAAAAATTTATATTTTAAATAAGTGATTTCAAAATTAAAATGATATTTTATTGAGAAATGTTATAAAGATCTTTTAAAGGTATTTCATCTATGAAAACATAATTTAATGTTACTTATAATTCATTGGGGGATGATCCAATGGTACCATCCTTATTATTTCTCTAGATTACTATTTATTATTATGGTGAAATCTTAATGAAACCCGATTTATTTTTTATGGGTTAAGCTATGATGAAATCTTGAATGTTTTCATGAATTTGTGGCATATATATAAATGGATTATGATTGTTTTGTAGTTGAGTTTTTTATATCCCTCCAATGCATTGAGTAATTTGATATTTATATCTCATGAGATGATGATGATGATATTCATGTACATGATTGTGAATATATTTTTTCCCATTTTGATGTGTGGGTATGATTACTTCTAGCTATGCTCACAAGATTTTTTATAGACATGACAGTGAATGGATTTGTTCACATTTTGATGTGTGAGTATAATTACTTTTATCTATAATTGTAATATTATGAGTGAACAAGATTGTGAATATATATGTTCACAATATTATGATTTTATATGCTTATGATTTCACACACTTATGTTATAAATCTTGAATAATGATTATTTATTCAACACCCTTATTGATTATGCTTCTAGATATGAGTTTTTTTTGAATTTATGATCTAATGTTTTTGGGTATGAATCTTTTATGTTGAAAAAAATAACTTTATTATGTTATCATACCCTTGTGATCATCTTATTCTCTCTCATGATTTATATCTTCCATGTTTACCCTTACTAATAATTTTAGCTCTCACTTTATTATGTTTTCCTTCCTAGGGTTTAGATGTAATGATTTAAGTGAGATATGTCTAGAAGGGTATTAATATGAAGATATTTATGGTATATAATGAATATATTTTAATAAATAAGTTGATTGTGTGTCTAGTCTCCAAAGACACTAAACCTTTATGGTCCTCGAGTGTGTATAAACGTGATATATATTATATATTCATTTATAATTATGTAATATTTATGTATGTTATACTAATATCACCTCAATATGTTTTAAGGAGTTGTGTGTTTTTCTAGTGTTCCATTATCATTGGTTGTTATTAAGTTTTTCCAAACCCCCACACCTCTTAAATAGATGTTTAGAATTTCAGTTTCCAATTTATTATATTCTTATCAATGATTTTATGTGGGGGTAATTATAATAGTGGGGATAATTGAGACACCCTCATATCACTGTTGTTTTATATTTTATATTACTTTAGGGTATTTTGAATTTTTAGAAGTTTTGGGATTAGAATTTTAAAATTTAAAGGTTTTCCCTCTAATGTATGGTTAGTGAATGGTTAGGGTATACCTTGTGGTGTCCTAAAAATTTCAGTAGTATCATTTTATAAAGTTAGTTAAATATTTTTCAAATCATATAGGTGGCTAGTGATTTTACAGTGCTAGCTGATTAGTGCATGGTTTACTATACAGTGTTGCTAAACCATGCAATCTATCCAATTTATTAAAAAAATTGACATTTATATTTTTTACCTTTGAAATTAATCCTCCACATCCCCCCCCCCTGTATTTCTCTCCCATTCCATTCATCTAGGGATAATCACATAAGGAGGATATCCTCCCTTCCTCCATCCTTTGATTTTTATCCTTGTACCTCTGATTTCATGTGGTTCTTTGAATGTAAATCCCTCTTATCATCTTGTTCTTATCTACTTCCTCTCCTTCTAACTATTTCTCATTTTTCTTTCTCCTCATACAAACCCTAGGGGATACTAGAATGACATTATGGTTTTATATTTGTTTTAATTCAATTTTTTTGGTTGTTTATGATTTATAGAGGGAATTTCCTTACTTGTTGGAGCCTTTACCATTGAAGGTGATGTTTTTTCTACTGTTGTGTCATGGTTCTGGTTGATTAGAGGTAAGTGTTTGTGTGTGTTTCCTTTAAATGTAATATTATTGAATTATTAATGATTTCTAATGCCTTTTTAATAAAATTAATCCTATATGTGACAGATATAGTGGATTTTATAAAGACTCTAATGGTTTTCCTCTCTTAGAATAAAATGGGGTTTATGGTTTTATATTTTTCTAAAGTAATGTTTTGAATTCCAACTGCTTTTGAAACTGTACAAGTGGCTGGTTTGAAATGAACTTGATCATGAAACGTTTTTAACTCTTTTTCTATCATTTTAAAGGTAAATTATGGTTTTCCATGGAATTTATTAAAAGGTAGAAATTTATTGGATTCTCTCAATGGTTTTAAAATAAACGGGGTTTTGGTTTTAAATTTTTTTTATGTGTGGTTCCCCGTGTTTTAAATTAAAATAAATTTTTAGAAGGGGTTTATAAATTAGGGTAATCTCTTGGTATTCCAAACTAATTTAGAATGAAAGGATTGATTATTATGTTTAGTGAATTTATTTTTAAAATATGTGTGTCCATCTATTGAGCCCCTATTTATTATACCTCATGTTATGAATTTTGGTTCCCAAGGGAGATATTGTGAATCCTAGTTCTATTCATTGATTCTTATGCATGTGAAAGGGTGTATTTCTTGTGAGGGTGTAGGAGGTGTGATGAGGTTTATTTCAAATAATTTTAAATTTCTTTATGTAATGATGTTGTTCTCTATTTTTTTCTCACTTCCATTGTTTGATGTTATGGGGAGTCTTAGGTTTCTAAGTAGAGGTCTAAATGAGTGTAAACACTAGTGTGGATTGTGATATTACTAGGGGATCATTACCCATGTAATTTGAGCACTATATGGAAGGAATATATAGAAAATTTATGTTGATAAGCTTAGGATGGATTATAGCATGACCAATTCTAACTAGGATCATAGATAGGTTCCTTGGCGTCATCATAGAGTTAATGGAATTGTTCCAAGATATGTTACTTCAATCCCATGGAGTTTATCATGAAACTTAGATCCCCTAAGTATTATTTAGTGGATCTCATCTTATACTTTTATCATATCCTTTAGAACTTGATTGATGTATTTTTATCAACTTTTTGGCTGTTTATTTTGTTATACCCTATTGATATTGTAGTGTATGTATGAAATTCTATTATTCTTTGATTATAGTTTTTGTTTTTCCTTTTAAATGAATTTATAAAATCACTTATAAAATGGGAGTTTTTTAAAAGGTAAGTGGAGGGTATCCTAAAAGGGTAACTGGGAAATTTTTTATAAATAGGAAAAAAAAAATTGGTTTATTTTTATAAACTTAATAAAGGATCATTTTTCATGGTTTAAATTTTTTTAATAAAAAAAATTTGGTTCTACCCTTTCTTATTCTGAGAAGGGGGAAAGTTTTGTAAAGGTGTTTATTTCATGATATTTGGTGTCTTTTTTCTTTCATGTGAAAGACCTATTTTATATACAAAATTAAAAATAACATTAATGAAATGTATTTTGAGATTAAATGACCTAAAATCTTTGGTGAAATCTTAATGATCATGTTTATCTCACACCCTGCATACACCATTGGGTGTATGAAACTCAAATATTTTATTTTAAGTGCCTAAACGCTGGTCTATTTTGTGATTTATGTTAAGATAGTTTATAGATGGATAGATCATGATGTGTTGAGTGACTATGGGTCACATGGAGATGGTTATAGCGGTCTAGATTTTCTTTTTTATTATTTTGGGATGGTTATGTATCAGCCTTGCTGGTCTGGACCTTTTTTGGGGTGTCTTGTTTAAGGATGTTTATTCCTATATATCCAGTTTATCCATTGATGTTGTTTAGGAGTTTTCATTATTATTATTATTGTGTTTTACTTTGTTGGTTACTTCACTTATTGGATCTATTAACTTTGATGCATGATCTTCCAATATATTTATAGGTAATGTCGAATCTCAAGGAGGAATATGTGTGGTTCTTATTATTATTTTGAGGATGAAATCATTATCAAGTGTTTTTTCAGGATACTCATACACAATTTGATAGCCTATGGGGATCAGGAACTCCCTTAGGTCCAAATGGTGATCTAGGTTGGGTGACGTATTAGGTCAGTCTAGGTAGGTTCATTACAAATGGTATCATATTCTAGGTTCTAAAATAGGGATTAGGTTCTCAAAACACACTCATGATAATTAAGGTATTTAATGGTAGAATGGAGACTAATATTTTCATCAGAACCTAAGAGGTAGATCTCGAGTAGGTGTTCAATCACCACATATCATGATGAAACTTGAGTTATAATGGAATGTAGAGAGTTGAGTTTTAATTTTGAGTTCAGTTTCATTTATATTTGATGAATTTTGATAAGAGGAAGTGATATTTGGATCCTTAATGAGATAAGTGAGTGATTTTGGGGGTTCTATTATAATTTTAGCTGAAAATAAAAAAGAAAAACTAGGGATGCATAGTTAGCCTGCATGATCTATAAAACCATGCAGAGCCCATGCATATGGTTCTGTGAGCTTTACAAAGGCCATCTCATGATTCAAAAATGGATTGAAAAATCATGTTTCCAAATTGTGAACAACATTGAATCCTACTTGTTTTTTCTATTTTGATACCTCTTGGTTATGGATTACCCCTAAAGTGGTTTTCAATAATTGGGGATAAATTGAATAGGGTTTTTATGAAATTTTTATGTGATTATAATGGATTTTGTTTTATAATTGGTATTATTTTTTGATACGCTGCATATGTGTTTAGTCTTTTGATTGTTTTTTTGTGAATAATGGAAATTTAATAAAATATTAGATTTTAAAAATGATTGCGTGTGTAATTTTGAAATAATCCTCATGTTTTACAAGGATTTTTTAATAAATTAGTCGATCTTACAATGATATTTAGAAAATGTTTACAGAAATAATGGGGATATTCGTAAGATGTTTTGAATTTCAATGTGGTAGAATAAAAAAATAAATTTTTAATGAAGTGTAAAATGGTTTTAAATTTTTTTATAATTCTTAAGTGGGTTTATTTAGTTTTAAATAAAGAATGGGGAATGCTACAAAGGTTATATGTTTTAAATAGAAATGGTTTTTTCAAATTCATACCCAGGTAAAAAGTGGTTTTTAATTCCTTTAATTAAAGTTATAAATTTTAAAAGAATGAAGGTTTTATGATTTAGGGATGGTATATTTTATTTTTAAAGGTTTATTTTTTGGTTTTATCCCATGGGTGTAGTGGGACTGATTTGTTGTATTTATGGTACATGAATTAATTATGTTCTTGTATCATGTTATTTAGAGTGTGCCTCTCAGAAAGGACAATAAAGTATAATTCTTTTTTATAATGGTAATCCTCGAGTTTAATCTTCTCATTGCGTGGAAAAAATTTATTTCATTATAGAATCTACCCAAACTATGTACAGAGTAGTGGATTCAGAATCCTCCCTAATTTTTGACCCCATATTGGGAGTCCCTCATGGTAGTGTTTGTTTAGTGGTTCAAACCTAATTATATAAGGGTGGAAAAATCTATCAAGTTTATGAGTCTTCATCAAGGTGAATTAACGGAAAGGGAGTTATTGATTGTTTCTTGGAGTGTCATTATTTTAATATGAGGGGGTTTCTAATAGCTCTTTTAAATCACATTTCATAGAATTAAGTCTTTATATATGCCTCATATTCATTTTGGGAGGGGGATTTTTCTATAGTTTTTTTGGTTTTATATGGTATAAAATAATATTTTATGTTTTTTTGAGTGTATTTTGGATTTTGATTCTTGTTGTTTAGTGGTTTCCCCTTTCTAGTATTTTAGATCTAGTAGGGAAGGTGAGGTCCTTTGGTTGGATTTTTCCTTAGGTGTAACCTTATTCTTTTTATAATCTTGGATTTTATAGTTATGATTGAGCTTGGTGGAATTTTTTTCCTTAATATTTTTAAGGTGATTTCAATTGGATGTATTCCTTAATGAGTTTTTGGTTATTCATTTTTGAGGTTTTGATTATTTTGGTTATACTTATGTCTCAGTGTTTTATCGATCTTGGAGGATTGTGTGCGACACTTTCTATAGATGGGTGTTTATGGATCAGGAATGGGAAGTCCTTGGGGTGTTTATTTCGAGTGACTAAGATGAATATAGAACCAAATAAGATTATTCACTGGATGGTGTTGGTTTCAATATTATTGGGTTCACCATGAGATAATGTTTTAAGTACAAGTTCTTAATCACCCCTTCCATTTAGTTTTATAACCCAAGGTTATTGAACAAGTCATTTACTATTTAGGTATATCTTTGTTTGATGTGTCCCTTACCTTTTGGTGATATAGAATGTGATGGATTTGTGTAGCATTACCTTATAATAATTTGGGTGTTCTTTGGGTTTTTCTTACTTTATAGACATTAGGTTGATTCCCATATAATTATGGGGTTTTTTGGGTGGTTATTTTTTTCCTTTTGTTACTTAGTGGTATTTTAGTTTCACTGGTGGTTTTTCTCTCTTGAGAGTGTTTACCTCTAGTATCGCTATTTTAGGGAAATTCTAAATAGTGAGGAGACCTATGTTAGATCTCTTTATTTTAAGATCTCTATGTTTAATGGTTATGAGTTGGTTTGTTCTTGGAGAAATTTTTAGGAGATGTTTGTATGTATAGTGTCCCATTATTTCTCGGCTTAATTATGTTTTTCCAAACCCTCCCACCTTTTATGTTGGTTTTGAGGTTTTCAATTTTCTATTTATTATACTCTTATCAATGAAGTTCTGGGGGAAGAAAATTTCATGGTGGGAAGATTGTGATACCCTCATGTTATTTTTTTTTTATATTTTATATTATTTTTGGATATTTAAAATTTTTTCAGTTTATGGATTTAAATTTTAAATTTTAAAGGTTTTTCCTCTACTACACAGTTAGTACAAGATTTGAGGAAACCATACGAGAAATGGTGTGGTGTGATGCACTTCTTGGATATGAAATTTTTCATGATTAGCTTTCAGTTTCTCTAACCATGTACCCAAATCATACAGGTTCCCAATTCTTGTTCAGTTCTAGTTGTATGGTTAGACCTTGGTTTACCAAACCATACATCCAAACTGTGCTAGCTTCCCAATTTCTTAAAAATGTGAAATTCCAAGTTTTATTTTCTAAATTAAAACTCCTCTAATCCCTAATTATCTCTAATTCCATTCAAACATATATTATAACATGATGAGTATATCCTTTCCTCCTACCTCATTTTATTTATGGTATTCCACATATAATTACAAGGAGTTATTTCAAGGTAAGTCCATATCCTGTTATTATTCTCTTATTCCTCTCCCTCCACCCATTTCACCATGTTTTCTTCTCCTCCCATGAATCTTAGGGGTTTTGGAGATGATATTAGGTTTTCATGTTGTTTCTAGTGCATGTTTCTGTGTTCCATGGGCTTTTGGAGGCTGTGTATTTTCTTGTTAAATCCATTTCCATCAAAGGATATGTTTATGACTGTTTCATCTTGGTTCCACTTAATTGGTGTTAGTTTTTTTATTTACTTTAAATGGAATATTATTGAATGATTAATTATTTCCAATTTCTTATTTTACTAAAATCATCTTATATGTGATATCTATAGTAGATTTTATAAAGATAATAAATGTTTTTCTCTATTTACATAGAATTGGTTTTATGGTTTTTTAGTTTTCTAAAGTAACATTTTAAATTCCAAGTGTTTTTTAAAGTTCTTGAGAGGCTTGTTTAAAATTTACTTGATTATCCCCATTTGGGTCTTTTTAAAGGGAAATTATATTTTTTCATGAAATTTATTAAAACTTATAAATTGATTGGATTTCCTCAATGGTTTTAAAATAAAAGTAGTTTTGGTTTAAAATGGTTTCATATGAGGTTACCTATGATTTGAATTCAAAGAAAATTTTAGAAGGGTTTCCTAAATAAGGATAATGGCTTGGAATTCTAAGTTGGTTTTGAATGAAATGATAGATTAGTACTTTTAAACAAGTTTTTTTAAAACACGTGTGTCCCTCCATTGACCCCTTTATTCTTATCCCCATGTTATGAATTTTGGTCCCCAAGGGGGATGTGGTAAATCCTAGTTCTATTCATTAATTATTATGCATGTAAAATTGAATGTTTCTTTGAGGGTGTCAGAGGTAAGATAAAGTTATTTTAAATGATTTTAAATTGTTTTATGTGATGATATTATGCTTTATTTGTTTACTCACCTCCATTGTTTGATATTATGGTGATTATTATGTGTAAAAGTAGATATTTAGTTAAGTGAAACCCCTAGTTTAGATTAAGATCTTGTTGGAGGTAATTTCCTATAGAAGCTGAGTACTCTCAGGAAGGATTATGTGGCCCATGGATTTTGATCTTTCCTGGGATAGATTATATATCCATCTGTTCTACAGGACTATCGGGATCATAAAAAAATTATTTAGTGTTGAACTAGAGTTCTTGTCCCCAGTTTGAATAATATTACTTGAGTCCTATAGATTTTTCAATCTATATATTTGTTATATACCCTATCTCTTAATTTATTTCTTATCATCATCACTTTGGTTTTTTATTTAGTTATAACTTATCAATACGATGGTTCTTGTTTGCAGTTATATTCTTCTTTGATTATGCTTTTTGTTTTACCTCTCTAATCTATTTATAGAATGATTTAGAAAATGGTATCTTTAAAAAAGTAAAGTAGTAGGTTTTTAAAAAATATATTTGATAATTCTTTTAGAAATAGGAAAAAAATTTATTTTTTTCATAAACATAATAAAGTATCCTTTTGGGGTTTAAATTTTCTTTTATTAAAAAACATTGGTTCTGCCCTTGATTATTATATAAAAGGGGGATGTTGTATAAATGTGTATATGGAATGATATTTTGTTTATTCTCACTTTCATGTGAAAAATATATTTTCAATTTATAATTCAAACTAGGATTAAGGAAATCTATTTTGAATGGAAATGGAACAAAATATTTAGTGAAATCATACTATACATGTTTAGCTCACACCTTGTATACACTATTAGGTGTATAAAGATCTCATGTTTTCTTTTAGGTTCCCAAGTTCGAGTATCGTTTGGGATTTATGTTTGGGTTGGATAATTAATATAAGGTTTGGGATGTGGTGAGTGATTTCGGGTTACATGGATATGGTTATAGTGGTTCGGGTTTGCTTTTGTTTTATTTTGGGATGGTTAAGTATCAGCCTTGTTGGCTTGGACCTTTTTTAGGTTATCTTATTTAATCAAATTTTCTATTTTATATTAAATTTATGAATTGAATCCATTTATGAGTTTTCATTATTATTATTATTATTATTATTGATGCATTTTACTCTGTAACTTATGTCATGACCCGACCCAATGGGGATCGAGCCACGACTCCCCAAGCCCGCCTCCAATAGGCCAGGGGCTAGAGACCAGCGCCGAGTAGGCTATCACACACATAGGAGGCATTAGCCTAAGGTACCTGTACACACGCACCCACAACACCTCCATGCAACAGTGCAGAGATATAGAAAACTGAAAAGTAAATGCATGCATACAATCTATCCCAAACCAGATTGCAACAGAAGTACAAAGGGAAAAATAGGGCCCACCAAAAGAAAACTACAAATGTGCGTCCAACCTTCTCTGAAGTAGGGGAACGCTGCCACAAACACCTGCTAGAAAGCTCCCTCGGCACCGCACCGACAAAAACCCCGGTCAATCTCGCTCACTCAGCTCCGCCTGCTCCGGGTCCTCTTGGGACTCCGTCAAAAGGCATGTGGTCAGCACAAGACAAAAACATGTGCGGGCAAAGCCCGTGCAGGGGTTTGTATAAACATACTCAGTAGGCACCCCAAAAACCCAAAACCAAAGGGAGAAACTGAAAGGCAACAGTCCGCTCATCCCAACTAGAGGGAACCCAGATGAGAGAGAAACTCCATCTCGTGACCATCTTCGGCTAAACACAACTCGTCAGCTCAACTCAGGTGTATGCCCATACATACACCTTGAACAATCCAAATATAATCAGTTCACGCAACAAGCCACGTGAGGTACTGACATCAACACTAGCAATTGTCCACAACCAGGAGAGTACACCACACGATCACTGTCATCCCAGATGACACTCATCCGAGAGATACAATCCATCGGGTTTCTCACAAACCTCTCAGACGCTCACCTGAGAGATCATGCTCGTCGGATAGCATCACCGAGGAAACCTCGCTGAAACAACAGAACCACCAAACTCCTCAGATAGGGGATCTCTCCTAGGGTCCGCTAGGAGATACCAGAACCCACTCCGTTATATGAAGCTCACAGATAGGGGATCACTCCCAGGGTCCGCTGGGGGATATCACGACCCAATCTGGCATACGTAGTTCTCACAGATAGGGGATCACACCTAGGATCCACTGGGGGATACCACAACCCAATCTGGCGCTCGACAGAAGCACATCACTCAGATAGAGGATCATCGCCCATATAAAGGTGGTCACGATGATACCGGAACCCTATCTGGTATAACTCGCGATTTAGGGGATCGAAATGACGATGCCGCAACCCTACCGAAACCACGCGCTGAGTAGGGGATCTCATAACCAACGATACCGAAACCCTACTACACACCTCATGATGAGTAGGGGATCGTATACCCGACGATGCCACAACCCTACTGAGCAAGGCCCACCGCATAGGGGATCATAATACTGATGATGCCACAAACCCTACGGGGTTAACCAGCTAGATAGGGGATCACCGCCCGTGAATAAGCGGTCACAACGATACCAAGAACCCGATCTAGGGAAAAGATGCTAGAGGATCCCGCTCTGGGCCCACAGGAGGGATGCCACAACTCTACCAGTTTAAACATCCCATCGAGAGGATCACAAACCTATACGAAGGTTGTGATGCCACACGAACCCTCGTGGAAACAAACCAAGGGAGTACCCTCAACCACTACTGGTCCAAAACTTTGCTGACCTGAGCGACCCACAACAACGCCACACTGCGCACCTCCAAGGCCAAAACCGAGGCCACCATCGCGTTCCACGCGGAAAAACACGCAGGATAGGCTGTTTAATCACCTGAAACAGAGCACCGGTGAAAAAGGCACTATTCACCAAAGCTAGCTTGTGCGGGGCCCATACAATGATCCCAAAACCCATCGATCGGATCATACCACGGCGATCCCCTCGGAAAAACAAGCGGAATCGACGACTCATTCGTCCGAAACGGACACCCGGTGAAAAATGTACTATTCACCGAATGCCAGCTTGGGTGGGGCCCACTCCTCTATCCTGAAACACATCGAACGGATTGCATCATTACGATCCTCTCAGAAAAACACACAGGATCGACTAATCATCCGCCAAAATTGGACTCCTAGTGCAAAAGTTGCATTTCTCCGCAAACGCCAAAACCTGTCCTCATGGGGCCCACACCCTGTTCTCAGTCCCAACACCCGGAAACCATCTCAAAACGTCCTCCGTACCATCAGGGTCTCAACGCCACTTACAGCACGTCATTCGGATGCTCCGGTTAGAAGTTACAACGGGCCGAAATCGTAAAATAACAAAATAATATTATTTTATACGACGTTTCTAACTCCCGATCCATGGTCCCAAACCCTAAAACTCTTGAACCTACACCGGAGGGTTCTCCTCGTCGTCAGGGTCGCGTCGCCGAAAACGGCACGCAAAACCGACTTCCGGATTGCAAGATACGGGGGTTTAAAGAATCCCGTATCACAAAAGTGGTCGGACCGGCCGCCGCCGCCGGCCCGCCCGAGCCGGCGGCCGTCCGCCGCGCTCCGCCGATGCGCCGCCGCACCGGGCGGCCGGCCGCCGCGCTGGACGTCCGGTCGCCGCGGGCCGCGAGGCTCTGCCGTCGCCGGTGCCGCGCCGGCGGACCTTCCGCGGACCGCCGGGGGCACCCCGATGGTCCGTTTTGCGATCCGGAAGCACCGGTGCGACCCTCAGGATGTGATATTCCCTACAACAACCTCAAAATGAATCAATTCGCAGTAAAAATGGGATAGGGGGATTAAAACGCAAATCTCCTACCTCACGGGCGAAACGCCAAAGCTTCGGGTGCAGATCGACGCCCTGAAGCTAGATCCGATGATGAACGGCGCAGAAAACGGACGATTCTGGCTCGATCTAGCAAAGAAATGGAGGAGGGAGGAGGGGTTCCGTTCTGCTGCGTGTGATGGAGGAGGGAGGTGATGAAATGAAATTGTTTTTTTTATTTAAAAACATTCATTTAAAACAACGCCCCCGACTCCGCGCCTGATGCAGACAAAGTTAAGGTCACCCATAGGGTAAACGCGCCGTTATGAACACAACGGCGAACTCGGATTTGAGATCCGAGACTCCGTTCAGAAGTTATTCGAGCCGACGCTCTTAAATGGACTCTTCCACTTATATTACGAAAACGCCCCTGGTGGCGCTTTCCACCGCAGGCCCGCGCCCGCAAAGTTTACACCTCGCCTAGGGTAAACGGCATGTTCCGGAGGCAACTGTGGCCTCAAATTCCCGTTCTGAGCTACCATTTAGGAGATATCACACCCCCACCATGTGCATAGTATAAAAATACTTAATATTTTTATAAAATTAATTCCGGGCACCCCGGGCTTCGGAATCGCACGCCGTCTTCGCGCCTAGCTCTGGAATGCTTCGTAGAAATATTCCAAAGTCTGACAGGGCCAAAAACCCGAGTCGCTAAATCCTCCCCCCCTTAGAACTTTTCTTCCCTGAAAAGCCCTAAGCTCAAGGGAAGCGACTGGACTCTCAACTGGGTCTCACACACCAGCGAGTTCACCAACAAACACCCATGCCCGAACACATAAGTCAGATGGACTCATCCACCACACCTCAACACTATCCACTTTGGGTGGCACTGACTCGCCCTCATGGTTTTAACCGCGTCACAAAAACGTGTCTCCGTGGGGGAAGGATCTCTCTTCCTTACGCATTCTAAGCACGCCAAACAACACCCACTCAGGGTCTTACCAACGCCCCGAACAAAACTCGAGCAAGCAACCGAAAAGAAAGGTACTGCTAAACGGTATCTATCAAACTACTGTAGAAAGTAGAAAGGACACAAGGCGTACCTCTATCCATCCGCGGAGCCTCTGGGTCAACAGCCTCCAGGGCAGGCAGCTGTCCTCACCCTCGGCCACCAGCTCCCTGAGCTTGGTGTGGACCACCTGGGGGTGGGGGTTGTGGCAAATGGTACCGCCTACCACCTCCTCCCGCTGCACCCGCTCCGCCTCCATGTCCGCCACCCTGCAGATTTCCTTTCTCGAGACGCTGCCTCTGCCAAGGTGGTTCATCGACCGGCTCCCTCTCAGCAGCACGTCGGGTCGTAAAATCCCTAGAAAGATGTCTCCGACCATCACAAGCGTAACACCGCCTCTCCTGTGGCTGACCAAAACTGTCCTGCGAGCCCTGAGCCTCAGATCATCCATCCTGGGGTCGCCTCCTGAAACGGCGCCCACACCCAGTCCCCTGCATCTGTCGTCGGCTACTAGATGTCGACGTCTCCGCTCTCACATGCCCAGCACTAATAGGGGGAATCTTCTCATCCAGAAAACTCTCCACCACCAACGCTCTCTCCAGCACTCCAGCATAGGTGGGCAGGCACAAGGAAACCGCACCTGCTCGAATGTCCCTGCGTAAGCCCTGCTCGAAGGTTCGAGCCCTAAAGAAAGGGTATCGAACCATATCCAGGGAGTAGCGCGACATGTATGTAAACCTCGTTGAGTACTCCAACACGGTCATGCTCTCCTGTCGAAGCTGCAAAAGCTCCTGGATCCGCACTGACCTCAGCGTCACCGGATAGAATTTTTCCCTGAAGAGTCGCTCAAACTCTGCCCACGTGAGTGTCTCCTATTCATGGGACTGTGTCACCAAGATCCACCATCGCCCAGCCAAACCATGTAGAAGGCTCGCCGCTAGGACCACCATCTAATTAGAAGGTGTCCTCACTAGGTGGAAAACTCGGGTGACTACCTCAAGCCAGTCATCAGCTGCCTGGGGGTCTGGATCACCCCGAAACCTCATAGGTCGCTGCCTCTGGAACTCGTGCAGTGCACTCAGCCTGTGTACAACCTCGTCCTGCACTACCGGCACAACCAGCTTCTCGAAAGGTGGTGGCTCAACTGGTGGACCACCTGGAGGTCCAGCCTCAGAACCTGCGCCCTGGTCCACAGCCTCTACATGGGGTAGGTCGTCAGCACAATCCTACTGTAGAACCCTCGCTGGCTGTCGTCGTGGAGGCATCCTAAAATGCATTCAAGATACACCACAGTAAAAGAGTATATCTAGAGAGCTGACTCAAGAAGGACAAGGAAAACCCAAAAACCCATTCCTATATGATGCATGTACCGTTATGTCCCTCCGACCAGTGTATGAATGTCCCGAGTCGAAAGGTAGGTTATCAAAGTCCTGGTGTATGGATACGTCAGCCGTCGCACCAACACTGGAGTCCCTGGCCTGAAAGCCGAGCTCGAAACACCCTAACACTGCCGCTATGCAACCCAAACCAAACTCATAGCTAGACCAGCTATGCTCTGAGATCCCAAATGTGGAACCTCCTTTGATACCACTCTGTCACGACCCGACCCAATGGGGATCGATCCACGACTCCCAAATCCCGCCTCCAATAGGCCAGGGGCTGGAGACCAGCGCCGAGTAGGCTATCACACACATGGGAGGCATTAGCCTAAGGTTCATGTACACACGCACCCACAACACCTCCATGCAACAGTGCAGAGATATAGAAAACTGAAAAGTAAATGCATGCATACAATCTATCCCAAACCAGAGTGCAACAGAAGTACAAAGGAAAAAACAGGGCCCACCAAAAGAAAACTACAAATGCGCGTCCAACCTGCGCTGAAGTAGGGGAACGCTGCCACAAACACCTACCGGAAAGCTCCCTCAGCACCGCACAGACAAAAACCCCGGTCAATCTCACTCACTCAGCTCTGCCTGCTCCGGGTCCTCCTGGGACTCTGTCAAAAGGCCTGTGGTCTGCAAAAGACACAAACATGTGCGGGAAAAGCCCGTGCATGGGTGATTATAAACATACTCAGTAGGCACCCCAAAAACCCAAAACCAAAGGGAGAAACTGAAAGGCAACAGTCCGATCATCCCAGTCAGAGGGAACCCAGACAAGAGAGAAACTCCATCTCGTGACCATCCTTGGCTAAACACAACTCGTCATCTCAGCTCAGGTGTATGCCCATACATACACCTTGAACAATACAGATATAATCAGCTCATGCAAAAAGCCATGTGAGGTACCGACCTCAACACCAGCAACTGTCCACAACCAGGAGAGTACACCACACGATCAATGTCATCCCATATGACACTCATCCGAGAGATACACTCCATCGGGTTTCTCACAAAGCTCTCAGACGCTCACCCGAGAGATCATGCTCGTCGGATAGCATCACCGAGGAAACCTCGTTGAAACAATAGAACCACCAAACTCCTCTGATAGGGGATCTCTCCTAGGGTCCGCTAGGAGATACCAAAACCCACTCCGGTATATGAAGCTCATAGATAGGGGATCACTCCTAGGGTCCGCTGGGGGATACCACGACCCAATCTGACATACGTAGTTCTCACAGATAGGGGATCACACCCAGGATCCATTGGGGGATACCACAACCCAATATGGCGCTCGACAGAAGCACATCACTCAGATAGAGGATCATCGCCCATATAAAGGTGGTCACGACGATACCAGAACCCTATCTGGTATAACTCGTGATGTAGGGGATCGAACCGAAGATGTTGCAACCCTACCGAAACTACGCGCTGAGTAGGGGATCTCATAACCAATGATACCACAACCCTACTACACACCTCATGCTGAGTAGGGGATCGTATACCCGACGATGCCACAACCCTACTGAGCACGACCCACCGCGTAGGGGATCATAATCCTGATGATCCCACAAACCCTACGGGGTTAACCAGCTAGATAGGGGTTCGCCGCCCATGAATAATCGGTCACAACGATACCAAGAACCCGATCTAGGGAAAAGATGCTAGAGGATCCCGCTCTGGGCCCACCGGAGGGATGCCACAACTCTAACAGTTTAAACATCCCATCGAGAGGATCACAAACCTATACGAAGGTTGTGATGCCACACAAACCCTCGTGGAAACAAACCAAGGGAGTACCCTCAACCACTGCAGGTCCAAAATGTCGCTAACCCGAGCGACCCACAAAAATGCCACACTATGCACCACCGAGGCCAAAACTGAGGCCACCATCGCGTTCCAGGCGGAAAAACACATAGGATAGGCTGTTTACTCGCCCGAAATAGAGCACCAGTGAAAAAGGAACTATTCACCGTAGCTAGCTCGTGCGGGACCCCCACAACGATGCTGAAACCCATCGAGTGGATCATACCACGGCGATCCCCTTGGAAAAACAAGTGGAATCAACTACTCATTCGTCCGAAACGGACACCCGGTAAAAAATGTACTATTCACCGAATGCCAGCTCGGGTGGGGCCCATGCCTAGATCCCAAAACACATCGAACGGATCGCATCATTGCGATCCCCTCGTAAAACACACAGGATCGACTAATCATCCGCCAAAATCGGACTCCTGGTGTAAAAGTTGTGTTTCTCCGCAAACACCAAAACCCGACCTCGTGGGGCCCGCACCCCGTTCTCAGTCCCAACACCCAGAAACAATCTCAAAAAGTCCTCCGTACCATCAGGGTCTCAACGCCACTTACATCACGTCATTCGGACGCTCCGGGTAGAAGTTACAACGGCCCGAAGTCGTAAAATAACAAAATAATATCATTTTATACGACGTTTCTAACTCCCGGGCCACGGTCCCAAACCCTTAAACTCTCAAACCCACACCGAAGGGTTTGCCTCGTCGTCAGGGTCATGTCTCCTCAAATGGAACATAAAACTGACTCCCGGATTGCAAGATACGGGGGGTTTAAAGACCCCCGTATGACAAAAGTGGTCGGACCGGCCTGAACCGGCCGGGACCGGCCCGCCCTGGCCGGGGGCACCCCGGCGTTCCGTTTTGCGATCCGGAAGCACCAGTGCGACCCTCGGGACGTGATCTTCCCTGCAACGACCTCAAAATGAAGCAATCCGCAGCAAAAATAGGATCGGGGATTAAAATGAAAACCGCCTACCTCGCGGGCGAAACGCCGAAGCTTCGGGTGCAGATCGACGCCAGCGACGCCCTGAAGCTAGATCCGCTGACAAACGGCGGAGAAAACGGATGATTCTGGCTCGATCTGGTGAAGAAACGGAGGAGGGAGGAGGGGTTCTATTCCGCTGCGCGTGAAGGAGGATGGAGGTGATGAAATGAAATTGTTTTTTTTATTTAAAAACATTCATTTAAAACAACGCCCCCGGCTCTGCGCCCGATGCAGACAAAGTTAAGGTCACCCCTAGAGTAAACGCGTCATTCTGAATGCAATGGAAAACTCGGATTTGCGATCCGAGACTCCGTTCAGAAGTTATTCGAGCCGACGCTCATAAATGGACTTTTCCACTTATTTACGAAAACACCCCTAGTAGCTCTTTCCACCGCAGGCCCGCGCTCGCAAAGTTTACACCTCGGCTAGGGTAAACGGCACATTCCGGACGTAAATATGCCCTCAGATTCCTATTATGAGCTACCTTTTAGGAGATATCACACCCCCGCCACGTGCATAGTATAAAAATACTTAATATTTTTATAAAATTAATTCCGGGCACCCCGGGCCTCGGAATCGCACGCCGTCTTCGCGCCTAGCTCTGGAATTTTTCGTAGAAATATTCCAAAGTATGACAGGGCCAAAAACCCGAGTCGCTACATGTTACTTCACCGATGCATGATCTATTTACTTTGATGTTGTTTTCTAGAGTTATCGATGATAAGATGGACTATAGGGGAGTGAATAGTTCATTTAAACTTTTTAGACTTAATCACAAAATTATCAGAGTATTATTTATTAAAACACAATAATAAATGAATGTGATTACATTGTTTAAATAGTTAAGGAATAAGATAAAAAATAATGAACATGAACTCAATGTTTTTTATAGTAGTTTGGTTCATAGTGATTCTATGTATACACTTCAATCCCCTATAACTCAATGATAGGATTTATAATTAATAAAACAAAGAAGGAAGAAGTATTTTATTAGTGAAAACTCAACCTAGTATATTATAGAACATACCAATCCATTACTTAATTTTTTGGGAATAGGAATCTTCTAGTCTATTATAAGTATATACCAAACCTATTAATGACTTTTACAAAGGGAAAATAATAACCTAAGTGTCCCTAATTTTTGGTTAGGTGAGCATAACAAAAAAAATTATTTTTGAATGTAGGTGTTGTCATTTATGAAAAATTAATTACAGAAACTTCCACAAAAAAATAAAAGGAACTAGACTATTGGAAGATGTCAACAATGAAGGTTGGTCTAGATAATGGATCTTAATCCATTCTAAAATTAATGAAAAATAAGGAAAATTTGGGAAACTAGTATTACTTCATTAATTCAACAGCAATGAATCTAATTAGCTCTCAATATCTTTATTATTATCAATACACTTCTTACCTTGTCCATTATTTATAGAGAAAACTTTAATGTATACAATTATTAAATAGAAATATCATGAATCTTCTCTATGTATGTGTTTCCTAATTCTTAATAATATATTAAAAATCAATGATTATAAAATAAAAATGTAAACATGTTATTTTTTCAGGTATTTTTAAGTATCATGCTTAAATTCAACAATTAATCCCCGCACTTTATTCCTGGTACTATTGTACTGAGGACTCACTACCGAAAAAACATGGGAGAAGTTGCTACCATCAAGCTATATTATGTTACTAATAGGGAAATTATATACCTTGTATAAGGGTAAAATTATTTTTCCATAGTATTCACAGGGGTAAGATGTACACTATGTAAAGATACTTATATAGCTTAAGTAAGGGTAACCTTAAAATGCAACAGGTTACATAAGGGTAACTCATAATTTGTAAAGCATGTGTAAAGATAAATAGAAACATGTGTAAAGGTTAAAAAGTTACATAAGGATAAGAATAATTTTCTAAAGGTTTCATAAAGTTAAACAAATGATTTCATGCTCTACATATAGATAGAATACAAATTCAATATCATGCATAAATAAGGGTATGCATGGAACTTGAAAATCTATATAAGGGTAATATTCAACTTATATATGATGCATAAACATTACGAGAAAATTATATATGTTTCATATAAGTACAAGAAGTCATGACTAAGGGTAAATAATAATTACAAAAAGTTAAATTAGGGTAACAATAAACATACAAGGCTTATGTAAAGGTAAAAACTGATTTCTGAAACATGCATAAGGGTAATGAAAAATTAAATCATGTTACGTAAGGGTAAAAAAAAGACCATGTAAGGGCACTTCAAATTTTGTGTAAAGGTGAAGACCAAGATACAAAAGATATGAAAGGTTAAATAAAATAATTAGAAAATTAATTTTCACAATATTTAAGAAAAAATAATTATAAATAATTAAAGAAAATTTAAATTCAATAAAATTAAATCAATAAACTATGTGAGGAATTAAACAAATTAAACAATTAAACAATTTAAGATAAGTAAGGAATTAATAACAATGTAATCAAACAAAAAAAATATAAAAAAATAACACAAACCAAATAAATGATAGGAATTGTAATTAAAAAAAATTATAAACCAAGTTTAAACACAAAAAATGCATGATAATATGATATATGGTGGTTTATACCAAATATATAAGAGGAATCCATGAGGTACTTATTAATATTGTAAGGGTGATATCATTCTGAAGTGCTCTTTTAGGATACCTAGGCACTAGATTACATATCCCGGGGATCAGGGAAGCCCTTCAGTCCTAGTGGAAAGATATGATGGGTGATGTATCGAGTTATCCCAGGTTGGTTCATTACAAATGGTATTGGAGACTAATTTTTCAAAGAGGTCTTGGTTTATTTAAACACTCTCTTGATATTTGGTGTGTGTCATGGTAAAATAGAGAGTAGGATTATTTTTGGAACTCGAGAGGTAGATTCTGAGTAGGTGCATGATCACCACTAATCATGTAAAATTTGAGTAACCATGGGAAATTAGGATTCAAGATTTAATTTTTCAGTCAGTTTCATAAATATTTGATTTATTTTGATATGAGGATGTGATATTTAGTTCCTCGGTGATATAGAAATTTTTTTTAGGGGTTCATTTTCATTTGGGGGTGAAAATAGAATTAGAACTGAGGTTATACAATTATCATTCATGGTCTTCTAAATCATTTAGACAGTTCTATTAGCTTCCTAGAGGTTGTTTCATGGTTGGTGTGTGGCTTGAAAATCATGAAACTGAACCATACACAGTTTCCCATCCCTCTTGGTTTTTTTATTTTGATCCCTTCTGTTTTTAGATTTATCCTAAAGTGGTTTTCACTTGTTAAGGATGAATTGAAGAGGTTTTTTATGTGATTTTGAGGTGATTAGATTGGATTTTATTTGATTATTAGCATTATGTTTTTATATGACTCATATGTGTTTAGAGTTTTAATGGTTTTTTTTTTGAAGAAGGGTAATTTTATAAAATTTTCAATTATAAAATTAGTTTAGTGTGTCATTTTGAAATAATTCCCAAGTTTTACAAGCGGTATTTAATAAATTAGTTAATCTTACTGTGGTATTTATAAAAAATTTAAACAAAAAAGGGGATCTTTGAAGGCAGTTTTGAAATTTCAATATGGGAGAATATGTATTTAAATTTTTCATAAAGTGAAAATTTGTTTTAAATTTTTTAGAGTTATTAAGTGGTTTTATAAGATTTTAAAGGCAAAATGGTGAATGTTACCAAAATTATATTTTTTAAATAGAAATGGTTTGATTTCAAGTGTATTCCCTTGTAAAAAGTGGTTTTAAATCATTTAATTGAATTTGAAAGTTTTAAAAGAAGGAAAGTTTTATAATGTGTAGATAGTGTTTTTTTGGAAGGTTTATATTTTGGTTTTTTCCCTTGAGTATAGTGGGACTGACTTTTTTTATTATTTTGGCATAAATTGATTGTGTTCATCACTCATGTTATTCAAATCATACCTCTCAAAAAGTTCACAAAATAAAGTGGAAGGCCCGTTTCTAAGGGTAATCCTCTAAGTAAATCCTCCCATTTCCAAGAATAAATCCCTTTCATTTCAAAATCTACCCAAACAATGAATGTAGTGGTGAATTCAAAACCCTCCATTTTTTTAAACACCATCTTGGGTTTCTCTCAGGGAGGTTTTCTTTTATTGGTTCTAACCTAGGGATGTGAGGGTGGTGAAATCTCTTGATTCCGTGATCCTTTATCAAGTTGAATGAACGGTAAGGTAGTTATTGATTATTTCTCAAAATGGTATTATTTTCTTCCATGGGGGTCTCTAGAAACTCTTTTAAAACTTTTTTCTGAGAATGAGGTATTTAGTAAGGCCTTATATCTATGTTTAGGGGTTTGTATTTCTATATTTTTATGGTTTATTATAAGAATAAAGAATATTTTATGTCTGTTTGAGTATAGTTTGGATTTGAATGTCTGTTGTTTAGTGTTTCCCCTTTTTTGGATTTTAAATCTGGTTAGAAAGGCGAGGTTCTTTGTTTTAATTTTTCCTTAGGTGTCTCCTTAGTCTTCATGGAATGCTGGTTTTTTTATTAATGAATGAGCTTGGTGGAATATTGTTCCTTGAAGGTTTGTGGTGATTTCTCTTGGATATATTCCTTTATGATTTTTTGGTTTTTCATTTGTGAAGTATTTATTATTTTGGTTGTGCTTATTCCTCATTGTTTGATCATATCTTTAAGGATTTTATGTGACAATTTTTATAGTTGGTTTTTAATGGATCGGGAATGGGAAGTTCTTATAGTGTGTGTTTTGGGTGACTGGGATTAATATGGAACCAATTGAGATTAAGTACTAGTTAGGTTTGGTTTTGATCATACTGGTCTCACCATAAGATGGTGTTCTGGATATGATGTCTTGGATTTCCCCTTCCATTATTTTTTTGGACCAAGGTTAGAGCCCATGTCATTTCTTGTTTATTCATGTCTTTAGTTGAGGTGTCCCTTCCCTTATATTGATATAGGATGTGATAGATTTGGGTAGAATTTCTTTATGTTCTTTTGGGTGTTCTTTGGGATGTGGATCCTTGGGGATGTGAGGTTGATTCTCAGATGATTATAGAAGTTTATGGATGTTTTTTTCTTTTGGTTACATAATGGTAGCTTGGTTTCCATGGTTGTGAATCACTCTTGAGAGTTTTTACCTCTGATATCACTATTTTATAAGAATTCTAAATGGTGATGTAGCATCCCTAACCTGACCAGCCACTCGAATAGTGCTAATGGGTCAGGTGCCATTGGCCTTAGGTGAAACTCCTCGAATGTCAAAGGCTGTCAACTAGCAGTTAGGGTATAAAAAGGTATATTGGGGAGGTTATATCATCTGGGAATAGATAATATACTAGTCTGAGCATAATAAGATAGCATGTAGTGGAAATAATTGACTCAACAGACTCGAACCAGACCCACAGAGTGGAAGCACATCCAATAGCGATAAATTTTAGAAGCGATAAATAAACAAAAAAATAAGTGGAAAGTAAATAGATTAGTATTCCAAACACCACTTGTAGCCACTAAAATAAACCAAGACAAAATCTCACATCATATTATACTATACAATATTCAAGTTGTGGCCCATGGAAGACCACAATAGATATATATATATATATATAAGCATGCTAAAAATAAATAGGAAAGAAAACAAAATCTTCATCTAGGCACGACCTCAAGGTCCATGCCAATCTCCATGCCAAACAGCACTATGATCCATCTTCTTAGGATGATCCTTTACTTGTATATAAATCCATAAAATCTACACGCTTCCTATAGGACCCATTTAGGGTGTGAGAATAATATCAATAGGATACCACCCAATATTATGTACCAAGTATAAGTGTTTAAGAGGATATTCATCTCTAAGTAAAGTAAATAGTATGATGAAATAAATGAACACAACCTCCACTGGTGCTCAGCAGACACCGTGGAGTGTCACCTGCTTCAGCCAATGCTGGAATCTCAAAAGAAAAAAGTGTCCTTGGACCATGGCCCAAGGTACCCTTATACACATAAAGTCCTTGTGAACCCTTAGGTTCCACCTCAATCATATATTTTGGCACCACGTTCCTCTTGAAACCTTGTGTCTCAAAGTACCAATGTCCTAAAGACATTCCCAACAATAGTATACCAGTCTCATGGACCCCTGGTCGAAATCTCACATTGGCCCATGGCATGAAAACTAGAGGAACAAAGATGTGTTTCCTTAAATAAATATCTAGACCCATGGCCTCAAGCACGGAGAGCCTCAGCTCCCAACCTGATAGCCTCATCGCTATCAACCAAAAGCTTCTCACCTTCCATGTCGATTTCTATGACAATAACCACCAAACCATAAATACCTAATCCACAACTATCAGGGGACTCTACCCACATGAATGGTCAAAACCACCTCAACACAGAGTCAAGCTATGTACACATGACTCAATAGGAACTTTTTCCATCACATGTGAGTGGAAATCACAAACTAAGAACCTAAGACACACCATCTCTAGAACCTTGTGCCCCTACAACCATATAGCTCAAATTCATTGGTCATTCCATCCAAGTATCCTTGTCCATGCCCAACTTGACAATCACACTACCTCAAACCAACGTCTATGATGCCAAATCCTATGGTCAAAACCACTCAAGAAAATCTGGGCCATGCCCAACCAGTAATCAACATCACTCAATCTAGATGGCCATTCCATCCCAACCTCAATCTTAGCCCTTCACAACCCCAAGGGTATCAACATATGTAATATCAAGCATTACATAAATATAAAACACATTTAAGCACTTTAAAAAAAGTAATTCAATTTAAACATATTGAACTTCACTGGCTACCAGCTATAGCACATCAGCACAAATGTCTTGAATGTCTCTAACTCACTTAATCATGCTTCAACAATTTAAACATACTAGTTTAAATAAAAAATAACATTTAAAACCATTTTGGTACCCCCGGAAAAAATATCCCAAGCAGTAACGGTCTCTTTCCTAGCCTCTCTCAATAATAATAGGTATAGGGCATGTCCATGGCATCCCACATGGTTTAATAGTCAAGTAAATATGCTATAAGAGGGTTTTGCTCAAAACTAATTGTTGCGCTAAAAATATGAAACCCCCAAAAGTACTCAAAAACTTCAAAAAAGTTATAAAACACCTACCTTAGACTTGTAGGCATAGGCACATCCAATATCAAAGTCTAATTTGAAGTGGATCGATTTAGATCAGAGTTTACATCTTAAACTCTGAAATTGGTTTAGATGGAAATAGTGGTCTGTAAGGAGAAAGATCAAGGAAGAAGAAGGTTGCATGGGGTTTGCCTTACTAAGTTGATCTTATAGCTTCCAATGGATCGAATAATGGAGGTCGGGTGGAGGAGTTGGATTAAGAAGGAGAGAAAGAAAGGTAATAAGATAAGAAATAAGAAAAAAGGGAGAAAAAATAGAAAAAAATCAACTTGTACGGACCGCATGGTTTACCTGCATGGTTTTTCAAACATGCGGAAACCATGCAGAAGCCACAGCCTAAGGTTGAAGGTCTGCACAGGCTACCCACACGGTTAGAAAAAAGGCCAGTGGAAGTTGTCCCATTAGCAATGTTCAGGTGGTTTTTTGGTTCAGGGATGCTATAGGTGAGGATACATATGTTATGACTCCACATTTTGATATATCCATGTTTAATGGTTATTATTTGGTTTGTTCTTGAAGATTTTTTTGAGGATTTGTGGGTTTTTTAGTATCCCATTCTTATAGGTCCCTATTACGTTTTTGTAAACCCTCCCACCTCTTATGTAGGTGTTGAGGTTTTTGAATTTCTATTGCTTATACTCTTATCAATTAATTTATAGGGGAAGAACATATCATGGGGGGGAGAATTGTGACACCCCTATTTCACTCTTGTTTTATAATCTATATTTTTTAGGTACTTTAATTTTTTGGAATTTTTGGGCTTATAATTTTAAATTTTAAAGGTTTTTAATCTACCACATAGTTAGTGTATGGTTAGGGGAAACCATGTGGGTAACCATGTGGTGTGCTTCAATTTTTATTAGTGGTGTTTTTTATGGTTGTTTTATGTTTTGTGAAACTATTTGTCCAAACTATGTAGGTTCTTGGTGCTTGTCCAGTATTATTTGCACAATTGGCACATGATTTACCAAACTATTCGACAAAACCCTGTGAGATACCTAGTTTCCTAAAAATGGGAAATTATAAGTCTAATATTATAGATTAAAAACAATATTATCACTCATTCTCTCTAATTCCATTTATATAGGGATATTATCATGAGGAGGAGGAACTCCTCCCCTCCTCCCTCCTTTGATTTTGTCCTTCTATCTCTAATTCCAAGTGGTTCTTTGAAGTTAAATTCCTCATATCCTTTTTTTCTTATTTTATTCATATCCTTCCATCCATTTATCTTTGAATCCTTCTCCCCACATAAATCCTAGGGGCTATTGGGCTGAGATTAAGGTTTTGGTTTGATTCTAATATAAGGTTTTGGGTGTTTAGGGCTAGTGGAGGGTGTGCCCTTTCTTGTTGGAGCCTTAATCATCGAAAGAAATGTGTGGTCAATTATTATTTCTTGGTTCCACTTGATTAAAGTTTAGAGTTTTTGTACATTTTCTTTAAATAGAATATCATTTAATTATTGATGAGTTATAATTCCTTTTTTATTAAATTGAGCTTATATGTGATAGAAATAGTGGATTTTATAAATATTATAATGGTTTTTATCTATTATTATAAAAGGGATTTTATAGGTTTATAGTTTTCTAAATTAATGTTTTAAATGACAAGTATTTATAAAGGTGTCTGAAATGATTGTTTAAAATGAACTTGATCGTTAAATTATTTTAACCCCATTTGGGTCATGTTAAAGGAAAATTGTGGTTTTCTATGAAATTTATTAAAAAGTAAGAATTAATTGAATTCTATCAATAGATTTAAATAAAAGGGTATTTTGGTTTAAAATTGTTTTATATATGGTTACCTACAATTTAAATTCAAATAAATATTTATAATGGATTTCTAAATGAGGATAATGTCTTGGAATTCTGATCTAATTTTGAATGAAAAGCTCAGTTGGTACTTTTAAAGATGTTTTTTTAAAACATGTGTGACCCTCTATTGAGACCCTTATTCTTGAACCTTATGTTATGAATTTTGGTCCCCAAGGGGAATGATTTAAATCCTAGTTCTATTCATTCATTATTATTCATGTGAAAGGGGATGTTTCTTGTGAGGTTATGGGATGTTCTATGATGGTTATTTCAAATGATTTGAAATTGTTTTATATGATGATATTGTTCTCTATTTTTTTCTCACCATCATTGTTTAATGTTATGGAGAGTCCTAGGTGGATAAGTAGATGTATGAATAAGTGAAACCCATATTTTGGATTGTTCACTTATTAAGGGTCATTTCCCATGGAAGTTGGGAGCTCCTAGTAAGGATTTTGTGCCCATGGATTTTGAACACTCCTAAATTGGATTATCTGGAAACCATTTTTATAGGACTACAGGGACCATAGATAGGTTATTTAGTTCCAAACTAGAGTTTGTGTCTCTAGTTTAGATCATGTTACTTATTTACTAGGGAGTTTTCCATGATAGTTAGTTTTCTTGAGGATTATTTAGGGTATCCCATACGATAATTTTCTTTCATCCCATAGATCATGATTGATGATTTGTCATCATCACTTTCGTTATCTATTTTTTATGACCTATTGATATTGTGTTTCCTATTTATAGTTTTATTTTGTTTTTATTATAGTTTTTATTTTACCTTTAAAATAGATTTATAAAATGATTTGTAAAGTGGGCTTTTTTAAAGGAAATTGGTGAGTATTTTAAAAATGTATTTGAGAAATTTTTTTGAAAGAGGAAAATTGTAACGACCCAAAATATTATTAATGAAAATTCATATTGATCTAATTAAATGTATTATTATGTAAAATAGTTATATAACATATTCACTTCCTTGGTTTTATGTTTTTTGATTTCAAAATACCATTAATAATTTTTACTATTGCTAATATAGTCATTGAACAGTGATCAAGTGATTAATATAAATATAGGGATTTAAAAAATCTAATTTACTCAGAAAAAAGAAGTGATGACCTCATCCAATAGAATTTATCCATAAAAATTCCATTTGTTGGAGATCAGAAAGGATTTGGTGTCACTGGGATTCTCTCTTGATCAATCCCAAGGTGAGCTTCAACATGTTAAGCTCGAACAGAACCGCTTACGGGAGAAGCTGAAGTTGATTGAGATTACCACCCAAGTGATGTTATCCAAGCCACCCCAAGAGTCTGTCATCATCGCACACCTTACCCTTAGGTCATATACAGGTATTATAAGGGGTTATTTAACAAGAACTCAATACTATGATTGTGTGTGTTATTTTTTTTATATAATAATGAATATACATTCATTTTATAATTTTTTCTTTGTAAATAGTTTTTAAAGCACAAATATTATTTTTTTAGTTAATATTCAATTAAGAAATATATTATGATGAATTAATGGATTTTTAAATTAAATAATATTTTAATAAAATATTATTAATAAATTAATTTTTAAATATAAAGGATCATATAATTTTTAGAAATACAATTGTAATTTTTATTAAGGTTTGAAAGTCGTTTCTGTCAAAACCCATGAATTTTCGATAAATGGGGGTTTTTTTAAAGTAAAAAATCACATATTTATAAAATTATTTAGATAAAATTAATATTATTTTTGAAATCAGGATGTTGAAATTATCAAATGGTGAATTTTTCATAATTTTTTGTCACAGTTGAATTTTTTGGGTAAAAAATTAAATACCGTTTAATTATATAATGTGTTTTATGACATCATAATGACCCAATAGTGATGTAATAAAATACTATAAGTGGTATTTTAGGACAATATATGTTTTAAAATTAAAATAATGTGATTTTAGGTTTATTTTATTTATTTTACAAATCATTAGTTGATCCTCCAAGACTTATAAAACATTTTAACTTTTTAAATTGATTTCCTTGAGTGTGTGAATCATCTCCACATAAGAAAGCCTAATATTTTAATAAGTTCGTCCATTTTAATTATAATTTTTTTTACACCCCCATTTGGAAAAACCATGGTCAAAAACCATGGGTTGGTTTTTGGTTTTGATTAGTTTAATGTGTGGTGCCCAAAACCTAAATAATAAAGAATTCCATCTCTTTTCTTATATAAACCCACCCAATCTCCCACTTCCTCTTCACTCAAAGCCTTTGGAGATAGACAAAACTATTCCATCCTCTCTTTATAATCCTCTCAAGTCATCCCATGCATCCAATAATCCTCTCTCAAACCTCTCCCAAGCCTTTGGGATCATACTTCCATGTAAGGAATTTCTTCCCTTCTCATTTTTGCCTCAATTTCATTATGTTGTTATACCCTTTTATTTTCAATTAAAAATGTTGGGGTATGATTTATCACCTCCCCCATAATTCCCTACTTATGTTTTAATGATGATATACCATTTTCTCTCTCATTAGTTCCTCACATGTACACCCATTACCATGCCGAAATTTAGTAAGAGATTTCTCTCTCCTCATTTACATTCAAGCAATTATTTTGTATTATGGAACTAAATTTCATTAAATATGTTGGGATATGTATCTATATGACTCCCTTACTGTAAATTTAATTTATATATGATGATACATCCATTTCTCTCTCATCAACCATTTTTATGAATTCTTATGTCACGTCGTCATGCTGCCGAATTTGCACTGCGATTTTCCAAGCCAAAGTCATCGTGTAGTGAATACCATGCCCATTTCTCTATAAAGGGTATTCAACTTTATGAATATTTACTTATTGATTATATTGGTTCATGAATTAATTCCACATTACTTTATTGTGGAATAAATTATTATGTTTAATGAATCCATGTTATATGATCCATGTGGAACACTTACGTATGAAATGAAATGATTAAGAAGGGTGAGCCCTAATAGCACTCCAATGCATTGGGTAAAGAATAGTTTCATGATATGTCAAGTAAAATGAGGGTTTAATCATGATAATTCAAGTAAAATGAGGGTTTAATCATGCTCCATGTATAATGAGCCTTGGATCATGATAATATCATGTTAAATGTTGTTTCCACATTTCTATGTTATGATAATCATGATATATCATGCATTTATGTTCATGTTTCTCTTATGATCAATTGATATTCCTATTTCCTAACATGTACTGAATTCTTAATGTTATTCCTTATTTACTCCCTTACCAGGATTTATAGCTCACCCAGTTATTATGTGTGTCCTCAGGTTATCCAATGCAATGCTAAGTACGAAGGAATGATGTGGTCATGTAGAAGACGTTTTCAATAAGATGTTGTGTTTTATGTTTTAAGTTTTTATGTAATGTTCCTAAGACAAAAATACACTTGACCTATCGATCTTCTATGTTGTATCTAGTGAAGGTTTTATGTAATAAATTATGTTTAAGTGTGAAATAGAGTAGGGTTGTTGTAGTTTCTATCAAAGTATAGGTTTAGTTATTTTTTGGATTAGGATTATAAAACCCTAGTGAAATCCTTAGGGATAAGACTAAGTATAATATAAAATACCTAAATTTTTGTGAGTACGAAGTAAGTGATTTATCAAGAAAATACATCCCTTTCTAGATAAGAGCAAGTAGAGGTGGCTCTAGCATAGATGTATCTACGGGTAAAACCCAAAAACACTGCTTTGAGCTAGACTCGAACAAGAACTGGTGCACAACAATGGGCATTGATGCACTATTAGTTACGACACTCCCGAGGGATATGATTTGTAAATTCATAAGCTTAGTATAGACTATTATTAAGGGAATAAAAAAATTATCCTAATAATATATGTTGGTAAGTAGATCATGGATAACATAGATTAAAGCCTATAAATTCATAAGGTAAGGAAATAAATGTAATTTATAAGTCATCCATTTTTGTCTTTATATTACCCTTTATGTGTTACCCCTAAATTTCCTTTTATTCTATACAATGGTCGATAATAGGAGGACTCGGGCTAACAACTGATGCAAAGATCAACGTGATGATTGTTCTAATGAGATGCCCAATCTGATGGGAGTGTGAATCATGAACTCTGTCACGATACTCTCTCGGTTAACTAAAGTTTTTAATAGAAACATGGGTCAAGAGTAAAATTCAACCCCCCCCCCCCCCCCCACACCAATAAAGAACAAGTCTCAATTTAGAGCTTCATGAGACAAAGGCCTCCTACTTTTAATGGATTATCTGATCCCTCAATTGTCGAACAGTGGGTCAAATCCATTGAGAATATCTTTTCCATACTTCAATGTTCCAAAAAAGAGAAATTTATTCAGGATTCTTATCATATGGAGGGTGAAGTTGATCAATGGTGGACATTGATAAAAAATACAAAGATTGAGGAAGAGATCGAGGCATTGTAATGGAAGGATTTCCAGAAAAAGGTTTTCGATAAATATTTTATGTGCACCCTTCGACTTAAGATGGAAAGAGAATTCATTTCCCTCAAGAAAAAAGATGACAAATCCATCGGATCATACAATTCAAACTTTACAAGGCTTGCATGATATGCCTCTGGATTTTTCGCTACCCCCTAATGCAAGGTTGAACACTTCTTTGGTCGGCTAAAACCTAGACTACAGAAAGCTTTGGTGATCTGTGACTTCAAGATCTATGGGGAAATTGTTCAATGTTATCTCAAAGTTGAAATAGAGATCGTCGAATCTCAGGGGTATCATGGGGATAAGAAGCATAAGGTGGACTTTAATTATGACGGTCCAATGGATAAATACAACGGTGCTAAGAAAATTCAGCACCCCACTTGGAAAAGGTGTGGAAATAATCACCCCATAAATTTCCAAAAGGGGATGAGGAAATACTTTAGGTGTTGAATACAAGGGCACCTGGCCATTAACTGCCAACAAGAAAAACCTGCTGCTGCGACAGAGGAGAGGAACACTCCATTTGACCCTCAACGCGTTTTTCATTGCTTCAACTTCAAAGAACTAGGGTACTTTGAAAACCAGTGCCTTAATCCAAGGATTTTCGGAGGAAACTAAAAACCTCCAAGGAAGCAAGGGAAATATTTTTCCATCACTACTACCTAAGTGAACCCCGAAAACGAAGTGGTGATAGGTACGATAGTTATTCATTCAATAATAGTGAATATACTTTTTTATTATGGTTCTATTCATTCTTTTATATCTCAAAAGTTTAGCAGAACAATCCCAACACCACCGCAAATCATTGAATTAAGGATGTCAGTGAGAATGGAAAATGGGGAAATCATTGCAACCCAGTAATATAACACCTCCCCTATCACAATTTGTTTATTTAACATCCTGAAGAACCTCATCATACTCCCTCTAGTAGAATTTAATGAAATTATTGGCATGGATTGGATTTCCTTATATATATCCAACATAAATTTTCATGAGAGGGAAATCACTCTACATATGGAGAATCAACCCCTGATTCTGTACAAGTGAAAGGAGGAGGATTAATCTTCCTTAGCGCAATCATCTCAAGTGTGGATATTACTGCCCTGTGAGCATGCGTATCTTACTCAGATGATTGAGTCTAATGAAACAACCATCCTTGAATACATTCCTATTTTGAGGGAATTCGCTAAAGTGTTTCCCAAGGAATTGCCTAGTCTTCCTCTTAGAAGAGATTTTTAATTCTCAATTGATCTTATACCTGGGGTGTTTCCAATATCCAAGACTCCATATAGAATTTCTATTGTGGAGCTTGAGGATATGAAGAAACAACTACAAGAGAATATATATAAAGGGTTTATACACCCAAGTGCTTCACCATGGGGTGCTCCAGTCCTCTTCATCAAGAAGAAGGATGGATCATTGCACCTTTGCATTGATTATCATGAGCTCAACAAAATCATGATAAAGAACAAGTATCCTCTATCCTGAATTGATGATTTGTTCAATCAAATACATGAATCCCAATACTTCTCTAAGGTGGAATTGTGTTTGGGATATTACTAAGTAAGGGTGAATAAGGATGATATCCCCAAAACTGATTTTTGTACAAGGTACGGGTACTATGAATTTATAGTAATTCATTTTGGACTCATTAATGCTCTAGAAATTTTCATGGACTTGATGAATAGAGACTTTATAGATTACCTTGAAAAAAATTTGATAGTCTTTATAGATGATATTCTAATATACTCCAAAACCAAGGAAGAACATGAGGAGCATCTAAGAACTGTATTAAAGACCTTGTGAAAGGAGAAGCTATATGAAAAGTACAGCAAGTGTGAGTTCTGATTGAAGGAGGTATCATTCTTGGGTCATATCATCACAAGAAATGGGATATCTATGGATCCCCCTAAGATAGATGCAATTGAGGGATGGCCAAGGCCAACATCAATAACAGATATTCGTAGCTTCCTGGGTTTAGCTAGATATTATCACCGATTTGCGATAAATTTCTCATGATTTTCCAACCTTCTTATCAAGATAACTCAGAAGGGAGTAAAGTTTTCTTGGAGTGATGAATGCGAAGAGAGCTTCAAGGAGTTGAAAAGAATTCTTATCACTATGCCCGTGCTCATACTACCCACAAGTGGAGAACTTTTTGTGGTATTTAGTGATGCTTCGAAGAAGGGACTAGGATGTGTGTTGATGAAAAATGATAGATTCATTGCCTATGCTTCAAGAAATTTGAAAGTTCATGAGTAGAACTATCCAACACATGATCTGTAGTTGGTTATGGTGATCTTCGCTTTAAAAATTTTGTGACATTACCTCTTTGGGGATAAGTGTGAAATATATATGGACCACAAAAGCCTAAAGTATATATTCACACAGAAAGAGTTGAATATGTACCAACGAAGATGGTTATAGATGATTAAAGATAATGACTACTCAATCCATTACCACCCTGGGAAAGAGAACTAGCTTTCGGATGCTCTAAGTAGAAAGGACCCAGCAGTTCTATCATTGATGAGAATTGAAAAGGATCCAATCTTCTTAGATTTGATGAATATGGACATGGGAATCATAAAGAATGGGACATCATCAATCCTTTCACAAATGATTTCCCAATTGTATCTCTTGGAAAGGTTAAAGGATTCTCAAAAGGATGATGTGGGAATTCAGAAGAAAGTGGAAACTATCAAAAAAGGGAAATACTCAGAGTTCAGTGTTAATGAAGAAGGAATTTTAATTTTTGGGTCAAGATTATGTGTTCCATAAAATCCAAAGATAAAGAAAGGAATTTTGGATGGTGCACATAGTTCAAATTTCTCCATCACCCAGGAAACACAAAGATGTGTCGAGATCTCTGAGAGAATTATTGGTGGGATAACATAAAGAAAGAGATTGCTGAGTATATATCAAAGTGCTTGGTATGTCAGAAAGTGAAGGCTGAGAGATAGAATTCTAAGTGGATGATGCAACCATTACCCATACCAGCATGAAAATGGGAGAACATCACCATGGAATTTGTCACCAAACTTCTGAAGACATCTAAAGGAAGCAATTCTATCTAGGTTGTTTTGGATCATATTACAAATACTGCACACTTCATTTCATTTTGAGAGGATTTCTCATTGGATCAAATTGCATGGATATACATCATATATGTGGTAAGGCTTCATGGAGTACCATTATATATTGTATCTGATCAAGATCCAAGATTCACCTCTAAGTTCTGGAAGAGTCTTTAACATGATCTGAATACTGAGTTGAACTTCAGTATGGATTATTATCCTCAAAATGATGGCCAATCTGAGCAGACTATCCAAACACTTGAGGACATGTTGAGAGCATGCTCAATGGAATTCAAAGGAGGATGGGATCAACATCTTCCTGTAGTTGAGTTATCTTACAACAATAGTTTCCACTCAAACATCCAAATGGATCCTTATGAAACCCTTTATAGGAAGAGGTGTAGAACACCAGCATGTTGGGATGAAGTTGGGGATCAAAAACTCCTAGGTCTAGAAATGGTCAAAAAAATGGTGGATAAGGTTAAGACCACCCCGCAACACATTAAAGATTCTCATAGTTGAAAAAAGATCTATGATTATAATCGTCAATGGGGCCTAGAATTTTATGTCGAGTACATGGTATTCCTCCACATATCACTATGTAAGAGAGTTATGATATTTGGGAAGAAGGGAAAGCTTAGTCCAAGGTACATCGTCCCTTTTGAGATCCTTGATCACATTGAAGCAGTGGCCTATAGACTTACACTCCCACCGAACTTATCTCAAGTACATGATGTATTCCATGTATCACTCTTAAGGAAGTACATACCTGAACCATTGCATGTACTCAATCCATAGGTGGTACCTTTGGAAAATGAACTCTCCTACGAAGATAAGCCGGTGAAGATCTTAGATCGTAGGGATAAAGTTCTACGAAATAAGACAATGCCCCTCATCAAGGTGTTGTGGAGAAACCAAAAGTTTGAAGAAGAAATGTGGGAAGTGGAGGAAGTGATGAAGCAGAGTTACCCTCATTTGTTTTAGTATGGGAAAAAGAAATTTTGAGGTCGAAATTTCTTAAGGGGGGAAGATTGTAACAACCCAAACTTTTATTAATGGAAATTCATCTTGATATAATTAAATGTCTTATTATGTAAAATGGTTATATAACATATGAACTTCCTTGTTTTTATGTTTTTTGATTTCAAAATACCATTAATAATTTTTACTATTTCTAATATATTCTTTAAATAGTGATCACATGATTAGTATAAATATAGGATTTAACAAATCCAATTTACTCTGAAAAAGGAAGCGATGGCCTCATCTAGTAGAATTGCTCCATAAAAATTCCATTTTCGGATCTCAAAAAGGAGGTGGTGTCATTGGTCTCCGTTCATGACCAAGCCCATGCTGAGCTTTAACACATTAAGTTCAAACAGAACCCCCTGGGAGAGAATGGAAGTTGATAGATATTACCACCCGAGCGATGTTATCTGATCCACCCCAAGAGTATGGAATCATCGCACACCATACCCTTAGGTCATATGAGGGTGTTATAAGGGTTTATGTAACAATACCTTATCACTATGATTGTGTGTATTAGTTTATTTTTATATAATAATGAATATACATTCATTTTATTATTGTTACTTTGTCAATGGTTTTTAAAGCACAAATAGTATTTTTTTTAGTTAATATTCAATTAAGAAATATATTCTGATGAATTAATGTATTTTTGAATTAAATAATATTTTAATAAAATATTATTAATAAATTACTTTTTAAATATAAATTATCGTATACTTTTTTGGAATAAAATTGTAATTTTATTAAGGTTTGAAAGCTGTTTTTTGTCAAAACCCATGAATTTTCGATAAATGTCAGTTTTTATTTTAAAAGTAAAAATTAACATATTTAGAAAATTATTTAGATAAAATTAATATTATTTTCTGAATCAGGACATAGAAATTATCCAATGGTGAATTTTTCATAATTTTCTGAGATAGTCGAATTTTTTGGTAAAAAATTAAATACCGTTTAATTATATAATGTGTTTTATGACATCATAATGACCCAATAGTGATGTAATAAAATAATATAAGCGGGATTTTTGGAAAATATATGTTTTACCATTAAAATAATGTGATTTTAGGTTTATATTATTTATTTCAAAAAGCCTTAGTGGACCCTCCAAGACTTATAAAACATTTTAACTTTTTAAATTGATTTCCTTGAGAGTGTGACTCATCTCCACAAAAGCAAGACTAATATTTTAAAAAGTTAGGCCATTGGTCCTATAAATTTTTCTTCCAATAACATTTGTAAAAAAACATTTTAAAAAACCATGGGTTGGTTTGTGGTTTTGATTAGTTTAATGTGTGGTGCCCAAAACCTAAATAATAAAGAATTCTCTCTCTTTTCCTATATAAACCCACCAAATATCCCACTTTCTCTTCACTAAAAGCCTTTTTAGATAGAAAAAACTCTACCCTCCTCTCTCTAGAATCTTCCCAAGTAACCAAAAGCTCCAAATAATCCTCTCTTAAGCCTCTCCAAAGCCTTTGGGATCACACTTCCAAGTAAGGAATTTCTCCCTTTCTCATTTTTGCCTCAATTTCATTATGTTGTTATACCCTTTTATTTTCAATTACAAATGTTGGGGTATGATTTTACACCTCCCCAATACTTACCTTCTTATGTTTTAATGATTAGAGAACTCTTTATCTCAAATTAGGTCCTCCCATGTACACCCGTTACCATGCCAAAATTCCATAAGGGGTTTCTCTCTCCTTATTTACATTAAAGAAATTCTTTTGTATTATGAGTTTAAATTACATTAAATATGTTGGGACATGTATCTATATAACCCCATTATTTTAAATTTAATGTAAATATGATGAGACACCCCTTTCTCTCTCATCAACCATTTTTATGAATTCTTATGTCGCGTCGTTATACTGCCGAATTTGCACCGTGATTTTTCAAGCCAAAGTCATTGTGTAGTGAATATCATGACCATTTCTCTATCAAGTGTATTCACCTTTATACACATTTACTTATTGATTATAGAGTTTCATGCATTAATTCCACATTCCTTTATCATGTAATAAATTATTATGTTTAATGAATCCATGTTATATGATTCATGTGGCACACTTATGCATGAAATGAAATGATTAAGAAGGGTGCACCCTAATAGCTCTCCAATGCATTGGGTAAAAAATAATATCATGATACATCAATTGAAATGATGGTTTACTCATGATAATTCAAGTGTAATTATGGTTTAATCATGATCCATTTTCAATGAGCCTAATCTCATGCTAATATCATGTTAAATGTTGTTTCCACATTTCCATGTTATGATAATCATGCTCTATCATTCCTTTATGTCCATGTTTCTCTTATGATCCATTGATATGTCTATTGCCTAACATGTACTGCATTCTTCATGTTATGTCTTTTTTAATTTCTTACTGTGTTTTATATCTCACCCTCTTATTATGAATGTCCTCAGGTTATCTCATGCAACACTAAGTACGAAGGAATGATGTGGTCATGTAGAAGAAGTTTTCAATAAGATGTTGTGTTTTATGTTTTAAGCTGTTATGTAATGTTTCTAAGCCCCAAAGACACTAGACCTATCAATATTCTATGTTATATAGAGTGAAGTTTTTATGTAATAAATTATGTTTAAGTGTGAAATAAAGAGCAGGGTTGTTATAAAAATGATTTTGACTTATTTTTATAAACTTAATAAAGGATCATTTTTCATAGTTTAAAGGTGTTTTTATTAAAAAAAGGTTTTTGGTTCCTCTATTTCTTATTCTAGGAAGGGGTCATTTTATAAAGGTGTGTATAACATGATATTTGTTTTCTTATCACTTGAATGTGAAAAATATATTTTCTATTGAAAATTCAAACTAAAATTAATGAAATGGATTTAAAAGTAAATAAATCAAACTATGGTCAAATCTTAATGAGCATGTTTATCACACACACTACATACACCATTGGTTGTATGTAACTCTCATGTTTTCTTTCAGGTTATTAGACTCTATTTTCCTTTGGGGTTTATGTTTTGGTTGGTTCATTGAAGGATGGTTTAGGATGTGGTGAGTGACAATGGGTCACATGGAGATGGTTATAGTGGTTCATGTTTGCTTTTTTTAGTATGTTTATTCATATATATTCAATTTATGCACTGATTCCATTAATCATTTTTCATTATAATTACTAATACATTTTACTATGTTTGTTACTTCACTTATGTTATATCTTTTTTACTTTTATGAATGAACATTCGATATATGGATGGGTCATATAGGATCTATAAGAGGAATATATGTGGTTCTTATTATTATTATGAGGGAGAAATATTTCCCAAGTGCATGTTCTGGATACCCAAGAACTAGTTGATAGCCTGTGGGTATTGGGAATGCCCTTAAATCCTAGTAATGAGCTAGGTTTAGTGTTTTGGGTCAACACAAGCCAATTCATTACATGATATGCTCTAAATCCAATATTGTATATGATTTATTCTAGGGGATATATCCTTGAGGTTATGTTTCTAATGAACATAGTTTTAAGCATGAGAGTGAGAATATATTGTTTTTAGTGTATCCTTAAGAAAAGTATTAAGGGTATGTTGTTACCAGTGTATTTTTATATTCATGATATGAATATCTTGAGGATATGTTGGAATAATGCACTATGGGATAGAGTCATGCATGAGGTGAAGTTGCTGTCTATGATCGTTGGTGGTCATATTCTAAATGTTAATCTTTTAGTGGATCATCCCCATGGTGGATATCATTTATGGAAGTGTTACATATGACATAATGTGAGTGATTAGAAGTATTCATTCATTCATGAATGATTTGGAAGAGACATTAATTCATGCATTACGTAACTTGAGTTAATGTGTACATCATCAAGGAGTTTCCTCAGTGTCTATATAAATCCACTTTTCTGTGATGGCAGTAAGATTGTAACATGTATGATGCATAGATGAGACTCCCCACTACGCACTACTCTTTTCTTATACCAACTTTATGCCCAAGGAACTAGAATTTATGGAGGTCGGAAGGATCCCTCTTGTATAAAAAGCGATCTAGTTGTCTCATTGAAACATAATGAAGTGGATCATAAATGTAAGCTACGTGTGATATATAATAGTTATTCATTTTCTTTTTTACATAGATTCCATATTTCTAATCATGGATATCTTGGTAATGGTATTTCAATCTATTATACATGTTCTAGTAATATTTATTAGACCCATATGAATCCTAACAGTGGTATTAGAGCATCTCATATTTTTATATTTGTGAAATCATGAATGAAAGAAAGAACTATAAAATCATAGTGTGGTTTTTCATGGGTCACCATGCTAAATCTAACACGACACCATGTCATGGAAGGTCTATCATTGGAGCCAAAATTGTGTGTTGACATTTTGGGGTCCATAAGTGGTTCATGTTGTGATGGGACCATGAAAATCACATATCAGGTGACTAAGATGGCCTCCACCATGTCGTGGTCCATATAAGGTGACTGATTTTATGACACTAATAAGAGTCCCTTAGTGTGGTACAAGACACGGTGGCATAAAAATTAGATTTTAAAATTTCTCATTTATGAATTGAATTTAATTATATATAAATTGTTTATAAATAATTTAAAATATATTTTGGAGTATTTATAAATTTATATGACTTTTATAAAATTAATTAATTATTAAATGTTTATAATTAATTAATGAAATGTTTTATAAAAATTATTATAAATATTTCATTGATATTAAGATTTAATATTAAAGTATCCTTTTAAGATTTATATGGAATCCCTTAAAATTTAAATGTAAAATTTTTATATGAAAAATTATAAAAGTAATTTATGAAAAGTTTATAAATTATAAAACAAATCTAAATATAAAGTGTTTGCATTTAAATATTTTGTATTTTTCATAATTAATTAATTTTAACTATTAAAATTAATAGCCTTATGTGGAATATTATTTAAACCATGTCAATATGAGTTTTAATGAATGATGTGATGAAGGTTTAAATAACATAAAGTATTTGATATTTAGATTATGTAAAATATTTATATAATATAAATTAGATTGTAAAATGTCTATAATCCATGAAATATCATGTATCTAATGATAAATTCTATATAATGTTTAATATGAAAAGATCATATTATTAAGTGTATAAAAAGTGTTTATATTTGAAATTATGGATTATTTATAATATTTTTTTAAAATTATAAATTGTTTATAATTATTTTTTATTTATAAATTATTTATAATAATTTATCTCATGTGTAGATGTTTTAAATGTTCATTTATTTCAAGGTTATTCTCATATTTATTCATAGTTATAAATTGTTTACATTATGAATATGTGTGTATGAATAGTTCAAATTGTTAAACTACTTCTAGATATTCTTATACATGTATCTAAGTAGTTACATACTAGGTATGATAATGGATATAGTTTTCAAATACCTTGACTTCAATTTTTAATTAAAGAAATTATCTTGAACTTAGTTATTGAATATATTTTATACATATTAAGTGTTAGAGTTATGATTAATTGTATTCTATCTTAATTAAAGTATCCTCAGGTAGAGGGACTTTGGGTCGGACTTCCCATTATCCCAAAGGCTTATGATTTATTCAAAAAGGGTGGGGGTTTGATATTGTGGCTCCAGTCTTACTCTTGTAGAGATTATCAATTTCATATAATTTTAAAACATTACATGAATAGTTCATATATCTTGTGAATGAGATGTATTTGGATGTTTGTAAATATGTTTGATGTCTATTTTTAGGTGAGTAACACAAACTATGAATAGTGTAAAGAGTTACACATCAATATGGTTTGAAAATATTGATTTGGTGGTAGGGATTAGAAGCATTCATACATTTAAAAGAAATAACATTATATAATATGGTTATAATAAATCCCATTTGAATATTAAGTGTTAGATTCCTTCCAAAACAGAACTTATCATGACCTCAATCATCAAATTAGGTAGTTTCACACCAAAGTGGGGTGCCCATGGATTCTCTTATGTTAGAATATTCTTGGAATTTTGTTTGTGATGCACTTAGCTAGGAAAATATAAGAGTTACGATTATTGAGGAATAGAGTTGGTTTTATCCATTTTTTGGATTTGAAAAAAAGTTTTCTACTTGACTATCCAAGATTCATATATGATATGATTGGGATAATTCCCTGCCTAAAAAACTAAGTGGTGAATTTCATGCCAAAGTGGGGTCATTTTATTAGTGAAATATGGTTCTTCCCCACTAATGGGTATGATGAATTTTAAAAGGGTTCATCATTTTAGTGGTTTCACATTTAATTAAAGTACTTATTAAATAGTAATAAAACATGATATTCATCTGATAAAAAATTTATTATAGATAATGGAATAATAATTATCAAACTTTTCCTTAAAATCAATCCTTGAAAGGAGATTCTTAATGTAAGTAACACCCGAGTCTAGTAACATAAGAAAATTTATTAAGAAATAAAAATTAAATGTGAAATCCTTTTCACTTATCGAGTGACCAACCATTAAAGTTGTTCAACAGGTGATTTTATATAATTATAATAACTATATAATGACCCACTTAAGGTTTTAAAGGAATTAGATATAAAATTACTAAAGTAATTTTACTCTTCACTCGTGTACTTAATATGATTGGGTATATTAATGATATTTAACATGATTGGATATACTGATAACTCGATGAGACTAAATATTTATAATAAGGTTTTTTCTGGTTAATGAATTCATTTTATTGATGTTTATGGATTTTTTTAACAATATGAATGATTTCAAGAATTGTTTACCCTATTATTCCAAAAATATTGAGAATAAATAAACTGGGTATATGATGTGTAGGTTCTAGTAAAGTTTATATAGTACATGTTGGAATACTCATGTTGATACAACATATTCCATGTACTTTAGGTTTTGATAATTTCAAATACCCTTCTTACTTTACTGATGATCATGTTTTATAAGTTTATTTATTAGGTTTAATGTTATTCTTATGTGTTTGGATATAAATTCATACAAGTATGGAATCTAGACATTCTAGCTAAAAAAATTCTAAGGCTAGAAAATTCGCCTATAAGAAAATTTTTGGCTACATGATGGAATTCGGCTACATTGAAAAATCACTTACATAAAGTGAATAGATACTTCAATTTCCTACATCAATAAGATCACCTATGTGGAAATTTCCTACATTGAAAAGATTTCCTACGTAAGTAATCACCTATATAATCATTTGGCTACGTAAAATGGTTACATGGTGTAATAGGATACTTGAGTTATCAACTTTGTGAAAAATTGGATATGTAAATCATTTACATGAAGACATAGATTATGTGAACCTCCTACATGATTAAATATGAAACTTCGGTTTTGAATAATTGGATATGTAAATAAAATGTCTACATCATTTCAAATCACTCACTTCAAATTATAATATGTGAATAAAATGTCTGCATCACTTCAATTTGGCTATGTGAAGTAAAATAATCTATGTGGTTTCATATATTCAAATTAGCTATGTGATTTCTATTCAAAAATTTGGGTGTGTGGGTTAAATTTTTTAAATCGGTTTCATCATGAAGCTAGTTGGTATTTATTACCATTGTAGCACTCAATTTATGTTTTTAATGTTGTTGTAAAAATATTAAATTCTTTATTTTGTCTTTAATATAAAACATATTATAATAAGAACTAATTATTGAGGAAAAATAGAAGGGATGAAATATTTTATTTGTCACTTATACTATTTCCAAGGAATTTCAAGGAGAACAATGTATCACAGATCTCTAATTTACACATATTATGTTTAGTTTGGTTAAATAAGAGGATTTTAATTTACTTAAAATAGAGAACATAAGTTGTGTGTGAATGTTTTGTTATGCATGATAAGTGAAGTGAACAAAAATACAGAGTATTTTTATTTCAAAGATTCAACTGTGAAACTTTTTTTCTATCTAAATAAGAAAGAATAAGTTTCAATATATTAGATATGCTTATCGAATAATATTTTCTTAATCATAATACTCTCTGGGATCTTTTTACTATTCAAGATTATTTCTCTCATGGGTCTTTATTTCTTGTTAACTATTTCTTACAGTTGTGAGCTAAAGTTTGTAAACTCTTTCTATTATATATTTCATTTTAAAGGATCCCAGTAAAAGAATATTTGAAGGATATTTCTTGTAAATATTATTTTGGATCTTTATTGAAATATATTTTTTTGTATCAAGTTTAAATTGCTTGAACTCAGTCATGAAATCCTTGGGGAAAGGACTAGTAGTCCTTGGAAAAAGGACTGGACTAGTGAAAATAATCACACTCATGGAGAAGAGTGGTGGTGGAGTGTGCCAGTGGACTTAAATTCTTCGAATCACTATAAATATATTTGTGTTTGTTTTTTTACTAATTTTATTTAAATTTCATGTTTTATTAAAGAATAGTATATAATTTAGTCTTAAACAATAGAGGGAAAATTTTCCAAGAGAAATAAAATTTGAAAAACTCAATTCACCCATCCCACCTCTTGGGTATTTTTACTATCATACTCTGACAACATTTAGTATCAAAGGATAATGATTCTTGAGTTCTTAGAATTAAACAGTTAAAATCTAAATATCTCTTCAACAGTGGTCATAATGACAAATAAGAAATAAGGAATGACTATGGTCAGATCATATTATTTTAATGGAAATAATTATAGATGTTGGCAGTCATGGATGATTATATATTTAAAGAACCTTGGTCTGAAGTTGTATTTAAAATATATGAAACCTTATGAAATTTTGAAGGTAGAACCAGAAACTTGGGATGTTGAAATTAAAGCAGACTACGATTCTAATTCTAAAACTATGAATGATATAATATTTGTATTAGTACTAGATAATTTCAACAGGGTTTCTCAATACCAAACAGCTTATGAAATTTGGACTAAAATTTTAGTTTCTTATAAAGTAATAGATAATGTATAGTCTCTCATATATAATACTTCCAAACTAAAGTTTGATACTTTTATAATGATTGATGGAGAGATTATCACACAACTAAATAGAAAACATATAGAAATTTTGAATATTGTTATTGATTTAGGGATTACTATTACTAAACCAGGTCATGCTCTAAAAGTTATCAGAATACTACCATCAAATTTGAGTTTTATTTCGGCTTATATTATATAATCAATAGAGGAAAAAAATATCTTATTGGAACTTTGATGATGTATGGAGTAGAGATGGAAGCTAAAGTTGGATAATATAAGTTATTTAAAATGGAGAATGTTTCTTTAAAAGTATCAACTTCAAAGGATAATAATAAATGAAAAGAAATTAAAATATTTGAGTCATCTGATTAAAATTATTTAAGTAATTATGATTCAGATAATGATCTTTATCATTTTTTCAGAAAGTTCAAAATAATTAAAAATAGAGGATAGTTTTTAAGAAACATTTCAACGAATAAAACAATTGAGATGAAAATTATAAGGATTTAAGATGTTATGAATGCAAGGATCTTCGGCATATAAAGCCTGAATATCCATAGCTTCAATATGATAAAAATTAGAAAATAAGTACTTCAGTAAAGTTGGTTATAAGAAGAAAGGTAATAAATACATGAAGTAAACATGGAGTGATTCAATGGATTCTAGTGAGGTTTTATATTCTAAATCAGAAGCTGAGTATTCTAATCAGAAATCCAATATGTGTTTTAGGGCATAAACTGATGTGGTGGATTGTTTTTCTTCTTCTGAACATGCAACTAGACCAGAAAATAAAAATTTCTCATTTGATAAATTAGATGAATATTGTTACATGTTGGAATATTAGTATGAATCATTAAAAAGAAAAACTAAAACTCTTAAGAATTCCAATAGTGACTTGATTAAATAAAAATAATAATTAAATAAACAAATGGTAACTCTAAAAAAACCTATAAAATTATGATACATCATGTTTTGAAATGGAAATAAAATTGAAAATTTACAAAAAGAAGTTCAATATTTTAAGGATACTTCCAGTGTATTTGAAAATGGTGAAAATTATTTAAAACATATTATTAGTAATAATAAATTTCATAAAAACATATTTGGATTAGAAAGTCAATGTGAAAAACCAAATCTTTATAAGAACTATTTTGTGACTAGTTTCAAAAATAAAAAATATTTCCCAAATTAATAGTTTTCATTTTATTGAGATAGGATAGAATGATTATAGTTTAAAAAACCCATAGTTTTATGGAGTTAATAATATTATTTTCATAAAAAAATTTGAAATTCAGTGGTGAAGGTTTTGGAAAGCCCAAACAGATTTGGGTTCCTAAATCCTTAATCGCTAACCTTGTTGGGACCAAGAAAATATGGTTACCAAAATAATTTATTTTAATATTTATTTTTAGATAAAAAGTCCAAGAGAACCAATAAAAGATGGTATGTAGACAGTGGATTCTTAAGGAACATGAGTAGATATTTCCCCAATTTTCACTCTTTATCAAAGATAGATGGAGGACATGTCACTTTTAGAGACAATGTTAAAAGAAAGATAATGGGAGTAGGATTTTTTGGAAATCCAAACTCTATACTTTTTAACAGATTTCTCTATGTGTAAGGCTTAAATAACAATTTGATAAGTATCTCTCATCTTTGTGATTAAGGTTATTATGTTAATTTTTCAAATAATGCATGCTCTATTTTCAAAGATAAAATTCTTAAATTTAAGATACCACGAACAAATAATTCATATACTCTAGATCTTAATTATTTGAGTAGACAAAAGGTGTAATTTTTAAATGCTAAAACAAATGAATCATGGATTTGGCATAGGAGATTGGGACATTGTAATGTATATTTGAGAAAATTTTCTAAAAGTAATTTAGTTTCAAATTTAGCTCAAATTAATTTGAATAAAAAGAGTCTATGTGGTGAATTCCAAATGAGTAAGAAACACAAGTCATATTTTATACCAATTAAATATTTTTATACTTATATACCCCTATAACTTATTCATATGGATTTGTTTGGGTCATCTAGAGTTAAAATACAAGGAGGAAAATATTTTATTTATGTGTTAGTTTATTATTATTATAGATTCACTTGAGTTTTATTTTTAAGAGTTAAAAGTGAATCTTGTTGTTTCTTTATAAGAATTTTTAATTTGGTTAAAAAAGAGAAAGATACCAAAATTATTACTTCAAGAATTTACCATGGATGATAATTTGAAAACCATGATTTCAATTCCTATTGTTCAAAACATGGTATCAAGCATACATTTTCTACAACCAAGACACCTCAATGGAATGGTGTTTCCAAAAGAGGAATAGTAATTTTCAATAAATTATTAGGAATATATTATGTGAATATAACTTGCCTACTAATTTTTTGGGTTTAAGCCATGAATACAGCATGTTATGTCATAAACAAAGTTCTAATTAGACCTATTTTAAAGAAAACATCTTATGAGATATGGAATAATAGAAAACCAAAATTAGTATTATTTAATGTTTTTTTATCTAAGGTTTATATTATAAACACCAAGTATAATATTGGTAAATTTGATCCAAAAGATAGTGAAGGAATATTTCTAGGCTATTCTACTACTTAAAAATCATATAGAGTTTTCAAAAAATGATCAAACATTGTTTAATAATCACCTCATGTGAAATTTTATGAAAGTGATCCTTTTGATCAAAAAGTAACATAAATTTATGAACTAAGTGATTCTTTTGATAACATGATATCTAAACCTATTTTTGATAACAGAAAGGATCAAGAATTGAAACTTGATTTTTCTAAACAAAATCTTGAAAGGTTGGATGCCAGTGAGCCTTAAAGTGTGTTTCCTAGATAGCTCAGAACCCTTAAGAAACACCCTTTAGAAACTATTATAGGTAGTTTAGATGAAGTAATTAGAACTATAAATAATGTACAAAAACTTGTGTTGTTTTACTCCTTTTTATCTCAAATAGAACCTAAGTCCATAGAATAATCCTTAGTAGATAAAAATAGGGTTGTAGCTATGAAATAGTAATTAAACTAGTTCAAGAGAAACAAGGTATGGTAGTTAGTTGATAGACCCTTTGAATATCCTTTTATAGGAAAAAAGATTTTTTATTAATAAGAAATATTATTTTGGTTTAATAACTATAAATAAGACTAGGCTTGTAGTTGAAGTTTATAATCAGAAAAAAGGTATAAACTATGAGGACATATTTTACCCTATAGAAAGACTAGAATCCATTAGAATTATTTTATCCTAATCATAATATATGAAATTTAAATTATATCATATTGATATAAAATCTACTTTTTTAAATTATTTTCTAATAGAGGAAGTTTATTTTGGGAAACCTCCTGGTTTTAAAAATCCTTATTTTCCAAATTCCATTTTTAAACTTACTAAAGAAATTTATGGTCTTAAACATGAAACTAGAGCTTGGTATGAGCATTTAATTTCCTTTATTTTTTAAAATGGTTTTTCAGTAGGTAAGGTAGATCCTAATTTATTTAAGATAAATTCATATTTAAATATCTTTCTATTACAAATATATGTTGATGATATAATATTTGGTTCCAAAAATAAAAGTTTTTTTACTGAATTTTCAAAAATATTGAAAAACGAATTTGAAATGAGCATTATGGGTGAGCTAAATTACTTTTTAGGTTTTAAAATTTAGAAAAAAATACTTTGGGAATGTTCTCAATCAAAAAAATATATACTAGTATTACATAAAATGTTTTTACTTTAAAGTAGTAATGTAGATAATACCCCTATGAGCTATAATGAAAAACTTGACTTAGATAAAGCTGGTAAACCAGTTGATAATAAGATTTATAGAGGAATAATTGGGATTTTATTGTATTTGAATACTATTAATCCATATATTATGTTTTCAATGTATCTTTGTGCTTGATTTCAAGTTAATCCTAAAAAATTTCATTAGAAATATATCAAAAGGATTTTAAAATATTTAAAAGGAAAAATTTCTCTTACCTTAATTTTTTCAAAAGCTTATGATTTTAATTTAATATCATATACAGGTTCTGACATTGTTGGTTATAGAATATATAGAAAGTGTACTTCAAAAGCTTTCAATTTTCTAGGTGAATCATTGGTATCCTGGTCTAGTAATAAGAAACACTATGTTTCATTATCTACTATAGAAGAATAATATATTGATGTTGGTAGTAGTTGTGTACAAGTGTTGTGGGTGAAACACACCTTGATAGATTTTGGATTTGATTATAATCAAGTCTCAATTAGATGTGATAACACTAGTGTTATCAACGTTCCTAAGAATATGATAAAACATTCAAGAAAAACATATATATACCTGATTAATCATTTTCTAAGTTATCACACTCAAAAAGGTGATATTTCTCTTAAATTTATCTCTAAAAAGAATCTATTATAATATATTTTTACTAATCCCTATGTGTGTGAGTGTTTTTATTTTATTAAGAGATTTGGGTTTATTTCTTTTTAAATAGTTCTAATATGTTTTGATTTATTCTCATATAAATGAATTTACATTATTTATTCATTTTATTGTTGATGAAATTCAAATTGAATGTTATATTATCTTATTTATTATAATGATTAAATGAAAATTACTCTTATTCATTTTATTTATGTATTTAAACTTTGAAAATAGAAATTTCTTTATTTTATTTTCTTTCTTTATATTTTTTATTTATTTATCATTCAGAAGTAAACCCAAACCAAATTTGGCTACGTGAGCACATTGGTATTTAGGTACGTGACTAATTACAAAATTGGCTCTCAACCCTTTTTCCATTCATATATGTAACCTGCCTTTGAATTCAAACCATCATCTCTAACCATTCGATTCTTATTTGACCTTCAACTAACCTATTCAAAATGGGAAAGTTGAATCATGTTGATAATGGAATCTTAGGCTCATATAAGAGATTTAAATGAAGTGGAAGAAGAGTTATTGTGGGAAAATACATAGATATGGCATGTTTGAAAGAAACTGAAATTCTGATGAAGAAAGTGCTTAGGTTTCAAGGTTGTAATTTTGTGTTTGATGAGAAGAAGTAATTTTTTCTTTTTGAGGAAGAATTCAATGAGTTTATAATGAATTAAAAGTTTTAGTTTAATAAAACATAAGATTTAATCACTTAAAATGTTAAAGGAAATATAGTGGTAGTTTCATCTATTTAAATGGTGTAAGTTTTTCATTGTCCTCATCAGGGGGGGTTTTCTTTTTGTCAGATGATTTTTGTGAAAAGATCATTAGGTCCAATATATGTGTTCAAGTTTCTATTTGGAACCTATGTTTTCGAAAAGAAACCAATGAACTAGTTGTCTACTGAATTAAAGGTCTTATATAATTTTGTGCAAACTGGTATAGCACAAAGAGAAAGATAAATGGAGAAGGTTCTCTTTCAAGATATGTATTTGATGCATATCTTGATTAATAATGTGAAGTTAAGTTTTCCACGATACGTGATGAGATTATAGAATCATTGTTATGATGGATAAGGGAAGTTAAACTATTATCCTTATGTTATATTAATTTATTTTGTGTTGAAAAAGAAATAAGTAGATTTAAATGAAGGTGATGTGGTGAAGTGTCACAAAATTAATACCTTATCATCAATTTTCTTTAAGATGATTGGATATTTCTAGTATTTTTTTTGAGATACTTGGATATATTTAGTCAGGAGAGTGTGACTTGAGGAGATTTAGCTTATACCTCACTACCTGGTGATTCACATCTATCGAGATGGTGTCTACTAGGTGGTAGAGGATTTGGAATCATTGAGAACTGAATTTTTAATACCAGTTATTAGTTCTTTAGTTAATGAATCTATCTAGATTCAAGATACTGAAGTGGCTAGTGAATCTACTAGTGAATATATAGCATCTTATAAAGTTCATCATGTAGAGACAGTTGTTGAGACAACTGGAACTTATTCTGAATATAGGTCAGCTCAAATTTTTCCTATATTCTTTGAAGTTCAGAGAAGTCTAGAGTTAGTGGAAGATCATGATGGAGTTGATCCAATTATGCTTGGATAACCTATAGATAAGGTAAGTGATACTAATATAGTTATGGAATCTGATAAGAGTTTCCATATACAATTTTTTCCATCTTCACCTTCAATTTCTCATGAGGTAACCCCTTTAATTAGAAAGAATTTAGAAATAATGGAAAAGGAAGTATTTTCAAATGAAGTTCTGATGTAGGTTAACAAGATAATAGTAGATTGTTATGGTTTAACAGTGGAGGTAGGTGATTGAAAATATGATATCAAAAAACTTAAATATTCCTCTATCTTAAAGTCATATTTTAATAAGTTGTTTGGAATGGTGGATACTCAGTCATCTTTGATTAGTAGTCTTAGGATAGATCCACATATGCCTCAAGCTAGTTCAAATGTAAGTTCTAAGGAACTTGAAGAGATAAAAATTTTGGTAAATGGATTGAAAGATTTTTTCCTTACAAAGTTTGATATTGGGTAACTTCATTCCTTGGTTTCATCTCAAAAATATGTGTATCATGATCCTTCATCCATGTAATCAGTTTTTTCTTAAGAAGTGCTTGATAAAGTTAAAGCTTTTCATGATGAGGTGAAATAGACTTTTTACACCTTGAAACGTGTTGTGCTAATTCATTTTGATATTATCTAGAAGTTTCAATGATATTCTTCTTATCCTATGGTATCTTTGGTTCTTCTAGATTTTCATAATGTATTTTATCAGATAATGTTAGAGTTAAGTTCTATTTCCTATCAGATTCAATGTCTCCAAGCTGGTATGCTCTCTCCAGGGTTTCTAAATGAGATTAAAAAAAGATCTTAGTGGTCATTTTCATGACACTCAATAATATATTAATAATATTAATTTTAGATTAAATATATACATTAATGGACATGTTGGTTATCTTGAAAAATATCTTAGAGATTTGGTTAAGGAAATTTTGGAAGTGTCAAATCAAGAATAAGATAAAATTTTACACCTCCTTCAAATTCTAAAAAAGAAAACTCATTCTATTTTCTGAAATATAAGGTTATTAGATTAAAACATCATGGATCTATCAAATGTGTTAAAATCATATTTAAAATTAGTTTCATGTTTGGGTTCATCTTCAGAAGAATCTTCAAAAGAATCCTCAGAAAAACCAGTTTCAGTTATAGGTAGAGATATGGCTGTGTACAAACCTCCTATCATTTTCTGACCACCTGAACATCAACATGTTGTTAGTTCTATGGTTTTTATGTCTTATATATAGGGTCTTAAAGAATTTATTCAGAATTTTTTAGTGAAATTAAATAGCATATAAAGGAAAGTGAAATCGTTGATTGGTAGTTTGGTTGATGTGCAATCATATATAAACCTATTTATGAAGAAAGTTCTTATTGATATGCATTCTAAAATTTTAGTTGCAGACATTACCCTTTTTCATCTCACTCCTATTTTTATTAAATCATCAAATTTCTCTTATGTGAAATTCAAACATCTCAAGATGTTTATCAGGAATGGGATCACATCAGTTACTCATATTCATAAGCAAGCATCTCTATTGATTCTTGAATTTTGTAAATATGATATTATTACAAAGATAGAAATGGTTTCAAATGTCGTGTATCAAATGAGGAGAAGAAGGCCTCTTGTTCCATATCTATCCAATACCTCTTAGTAAACTAGTAAATTAATAGAAGTATCTTATAATTCTTCAGTTCCACCAGTACCGACAGTTCCAACACTATCTACCTCCACACCCGCTTCTACCTCCAAACCTGATACAACCAAAAAATAACCTCAAACAATGACAAAATGTTTTCCTTGACTAATATATTGTATTTCTGTTAGTTTATGTATGTTTTTATTTCAAATTAATCAATTAAATGCTTCATTATTTATTTTTTTATCAAGTATTTCTTAGTGATTTTTTTTCATTAAATTTTATTTATCTCTTTGCTTTATTTAATAAAACCCAATCTTATTATACTTACATAATTCAGTTTTTTCAATACTATTAAATATTTCATATCTCTTAGTGGTACATTAACATGTTTTATATCTCTCTTACCCTTTATTTTTTATGACACAAAATGGGGAAAAGTTTTCTACCTTTTAGAAATGGGGACAAATGTTTTGTTCAAAAAATATTTTAAAGTAAAAAAATGGATTTTTAAAAAAAGAGAGAGAAGTCATTTTTAAAAAAAGGGGATAATTTTATACCCATAAAAAAGGAAATAAGTAAGTAACTAAGGGGGAGAACACTACATTATTACCTGATATCATTTAATTTTTTATTAACCATTTTAAAACTTTTTATTTAATACCTACTAGAATACTCAATCAATTTTATGAGTTTTACAGTTTTTGAGATCACCAAAAAGGAGGATATTTTTTGACTTATAATGTTGATCCAACATATTCCATGTAATTTAGGTTTTGATGATATCAAATACCCTTCTTAATTTACTAATGATCTTATTTTCTAAGTGTGTTTATCAGGTTTTATGTTATTCTTATGTGTGTCGATATAAATTCCTCTAAGTATGGATTATAGATGTTCTAGCTAAAAATTCTCTAAGTCTGGGAAATTTTACTACATGAATGTTTTTGGATACATGAAAGAATTCGGCTACATTGATCAATATCTTGCATGAAGGAAACAGATACGTCAATAGTCTATGTTATAAAATCGTCTACATGGAAATTTCATACATTGACAAGATCAACTACATAAGGAATCACCTACGTAATCATTCAGCTGCGTCAAATAGTTACATGGAGAAATTAGATATGTAATCTATCACCTATGTCTGTAATTTCATACATAAACCAATTATGTTAAGGCATCGGTTATGTGAACCCCCTATGTGATGAAATATGTTACATCATTTTTTGAGAACTAGCTATGCAAATAAAATGGTTACTCCATTTCAAATCATCTACATCAAATTTAGCTACATAAATAAAATGCCTACATCACTTCAATTTGTCTATGTGAAGTAAAATCGGCTACATGGTTTCATATCTTTAAATCAGATACATGGTTTCATTTTAGCAATTCATCTATGTGTATTCGATTATTCAAATTAGCTAGATCATGCATCTAGTTGGTATTTATTACCATTGTAGCACTCAAGTGATATTTTTAATACTTCTATAAAATTATTAAATGCTTGATTTACGATTTAATATAAAATCAATTATAATAATATTCAAGTACTGAGATAGAATATAAAGGATGAAATATTTTATTTTTCTCTTCTAATTTTGCGAAGGAATTTCAAGAAGAATGGTGTGTCATAGATATCTTCTTTACACAAATCGTGTAAAGTTTGTTTAAATAAGATTATTTTCATGTATTTCAAATAGATAATAGAAGTTGTGTGAGAATTCTATCATATTAATGAGAATTTAAGTGAACAAAGATATGGAGTATTTTTCTTTCAAACCTCCAACTGAGACACTCTATTTTCTATGTAAATAATAAAGAAGAGGTTTTGATCTATCAGCTATTATTATCAAATATTCTTGTTGAAATCATAAAACTCTCCTAGAGATGTTTAATCTTCAAGATTATTTATCTTGGGGATCATTATTTCCTATCAGCTATTTCTTGCAGCTATGAGTTGAAGTTTGTAAACTATTTCTATTATATCTTTCATAGTAAAGGTTCCTAATAAAATAAACTTTGAAAGTTGTTTCTTGTAAATACTTTTTTGGATCCTTGTTGAAAGATCACGAATTTGTACCAAGTGTTGAATACTTGCACTCAGTCATGAAATCTCTAGGAAAAGGACTGGAAGTCCCCAGAAAAAGGAATGAACTAGTGAAAATCATCACTCTCATGGATAAGAGTGGTTGTGGAGTTTAATAGGGGACGTATATTCCCCGAACCACTATAAATATATCTCTTCCTATTTATTTTATGCTTTTATTTCAATTTAATTTATTATTAAATAAAGGTACATAATTTAGTATTAAATAGGATAAGGGAATTTTATAAGAGAAATAAAATTTTAAAGAACTAAATTCACCCCCCCCCCCCCCTGATCCATTTTATGGTCATACTCTGACAAAAGTGAAGGTGGGTAAAAGTTCAAATTGGAAGAATAAATGTTGGTTGAAGCATCCAATAATGTTTCATTGAGTGTCAAGTTAAGGTCATTAAAACCTAAGAGTGTTATCAAAAAGTAATGATTCCATAATATGATATTGTTTAGGACACCTAAAGGGGTTTATTAAACTCCATGGAATGTTCATGTTAAGTATCGGTGTTATAGAAATTTATTCTTTAGTTTTGAAATTTATATGATACCAAATGTATACCATACAAGTTTTTTAAATATACAAGAATTCAAAATCAAGATAATAATTGATAAATATTATTTTCTACATTAAATTTATGAAGCAAAGATTTTTTACATCAAGTATTTAAATGTATGGGGATGAATCAATATCACATGGATCTAAACAAAGGATGTGTATCATCATCTCATTTATCTTATATAATAAGATAATTTTTTCATTAGAAAAGTGTTATTGTGAATAGTATTATATTATTAAATGAATACACGTATTTTTTGATTCATCAGATTCTATAGCATACATGAAAATAATACAAGGATAAAAATGTTTTATCTAGGATAAAGTATTTATCCAGATGTTTGTTAAAATAGGAGGGAGGGAGTTCCCACCACTCATCATTTTTGTATTTTAATAAATTCTTTGTTTTATAGTAATATAATACAAACACATAAGATACCATATATGATATGAAAATGATAATTTTTTAAGTATTCCCACTAAAAGAAAATAATAGTTATTTCTTAACAAAAATTAGTTTTTAAATCTCAGTATGAAATTCTAAAAAGATTATAATTTCTAAAAATCTAGTTGAAGTATGTTAGGACTTGAGAAGTTTAAATTTAATAAGTAATTATTATACAAATATAATATTAAAGTTATTTTTCATTTATATCCTAAATTTTTTTAAGATATGTAATGGTAAAGAAAAATGTAAAAAATAAATTTAGTTATAGTGAGAAAGTGAATATCATTATTTACTAAAGGATTATTCTAGTTAAAAAATTTAAATTTAATTACAATTGATATCCTAAAGGAGATAAGGGTATATTGGTAAATAGAAATATAAATAGTTACATTTAGTCACCAAAAATAAAGTGAATTTCACTTTATATTAAAGTATTTTAAGATGTAATGGTAAGTAATAGTATAAAAAGTTTAATTATTTATAAAAATATTTCAAAAGGTGTGATGAAAAGGGTTTCAGGGATGATGATATTAAACTTAGAAGAGTTATAAATAGATAATAGATGTTAACATCATAAAATTTTATGTTGTAGAGTTAAGAATTTTGAATAAATTTAAAGAGTAAAACAATAGGAATATGATTCATAAATCCCACCATCTAAACTTTCTTTCTTCATGGGTGTCACTAAAGATTTTAGTGGTAATTTTTTATTAGTTGGTCAAATAGATATGTGATAGGTATTTCATATATATATATATAATGGAATAATAAAACCATAGAAACTTTATCAAACAAAAGGCTGATTTGGAAGTCAATCATATATAATATTGTAGATAGGTGCTTATGTAGGTTTTTGTTAAATATTATTAAAAAATTTAAGGATATAAAATTTATCATATAAAAAGGAAATATCCACTTTATCATTATTTCACATTATCTATATAAATGTGTATATAAAATTGCATTTCATGAAGTTTAATGATAATTAACCTCTCATGGTACAAATTTGAGTTATCCATAATTTATGTTCATCATGAAGTATTATAAGTTATGATTAAATGTTAAGGTTGGATTAATTAAGGTATTCATATAGAGATACGGGATATGCTCATGAGGTAAAAAACTAAAGAAAAGTTTTTTTGTGTCTTGGATACCCACTAAGAATACCTCATGGAGTGTCATGCACTGTGTATTTGGTATACTGGGGGTGAATAAAACATATATGAGTCCCCATTACCTTAGTTTATCAAGATACCTAGCATTATAATCTTTATACGTTGATACCTTTCTTATATAATCCCCTACAGCTTATCTAATCAGGGGATGTTTGGGTATGTTACTGATCATGTCATCGGTTAGTGATTAACCAAAATGGGATTTATCCTCTCGTATGATGAGTATGAAATTTGATCCCTTGATTAAGATAGATCAGGGAGTGTATGACCACACCAAGATAGTATATATGATGTTTCATCTATTCAAGTGAGGGACTTGTGATGTAATCAACCATAAAAGTGAGTGACATGTAATGTATCCATCAACCTAGTCAGACTATACTCAAAGAATTGAGAATTTATGAGTTGGATATATTGTATTGACATAACCCGTGTCTTGTAGTCAGTCAATGTCTTGGAAAAAGGGAGCATATGAGAGTGCATGCTAGCATGTGATGCATGTCATGACCTTTCCCCACTATAAACCCCTCTTGGGTTCATAGTAAATATTAGAGTAACTCCCAAAACCTTCTTCTAATAAGACATGGGTTGGAAACTAACATTGAGGTTATATAATACTCAAATAGGATTCATTACCCTCATAAAATCCTAGGAATAATAAAACATCCACCAATAAAAACAGAATAATTTACATTCTATAAAATAAATTCTCATAGACCAAATGTTACTAACTTTTAAAATTCATATCATCAAGAAAAAATCATTAAATTATATGATCTAAACTCTAATGCATCTACTAACTACATCCATGCTACCTGAATAGTAGCTCAAGTCCATATCAACCTATCCTAAAAACACTTAGAAAACTGTGGTGGGGTGGGCACTTGGGACTACTCAGTAGTTTTAACCTAATTAAGATAGTAACACTATCCTAGAGGGAGTAGAATTGAACATTTATAAATTTAAACCAAACCTTTAAAATAAGTAATTATAGTATAAAACAATCACATGTGTAAATGGTGTAATTTAGTATGGTGTTTAAAAATAAAATGCAGCATAAATAAAAATATGAACATAATATTTTGATAATAGTTTGGATCTAATTTTACTCTATCTATTATTCACACCTATATACATAGTGAGAATAATGTTACTCACTAAGAAACTTCACCTTTTAATGATGTGATAAAATATTACAACTTCTACCTTTTTCACACCTATAGGTATAATCCAATAATACATACCTTTCATTATACCAAGTAATGACCAAAAGACATTGATTTTGTTTGGGAGTCACAATCCAAGGACCTACCATTTTTTTAGGAGGTATAACTGATACCAAACTTTATTTTCATTGGGAAATGTATAAATTGATTGTTTACACTACAAAAAAGATATATAAAGAAAGATACTATGATAAAACTTAGAAATAAAATAGAAGATCATACCGTTGAAGATGATTCAACTCAATGTTGATTTGATCACATTAGTAAGAATGGATCAAAAATTGAAGTTCCTTAATAATCATAGAGCAAAATGGAATTTGTGTTAGTAAAGGTTTTTCAGCACTTCTTGAATCAGATTGTATGTATCATATATCAATTTTCCCTTTGATCAAAATCCTCATTTTGTTTTTATCAATTTATCAAGATCACTTTCCAGTGGAATTTTCATCAATTCAATGATCTTATTCACATGGTTGATTCTTCATAACCAATCATAGTATGCCATAGTTATAAATAATAATAACAACGAATATTATTGTTTACCTATGTATGAAGAAATACCCTTCTTAAACCTTCACTAAGTAAATAGGTAATGTGATAAAATCCCCTGAATAAATTTTGGAAACTACGATATGTTATTATTGTGTGTGTTTGTGCTTGTTGTGTTACCCTATGTGATTTGGGATATTATGCAGAGGTTACTAGATGGGTTTTGTAATGTTTGGGTCTATGATGTGGTGTTTATTAGGCATGTATGCATTGTGGGAAGTTGTGTGATGTGGTTCACAGTGGTTGTGATGTGTGGTTGTGGTGCGAGGTTATGGTGTGTGATGTTTGTGGTGCTCAGTAGAGATTATGTGTGGTGGTGATGTGTAGTTATTGTGTGTGAATATTGTTTTGTGATATGTAGTAATTTAGTATGATGTGTGGTTATTGTGGTGAGGTGGCATGGATGATGTGGTGTGGTGACGATGCAAGATGTGTGGTGTTTTGGAAATGGTTGTATGTGTTGGGTTAGTTGTTGTGTGTCATGGTTGTGTTAGTTTCTCAGTTAAAAATGGAATAAATTATGATGCTTAACAAAATGAATAAATTAATGGGTTGTTAATTGAATGTGAATGGTATGGAATAGATATGTGGTAATTATTAAAATAAGTTGGATAAATTAATGGGTTGTGTAAATGTGAATGAAGTGTCTTGGTAATGAAATTTAGTGGAATATTATTTAATCTAGAAAATGGTGGAACTTGAAAATAATAGTTGGAATATGTGTGCCTTATGTAGTGGTTGTGTGGTGTGTTGCATGTAGTAGTGATAACAGTTGTGATGGTTTATGTGTGGTGCAGTGGTGGTGGTGGTGTATGCTAGTGTAGTTGTTCTAAACCCATAGGTTGGGTATTTTGTTCTATCTATATATCATTTATATTTATGTTATTTATACATTATACCCGCCTAATTTAAGAAACCTTACCAATTCCCAAATGTTTTGGGTTCTGAGTGTTTTCCCCAACATCCAGGATAGTGGCAATGTGGATGGATGTCTACCCCCTCTTCCTCGCTCTTCCTTCAGCAGTGGTAGCCCAGGTTTCCTCGGGTGAGATATATTGTGATGGACCAGGTGTCTTTGGGTGAGAATGGATGTCGTGGTACCTAATTCTAGAATGTGATTATAGAACTTTTGAGGGTGAGGTACATAGGTATGCATCCCGACCCACATCAAAGATGGATGGCATGAGATGTGATGTGATGTGGTATGTATGGAAGTGATGGAGCACAAGAAGTTCAACATTGGGTCATGAGAGTAGCAAATTAATGGGGAAGTTATAGTGGGGTGCCTTGATTTATTATTTTCTCGATATTATGTTACTATATTTGATGTGTGATTATGTGAGAAAGCCATGCTAAGGCTGAGATTAGTTAGTAGACATGTTTAGGTGCTTGTTGGTTTCTTTGTTTATTCATTAGAATATTAATATTCTCTTTTCACATGTGAACTTGAGACCTTGGGTATGATCCTACAGATTATACCTATTATTCTCTATATATAAACTATTTTTTAGGTTTCCAAGAGAAATTTGGGGACCAATATTTAAATTTATAGTGTTGTTTTGGAGCTTCTATTAAGTTGTTGTCATAAGACTTATCTTTTGAAATGTATTGGAGACTTTTATTTGTATTGGTTTACTTTGATCATTCATTGTGGGATGGATTTAGGGTTTATTTTTTTATATTATATACAGGATTTTTTTAGTGTTTTTATCCTATCTTTGGATATTATTTTATTTAGACGGTAATACATCCCATTTATGATATTTTTATTCCCTCGTTGATTTTTATCAACCGGGGGCCTACTGAAGGTGGGAATAAGGGGTCATTATCTATCTTCTTTCATTTCTAGCTTAGGAGGGGTATCCTTAGTGGGAGGGGGTCATGGAAAAGTTGTATCATAGGTTCTAGTTGAGATATAGGGTGGATTTTGGAGTTAATCCATGTGAGGATTTCATAGGTTGGTAGGAAAATTGTGCCAATTGATCTTAGTGCATGACATAGCTCAAGGAGAATAACTAGGACATGGATTTTAGGACCCCCCATGATCTGGTGCACAGAATATGAGTTTATCAAATGACTAATTGAGGTGTACATGTTTATAGGGTAGAGACCTAGGATAGGTACATGCATCATGATTGATTGTGTTAATGTATGAACTAGGTGGTTATGTAAAACTAATCAAATAAGTGAATTAAATAAATTAAACTATGATAAAATTACAACCTATCAAACTTAGTATATTCTCCATGCTTTTCAAGAATGGATCTTGGTCATCGTCTACAAGTGGTTCAAGTAGTTGAGGTTCAACAGGCTACTTTGGTTGATCATTGGAAGGTTGACTCGGTATATGAGGATGAGTTTTAGTAGTGGTATGTGTGTTCATTTCAGCATTAGAGTTTTGGAAAAGTGTGAGGGGATCATATTAAATCTGGAGATAGATCACTAGCTAGAGAAGTTTGAGATTTCTTTTGGTATAATCTAAACACAAGATAATTTATAGGTTTTATTGGTATTTAGTTAGTTGTGGGGAGCTACACATTAGTGGTGGATGTTGTTTCTTGGTGATAGTAAGGAATCATATGTGTTATGACCTGAATGTCATAGGGACTTCTGGGCAGAGTTCACATCATTGACGACAAAGTCAGTGAAGCAATAAGAGTTTATCTCTCTTCATTAGGGGATATATAGTGTGTGGGAACTTGGGATCAGGTTCAAGGACCACCTAAACTTTTCTCTAAATGTTTTTTTTGATGATTCTAGAGTGTGGTGTCTAAAAGATAATTTGCACCTAGTGATTAGGTATACAGTCACTCTTTTTATGCTTCCTATGTATCTTGAGGTGCAAAAAAAGGAAAGGTTATCATGAAGGTTATTTTGTTGGGAGTTGAGCCCTGGGAGAGTGACCAGTAGTGAATCTCAAGGAGTAAATCTTTGGGCAGTGGGCTATAGACACTTAGGCAGTCACGCTTCTGATTGGTGGGGAATCAAATGTGGAAGATATTTTTTCATCCTTCTGGGATAGGTGGATTTTTAACACCTATCATGGTTTTTCCATTTTCAAGTTATGTATGTGGGGTATATAGGTACCACCAGACTCAGTGTATGACTACTCAGGGAGGCTATTTTTAGGTGGGTTTTCAGGCCCCCTTTTAACCAGTAGAAATAGTTTCCTCTGAGTTAGTTATGATAGCAGGGACCATCGGTTCTTGTACAGTAGCCGAGAGAAGGTGTATTTGGTAGGGAAAGGCTCATAATTGTCCCTATCCACATTGACCTTAGATGGAGCATGGTTATGAATGCCTATAATAGAGAATCATAGGATCTAATTGTGGTCAGATTCACGCGTTAGAGGTGACAACACCAGAAGAAACAGGAGTTGTTTGAGGTATGATCAATTTATCATTTACTCTTTTTTATTATTTATTTAATACAGGAGCCTCATAATTATTTTTTGTTCTTAATTTTGTTCCATATATTGGGAATGGATATGGAGAGACTTCTAGTTCCCTTGTTGTTATATATGCTGGTTGGAGGTCAGGCTGTTTTGTTTGATGTGTGCCATGTATGTAGGATGGTGATGGGGAAATACCCATCAGTGGGAAAATTATTCTTATTGAAGATGACTCTTCAACATGGATTGGTTTTATTCCATGTGTTCAGTCATCAACTTCTTCCATGGGAGATTTTTTTTATGTGGAGGGTTATAGGGTAGTTTTTGTTGGCAAGTGAGGTTATTAGATGGGTGGCAGACAAGTGGAGCCTATTTTGTTTTAGTTGGTGGAGATTTCAGTGGAATCTCAAGTATAGGATGTTCCCAAGGTTATAGAGTAATGCCTGGATATTTTTTCATATGGGTTTATGGTATTACCCCCTCAATGAAACATCGAGTTTGGGATAGAATTCAAACCATGCATGCCTCATATTTTGATGGATCCCTATCAAATGTTGCTTATAGATTTGCATGAGTTGAGGTTGAAGGTAGATGATATGATGTATTGGGGTTTCATCTAAACTAGTGTGTCTCCTAGGGGTGCTCTAGTGTGGTTTTCCAAGAAGTTAGATAGTGTTCTGAGGTTGTGCATAGACTATTAGAGGTTGAATCAGGTAGTAGTTGAGAATGGTTACCCCCTTTAGAGGATTGATTATTTGTTTAACCAATTAATAGGGGATAGTTGGTTATATAAGATTAATCTATAGTTAGGATATCACTAGTATAGGGTCAAAAAGGATGACATTATGAAGACTACATTTAGGTGTAGGTGTGGGAACTTTGATTTTGTGGTTTCATCCTTCAGTATTGTGAATTCACCAACTGTCTTCATGGGGCTCATGAAATCCATATTTTATGAGTTCCTATATCGATTCTTCTAAAGTTTCCTTGAAGATATCTTTATAAACTCAAAGTAATAGGATCAGTATGTCAAGCATCTAAGAGATATCTTACAGGTCCTCTAACACCACCAACTCTATGGAAAGATGTCTAAATGTAATTTTTTGACACAAGAGGTGTGTTTCCTGGTACATGTAGTGTCATAGTAAGGTGTAGTTATGGACCCATCAAAGGTTGAGGAATTTTTTCCTTGGTTTTCACCCAATAATGTGGTATAGGTCTGCAGTCTTCTTGGTTTTTCCTATTATTATCAAAGGTTTGTGTTTGATTTCTCTTGGGTTGAAACCTAATTGACATATTTGACTAGGAGGGGCCCAAATTTTGTGTGGAACGATCAATGTTAATAACTATTTAGTTTCTTTAATGAGAAGTTGTATAGTCATCTAATGTTTCTGTTTCTTGAGAAGGGTGTGTTGTTTAAGGTTTTCTATAACACATAAGATCATGGATTGGGATTCATTTTTATGTGGAAGAGGGTGGTGATCTCTGATGGGTCTATAAAGTTACATCCCCATTAGTGTAATTATGCCACTCATGGTATAGAGCTAGTTGTAGTTGTGTTTTAATTGAAGTTATGGTGAAATTACCTCATCATTGAGTGCTTTTTGGTTTTAATGGACTATAAGATCCTAGAATATGTTTTCTCTCAATGGGATATAAATCTATGCTAGCATATGTGGATGGAGTTTCTCTAGAATTATGATTTTGAGATATATTACACCCCAGGAAAGTGGAATGTGGTTTCCAATGTTTTTATTCATAAGTCCCAAGGGTATATGGCTCAGGAGTCTATGTAAGTTTGGAAAGGATTGGAAAATATTATATTAAATCATCTTAACATCAAAGAGAGTAGTGGTCAAAGTTTTCTTTATTAGATGATTGTGAAGTTTTCCTTAATATGGTGGGTGGAGGAGTCTCAGTGGGGAGACTCAAAGGCATAAAAGATACATGGTCGTGTTGGGAATAGTGATGTCCCTAAGGGGTGGTCATAGGATGGTGAAAACTGAATATTATTCCTAGTGAGTTTTTTCATTCCATAGGTGATGTAAGAGGAAGTTCTTTATGATTTTCACATTTCACCATTAACAGTATATCCCATTGTGACAAATATGTGGCGTGTATTAAGGAGAAAGACTCGGTGGTTGGGGATGAAATGGTCATTGGTAGAGTTTTTGGTGAGGTGTCTAGTTTTTTAGTAGGTGAAAGTGGAGAATTATGTTCCTAGAGGTTTTTTTCAGTCCTTATATGTTCCTTAATGTAAATGGAAAGACATATCAATGAGCCTAATCATCATGTTACCATAATTTAGGGAGGTTATGATGTAGTTTGGGTGATAGTGGACTGAATGATGAAGTCTGGTCATTTTCTACTGATTCTTGGGTTGAATATCATGGATATTTTAACAAGGTGGTATATGGATGATCTGGTTGGTCTTAACAAGGTACTAAGGACCATCATCTCTGGTCAGGATCCTCATTTTAACTTGTAGTAATGGAGGTATTTTAGCATTCATTTGGCTCCCATTTGTGCCTTAACACTACTTTCCACCCTCATAAATATTGGTAGAAAGAGCAGACCATCCAGACATTGGAGGATATATTGTAATCTCGTACCTTATACTTTGGTGGATCATGGGTAAGGAACTTGTATATTGTTAAGTTTTCATACAAAAACAACTATCACTAATCCATTGGAATGGATCTATTTGATTCATTTTATGGATGGTCGTGTCATTATATGTTATGCTAGACAAAGGTTGTGGAATCAAAAGTTTCTGGTCCTAATGTGGTATATATCATGACTAATAATATCCAATTAGTTTGAGATAGGATAAGGGTGGTGCAGGACCATTATAAGGATGATGTTGATCATAGGTTGAGGCCTTTTTAGTTTGAGGTTGGAGACCACATGTTCTTGAGGGTTTCCTATCATTGTGGGCAGTAGAGGTTTAGTAAGGAGAGTAATATTTATCCTTATTTTATTAGGCCTTTTGAGGTGTTAGAGCATATTTGTGTGGTGTAATATTAGTTGTAAATTTCATAGTAGGTGATCAGAATCCATGACATATTTCTCATTTCCCAAAAAAATCTTCATGATGACTCTCACATCATTGACTAGGGAGATTTGAATACCGAGGATCACATGATGTTTTTGGAGAAACCAATAGAGATTGATGATAATACAAAGAAGGTTTTTTGTGGTAAGACCATTCCCTTAGTTAATATGTTGTAGAGGCATGGTGTTCTGGAAGAGAGTTCTTGGGAGAAAGATATGCATATGTGTGCCCAGTACTCAGAATTGTTTTTAGTCTTTATTTTCTCTACTTTGTTGGATGATGTATTGTTTGGATCTTTTTTTTATGTAATTTTTTGTTTCCTTGTTGATTTGATGTGTCATAAAGCTTAAATTATATTAAGAAGCTAAAACCCGATACCTAATCAATACATATTATACTATGACGTGATTAAAACCATGAAGGTGAGTTAGTTCCTCCCAAAGCGGATAATATCTTAACATGGAAGATAGGATTATTTGATTAATTTTCTTAAGGTGTTGTTGTGTATGTTGGTTGTGGTGATTGATGGTTTTGGTTCTATAGAGGTTGATATGGTCATGCATATGGTTTTGAGGAAAGGGTTTGGCTAGTGTATAGTTTCAGATGGTGCGGTGTTGTGCCCAATGAGAGATGGTTGTGTGGTTGTGTGAGGTGTCTGTGGACATTCTAGTTTGGTGTCCTTGGATGGTGGTAGTATTTGAGATGCGACAAGATCCTTGACACCTATATCATAGGGAAGTTGTTTGGAACCCTTTACCTTATTTGGGTTTGGTTTTGATTATCAAGAAAGATAGTCATTTGAGAGGTATCTAATATAACATATCATGCCTTCCCAGCCCGTTACTTTGCTATTAGTGTGGTTGGAAAGTTCTTTGAGGAGGTCCCAGAGTGTCTAAAGGAGTTGGAGCTACATTTTTTCATCATTAGGAAGATTCATGTCATAAAATATGCATTTATAGAGTGAATATGTATTTTATGGATTGTGTTGTTTTTGGTTTATGGCTTGTGTTGTTTTCGGTTTATGGCTTGTATGTGGTGAGGGAAAAGGCGTGAAATTAGTTTGTGCCCTAAGGAGGAAATTTATGACATAAGTAAAATCCAACTAAAGGCTCCATGTTTTCTGAAAAAAAAAAGGGATTCACAATCTAATTCAGGTTTTTATGGTTTGTAACCCATGAACCCCATTGTAAATAAATGGAAATTCCATGTAAATTTTTTTTAATTATATGGGAATTTTACGAGTCCGTGAAAATTGATGGCGTGAGATTCTGAGATTCGGTGTGCCCAAAATAAATTTCTGAACTTTTTTTTGGTGTGTTCAGTAAACGTGTGAGCAGGTTTCTGTAACTTTTAAACCGGTTCTCGGAATTGAAATATGAGGGTACCATTGAACTCGCAGTGCCGGTATTCACGTAAGAAGACATTTACCTCGACTGCAGTAGGTCGAGGGTGAAAGATAGTTTTTCACTTTTTCATGGGAAAATAAAAATAAAATTATTTAACATTTTATTTTTATTCTTGAAACATCCTTTGATTTATGGAGGTAGGGACCACAAGATTTTATCCTCCAAATTGAATGCTCGGTGGTGGGGACCACCCAAGCCTAAAACCTCCCCCAATTTTAATTTAATAGTGGGAACCACTCAAACCCTCTTAATGGGAGAAACCCCTTGAACTTCCTCATTAATGAGGAATTAACCCATGGACTTTCTCCCCATTAATTATTCTCCCATTTACTTATGCCTTGTCAATTAATTAATGTTTCTAATTTTTTTTGTGCCAACAATTTAAAATTGGACAAACACTTTTTATTTTGGTTGGCTATTTATTTTGAGAGAATCCGTTGGGAAAAGGGTTGGAAAGTTTTGTGAGAACTTGGAGGAACACATCCTCCAACGAAGAACGCTTCTTCAAACGAAGAATGTCGATGTTCTCTAACAACTTTTACTCCTTCCTCATGACATCCTCCAATAGTGGACGTCTTCAAAAATGAAAAAACACCTCCATCTAAGAGCATTTATCCAACGAACAAGCTCAGGATCAGAGGCGTGTGGCGGGCGCGACGAACGTCGACATCTTCGACTTCTCTCTCGCAACACAACAAAAAACCTTTGAGGTAGGGGTTTAGTTGTGTATTATATATATATTCCCATGTTATTCCCTTCTAAAACAAATAACACAGATCAAATCTCTAACTAGTTGATCCAAAAATGTTTTCTTTTGCGGGTTTGGGAATAATACTTGCAGGAGGTTGTAGGGTTTGATGTTCTTCATTTTCAAGTTTTTTTTGAGACACTTGATACCGCTATAATGTGGAGGGTGCAGGCCAAACAAACATGGCCCGACCCATCCATTGTTCTTATTGAATGGTGCGTTCTTCATGATGGAAGAAGGCAGCTTTGTGCCACGGCGATGAACGGATGCAGCGGCCGGCACATCGTCGGCCGCGACGAAGGTGATAGCCCTGTGACTCCTCGCCACCCTGTGGCCTCGGCGGCACTCCGCAGCCTTGCGCTGACCCCGCGACCTCATCGCCCCGCGGCCTCCACCGCTTGTGGCCGCTGCCACCCCGCGGCCACCGCCTCCCCGTGTCATCGCCACCTCATGAACATCGCGCCGCCCGCGGCCACCACTGCCCTATGGCCACCACCGCCCCGTGGCCCCGCCGCCCCGCGGCCATCACGCTGCCCACGGCCTCGGCCGTCCGCGGCCACCACCAACCCACGGCCTCGCGCGGCCTGCGGCCTCGCGGCCCCCGCAACCTTTCAGCCCCCACGGTCTCTGCGCCACCCCACGCCGCCCAGGCTGGGCCGCCAAGCCGGACCGCCCAGTGCAGGCCGGGACGGACCCACTGGGCCACCCAGTGCGGGTCGGGCCGCCCAGCACGGGCCGGGATGGACCCACCGGGTTGACCCAAACCGGGACAGGCCAGTTCGACCCAAACCGGGTTGGCCCAGACTGGGTCGGGCTGGGTCGGACCGACCGGGTCGGAGTGGACCCGGACCCACTTCGACCCATTTACGCTCTTTTGGCCATAACTTTGGCACCAAGAATTTGTTTGACAAACCATCAATGGTGTTGTAAACCTTTGAGTGAGACGGTCCTTTTGGTATACCTCACTTGAGATTTGGATAAAGTTAGTTTATGGTCGGGTTGGATTGAACACGAATCCAACCGGGCCCTCGGAACTAAAAGGCTAATAACTTACGGACTGGGTGTCTGATTGACGCACCGTCTATTGTGTTGAGACCCCTATTATGTGGAATAACTTTGGGTTACTTCTTCATGGGACTTCGTGGTAGTTGGAGTATCAACCAGTGGATTGAGGAGCAGACCCTCCCGGAGATGAGCAAGCCTAGTGCGGGAACCCAGTAGTTGGCTGTGACGTGAAGAATGAATAGAGATCCTATGTGGGTCAGTACCAAGCGATCCTGTGTTGGTCAGCATCGAGGGATCCTATGTGGGTCAGCACCGAGTAATCCTGTGTGTGTCTGCACCGAGCGATCCTGTGTGGGTCAGCACCTAGCGATCCTGTATGGGTCAGCATCGAGTGATCCTGTGTGGGTCAGCAGCAAAGCCTCTTCACAGAGTAAGATGTTTCAGTAGTTACATATAATCATCTTTAATATTGTACCTTATTTATACCTAGTGTGAGATCATTATGTACCTTTATGTAGTTTTTTTTGTTAATACCTTGGTGGTATTCTTCTGTGTGACGTACCTGTGTGGTACTTACCTTCGTGGTGTTCCTTATTTTGTGGAACAGTTGAGTTTTGGACTTTAGGGTTGGACCCTATGTTTCCTCATGATTGAGAAGGGTATACTTGGTAACTTAGGTATATGTATGGGCATATACCTAAGTAGGATTGTCAGTTTAATTCATACTTTGTGGTTTATCCTTTGTAGATTTTGTGAGACCTTGAGGGTCTCAGGGTCCCTACTGAGTATCGTTATACTCCCCCCTGCACCGGCTATGCCCGCACCTTATTTTGTTTGGTGTAAACGATGGAAAACATTGATCGAGGCTGAGGGTACCAGGGCTAGACAGGGCCCGGAGGTGGGCCATACGGTGTGACTGTACGCAAAGGAGATGGGCGGACGTGGAGTGCTGAGGAGGCGATCTGTACCTACCCTTCAGGTAGGAACCTCAGTGGACGACCCAATACCTGCCTTTCTTTTTCTTCAGTTGTATTGTATTGTAGTTTTACTTATACCATTACTATTGGGCTTCTATTCTGTCCCCTTTTTACTTTCAGCACACTTTTTGTTATACAGTTGATTTGTGTTCGTATCTTGCTATATGCTTGTTTGAGTGTGTTTACAGGTTATAAAGGAAATGCCTTCCCGGTTTTAGGGAATACGCCTTTAGGTGCTAGTCGCCAACCTCTGGCCTATGGAAGGTGGGCTTGGTATAGTCACGGCATGGGCCTTGTGGGACAGGTTGTGACACCGATGGAATTTATGATGTAAACATGGAGTTTACACCGTAAATAGGGTGACTTACAACCTATATAAAGGTTTTTTTGGATGAATTTTCTTTCTTATTTGGCCTTAAATTATCTTGGTTTGTGAATGAACCCTAGGTTAATTTATAATACCTTAAAAACTTTCCTTCCTCTCCTTGATCATTAGGTTATAGTGGTTTTTTTTTTGGTGATCAGTGGTATGTTCTTCTCCCTTTCACTATTGTTTCCTTGTGTTCTTTCCTAGTGGATTTGTTGTGATGGTGTTGGTTCGATCAAGTTGTTTTTTGGGATATATATTGATGATACCTTGGTGTGATCTAGTCTTATCTATGGTTTCCTAGTGCGGTTGTGGTTTATAGGTTTTTTCTTCTTCACCCTTCAGTGCACAGTGAGTCGAAAATGATTCTTTTAGGTAGGGGATCCTCATTATCTCCCTTTATACATGATATGTGTGGGGATTTCATGGTTTTTTTCCCTTTGGGTGGATATTAAGGTTCATAATAATAAAGATAATTAATTTTCATAAACTAAAATTTATAGGGTTGGGGAGAAACCACATGTTTTGGATGTTTTGATATTATTGCTGGTGTGTTTATTCCTGATATTTCCAATACTACAAACAATGATTATTGGGATCCCTATTTAAATTATAGATTATATGTTATGATACCCTTTTTATGTTGTTGTATGTTCATACCCTGAATAAAAGTCTAATTAATGTATCTTTGGATAACAATTGGTTTCCCATGGAAATCTAGTTTGTGTGATAATACCCATGATAAATAAATAGGTAATGTGATAAAATCCCTTAAATAAATTGTGTAAGTAGGGATGTGTTGTTTTTGTGTTTTTTTGTGATCATTGTGTTACCCTGCATGGTTTGGGATATTGTATAGTGATGGAGGTGATCGTTTAGGTTTTGTGATGTGTGGGGTTGTGATGCGGTGGTTGGTCAGAATGGATGTGATGTGGGAAGTTGTGAGATGTGGTGGGTAGCAGTTGCGATGTGAGGTTGTGGTGTGTGATGGTTGTGGTGTGCATTGTAAATGATGTGTGGTGTTTATGTGTAGTAATTATGTGTGGAAGTTGTGTTTTGAGATGTGGTTGGGTTGTGCGGTGTGTGGTTGTTGTGCTGAGGTTGCTAGGCCAATATGGCATGGCGACCATTGTGGATGTCTGGTGTTGTGGTGATGGTTGTATGAGCTAGGCCAGTTATTGTGTGTCATGGTTGTTTTAGTTACATAGTTATAAATGTAATAAATTATAATTATAAATGAAATAAATAAATTAATGTGTTGATAAATGAATGTGAATGGGAAGGAATTGATATGTGGTAATTGGATAAATAAGTTGAATAAATTAATGGTTTGTGTAAATGAAAATGAATTGGATTAGTAAATGAAGTTAGTGAAAGATTTTTTAATATGGAAAATTTTGGAACTTCTAAATGAGAGTGGGAATATGAGTGACTTGTGTAGCATTTTTTTGGTGTGTTTCATGTTTTAGTGGCAGTAATTGTGATGGTTGATGTGTGGTGTAGTGGTGGTGGTGGTGGTGTGTGCTAGTGTAGTTGTTGAAAACCCATAGGTTGGATATTATGTTCTATCAATATATCACATATATTTATATTATTTCTATATGAACCCTATATGATTTGGGTAACTTTACCAATGACCAAAGGATTTGGGTTCTGGGTGTTTTCCCCAACATCTATGATGGTGGTGATACAGATGTCTATTTACCCCCTCACTATAAAAAATGAGATTTTAGCAGTGGTTTATTAGTGGTAGTTCTAATAAAAATTGATAAATAAATCATAATAAATATGATTTATAATATAGAGGGGGTTTAATATAACTGCCAATATATTTTTTTATTTTTTTATTTAGTGGTGGTTTTATTTAAATTTTCACTAAATATTTTAAAAAATACCTAGTTCGACCACCTCTTCCCCACAACTGATCCCCTTAGCCCCAACCCACCCACCCACCCACCCCCCCCCCCACTACTCCTAAAGTCAGCCCTCATGATCTCGACCCCCATTCTTCTAAAAGTGACCCCTTCCCACTTCTGATGGTGATCCCCGTGACCACAACCCCCTACTCCTAACGGCAACCCTAATGGCCCCAACCCCCTTCTCCCCAATGACGATCATCCCTCCTCCCCTATAATAATCATTAACTTGATCCCCTGATCCTGATGATATCCATCCCTCCCTCTCTTCTAATCCTCATGACCCCGATCCCCCTTCTCCATAATGAGGACCTTGCAGTGACCCCCTGCTACTCGATGGTGACCCCCAACGGTGACCCCTCTTCCCTTTTCCTAGTGACTATGGCCCCAAACATCATTGAAGGTATGATTTCCTAATGCATTTTTTAAGGTTTTTAATTAAATTATATAAATATATATGTGATTGAGTGTTTTTTTTTGGAATTTTCTAGAATAATGTTGGGGTTATGTTGCAGACCTTCCATCAATAGTTGATTGTGGTTTTGGAGAGTAGATGTACCTCAATGTTCTTTTAGGTGATTATTCCTATTTTTATAATTTTGGATAATTAATTATAAATTATTAAAATTAATTATTTATTTCATGTGGCATGATACAGGTTCTTAGGGTGTTTTCATTGTGTGGTGTAAGACTTAAATCTTTTACATTTTCATCAAGAGGTAGTCCAATATTTTGGTTTTTTGTCTTTTCCCTGTTGAATAATCATTTAAATGTTTTTAAAATGATAATTTTCCTATTGAGGTACACCTTAAGGAACATTATGGGTTGTCTTGCGGGGAATAGTGGTTTTAGATCTTTCATATAGGGGTTTTAATTTGAAAAGACTAATCATTTAGGCTATGGTTTAAGAATACAAGCCACTTGTAATATACCACTCTCTTCCCTTATTTTAAAATGATATCATGAAGTTAATATACTAAATAAAAAATACTCTTAATCATGAGTACAATGCATAATGCTTACTAAAAGCAATGTAGCTTCAGATTACATGAAGATTTCTATATGTGATACTCTATCTAAGTTGATTAATATTTCTCAAATAAATTTTGAAGATGTTGTAAAACCATAATTGAATGAAATGCTATGACACATATGGAAACACATGCACTAGATATCACAGTGCTAAGTTCTTTTTTTGAGATACAAAAAATCTTGATTTTCATAATTATCGAAGCAAGAGATAAATATAGATACAATCATGTTTCTGCAATATAAAATAAAAATTTATAACATGAAAAGCATAAAATTTATATATTTTTTAATAGAATAATTATTCTCATGTATTATTATGGACTAATATAGTATGATCGATATCACAGTAACCTCTCTCCTCAGCTCAGTGAACTTATTTCATGGAATCTGACTATATTATTATGAAGGGTAATATTTATTCATTTATATTTTTTATGTTTCTAATGTTGTGTTGAATAATATTTATGTTGAATATGTGTTATGTCAAATCAATACCCTACCCTGGTCAATAATGAAGTTGGGTGATGTTTAATTTTTATTTTACTTATTTTATTAAACATTTATATATTTAAATGTGAATTCATAGGGGGAAGAGTGACAATAAAATACCTATGGATGAAAGTTAGACTAATTTACTATGAAACACATCTTGGTATGATAAGGGTTTATAATAATTTTTAGATTATGAAATTTCAAACCAATCAGTGTATGGTAGAAAAAAGAATGTATGTGCCCTAATTATAAATTAAATCAATGGTTTAATAGAAATGAAGTATGTGAGAATTTGATATTGAAATAGTTTCATACTCGATATGTATGTTGGATTTTTCATGGTGAATAAAATGTTATGGAAAGTCAAAACAATTAAAATTCTGTCAAAAAAATACTAAGTGACCCTCCATAGGAGAATTTAGTTCAAATTTTGATAAATGATGCATTTTTGGATTTATAGGATACAATGTCCAAGATTTTACTAGGTCAATAGAACCTTCAATTGATCCTAAGCATGTTAATATTTCTCATAAATTCATTAACCAGAAAAATGAGTTTTATGAATTAGTTGAAACGGTAAATAAGAATTGTATGAAGGGTATGACAAGTATTCAAAGTTTTATTTTCTATTTATGTTTTATCATATCAAGTGTCTCTATAGAATTATTAACAATGTAATCTCAAAGATTTTAGATTTTATTAATGACTCATTTAGTGAATCTAAGATCCCTACATTATTCTATGAGATAAAAAATCATCAACAAACTTATACTTGATTATACAAAGATACATGCATGCCCTAATGATTTTATGCTTTGGTAGGGAAAAGATTTCAATAAATAAGAATGCATAATATGTCATACTAGTACATGGAATTAAATGAACAACAATGAGATCAAAAATCAATGCAACCCCAAGAAGAAACAGGGGGATAAAACTCATATAAAGTTGTTGTGTTACTTTCCTATGAAACCACACTTGCGAGATTATTCATGTCATATAAGACTACATATGACATCAAGTGGCATGCTTAGGAAAGTAAAAAAATGTCTTAATGAGACATCCAAAATATTCAACATCATAGAAGGTAATTGATTCATTATATCTATATTTTTCTTCGAATCCTAGGAATGTATGTTTGGGATTGACTTATGATAGTTTTAACCCTTTTGGTACTTTAATTACTAATTATAGAATTTTACTGGTTGTTTTGATCTTCTATAACAAACCTCCATGAATTTTTATGAAGAAGACTTCTTTCATTATTTTGAGTGTTATTCCTAGAAATAAAAGGCCTGGAAATGACATTAATGTATACCTTCAACCTCTAATCAAATAATTGAGAGAATTATAGTATGATAGTGTGGAAACATATGATGCTTCAACAAGAAAAATATTCAAAATGTATGCTACTTTAATGTGGAAAATTAGTGAATTTTCTTAACTAGGAAAATTTTCCATTTGGAACACTCATACTGGTTTGGCTTGCCTATTTTTTAATTTTGACTTTTAACTTAAATGATTACCTCATTTTAAAATGGTTTTTAATGTGTTATCCTAAATTTCTTGATGCTTATCATAAATTTAGGTTTAACAAGACAAGATTAAATAGAGATATTAAATTCAGAAAGCCACTGAAGTTATTATCTAGTTCAGAAATCTTGGGATAATTAATGAATGTCACTATAGAATTTGGAAAATATAATTAGTTTAAATAAGGTGAAAAAAATGGTATGAGTTATAGTATCCAAAGTAGATATAAAACAACAATGGAATAAAATGAGTATGATTTTCAAACTCCCTTAGTGGGAGTTTAATTTGATACATCATAATCTTGATGTAAAGCATATTGAGAATTACTTCTATGACAATGTAATTTTTTCGTTGCCTAATGATTAAGGAAAACTGAAGGATCACGTTAATTCTTTTAAGTATTTGGAATCAATGAATATAAATAATGCTTTGTGGGAAAATGAGAATGGAAAATATCCTTCAGTTATTTTTACATTGAAAAATTATGAGAAAGATGTACTCCTTTTAAATTTAAAGAATGTAAAAGTTTCATATGGATATTCAAGTAACATTTCAAGGTGATTTGATTTAAAACATAAAAATTTACATGGATTGAAATGTCGTGACTCACATATTCTGATGAAGAAATTGTTTCTGTTGGAACTGTATAATATGTTACCTAAAAAATTAACTAAAGTTCTAATAGAGTTGTGTAACTTTTTCAGAGAGCTTTGTGGAAAAACTATAAATAAAACTAATCTTGAAAAAATTCAATAAAAAATTGTTTTGACACTTTTTAATTTGGATATGTTATTTCCCCTTTCATTATTCATAGTCATTATTCATTTTACTATTCATTTGGTTGAACAAGCTAAACCTAGTAGACTGGTATACTGTTGATGGATGTATCCAATTGAGAGTTTTTTTAATATTTTTTTTATTTTCTTTGGTGGCGTTAATTTTATCAAATCATTGTGTAAATTTTTTTAATATGCTTATTTTTTTTATCGGGTACTTAGGTCATTTGAAATCATATGTGAGGAATAAAGATCAACCAGAAGGTTCTATTATTGAAGGTTACAGAGCTGAATAGTTCTTTATCTTCTGTTATAGGTATTTTTATGGGATTGATACTATATTAAATAATTTTATATGTGTATATTATATATCCACTAATTCTCATTCTGAAAAACAGTCATTGGTACTTCCAACTATTGGAAGATCATTTAGAAAGGGGTCAAATTTTACACGGACTGAATTGGAGTTTTTATAAGCACGTAGACATGTGCTACTCAATAGTCTTATTGGAGATTTGTTTATTAAAGAATTTTTATTGTAAACAAATATGAGACTAAGAGTTCAAGCTCAAAATGAGCTAGAATTAACAAAATCTGTTAATAAGGATATTGTCGAATGGTTCTCCTATCATGTTGTTATTTTTTATATATTAAAATTAACACCTTATATGTTCTTTTCTAAATAATTAATAATCATAATAAATATGAAATATCAAATTATTTGAGTTTTTGGCTCGAGGTACTCTAAGGAAGGATAATATATTTGATGCCTACAATATTCATGGATTCAGATTTCAAACAATTTCTTATGAAGAAGACTTGAAAACTCAAAATAGTGGTGTATTTACACTTACATAGGTGGGATACTATGTAAATTTGATTGATATAATTGAATTAAACTATCTTGAAAAAATTTCAATTGACTTATTCAAATGTAAGTAGGTCAACATTGATAGGGTTATAATGAAAGATTTGTTACATTTTACTTCTATTAACTTCTCTGGAATGATCCATACCGGTGAGTGTACAAATAATGATCCATTTATCTAGGATTCAAAAGTGAAGATGGTTTATTATTTGGATGATGAAATAAATGAATGTTAGAGTTTGATTATAGACTTAAAGAATAAATACTTGTATGATATGGGCGATGAAGATCAATTGGTAATTTATGACAGTAAACCTCACCAACCACAAAACATTGAATAGTTTGTTCCTGACAATATTGAAACAATAAAACTTTCAAGAGAGGTTAAAAATGAATTACTCGATGTAATTGATGTTGTTAACAATAAAGACAATTAAGATGAATATAATTAAATGTATAAATTCGTAATGAATCTAGATTAAAATTTCTCATTTATAAATGTTTCTTACATATTTACATTGTTCTATTTTTTCATTTTTATAAAAATATTTTACTTTTTTATTTTTTTATAAATTTAATATATTTTGAACCATTTGAATTATAGGTATGTCAAGAAAAAGAATTTGAGATCCTAGCTGATCAACATCTTATAGCACACCACCACCACCACTAGCTTCAGTGGATCTGATTGATTATTATATACCATAGACTTCTAGTGAGCTAGCAGTTACCCCTGATGTTGTTGGTATCCCACCATCTGATGCAACTCTGGTGATGGAGTAGTTGGTCACCCCTCTTATAGGGGATATTGGTGAGTTACCATTATTGGTATGTATGTAATTGTACAAAAAAACTATATATGTTCTTAATTGTTTAATTCATTTTTTAAATAGATAAATATAACAATAGAAGAGATGTAAATATGAATATGGTAGATTTATGGGACCTGAAAGAATTCAAGATTATCGTTCCATTTGATGAGTTTGGGGTGTTTACCAGTGATGCTTCTGGAATTTATGGATAGATTCTTAGGCGTCTTACTTGCGAGAGGGTGAGTTTTCCCATTAATTATAAAGATTGGAGGCATATTCCCACATCTTGGAAAAATGGAGTCTTTGATAACCAATTAAAGGTAATATTAATTTAATATTCATTTATAACTAATTCAAAATACATGAGTAAATTTTTTTAATGTACTTATAAAGTGTTATGATTTTTTCTATATGTTTTTTCATTTTAATGCCCCTTACTTCGTTTCACACCCATGGACTCTGAAAAATGTGGGAAATAAATGGTGATATTTTAAATGGATATTATGGAATGAATTTAATGGAATGTCTCTAAGCTCATGATAGATATATGAGAAAGTTATTGAAGGCATTTCTTGTGAGTAGTGAAAGATGTTAGTTGATATTAACATAGATGCATCTCATGAGGTAATTTCATATTTTATAGTATCTTAATAAAATAGACACAATAAAATTATAATTTTTACTATTGTTTCTACTTTATATAGGAATTATCTAAAAAATACAATGAATTGTGATAAACAAGTCATTCCTTATATTGTTGGGTCTAAAAGTTTTTCGAGAAAATGAACAATTTTGGTGGTATTTTATCTATTATTATTTATATTATTTTATTATAAGTTAATGTTTTTTATAAATTTTATATATTTTTTTTAAAATTCTAATGAATTGGGTCACTTTGTTGGCCAAATGGAGATGTGAATTAAAGTTCATAGGAAACTCGATGGAAGTTTTGTGAATTAACCTACTAGAGATATTGGAGTAAGTACTTTTCATTATTATTTAATGTTATTTCATTAATATAAAAAATATTAACGAAAAATAAATTATAACAACAAACACACCTTAAACCTAATTAAATGGGGGTTTCATGGATCAAACGGTGAAAATTAGCTCTATTGGCACCATTTGATCCATCTAGATATCCCTATTTACTTGGGTTTAAGGCATGTTTGTTGTTATAATTTATTTTTCATTATCATGATTTTTGTAGTAATAAAATACAATTGAATAGTAATAAAAAGATTATTAATTATATAATATTATAAATCTCAGATAATTTAAAAAAATCATTGTTAATATTATTGTATTAACAAGTTAAAATTCAAGAATCTTGGGATGTGAACCCTTCAAAATCATCATCGGTATCCTAGAATGATGCAATTGTAGTCATTTTAGGGAAGGAGCATACAGGGCATGCATAGGGGATGGGTCTTGGACCTACTCCATAAGATATCGTTGGTAGGGTGTCATTATCATTTACTACTTCACCCAAAGTGGGTTCAAGTAGTTTAATTGATCAGGAAGAACAAAGAGAAATTTCAAAGTTGAAATAAAAAGTACAATAACACGACTCTTATAGTCAAACACATGATCAGTGGTGGTCTGCAATGTAAAATGATTTAGTTTCTATATTTTAAAGGATGACGGGCATGATCCCTATATAAATTTATAGCATTATAGATCATCCTTTTGAGGTAAATTCTAAATTCTATAAATCATTCACACATTTTCAAAGAACACATACAACTGCCATGAATAAAACTAAATTGACACTTCTATACTACAAACACACACTTTGAGTCATACCAACCAAATCATGTTTCAGATTGATGTGTGTTCAATTCCTACACGTTAAAAATGAATTATGGATCATTTTTCTAAATTTTAAAAATAATTTGATCTCGTTTTCTAAGTTTTTCCATATGCTTATATTGAAAAAATGCACTTAGATTCATACCGCTCACTTAGTGTGTAAAATTTACATATGGTCAATTCCTACACATCAAAAATGAATTATGGATCATTTTCCTAAAGTTTGAAAACAATATAAGATTGTTTTCTTGGCTTTGAAAATGTAACAGATGTTTTAAACTAAAATGACACTTTTATATTTAAAACACACACTTCAAGTCATACCAACAAAATTGTGTGTTGGATTGTTGGTTTGTTAGTTCCCACATGCCAAAAATTAATTTTTGATCATTGTCCTAAATTTTGAAAACTCATTTTCTCAGTTTTGGTTATATGATAGGTTTTTTAAAGTAAAAAATGACACTCTTATGTTGAAAACATGCACTTTGATTCATATTTCCCACTTAATGTTTCTGATAACTATGAAATCGTAGGAAAATGATAGTAGATTGATTTTTTAAATATATGAACTAACCACACATCATTATGAGTTGTGGTTTTCCTAAGATTCTTATAAATGAATTTTCAATGTTTTAAAACACTAAAATGTACATGTAATGCTTAAAACCATATAAAATGTTCTCAGATTGATGTGAAGTCATGGGAAAACCACTATTGAATTATATTTGGCATGTACACACAAACAAAACATCCATATGATGTGTGGTGTACTTAAAATGACACAATAAATAGTTTTTAAAGATATTAGAGTCTTTAAAAATGTGTGTCTAGGGTCAAAACTATGGAAACGATGTTGAATGGCTATGAAATTAGAGGAAAATGACCATAGAATTATTTTTTAAATATAATAACCAATGAAACATCATTTTGAGTTATTGTTTTCAAAGTATTCCTATAAATATGTTTTCAGTGTTTTAAAACACTAAATAATGAATGTAAGGGTCAAAACCATAGAAAATGACCTTATATTGACATGAAATCATGGAAAATAACTATTGAATTATTTTTTATGTGTACATATAAAAAACATCCATTCAACATGTGGTGTACTCTGAATGACTCAATAATTAGTTTTTAAAGATACCAAAGTTGTTAAAAACATGTGTCTGGGGGTAAAAACTACAAAAACAATTTCATATGGCTGTGATATTAGAGGAAAACATCTGTAGATTTATTTTTGAAATTTTTGAATTGATGACATATCATTACAAATTTATATTTATCTGGGATGCCCATAAACACATTTTCAGTGTTTTAAGACATTAAAACATTCATGTGATAGCCAAAAAAATAGGAAACAACCTCATATTGATGTAAAATCATGTAAAAACTACCGTTGAATTATTTTTGGAATGTAGGTGTATACAACACATCCATATGACATGTGGTGTGTCAATAAGAAAATTTTAAAGATACCATAGTCTTTAAAAACGTGTGTCAGGGGGTCAAAATGACACAAATGACATTGGATGATTGTAAAATTAAAGGACAATAACCTTAAGTTGATTTTTGAAATTTAGGAATTGATGAAACATTATTCTGATTTAGGGTTTTCCATAGATTCTCATAAACACATTTTAGTGTTTTAAAACACTAAAACATGCATGTAACGTACAAAACCATAGAAAATAATATCATATTGATGTAAAATCATGGAAAACCCATCATTGAATTATTTTATGTGTACACATAGACAACACATCCATCCGATATGTGGTGTGCTTAGAATGACTCAATAAGATGTTTTTAAATATACCAAATTCTTTAAAAACAAGTGCTTAAAGGTCAAAACTACGCAAATTTTTTCAAATGGATATGAAATCATAGTAAAATTTCCATATATTTATTTTTTAAATTTAGGAACTGATGATATGTAATTTCAAGTTACAGTTTTCCTAGGATTCCCGTAATCATGTTTTCAATGTTTTAAAACACTAAAACATGCATGTAATAGTAAAAAACCATATAAAATGACTTCATATTGATGTGAAATAATGATAAAACCACCTTTTAATTATTTTTTATGTTTATTCGTAGAAAAAACATACATCTGATGTGTGATGTCCTCTTAATGATTCAATAAGAAGATTTTAAAGATACAAAAGCCTTTAAAAGTGTGTGTTAGGGAGTCAAAACTACAACAAAAAAAATCATGTGGCTATTAAATTAGAGGAAAACTACCATATATTGATTTTAAAAATATAGAAACTAACAACACATAATTCTGAGTTACAGTTTTCTTAGGATACCCATAAACACATTTTCAATGTTTTAAAATACTAAAACGTGCATGTAACAGTCAAAACCATAGTAAACAACATAATATTGATATAAAATCATGGGAAAATACTATTGAATTATTTTTGACATGTATGTGTAGAAAACTCATTCATCTTATGTTCAATATTCTTATAATGACTCAATAAGCCATTTTTAAAGATACTAAAGTCAATAAAAACATGTATCTAGAGGTTAAAACTATGAAAACAATGTCAGATGGCTACGAAAACAAAGGGAAATGACTATAGATTAATTTTTTAATTTTATTAATTGAAGACACATCATTCTGAGTTAATTTTTTCCTAGGATTACCATAAATTCATTTTGAGTGTTTTAAAATACAAAAATGTGCATGAAATGGTCAAAACTATAGAAAACGGACTTGTATTCATGTGAAATCATAATAAAACAACTATTAAATTATTTTTTACATGTATTTGTAGACAAAATGTCAATAAAACATGATATGATCTCTGAATTACTCAATAAGTAGTTTTCAATGATAATAAAATCTTTAAAAACATGTGTCAGGGGGTCAAAACTATGAAAACAGTGTCAGATGGTTATGAAATCATAGGATAATGACCGTATATTTATTTTTGAAATGTAAGAACCGATAATATGTTATTCCAAGTTATGATTTTCCTAGTATTCTCATAAACATGTTTTTAGTGTTTTAAAAACTAAAATGTGCATGTATTGGTCAAAACCATATAAAAATGGCCTCAAATTGACATAAAATCAAGGGAAGACCACTTTTTAATTATTTTTGATATGTATGTGAAGAAAACATATCCATCTGATATGTGGTGTGCTCGGAAAGACTCAACATGTAGTTTTTAAAGATACTGAAGTCTTTAAAAACATTTTTTCAGGGGTCAAAACTATAAAAATGATGCCATATGATTTTGAAATCATAGGACAATAGCCATATATTTATTTTTAAAGTGTAATAATTGACAACACATCATTACAAGTTACGATTTAACCTAGATTCTCATAAATGTGTTTTCAGTGTTGTAAAAGGATAAAACATGCATATAATGGTAAAAACCATAGAAAACAACCTCAAATTGATGTGAGACCATGAAAAAATACACCATTGAATTATTTTTGACATGTATGCGTAGAAAAAAGTCCATCTGATGTGTGGTGTTCTCTGAATGACTCAATAAGCAGTTTTTAAAGATAAAAATCATATGTCAGGGGTTCAAAAACTATGAAAACAATGTTGGATGGATATGAAATTGTAGGAAAATGGGTTAAATTTATTTTTTAAATGTAGTAACTAAAGACATGTCATTTTGAGTTTCACTTTTCCCAGGATGGTTATAAACACATTTTTAGTGTTTTAAAACACTAAAAAGTTCATATAATGGCCATAATCATATAAAAACCTTTAATTGATGTGAAATCATGGAAACCCCATTGTTTAATTATTTTTGGTGTGTACGTATAGAAAACACATCCATTCGATGTGTATTGAACTTTGAATGACTCAATAAAAAAATTTTAAAGATACCAGAGTCTTTAAAAACGTGTGTCAGGGGGTAAAAACTATGAAAAAAATTCAGATGGTTGTGATATCAGAGGATTATTACCGTAGATTTATTTTTGAAATGTAGTAACTGGATACACATCATTCTACATTATGGTTTTCCTAAGATAACCATAAATATTTTTTAGTGTTTTAAAATACTAAATCATGCATGTAATGGAAAAAAACTTCGAAAACTTCCTCAGATTGATTTAAAATCAGGGGACAACATCTGTTGAATTATTTTTGGTGTGTACACATATAAACTGCATCCATACAATGTACAGTGTGCTCAAAATGAATCAACGAGAAATTTTTAAAGATACTAAAGTCTTTAAAAATGTGTGTCTGGGGGTCAAAACTATGAAAATGATGTTGGATTACCATAAAAACATAGGTCAAGTACTGTAGATTTATTTTTTAAATGTATTAATTTTCAACGCATCATTTAGAATTATGGTTTTCCCAGGATACTTGTAAAATCATTTTCAGTGTTTTACAAACACTAAAACATGCATGTAACGGTCAAAACCATAGAAAATAACCTCATATTAATGTGAAATAATGGGATAACCACCATTGAATTATTTTTTAAATATAATACAAGTTTCCATATCAAAGTCTTTAAATTTTATTTATTAAATAAATTTCAATCACATCAAACATCGATTTAAAAATTGATTGGATTGTAATATACTTATCCCTTTCCAATTAAAAGTGTTAAATAATATCTTAAATAAGTAATTTTATGTTTTCAAAGTGTTTTTCATGATATATTTTTTGTTTTATGTCAAAATTTATTCTTTTTTATTAATGAAATAACAAATTTGCAACATTATGAATATATTCTGTGTATATTCTATTTCACATTTCTTTTATTAAATTTTCTAGTTTTTATTATAAGTGACAGATGTTGGCAGTAGGTAGGAAGTTGACTATTCATATCAATAAAATTTTTCAGAAGTCAATCATGAGTGTTCTTATTTTTTTTGGTATGTTTAAATATTATCAATGATTCTACAATAATTATGATTTATTATATTCAGTTATAATTGTTGGAATTGGTTCCCTAGAACCAACTTTTTTATACTTTATGATAAACATTATTCATTATTTTTAATATTAATAAACTCTTTATCACATCATGATTGTTCTTTTTTGTAACATAGTATGTGATAATTTCCAAAGAGTATTTATCATACTAAAAGGTCATAGCAGTTCCCCGCTATGATTAGATCCCAAAAGTGCCACAATAGTATTCTCAAATATATGTTATATAGCCAAATTAAATTGTTTGATGGACAAAAATGAGAGAAGATATCAAGTTTGGATACTCATAATACTTTGATACATATTCTCATGGTGTACACCCTTGGTAATATCCAGTGTAAAATATTATAAGAACAAGACCCACTGGTAGGGATCCACATTTATATGTGTCATTGGATGTTCCTATATATGGAAATTTGTTTTTATCCTTAAACTTTAATATTATTATTAATGAGAGTTATAAGTTGTGTACTTTGATGTATTGATGAAAATCACGATGACATATGTTTGCGGTGAGGTGGGATATGTTGGGTGCATCACAGGTAATATTTCATTAATGAATAATGAGAGAAATGAATTTTCCCTTTTTTTTATTTAATGAAAGTTGATATATCATACCATTTGATAGAAATGGAATATACTAAATAAATCCATGGACATGGTGTTCTATAGTAAAGTTCAATTTCCAAAAAGTTAAAGAAATAGACATCAAACACATAGGTTGATGGAACCAGCATGAAACCTACTTGATTATAAATATCATGGTAAAGGGATTGTATTACATAGTAAGTATCTGTATAAGTTATTATTTCATTGTGGAATTAAATTATTTCTCTATGGGTGCCTTGGTGGGTTTTTAGATACTAACCTTGGACTTAAGCTTGCTTCACCTAATTCCACAGGGAAAGAGGCCTAGAGGGTCACACACTAAATGTATCTAGAATATCAATTCAATAAAATATTATTATTCATTATTTAAAAAGTTGAATAAATATTATTTTTACATGTGGTTGACTAATTATTCATGTTTTTTTGACCACATATATTTTTGTCACCAGTTATTTGAGATAATATTATGTGAGAAGAATATTTAATAAATATTTTTTTTCTAATTTAGTGAATATAAAAAATTTGATTTATTGGAGAATAATGTAGTGATATTTTTTATTAAATAAATATTCATTATTCACGGATCGATAAATATTATGGAGGAATAGCCGACCGAGTTTAATGGGATATTGAGAAATAATATATATTTAATACTATTTAAATAAATAATATTTAATTTTAATTCATGATTTTATCACAAGTCAAGAAATAATAAGATTATTATTATTATATAAATGGGGTTCTATGGGGATTAAATAAATAATAAAAGACACTTGTACAATTATTTAATTCTAAACCTAGTGGTATATAAACCCAATTATATTATTTTTACAAGAGAGCCAATTTATTTTGTGTTGTCTACAATGACAGATAGAGAGAATCCACTCAAGACATAGAGAACTCCCTCTCCAAGAATGCTCTTAAGAATGGAAATCAATTTTCATCCACCTTCCACTCTCGAGTTTAGAGAGGTCCATGAGAATCTTTTGGAAGTTATTCTTGGGGAGATCAAAGGCGAAATATGCAAGTGATAGGATCTACTGTGCTAGCACCCAGAGATCCTATGATGATGTTCAAAGATTTATGGACCACATGTGGATCACCACTAGAGGGAATCTAATATTGATTCCTATAACACAACAATAGTACAACATAGATCTGTTATTAGATACATCAACGAAGAAATAATTTCTCATAAAGTAATTATTTAATTTCTTAAATTAATTATAAATAATATGTGATAATCATGCACTTTGGTTATGACATTTATCCATTGTCAATATTCTTTGATTCAATTCCATTGATCACAACATTCATCATCATGTCAATCTCATATTAATCATAGATTATGAAAAAAAGTAAAGTTGGGAATGAACCATATTCCACTTCCACTACACCCAAAACCTATAAGAGGTATCATAGGGGTTTCATAATTATTTATAATTATTTAAATATTATTGATTAATTTACATATTTATTATTGGAAATCAATTCTAGTTTAATCATTCTTTAATCTAAATTGAGAAATTTATTATCTTCTTCTTAATTTTTCATAAATAAATCGATTAATTTAATAACAAAATAAATTTGAAGATCTCATCTGGAGGTGCCAAGGAATCTGTTCATATAACATTAGAGTATATATCGGGTAACCCGGAGGTGTTTAGTGTACCAAGAATTAATTCAAAATTAATTCAAGTCATGTGAATTTATTACACGCGTTGAATTTAATTATACACCACATGTAGATCAGGATAGCATGGTGCATGGTTATTCAGAGTACACATCACGTAACATTAGTACATGATGTGTAGTCCCTTAGTCATATATGGGTTATGTATTATCTTACATGACCTATATTACTGGGGGTCGCATAACTCAGAAACTACACATCATGTAACCCATGTACACACAATGTACTCAAAAATTTTCTATGGTATGGTTACACGTCAACTCCTTAGGTGTGTGTCACAAATAGATGGTGAGAAATATACACATCGTTCACTTTTACTGAATTACACATAATTTAAAATTAATTTATTATACTATAAAAACCTTATCAACATGTTATTACATGTAGTCATTAACTTAATAGGACACATGATGTGATGGGTTATATATATATAAATATTTAATTGATTTATACATAATGTTCAGATCTATATATCATGTATAAGTTGTATTACAATTATTACTCTATACACATTAAAGTATAACACACTATGTAAATAGCATGTAAACCGTGTGATCATTAAGTTTATAATACACGTCATGAAATTATGTTGTTAATTCATATATGTCGCATGTATCAAGATTAAACTGTATATGAGTATAATATAGTTTGGTTAGTTTGAATGGGTACTCACCATGTTTCCTCTAATGTAAATTTTTTGTACATGGTTAATTTTAAATAACTTTATTTAATTTGTTTAAAATCATGATAGATTTTAATATCAAGTACATTTTTATGAGAATTAAGATAAAATAATTGATTAATAAAACAAGATAATTAATTTATTCAAGTGTGATTTATCATAAATAAGAATGATTAAAATTGAATGCTAATTTTATTAAATGTGTAATTCGTTGCATGCATGTGGATGATCATGATACTAGACCAGAACTTTGTATGTGATTAGTTTTATTTAAGTTATTATTAAATTAAATTGTTGGCTTGGGTGTCATATCTCCTCTCATTATGCAAGGTCCTACATTCCCATGGTTTCATTTATATAAACCCCTTAACCAATCCTTTGGTTCCCCTCACCTGTGTGTGAGTAAAATCATACATAATGGATATATCTCCCAAGAAAGTGGATTCAATTCAAGTTTGGAACCAAGGTGAAACCAATCCAAGAGAGATATATAGGTGGACATGTGGAAATATACAACACGAACAATAAATGGTTCAAGGAATTTTTTCCCCCAGTTGATAGTTATTTTATCACCCACTAGATAAACTAACAATTAGTAAAATTTCATGATCATACCACTTTTTTATTTTATTTCTATAAAGTTTCATAGTTATATAATTATGGTTTTTTTGTTGAGATCAAATTAATTAATGAATTATCAAGCATGCAAGATATAACTAAAATAAATTTTCTTATGCATAAATATTATCTAAGACGTAGTTAATCACTTAAGTAAATCCACTTAATATTAACAAGAATGTAATAAAGATAATACTTGGTAATTTATGAATAAAAGATAAAATCCATAAATTATATATATTAAGTTATTATAGCCTTTCACTTCTTCATTTAAAATTGAACCATCGTTCAAAATGATTAAACGGCCAAATTTGGAATGATTTCAATTATCCAAGAATTCTAACTTGAAGTTTTGGGTTGACTTAACTTAGTTCACATAAAGGGTTGAATACCAAATTAGGACTGGTAAAACTAAGAGTCAAAGATTGAGGAAATCAATTCAAGGATTTTAGGATTGGGTTTTCCACTCAACAGATCAAGGAACTATGATTTAATGAATTTGGGATTTGGAATTCCTACCTAAAACCCTTCAAATTGATTAACCAACCAAATTTGGGGTGATGATAAGGTGAATATGGATCATTTCCACTATAATGTACAAGAAATGAGATATTTTTAATCCAATGGTGAGGGATATAGGGTTTCAATAAAATAGCGGTAGATTAATAAATATAATATTTATTTATTTGTATAAATTTTATCAAATAAAGTACTAAAACTTTGCTCATCTTATTTTTAGAAATAGTAATAAAAATTAATTAAAAAATATCAATACAATACATACTTTAGAATTATAATCTTCTCATCAGTGTAAATTTATAAGAATAGAAAAGGTGTTTATACATTATCCTACACTATGAGAGGAAATTTTTTGTGCTGGAAGAACTTATTCTTGATGCACTTGGTAATGAGGCTAGTGAGGAAGAGTTATCTCTCTATGATAAAATTTTGAATGATGATAAATATGTTAAAGGTTTCATTCTATCATCCATGATCAATGATATTATGAGGCAACATGATGGCATGGATGCGTATATCATGATATACCAACTTCAGGATCTCTATCAAGAGAAGGAGAGATATGAGAGATATGAGATCTCCAATGATCAATTTACAACTAATCTTGTAGATTCATTGATATATGGGCCTCATGTAGTTAAGATTATTGAATATATTGAATTATTATATATCTTAGGGATTAAATTCATGGATGAGTTGTGCATATATCTCATAATTTCCTCACTACCCAATACATTCTCCAGTTTTATTGTTAATTATAACATGAGAAATAATGAAAAGATTATTTTGGGACTTCTTACTCTAATTCACCAAGTGGATAATGATATAGGGTGTGACAAACCCACAATCCTTATAATGAATAAGTAAAGTAAGAATAAGATGAAGGGTACCAAGACTCATAACAAGTCTAAATCACCTGAGCATCATCCTTCCAAGAAGAGGAATAACTAGAGGTAGGGAAAGGAAAATGAAGAAGTATGTTTTTCATGTGGAAAACAAGGACATTAGAAGAGGAACTGCACCCAAAATCAAGGTGAAGATAAATGCACATTCATTATTGAGTGTAATCTTTCAATATCTACACATTGGGTATTAGATATACCTCGTGGTGCTCGTATCTATATTTAAATAAAGGAACCAAGTAGATTCATAAATATTTCTAGATGAGAGGAGGATTTGTGAGATGACAATGGTGTGAGGATGGATACTCTAGCCATTTTTCACTACCAATTTTCATCATCAATAAGAATAATATTTGTTTTAAGGTATTTTTATTATTTACCAACTGTTACAAAGAACATAATTTATGTATCATTCTTAGATATATATGTTTTTATTTTTCAAGTTTTGAAATAAAATTTGTTTCTTTTATAAAGACAACATATGTTATGGTATAATGCATTTAAATAATGGCCTTTATGTATTAAATTATGAAAACTCAATATTGAAAATAGATAAAAAATCATGTTCACACAACTCATATACACCCAGCTATGGAATCATTATCTTGGTCATGTAAATGATAAGCATTTGACAAAGTTGTGTCAAGATGGTTATTTAGACTCTTTTGAGCTAAAACCACTTGAAATATGTCATGATTTTTTACAAGGAAAAATGACCAAACTGCTATTTGGAGGTAAGGATGAAAGGGTCATATAGATTTTAGGATTGGTACACACTAATGTGTGTGGGAGATTTCTAGTGGAATATAAAGGTGGAAATTCTTACTTCGTAACTTTTATTGGTGACTTGATTAGATATGGATATGTCTACTTGATGAGGTATAAGTATGAGTCCTTTGAGAAATTCAAATAATTCAAGAATGAAGTATAGAATCAAATTTGAAAAAAGATAAATAATATTCGATCGGATCGAGGTGGTGAATATATTAACAAAGATTTTATTGACTTTATATGGAAGTTTAGGATTTTATCTTAACTCACTCCACCTTACACACCATAGTGGAATGGTGTTGGTGAAAGGATGAATCATACAATGTTAGACATGGTAAGGTCGATGATGAGTTATGCAGATCTTTCATTATCCTTTTGGGGATATACATTACAAACTGTGGAATATATATTAAACGAATTACCAACTAAAGTGAAAAACATAATTCCCTTCGAGTTATGGAGTGGAAAGAAACTCATTTTGTCTTATACATGTGTATAGGGTTGTGAGGAGTTTGTTAATGCCTTATCAAGCAACAAACCAGAACCCTGAGGTATAAAGTGTATATTTATAGGGTATCCTAAGGAAACAAAGGGATATTACCTATACAGCCCCTTAGACAATAAAGTGATTATTTCCAAAAAATTATTATTTCTTGAGAGGGAGAACATCCTCAAAAATGATAGTGGGAGTAATATTGACTTTGATGAAGTGGATTCTCAAGATACACAAGAGTTGGTATAGGAACAAATTCCATAGGTCCTCAAATAAGAAGAAGTTCCTAAAACATAAGTAATTCATAGGATCACTAGATAGGTAAAAGAACCAGATAGATATAGTTTTCTAGTCACTAAAGATGGTGACTCGTTATTGGTTAACAATGATGAACATCTCTCCTACAAAGAGGCAAGTTATAAGATGGAAAGAATCCATGAATTCTGAAATGGATTCCTTGTATCATAACCAATTTTGGGTTCTGGTATATGTGAAAGTTTATTTAAATCCCATAGGGTTAAAATGTGTATTTAAGAGAAAAATAGACATGAATGGTAAGGTAAATAACTATAAATCAAGGATAGTGGCTAAAGGGTTTAAACAACATCAAGGAATTGATTATGATGAAAAAAATTCACTAGTTTCTATGTTTAAATCCATAAAAATTATACTTTTTATAGTGAATTACCATGACTATGAAATTTAGAAGATGGATTTCGAAATATATTTCTTTAATTGGAACCTTTAGGAATATGTTTACATGGCACAACTAAAAGGTTTTGTGAATCCAGGTGATCCAAAAAGATTAAAAAGTTTCAAATATCCATTTATGGATTAAATCAAGTATCCAGGTCATAGAAAATTAAATTCAATGAAGCTATAAAGAATTTGGTTTCATAAAGAATGAATGTGAGTCATGTGTTTACAATAGGTTTAGTGGGAATGTGTTCAATATCCTAGTAGTATATTTTGATGAAATATTACTTATTGGAAATGACATACTAGTCTTATAGTCAGTTAAAGATTTTTTGAACAAGTGTTTCTCCATGAAGGAATTAACTGAAGCAATATATATTCTAGGGATAAAGATCATTTGTGATATATCCAAGAGGTTTCTTGGACTACGTAAAAGTACATATATTGATAAAATACTAAAGATATTTAGTATTGAACAATCTAATAGGTAATTGGTTTCAGTTTCACATCGTATACATCTTTCTAAGAAAATATATCCTTAGAAATGGTAGGAGAAAGATAAAATGAGTAAGATACCATATGATTTAGTGATAGGATCAAAATTGTATGTTGTGTTATATACTAGACTTGATGTTGCCTATGCATTGAGAATGGTAGGTAGATATAAAACAGGTCTAGGAGAATATCATTGGTCTGCTATTAAGGACATCCTCAAGTATCTAAGAAGAACTAAGGATTTGTTCCTGGTGTATGGAGGAGATGAGGAGATGGTCATCAGGGGTTATACTAATATTATTTTTCAAATAGATCAAAATGATCTGAAGTCATAGTCAGGATATGTTTTTTGTCTTAAGGTAGGAGTTATGAGATGTAAGAGTTTAAAGAAGTCGGTTATCGCTGATTATATAGTGGATTCTAAGTATATAGCATCTTTTGATGCAGTCAACAAATCCTTTTGGATATGAAACACTATCCAAGATCTTTATACAGTGCCTATAATTAAATACCATATCACATTGTATTATAATAATGATACAGTGGTGGGTCTTATAAAAGATCCAAGGTCACACCAATGAACAAAGAACATACTCCAGAATTATCACCTCTTAAGGTATTTTTATCAAAGGGGTGAAGTTGTAGTAAGCAGAGTTCCCATAGAATAAAACATAGAGGACCCCTTGACTAAAGGTTTATCTTAGAAGAAGCATGAGTATCATGTGAGAGCTATCAGACTAAAGGTTGTTAGTATTTGGATCTAATTCAAGTGGGATTTTGTTGGAGTTGGTGCCCTAGAATAAAATTATGTGTGATTTATAAAAAAAATGTATTCATTGTTTTTAATATTGATAAACTTATTATCACATAATGATTGCTATTCTTCATAACATAGTGATAATTTCCTAAGAGTATCTTTAACACTGAAAGGTCATATCAATCCCCCGCTAGGATGAGAGGCCACAAGTTCCATGAAAGTATTCTTAAATATATGTTCTATGGTTGGACGAAATAATTTAAGGGACACAAATGATACAGTACATCATGGTTAGAGACTCATAAGACTTTGAAGTATCTTCTCATGGTGTATGCCCATAGTAATATCCAATGTAGGATATTATGAGAATGAGACCCACTAATAGGAAATCCAAATTTATATGTGTCATTATATGTTCCTATATTTGGATGTGTGTATTGATCCTTAAACTTTAAGATTATTATTAATGAGTGTTATAATTTGTGTACTTTGATGTATTGACAAAAACCATGACAGTATATGTTTAAGGTGATTTAGGATAGGTTGGGTGTGTCATGAGTAATAATTCATTAATGAATAATGCAAGAAAAGATTTTTACTTTCTTTTATTTAATATAAGTTTATATATCAGGACCTTCAATGGAAATGACATAGCCTAAATAAATCCATGGACATGATGTTGTATAGGAAAGTTTGATTTTTGAAAATTCAAAGAAAGAGACATCGAGCACATAGGTTGATGTCACTATCATGTAACCAACTCTATTAGAGATATCACAATAAAGGGATTATATTACACATTAAGCCTCCTTATAAGGTACTATGTAATTGCATCATTAAATTCTTTCTCTATGGGTTCCTTGGCATGTTTCTAGACTATAACCTTAGACTTTAGGTTTATTTGCCTAATACCACTAAGAAAGATTCATAGAGGGTCGCACAATAAGTGTATCTAGTATCTCAAATAAATAATAATATATTATTATTATTATTATTATATTATTATTTATTATTTAAAAAGTTTAATAAATATTATTCTCATGAACAGTTTAATAATTATTCATGTTTTTTAGCACATATATTCCTTCACTAGTTATTTGAGAGAATAATATGTGATCGGAATATTTAATAAATATTTATGTTCTCTTTAGTGAATATAATATTTATTTATTTATTGGTGAATAATGTAGTACTATTTATTTATTAAATAAATATTAATTATTCAAGGCCTGATAAATATTATGGAGAAATGGAGGACTGAGTTCAATAGTCCGATGAGAAATAATATATATTGAATATTATTTGAATAAATAATATTTAATTTTAATTCATGATTTTAGATCATGTCAATAAATAATACTATTATTACTATTATTATATACATGGGTTTTTGTGGGGATTAAATAAATAATAAATGGAACTTGTGAAATTATTTATTTTTAAATCTAGTAGTATATAAACCCAATTATATTATTTTTCTAATAGAAATCCAATTTATTTTGTGTTGTGCACAATGACAGTTGAAGATAATCCTCTCAATAAATAGAGAGCTCGCTCTCTAAGAATGTTCCCAATAATAGATAGAAATATTCCTTCACCTTCCAATATCGAGTCTAGAGAGATCATGTATAATCTTTTGGAAGCAATTCTTGAGGTGATCAAAGGTAAAAAACATGAGCGATAGGATCTACCATGCTAGCACTCGGAGATTCCTATGGTAAAGTTCATAGATTCATGGACCACATGTGGATCTCCACTAGGGGGAATCTAATATTGAATCCTACAATGCAAAGATGGTATGACATAGATCCATTGTCATATCCATCAATGAATAAATAATTTCATGTAAGTTAATTCTTTAATTGATTAAATTAATTATAAATAACATGTGATAATTTTTTTCTTTGGTTCTGGAATTTATCCATTTTCAATATTATTTTATTTAATTCTATTGATCACAGAATTCATCATCGTGTAAATATAAAATTAATCATAGATCATTACAAAAATCAAAGTTGGGCATCACCCATCCTACAATTCCATTGTGCCTGGAACTTGCACTAATTTTTATCTTATTTTTTGTTCCAGTTGATGAGATGATGTGGTCAGTTCCAATTGATGAGATGATGTGGCGGTGGATGGATACAGCATAGGTTATGGGATTTTTGTATATAGGCCATGGTTTTCTGTAAGTGTGCATATTATATATATATATATATATTGATGATTTAGTAATGGGTTGATTGAGGTATGGGTTGACTGAGGTATGGGTGGAATAAGGTTGTATATATATGACAATGGATTTATGATGGTATATGTATAATTATTTTATTATGTATTTATATTTTATTTTATTTCATGTCATAGGTTTTATATTTATATTTTTTATTAAATATTTTAAAAAAATAAAAAATTTAGAAATATATTTAGCAACATTTTATAATAGTTGTCGCTAAATATATGTTTTAAAATTTTATTTAGCGTTGTTTATCATTAGTTGTTTCTAAACATAACCACCTCTATGTATTGTATGAGAGGTTATGTTCATTTCATAAATTTTATTTTCTGATTATTTTTTAAGAAAACAAATCACCACTAAATTAATTGGTAACCACCACTAAATGTTCCAAATATGACACATATAAAAACTGCTGCTAAATAGGAAGAAGCTCCACTAAATGATTGTCGACTGTGAAATACATAGTGGTTCTGCTAACCACCACTAAACCATATAGCGATGGTTTAAACCTATGTGTATAGTGAAAAAAATCACCACTAATCTCTCTGTTTTTTGTAGTGTCTCTTCACTGCTCTTCCTTCAACAATTGTCCAAGGTGTCTTTGGGTGATATGTGTTGTGATGGACCATGTGTATCTAAGATAGATTTGATGTGATAATACTTGATTCTAGCATTGGATATTAGACCTTGTGATGGTGGGTAGGTAGGGATGCATCCTGACCCACATCAGAGATGGCTGGTATGAGATGTGATGTTGTGTGGTATATATAGAAGGGATGGGAGCAAAGATGTTCAATATTGGGGAATGAGAGTGGAAAATCATTGGGGGAGTAGTAGTGGGGTTCCTTTATTTATTATTTTATCGATATTATGTTACTATATTGGATGCATTATTTTGTGAGTGATCCACAATGAGGCTGATATTGGTGAGTTGACCTGTTTAGGTTCTTGTTCATTCGGTTATTTTTTTACTGGCACATTAGCATACTCTTTTCACATATGCACTTGAGAACTTGGGTATGATCCTACTAAGTATACTTTTTATTCTCACCCTATGTATATAAACTAATTTTCAGGTTTCTAGGAGGACTTTTGGTACCGAGATGGACATTACTATCAATGGTTTGTAGTTGTTGTTTAGTCTCTATCATAGGAATTATCTTTTGGTATATATTAGATACTTTTATTTGTATTGGTTTACTTTGATCATTCATCGAGGTATGGTTTGGGGTTTATTTTTTATATTATATTATGGAGTTTTTTATGTTTGTTTATCTTATCTCCCAATACTATTTTCTTTATAGGGTAATGCCTCCCATTTGTGATATTTCTATACCCTCGGTACTTATTGCCAACCTAGGACCTACTAGATGTGGGAATCTGGGGTCATTATCTCTCTTCCTTCATTTCCAGCCTAGTATGGGTATCCTTGGTGGGATGGTTTCATGAAACACCTTCACTCATCTCATTCATTAGGTAACGGAGATGTTAACCATGTGTTATGTGGACTACCACCTCCATGAATAAACGTGTTTCATTTTCCTTCACTTAAAAACATGGATTGTTTTTTTATAGTGGGTAATTATATTGGATATATATATATATATAATTAATATATACCATTAATATGGTTCTTTTTGGATAACATAGAAATTAATAATTGTTATAAGTTAATCCATAAATATCAGTAAATAACTCAAAACTAGCACATTGCTATTTTAATTTTCATGAAATTTGGCTAAAACTACCATGTAATGGTATTATAAAATTATAATTATTTATAAAAAAATTAATTACATTACCTTTAATGGTTTTTAAGTGCTGATATTTGGGAGAATAAGGAATATTGACACTACTTTTATGAACCTTGTTCAAAACATTCAAGATTATTAACATATGATGTTGAAAATAGGTTACAGAAATCTAATACATGAAGATAATTGTTATTAATGAAGATTTTAAAAGTAAATTTATATGAATAAGGTTTTAAAATAGGTAATTAATATTTTTATATTTATAATACTGGATGTTAAAACACTTCTGTGGAAATCAAGGGTAAAGTTAAGGGACTTATTAAATCAAAATTATTTCTTTGAGTTATACAATTTCTTATTTGAAATTATTATTTCCAATAATTTCCCATTTAAATGATTTTATATTTTTAATTCTAGGGAAAAACTATTTTTGAACTAATTCCATTTCCATGAAATGTTTTCTTTTCATTTTTCTTAAAAACAAAGGATATTTTTTTAAAAGAGACTTGTAACTATGAATTTTACATCAATGAATACAAAATGTTTTTAGAAATCTCTTCTTGTGATTTGGTTTTCATTATCTTTAAAAGATATCTACCTCTAATGGAGTTAGTTTCATTTTTCACCATATGTTATTATTTTATAATGTTATTATCTTGGGTGATTGAGTTTTTTGTGTCAAGATATTTAATTTATGAAGTTATTTAGATATTTTATAAAACTCATATTACTTCATGGGTTCCTTATGAAAATTTAATAATTTCTTTCTGGATATTTTTTGAACCCATTTTATTTCCATGGGTACTTTATATGATGATTTTAAAATTTCATAAAACCCATTTTTCTTTCTATGGGTTATTTTATAATGTGATGATTGTTTTTCTTGAGTGGTATACAAATGTATGAAATTTGAGACATATGAGACATAAATCTCCCTCTAATGAATTGGTTAAGGGCTTATATATCATGAGATAGAAATGTTATACTAATGGATTAATAATTAGTTAAGTTTACAAATAGAGAGAATGGTGGTGTTTATCTCTAATCACAATTTTACGAGTAGACAGGTTGGTAGGTACCCAATTTCACAAAGATAAGAAATCATTTGTTTATGATTATTCCACTTTCTTTTCTATATATTCCATGGCCCATACTATGTGCTTCATGTTTTATTTTTCTAATTCCATGGTAAAAGTGTTATCATTTGAGATGTTATTCCTATATTTCATGCTTATGGTTACTCTTATTGTTTTATGTTCTTTTAAATCAAATATTTTTTCTTATTCATGCTTTTCTATATGTTTAAGATCTAACCATTATAATCTTTGATATGTTTTCCCTTACTGAGTGTTTGAGATCACCCCTTTTTATATTTTCCCTTACACAGGATTTTAGTAGGATTATGTCTCATGGAATATCTAAGAGTGGATTTAGTTTATGGATATAGGTTCATAGAATGTAAAATATGTGTTTTTATGTTTCTAGTCCCCAAGACACTAAACCTTTAGGCCCTTAGGCTATGTGACTATTTGTGGATATAATAATTAAACCATTTAATCAATGTATTATTTATGTATGTTTATCTTGGGTCACTTTAGTTGGTATCATATAAATTTTTAGTTTTTTTAAATATTAGTATGATAAAACTTTAGTGAGAACCCTTAGGATAATCCTAAGTATAGGAGAACTACCTAAGTTTTGGTAAATAAAGGAGTGTGGTTTTCCTAGCAATACAGATATATATGGATACAAAAAGTGGATATGATATTGATCCAGATGCATCTAGGGGTAATAACTATGAAAGAATTTAGTCTAGTATATCTCATCCAACATTCTATTGCATGATGAATGGGCCCTTCCTACACACCTAGTTTGACACTCTCGGTGGATATGCTCGAATTAATTCACATTTACTTTATAAACCAGTGTGAAGGATTTTTTTTTATCATGTTAACTAGTTTTTTTAAAGAAAAACAAGTAGGTAAATAATCATGGATAACCTATATTGAAACTTAGGGAGTAGTTAAGGAATAATACACTCATTATTTTTGATTTATTTCTTCTATGATCATATTTTTATACTTTATAAATTTATTAATTTTATTATACTCACCATGAACATTCCTTTATCAAGGATGTTTCTATAATAAGAAGGAACTAAGGTAATGATCTATGAAATGGACAATGTGGTGATTTTAAAAATTAGATGGTAACTAGAGTTCAAAATATCCTAGAAATGATTACTCAACTCTCTCATGTTACAAATAATAACATGAATAATGTAGATCTATAAAATTTACCAAGTAGAGAGAATATTACTATTGAATCTTTTATGCATCAACATCCACCATACTTTAATGGGCCTTCAAAAACATTGATTTTTTATAAATGTATTAATGTGATTGAAAAGATATTTTTTCCCTTCAATGATCGAAGCATGATATAGTCATTTTGGTTTTCAATAATCTAGAAGTTGAGGATGAACAATGGTGGAATCTCACTAGGAATAAATTGACAAGGAAATAATTTAATTCCATGAAGTGGGAGGATTTTAAGAATGTATTGTTCGCTAAATATTTCCCTATTAATATTCTCATTAATATGTAATGATAATAACGTGAATTTAAAAAAAATTAATATGAATTTTTTGTATATTTTGAGGAAAAATTCATGAGACTCACAAGGTACTTATTAGAATCTATCTCTAGACCTAAAAATAAGATTTATTGATTCTTTGGTGGCTTAAAAACCATTATTAAAAAATCATTAGTTGTAAGAGAGTTTTAAATATATTAGGAATTTTTATAGTGTTCTCTTAAGGTTTAAATAGAATATAGAGACCGACATTATTCTAGATAAAGGAAAATAAATATGAAGTATCACCAAATCCCTAATGAACAGTCTCATGGGGGTAAAAATTTCAATTAACCATGTGTAAAAGATATGGGAGGAAACACTTGAGTAATTTCCTTAAAGTTTATAGTAAGTGTTACAAGTGTGGTAAAGCAAGCCACCTAGCTCGTGACTTCCAAATAAATGGATAGAGGTTGAATAAAATCACTAAGGAGAATAAGGCCTCAGCTAATTCTCCACCCACTCTTCAATTGTTAAAATTACATGATTATGGGAATTATGTAAATAAATTCCCTAACCATGGAGTTAATAAATGGAATAGGTGGTAGTAATATACTCCTAAACCAAGGTATCAAGGGAGGGTATATGCAACCACTACTCCATATGTGGACCACAATAATGAAGTGATGAAAGGCACAATCTTTCTCCACTATATAACTATGAATTACTTATTTGATTCATGTTCATAATATTATTTTATATCTTATAATTTTATAGAGAATATGTATTCACTACCTAAAACTTTGAATATTTCTCTATCCATGAAAACACATGTTGGCATGCTAAATGAAACTAAGGTGTACAAATATTCTCCAATAGAGATTTATAGAGAGATACTTCCAGTAATTTCAATTATTCTCCCTATAGTTAAGTTTTACATAATTTTGGTTATGGAATATCTTTATTTATATAAATATCATATTAATTTCTAGGAAAGGGAAATCTTCTTTCATATTCCTAATCATTCAATAATAAAGTATCAGTGCAAGGATGATCCTACACCTTCTTCAAAACCAAATTCTATAATATGGGTCATGGTACCACAAAAAATTGGTTTCATAGATCATATTATTGTGGAGGAATTAAATTTTGAGAACATGACCATTGTGTAGAGTTATGTTGATGTATTTATTAATAAATTTCCTATTCTTCCCCTAGAACATGAGGTTTAGTTCTTAATCAAACTCATAACTGGATCCTTTCCTATCTCAAAGACTCCCTATAGAATGTATTATATTGAATTAGAGGAATTGAAAAATAAATTACAATAGAATATTTAAAAGGCTTTTATACACCCCAGTGATTCACCATGGGGTGTGCCAATACTCTTTATAAAGAATAAGGATAGATCAATGCATATTTTCATCGATTATCATGAGATCAAAAAAAGAATGATCAAAAACAAGTATCATCTACCCTATATTGATGGCATGTTCAATATAATTAGAGGAGATCAATTCTTCTCACTGATTGATATTCATTTTAGAAATCATAAACTAAGGGTAATAGGGGAGGATATTCCAAATATAGAATTAAAAACAAGGTATGGAAACTATGAGTTTATAGTGATGTTTTTTGGACTTACCAATTCTCCCACTAACTTCTTGGATATTATGAATAGAGACTTTAGAGATTACCTGGATCAATTTGTGGTAGTATTTATAGATTATATCCTTATATATTCCAAAATTAATGAAGAGAATTAAGATCACTTAAGGACTATATTAAAGACCCTGAGGAAAGATAAACTATATACCAAACTCATAAAATGTGAATCCTTGAAACAAAAAGTATCATTATTGAGTTATTTCATCATAAGATAGGTTATATATGTAGATCCATTAAAGACTGAGGTTATTGAGAAATGGACAAGACCAACCACTATGAATAAAATCCATAGTTTTCTTAGGTTATTAAGATATTACATATTATTTTTTAGGAATTTCTCACATCTATCAAATCCATTAACCAAGTTAAAATGTAAAAGAGTCAAGTTCCTTGGGATAAAATAATACAAGTAAAGATTCAAGGATCTCAAGGAAAGGTAGGTCACTACACATGTGCTTAAATTACCCTATAGTGTTAAAGTATTTTAAATTTATGTTGATGCATCATTAAAATTTTGGGATATATCCTCATGAAAAATGAAAATTTAATTTCTTATTCCACTAACCAATTAAAAACTTATGAGAAAATTTACCCAAAGCATGATTTGGAGTTAGTAAAATTCATCTTTATGTTAAAATTTTGGAATCATTACCTTTATAGTGAGAAGTGTGATATATAAAATGATCAGAAGAGATTGAAATATATCTTCATGTGGAAGGAGTTAAACATAAACCAAAGGAGCTGATTATATTTGATAAAATATTATGATTGCTCGATACATTATCACCCTGGAAAGGAAAACAAGGCGGCTGATGCACAGAGTAGAAAATTCCATACTACTCTATTCATGATAAGGACTAAAAAATACACAATACTCATGGATTTTCAGAGGTTTAATATTTAAGTAAAAATGGGAGGATATAAATCCTATCTTACCCAAGTAAATGATAAATCATCCATTCACTTGAAGATCAAATAAGCTTAGAAAGATAATGTATAGATACCGAAAAAGGTAGTGAATATTATGGAGTTCAAATTTGATAAAAATGGGGTTATAAGGTTTGAAACCCTTATATGTGTCCCATATATACTAGAACTAAATAAGGATATCAATATGTATAAATAATTCTTCTCTATCCATCCTGGAGGCATAATGATGTATAGAGATCTAAAGAAAAATTTCTGGTGGGATAACATTAAGAGGGAAATCATGGACTATATATCTTAATATTTGATATGTCATCAATTTAATTTATAATAAAAAATAATAAATTAATTATGTAAACATTACCCATACCTATATGGAAATTAGAAAAAATCATTGTGGAATTCGTCATAGGACTCCCCAAAACGTCTAAAGGTCATAGTGTTATATGAGTTGTAGTTGATCACCTTAAAAATTCAGCACATTTTATTGGCATCAAATAATATTTCTCCCTTGACCAACTCTCCAGCATATATATAATGGAAGTTTTAATGATTCATGGATTACCACTATCCATTGTATCTAATTAGTATTTGACATTTACCATGAGGTTCTTGATAAGTATTTTAAAAATAATTGGAGATAGAGCTGAGTTTTAGTGCTACATATCACCCTTAAATAGAAGGTAAATATGAGAGAACCATTAAAACAATAGATTATATTCTAAGATCATGCATGATGGATTTATAAGGATAGGTTCAGAACCTCACCCTGGTAGAGTTCTCATATAAAAATAGTTTTCATCATAGCATTCAGATGACAACATATGATCCTCTTTATGGGAATAGATATTGGACTCCAACATGTTGGGATGAAGTTGGAGAGTGAGAGCTTATAGGACTTGACCTTGCCTAAGAAATGATTGAGAATGTTTAAACCATTTAGTAGAATATTAAAGTGGAAAAAATTAGATATAATATTAATGTATATAATAATCAATGAGATATAGAGTTTGAAGTTGGTGATAAGGTATTTCTCTAAATATATCTATGGAAATAATTCATGGGATTTGGGAAGAAAATAAAGTTAATCCATAGATACATCGTTCCTTTTGATATCCTTGATCATGTTGAAGTCATAGATTATCACTTATCACTCCCTCATTATCTCTCCCAAGTTCATAATGTCTTCTATGTACCACTTTTTAGGAATTACATATCAAATCCATCATATGTACAAAACTCAAATTTTTTTCAACTAGAACAGAACCTCTCCTATCAAGAACAATCTATGGAGATCTTTGATCGAAGAGATAAGGTGATGTGAAACAAGACCACACATATAGTCAAAGTTCTATAGTGAAATCATAAGTTTAATGAGGATACATAAGAACCTAATTATGTGATAATAGAAAATTACCAATGCTTTTTTCCACCCATTTTAATAAAATTTTTAGGATGAAATTATTTTAAGAGTTGTAGAATTTAATGACCTGAGTTTTTTCTACTTAAATAAATAATATGGTTGATAAAAAATTTTACACACTAAACCCAACATAAATTAACCACAACATATTGAATTAACATTATTAAAAATATATATAATAAATACTAATATATTAAACCATTAAAATCAATTACCTATAGTAGATAATTAATTAATAAAAGTTAATATTGAAAAAGTTTATTTTTAATAAAATCCATTTTCTTTATACTATAATTTCCTTAAAAACTGAATTTAAAAATATTAAAATGAAAATTTTATTAAAAAATTTATTTTTGAACACCTCTCTTTAAAATTTACAAAGTATGTATTTTATAATTTTTTATGAAAAGATTATTTTTTTAGTCAAAAAATACAGTTTTTACAAAAAAAATGTAATTCTTATGATTGTTTCACTATGTTAGCATATACTGGAAGTTTAAAAAAACCTTTCAAGTAATAAAATATATATTTAGGGAATAAAATTATGCATTTTAATATATTATTTTAGATTATAAATACTTTTTCCAATATTTATAGAACTAAATAAAAATGTCAGTTTAATAAAAATTGTTTTCAATATTTCTTTAAATGAAGTATTTTTAAGGTGATATTCAGTTATAGATTTCCTTAAAATCCTAATAACTTTAATTTGATTTATATTAAATCAATTTATTTCATAAAAACAGAAATAATTATAATTTAACCTTATATATGTATTTAAATATGAAAAGATTCATTTTTTAAACTGTTTTTACAAGATTAAGTGTGTTTATTTTAAAATTAAATTTTCACATATTTAGGAATTTGATATGATAAAATGATTTTAAATTTTAAAATTATAAGTTTTAAATTATTTAATTAGGTCAATTTTAATTTTAGTTATCAAAATTAATCACTAAGGTTAAAAAATAGTTACCCCGATAAAAGGTAAAAATGGTAAAAAAATATTTTACTATAGGGAAATATCCAAAACATGTTAAAAATGATTTCAAATAAGTTTTTGATATGATTTTTGACTCTATATTTTTTTCACACTCCATTTTTTCACTTTTTATTCATTGAACCTTGAATAGTGTCATAACATTATTGAAAAATGATGAGTGTTTCCAAATGTGCCATTTTCTTCTCTTATAAAAGGATATCACTTTGACCCTTTAAATACTTCACTTATATTTAGAAATTAATTTAAACCCCAAAAAAAATTCTCTTCTTTAATTCATTTACATTCTCTAATTCCCCTGGTCACTAAAAATTAACCTAAGTTCCTCAAATTTAAGGTCTTTATCAATAGGAAGTTCAAAGTATCAACATAGGTATCACATTTTTCTTAACATTTATTTCATATTATTTCATTTATAAATCAAAAATAATAATATTATAATAAGAAAATAATAATAATTAGTGTGTTTATATGTTATTATAATAATGGTTCAACCATTATTTATTCTCTTCCATCTACTAAGAAAAACAAGAATCGTTGTTTAGTGCGTGTGCGTGGATTACCACCTCCACGAAGCGATGCTTTAGGTTTTTCATAACCACACATTATGGATGTTATTAATGACGGTATTTATGAATAAATATGATTTATATAATGTATTTATGATTCTAAAATGATCACTTACTATCCACCTTTACCCCTATCATTCCTTGGGTAATGGAAACGCTAATCATGCGTTGTGCGGACTACCACCTCCATGAATAAACATGTTTCATTTTTATTTACTAAAAAAAATGGAATTTTTTAGTTTATAATGGATAATTATATAATATATATGTATATATATAATTAATATATTTCATTGATATGGTTCTTCTTTAATAAAATGGAAATTAATGATCATTATAAGGTAATTTGTCAATATTAGTAAATAACCCAAAACTAGTTCGTTACCATTTTAATTTTCATGGAACTTAACTAAAAATCCCATGTAATGGTATTATAACATTATAATTGTTTATAAAACATAAATTACATCACCTTTTATTGTTTTCAAGTGATTATATTTTGGATAAAAATAAATATCGATGCCACTTTTACGAACCTAGTTTAAAATGGTCAAGATTATTAACACCCAATGTTGAAAATAGGTTGAAACAATATAATACATGAAGTGAATTATTATTAATGAAGATTATGTAAAGTCCTAACCCAACTTACCATTAAGACGATAGCCAAACCGGTGGGTCACATGGCCTCAAGTGAGCCTCCCTGTACGCCAAAGGTTACCAACTAGCAACGAGGGTGTAAGGTGGTGATAGCGGGGAGACTATACGCTCATGATCAGAGTAACATAGTGGTAAAGTAGATAAGGAAAGTAGTATATAGTAGTAGAAGTAGTAATAATAAATAAATATCAATAGTGGAAGATAAATATAATAACTTAATTTAAGGGTCCAATGCCAATTTATACAAATCATGCATGATAAATGTTGATACATAAGATAAAGTAGAAAAGACACAACATTCTTTACAATTCAAGATAATATAGGAATCAAGTAAAGAAAAGCATTAAAATCCCAAAGGATATCTCCACGAGAATCCCAGGCTCTATATCATTCCATTTCTCCTAACTCCTCAAGTACAATCATACATCAATCAACCTAGGTCCTACAATTATAAGGTCTACTCAGGTACCAAGCGTACCCAAGTAGGGTGTGAGATAAAATCTTAGTAGGTCGGAAACCATGGTTTCTATCCCAATACAGTAATTTAATATAATTTAAATATAGTGTTTAGTTACATATAAATAATAAATAAAACTAAATAATTAATCAATCACCCATCCAAGTCCCTAAGGGACACCTGATGGTTATACCTACTTTGTCTCATAGCCATAAGAAGTGTCTGATCATGTCACTATAAATATATAAAATAGAATATATATGTATATAAATATATATAATAACTATAAATATATTTATATATGTTGGGATAGATCGGGACATAACTCACGAACATCCAATATCAGGGAAATCTCTCACTGTCTAACCCCTGGCCCAACACGTTGGGATGGATTAGGACGTAACTCGCATACATCCAATACTAGGGGAAGCTCTCATGTTCTAACCCCTGGCCTAACTCCAATAACTCTCACAGTCTATTGGGATACTCATGCTCAAAGTACAGGGATTTAACCCACTATCATCCATCACTAGGGGATCTCTCACGGTCAATCCCACAGCTCCAGCTGGGAAGCTCACACGGTCTCCCCTCCCAAGGGATCTCATAGTCCCTTATCTCCACAACCTATATGGAATAAAAATTTGTAATAAATAGAACATAATTAATTAATCTCTCATGCATCTCATTATCCCATTTCATTTACATATAAGTAGGCATGATCACATTTATACTTAAGGAAATACATATCAAGTATTTCAATTAAAACATCATCATAGGTTTGGTCACATTTAAAATTTTATTCATGAGGCAAGTACCTATCATGGATTTCATTAACCATATTTAATCCATTTTCAAGCATTCCAATTCATGGTGATAATTCATCAAAGCATAAAAAATTCATTGCCTTACCATGATTCATAGTTCAGTTCATTTAAAAGGAGGTCATCTATATTTATCTATCCATCCTATATAAACCAACTAATTTTATTTTCCTAAGCATGGAAAAATTCATACACAAGGAACATGTGTCAAGGAAAAGTGTTATGGGCAACAAGTCATATTCCCACTTGGGAATTCCACTTAAAGGAGGACCAAACACCTAAGAGGTTCTTTGGTTTGATAAACATTTATGAAGGAAATGAATAATTTATTTAAGGTTTTCAAAGGGGATAAATACTAACTTTACACACCTCAATCACTAATAATAAGGCATATGGAAAACTCAAACTAGATCAATCATGATATAAAATACTATCACTACTTTTTGGTTTAGAATACAGCGCACCTCCGTTGGAGGGGTTTTATTTTAAAATCATGACAACTCTCTTTAAACAATCCATTTATCATATTTAACATTTCAATAATGAAACATACTCAACTCACATTTAAGAGGAATTTAATCTAAATACCATATTTCATTAATTAAAAACTAAGGAAGGTGTGATAAGCAAGTAATTATTTCATTCTTTAAATTAAAGGGAAAGGAAAGGGATCATATCTCAAGGAGGAACCAAGCCGAATGATTTGACTCTTGACATTTTAAATGGAGACCACTTGAAGATTATACTTCCCACATCCAAGAATATGCACTTTCTCATATACATAAGGACACCTAGACCCTTTGCACATATTCACATGGCCCTGAATATGTGTAAGAAGATCCTTAAATATATGCTCATATATGCATATACCTATTAACACTCATACACGTATGAATTTCTATATTATATATAATCACACCTAGCCCCATATATATGTATATATATATATATTCACTACCATGGGTGAATATACATATAATGGGGGAACATACATATAAACATGCTTATCTATGAATAAATAGTGAGTCGTCTTTGACTTTGGTGATTCAAAACCACATGACAAGGTCCAACGCACTATAGATAAAATACCGGGGACTTAAAACCACCTTAAAGACCCTAAATAAATTGGAAAAAACCAAACCATGGATAAAAACCCTTACCTTAAATTGATGGTGGTGAACCAAATCAAACGAAACCACTTCACCTTCGGCGACGACTGTCAAAATATGACCAAAGGAGTCCTAATAAGCCTTTTTTACAACATAACAACATAATAAAACACCAAATTCGGTTAACCCCAAACCCTAAGGTTTTTTCAAAATAAGATAGGGTGATAGGGAGAGGAAAATGTCAAAAGATAGGAGGAGGATAAAGTAGAGAGGCTTAACTCAACAAGCTGACCAAGAATCCTCAGGAAATCATGGTGCAATAATTTGCAAAGGGAGCTCGACAGAGGGAGGAGAATGTGGCCATGGAGGAGAGGAAGAGGGTCTCACACAATGCATAAGGAGAGGTAAATAGAGGTAGGTTAGTTTTAATTTTTATTTTTTATTTTTATTTAATTTAATTAATTTTAAAAAAAATATGGTATCACGCACGGTTTGGTCCACATGGTTTGGAAAACCATTCACCAATTTTACACTGCTTACTGGGCACTTGGGTACCCCGCACGGTTTGGAAACCATGCACTAACCATGCGGTGAATAGTGATTAAGTACTATCCATATTCCACGAACTATGTGGGATATGTTCACATTTTTGAAAACCCATACACATCCTGTGTACTTCATATTTTTCTCCTGAAATGGGCCACACGGTTTGCTGCTAGGGGTTTCATGGTTTCAGACAAACTGTGTGCCCTCTATAAATTTCAAAAACTTAGAATTCACATCCATGTTGCTTCCTAAACTCAATGAGGCACTCAAGAACCCTCTCGAGCCTTTACCCAAGTCCAAAAAAACACATCAAAGAGTTATAACTCTCAAAATTTAGTTCTAAAACTTGGTTTTAAAAATAACCCATCCAGTAATTACTAAAAATTCAAATTCCCTTGGAATTTTTTCTGGTTTAAAACATGGGATGTCACAACCTTCCCACTTTATAACTTATCATCCCCAAGAATCCTTTGGGAATAACATAAACATCACCTAACCTACAAGGTTCATGAAGCTTCATTCAAATATCCATGTTGTGTTTCCAAATGCCCAACACACCTACGAGCATTCATTTAAGAATAAGGCACTAAATCCATCAACACCCAAGACAATGCTCATATTATAACCAAAACACCTAAATAGAACTTACCTGAGACTATTTATCTAGAGAAATGATCACGTTGTCATCTCATCAATCATTTAACTTAAGGTACTCCCTGCCTTAGGCTTAACATTAGAAAAGGGAAAATTACAATCCACAACACTTTAACCATCGTAATTTACTTTCAAAGCACGCTCCATGTGTTTTAACAAAGCTCCCGGCATGATTTTGAACTTACCAAATAGTCAATACCCCATCAAACTCATTCTTTTAGGTCGATCCATATTTTTATGAAAATCCCTAGCTGACACAAACCACACTCCTCTCCACCCAAATAAATGCCTAAAAATGTTCCTTCTCCAACCACTTAATTGATCAAGAGAGACAACTAGTCTAGCCACTCCATCCAAACATTCAAGAAGAAGCTCATATTAGATGACTGGTGTTTTACAAATAGCACTATAATTCCTTATTCTAAGGCATTAATCATTTACAACAAACACATTCACCAAAGTCCAAATCTGGATTCCGGTGATGTTCCTTGGTCAAACTTCACCTGACCATTTCATCTATCGTGCCCCGAAACGAATAAAGGGGTAACCCAAACCCATCCCACTAGAATCATTACCCTTTTTAAACATTACCTTCGAGCCTAATAACAACTCTAGGTTAACCTCTATTTCAAATTACTGGAATCCAAGGAACTAACCCTAGTAGTTCATACTCTACAATTGCAAGTGGGACGTTGAATCGAGGTCAAAATGTCTATATTTATTCATTGAATGATCCTAGAGTGGCATCTTTCTAGAAATCACATCAAAAGAAATGGGTGGTGTAAAAGATTCTATCTAGGGAGTTCCTACTTGGTAACCCAAGTATCACTCAAGACTAACCAAGCCTAGATAAGAACCATGCAACCAGTGTGAAACGCTGATAGAGAACACTCAAACAATCCCAACAACTTTTAAAGTATTAGCACGGCATATGACCAACACTCTATTAGTGCATCTAGGAAAACGTTAAGATATAGGATATGATTGTCGCTAAGCAGAATACACTAATAGGATTGAAAAAATTTCTAATAAATCATACCTAATTACTAGAAGAAAGAATATTCGAACCCCAACCGGTTTACTTCAAGGAACAAGGGTTCACCTACCGATGCACTGTCACTAACCTATCACATTCCTTCACCACCCAAGGATTCTCATGATTGTTCAAGATTTAACCACTGAAGTACATCTAATACCAACAACATTTCTTACAGGTTTCATACCCATCCAATCATAAGAACATCATGTAGCCAAGAAAGCATCGACATGATTTAACACTTGCAAGCCTCAAAGTATTCAAGAAAAACCAACCATTTCCCCAAATGGTCATCTTAGTTTTTTCTCCTTATACTTGGAAGGATACATAACCATTATGACTAATGTGATGCTCCCCACCTTAGGAGTGTCCTGGTGGTCAAAAGAAAAGATAAACTAGCCGCTCATGAGCATGCTGGACCAAACACCTTAACTAATGTGTGACGCTCCTCTGAGACATGATCACAATGTCAAGGCATTAGACAAGGAAACCAAAACGGAAATGATCGGCATGTCAAAACACCCAAGTATCAAGAAAGTCCTCATGAACATTGGGATGAACTTGTTTATTTAATGATCAGGTCACTCTACTCTAGAGATAACCCGAGACCGTACAAAAAACACAAGGGTCAAAGATTTTAATGAACTCAACCAGTTCATTACAACCTTTAACACTCAACGACATTGCATATACCAACACTTACTACCCTGAGGTTTCAGAAGAAAATGGAACGTCCATGATACTATCCATAGGTTTTCCACCATATGCATTCAAGTGTTCAATGGCCTATACAATAGATTTATCCCCAAGTCATATTGACACATATGACTATTGACCTGGATGATGACATACCAAGTCATCCATCATTGAGGAAAGGGATAAAGGGTCACAAGACCTACCAAGTAGCTAACCATGCCTGAGGCATGTCTAACCTACTAAAACTAAGAATCACTCGATGCTCACGCTCATATAAAGGGTTAAATATACCATGACCACCCATCTGAAAAAGGGTTTTATGTAGAAAAACTAGGAGTCCTATGAGGGACAACGATGCCCAAACAACACCAAACGTTAGAAAACTCACAACATTAGCAATACATCAATCTCTAAGGTTGCTACCTACCATGAATATCCCCTTATGAAAGTACAAGAACCAAACTTATCACTAGGTCACATAAACATAAGTCACTAGGCTCAAAATTCGATTATCAATCCATTACTAAAAAGGATAAATCCAACGGAAAACACCCATGCTTCTATTCCAAGGAAACTTATGGAGAAACTCAACATGCCCTTACATGAGGGTCTAAACAGAGGACACAACTATGGGTTCCATTTACAATCCCTTTACATTTAATCACATTTAACCTTTTTTAAACATTTATAAGTTTTAAAACAAAATATCAAGTACCCATTTTAAAATAAAAGAATGAGGCACTTGATTTTTTTCCAACCCACAACTCAAAGAAAAACAGGAAAGTATCATTAAACTTCATTTTTAAACATTAAATATTTTTAGACAACCTATCAAAATTATGAAATTTATCATAATAAAAAAATTAAAATTAAAATATATAAGGCAGATTACAAGTGTCCCGCTAAGCCAACCTAGGTTCTTCATAAAGAAACCCAATTGTAGTTGCTTAGTTTTTAAAGTATGAAAACACCTAAATGGGTCATACCATAAGAAACATGACCCAACTGAACTACTTGGGTCCAATTGAGCATTTAGAAAGGAAAAAAATTCATTTCAGATTATAAATTACATATCCCTTTACATTTATAAGAATTTAAACCATAACATGGTCATTACATTTAATATAGGTTGTCATTTCCCAATTTATGCAGTGTACATACACTCCATAAATTGACAATTGGATCCCATTTATCAAAACCAAATTCCATTTCATAATATAACATGCTCAAATATAATGGTCTATTCATATGGGTGTCCATATACCAATCCATAAAGTGCTCATACACTTTATAGGTGGCATTTGACCCCTATTTAGTCAAAATAAATTCACCTTAGCTTTTAAAGTTTAGCAGCCTTTACATTTTAATAGCAGAATTAAAATGTATATATATTATGATCAATGTGGTTTTAATATACGTTTTACCCTTTCTCAGTTATAAGTAATCCATACACCTTATAATCGAAAATTGATTCTCATTCATTCACAACCCATATATTTTCTTCCCATGTAACCATTTATGTATATCAAAACAAAAGTAGCATGTCATTTCCCGAAGTAAACACATAATCATGATGATAATAATAATAATAGAAGCATGATACAAGGCAAAAATTCTAGTAAACAGGAAACATGGAAATAGGATAGCATGAAAAATATATCACTGAAACATGCTATCTAAACAGGCATGATAATAAATACAAGGCATGGAATACATTCAAGGCACATAATTTAAATCAAAAAGAAACCTTCTTATGCAAATACATGGAATAGAATATTCATGAAATGTGAATTCCTATGTGCCTAATATGATGCATGTTATGCTTCATCCTTTCCATACCAAGCCAAGGGAAAAATTTCATAAATTCAAAAAAAAATCATAAGTTATAAAAATTACACCATTCAATCAAGGTGAAATCATATCAAATGTAACAGAAAACAACATGAAAACAAATCCCAACCCTGGACACTTGGTAATTTCCCATACGTGGGGTGATCAGTCCTAAGAATGACTATTAACCAAGAACTGAAACATTTATAGTCTCCTATCTACCAACCAAAAATAGTAATACAAAGAAAAATTTACCTATGATGACACTTTGTAGCATCCCGAATCGACTGACCATTAATAAAGTCGATAGACCGGTGGGTCACATAGCCCCAAGCATGCCTCCCCATACGCCATAGGATATTGACTAGCAGTGAGGGTGTAAGGAGGTGATAGCAGGGAGACTATACCCTCATGATTAGAGTAGCATAGTGGTAAAGAAGATAAGAAAAGTAGTAAACAGTAGTAGAAATAGTAATAATAAATAAATAAGAACATAAAAAGATAAATATAATAAATGAATTTAAGGGTTAAATTATAGTTTATACAAAGCATACATGATAGATATTGATACATAAGTAAAGTATCAAATACATAGTATGCTTTACAATTCAGCACAATACAAGACTCAAGTAAAGAAAAGTATTAAAATCCCAAAGGTGATCTCCAAAAGTATCCCGAGCTCCATCTTAGTCATATTATCCTAACTCCTCAGTATGACAGCACCCATGGTGTCTAGCCCAATCCAGTATGTGAATATAATTTAAATATAGTGTAAAGGTATAGATAAATAATAAATATAACTGAATAACTAATCAATCACCCATCCAGGTCCCTAAGGGACACCTAATAGCTATACCTTCTTTAGATCATAGCCATAAGAAGTATTTGATCATGTCACTATGCATATATAAAATAATATATAGAGAGAGAGAGTATAACTATACATATATTTATATATGTTGGTATGGATTGGGATGTAACTCACATACATCCAATATTAGAGGAAGATCTCATGGTCTAACCCCTGACCTAACTTGTTGGTATGGACCAAGACGTAACTCACAGACATCCAATACCAGGGGAATCTCTCACATTCTAACCCCTAGCCCAACTCTAAGATATCCCATGGTCTATTAATATACTTATGCTGGTAGGACTAGTACATAACCCACTGTCATCCATCACCAGGGGAGCTCTCATAATCAATCCCCTGGCTCCAGCTGGAAAGCTCACATAGTCACCCCTCCCATAGGCTCTCATGGTCCTTTAACTCCACAGCCTATATGGCATAAACATTTGTAATAAATAATTAATGAGTCATTAACCTCTCATGTATCTCATTAGACCATTTTATTCACATATAAGTAGGCATGATCACATTTATACTTAAGTAAATGCATCTTGAGTATTTTAATTAAAACATCATCATAGGATTAGTATCATTTAAAATTAGATTCATGATTTAAGGACCTCTCATGGATTTCATTAACCATATTCAATCCCTTTTCAAGCATTCAAATTCATAATGAGAATTCATCAAATCGTAAAAAAATAATGTCCTTACCATGCTTCATAGTTCAATTCGTTTAAAAGGATGGAATCCATCTTGATCTAGTCATCCTATACAAACCAACTCATTCCGTTTTTCTAAGCATAGAAAAATTCATATACAAGACACATGTGTCAAGGAAAAGTGTTATGGTAAACAAGTCATATGTCCACTTGGGAAATATACTTAAAGGAGGACCAAGAACCTAGGAGGTGATTTGGTTTTATAAACATTTATAAAGGAATGTCCTAATCCTTTAAAGTTATCAAAGGGGCCAAATACAAACTTTCCACACCTCAATCACTAACAATAAGGCATATGGAAAACTCAAACCAGATCAAGCATGATATAAAATAATATCACTACCTTTGGTTTAGAAGACAACGCACCTCCGTTGGAAGTGTTTTATTATAAAATCGTGAAATTGATCTTTAAAAAATTCATTTATCATTTTTAACATTTCAATCACAAAACATACTCAAATCACATTTAAGAGGAATTTAATCTAAATACCATACTTAATTAATTAAAAACTAAGGAAGGTGTGATAAGTAAGTAATTAATACATTATTTAAATTAAAGGGTAAGGAAAGGGATCCTACCTCAATGATGAACCAAGCTGAACGCTTTGGCTCTTGACATTTTAAACGGTGACCACTCGAAGCTGTTGCCTCCCACCTCCAATCATATGCACTTTCTCATATACATAAGGACACCTAGACCCTATGCACATATTATAATGGCCCTAAATATGTGCAAGAGGATCCTTACATACATTCTCATATATGCATATACCCATTAACACTCACACATGTATGCATTTTCATATTATACGTAAGCACACCTAGACCCATATATATATATATATATATACTCACTACTATGGCTGAATATACATATAATGGGAGAACTTACATATAAACATGCCTACCTATGCATATGCGGTGAGTCGCCTTTGACTCCAGTGACTCGAAACCACACAGTAAGGTTCAATGTACTATAGATAAAATACTAGGGACTCAAAACCACCTTAAATACCCTAAATAAATTGGGAGAAACCAAATAATGGGTAAAAAACTCTTACCTTAAATCAATGGTGGTGAACCAAATCAAACCAAACCACTTCGCCTTCTGCAGAAATTGTCAGAATATGACCAAATGAGTCTGAAGAAGCCTTTCACACAACCTAACAACAGAATAAAACACCAAAATCGGTTAACACAAACCCTAGGGTTTTAGATTAATAAGATAGGGGTGATAGGGAGAAGAAAAATACTAAAATAGAGCGTGAGAAGGAGGAAGGAGAGAGGTTTACCTAAAAAAGAAGACCAAGAATCATTAATAAATCACAGTACAATGGTGTGAATAGGGAGCTCGATGGAGGGAGGAGAGTACAACCATATAAGAGAGAAGGGGGGTCTCACAAAAAGCACGGGGAGAGAGGAATATAGGTAGGTTAGTTTTAATTTTTTATTTTTTATTTAATTTCATTTAATTAAATTTTTAAAAAATAGGGTATCTCATGTGGTTTGGGCCACATGGTTTGGAAAACTGTGTGCCAAGCATGCGCCCCTTATTGGGCATGTGGGAACCCCACACGAGCTGGCCATATAGTTTTTAAACTGTGCACTAACCATGTGGTGAATAGTGCTTAGGTACTATCCATATTCCAATAATTGTGTGGTCTATGTTCATGTTTTGAAAAAACCATGCATAGCCCATGCGCTTCATATTTTTCTCCTGAAATGGTCCACACAATTTTCTGTTATGGGCTACATGTTTTTAGATAAACCGTGCGCCCTCTACAAATTTCCAAAGAATATAATTCACATCCCATGTGCTTTTCAAACTCAATAAGGAACTTGGGAACCCTCTTAGGCCTTCACCCATGTCAAAAAACAATGTGTTGAAGAGTTTCAATTCTCATAATTTAGTTTTGAAGGTTGGTTTTAAAAATAGCTCATCCAGTGATTACCAAAAAATCAAATTTCCTTGTAATTTCGTCTAATTTATAACACGGGACGTCATATATTATAAATGAAAATTTATATGAATAAGGTTATGAAATAGGTAATTAATATGTTTATATTAATCATACAGGAGGTTAAATAACTTCTGTGGAAATCAAGGTTAAAGGTAAGGGACTTGGTAACTCAAAATCCATTCTTTAAGTTATAAAATATCTTATTTGAACTTCATTATTTTAATACTTTCCATTTTAAATTATGTTCTCTTTTTACTTATGTATAAAAGGATCTTTTTAACTAATTAAATTTCTATTAAAGTTTTTATTTTCATTTTTTTTAAAAACAAGGGAGGATTTTTGAAAAGAGAATCATAACTATGACTTTTAAAATGATGAATACAAAATGTTTTCAAAAATATCATTTTGTGATTAAGCTTTAATTAGATTAAAAATTGATCTACCACCAATAGATTTATGTTTCATATTTCACCCTATATTATTATTTTATTATGTTATTATTTTTTTTGGTCAAGTTTTTGGTATCAAGAAATTTAATTTATGATGTTATTTGGATATTTTAGGAAACTCATATTATTTCATAGGTTCCTTATAAAAATTGAATTATTCCATTTTGGATATTCTATGAAACTGATTTTATTTACATGGGTTCTTTATATGATGATTTTAAAATTTAATGAAACCCATTTTCTTTCCATGGGTTATTTTATGATGTGATGATTTTTTTCTCAAGTGGCACAAAAATTTATGGATTATGAGATTGGTGGGTCTTATATCCCCCCCAATGCATTAAGTAAAGTCTTATACCACATGAGATAAAAAAATTATGTGAACAGGTTAGTAGTTATCTTGGATCACAAAGGGTGAGTTTGATTTCATTTAAAGCTACTCACAATTTTATGAGTGAATGAGTTTGCAGGTAAGAATTTTCACAAAGATAATAAATCCTATGTTTATGATCGTGTAACTTTATTTCCTATGTTCCATGGCCCATGTTATATAATTCATGTTTTATTTTTCTCATGTCACGGTAAAAGTGTTATAATTTGAGATGTTATGTCTATATTTAATGATTATAGTTAACTCTTATTGTTTTATGTTCATTTAAATCATATATTTTTCTTTATTCATGATTTTAAAATTTTGAAGATCTAACCATTATGGTCTCTCATATGTTATCTCTTACTGAGCATTTGAGACCACCCCTTTTTATGTTTTCCCATCCCTAAGATTTTAAGAGGATTATGTATTATGGAATGTCTAAGAATGGATTTAGTCTATAGAGAGATGTTCACAACATGTGAAATAAGTGTTTTTATGTTTCTAGACCCAAAGACACTAAACCTTTTGGTTATTGTGTTGTATTAATATTTATGGATGTAATAATTAAACCATGTAATCAATGTATTATTTATGTATGTTTCGTTTGGGTCACTTTAGAGTGACTCAACTCCAGGGCTCAAAGTTACACCCTAGCTCTGGAAGATCGCCTCACTCTCTTCTTATATAAACTCTAAGTCCCATAACTCAAAGAATTCATCTCAACCTTCTCAAATAATTGATAAGGGAATTCATTGGAACCATCCATCATAGATAAAAATCTCTATCTAATATCTCTACTCGATCTCTTACTGCTTCCCAAAACCTTAACTAGAGAGTCACAATAGATCTTTCAATATTCAACCTCAATGCATACTTGAAAAGTTGCACTTTATCCCTCTCATTAGGCCGATAACATGAAGACCAATCAATCAAATCCATGAAACAGAATCTAAAGTTATGCACACTCTATGTAATCTGAAAAATATCCTTAATATCCTTCTTTTAATAATGTATTTGTACATAGAAAAAGAAATTATATTGAACCAAACTTTATAAATGATATTTTTTTCTAAATAAATTTATGTTATATTATATAGCATTATACACATACTATGCATAAAGAAACTAAAAACACTTATTTTATTAATTGATATTGTTACATTAGTCAAAAACTAAATCCATGAAAATTAAAAATATTACAATGGGAAAAAATATTAAATAGAAAAATTATAAAGATAAAACTTATATCATTCTATTCTGTTAGAATTATCACCCCCACGAACAACACTATAGAAAAGAAACAGAATATTAGTAACCCAATCGACATCTTAGAAAATGCAAATATAGAACCATGGTAGGAATTATAGTGAATAATGTATAAAGGAATAAAGAGGTATTTATAAAAGTTAATGTGGTTGTTGTAATAGTATTGTGGCCATTAGAATAGTAATTTGACTATTGTAATAGTAACCTAGCCATTAAGAATAGGAACCTGGCCATTGGGAATTGTAACCTAGCCGTTGGAATGGTAATTTTACCTCAAAATAATAAAATTTAATATAAATAATATTATAGTGAGTAATTTAATAAAATATAAATATTATAATACCATAAAATAAATAAAAAAATTTAAAAACTCAAAGAAAGTATACACATTTTTTAATAAACATTATTTTAATGCCTTTCATAAAAATCAAAAACAAATCTATTAAAAAAAATTAGTTATGATAGAAAATTAATTTGATAATATAAATTTCATTTTTATAATTAGAACATCAAAATTTATTATGGGTTATTTTTTGATAATTTTTTGAGAAACTTTCATTTTTATGTGAATAATAAAAATGATATTTTTTAAATACCACATGTTTTATAACATAATGATGATGTAATAATGAAATAATAAATGTTAAATTAGTTATTTTGTTCCAAAATTAATTTAATAAGATAAATGGGTCATTTAAAAATAATAAAATTAATTTATAAACCTAAAAAGGTATTTTCCAAATCCTAAAAGTCTAAAGTATCCCTTTAAATAAACATTTTTTTCTTCTTTCCTTTTGATTAAACTAAAAATTTTGAATTATAAAGTGATTCAAAGTCCTCAAATTATGTTATTTTATTCAAATATATTTTATAATTTTAAAAATATTACTATTGAAAGTTTTACCATGGATATAATAATTTCTTCAATATTTTACCCTTAAAATTCCCCTCTCCTCAAGTATAAATAACTCATCACCACGCCCTTGGAAAACCACTTACCTTAAACTTACCAAATACAAGGATCCACCCAAATATCCTATCTTAATCCCCTTATCATCCTTAGGGGTGTTCTTGAGCCACTCAACTCTAATAACTTAAGGATTTTAGTGCCATAGAAATGAAGAAGCACTGAGAAGAGGGCAAGTTTTCATCTACTTCTCTTCTCATTTTCCTCTTCTCTTCCTATTTTTCCATATTCATTTCAAAACCAAATCTTCTAATGTTAATTAATTAGTATGTTAAAATTATATTAATTATTCTAACCTATTATAGTTATTATATTTATGATGTGTTTAAATTTCATACTTCTCTTTCTTCTTTTATTGATAATGTCTCATTAAAAGTCAGTTAACCACCAACAAGGACGTTGCCAATTATTTTCTTATCATTACCATAATGGGTAGTTATAATTTTTGTGACAAGGTATTTTTTGTTGTATTTTTTTTAAATATGTCAATATGTGTTTTAATATAAATTTGAGAGAATATTTTGTTGGGGTTATGGAAGAGACCTTCCTTAAGGAAGTTTCTTTATGAAGTGTGGTAACTTTCATTAAGGAATGTAAGAAAGTTTACTAAACTATATTGGTAAATTTTCCTTAAAAAGTTAGATGATTATAATACATTATTCAAGTTCTAACATCATGAATAAATTCATGATCCAATCCAAGTTTGTATGAGTTTTCACAAAGTGTAAGAAGTGGGTTTATAAAGAAAGTTCGAGTTGATGGATATGAGACAGGCTATTTGTATAAATATGAATAATGTGACTAGGAAGGATAGAATTATGTCTTGGATGAAGATTTTTAATAATTATAAGTTTGAGACAGCATATGCAGAATAATAGATAGATGTTTCAGACAAAGATTATTGGATGAAGATCATTGGATGGAGAAGTTCTTATTAGACGGAGGTCCAATTTATAAAGGTGGAAGTTGTGTCTGTATAAATATTGATCCATATATTTGTTACCTTAAAAAGATTTATTTACAAAGTTTTGATGTGTAATGATTAGACAAATAAAACCAAGAAGTTCTGATCAGTTGAAGTATTGTTATGAAACTACATCGGATGTAGAATGGGAAAGTGCAAAGTTCACTAGATAGAGGGTAGATTTTTTATGATATATCCTAGAGAAAACCTTAGAATACTATTGAATGAATATTTCAATTAAGTTTCAATGTTCAAATTCCATTAGTCAAACACTCTAAATATCCAACTGATGGATATTTCCCAATGTTTCCAGATACAGAAATGTGAAGATGCTCCAAGTAGAGAAGGGTATGAAAAGATTAAGATAAAGTTGAAAGGCACTGAACGGACACACCAAATGGAGATATGAGATTTCATCATACACACATATACTAAGTTTAATGTAAAGATGTTTCCTAACATAGGTAAACCATTGAATATCCATCAGATGATGGAATTCTTATGAGTTCATTGGACAGAGATTGATATGGGTGTACCGATTTACAGAGAAGTCCCAATGAAGGAAATGGGCATACATACACTGGATAGATAATTTATAAGGATATTTACATAAACTATGTGAATTTCATAGTAATGTCAATGTTAAATCTGGAATTCAATTTTTTTTATCTTTTTTATGTTAATAAAGTTGACATAAGTTCCTTAATGTCGATTTTAAGGAAGTTTGAAGAAAGTTTGAAGATACTAAGTTTTAAAGAAGCTTAAAGAATATTCTAGAAGACTATATAATTATTAATAAGAGTTTAGTGAGTTTCATTTGAGTGGGAGAGTGAAAAAAAATTTCTCATATTTTTCAATTTGGGTGAACCTATATAAAGGGGTGAAAAGTACAATTTTACTAAAACTGTTCACCTATATGAAAAGGCTAACATGCTGAAATTTTTATGGTAGAATGAGTTTATAACCAATTAAATTTTAAGTTGAAGAAGAGATACCAAAAAAATTTCATTAGATAAAGAGTAATCATTTTGAGTATCCAACTGAGTTCTTTCTCAGTTTAATAATATTGTATTTGACAGAGGAGCTTCGATCTTATATCTAGTGAATGGAGACCCAACAGATGGAGAACCATTAGATAGAGGTATACTAAATAGAGTCATTGGAAAAATCTACTAAACATATCCCACTAAACCAAAGTGTATTGAGGAGTATCAGATGAAGATAAAATCTATGGATCCATAAAATAGAGGTAAACCAAACTGAGTCATGATATGAACATTTGTAAAGGAAGTTTTTGGATAAAATTATGAAAAGTTCATATTGATTAGATCTAGGTTTTATGAATATAGTGATTAAATTACAATGCCAACAAACTATTAAGATATTTATTGAAGAACTTGAAGTTTTAATGCATAAAAAGGTGATCCAACTTGCCTATAGAGGAAGAAAATATCTTTCTACAGTGGATCAGATAAAGAATAAGTAAAGTTCTTATAGCTAGGGGTGTAACTAGTTTCTAAAAAGTCTTGTTGGATAGGGTGTATAACTATATATGAAGAAATAGGATATAGTTAGGATAGTTGGGGGTATAAATAATTGTGGAATAAGAGTTAATTTCTAGGGGTAGAACCAAGGTTAGCTGGAGGAATGAATATTGGGGTGTAGAACCAGTTATTGTCTATGACTTTGTAATCTTGTGAATATAGTAAAAGAATATATATCATGGGAAATAACCAACATGTAAAATAGTGTGTGTTTGTATCTAACCTTGGAAATAAGATGTGTTGATCTCTCTTTATATTTTTTTCATATTAAATGTGAGGTTGAGATTTATATTTGAGTGTATTATAACTCTAATTCTGTTTCAAAGGTTAAGAAAGTTTTCTTATGAAGTTAAGAAACTTTATTATAAAAGAAAAAGTGATCAATGATTCACCTCCCCCCCTTGTGATTTAGAATTGATTAATGGGAACTTCAATTGGTATTATAGTGTTCATTCCCTCTAAAATATCCAACTCTAAGAATGGATAATTTTAATTCAATGAATAGTTGAGGTGTTCCTATTTTTATGGTAGAAACTATCATAGTTGGAAGAAAATGATGTTACCCTATATTCAATCTCATGGACTTGAAGTTAGAGATATTTAAATAGTAGGATTTCCTCCCATTAATTAAGTTTCTATGATAATTGTTGATAAAATAAATTTGGAATTTGATGGAAAAGATCATAATTACATGTTTATGTCTCTCACAAAAAATGTTTATATAAATATTATGGGGTTTCTAATGGATAAAAAGATATGTGATAAGTTGATAAGTAGCTATGAAGGAAATAAGAAAGTTAAGGAAGCTAAGTTATAGATCTAGAGAATATGGTTTGAAGATATTAAGATGGATGATAAATAAAGTATCAATGGATACTTTACAAGTTTTAATGATATTTTTAGCACTATCTGAGGTTTTGGTGAGAAACTGGAATATTTTACTACTATTAAGAAATGTATGGATACTTTCCAGATAGATTCAATACCAAGGTGTTAGATTTAAGAGATCTTGAAGATTTATCTCTAGGTGAACTTTAGAACATTAATATAGAATATAAGATAAGGAAAAAAATGTTTTTAAGAAGAATGATAAGTAAAAAATAGCTTTTGAAGCCTTGTTAAAGGGGAATATCAGTGATAAATAAGTTGTATAAGAATGTAATGATATAGAGTAAAGTAAAAAAGAAGAGGAATTTAACAAAATCATTGCTCTTATTTCTAAAAAATACAATAAGGGGAAGTGTAAAGGTAAACTTTCTCTTAAATGTTGGAATTCCAATGATAAAGTAAATTTTTGCACAAATTTTTCCAAATAAGAAGTATAAATATTTTGAAACAAAATAAGAAGATAAGAATTCTCAAAAACAGAAGTTGAAGAAACATAAGAAAAAATTTCCTTATAATAAGAAGAAACGTTTATTTAGTATAACAGAGTTAGATGACTCTTTATCCAGCAGTGAATTATTTTTTCATGTTAACTTATTATCTCATGTTAGAAGAGTAATTACTTCATTATTAAGTGATGATGATGGTGAATAGATAATATAAATTGAGTTGATTCTCAAAGAAAATTTGGAATCAATACTTGATAAAAATACAAAACTTAAGAAGAAAAAGGAATAAGGTCAATAAATATATTAAGGAAATAACTTTTGATAATGGTGAGTGAATCAAAAAGGATAATATAAACCTTGATGTGATTATAAATCATAAAATTAAAATTTGGGAGTTTTAAATAAAATTTAAAATTTATGAAGAAACTTTATTAGGATAGGAGAATCTAAATGTAGAATAAACTACATTTATTGAGGAAAGTAAGTATAATAGGTTGAATTTGGATGAACACAAAAATATGGTAGATATTCTTAAATAAGTCTTGTATAATAAATAATAAGATTTATTATATATATATAATCAATGTTTCTTATAGAATAAAGTGAGTTAAGAAATATTAGAGAATACTTCACCAAAGCAGTTGAGGTTAAAGGTGAATCTTCTCAAGATGGTGAAAAATAAAGGCTCATAGAAGTGGGTTGTTTATATTCTCAATCAATCCAAATATAAATTTGATTATACTAATAACACAGGTTTAAAAGTTAGGATTTGTGAGAAATCAACTTCCACTAATAAAACGTTGAATTCATCAATGAAGTATCTACCTCAAAAAAGTATCCCATGGTTTTTAAAAAGACAAAAACAAAAAAAACATCATAGAAGTACTACTATCAGTATGAAAGATCAAGATTCAGAGGTCACTGCTGGTGTTGTGGAGATTCCAAGCACAAGGAATACTCATGTTGGTATAACATGTCTTTACCAAGAAACATGTATGAATCAATAGGGAGCTATAATAATCAAATAACAAATTTCCAAGAAAGTATGATAAGGAATAAATTAAGTTTATAAGGTAAAGAATGTTAAAGCTACAAGTGAGAAAAATGTAAATCTTGAAAAAGTTATGAAAATAAATAAATTTGATAAATTTGAGTAGGTTAATAAATTTAAGTAAAAAAAATAAAGATTTATCAATTATTTGTCCAGATCAAGTAGCCATGGATAGAAATATTGAGTGATCACAAAAATATAATGAAGAAAAAGGGATGAAAAGGGTTTTAAAATTTGATAATTAAGTTGATAAAAAAATTGAACAGATGGTGAATTAAAAGTTAAGAAAAATTATATGATATGTGAGAAATATGGTCACATTAAAAAATATTTTATGACTATCTTACCTACCCAAGAATAAATCATAAAGAAAATGTTATAACCTCAATATAAAAAAGATGTTACAAAATATAAAGAGAAGATAACATCTTCATCTAAGGATTATATAGATGATAAGAAATAAATTATAAAATATATTGAGGATGGTAATAAGAAATAAATAACATCCAATGAAAAATCTAATAAGAATATGTAGAATTTAAGAATGAGAGAAGATTCTCAGTCCAAATGTTACTTGTAAGGAACACTAAGGTTCCTCCTTATTTTCAATATAATTGTTTATTTATACTAACTTGTGGAGAATTGAAGGAGAATAAGTAAGGAAGCTAGATGAGTGTTGTATAATTTTTACAGTAAGTTTGATAAATCCATCATATAGCATTGTTACCATCATGATGAAGAAATCTGTGAAACCCTTAAGGGGTAGAAAATTTAAGGCTAAGTTATGTTAATCACACTTTTCGTAAAATAGAAAGTAAGGATGATAAGAAATCTGAGATATTGGGGAAATTATATCTATACACTTGAACTATTTTAATATGTTTGTTAAGATTTATGTTGGATTTTCCTAAATATACTTTATCATATTTCCCTTGATATAAAGATGTTGGAAGAAGCATGAGGAAAGTATCACATGAAAAATGTGTTATAGACAACATTTATCACCTTGATTATGAACTCTTTTTTATCCAGTGGATTTTTCCACATTGAATTAAAGTTATTTAGTTAAAGTATCTTTGTTAATAAACTCATTTGATTCTATTTTTATCTTAAGAATATTTTTTATGATTTTGAGATGAAGAAAGATAAGTTGAGTAGGCCCTTTTGAATTTTATTATCAATAAGAGGGAGAAGAATATGTAAACATCATATAAGTAGAAATTATTGAGCACACATATTGACTTTAAAGATGTTTGAAGTTATATTTTGGTATTGAAAACAAACACAAAGGGGGATATTATTGTGACAAAGTATGTTTGGTTGTGTTTGTTGTTAATATATCAATATGTGTTTGAAGTGAAATTTGAGAGAATATGTTTCTGGAGTTATCGAGGAAACATTCCTTGTGGAAGTTAAGGAAGTTTCCTTATGAAGTGTAGAAAATTTCATTAAGTAATATAAAAAATTAACTATGGTAGGAAAATTTCCTTACAAATTCATATGATTTTAATTCATTCTTCAAGTTTTAACATCATGAAGAAAGTAATGATCCAATACAAGTTTTTATGACTTTACCCAAAGTCTGATAAGTGGGTTTATAAATAAAGTTTGAGTTGCTGGATAACAGATAAACTATTTATATAAATTTTCATAATGTGAATCGGATAGACATAATGATGTTTTGGATGAAGATTTGTAAGAATTTGAAGTGTGAGCCACTGAACATAGACCAAAAGACAGATCTTCTAGAAAAATATTATCCAATGAAGATCAGCATATGGAGAAGTTATTATCGGATGGAGGTCCAAGTTATAAAGGTGAAAGTTGTGGATATATAAATATTGATCTATATATTTTTTTCCTTAAAAATATTGAGTTACAATGTTTTGATACAGAATGATATAATAAATAAATCTAATAATTTCTGATCGATTGAAGGAATGTTATGAAACTATAATGGATAGAGAATGGGAAATTATAAATTTCACCAGATATAGGATAGCTTGTCTATTCTATCTCCTGGAGGAATCTCAATAAAATCATTGAATGGAGATGCCAATGAAGTTGAAATGATTTAAGTCCATTGGAAATACGCACTGAAGATCCAATGGATAGAAATTTCCCAATGTTATCATATGGAGAAATGTGAAGACGCTCCAAGTAGAGAAGGGTGTAAAAAGCTTGAGATAAAGTTTAAAGGCACCAGACGGACACATCGAATGAAGATAAGATGTTTCATCAGACACTCATATGATAACTTCAATGGATGAAGGTTTCCTGACATAGGGAAACTAGTAAATATCCATCAGAATTTGGAATACTTGTGAGTCTATTGAATGGTAATTATTAAGAGTATACCAATGGACAGAGAAGTCTCGATGAAGGAAATAGAAAAACATACACCATAAAGATAATTTCTAAGTATCTTTACATAAACTATGTAAATTCATTAATAATGTTGATGTTGAAGCTGGTCATTCAATGTTTGTTATCTTGATGAGGTTAAGGATGTTTTCATAAGTTCGTTAACATTAAGTTTAATGAAGTTTAAAGAATGGTTGTAGATGCTGAGTTTTTTAGAATCTTTAAGAATATTCGATAAGACTCTAGAATACTTGAGAAAATTTCAATGAGTTTCATTTGACTGGGAAAGTGAAAATGATTTCTCACCTTTTTTACTTCGAGAAAACCTATATAAAGGGGTTGAAAAGTAAAATTGTACTAACACTATTTACCCATATGAAAAGGTTGACATGATAAAGTTTTATTGGTAGATTTAGTTTCCAACCAAGTTAAATTTCAGGTTGAAGAAGAGTTATCAGAACAAATTTTGTCAGATGGAGAAGAATAATTATGAGTATCCAACTGATTTCTTACTCAGTTGAATAATAGTGAATCATATAAAGGAGATTTAATCTAGTATCTTGTGGACAGAGAACCATTGTATAGAGGTATACTAGATAGAGTCATCAGAAAAATCTTCTGAAAATAACCCACCGAACCAAAGCATGGTGAGGAGCATTAGATGGAGACAGAATGGATGGATCCATCTAATAGAGGAAATCCAAAATGAGTCATCAGATAAACATTTTCTAATAAATTTTTTGGAAAAAATCTTAAAAGTTCATATTGAGTACATCCACATATTATAAAGATTAGGAGTAAGTTTCAAGGCCAAAAAACTCTTGTGAGAGTTATTGAATATCTTAAAGTTGATACGTGGGTGAAGGTGATCTAACTTTCTTCTAGAGAATGAAAATATCTTTCTATAGTACATTATAAAATAAGGAAAGAGATTGTAGTTGGGGGGTATATCCATTTTCTTAAAAGTCTTGTTGGCTAGGGTGTATAACCAGCTATGAAGAAAGAGGATACAGTTAGGACATTTGGGGAGTATAACCAATGGTGGCCGAAGAGATGATTAATGGGGGTAGAACTAGTGTTATCTATATTAATGAATACAAGGGTTTAGAACAAGTTGTTGTATATGACTTTATAATCCTATGTAGATATTAAAACAATCTATGTTGGGGAGAATAACTAACATGTAAAGGAGTATATCTTTGCACCAAACCTTGTAAATATTGTGTATTTATCTCTCTATATTTTTTACATATGAAAGGTGGGGTTGAGAATTATATTTGATTGAATCATAATTCTAATAAGTTTTCAAAGATTAATAAATTTTCCATAGGAAGTTAAGAAACTTTCATATAAAATAAAAAATGATTAGTGATTCAGACACCCCCAGTGATCCTACATTGATCAAATGGAACTTCAATAATAAATTATTTATAATATATAAATTTATAAATATATGTATTTTTAAGATTATATATTTAATGTTAATAATATATAAATATCAATAATGAAATATCATTAAATCAAAGAAAGATGGGATATTTTAAAAAAATATGATATCAAAATGTTTCAATATTAACAAAGGGAAGTAAGGAATAAAATCCATTGATTATAATTGATAAGAGTGACAAAAATGAACATAATTTACTTTTGGTTCCATGTTTTAATAAATATAATTTTATTATTCAAGAGACAAAAAATGATGAAATAAAGCGGGATTTAAGGTAAGGGGATTCTCAAACCCAATTCCTTCTTTCTGAGTTGTCTTCTCTTTCACATTATTCTTGGTATGGATGTTACTCTATTATCTTTAAAGTATCCTTTCACAATTATTTTCCTTTTATTTCTGATTACATACATATTTTTACCTTTTTGAAATGAAATATAATCCAATTATAAATTATTATTTTTTTGAAAAGGACATTATTTTTTTACAAATATCCCTTTAACTCTAATTTAGTTATTTATTATTCAAATAAAAATTATATTTTATGCCAAAATATTATCTCCCTTATTAATTTTTTAAACCCAAAGGTTATTACTTAGAGTATTATTTATGTAAACCTTATGAAACTCATTCATTTCCATGGGTTTATATCATGACTATAATTGTTATATGTTCTCTATCCATGTGGCATGCATGATTATGAGCATTTTTTGATGTGATGGGTGGGATCGAAATTGTAAATCCCTTCAAAGCATTGGGTAATGTGATATACCTCATGAGATTATGTATATTATGTGTGAACGTGATGTTATCTTTTTTCATAATTATGATGTTATGATTTATGTATATAAGTTTTGTGTGAACATGATGCTAGCTTAATTCACAACTATGTATGGTATTTGACCACAATATTATGATGGTTCATTATTATGCATACTTAAAATTCCATGTGTGTATCAAATGTTTCCCTTGTGGTTATGATGATGATCTTATGCTTATGATATGATTATGTTGATTATGATCATCCATGTACTATTTATTCATATCCCTTATTCTGCCCATGATATTCCTCCCGTTATTGGGATTTTACATCACCCATTTATTTGATTTATATCATCATGTGATTATATGTATTATGGTGAATGTGAGATATATTAGGAGGATCAATAAGAAGGATTTAAATAATTTTTAAGTTTTATTATTTACAAGTGATGTATGATCTTACTTTTCCCAAGATAATATACCTTTCAATCTTTGAATGTATTACTACTATGTTGTTTATCTTAAAAATGATGTAATAGTCACATAAGAAAAATTTAGGTCTCTATAGTTCGTACCTGATTTATGGTTTGGTTGATTTTGAAATTATGACTAGAAAACATTAGTGAAACCCCTACGGATAAGTTTGAGTTTTAAGAGAAACATATTGAAGTTTTTGTAAAGTATAAGAGTGTGTGGTTTCTGAGAAATAAAATCCATGTCTAGATACTACATGTGGATGTGGCTCTGACACAGATGTACCTATGGGAAATAACCTTGAAAATATAAAATTGTTTATTAACTTGATCATCACCTGGTGCATGATAATGAGTCATTTCATCACACCTGGTTTGACACTCACGGGGGATATGTTTTAGTTAAACACAGTATTTATACAAAACATTATGAAGGATGTATAAAGAAACTAATTATTCCTCCTAAAATGATTAAAATAAATGATCCTAGAAGTACCATTTGATAAAAAGGACAAACATAGGGATCTCATAATATATGAATTTAGAATTAATTTGTGTATAAGAATAAATTATATTTTCATGCTTTTTTGACTAATGTTTGTTCAAACATTTTATATTTTAGAAAATGGTGGGAATCATGAGAAACCATAGCAAAAAACTATTTGAGGGATAATGCAATGATTTTATGAAAAAAAATCCCAATGAAATGGGAGGTGCAGTTTAAAACTTTATTGTAATGTCCCAACCCATGATCCACTAAGATGGTGCCCTGATTCAGTGGGTCACATGGCCTCAAGAACATCTCCCCATATTCCAGAGGTTGCTGACTAGTAGCGAGGGTCTAAAGTGGTATAGTGGGGATATTATACCCTCATATCACAGTGGAAATCAGATATAATAAATAAATAGAAATAGAAAAATCCTAATATAACAAATGGAGAGACGAAAAAGGTATAATAAATAACTACCAGTGCATAAACAACCAATAAATATAAATAAATACTAAAATACATTTTATAAGTCATATACATGATGATTTCATGGCATACTGATATACAAAACAGGAAAATGGGAATACAAGGGATAAGAATATACAACATGTTATAAAAAAATACAAAATACAAAAAAAATCTCCATGGGCATCATGAGCATATGCTCGGTCCTCTATTCCCATGATCCATGCTAAAAAGGAAATAGATCAAGCATTGTTAAAAGGGTACTTTCCCTTATCTATACCTGCAGTCATAAGGTCTACTCGGGTACTAAAGGCGGCCTGAGTAGGGTGTGAGATAAACTTAGGAGGCCAACACCAATGTTGTATATAATAATATATCCAGTGTTCATATCATATAAGTGTGTAGGTATAAGAGATAATAAAAATAAACAATACTAAAAAATAAAAACTAGTTGGCTCAGGCTCCTACAGGACACTTGGCTAGCTCTATCGGCTTCGACATACACTGAAATGAGTCTAATCAGTAACAATACATATATAGTAATCATATATATATAATATGTATACATGTATATGAACATTATAAGTGAGGATATTTAGAATCATATACATGGATACTAGGTTATAGCTAGACCTGGGTCATAACTCAGGCATCCATAACTATTCTAATGAGTTAATGGCTCTAGAAAGGGTACAAGCCCTGAATCTCATATGAATGTGAGACATATTTCCTATCACTTGAGAAGGTGGGGTGAGTCTTCACACCCAACACCTGAATAAAGATATCGTGGAGTGTTATGCCCATCGTACAGATAAAAGTATAATGGTGTGAGATTGCATGCCCAACACCTAACATAAGAGAGCATGAAATGAAATTCTTAACATAACCTTAACCATTGTTCAAAATATAATAACCATGGAATATTGATAATAATAGTGATGAGTTTTTTCCTCTAAAATAGTTATAATCATTTTCCACAAATAACCAAGGGTTCACAATTCATACAATTCGCCTTTATAAATATATAACATGTGTTGTGGCCTTTCCACCCACTTTAATTTAATTAAAAGAATACATTTTATTATCAAGGCAAACCAATTCCAATTACATGTCAAGATTAACACTTATATTGTGTTTAGTCATTGAAACAATTATATAAAAGGAGGTAATTTCATTTTCCACACCCAAAGGGGTGTAAATAAACAAGTTTAGCATCCTCTAAACATTCAATATGGTCCATGGGAGTAATTAGACATTGAATAATTATTAAAATAGCTTTCACACATTTTAGGAAATGAGAGGAAAATTCTGGTATGATGCATTATGGATAAATACTATAAAAACACTTAGAATTTTGGGAAAGATTTCTAGACCACCTACCTTAGGTCTTTGGATGACCAATCGTCTAACATAGGCCTTTTATTCAGTGAATAACAAAATAAAACACCAAAATAAACAAATTACTTGGAAATGGAGAAAATTAACTTGCACCAAAAGAGTGAAAGAGATAGGAAGATAAACCATAATATGAAGAAAGAGGATTAGGGAGATTATAATTGCAAATACAATGATTCTGATGGAAATGAAAACAGGGTTTGTATGTATAATTTATCTTGGTCCCTAGATGAGGAGTAGGGAGACCTCATGGGAGGAGGAGAAAGGTGTTTTTTCCACTAGAGAAGAAGAAAAGAGGGGTGTTGTTTAAAAAATCATTTTAAGAGAAAAACCATAAAAACCACCCCTTAAAATGGGGTCACATTATTTGGTCACATGGTTGGAAAAAACATGCAGCAGTTTTGTTCCATCCACTTCCCATGAACCTCAATCACATAGGCTAGGCACACATTTTAGCTAACCATGCACAAGCCATGCAAAAATCCACTTTCACAAATGTATGCAATTTTTCATAGGCATATATCCTAGAATTCATGATTTTAGATAAACCATGAGGCCTCTCCTATTTATTGGATACCTCACATGGTTATGTTTCATGGTTAGAGCTAACCATGCGTAAACCATATGACCCACAATTTTTGTCCAATTTTTGGACCTTTGGGCTCCGAACATGACTTGTATTCTCCCAAGAACTTCCTTTTTCCATAAGGCACATTTACAAAGAGAAAACAAAGAAATATAAATGAAGAAAAAATGATTCATACCTTCATTAAAATTCCCTCCTTAAATAAAAACATCCCCAAGTTGGCCTTCAGAGGGTAAAGAGGGATTGTTTTAGAAAATCTTTGGCCACTAGGCTTGGATGTTAGCTTCCCAATCCTAGGTATCCTCATTTACATGGTCATACTACCATATCACATGTACTAGAGGGACTTACCTACCTCAGAGTTTCTTCATGCTTCGATCCATTAAATGCACTAAATACTCCTCAAAGGAAGCATCCACATCTAACTCAACCTCATTGGGCTATAGAATATATGATGGGTTTGGATAATACTAGAAAAGTTAAGATACATGAAATACATCATGCATAGATTGATATCTCTATAGAAGTTCTATATGATAATTCACTAACCCTATTCTCAATAGGATCTAAAAGGGGTCCAAAATCTAGTTGAGAGCTTACCCTACTTCTTAATTCTTAAATGGCCCAACCAGTGTGAAACTAAAAAAGAAAACTAGATCCCCGACCTCAAAATCAATAGATCGTTAATGGTGATTGGAATATGACTTCCTTTTGGACTGAGCTATCAACATGAACTTCCTAATCAACTATACCTACTTTTTAGTCTCCTTAATGAGATTTATTCCAAGTAGTGCTACCTCCCCTACCTCTAACTAGCCCAGAGGTGATTGGAAATTCCCACCCTATAAGCTTCAAATGGTTCCATATGGATTGTATCCTAAAACCCATTATTATAAGAGAACTCAAATAGGGGTATGTGTTTCTTCCAAGAACACCCAAAGTCAATGACACATGCATGAAGCATGTCCTCAAACACCTAAATTGTGCACTCTGTATGTCTGTCAGTTTGAGGATGATTAACCATGCCCAAAAGCACCTATGTACCTGAGGCCTTCTTTAAACCCTACTAAAATCGTGATGTGAAGTGAGAATACCTATTAGATATGATAGAATGAGAATCTCCATGAAGTCATGTGATCTCTCTAATGTATATCCTCCCTAGATCATCTACTGATAAGGTTACCTAAAAAGGTAAGAATTGTGTGACCTTCATCAACTGATCAACGACTACCCAAATTGTGTTATTGCCTCAAGGAGATATAGAAAAACCAATCATGAAATCCGTGGATATATCATTCCATTTCAATTCATGAATGTACAATAGTTGTAAAAGTCTCTTTGGTCACTGATGTCCCTCCTTCACCTGCTGACAGGTGGAACGTAGAGTGATAAACTCAATTATATCCCATTTCATACCAAGACACCAATATTGGCGACGTAAGTCTCGATAAATCCTAGTGACACTAGGATGTACTTCCTAATCTAAGGCATGAAATTATTTAATAAAATCCTCTTAGATGTCTTTTGGGACCTAGAAACACCAATGAAATCATAAAGTCTCATCCTTATTCATGGTCCAACCAGAATATGAATCGTCATCTATGATACTTTCCCTCAGGATCTGAGAGTTACCTCATTCTCATCCATTACAGAAGGGTTGATGTCACTACTAATGTCATGAGGATAGTCTTCTCATGATCCGCCTAAACCTCAACATGAATCTTTGAAAATAATTCCATAATATGTCACTCACTACTAGCCTCTAGAAATGGGTGTGTCTAAGTCTTCCTGATCATATCATCAGCTACATCATTATCTTTCCCGAGTGTATAAGCAAGCTCAAAATTGATAGATTGCATGTACACAACCCATACACGCTACCTGAGATTAATATCATGCTTCATAAAGATATACTTGAGGCTTTTATGGTCCACTAACACCAAAAAATGATCTCCAAAAAAATAATGTATCCAACAGCATAGAGCATGAATGATAGATTCTAAATCAAGTTCGTGCATCGGGTAATTCCACTCATGAGGCCTCAAATTATGTGAACAATATGTTATGACTCACTCGTCTAACATCATAACCGATCCCAGCCTGATATTGGATGTGTCACAATAAACTGTTTAGTTCATACCTAGATCCAATAGAATCATAATCGGTGTTGAAGTCAATCTTCCCTTAAACTTCTAAAAGGAAGCTTCATAAGATTCTAACCATAATAATTTTTCACCCTTCCTAATCAATCCCATAAGAGGCACTAATAGGCATGAGAAGTCCTGGATGAAGCATCTGTAATACCCAAATAACCCCAAAAAACTTCATATATCAAATACATTCTTCAGATACTCCCAGGAAACTATAGCTCTCACTTTCTCTAGGTCTACTGATACTTCTTTATATGAGATGATATGACCTAATAAGTAGAATTTTTTTATCCAAAAGTGGAATTTTATAAACTTATAATAAAACTAGTTCTATCTCAGTGTATTCAACATGATCTCAAGATAGTTATAATGGTCTTGTTGAGAGAAATAATACACCAAGATGTCATTCACAAAGACTACCATGAATGAATCTAGATACATGTGAAAAAACCAATTCATCATAGCCATAAAAATAGAAGGCACATTCATGGGACTAAACATCATTACTAGATATTCATAAATACAATAACTACTCTGGAAAGCTATGTATGGTATATCTAAAGACTTGACACGTACCTGATGATAGCATGACCACAAATCAATATTTGAAAACACCCTCACTCCTCAGATATGATCAAAGAGGTTTTCTATTCGAGGTAGTGGATACCAATTCTCTACCATGAGTTGGTTCTTCCATTAGTAATCTATATATAGATTAAGGGTACCATCCACTTTCTTAGAAAAAGGTCCAGTTAACCCCATGGAGAGGTTATGGGGTATATAAAATCTCTAACCAACAAATATTACAACTGATTCTTGAGTTCCATAAGCTCTGTGAGTTCTATCATATAAGGAGTTATGGACACTGGTTCCACTCTCATAACTATATCAATGGTGAATTCTACCTCTCTCACCAAAGGTCACCCAGAAAATTTTTCAAGGAAGACATCCCTAAAACAACCCACCATAGGAGGTAAAATAGTCGGTTGTAACCCCTGACCATCCAAGAAAAGAATAGAAATATGGGATGTCACTTTGTTCATCCCCATATGCTCAGGTCCATCTTGAGATGCTTTTACATCCCATTCTCCCTTGTGGATATTTCTACCGCCCTATAGTGATGTAAACATCACCCTATAATGATAAAAATAAATGTGGGGTTTATAGGGAACCAACCACTCCATCCCAATAATTACATCAAACCCTATTATCTTAAAGATAAAAATATTCCATATGAAGAGATATCCACCTATCTCAAGGTAAAAATCCTTACATCATATTATAATCTCTAACTGGATACCCAATGCAGTATCGAGATTCATCATGCCACAGTAATATTCTATCTTGAAGCCTAGACTCTCTAGAATTTCCTCTGATATAAAAGATTATGATGCGCCTATATCAAATAAATCAGACACTAATGTAGAGGATACTATAATAGTACCTCAAACAGAAGAATTTTTGGCACTCTTCCCCTCTAGAATAGGCTACATGCATGTAACTATCCCATACCATAGCCTTGATCCACAAACTAACTTCCTTGAGTAGGCCTGCTCTGGTAGCATTGAAAATCCTGAGTCTGATTTCCTATACCATAACCACCACCTTGGCATGAGTAGCTAGTGGTATTCCAGCTAACTGCCTAGAGAGATACTACTGGCCCCACTCCAGAATATGGGGTAAGTGTATATCCCCTCTTACTTGGAAATGATAGAAAAGTCCTAAAAAAGCACAGGATATGTCCCATCCTGCCTCATCCTCTACACTCCAACAGATCCAGTATAAATTGGGGTTTCATGTGTTCTAATTTCCCACACTTGTGACATATCAAGAATCTATTAGTATAAAATGTCTGACTATTTCTACCCCCATGAGAAACCTCAAAGTGTATCTTCTGTATGATAAAAGAAACACTGAAAAGTCTAGGTGCTAAAACACCTTCGCTCACACTATAGACTTCCCTCAAATTCCTCTCAGTAATGAGGTCTTGGTTGACTATCATAGAAATAGTGGTCAACCAGAAGACAATATCCTATGATCAAATGGTGTATATAATCCCATCCTCAAATAACTTGGTGGTCATAAGATCATCATCAGATAAGGTCGGTGTGAACCACTATGGATCATTAAAATATTAAAAATACTCCATGACGGACATGGATCCCTAATGTATGTTTATAAATTCTCTATTATGATCCGACCTCAATGTTTGTAGAAATAATTAATCATAAAAGATCATTTAGAAGTCAATCTAGATCATATCTCGATGTCGGTCTACCTGGGTAATGACATCCCACCATTTCTTGGTAGAACCACATAGAATATAATCTATGAGTTTTACCATCCACTCTGTTGGTTTCTCCAGATACTCAAATATAGAAATCATAACCTCAATCCATGACTTAGCAGTATGTGGTTCGTCATTCCCCGAGAAGGTGGGAGGACGATGATGCTGGAACTCTTGATTCAACTTTGCCATAATCAGAGAAGGTTTATAAACTCCTTGCATATAATACATCATATAACATTAACCCTCTCTAAACTAGGTTTTAGTGCCCATATCAAGAATAGAAGGTGGTGTCGTAGGTGGAACTATAGGAGGTATCACTGGAAGATCAGAACCCACCACCTCTGATGCGTGGTTGTCACCACCTTCCTAGAATACGACTCAAGGATATCATGGTGGAATGATTCTATAATTCCTAACACATTCCTCAAAAAAAAATTAGTCGTTGAAAAGTTTTTTTATATATAAAAGGACATAAACATAGCCTTCCTATAGAAAAGGTCAAAAGTCTCTATCTGCTCCAAAACCCATGTCTAGGTGGTAAGGAAAAATCATAAAAGGCCATAAAAACATAAGAGACACTCCCAACTACCAACTAATAAGTCCATGTTTGGGTCTAGGTCTCATATAATACAACAAAGGTTCTGATATATGGAGTTTCAATTGGAAGGTATAGAGGAAAACACTCTTTAATTTGTAATTAGAATCCCATTTAGCAGTAACTATTTTAAGTTAAAAGTTTAAATTTTATTGGATTTTTACTTTTATATATATATATATATATATCATGTTCTAATTATATGTGTCACCATTTACAATTTATAAAAGTCATAGTCCTTATAAACAGCAATTGGCATGTCATTTAACTGCAACCTTATCTTCACATCCGGTATCAGGTTGTAACATGTCATAATTGATGACTTGATTACATTAATAACCACTTAGAATTTATAGAAGTTCATTATACATAAATAACATTTTTCACTCAAGTAACCCAATAAAAAAACGTTGTTTCAGTCCTTTGAACTAATAGGTCCAGAACCCACAACATGGTATAATTGGAAAATTAAGGTGTCATCACCAATCTATGTGGGAAAAAACTATTTAGATTTATGTAGGAACTTTAATTAATATAATTATATTATCCCTTCAAGAAATTTTAGAACATTTTAGTATATAAAAATCAAGGCACTAAACTATATTCAATAGGAAAATTCATGTAGAAAGTAAACATGGCATAGAAAAAAGGATGGAATATTAGTCTTAATGTGCCTATGATGATGAATGAGATGTCAATTCATTGTCATACCAAGCCAAGTACCAGGTATTTTTCAATAACATCATAAATTATAATATCAAAAATCATGTGTGTAACCCAATGGTGAAATCATATAAACTATGACAGGCAAAAACTAGAATAATAATAACTCATCCCAGGTAATTTGGGTTTCCCTTGTATATGGGTTAGCTACTCCCAAGAACAGGCTCATTACCAAACTCCATAAAATCCTATTCTCCTATCTAATACCCAAATAGAAATACAAAAGTAAAAAATGACCTCTGATACCACATTGTAGAATCCCAACCCAGGATCCACTATGATGGTGCCCCAAGTCGGTGGGTCATATGGCCTCAAGTGCGCCTCCCCGTATGCCAGTAGTTGTTGACTAGCAATAAGGGTCCAAGGTGGTATAGTGGGAAGACTATAACCTCATATCAAAGTGACACATTAAATATAATAAATAAACAAAAATATATTAATCATAACATAATAGATGGAATAGATAAAACAAGTATAATAAATAATTATAGAAGCATAAACAACCAAGCAATAGGAATAAATACCAAAATCCATAGGATAAGTCATATACGTGATGATTTAATGTCATCCTAATATATAAAAATGGAAATAGGGGAATACAGGTGACAGGAATATAAAACATTCTATATAAAAATAAAAAAGACCAAAAGACCGCTCCACTAGAATCACAAACATATACTCAGTCCTATGCTCTGATGATCCATGCTAGAAGGAAACAGATCAAGCATTAGTAATAGGGTACTTTACCTTATTCATACCTACATTTATAAGCTCTACTCAGGTACCAAAGGTATCCTGAGTAGGTTGTGAGATAAACTCAATAGGAAATGGTTTCTAAAATAATTCATCTAGTGTACATAACATAGTAGTGTGCAAGTATAATAGCTAATAATAATAAAAAATGATAAAGAATAAATACTTATTATCTCAGGTTCCTATAAAACATCTTGTTGGCTCTTCCTACTTTGGAATAGGCTTAAATGAGTTTGATCAGTAACCATACATATATAGTAATAATATATATAAATAATATGTATACATTTATATTAAAATTATACATGAGGACATTTAGAGGCATATACATGGATACTAGGTGCTAGTTGGACCCAAGACGTAACTCAGACATCCATAATTAGTCTAATGAGCCAATAGCTCCAGTAAGGGTACAATCCCTGAATCTCATATGAATATAAGAATTTTTTCCCATAACTTGAGATGGTGGGGCGATTCATCATTACCAACACCCTAAGTAAGGGAACATGGAGTGTCATTACCGTCATCTAAATAAAATTATAATGGTGTGAGATGTTATGCCCATCACCCAATGTAAGGGAGCATGAGACATCATTCTCTACAAAACACTTAACCATTGTTAAATATCCATTAACCATGGAATAATAATAATAATAATAATAGTTATTAGGTTTTTCCTCTAAAATAGTTATAACCATTTAGCACAAATATCCAAGGGTTCACAATTCATACAATTCACCTTTATAAATATATAACATGTGGAGTGGACTTGCCACCAACTTTAATTTAATTAAAATAATCTATTTGATTATAAGGGAAATGAAATTCTAATTTCATTTCAAGTAAAACACTTATATGGTGTTTTTTCATTTAAAAAATCATATAAAAGGGGTAAATTTCATTTGGCACGCCCAAAGGGGTGGAAATCAACAAGTTCGAAATCACCTAAACATTTAATATTTTCCATGGGAGTAATTAAGAATGTAATAATTATTAAAATAGGTTAACACATTTAAGGAAACATAAAGAAAAGTTCATCGTTTGTCACTATAGTAAAATGATATGAAAAACACTTATACTTTTGGAAAATATTTCCAAACCACCTACCTTAAATCCATGGATGACCACCCATCCAGTTTTTTCCTTTGATTCAAAGAAGAATGGAAGAAAATTTAAAAATATAAAAATACTCAGAAAATAGAGAAAATGATCTTGCACCAAAAGAGTGCAAGATATGGGAAGATAAACCATTATATAAAGCAATATTATTAGGGATATTACTGTTACAGATCCAATGATTCTGATGATGATGAAAACGGAGTCCAGATGTAGGATTTATCTCGATCCCTAGATTAGGAGTATAGATAGCTCACTGGAGGAGGAGAAAGGTTTTTTTTCTACTGGTGAAGAAGAAGGAAAAGAGGGGTGTGGTTTAAAAAAATATTTAAGTGAAAAACTATTAAATAACCCCATAAAATAGGGTCGCATGGTTGGATAAATCATGCACTGTCCATGAAATATCCACTTCCCATGAATCCCACTCGCATAGGATAGGCACATGGTTTGGATAACTATGTGCAGGCCATGAAAAAAACACTATCAAAAATGTATACAATTCTACATAGGCATGTGGCCTAGTTTGCACGGTTGCAGAAAAACCGTGCAGCCAATCTTGTGCATTGGGAACCTCTCATGGTTGAGTTGCACGGTTATCACTAATCATGCACTAACCATCCAACCTACTCTATTTGTCCAATTTTTAGAGCTCTAGGCTCCAAAAATTCCCCAAAAACTCCTGAGAGCATCCTTATGATATAGGTCACATTTACCAAGATAAAAATGAAGAAATAAAATTGAAAAAAATGACCCATACCTTTGTGAAAAGTTAGGTTGCTACATTCATATTGATTATTACCTAGTTTTATCAGGATATAAACAATAACCTGAACTATGTGGAATGTCCACCTTCACCCAGGAAGGAGAAACTAGCCATAGATTCCTTTATGCAGTAATAACCATCGTTGTTTAGTGGACCTTATGATCTACTTTCCATGGAACCATGGGTTGACTGAATAGATAAGATCTTTTGTATTCTCCATTGTTCTAAGAAAGATAATTTCACATTGGATGTATATCGTTTAGATGGATGGGTTGATCAATGGTGTTCATTGATAAAGAATACCAAGTAAAAGGATGAAATGGAAGAAATAGAGTGATAATGCTTTAAGAATCTATTTATTAACAATTATTTATTTATAACTCTTCAAAAAATATAGAGAGAGAATTTATAGATCTTAAGAAAAAAGTGGGTGGATATGTCATGACTTATGAGGAAATTTTCACAAGGATTTCAATCTACGACTTAACTTTTGTTATCAACAATGATATCAAATAGATAGATTCATTAGTAGTTTAAATCCAAACCTTCAAAAGGCTTTAGAAATATGAGACTTTGAGAGTTATTAAGTAGTTCAATGGGGTCTAAAATTATATATGGAGTTTGGAAAATAGTTCCATGGACATGGAGATAAAAATATAAGAATGGTCTTTTAATACTCAGTATCAAATAACAAAGGAGGAAAGAAGATCCAAACATGCACATGTCAAAAATGTGGGAAGATGCATCATAGTAATTGCCTCAAAAGGATAAGGAAATAATTCATGCATGAGAGAGAAGTCTATAAAGCTCATGAATGTCAAAGAGATGTGAAGAATCTGGAAAATGTGATATAGAAAAGCAAGGAACCTTCCAATTCACTACTCACGGTACAATTCTTTAACTATAATGATAAAGGGAACTATGTAAGATAGTGAACTAAACTATGGGCCTTTGAGGGTAATCAGTGTCAACAACCACCAAATATAAAGGAGCAAGGGAAATCTTATTTGATCACTATCGCTAAGGTGGAACATGAAAATGAATTCTTACAAGGTACACTTCCTATTCACTTAGAAGTGACAAAGGTTTTATTTTATTTTATTTTTCTATGAATTTATTTATATCCTATAAGTTTTTTATAAGTTTTAAATCACAACCTCAATACCTTGAAGTATAGATATCTATAAAAACACATATTGGTGTGATCATTGAATCCCAAGTGTTGGAAAATTCTCATGTTATTATATGTGGGAAGATTCTTCCAACAAATCTCATAATTATTCCCTTGATGGAACTTGATGCTATACTATGAATATATTGGATCTTTTATATAGACCTAGAATCAATTTTCAAAAAAAAAATATCTTTCTATATTCTAAGCCATCCCATGCTCCTGTAAAAATGAAAGGAAGATCATGAATCTCCTTTAGAGAATACCTCAATGGTGTGGGTGGTGATACCCAATAAAGAAGCATATATTTCCCAATTGGTTATGTTAAAGGAAAGAACCAACCATGAGGAAATACCCATTATGATGGAATATACTGATGTATTTTCCAAAGATTTTCCCAACCTTCCCCCAGATCATGAGGTGGAGTTATCAATATATCTTATACCTAGATCCACACCTATCTCCATATGCACCTATAGGATGGCCCAAATCAAACTAGAAGAGTTAAAGAAGCTATTGAAATAGAATTTTGATAAAGGGTTCATACACACTAGTGTATCACCTTGTGGCACACTGATTCTCTTTGTCAAGAAAAGGGATGGTTCTATGTGGTTGTGTATCGATTACCGAGAGCTCGACAAGATCACCATAAAGAATAGGTATGTCCTTCTAAGTATTAATGACTTATTTTATCAACTATGAGGATCTCAATACTTCTTAATGGTGGATCTTAATTATAGATATCATTGAATGAAGGTAAATAATGAATATATTCATAAGAAAATATTTTGTATAAGGTATAAACACTACGAGTTCATAGTGATGCCCTTAAAACTTATTAATTACCCTGAAATCTTCATGGATTTGATGAATATAGTATTTAAATACTACTTTGAAATAAATTTGATGGTATTTTTTAATAATATTCTCATTTACTCCAAGATTAAGGATAAACATTAATAGTATATAAGGATTGTGTTAGAAACATTAATAAAGGATAAAATTTATTCTAAGTTCAACAAGTGTGACCTTTGGATGCAGAAAGTCACATTATTAGGGAACATGATCATGAGAAAGGGAATTTTTATAGAGCCTTCAAAGATAAATGAAATTGAGGAATGACCCAGACCCTCAACTATTATGTAAATCCATATTTTTCTTGGTATATCTAGGTACTACTGATTATTTGTGATAAATTTATAGTGATTGTATGGACCACTAACTAAGTTAACATAGAATGGGGTAAAGTATGTATGGATGGTATAATGTGAGGAAATATTTAAGGAGATTAATAAGAGTTTTATCACTATGCCTGTACTCACAATACCATCAAGTGGAGAAGGGCTTGTGATATACAATGATTCTTCAAAGAAAGGCTTGGGTTGTGTACTCATGTAGAATGATAAATTGATAGTCTATGCCTCATGACAATTAATGGTCTATGATTAAAACTACTCGATGCATGATATGGAGTTAGTAGTTATGATCTTTTCCTTGAATATTTTGCATCACTATCTCTATGGTGAGAAGTGGGAAATATATATATATATACAGCACAAGATTCTAAAGTATACATTCACATAGAAAGAGTTGAACATGAATCAATGAAGATAGTTAAAACTGATCAAGGACTATGATTTCTCTATTCACTGTCATCCTAGAAAGGTGAAAAAGGTATCTAATTCTCTTTGTAGAAAATAACCTACTACTCTATCCATGATATAGATTGAGAAATACCCTATCTTCATGGATATGCAAAGGAATGATCTAGAAATCATAACAGAAGGGTACAAATCCTACCTTGCTCAAATTATTTCCCAACCATCTATCTAAGAGAAGATCAAGAAGGCATTGAGGGATGATCTGGTGCTTCAAAAGAAGGTGGGAGTAGTAAAGTTGGGGAATAATTATGAATTCCATGTCAATTAAGATGGTTTTATTTAGTTTGGAACTAGACTTTGTGTGCCTACATCACCTGAGATAAATAAATATCTATTGGATAATACATATAGATCATATTTCTCCATCCATCTTGGAAGTACCAAGATGTACTATGATCTTTGAGAGAACTTCTGGTGGGATGACATAAAGAAGGAGATCACTGAGTACACTACAAAGTGCTTGGTATGCTAGTAAGTTAAAGCAGAGTGATAGAAGTCCAAGGGGATGATGTGACAATTTCCCATACCTACATGTAAATGGGAGAACATCACCATGGAATTTGTCACTATTATCCCAAATACATCCAAAGGAAGCAATTCAATATGGGTTTTGGTGGATCAACTCACCAATAGTGTCCACTTCATCGCTATTCAGGAATATTTCTCACTTGAACAACTTGTTAAGATATATGTAAAAGAAGTGGTGAGGCTGTATGGGGCACCACTTTTGATCATCTTTAATCATGATCCAAGGTTCACTTATAAATTTTGGATAATTCTTCAACATGATCTGAATATTGAATTGAATTTCAGTAGGGTCTATCACCCCCAAACTGATATACAATCTGCTTGAATGCCTCGAAGGCCTTTAGATTTTTATTTTAATTTTTGTATAATCCCCTTTTTAACTAGGTTGAGATGGAACCCTTACATTACCCATATTCCCAGATTCATAAATCCCAGTACAGGACCTAAAGGTATGGAGGCACAGGGCCCAATACATGACCCAAAGGCCCAAAGACCCAACTATACTGGAACTAACCCTCCCCAACATCATCTTCATTGTAGGTGCTTATCTCCCCACATCGCATGGCTAATCGGCCACCATTTCTCCCATGAAGATCTACATGATGGTTAGTCAATGTAATATAAAGGTGGATGGGATCAATACCCCCCATTAGTTGATTTATCATGAAACACTAGCTTCCACTCAAGTATTCAAATGACTCCATTTGAAGCTTTATATGGGAAGTGATGTAGAACTCCTACTTGTTAGGATGAATTTGGTGTATGAAAGATACTTGGACCTGATCTTGTACAAGACATAACAAATAAGGTTCAATCCATCCAACAGCATATAAAATTCATACAGAGTTGACAAAATATCTATGCTGAAAACTATTTAAGGGACTTGGTGTTTGAATTTAATGAAAAATTTGTCCTTCAAATATCAATATGGAAGAGATTTATGTTGTTTAGAAGGTGGTACATACCTAATACCTTACATGTATTGAATCTGGAGGTGGTATAACTAGATATTGACCACTCTTATGAGGATAATTTAGTGAAAATCTTGGACCATAGATACAAAGTTCTACACAATAAGACAATTAACCTTGTAAAATTTTTGTGGTAGAACCATAAATATGAAGAGTTGATGTGGGGATGGGAGGAAACAATAAAAAAGAAGTACCCTCATTTATTATCCACTAAGAATATGGGTTGAAATTCTAGGGATGAAATTTCTAAAGGGGGGAATAATGTAACAACCTAGACTTTATAAATGATATTTTTTTCTTGAATAAATATGGGTTAGATTATATAGAATTATACACATACGTCACATAGAGAAACTAATAATACTTAATATCATTAATTGAGATCATTAAATTAGTTAAAAATTAATCCCATGAAAAATCAAAATATTACAGTGGAAAAAATATTAAATCAAAAAAGTATAATGGGAAAAATTGTATCACTCCAATCTGTTAGAATTATCACCCTCGAGAACAACACTATAGAAAAGAAATGGAATATTAGTTTACCAATAAATATCTTATAAAAGAAAAATATAGAAACTTTTGATTAATTATAGTGAATAATTTATGAAGGAATGAAGTGTTATTTATAGGAGGTAATGTTACCATTGGAATAGTAACTTGGCCATTAGGAATAGTAACATGACAGTTGGGAATGGTAACATGATTATTGGAATAAAAATTTGACACCAAAATAATAAAATGTAATATAAATAATATATATAATGAGTAATTTAATAAAATATAAATATTATAATACCATAAGATAAATAACAAGATTAGAAAACTCAAAAAAAATTCTACACACTTTTAAATAAAATGTATTTTAATGACTCATAAAAATCATAATTTTTATGATAATAATTATTTTTAGATATGATATAAAATTATTTTTATAAAATTAATTTAATTTTTAGAATCATCACATTGAAATTTCCCAAGAGTAAATTTTTTATGATTTTCTAAGAAACTTCCATTTTTATGTGAATAGTAAAAATACTGTTTTTCAAATACCACATGTTTTATGAAATAATGATTATGTAATAATGACTTAAATTTTTTTTAATTGGTTATTTTGGATAAAAACAATTTAATAAGATAAATGGGTCATTTAAAAACAATAAACTTAATTTCCAAACATAAAAGTATTTTCTAAAGCCTAAAAGTCTAAAGTGCTCTTTTAAATAAACATTTTTTTTTCATTTTTCTCATTTCCTTTTGATCAAACTAATAAATTAAAATTATAAACTGATTAAAAGTAATAAAATAATGTTATTTTATTCAAATATGTTTCATAATTTCAAAAATATTACTATTAAAAGGTATACCTTGGATATAATAATTTATTCAATATTTTATCCTAAAAATGCCACTCACCTCAAGTATAAATAACCCCTCACCCCTACCTTGGAGAGCCAATTACCTTCTACTTACCAAATATAATGATATTACCAAATACCCTCTATTAATCCCCTTTTAATCCTTATGTATATTCTATATCCACTCAACTCTAAGCACTCAAGGAGTTTAGTGTCGTAAAAAATAAGAAACACCAAGAAGAAGGAAAGTTTTCATCTACTTCTCTTCTTATTTTCCTCTTCTCGTCCTATTTTTATCTATTACTTTAAAAAAATCTTATAATATTAATTGAGTGTTATTTTAACATTAAATTAATTATTTTAACCTACTATAATGATTATATTTATGATTTATTTATATTTTATACTTCTCTTTCCTATTCTTTTGACAATGTCCCATTAACGATCAGTTAACCGCCAATAAGGATGTCTCCAATTCTTTTATTATCGCCACTCTTATCGATGGTTATAATAAATTATTTATAATATATAAATTTATAAATTTATTTATTTCTAATATTTTGGGGTTAATATTAATAATTTATAAATAACAATAAAGAAATATCATTAAATCGAATCAAGAAGGGATATTTTAAGAAAAAATTTATATCAAAACATTTCACCTTTAACCAAGGGAATTATGGAATAAAATAAAATGGTTATAATTTATCAAGAGTGAAAAAAATGAACATAATTCACTTCTAGTTCCATATTTTAATAAATATAAGTTTGTTATTTAGGAGTCGAAAAAGCGATGAAATAAAGCGAGATTTAAGGTAAGGGGATTCTCAAGCCCAATTATTTATTTTTGGATTATCTTCCCTTTATATTATTCGCAGTATATATGTTCCTATATTTTACTTAAAGTTTCCTTTCATAATTCTTTATCTTTTATTTCTGGTGATATATATGTTTTTATCTTTTTCAAAGGACGTCTAATCCAATTACAAATATTTTTACAAAAAGGAATTTATTTTTGAAAACATCTCTTTTACTCCTATTTATTTGTTTCTTATTTAAATAAAAATTATATTTTATACCAAAATATGAGTTACCATATTAATTTGGGAACCCAAAAGTTTATTCCTTAAAGTAGGTTTTATAAAACCCTTATGAAACTCATTCCTTTTCATGACTATATTTTATGACTACGATTGTTATATGTTCTCTTTCCATGTGGCATGCATGATTATGAGAATTTTATGATGTGAAGTGTGGTCCTAGAATTATATACCCCTCCAATGAATTTGGAACTATAATATATTTCATGAGAATATGTGTATTATTCATGAACATTATGTTATATTTTTTACCAATTATGATGTTATGATTTATGCACATATGTTATGTGCGAACATGATGATAGCTTTATTCACAACTATGTGTGGCATTTGACCACTTTGTTATGATGTTTCATTATTATGCATTTTCCACATTCCATGACTTTATCAAATTTTTCCTTCATGATTATGATGATGATATTATTATTATGATATGATGATGTTCATTATGCTCACCCATATACTATTGTTCATGTCCCTTATTCCCCCCATGATATTACTCACTATAATGCTCTTATAGATAACCTATTTCTTTGATATATATCCTTAAGTGATTACATGTACGAAGGAGAACGTGAGAGATTTTAGGAGGATAAAGAATAAGTATTTAAATAATGTTTAATTTTTATTATGTACAAGTGATGTATGAGCTTAATTTCCCCAAGATATTAAACATTACAATCCTTGAATGTATTATTATTATTATTTTTACCTTAAAAATGATATAATAGTCATGTAATAAAAAGTTGGGTGTCTATAGAAATACTTCTTAAATAACTCAATTAATTTTCCCCATGACACCCCTCCTAGGTCACCACACTTCTTCTCTCACCATCTTCGATCCACCTTCTAGAAAAAGACACCACTGACACGAATCAGAATATATATGGAGTCTTCACCAACCTAAAGGTGACCTCAACTTCTTCCATCCAATCCTCAACATCAAGGTAAGAGGATCCACCAGTGAACTTTAGTACCCTCTGTTACTAATATTTTAGTTAGGCTCTATCCTATGAATCCTCTATCCTATTTCTACACCTAATATTGTGATAGTGTTTCTATGGAATTTCTTTAGATAAAACAACAACAAGGTCAGTATAAACCATACAAGGAACATAAATCATCACAAAAGAAAAAAATCACAAATAAACACATCAACCCATACATTGTTCTCCCCATCAAGCATGAAATCACACCATATCTATCATATCCCTCACACTTCCCCGCACCAACACCCATATCCACCTCAGCTACACATCACTTCCTAATTTCATACCAGCATCACTAAATCAATAACCATGACTTATCATTATCATTAATAAAACTAAGTATAATACCACTTCCCAACATAACTCAATATCTAAACCAACCACAATAACTCCCAAATAAATTCACATAAATCACAACAAGGGTAACATATACAATCATGGTAATCCCAACAATGAAACATGGAAAGTGACTACCTTTTCGTTATTTTATTTTTATAAGAGTTAAGGGTGGATGAAAAGAACATCTTCAAAAAATTTCATATTTTACAAATAGCCACTTACATTACCAACATTAAATACATTTTATGAAAGGTGATTCCAATAATTCCATCACAACAATGAAGTGTAATCACAATAGCAGGAAGAATCATAGAAAATAATCACTTCACACTAATCTTAAACAAAATACATATAAATTATAGGAAATTATTTTATTAGATAAAATACTTTAGGTTATCCAACCATTATTATTCCAATTAAAATTTCATAAAATATTTTTTTAGCAAATCATATTAACATTTCAAGGTAATAAATCATCAAACAACACATCAGAAACAACATTAATTTTATTAAAGTTATATTTTAAGAAAAAATATCAATCTATGTACTTAAAAAATATCAATTAGGTGTGATTATAAATTAAAATAAAAATATGTATATTTTATATCCTCATGAATCATGATTTTCATGCTAATTTAAATATTATTTAAGCATTCTACCACATAGGAAATAAGATTCTGGATTACAAAATGAAACTGCACGGGATTTATTTTCATGCTTCATATTGACCATGATCAATTAAAAGTTATTTAATCATATTATTACTAATGAAACATGTTTTTGGGGTACACAGAGGATGTCATGCTTTTACCTCCATATTTTGGGAATAATAGACTCAATACACAACATACTTAATAAAATATATAATAAAGTTTCCATAATAATTCATACAAAAAATCAATATTAAAAATTATTTCCACAATAAACAATTAATATTTTACCCTTACACATGCTCATATATTTCTAAAAAACTACACTTGGCATGGAAACATGATTGGGCATATAATATATAAATATTTTAGTTTTTCTAAAAAAATCATGATAAAAGGGAAAATAAATTTTATTCATCCAAAATTTCCCTAGTTTTAATGGATTTTTTATTTAGCATGATTTTCATCTTCAAAAATCACTAAAATAAATGACCATAATTTGGAATTATAATAAAATATTAACACATGCATATAGAAAAAAAGTAACACATGGCATATCAGTATGCATGAAAATTAAGAAACCTCTAAGCATATCTCTAAGACTATATATTTCATTCTATCAACTTTTATTTTTATTAATATAATTTTTTTTAAATGTCTTTAAAATTAAGCATTTACAAGAAAAAAGTACCCATCAGGCATGTTTTACTAATAAATAATTAGGGAAACAAAATAATGATAAAAATGAAAATTAACTTAAGATAAAATGTTATAGAAATCATAGGGAAAACATATCCAAATTCCTATAAGGTTTTGGTTAAAAAAAAATATTACATTTAATTTTATCTTTACTATTTCCATTAATTTCATGTAATCAATCCAACAAGTAAATGAAAATCATCAACAATTTTAGTGAAACATTTCAATGGTTTGTAAAATTCCCTGCATCAAAACATAGTGAGGCCCAAAATATATGTTTCATAGCTGGTATATTTCGTCTAAATAACATGTTAGGCTCAATTTTCACCTTTTTCTACCAATACCATGAAATCCTCACTTGTGTTAAACACTAAACTCCACCATAACACTCATTTAAAAGCTTTGATACCACTTTTTCCTGACTTTTCCCCACTGTAAACCCCTATTTGGTTGGTAGTGAAGATTAAAATGACCCTATAATACCACCTCCAATATTCCATGGGTTTGAATCTATCATTGAGGGTATATAACACTCAAACGGGAGGCATTACCCTTATAAAATCATAGGAATAATAAAGTAACCACCAATCGATGATAAATAATTTTCATTCCATAAAGTAAATTCCCATAAACCAAATGTTTCTAACATGTAAAATTAAGATAATTAAGAAAAATATTTTCAATAATGTGCTCTAAACTTGAATACATCTATCAAATCCATTCATTCTACCTATATAGCAGCTCCACAATACTTCAACTTATCCTGCAAACACTTTTCAAACTATGGTGGGGTGAGAACTTGGGTGTACTTGGTAGGATCATACCTCTAAACAAATAAACCTCTATGTGAAATAAATATGAAAGAGTAGACATGAGTTATATTCAACTAGGTTAGGAGAATAAAACACAATCATAAACAAAGTAAAATAGAATAATCATGGTGATAAAATCAAAAACCATAACTCCCTTCCATTTCCCCAATATCCTTATCTATTTCTAACATAGAAATTCAATAAATTTCATCTCCAATAACCAAAAAAAAATCAATTCAATATCATAAAATTACCACATACCCCACTTTTAGTAATTTCCACCACTCCAACCTATCAACAGAGTCGTTCCATCTTAAACCGGTAGTGAGATGACAGGATAACTTCTCTCTAAATCTAACCAAGGATGTGAGAATAATTTCCACATCAATAACACATACCAGTATCCATCACTCCATATCACAATAAACTGCCACAACACATATCCACATACCACAATATCTCATCATTCCACCATCACATACTACATCACTGCATAGCCACAACTACATCATCACATCACCCCATCCACACCACCACATATCCACAACCATATCGCCACACATATTGACAACCACACATCACAACCATAACCAAGTTATAACAATTATATTAGGGTATCATGAACAAGTAGTGCATCAACCTCATTCCTTCCCCCTACCAAGTAAGGCCCCCACTATATACCATACCTTTTTTCCATATCATCCCCCATAACCACTTCATTAATTCGTCATAACAACCATAAATCAAGAAAAAAAGTCCAAAATAAGATGTCATCAATAATTTCATGCCCAAATATTAGATAAAGGACTATATAAGTAGTTTCTAGACTTTCTATATTATTTTATCCTTTTCGATTACTATTTACTGTCCCCATTAGATTTATCATGCTATTAATTTACCCAAAAAACCATTTATTAACCCATATTTAATTTAAATTAGTTCATTAATCTTGTATCACCTTTATTTTAGTCATAACCATTTATTTCGATCATCAATAGTTTATCAAAAACCTGTTATGATTCACCATATTCATCATGATAAGCATATTTCATTTATCTAACTCATGTTCATTACACATCAACCTCCTCTTCTCTCTTTCATTTAGTTCCTAATATATCAAGCATTATGTTAATAAAAAATAAATTTAGTTCCCAGATTACCTATTTAACCCATTAACCATTTTATCAATATTCATGATAATACATAACAAAAATTAACAATCAACATCCACTTCCCCTCAAATTTTCTTTTATGATGTATTTAACTTATCGTGTTCATCATTATTCAACCCAGAACTTATCTTAAATTTTTCAATTTTTCATTATCACTCCCATTTCACAAACCTATTTAACTATAACAAAGAAATTCATATCAACATAATATCACAAAATTCCCTTCAAGTAAATTATTATAATTTGTATGAGCACCATTTCTAGATTTTCCGAACAACATTTTCATTACCATCTTTATATAATTATTCTTTTATGGGTGAATATTCATCAATTTAGTCACAAATATTTTGAAACATGTTTTAAATCATAAATTAGACACATATAAATAAAGTAAATTCATGGAATTTAATCAAGTCTTTTTAATGAAAATAATCAATATTCAAGGGTCTCATGTTAAAAGTAACAACTACAGCTTTCCCGATTCTATATTTTAGAAAACTCTTTACATTACTATCTTTAAGTAGTTATCCATTTAAAAGGAGTGAACAAAACATATCAATATGGGTAATTAATTAATTAAAATAGTAATCAAAAATTTATTTCAACAATAACGATAACAAAACACCAATATAAAATCAGTAGAAAGGTATTTTCATAAAAAAAATATAAAGAGCACTTAATTTTATTTCTAATTTAAATACCCAATTTATTATCATTATTTAATTCATTACTTCTTAGTATATTTTATATAAAGCCAATAAATAATATATTTTTATATAATATGATAAGATAATATATAAATCCTTTACCTTGTGAGAAGATTTATAGTTCTCTATGTATGAACTAGAAGGGAGAGGAATGCTCAAAAATCCAAGAACTCGTGAAGAAAGAAACACATGAGTCTATAGGGATGCATATCTATTTTGGTAGGTTTTGAAAGAAGGATAAAGGTTTATAAAAAATAATGGGAAACTAATATTTAAAAAATATGGATGTATGAATCATGAGAAAATTATCTCATCATTTCCTTTTTAAAGTCTCATTCAACACCACAATTCCCATTTAAATGCCTTGAAATTTAGGTTCAATCTATTAAAGTCGAGGAATAAATAATTATTTTTTAAATGGTACTAAATTATATATTTTTAATCAATATTTTTATTAAATTCATAAAAATAGGTTTTGTGCTACCCATGAATAAGATTATTGCAAAAAATGACTCTTACATGAAATTCATGACCACTATGTGAATATGAAAATATCACAAGGGCCCTTATATAAATCCTAGTTTACCCTTACATGGTTAGGGTTACCCTTATAGAGATATGAATACCCTTAAGAGGTTTGGTTAGCCTTGAGTGATATCTAAATACCCTTAAGCGATCCGAGTTACCCTTATGAGAGATAAGAATACCCTTACATGAGCTGAGTTGAACTTACGTGAGATAGTAATACCCTTACACAAGCTAGGGATGACCCTTATGTACTAACCATTATGTTACTTGAAGGATGATTATGTGAATGGTGAATTCCCCTTATATAAATTTTCATAACCCTTACAAAAAATGAACTAACACTGTAAAAAATCTATAAATAAATTAAAATAAAAAATAAGATTTACTTCAAAAATTTACATTATTTTTAAAATTTTAAATTTTATTTTAAAATAATTGAATTACTTTAAAAATTTTATATTAGTTCAAAATTTTCTAAAATCACTTTTAAAAGTTCTAAAATTACTTTTATAAGTTTTAAACTTATTTTAAAACAACATTAAAAATGACCCCCATCCTCTGCCCCCCCCACCCCCCCATAACCTCAAAAATCAATAGAAAACATGGTAAAAACACCCCCATACTATCCAATCCCCAATAATGATAATTAATTGGGATCTGGAAAACCCTAAGACATTATAATGTGACTGATGGAAACATGTGTAGATATAAATGTGGTTTATAGAGATCATGTCGAATCCCTTTATAGTTTGGGTAGCATTTATGATTTAATAGAGGCCTCTTTTAATTATATTTAGGAATCTAGTGATTTGTGTGTTTTTTTCAACATTATAATGGATTGCGGGGTCACACTTTGTGGTTGACTGAATGAGAATTGATTTTTACTAGAGAGATGATCTAAAAATATTTTAGAGTTAATCCAAAAGATTTTTGGATAGGTATTCATAAGGTATTACATATTTTTTATATGAGTTAGAGTTAATGATAGTTTTCCAAAGGTGTTTTATAAGATTTACAAAAGGAGTTTTAAATATGATTTCACAAGTTATTGTATATGATATAATATAAGGTGAAATGTCACAAAATATTTTAGGATTTAGTGTAAGTTGAAGATTGAAGGGGATGATATTCCCTACAACCAATATTTTATGTGATGTATTCTAGTGGCTAAATCCTTGAGGTTGTTGAGAGTGGGTTTCATATACCTGAATCCTTTATGTACTTTTATTACCATTACATGTATATAGTTTTATATATGCATGAGTTTTTGTTATCATTGTAGTGTTGATACTTATTCTTCCACTATTTTCATGGTAATGTCCTTAGGTTACATGTTGTATCAAAAGGTTATAACAGTTATCAGGATATAATGAGAACCTCAAGATACTATGATAGTAGTCTTAAACATATGTTATATGGTCTAGATACATCATGTTGATAGAAAACTGATAATGTCTTTCTATCAAATTTCAGGGGATCATAAACATTAATACTGCTTTTCATAAAGTTCACACTTAGTGATCTTGAGTAGTTGAGATCATGAGGACTAGACCACCAATAGGAACACCAATTGTTTCAGGTTTCATTGGTTGTTCCTATTTATGGGTATTTATATTGGTATCTTGGCGTGAGATGATTATCAATGTGTTCAATTTCATCATGTACTTGGATGTAATATGAAAATCATAACATTTATATTGTGATGAGGTAACTTGTGTTGGGTAAGTCATTGGTGGTAGGACATTGGTTGAATGATTAAGATGAGGTTTATCGCTTCCAAGATAGGAAGATATATCTTGGGCCTAGAGGACCAGAATGGTAGTACCTTCACTAAATCCATGAATATGATAGAATAAGGTAAGTCCATTCAAAAAGGTCATAAAAATAATAAATAAAGAAGTAAATGGTGATTACATGAAGTGTGCATCCCACTTTATGAGATATCACTAGACCAAGAGATTATATTACATAGTGTATGTTTATAGGAAGTTTTCCATTGCTAGGACTAAACCTGATCTCTTTAGGGGCCTTGATGGGTTTCTAGACTTTTCTCTTATTTTGTGAGTTGTACTCACTTCTATCAAGATAAAGATATCAAATTTCACACATAAAAGTATATACAGTGTCTTTTCTGATTCTAGTAAATTGAAATTTAGGAAATCGTGGGCCCCACACTAGGGGCCGGGATGTATCCAGTATTTAATGGTCATAAGAAGTTAATAAATTCATTATTATTTGAGTATATAATAGTTAGTGATGAATTTATTTTCTTAAGGTATTCATAAGTTTAAGTGAATACAATCAATAATATTTAACGAATGAATATTTATTTATTCAAGGTTTGTTAAATTATTTTTTGGGAGATGTGTTGACTTAATGACTGATATTTTATCATGTAACGTAGTTTAGATATTACAAGTAAGTGATAAAATATTTATAATTTTCTCTATGTGTTTGCAACATCATACATAGTGAATATGGTTTGATTTAAAGGGTTTTATTTATAAAAGTGAAAAAGTGAAATTTATATTAATAAAACTCACATATTTAATGAAATCGAGACCATTATCTATATGAACTATCCATTCTATGAATTTTTAGAGAACCTATCTCCACACTCATGATTTCTAGAGAGAGACCAACATGAATAGAGCATCCTGATCTTAGTTTTCTTACCAAATCAAAAGTGCGGTGATCATGTAGCCATTGTATCATCACAAATATCATCATATATCCATGATGAAACACATATAACATCAATATATGCATCCACATTCATTTGGAGTGAATGTAGATAATCTAGAGGTATTCAAGATCGGTTCCTTCAAGTGGTGATCACCGACGATGAGTGAAACATTCTTCTGACTCAAATTCAAATGAGGTAAAAGTTTGATTTAATTTTATTCTTTATTCACCTCTCATGAGATCCTTATCTTGAAACCAGGTTTTGTGCTTCACTAAATATGACAATATTTCATCATTACAATGATAAAAAAATTTAAAATTCCATGTTTTTCTATTTTTTATGTGCGCTAGATACCAATATAGGTTATGTTGCAAATAAACATAGTCTCGATCATAAACTTGAGAATACATTGTTGTCATCATATCCTTAAGTAAACTCTTAAGAGTAAATTATTACTAACATATTTTTATATGAATGAGATACATATCTTGAGGATATGTTAGCTCAATGTACTATGGGATAGAAACATGCATGAGATGCGGTTATTGTCTACGATTATTGGTGGTTGAATGTTAAATGTTAATGTATGAGTGAATCATTACCACAATGGATATCATTTATGGAAGTGTTACATGTGGAGTAACACAAGGGGGTATAAGTATAGATGCATTCACGAATGATTTTTCTAAGATATTAACTCAATTTTTATGTCGTGTGAATTAATGTGTGCATCACTGAGGAGCATCCTTGGTGGCTATATAAATCCACATTCATGCGATATTAGTGGGAGAGTGGTATGAATGATGCATGAATGAGACTACCCACTATTTGTTTCACTCTTCTTCTACCTCATGTATGCCAGAAGCACTAGCATGACATGGAGTTTGGAAGGATTCATCTGATATCATAAGTCAAAAGATCTAGTCAGCTTATGGAAACATCATGGAACTGGGAGGCCTTTGTCTTCCACTTATGAGATCTTTATCAAACCATTCAAAGGTGAATGAACACTGATGTAGTGGATCATCAGTGTAACATATGCTCAATATGCAGTAGTTCTTAATTTATAGTTGTACACAAATTTCATATTTTTAAGCATGGAGATCATGGGCATGGGATTTCAATTTCTTCTATATGTTCTAATAATAGTTATTAGACCCCTATGAATCTTATCACATTTTAGATATCTGAAGTCCATCCACTATCTCTAAATAAATTCATATCATATTGAATTCATTAATATGACTAAAAACAAACTTCCCTATTGATGCCATCATGTCGAAAATTCTCCTCTATAAGAACACTTTGTTCATCGTCACGGTCTTCTCATACATGTCATCAAGGGTTGTCATAATTTTTGTTGTAGTTTTAACTTATAGGATGTCATAATCCACATTCTAGGCTAGTGACATCCATATAAACCCCAATGGTTTCTTTTCTAGACTCTCTCATTCTTCATTTTTCATCGCTTCTACCTTGGTACCTGTCATTGGAATATCTAGGTCTTTCTACTTGACATCCCTCCATCTATATTCTCCTTAATCCAAAGTCTATTCCATCAAACTTATCCACTCAAACCTTACCCTCTTCTAGTTTCATCCTTCCAAAAATGTTAAACTCCCACCATCTTTTGGTCAATGTATAAAAGAGATCAGGAACTACTTATCAATATTCTCCTATAAGGAAGAGAAATAAATGATACTATTGAACCAAGATTTAAAAAAAACACCATGGTTTGGTCATCCAAAACTCCAACTGAAGCTATGAAACCACTTTTTGGGATTACATGGATAAATTTTGATAAAACCATCAGAATTATCCCATCTAAACTTACAAGGAAAAACCAATAACTAGAATGATCATGTGATAATGATGCACCATAACTTAGAATATGAAACACACCCAAATCACCACACCATAAGATGATGGGATGTTGTATCCCAGTCCTTTATATGATGTTGGGACAACTAATAGCGGCCCATACTGTACACTAGATAGAAACTCTCATAGTTTTACCTCTACGGTGAGATTGTTGAGGGCTGCAGGGGGGATCACTCATATTTAGGGGTTCAGGGGCTAAAGTTACTGACCCAAATTTTGATGCACTATAGAAATTTTGGAACACTATAGTAGAGATGATCGGAGATACTAATAGGAAACAATAGTAGTGTGGACTTTATCATGGTATAGTAACAACATGTGATCGGAAACACAAATAGGTTATTGTAGCTCCTCATAATTCTAGACACTAATTACTATAGCACATGGGACTTACTATATGGTTGGAAGCACCATAGAAATATGGGTTATGGTATCACTGCATTGCTTTAAAACCCCACTCAATATAAGGTTTATTTATACTCTAAAATCACCATGTAATCTTGCTCCCAAAATTAGTAAAATCATTCTACCTCTTTGTAGATGTAGAGATTATTCTCTAACCACATAAATCTTGTGTGTTCTTGATATTATTCTTGATATTTTTTCTCCCTTTTACCCTTCTTATGTATAATTGATCATCGATTTTGTCTCCTGGTGTTTTTCAAAACACAATACTTGACCAATCGGAATGAAAACAGATAATAACTATTGGAATACAACAATAGAAAGAAACAAGAAGCACGAGAACAACATAAGTTTTACATGGTTCATACTTATATCCTAATACATAAGGGAACATTTATTTACTTTGTATTAAGAAACAAAAGATGATTACAATAATATTGATCTTTTGTGTAACATTCATAATGAATCAACCTAGTAAGTATAAAGGTTCCCAACCAATTATTCTAGTCACCACTTCCTTCAAAATTTCATGAATAGTGGGCCATCGATATCCAGTCACTATGGGTCACCCTTTATTCAGTAGTCAAGTTACACCACCTCAACCTCCCCAACTGATTCACTATGTGTATTATGGAACTCTCACAAAGAAACCTTATGCAAGTCCTTTATAATTCTATCCACTACTTCTATCTAGAAGATTCAAGGGGTGGATTATGGTTTCTCTTTCGAATATCATGTGTTCTTTTGTAAAACTTCCAGTCATCCGGACCTATCATTATTGCATCTAGTATTGTCATCAAACCCATTGTAAATTAGTCCAGTAGAACTTATCCTTCTAACAGAACTAATGCATTGTCCGGAAAAATAGTTTTCACACATGGCTGAAACCTAATAAAAAAATATATGCATGTCCTAAAAATGGTACATTAAATTAAAATAACATTAAAATAAAAAGTGGAAAATTATTTTTAACCCACTATCCAACCTTCATATGTTGAAGTTGATCTAAATAATTCCATGATATTTTCCTCTAATTTGTTTAAGCTTGTTTAAAATTTGGGTCATTTTTTACCAATTCAACATTTTACATGAACATGACCTAGTGGATCAAGCCCACAAGCCCAAGTCTTGTTAAGAACCACAAATTTTTCCCTTGAATTTATTTTTAGAAAAATAAACAAAATCAGGTCACTGAATTACTTAAAATTCAACTTGAAATTTCATACAATAAAAATATTTTTCTAAGAATCTTTGATATTTTTTGGAGTCTAGAGTTACCAACAACTATTCCTTCATTCATTTTCCTTTGAGATGAAGAAATAAGGGTATTTTTTTCAACCTATTCTTGTATTTTAAGAAAAATGAAAATGATTATGTTAAGGAATGAAATGATTTCTCATTCATTAATAATTCAAGAATCATTTTTTGGCTAAATTGAATTTCCCAGTTTTGATTTTTCTAAAATGGCCTGGTTTTTTAGGTTTAGGAAGGTTTCAATGAGAAATTTTTAGCATTAGTTTTTCCCAATTTGAATAAATTATTGTTTTTCTTGATTTTTAATGATTTTAAAAAAAATAGCTATGGAAATGATTTTAGGTTAAAATCATTTTTAAATATGAGTCAAAAATATATTGAATCCTTGAAAGTGTTTTCTTTTTATGAAATTTATTTCTTAAAAAAATTAATAGAATATATTAAATCCAATAAAAAAATTTATTAAAATCAGATTAAACCAAAAACCCACTCAAATATCTCTTTTATAATGATGGGGGTGATGGTTTTTGGGTGTTTATATTATGAACATTGGCAGTAAAAGAAACCTAAGAAATTAACCAATATATCTTTAATACTTAAACATACTAAAAATATGAAGAATGAAAATAGGTGCATGCATTCACTATAATGAGCTCCATATTCATTCTTTGATGAAGTATGTTTGATGGAGATCATCAAAGCATCAAATAAAAGCTTCATGCCTCTTATGGGATTACACCAGCCTTGGATCCTCGATCATATTAAGAGGACCTCAAACCACCAAAGGGGTTCTAACTCCTTTACTGGGTGATAAAAGGTTATTTCAGATGGAAGATATTTTTTCACTTGGCTTGGATGCAATAAGGGTATCCCAACATGAGAGATCTGGTCCCTTTTATAGGCCCCACCCTAGTCATATCATGTGCCATGTCATGGAATCCATTCGTTACTAACATTCATTTAACACTTTAATGAATATAAGTAAGCAAATCCATAAATGAATCATTTTATGATTCTTAAATGATGAAAACTATGGGGAAGACATGGCATCATGCATTCTCTTGGATATCCATATTGTAAGCCAATCACATGATACGATTGGGCTAACATAAGAAACCCATTGCTTCTTATGATATTGTAATATCATAGCCAATGATATGTATCATATGCATATTGTAATATAGGACCTATGAATATTTTAAAATACAATATACCCTTGTTTTAGTGCATATCCAATAAAGGGTCCTTGAAATCCTTTTGGATTTTCAATGTGAGATTCAACTTTCCCTTTACGCCACCAGAATTACAATATTTTATCAACAACAAGACAATAATAATAATACATAATTAATAATAATTAATTTATAATTAATAATAAATAATAATATTGTGATTGATATTGAATTAAAAATGATCATCAAAATTTAATATTATAATTATTAATAATTAAAAATAATTAGTAATTAATTGGTAATAATTAGTTATAACTACCAATATGATTAATAATAATCAGTAGTACTTAGTAATTAATTAATAATAATTAATTGAAAATATTAATTAGTTAATAATAATTTTTAATTAATAATTAATTAATAATAATATGTAATAATTCAATAATTATTATTATTAATTATTATTTAATTAATAATAATTAATAACCATAAATGATTGGTTATTAAATAATTGATAATTAATTATTAATTATTAATAAGGTGGTTAATAATAATGATTAACCATTAATAATAATAAACAATAATGTGTGATTAGTTAATAATAATTAGTAATTAATTAATTAATAAGTAATAATTATTAGTGATTAAATTATAATAATTAATGATTAAATATTAATATAGTGATTAACAATAATTCTTAATTATCAATATCAATTAATAATAAATAGTGATAATTAACAATGTGATTAATAATAATTATTAATTATTGGTAAATAATTAATAGTGATTAATAATTAATTATTTAATTAATTACTAATTAATACTAATTATTAATTGATTTTTGATTATTATTAATTAATCACTAACTAATTGTAAATTATTATTAATTAATTACTAATTATGATGAATTACTTAATATTTTTGTTTAATATTATTAATTAATTATTAATTATTAATGATCGATCCCGAATTAGAAATCCAATAGGATTCCAAGGACCAATCCTTTATAAAAATGTGTCATAAGTGTGATTTTTATTTATATTTTAGAACCGTTTCAATACAATTAATTCCAAACTAGTACCCCACCCATGTGTTTTCACAAAATTTAGTATAAAAAAGGTTATTACGTCCCAGGAAAGTGTTCTATATATTTTCACAGGATATAGTAGCATGTGGAACAAATAAAATTAATATTTTTTTTATAAAAAATAGTCAGGTACTATATAAAAAGAGAATAAAATGATATAATAAATATTAAATAAATAAAGTGAAAGAAATAGCATTGAGTTTGTGTTATATTTAGTGTTTTCCCATAAGTGTGACTTTTCAACCTAGGGAAACATAAACACAAACACATATCAAATGCCACTTAGTCATTCTTACCCCTCTTCATATTCTTGATTACTTTTTCTTTAGTGAACTATTTTGGGATGTCATTGGGTGTTGAAGATCCATGGTTGAAATTAGTTACACCATTATCTATTTTAAAAAATATTTTTTCATTAAAATCATGTTATAGATCTCTCTACAAAGATTATATTAAGAAACTAATATATGAGAGGTGATAGAGTAAAGAATAATATTTATATGGCAAGGAAGCAAAGAAAAGTGCACACATATAAGTAAATGTATTTTAGATGATTAATTATATAATTTAATTATTGATTGTTTGACTGAATAAATTGAAAAAATAAAATTCTAGATATGGTAAATATAGCTATGTGAAAAGTTTGAAATCATTTGAAAAGGATCTTTATAGATGAATCTCTTTAATACTAATAATTTTAGATGTTTTTAATAGAATTTGAATGTGATTTCAAATAGTATATACATGTTGTATTCATATAAGTGTTTGCAAATTCATGTTTTTTTGGGTAATCATTAGTCTAATAATAAGCATAATCATTCTAAACCTAAAAAATATGTTTGTATCATGGTATTTGTGTGAGTATATTCATAAGTATAGGTATTTGTTATCAATTATATTTTATAGTATTTTCATATTTTAGTATTTGTAAAAGTGTATGTATTTTTTGTTTTTTATATTATATTGATTGATATATTTGTTATGGTTTATATATAACATAATGTATTAATTTTTCTTATCATTTTAAAGTTAATTCATGAATATTAATAAAGGATGAAATATTTTATATTCATGTATGTGAATGTATAAAAATTACATAAAAAGAATTCAAAATATATGATAAAGTATAGATTTTCCGTATATGAGGCTATACAAAAGAGGCAATAGTATTGAAAAAAAGCATACAACACTATATATATATATATCAAAGTAAAAAATGTTACTCGTGTTTTGGATGTTAATGAATGAACTATAAATCTTAGGTGTGTGAAATAGAGGGATAAATACAATATCAATGTTCCATGGAAATATTGAATCCAATGTAAATATGTATGTAGATTAACTATTCCAAGATTGATGTAGGAATATGAAAACATATTAAAACATGAAACTAGTTATAGTAAATATTGCAAAGGAAACTAAGATAAAATCAAAGAACATTTGGTATTTGAAACATATTATAGATAATCATAACAACAAAATTAGTTTAATTTTCCACTATATTTAATTTACAAGATCCTAAAATTGTTATGGATGTATCCTTGCTAAAAAATTATAACTCCCATCATTTGAGGTTAACAAAAATTTAATTCACAATGAATCTAAAAGGTATATGGGAGTAGAATAATCTTGAGAATAGATCAAAATATTTCAAAAATATAGGGCCAATGAGATATTTAAATGAAAAACATTTCAAATGTTGATTCTTAGATCCTCGGTTGAGAGTGAATGTACATATTCACCTAAATATCACTAAAGAGTGAAATACCTTCAATTAAAAATCAATAACCTTATAATTGGCCTTGAATAGTAATATAAGATTAAAAAAATAGTACAATAGTTTCATTATTTTCCAAATTCGTTGGTCAATAAACTATTTTTTAAAGATTCCCATACACCATAAAGGAAAAATAATCACAAATACACATTAGAATTAAAACATATTTTAGACCATAAAACACACTTCATAAATATAGAGAAAATAAAACATTTTTGATGATCAAAAGAGCACAATTATAGATATAAAGAGAAGATTTTAAGATCCTTTCAACTCGTCTAGAAACTTCCATTGAATATGGTTGATGAAATCCATCCATGAACAGTGATTAAAACACAAATTGAAGATAAAACATAAATAGTGATGCCAAGAAAGTATTGATAATTATTAAGAGTAAAGTAGTTGATAACAGAATATGAGGAATGAATTATGGGATAATAAATATGCAAAACATTATTTAAAAAATATTCAAAAATAAACAACATCATTTCTTTCTATTTAAACCAAGTCAAGTCATTAATCATTAAAAATTATTCCAAGAACATATAAAAACATGCTTCATTTCACACCAAAAAACATGTTTCAAATATTGATGGTTAATTATTTGATTGTAGTGTAACACCACGAGTTTTTAAAAGAGAAAACTAAGTTTGATATCATATGCGAGATGCAACACTGAACCCAAAAAAACAATGACCATTTAATTATCAAAATTTTAACCTTTGGATTAAATTTTTGAATATGCATATGATTAAATAATTTAGAAAATATATATTCTCTAAATATATTGATAAATTATTAGTAAATAATCAATTAATTTTTGGTAATATCTTCTTGTTCTTCAAAATATGTTTTATTCAGAATTGATTTTTATTTCTATTTTTTATAAAATTTATTTGATAATAATAAACCCATATTTTATATTATATTATTAAAATTAAATTAGGGTAAAATTTTAGTATTTTTTATAAAATATATATTTTTAATGAATAGTGAAAAATAACATTTTTATGTAGAATTGTCATTTATTTTGATAAATAAATTAATTTAAAGGTCTATTTATATTTTTAAATTTAATTTAAATGTAACATAATTATTCACTATTTAATTCAATTAATTACATTTAAATCATATTTATATCATATTTTAGTATAAGTTTATTTTTAGGATTAAAAATTCATTTTTCTGAAAGTCGTTTTAAGATGCATAATGTTTCTCCATTTTAATTAAGTAAAATAACCCCAAATGAGATATGATATAAATTAAATATTTAAATTTTATATCTATATTTATGAATTTAAATTCATATAATTAAGATTACTAGTTATGGAGTTATAGTGGAATCATCATTTCTTTAAGAATATGTATTTTTCAAGAAAAAAACACATTTCATCGTGCTTGCGGGTTTTATATTAAATTAAATTCTTCTACAAATATTAATTTATTTTGATAAAATGGATTCCGTATTTTTAATCATCATAATTAATATTAGGTAATAAGGTTAACTTAATTTATGTAAAATATAAGTAGTAAATTTAGTAATTATTAATTACAAAGGTAAAAGAAAAATAGGTTAATTAAGGGTAAAAAGAATTTAAAAAATAATATAAACAACATAACCATAATATTTATATTTAATTTTCATTAAAATGATAGTTATATTTATTCCTTATTTTTTCACTTTATAAATTATTAAGTAATTAGTTTAATAAAAATTATATTTTGATAGAATGAAACACAAATTGTATTTTTGGGTAATATTCAAATTCAATTACGGAATTTATTTTGAATAATTAATGGATTTTAAAAAAAATATTATTTTAATAAAATATTTTTATTAAATATTTTTTATTAAGTATAAATGATCATATAATTTTTATGATGTCAAGTGTAATTTTTATAAGCATTCAAAAACTATTATTATCAAAAAACCCAGCAATTATTAATAAATATAAATTTTATATTAAAATTAAAAATTATCATATTTAGAAAAAAATTCTTGGAATCAGAATTTTGAAATTATCCAATGGTGAATTTTTCATAAATTTTTAAGACATTCAAATTTTTGGGTAAAAAATAAATACTGTATAAATATACCTTTATGTTTTATGACATCGTAATGACCCAAAAGTGATGTAATAATTACTATAAATGGGATAAACAACCAAATAAATTTATTAACTTTAAAATAATGTTATTTTAAGTTTATTTTTATTTATTTTGTAAATCAATTATGAATCCTCCAAAACCTATAATATATTTTAAGGTTTTAAAATCATTTCTTTAAGAGTGTGACTCACCATTACATAAGAAAGGGAATTGTTTTAATAAGTTTGGACCTTGAACTTATAAAATAATAAAAACCAATACCATTTGGAAGAAACCATGTGAAAAAACTATGGTATGTTTTTTGGTTTTGAATATTTTATTATATAGAGTCCAAAACCTAAATAATAAAGAAATACTCATCTTTTCCTATATAAAATCACCCAAGATCCCATTTTTCTTCATTCAAACTCCTTAAAAAACGTCCATACTCTGATATCCACTCTCTAGAGTCCTCCCATGTCACCCCCAATCTCTCAATAAGTCCTTCCCAAGCCTTTGGAGTCATACATTCAAGTAAGGGATCTTCTACTCTCCTCTTGTATCAAGCACTCCTTTTATGTTATGTCTTTTAATTTTAATTTTCATATATTGGGATATGTTCTTACATATTACCATTATATTCAATTTGATTTATAAATGATGATATCCCCTTTCAATCTCATTTATCCCTCCTATTAACCTTTATGTACACCTGTTACCATGCTAAAATTTTATAAGGGGCCTTCCTCTCCTCATTTCAAATTCAAGCAACTTATTTGAAATTAGTTCTTGTAGTTTTGAATGTTTCTATTTTCACCCATTTATAATCATTAAATTAATTTCCATTTAGTGTTATTCGAATTAGGGATCATTTATCCTCCCCCCATTTGGACCCTTACCTAAGTCGTTATTATTCTGGAATTCTGTAAGAGATCCTCACCTTCTCTTCTTTATTCAAGTTTCCTTATAAACTTATGGATTCTATTTACATTTCCTAATGTTGATACATGTCCTTAAATGTCCCTATTACTTCTGATTTTATTTTTAAATTATGAGAGACCCATTTCTCTCTCATTAACCATTTTTTTTAATTTTTAGGTAACATCGTTATACTGCTGAAATTTCATCATGATTTTCCTTACCAAAACAATTGTGTAGTGAATACCATACCCATTTTTCTATCAAGGGTATTCATATTTATGCACATATACTTATTGATTGGGGAATTAATTATATTTATTCCACACTTATTAATATTTTAATAAATTATTACAATGAATGAACCCATGTTTCATAATCTATGTGGTACACTTATGCATGAGAATGAAATGAATATGATGGGTGCACCTAGATAGTGCTTCTATACATTGGGTAATGTTTATTATCCTGATACGTCATGTTGGGATAGGAAGTGAACCTGATTTATTTATGGGACCTTTTACACTATGAGGTATTTGCATATTTAGCCTTGACCTAAGTTTATGATGTAATGTTTTAAGTTGTTTCCACATTTCCCATGTTGCCTTTATGATTACCATGTTATATCATGTCTCATTATTCATGTTTATGATTCCTACACTTTTTATACCTCATTGATATGTCTATTGTCTAACATGTATCATATTCTTCATGTTATTCCTTTTTTATTCCCTTACTGGGATTTATAGTTTACCCCTTTCTTATGTATATCCTCAGGTTATCCCATGCAGTTTTATGTTAGAAGGAGTATTTTCAGCATGTTAAACAAGTTTTCAATAAAGATGTTGTATTCTCTATTTTATGTTGTTATGTAATGTACCTAATTCTAAAATACACTATAATTATCAACCATCCAGGTTGTATTAAGTATATTCTTACATAATATATCAAGTATTAATGTGAAATAAAGAGCAGGGTTGTTATAAGAAAAATATACTTCATTTGACCAGAGCACACTTAAAGCAGTAATAAAACATATTTTGTACTAGAAAACATACTTCACAAATAAAAAGTGGAAATAAAATATTTTTCATGATCAAGAGAGTATAATTTTTGATAAAAAGATAAGATTTCAAGACCCTTTCGGCTCATCTAGAACTTACATTGAAGACTCTTAATGAAATCCATCCATGAATAGTGATTGGAACACAAACCAAATATAAACACAAACAGTGGTTCTGAGAAAGTTTAAATCAATATCTACCTATTCCATGGATTGATGTGATTGGGTTATGAGGTAGAGAGGCTAGAGTTTGGGTGAGATTGTGTGTTAGGAATTTTAAATAAGCATCAAATCCCTTTAGAGGAAACAAATGGTAGAGTGAATATTATTAAATAAAAAATGAAACAAAAATCATTGAGTTTGTGTTATATGTAAAATGGTTTGTCAATAAGTGGTTGTTTATAGTTTAGGGTAATAGTTAAATATAAAAAATTTTACTTAATCAGACTTTTCAATATTTGTTTTTACCTATCATGTTTTGGTGTCAATTGTATTGGAATCACTTCTGATGTTGAAGTTACTTCATTAAAATTAATTATGACTTCTTTTTTTATTTAAAAATATTCATAATCTAATTCATTTTATAAATATATCTATAAAGAAATTTTTAAGTAACATTTAATTGAAGAGTGAATACTTATAATGGAAGTCGCAAACAGTTCATGTATATGCAAGTGAATTTATTTAACATGGTTAATCTTATGTGTTAATTAATGTTTCTTTTTCTGAAGGAATTGAGAAAATAAAATCCTATATATTGTAAATAATGGTATTTGAACACATAATATTAATAAAGGAAGAAATAATAATAAGTGTTCATTTACATTTTAGTGAAATAGTTAAATATATCAAATGATACTTAGTCAGTCTTTTTAATCTTTGTTCTCACCTATCATATTTTGGTTTCAATTACATTGGAATATATTCTGATATTGAAGTTCCTTAATTGAAATTACTTATTACTTCTTCTCTTCTTACATTCACTACTACAAAACATGCTTTTAACAATGCTAAAAATGATCTTTATCAGTGCTTAAAATCACTAACTACCTAAGTGATATTAAAATCCCTCATCCTTTATTAGCACTATAAAATAGTGTTAATAAAGGTACCCTTTTTCAATTCTTCCAAATGGATTGATAAAGGACTCTTTTATGAGAGATTTTTCGAAGCACCGATAAATATTATCTTTATTAGCGCTTTTTATTGAGTGATGATAAAGGGTACCTTTATCAGTGCTTCATGTAGCGCTAATAAAGATCATTCTAGTTTCTACATAGCCACATCCCTATAAAATCAAACTCAATTAGATAGCATAAAAAGGAATAGAAATATAAAACAAATATAAGAGAAAATATATAATTTAATTGAAATAAAATTTACAACACAAATACAAGAAAAAATATTGCATTATAGACATTTCAAACATTAGTTTATATAATTACATGAGTAAGTAAAAATTATCACAGGCATTCAAAAATATCAATATTCCCTTGTATTTGGCCCCCAAACCCAAACCATGCTACTAGTTACTGAAAAAAATACCCAAGATCGATAAAAATAATGCACCTATATAATAATAAAAATTATTATATTGGTAATACTATATATAAATAAATTAAATACAAAGTGTCGATTTTAAACTAAAAGCATATAATTTGAGTCATATTAGGCACACCATGTATCAGACTAAGGTTCAAATGATTCCTACACACCACCAATGACTTATGGATCATTTTTCTAAAGTATACAAACAATATGATTTCATTTTCTCTATTCTGAGCATGTCACTTGTCATGTTTACTAAAATGTCAATTTAAAATAAAAAGATGAACTTTGAGTCATACTGGTCACATCGTGCATCAGATTGAGCTGTGGATGATTCCTACATGTCAAAAATGACTTATATATCATTGACCTAAAGTATCAAAATAATCTAAATGTGTTTTATCAGTTTTGATTATGTCACTTTTTTTACTAAAGTATCATTTTAAACTGAAAACATGCACTTTGAGTCATTCTAATCACATCGTATGTCAATTTGAAGTGATAATAATTAATATATGATAAAAAAATACTTATGAATCACTTTCCAAAATTATCAAAATAATTTGATAATTTTTTCTCAGTTTTCAGTGAGTGAAACACATTTTGAACTAAAATGTCAATTTAAAACTGATAACGGGCACTTTGAGTCATACCGGGAACACCATGTATCAGATTGAGGTTTGGATGATTCCTAAACATCAAAAATGACTTGTGGGTAATTTTCCTAAAGTATCAAAATAGAATTTTCTTGGTTTTTAGTATGTTACTTGTCTTTTTTACTAAAATTAATGTACATTTTAAATAAAAATACATACTTGGAGTCATATCAGTCACACCATGTGTCAGTTTGAGGTGATGAATATTCCTACATATCAAAAATGACTTATGTATCGTTTCCTTAAAGTATCAAAACAATATGAATACGTTTTCTTGGTTTTGAGTATGTTACTTGTGTTTTTTTACTAAAATAACATTTTAAATTAGAAACATGTACTTTGAGTTATAACGGTCACATAGTGTGTCAGTTTTATGTGAGACTAATTACTACATGTCACAAATGACTTATGAATCGTTTTACTAAATTATCAAGACAATTAAAGTGTGTTTTCTTGGTTTTCAATGAGTAACATGTGTTTTGAACCAAAATGTCAATTTTAAACTAATAATGGACACTTTTAGTCATACCAGGTACATTGTGTATCATATTGAGGTGAGGTTGATTCATACATGTTAAAAATGACTTATTTGTTGTTTTAATAAATTATTAAAACAATATGAATGTGTTTTCTCAATTTTTAGTATGTCACGTGTATTTTTTACTAAAATATCATTTTAAACTGAAAACACACACTTTGAGTCATATCAGTCACATCATGTAACTATTTGATGTGAGACTTATTCCTACAAATCAAAAATTACCTATGAACCATTTTACTAAATTATAAACATAATAAGAGTGTTTTTTCTTGGTTTTTAGTGTATGACATGTGTTTTTAACTAAAATGTCAATTTTAAACTGATAATGGATACTTTAAGTCATACCAGTCACATCATTTTTCGGTTTGATATGAGAATGATTCATATATGTCACAAATTAATTATGAATCATTGTACTAAATTATCAATATAATAAGAGTGTTTTTCTTATATTTCAGGGAGTGACGCGTGTTTTGAACTAAAATATTGATTTCAAACTAATAATGGACACTTTTATTCATACCAGGTACACCGTGTATCAGATTGAGGTGCAGATGATTCCTAAATATTAAAAATTACATATAGATCATTTTCTTAAAGTATCAAAACAACCCTAATGTTTTTTCTTGGTTTTGAGTATGTTACTTGTCTTTTTTACTAAAATTAATGTAAATTTTAAATAAAAAGACACACTTTTAATCATACTGATCACATCGTGCGTCGGATTGAGATTCGGCTGATTTCTACACAACAAAAATGACTTATGGATCATTTTCCTAAAGTATAAAAACAATACAAATTTGTTTTATTATTTTTGAGAATGTTAGTGGTGTTTTTTAATAAAATTTCATTTTAAATTGGAAACATGCACTTTGAGTCATACCGGTCACATCATGTGTCAATTTTTTGTGAGACTAATTCCTATATGTCAAAAATGACCTATAAATCATTATTCTAAATTATCAAGACAATCCAAGAATGTTTTCTTGGTTTTTAATGATTGAAACACATTTTGAACTAAAATGTAAATTTTAAACTCATAACGGACACTTTTAGTCATATCAGACACACCGTGTATTGGATTGAGGTATGAATGATTCCTACACATCACAAATGACTTATGGGTGATTTTTTTAAAGTATCTAAACATTATGAATGTTTTTTATCAGTTTTGAGTATATAAATTTTGTTTTTTGCTAAAATTATTGTCAATTTTAAATAAAAAGACACACTTCGAGTCATATTGGTTATACCATGAATCGGATAGTGGTGAAGTTAATTCCTACATGTCAAAAATAAATTATGGATATTTTTCCTAAAATATCAAAACAATATGAATGTATTTTATTAGTTTTGAGTATGTGATGTTTATTTTAAACTAAAATGTAAATTATAAACTAAAAACATATAGTTTGATTCATACCGAGCACATTGTGTATCATATTAAGGTGTGGTTGATTAAGTATGTGATGTGTGTTTTGATTTAAACTATGTAAAACAAGACAAAAAAGAGAGAACATGTTTCATTTGGAAAAAAGAGGGAACCCCATGTTTCTTGAGACACTTCACATTCCATGAGGCATGGGGTTTCCTCTTGCATACAAAAGGAACATGTTCTCTCTTTTCTGGATTATCGCAGATAGTTAGAGGTAAAATATGACTTCCCAAAAGATATGGGAAAAATTAGTAAGTATTAGATAAAAATGATAATGGATTTAACTTAAAATTATTAGATAAAATGATGAAAAAATTAACTAAATAAGTAGTATTAATTTAACTTTTCATGATGTATATATTCATTTTTGACCCATGTCCTTATTTCCATTTTGATATTCTCGGAAAATCACATGGGATTGGCTATTAAATTTTCCCAAAATGACACCCGGTGAAAAGGATGTATTTCACCAAAAATGACCAAATCAGGCCTCATGGGTCCCATACCTCCATTTTGGTTTAAGCACCTGAAATTAGTCTTGAAATGTTTGCCTCAACTCTGGGGTCTCAATGCCACTGGCACCACGTCAATCGGATGTCGTATGCAGACGTACAGTCTAATAGAAGTTTCCCAAATAATAATAATTGTATTATTATTATTATTATCATCGGACTTCTCATTCAACTGAGCCTCAAGAATGAATTATAAAAATCCAAAAAAATCCTCAAAAGGTCTGCCTCAAAGAAAGGGTTGTGTTTCCATAAACAACACATGAAACGTACATTCGGTTTCCAAGATAAGTCCGATACAAGATTTATAAATAATAATAATTATATTATTATTATTAAACTCATATGTTTTGTGTAATTTATCCGTGAAACCAAAACTTAAAAGTCCTAAACTGGTCTAAAAAGACCTGTCTTGATGAGAGGAACATGTGGCCATAGACGGCATGCAAAACAGATGCTATGTTTAGGAGTTATTATGGGAATTAGATTTATAAATTTCATTAAAACTATTGAAACACAAGTGCTTTGTGGGCCCAAGTCATGGGTCAGAGAAAAAAATCAAAAACTGTCTTAAAAAGAGTGTATCGCAAACAGATCCATGTCTCCGCTGATGGCATGTCAATTGGACTCCCTAAGTGTGAGTTATGGGGGTTTAACACATTAATAATAATAATATTTATAATATTATTATTATTATTTTAGTTTTATTTTTATCTTATTTTTTTTCTTTAGGTTTTTGAAAAAATGCATGGGGGGTTCCGTGGTCGGTCGCCTGCCACCACCACCATCTTGGATCCACACCGCTGTGCTGACCAAAACGACCCACCCTGCCAACCCCGGCCTCCACTAGTCTACTCATCCCGACCGTCCCCTTATGTCGATCTGTGCCACCCCAACCACACCGGACTTTCGCTGGTCTGCTACCCCACACCATAGAACTTACCATGGGCCACCACAGTCACTCCAGTGATTGAAAAATTTATCCAAGACCAGATCTGGGATCCTCGGATCCCGATCTACACTATGGTGGTCTCCACTCAAAGAATCATCGATGTTTCGACATGATGAAAAGTTGGAAAATCTTTCGTTCACCTTTGCACCTCCTTTGGTGCCCAAAACTCAAATATGAGCATAGATCGGGACTCCTAAGGTCAAGAGCTTCACATACATATGCCCTGCTCCATGTTTTTTTGAATATTTGATGGATCAAAAAGTTGGTGGATGAAGAACATGAATAACACAAAGAACGGGCAATCAAAAATTCAATCCGAAGATGGTCTTTGTTAGTTTGGCCATCAATAAATGGTTTCAAAGCATTGAATTTGATCAAAAGTTGAAAATGACAACAAAATCATCAATCGAGAGCTGCAGAATCTGAAATAGAAATCCTACCTCAATTTTTGGTTTTGTCGTTGTGTTCTCTGTGCTCTAATCCACCAATGCCGGAAGTTTCATCGTGATTTGATGAATAACAAACATTGAATCACTGACAGAAGGGAGAGTGGCGCTTCACCCACGCTTGAGAGGAAATGAGCCAAACCATTTCTCATTTCCTTAAGCTCCTATTTATAGGAAACTGTTAGCATTCATGGGATCTGAACCTCCCGCAACCTCTCACTTGAGGTCACCCCTAGGGAAAACATTGCACTATGAACTCAACTGTGCTCTCAGATTTCCAATACAAATATCTATTCAGAAGTTATTTGATATGATGTTCAGAATAAATTAATTATTTTAATTAATTTATTTACAAGAAAACCCTTGATATATTTTTCCACAGGAAGTTGTGCCTGCAAAAGTTATACCCTGCCTAGGGTAAACAGTATGCTTCAAACTTAACTGTGGCCTTAGATTTTTGATCCAAGCTACCATTTGTGAGATATTCTATTTCCTCCACATGAACAGTGTGAAAACACTTAATATTTTTATAAAATTTATTATGGTCACACCGGGCCTCATAATTGCACGTCGTCTCAGTGCCTGGATCTGAAAATATATGTAGAAATATTCAAAAGTCTTCTAAGGTGAAAACTGGGTCTCTGCATCATTCCCTCCTTCAAGATTTTCAACCCCAAAAAACAAAACCAGGGAAAAAAACTCAGGATACTAGGTACATTCTATATGAGATAGAGGTATGATTGATTCCTAAATATCAAAAATGACTTATGAATCATTTTTATAAAGTATAAAAATAATATAAATGTGTTTTCTCAGTTTTGAGTATGTCACTTGTCTTTTTTACTAAAATGTCATTTTAAACTCAAACACTCACTTTGAGTCATATCAGCCACATCATGTGTTAGTTTGATGTGAGATTGATTCCTACACATCATAAATTAATTCTAAATCATTTTCCTAAATTATCAATACAATCCAAGTGTGTTTTCTTGGTTTTCATTGAGTTATGCATGTTTTGAACTAAAATGACAACTTTAAAATAATAAAATCCACTTTGAGTTATACTAGACACACCATGTATTATATTGAGGTGTGGCTCATTCCTACATGTCATAAATTACTAATGTATTGTTTTCCTTAAGTATCAAAAAAATACAAATGAATTTTCTTGATTTTGAGTATGCCACTTTTCTTTTTACTAAAATGTAAATTTTAAACTCAAACCATGTAATTTGAGTAATATTGGTCACACTGTGTGTCAGATTGATGTGCAGTAAATTCCTACATGCGAAAAATGAACTATAGATAGTTTTCCTAAAGTTTTAAAACAATCCAATATTTTTTATTTAGTTTTGGCTATTTGTCATGTGTTTTAAACTAAAAAGCAACATTTCTATTAGAAACACATACTTCAGTTATATCAACCACATCATATCTCAGATTGATGTGCAGTTAATTCCTATATATGAAAAATTAATTATGGATAATTTTCCTGAAGTTTTAAAACAATTCATTATTTTTTTTATTGGTTTTGACTATTTGATGTATTTTTTAAACTAAAATGACACTTTTGTATTGAAAACACATACTTTAAGTCATATTAACCGCATCGGGTGATAGATTGACATATAGTCAATTCCTACACGTGAAAAATGAATTAGGGATCATTTTACTAAATTTTGAAAATAATTTTAAGCTCATTTGATCATTTTTGACTATTTGATGTATGTTTTAAACTAAAATGATACTTTTGTATTGAAAAAATGTACTTTAGTTCATAATGACTACATCGAGTGTTGTATTGATGTACGGTCAATTCCTACACATGAAAAATGAATTATGGATCTTTTTCATAATGTTTTAAAACAATATGAGCTCTTTTTCTCAATTTTGAGCATGTGACATGTGTTTTTAACTGATGTGTAAATTTTAAAAAGTAATTATCGGATAAAAATGATAGGTAAATTAACTAAAAAAGTAGATAAAATGGTGATAAAATTAACAAAATAAGTAGTATGAATTCAACTCTCTATAATGTTTAGATACATTCTAACACCATATATTCTGCCCATTCGTTTATAAAAAAATTGATTTCCTCTATTATAATTCTCCTTGAGTAACAAATCAAAAATAATATATAAGAATTCTTATATTAATTCTTCACATCCCAAATATATTTATTAGGTTATATCCCATACTAGATCACAAACATAGTAGGTAATCACATAAATTTGGTATCAACAAACATTATGACACCATGTATGTTTCCCACTCATCTCTAAACAAATTTACTTATTCTTTTAATTACATAGATTGCAGAAAATCTTGTTAGTATTGAGAAAATATAGATAAACAAATGATTGAGAAATATTTTGAATGAAATTTTAATTACATTCAGAAATTACCTATTTAGGGATGCTAGTAGTCTGATGGTTTATGTTATCTTTCATAAATTTTCAAACATAATATCCATAATTGTTGTTGTTATCTTGATTCAGACACTACAGAAACATTTACCAAAATAAGTAAATTGTTTTTAAATATGTTTTTATAGTTAAATATTTTTATATATGCCTTAATTTTTTTCCATTTGAAGTAATCCACAGGATTCTTATATTCAGTCACCGACTTTATACCATGATTTATCTTATTTTAGTGATTGTCCTATCATAAAAAAATTCTTATTAAAACACATACCAACACATATAATTTGAAGTTTATTTATAAAATATTGATTTTAGTGCATTATAAATTCACAATACACATCATGTGTGGTCGGTTTAATGGATATCCATGAATTGTATCTAAAAACAAAAAATTTGGGTATCCAGATTCTCATGACCTGATCCATACTGAGGTTCGAACCACAACTACCCTAATCTCTCCACCATATGCCAGGGGTGGTAACAATCAACGAAGTCACAAAAAACTCTAGGAGGCCTTTTCCTATGAACCTTCACACACACATGCATCCCGTTCAGTGAAAAAGTGCATAGGGAATGGAAAAAAAGATACAAAAATGTTATAAAAAGGAAACCAAACATGCATAAACCTCTAAACATTACAAGAATGAAAAGTAAACTGAAATGGAAAGGGGAAAAAATACATGGACAACCAGAAAAGTGCCACAACTCTGCAACAGGTGGAAAAGTGAAAAAACTGAGAGAGCCCCACTTCTAGATACCAAGCTAAAACCACCACACACACATGCATCCCTTGAGGAAAGCCTTATACCAATGGTTTGATCCAAACCATTGGTATATTGGTTATATAAATTTAACCCAATGTATACCAACGGTTATAAACTGTTGGTAATGCATTTTAGGAAGTATTATACCAACGTTTCTAAACCGTTGGTAATGTGATTTTCAAGAAAACTTATACCAACGGTTTACAAACGTTGGTATTGGTTTTCCAGCAACACCTATACCAACGGTTATAAACCATTGGTATTGGTTTTCTAGAAATCCAGACACCTATACCAACAGTTTAAAACCGTTGGTATAGGTTTTTCCAGAAATCCAAAACACCTATACCAACGGTTTTAAACCATTGTTATAGTGTTTTTTCAGAATTCCAACACCCTTATACCAACGGTTTATAACCATTGGTATTGAGTTTTTTCAGAACTACAGCCCAGCAGCCCCCCTCCCTCCAGTAGCCCCTCCACTGTACACCTGCATAAATAAAATCAAAGAAACCACATACATACTTGAAACAGTATAAAAAATACCTAAAATAGAACAAAAAAACACATAAAATCATCAAACTCTTCCAACCATGTCATGTATAACAATTCCCTATTTCAATCTTCATAAGACAACAATCATCCAATAGTAATTCACCTCACCCCTGCACAACCCCCCAACCAGCATAGCCCCCACCTCCCCATCAAATTCTAATAGGCAGAATAGTATGAGAAATACCTATTAGTGTTGAATAAGAGTTTGAAATTGGCTCATATCCCATTTTTTTATGATCCTAGATTTGGGTATGTAATGATTTGTGATGAATTTTTCATTGAACTTTTATTTTTTATAATATATAGTGAAAAGTTATTTTATTAGGAGTCTCTTAACTTATGAACCCATGAGTGAAACTACCCAACTCATGAAAAATATTTTGCGACTATCGTTGATAAGTGTAAATTTCAGTTGTATTCACTTAAAATGATGTCCTTTTCAAACACAAGAAAGACACTTTTAGTGGTACCGGCCACACCGGCCCTCGGATTGAGGCGGGGTTGACTCTTACACGTCACAAATGACCCATGGATAGTTTTCCTAAAGTTTCAACATAATCTGAATGCGTTTGGTTAGTTTTCCGTATGTTGGTAGTTGTTTTCACTTAAAATCCTGTCCATTTCAAATAAAAGTGAGACAGTTTGAGTGGTACCGGCCACACTGTGCCTTATATTGAGGCGGGGTTAACTCATACATGACACAGATGACCCATGGATACTTGTCCTAAAGTATCAACAGAATCCGAATGCGTTTGGTCCGTTTTCCGTATGTCAGTTGTTGTTTTTACTTAAACTGTTGTCCATTTCAAAGAAAAGTGAGACACTTTGAGTGGTTCCGGCCACACTGCACCTCTTATTGAGGCGGGATTGACTCATACACGTCACAAATGACCCATGGATCGTTTTCCTAAAGTATCAACACAATCCGAATGCATTTGGTCGGTTTTCCGTATGTCGTTTATTTTAATTAAAAGCGCATCCATTTTAAACAGAAGAAAGACACTTTTAGTGGTACCGGCCACACCGGCCCTCGGATTGAGGTGGGGTTGACTCGTACACGTCACAAATGACCCATGGATCGTTTTCCTAAAGTTTCAACAGAATCCGAATGCGTTTGGTTGGTTTTCCGTATGCCGGTAGTTGTTTTCACTTAAAATCCTGTCCATTTCAAATAAAAGTGTGACAGTTTGAGTGGTACCGGCCACACCGTGCCTCATATTGAGGCGGGATTGACTCGTACACGACACAAATGACCCATGAATACTTTTCCTAAAGTATCAATAGAATCTGAATGCGTTTGGTCCGTTTCCCGTATGCCAGTTGTGGTTTTTACTTAAACTGTTGTCCATTTCAAAGAAAATTGAGACACTTTGAGTGGTTCTGGCCACACCGCACCTCGGATTGAGGCGGGGTTGACTCATAAATGTCACAAATGACCCATGGATCGTTTTCATAAATTATCAACACAATCATAATGGTTTTGGTTGGTTTTCCATATGTCATTTATTTTAATTAAAAGCGCATCCATTTTAAACAAAAGAAAGACACTTTTAGTGGTACCGGCCACACCGGCCCTCGGATTGAGGCGAGATTGACTCTTACATGTCAAAAATTACCCATGAATCGTTTTCCTAAAGTTTCAACAGAATCCGAATGTTTTTGGTCAGTTTTCCATATGCCGGTAGTTGTTTTCACTTAAAATCTTGTCCATTTCAAATAAAAGTGAGACAGTTTGAGTGCTACCGGCCACACCGTGCCTCAGATTGAGGAGGGGTTGACTTGTACATGAAAAAAATTACCCATGGATACTTTTCCTAAAGTATCAATTGAATCTGAATGCGTTTGGTCCGTTTCCCATATGTCATTTGTTGTTTTTACTTAAACCGTTGTCCATTTCAAAGAAAAGTGAGACACTTTGAGTGGTGTCGGCCATACCGCATCTCATATTGAGGCGTGGTTGACTCATACATGTCAAAAATGACCCATGGATTGTTTTCATAAAGTTTCAACAGAATACGAATGGGTTTGGTCGGTTTTCCGTATGTCGTTTATTTTAATTAAAAGAGCATCCATTTTAAACACAAGAAAGACACTTTTAGTGGTATCGGTCCTCGGATTGAGGTGGGGTTGACTCGTACACTTCACAAATGACCCATGGATCGTTTTCCTAAAGTTTCAACAGAATCTGAATGCGTTTGGTCGGTTTTCCGTATGCCGGTAGTTGTTTTCACTTAAAATCCTGTCCATTTCAAATAAAAGTGAGATAGTTTGAGTGGTACCAGCCACACCGTGCCTCAGATTGAGGCGGGGTTGACTTTTACATGACAAAAATGACCCATGGATACTTTTACTAAAGTATCAATAGAATCCGAATGCGTTTGGTCCGTTTCCCATATGTCAGTTGTTGTTTTTACTTAAACTGTTGTCCATTTCAAAGAAAAGTGAGACACTTTGAGTGGTGTCGGCCACACCGTGCCTCGGATTGAGGTAGGGTTGACTCGTACACGTCACAAATTACCCATGGATCGTTTTCCTAAAGTTTCAACATAATCCGAATGCGTTTGGTCAGTTTTCCGTATGGCGGTAGTTGTTTTCACTTAAAATCATGTCCATTTCAAATAAAAGTGAGACAGTTTGAGTGGTACCGGCCACACTGTGCCTCAGATTGAGGCGGGGTTGACTCTTACATGACACAAATGACCCATGGATCGTTTTACTAAAGTTTCAATAGAATCTGAATCCATTTTTAGTGCACTCTAAGCCACCAACCATAAACTAAAAGTGTTGTCAATAATTGATATTAAGGGTGAAATATAAACTCTTCATATTTTTCATATTATATATGCAAAATTTTCACATAATACAATATAAAAATTTCTCAAAATTACTCAATTTAATACATATAAATATTATAATTAATTAGATATTTTTTGTTTGTAAATTATATTCCCAATCAATGAAAATATATAAAATAGAGAATAAAAATGTTAAAAAGATAATTTTTTTACCCAAGGAAATTAACCAATATTTCATTATCATTAAAATCCATTTATCAAAATCAAAAAGACACACACTTATTTATATTTTTTAACCAAGGGAATTCATCACCTAATAAATCATTTTCCACCTCAAAAACCCTCATTTTATTATTTTTAAAATGAACCCCCAATATTACCCATGGATCTAAAACACATAATTTTTCATGTCATGTCCTTAGGCCCTAAATCTTACTTATGGATGACCATATGTCCTTAGGCCCTAGAACACCCATGACCCGACCCGACCCGACCCGGCCCATGGACACCCCTAATTTCGAGTGATTGTTTTTGAATATTAAGATGACCATATTAACTTATCAAACCAGATATCATACAGGGAATCACAGTACCAAGGAATACTAAAGGTCTAGGTAGTAGACTAATCATACAATAAGAATGAAGTGCAAAAAAGAGATCTGATAACAACATCCCTATGAAGAAGAGGAAAACCCCGGAGTGGAAAACCAGGTTCAAAAATAAAGAGTTATACAGAATTAAAAAATGAAATGGATCAATCTGCCCCTGATCACCATCACCATCACCACTATCATCATAGGCCTCATCCTCGTCGCCATCTCTGTCCTTGTCGTCATCCTCGTCATCGTCCCCATGCTCATCGTCGGCCTCATCCTCATCCTCAGCCCCATCCTCACCCTCGGCCCCATCCTCTCCCTCGGCCCCATCCTCACCCTCTTCCTCATCCTCATCCTCGCCCTCGTCCTATTCAGCATCCTCGTCATCACCAGGAACTTCATGATCTCGATCGCCACTAGAGATGTTGCCTGGTGCATTGGATAATGCACCCATCGATGACATAAATGTCTGACAAGCCACGCTAGCTTCTGGTGGAAGTGATGAAGATAAAGCTTTAATCAGTTTCATAAATTCTTTGTCCCTTGTTTGAACTTGTACTTCCAACTCTGTGACCCTTTTATCAGATTGTCTTGCTTGCTCCTTGACCTATTCCAACTCAGTCGTACTACAATGGATACTTGGAGAGGACCAATACCTCGTCGGGACTATATTCTTACCAGGTCGGCAGCGTACTCGACCAGAGTGCTCCTCTCCCAAAACCTGATATAAATTATAGTGTGGCCCAAAATTGTCAGGCTCCTGGGCATCAAGAGCCTCTAAAGAAGCCTATTAAAAATATTAATAGATTAATAAATTTCAAAATAGATATTAAACTTTGAAATAAACAAATTAAAACTTACAATCTTTTCTTGGGTTGATTCATTTATCGCAGTTCCATCTTTTTTTCTTCTACTCGAGCAAAACAATTTTTCTCGAGGGATACGTCCTTCAATATTCAATTTGTGCTTCTGTAATGACATTGAAACAATATAAAGTTCAAGTATAATCATATATTAAATATTCAATAAATCACATAATTTAAGTAGGAAATAATAAAAAGGGAAAGTCCTAAAGAAAAATTATAAAAAACTATATCGTACCAGCTATCTCTCATGATCTGACATAGTTTTGCGCCCCAAAGTGTATAGGTATTGCTTTGAATCAATGTTTTTTTTTGTTTTTTCAGAAGATTCCTAAATAATGTTTAATAATAAATAAGATTATATTAATTCAAAATATGAAAACTCTAATTTAAATACCTCAAATGAGATTAATACCTTAAATTTGGCAGTCGCCCAATGGGTAATCATTTGGCGATATTGCTCTATCGGGCAGTCATCCATGATAGGTAATGTCTCTAAATCCGTGCCCACCCTATCACACCAACCAACATACAGGTCATGCTTATAAGCTCTCCAAAGCTCTCCCAACTCTTTTAAACGCGCTGGTCGTGCACCTTCGCCATCAGGGAAGTTAAACCGAAGCTGAAACCCAATAGGTTAGTTCATATAAATACAAAAAATACTACATTAAATCCAATAGATTTTTTACCCATATTTGTTCCCACGCATTATCTTTGACTTCGTGTGGCAGTTGTCTCCAAGAGAGAGGGATGACCGGAATGATATCATAGTATTTGGCTAGCGTCGCCAAAAAACCCCGACATTCCTGCCCAGATTTCTCAATCATTTGTCCATCAACATTATATTCAACCATCAACTGTGTCTGGCGATTCCATACCGCACGCAAGCGAGTACGCCCCCTACCCCGCCTCCTATCTGTAGATGAATCTGTTATTAAAGAAAAATAATATCAGTACAAGTTATAATAAAATAAATTTTGATATAAAAATTTGATAGAGTCAGATAAATATACCTATGGTAGTCGGATCAATGGGCATCACTGGATGTGCAGAAGCTGAAGGAATATCCTATACTGGTGGAGTGTCCCTCAGTGTACACTCCTCAGCCGCATACTGTGTCACATCAGGAGTCGAAGAAGGTGGAATATAATAGCTCGTAGATAATGAACCAGAAGCAAAAGATGATGGCATAGACGTCTGGCCAACTAGTAGTGTAAACATCGGAGGTCCAAATATCCCGTGTGTCCCTGGAGACACACCAGGATCAAAATGGGGTGAAGAAGATACGTTTGTGGCGGTGGATCGTCTAACTCTCACCCCATGAGCTCTCGTACCACCGGCCTCAGTGCCGGGACCACTAGATGATCATCCATCTCTGACACCACCCCCCCTCCTACCACTAGCCACTCTACTAGGAGCAATATCAGGCTCCTCGTCAGATATCTCTCGTCTAGGGGGTCGATCCTGAAAAAAAAATTAACACATAAGTAAACACATGATATTATAAGTTATTGAAATATTTATATTTGAAATAAAATACTCACAACAGGGATGAGTGGAGGAACACCCATCTGTATCATGCGATGATTATTATTTGTCATCTTTTTCCATCGCCTCTCTTCAATGGGTGTCATTTCTTGCAATGAAAACAAATATGGAAGTAATTAAAAACAGATAACTAATGTGTAACCCAAAAAAAATATAGAAAAACCATTCTGATAAAAAACATAAAGTAAAAGAAGATTTATGGTGGTTTGAAGGTAAGTACTAGGATACACACTCTGAATGATGTAGGTGAAAAATGTAGGTGAGAACACGACTGTATGATTCTATATATTTCCCACCACAACTTCAGGTTCACAATCAACTCTGACAATTGAGTTATTGGCATCATCATAAGTAATAAACGGATTGCTTCCAATTGCAGTAGGGATAGTGTCAACTTCATCATCACCATCATCAAAAACATGTCTGGGATTTACTTCAATAATTACACCGAATTTAGGATGACGATGATCTTTGACATAAAAAACTTATTTCACCATTGATGCCAATACATATGGTTCATCGGTGGAAAGAGTGAAAGTCATGTCAATAACTCGAAATCCACAATCATCAATAAAGGTGCCTTGCCTCTTCATTGAATCAAACCATTGACATTTCATCATCGTGACTTGACCATTTGAGTAATAATCCAAAATTATTATTTTCTCCACGACTCCATAATAAGCAACATTTTCAGAATGAGGTCTAGTATCCGATGAACTGAAATAACAGTCTGTTGTGGCAGTTAGCATAACACCATTATGTTGTGTTCTCATGTTTCTTGCTCATTCAGTGATAATAAATTTGTATCCATTGATCACAAGTGATTTACAAGCACGAACCATGGTATTAGGACAAAAATTCAAAGCTCTTGTTTCCTCAGAAACAGAGTCTGCAGACAAACTCGATACCTGAAATATAAACAAATAGTAAACTTAATTAAATATTATTTTTATTTAGTTATTACAGAAATATGTTTACCTTCAATTTTAACCAAGCAGAAAACCCTTTGCTATGAAAAGTCTCTTTCCTTCTCAAAGATAAAGAACGATGCTTTCTATATATCAATTCTTTATGTTCTCTGTAGATAAAAATAATAATAGTTTAAAAAATATTTAAAATTACAAGAGATAAGATAAGAGATACATGTACAATTTACTTACTTGATATACTCATCGAACAAATTGCAATTGAACAACACTGTGTGATGTGCCATCTCTCGCTCTTCAAGGATTAATTTCGTCAATGTATATGATCCCGGAATTCCTCTTGTCTGAGGAAGTGATGGAAAACTGGGTTCAATTTGCCCATACTGTTCTTCTTCATTTCTCATTGGTTTTTTTACTCTCGTAGTAAGATCAGACAAATACATTGCGCAGAAATCCATACATTCTTGATCCAAGTAACCATTCACAATAGAACCTTCGGGATAATTCCTATTCCGAACATATGATTTCAATGTGCACATGTTTCTTTCAGTTGGATACATCCAACGGAAAGCAACGGGTCCTCCAAGAAGTATTTCTTTCGGAAGATGGACAGTCAGATGCAACATGCATGTAAAAAATAATGGAAGGAATATTTTCTCTAACTCACACAAAATTAATGGTGTCTCTTCCAATAGTTTTTTCAAGAAGGATTTGGATATCCTCTTAGCACAAAGATCTCTAAACAAGTAGCACAACCGAATAAATGAGACTCTAACATTATTAGACAAGAGATAACGGATTGCTATTGGAATCAACTCATCTAAAAGGATGTGATAATCATGAGTCTTCAAAGATTTCAGCTTCAACTCTTTTCTGTTGACCCGTTTTGATATATTGCTTGAATAGACATCAGGAACTTTAATAGTCTCTAGCACTTCCAGAAATTGATTTTTTCAGCAGGTGTAATCACATAAGAAGCACATGGAACTTGCCATTTATTTTCACTGATACAGACAGGATGCAATTCTGGTCTGATCCCCCAATCTATCAAGTCACGCCGAGATCGTAAATCATCTTTTTTCTTACCCTTGACATTTAGAAGAATCAAAAGCAACATTTCACATATATTCTTTTCAATTTTTATTATGTCTAAGAAATGACGTAACAAGTTGGTTGACCAATACGGCAACTCAAAGAATATAATTTTCTTCTTCCAATTGTAATAGGTATCATTTGAAACATTTTTCCTCTTTCTATATTTCATTAGACCCTTCCCAAATGAATAACTGAAATCTTTCAATTCATTAATCACATCAGTTCCAGACATACGCTGAGGTGGAGCGTCATTCTCCATGGTATTGTCAAATCTTCGACGATTGTTTCTATATGGATGGTTAATTGGCAAGAATCGTCGATGTCCCATAAAACTAAAACTACGACGATATTTCAGTCTTCTCGATCAAGTATTCTTCATACAAACAGGACATGACAATTTTCCTTTAGTGCTCCATCCAGACATCATTGCATAAGCAGGAAAATCATTGATCGTCCACATAAGCGCAGCACGCATCTAAAATATGTCTTTCGAACATGCATCGTATGTGGGCACACCCACATCCCAAAGAAGTTTCAAATCTTTTATTAAAGGTTTCATGTATACATCTATATCATTTCCGGGATCAGAAGGGCCAGATATCAGTATACTCAATAAAGTGTAAGGCTTTTTCATACACAACCAAGGGGGAAGGTTATAAATGTGTATGAAAATCGGCCATGTGTTGTGCGAAGTAAGCATCTTCCCAAATGGATTAAAACTGTCACATGAAAGACCCAGTCTCACATTACGCACGTCGGCTGCAAATTCAGGATATCGAGCATCAAATCTCTTCCAAGCAAATCCATCTGCAGGGTGAACCAACTCTTAATTATTCTTTTTTCTCTCGGTGTCATTCCATCGCATTTTTACGGATATTTCATCAAACATGAAAAGGTTCTGTAATCTTGGTATCAATGGAAAGTGCCACATTACTTTTTGTGGCACACGAGATGGTGATCCATCATCTTTTGGTTTCCATCGGGAGGTTCCACATTTGATACAATCATTTCTTTCAGCAGTTTCCTCCCAAAATAAGCTACAATCATTCGAGCAAGCATGAATTTTTTTTTTGAGAATCCAAGTTCATCAACTAACTTCCATGCTATATAGTGGTTTGAGGGAATATCTGCATCATCTGGAAGTAATTCCTTCAAGAAGGTAAGAATGTAATCAATTGTAGTATTTGAAATCCCATACATAGTTTTCCCATGAAACAATCGGATTAAAAATTCCAAATTTTTCATTTTACCACATTGCCGATATACTGGAGTCGTCGTAGCATCATTCAATTTTTTCACCCTATCAACATCATCATTTTCATTGGACGCATCATGTGTGCTTGTATCGAAATCCTGTTGGTTGGACATCCTTTCCTTCTCATGATGCCGAATAAATGGAAACTGATCATATATCAAACTCTCCAATTCAGTCTTATCATTTGGATCATCAACATTTTGAGATTCCATTTTCTCTCCATTGTGATACCACACATAATAGTTTGTTTGGAAACCATATTTGGTTATATGATAGCTAACTGCGTCACGACTCAACCAAGGTCTTATAACACAATTAAAACATGGGCATTGTATGTGACCACTATTTGAAGCCTTGTCAAATGCAAAATCTAGAAAGCTGTTCAAATTATTTTGAAAATCGGTTGAAATCCGATCATTTTCGTACATCCAACTTATGTCCATTTTGTAAAAAAACTGCAATAATTCATTTCAAAGCAATTCAATAATATTGAAGTATAATCAAAAAAAATATTTAGGTAAATGACAATTGTTTACTTTATATAAAACCATAACTGACACATTACTCTATATGAGAATCATATTAAGAAATAAAACAAAATACAGTGTATATAAGAAAATAAGATACATAATTTCTAATGCCGATATTCAAGGATTGACCAGTAAGATATTGGAAGTGGATCAAGGAATACATAATACTTAAGGATCTGGTTGGGAGTACATGAGTTTTATAATTTAAATTCTTCAGGGAGATCAGAATGAGGAGTATGATAATGACCAGGGGAGTGGCGGGACTTTCCAAGGGGGGTGCGGGGTGTCCAGGGGGTGCGGGGTGTCTAGGGGGGGTGGGGCCATCCGGGGGGTCGGAGGTGTCCAGGGGGTCGGGGGGTGTCTAGGGGGTCGGGGTGTCCAGGTGGGTGGGCTATCCGCGGGGGTGGTCAGGCTGTCCAATGGGGTAGGGGGAGTCCAGGGGGTGGGCGGGCTATCCAAGGAGGTGAGCGGGGTGTCTAGGGGTGGGTGGGGCTGTCCGGGGGGTACAGGGTGTCCAGGGGGTGGGCTATCCAAGGAGGTGAGCAGGCTGTCTGGGGGGGTACAGGGTGTCCAAGGGGGGTGCGGGGTGTCCAAGGGGGTGGGCGGGCTATCCAAGGAGGTGAGAGGGGTGTCTAGGGGGTGGGTGGGGCTATCTGGGGGGTATAGGGTGTCCAGGGGTGGGCTTTCCAAGGAGGTGAGCAGGCTGTCCGGGGGGTACAGGGTGTCCAAGGGGGGTGCAGGGTGTCCAGGGGGGTGGGCGGGCAGTCCAAGGAGGTGAGCGGGGTGTCCAGGGGGTGGGTGGGGCTGTCCGGGGGGTACAGGGTGTCCAGGGGGTGGGCTATCCAAGGAGGTGAGCGGGTTGTCCGGGGGCGGTACAGGGTGTCCAAGGGGGGTGCAGGGTGTCCAGGGGGGTGTGGGGTGTCTAGGGGGTGGTGGGGCCGTCCGGGGGGTTGGAGGTGTCCAGGGGGTCAGGGGGTGTCTAGGGGGGTCGGGGTGTCCAGGTGGGCGGGCTGTCCGCGGGGGTGGTCAGGCTGTCCAATGTGGTAGGGGGAGTCCAGGGGGGTGGGTGGGCTGTCCAAGGAGGTGAGTGGGGTGTCCAGGGGTGGGTGGGGCTGTCCGGGGGGTACAGGGTGTCCAGGGGGTGGGAGGGCTGCCCATGGGGGGTACGGGGTGTCTAGGGGGTGGGCGGGCAGCCCATGTGGGTGGCGGGGATGTCCAGGGGGTGGGCGGGCTGTCCAAGGGGGTGGGCGAGCTGTCCACGGGGGGTGGTCAGGCTGTCCACGGGGGTGGCGGCGCTGTCCAGTGGGGTCGAGGGTGTCAAGGGGGTGGGGGGGGCTGTCCACGGGGGGTGGTCGGGCTATCCACGGTTGATTCATTTGATGACATAGTATAGGTATATTTATATGAAAAGAATACCCCCACAATAATCATGCAGCCCTGTCATTAGTCTAAACCCCTAGAACACATAAAAGAAGCTAGTATGGACATTTACTAAAATATTTAACACCATAAGAATAAAAATACACTCTAAATATAGTTTGAGAGTATATAATGGTGTTTGTGAAAAAATGATATTAAATCAATTTAAATGAATATGGAACAAATGAGGGTTTACAATACACTAAGAGTACCTCAAACAATCCAAAACCACTATAGCGCCACATATTTAACTTCATGAAACGGGACCTATAAATCTTACCTATGTCTTTACTGATGACCACCTAATTGGAACACTATTTATGGTTCTTGAACACAAGTAACAAACTATGTTTGGTCTCTACCAACTCAATCACCCCCTTGTAGATCACAATCTTGTTTCCCTTTATACTAAAATGGTCTCACTGGAATCTACTTCTAATGCTGGTCCTAAACCATTCATTCTCCACAAAACAATGATCAAAGAATCATTGGACACATCTTAATGACGATACAAGCTCATCACATAAACACATCAAAACAGAAACAAAAACATATAGGATGGGTCTAAATCAAAAACATAATTAGATAAATTTCAATAAAAAATAAGGTACCAGTTAATAAGATACCTTAAACACATCAAAATAAAAACATAAACATAAACACATCAAAATCAAAAACACAGAAACAAAAACATATAGGATGGGTCTAAATCAAAAACATATAGGTTAAATAAAAACAAAAACAAAAACATAAACACATCAAAATCAAATCTAAAAACTGAAATATTAGATAAATTTCAATAAAAATAAGGTACCGGTTAATAAAATACCTAATTTAGGATGGGTCATATGAGATTCGGAAGTAGATTCAACACCTTGGATGGGATGGAAGAAGAGGAACCTGAAGGAGCCCGAAGATCCAAACTGGTCCGGAAGAAGGAGCTCCAAAATCGCCTGTTGCTCCCGTTTAGGGTTCTATATCGCAAATGGGGGAGAGGACGGCCTGCTGCCAATTTGGGGGAAAGTTGTGCCAACGGTTTTTAAAAATCGTTGGTATATACTTTCAGGGCACACCTATACCAACGGTTCTAAAGAACCGTTGGGAAAAACCTCCCCCAACCACATTTTTACCAATGGTTCAATGAGAACTGTTGGTAAAAATCCCCTAAACACATCAATACCAATGTTTTACTAGAACCGTTGGTAAAACCTTCCCTAAACCATCCTTTACCAATGGTTCTATGAAACCGTTGGTATGTAAGTGTGGGGAAAAACCCACATTCCAGTAGTGATATGTGTGTGTGTGTGTGCTTAGTGAAAGAATCCCAAATGAGAGAGTAACGGGATCTCTATCTCATAACTCAACCTAAGGAAGTGATTATCCAACAGTCCAAGAAGTAACCACCATCGATGTCCAGTATCCCACATGTCTACCCTGAACTGCAGGTCAAAGGGACTCAATCACCGCACCTTGATACTATCTGTTTTTGGTGGCACTATCTCTCCCTCATGGTTTTAAGTCACGTCACATGGATGCATCGCTATGGGAAAAGTGTCCCTCTTTCTTGTGAGTCCAAAGGTATGTCAACCACATCTCTTCATTGTGTCATATATCCAAGGGATCAAAAATTCGTAGTAGAGGACCCACACCCTAGTGTGTCAGGGGGATTCCACTCTAGTAGTCATTATAAAGGGCCCACGCCCTAATGTTCTAGGGGTATTCCACTCTGATAGTTATCATAGAGGACCCACACCCTAATGCATCATGGGGATTCCACTCTGATAGTCGTCATAGAGGACCCACACCCTAATGCATCAGGGGGATTCCACTCTTGTTCATCAAGGACCCTCACCCTAGTACATCAAAGGGATTCCACTCAAAAGTAGCTTTTAGAGGACCCACACACATACTGAAGGGGGATTCTACTCTGATATTAGTCATAGAGGACCCACACCCATACTCATGGGGGATTCCACTATAGGTCATTGAGGACCCACACCCTACTCAGTAAGGGGATTCCACTTTGAAGGTATTGAGGAACTAAACTTGCCATATTTGTTGAATGGTACCTCTTAGAAAGCACTGATATGCCAATGCCTAATCACTACCATCGTCAGACATTTCCTGAATAGGCATCACGTCTGGAACATCTCGCATCGTATCTCAAAAATCACTATATAGGGTATCATCACATTCTAAGTGGAAAAACACTCAGGATAAGATACTTTTATTCCAAAATATGAGTCTAAAAGAAGGAGATACTAGAGTTATAAGAGTCATAGTGTGGTACATGGAGCGTGTGGGGACCACATGATGTGTGACCCTACCTCAACACCTAGTCGTGTACCCAACCATACTCAGGTACTATATTGTGAACAAGTTCCCCTAGGTGTGCCAGCATACTCCCAGAGTACATGGTACCTCTGGCCTAAAAGGCTGATTAGCGCACGATGCTCATCGTCAGTCCAAAAGGGGAGAAAATGTAACTTTACTAATTTTCCTCCCCTGATGGCCCCGAATAACCAAACAGTTCACACTATCGCGATCCTTATAGAAAAATGCATAGGATCAACTATTCATTTATCCAAATCTGAATTCCAATGAAGAAACTGCATTTCGCAGCATTTTGCACAAATGGTGCTTCATGGGGCCCATGCCTCAATCTTGAAACACATCAAAAGGATTGCTCCATTTTGATACTCTCAGAAAATCACATGGGATTGGCTATTCATTTTTCCCAAACGAGCACTCGTTGAAAAGGTTGTATTTCACCGCAAATGCCCAAATCATACCTCATGGGTCCCATACCTCAATTTTGGTTTAAGCACCTAAAATCACTCTTTAAATGTTCGCCTCAACTCCGGGGTCTCAATGCCACTTACACCACATCAATCGGATGTCGTATGCAGACGTACATTCCGATAGAAGTTTCCTGAATAATAATAATTGTATTATTATTATTATTGGACTTCTCATTCCACAGAGACTCAAGAAAGAATTATAAAAATCCAAAAAAATCCTCAAAAGGTCATCCTCGAAGAAAGGGTTGTGTTTCCATAAATGACATGTGAAACGTTCGTTCGGTTTGCAAGCTAAGTCCGATACAAGATTTATAAATAATAATAATTATATTATTGTTATTAAACTCATATGTTTTGTGGAATTGATCCACAAAACCAAAACTTAAAATTCCTAAACTAGTCTAAAATGACCTTTCTTGATGAGAGGAACATGTGGCCACAGACGGCATGAAAAACAGATGCTCCATTTAGGAGTTATTACGGGACTTATATTTAATAATTTCATTAAATCTATTGAAACACAAGTGCTTTGTGGGCCCAAGTCACGGGTCATATAAAAACATCATAAATGGTCTTAAAAAGAGAATATCGCAAATAGATCCATGTCTCCATTAATGGCGTGTCAATTGGACTCCCTAAGTGTGAGTTATGGGGGTTTAACACATTAATAACAATAATATTTATAATATTATTATTATTAAATTAGTTTTCTTTTTATTTTATTTTTTTCCTTTAGGTTTTTGAAAAAATGCATGAGGGGGTTCCACGGCCGGCCGTCTGCCACCACCACCATCTTGGCTCCACACCGTCGTGCTGACCAGAACGACCCACCCTGTCGACCCCAGCCTCCACAGGTTTACTCGTCCCGACTGTCACCTTCGGTCGATCTATGCCGCCCCAACCACACCGGACCGCCACCGGTCCGCCGCCCCACACCAGAGAACTTACCACGGACCACCACATTTACTCCAGTGATCAAAAAAATTATCTGAGACCAGATCTGGGATCCTCGGATCTCGATCTACACTGCGGTGGTCTCTACTCAAATAATCGTTGACATTTCGACATGATGAAAAGTTGGACGGTCTTTCGTTCACCATCGCACCTCCTTCGGTGACCGAAATTCAAATATGAGCATATATCGAGAGTCCTAAGGTCAAGAGCTTCACATACATATTCCCTAATCCATATTTTTTTTTGAATATTTGATGGATCAAAAAGTTTGATGATGAAGAACATAAATAGCATGAAGAACAGGCAATTGAAAATTCAATCAAAATATGGTTTTTGTTATTTTGGCCATTGATAAATGGTTTCAAAGCATCGAATTCGATCAGATGTTGAAAATGACAACAAAATCATTAATAGGGAGCTGCAGAATCTGAAATAGAAATCCTACCTCAATTTTTGGTTTTTTCGTTGTGTTCTCTATGCTCTAATCTACCAATTCCTGAAGTTTCATCGTGATTCGATGAATAACAGACATCGAATCAACGGCAGAAGGGAGAGTGACACTTCACCCGCACTTGAGAGGAAATGATCCAAACCCTTTATCATTTCCTTAAGCTTCTATTTATAGGAAACTGTTAGCGGTCATGGGATCTGAACCTCCCGCAACCTCTCACCTGAGGTCACCCCTAGGGAAAACATTGCGCTATGAACTCAACAGTGCTCTCGAATTTCCAATACAAATCTTTGTTCAGAAGTTATTTGATATGATGTCCAGAATAAATTAATTATTTTAATTTATTTATTTATAAAAAAACCCTTGATATCTTTTTCCACAGGAAGTCTATGCCTGCAAAATTTATACCCTGCCTAGGGTAAACAACACGCTTTAGACTCAATTGTGGCCTCGCATTTTTGATCCAAGCTACCATTTGTGAGATATCATATTTCCTCCACATAAATAGTGTGAAAACACTTAATATTTTTATAAAATTTATTAAGGTCACACTGGTTCTCGTAATTACACGTCGTCTCAATGCCTGGATCTGGAAATATATGTAGAAATATTCTAAAGTCTTCTGAGGAAAAAAATGGGTCTCTACATCATTCCCTCCTTCAATATTTTCATCCTCAAAAAACAAAACTAGGGAAAACAACTCGGTATACTGAACCCACTCTTTTCTCTCCCACTCCCAAGAACTCTCATGCACATTATCGTGCTACTATGGCATGAAAACCAAGGGGATGGTCTTTCCTCATCGATGTCGTGCGTAGATTCGAGCACACTTCTCCTTAACTATGACACAAAGAAAATTTCATGCACCCACTCCAGCTCAAGGGTCAGGCAAGGTGCTAGGAAACCATGCCAACCTCTGCAAAATGTCAAATGGCCCGAAGGACCCCAGGGGTAACTCACCTCCCTGAATGAAAACCAAATCGCAAGCCCTTATCATATCCTCCAACACTTGGATAGAATGCTCAGTCTTCCCATTAGTCTGGGGGTGAAAGCATGTACTCGTCCGTAACTGGGTCCTGAACATCTTCTGCAGACCTCTCCACAATCGTAAAAGAAACCGCGCATCATGATTGGAGAGTAGCGTTGAGGTTACCCCATAAAGGTAGATAGTCTCTCGCACGTACAATTGGTTTTTCCCCTAGAACAAGATCTCGTGATTCTTTCCTTTATAATATCCATCGGGTACGTTGCATGTGGATACCTGAGTCACAAAAGATCTCATGGTCAATGTTTCACAGCTGAGACTCTCTCACACACTCAAGAAGCAAAGGAGTTAACACCATCAACTGAAGAAAAATTGCACCTTTCTGCTCCACCAAGGTTAGTTGTAGGGAAGATAACAGCTCTATAACATCACTCAATAGTAAATCTTAGGACTTTCTGCTAAGGGAATCTGTTACAATGCTTACCCTTCTCAGAGTACCAACTATCTCGAAGTATTAGTCCTGTAGGAAGTTCCAACCAGCATCACTGTCTCAATTTCAGGTCTCTTTGAGCAAAGACACACCTGAGACTCTGGTGGTTTGTGAAAACCACAAAACGCTCTCCCAAAAGGTTGTGTCTCCCCACTCTCAGGGTGAAGACTACCACTACCAATACCAGGTAGTGAGTTGTGTAGTTCTATTCATGGGGTCTCCATAACCTTGACCTATACTTGATATGCTGTATGAAGATTAACATTGGGCACTCAAGGTACCAATGAACATGGTAGGTGAGTAAACTCATCTGATCGTAAGAAGCTAGACGCGGAAAGCATATGGCATACCCCGCACGTCTTTGATTCTCTTGGAAGGAGAGTAAACCCAACCCAGACACTCTTCCAAACCCACTAGTATAATTCCAAAAAAAAGGAGTTCAAGAAGAAAAACTCCACTGTCAGATCCAGGACCTGCTCCGACACTCCACTGCACAACCCCACCAGGAACACACAACTCAGAGTGATTCATCCACCACACATTGATAATATCCACTTTGGGTGGAACTAAATCTTCCTCATAGTCTTGATCACATTAAAAAAACACTTCTCAGTGGGGTAAGGATCCCTCTTCCTCATGCATTCAAATCTACGTCGAACAACACTGACACAAGGTTACACCAACGCCCTGCATCACCCCGATAAAACCCCAAGCTTGAAGCAGGGAGAAAAGTGTACCTCACACAGTTTCTAACAACTAAAAAAAGGTTTAAAAGACACAGAGCATACCTCTTATCATCTCATGTGTTGTAGGATCGTAGACATACAGAACATGCAGCTGACTATGTCCTTAGTCTCCAGCTCCCCAAGCCTGATGTGGGTTGCTCGGTGGTGGTGTAAGGACCTCGTAACGTCATCCACCAACCACAATTTCTCCTACTCTTCTTCCATCACTACCTCATTGGGGACTACCCTATACCTTCCTGGGAGATCCCTAATTATGATATTGTCTCTAATATGGCATTGCATCAACCATATTCTAAGGAATCTCAACACGTTTGTTCAGGCAGTCCCATTCCATGTGACCTTGCCCGTCACAAGCATAACACCAACCCTCCCTAGGATGCCCTGGTGTGCTATGTTGTCCCCAACCATGTGCCTGAGTGTGATCATGGAAAGACCTCTTGTGTCCATACCATGCCAACTGACATCTTATAACTATATAAAACATCTCAGCTCTGTCTCGCACACTACCAAAACTAGCCTACTAGTGCCCCTCTGACAGAAAACTCGATATCACTAGTGCTCGCTCCAGCACCTCAGAAAAGGTGGGAAGGCACAAGGGTACTACTCTAGCATGGATCTCTATATATAGACCCTTCTCAAACTTACATGCTCATAAGTATCCTATGTGGACTACATCCAAAGAGTATCGAGTATGGTCTACAAACCCAGTCGTGTACTCTTCCATCATCATTCCTCCCTACTAAAGATCCAAAAGCTCCTAAAATCGAACGGAGCGTAAGTGGGAGGGGTAGAAATCCTCATGGAACAGTTTCTTGGAGGTCATCCCATGATAGTACCAACTCATCATGAATCTAAGAAACTGAAACTCTACTAACACTCAACTAATCTATGGAAAATATTGGATATCAACACCATTATCTGATCTGTCAGTGTCCGAACAAACCTAAAGAGGTGGACCACCAACCCTAGACAATACTTTGCTAACTAAGGATATCTGGCTCACACTAGAACCTCAAAAGTATTTAATACTATAACTCGTAGAGTGGGCTCATCCTGCGCACTTCCCCAGCTAGCTATGTTGGGACTAACTACTGGTCAACAGGTGGAGGTGTTGCTACTTTCCCACCTGGAGGAAGGGGGATCGTATGATGGATCCTAAACTGAGGCCTCATCGATCATGGAATTTTCATCATGAATTAAGGCTAGTATCCTGGATAGATTTCATCACAGAATCATCTTGAAACTTATCAAATAATACCACGGTCAAATGATCATATATATATATATATTAAAAACAATGGGGAGCTGACTCAAGAAGGATAGTCAAAGACTCGATCCTATATGATGCATGTACCAATTTTTTCTACAACAAGTGTCTCCACATTCTAAGTCAACAAACAGGTTATTAAGGTCCTAGTGAATGACTACATCAGTCGTCGCACCATCATTGGACTCCCTAGCCTAAGAGCCACTCTTGAGACACGTTGACATTGTTGCCTTAAACCCAACCAAGACCTTTTTAGGAAAACGTCCTAACAATATCCCAAGGGTCAAACCTGTAACACCCCAGGTAAATAAAGAATATGAAATTTTTATATTTATCCCTTTTTTGAATAAAATGTTAATATTAATTTAAAGGGAACTCTATTCTTGATGGCTTACCCAATACGCAACAATGAGTTCCTTTGAAATCTTACGTTGCACTCTAATAATAAAATAAAATTATTTTAAATGTTAGTTAAAACGTAGCCATTGTATTGGTGGGAATGAATATAAATAACTAAAATATGATTATATATGTTTGTTAAATGTTTTTACATTTATCCAATAAAGGATAAAGGCTTAAAATACGAAAAGAATTCAATTTTAGGCTTATATACTCTAATTTTCACTAAAGGTCCACTTATCAACTTTTGATGGCGAACCGTCATTAAATATAGTTTTGGTCACTCTTATACATTCTATTGGACCAAATAAAACTCTTCTTTAGAATCTGGACATCAAAATTTACTTTGTGTAAATTTTTGGTATTTTTCCGATAAAGATCATTTTTTTAATGAATAGTGAAAAAATGTTGTATTTTAATTCAAAACCTCTTTTTAATCTAATTTATTTATATGATTAGATTATCTTTTGAATTGGTTTCAAACTTAAATTATAATATATTTTTACCATTTAATCCAATAGTGGTCGTTGGAATTAATTTCATCTTGAAATTGGACTTAAACTAGTGTCAATCTTTTGATACTTATTGTTTCATAAAAACACGCTATTTGCTCTGACAGTGAGAATTAATTATTAAATTAATTAATGTAACTTATATGTTTTGAATTTTTGTAAAATAGAAATCATTTTTGAATTCGGAATATCAAATATAGCCTAGGGTAAATTTTTGGTAATTTTCTGAAAAATTTCAATTTTTGATGAATAGTGAAACCACTAAGTGGTAGTTAAAGAAACTGATTTTTCGTTTAAATAAAACTTTACCACTTCTGTGATTTGAATTTCAAAAATCCGACATATATGGTTGTCATTAAGAAGTAAAATGTGGTTCAATGGGATTAAAATAATTTTTTGGTGAATAGTAACTTTTAAGTTTATTAATCGCAATTAGAGGTAATTAGTGTAATTTAAGGTAAAAATAATGTTTTAATAATATGAAATGACCTAGACACATGTCCTACCCTCATTGGATGTGTCATGGAAGACCAATTCAATCCATGGGTCAACTTGGGGACCCCATGGAACCACTTTGGTAGGAAAATGACATTAATACCTTTTTATTTAATGTTAAAATTAAAATTTCACAAACATGTGTTGTTTTACTAAAAAAATTTATATGGGGTTATACAAGTCCGAATTTTGACTATAAATATTCATTGGAAAGATAAAAATATTTCCTACATCAAAGTAGTTTTTTTATAATTTTTAGACATTAACTAAATTAAATTATTTATGACACCATGATGATGCAGCGATTACCTCGTTATTTAACGATTTAAATAAAATGGAACGATAATGTAAAATCTAAGACCTACACATGTAAAAAACCTATTGTATGAGTTTATTTAATGCCCTTATCACCTTATCCTTGAAACACATCAATGTGGGACATTTAAAATCCGAAAATCATTCTAAAATAAAGTAACATTTCCTTACTTTCCAAGAGTGCCTCTCCTCTTCTCTTATAAAAGGCCCCCACCTCTACCTCCTAACCCACACCTCTCAAGCCTTTGGCTCGGCCAACCCCTGCCCATTTTTTCTCTCCACATCCCTCTCTTTCTCTTAGAATCATCACTTTGGGAATAAGTCTTCCCAAGGAATCCTTTGAGCTAAAATCAAAAAGAGCTACCCGATTTAAAGGTAGTGTCTTCTCTTGTGTTCTTTTGTTTTATTTTGATTCTCCAACACCCTAAACTCTTTTCATTAATTTTTTTTTAAACAACACCACTATCCTCAATATACTAGGATGTTTTTATAATAATTAATATAGCTACACTTACACACACCTTCATCTAATGGTTAAAGAATATACTGTTTCTGTGGATGGCGAATTTCTGCCTCATGAAACGATGATTGTTCAACACTCATATAACACCTTCAAAGGTGGCCATTAATATGATACTATATTTATATATGATATATAATATGTTTATGTTTTACTTAATATTCTTTATTTTTCATTTGTGGCATACCTTTATGGTTTCCATCATGGGTAAACACGATAATTTCATTTTAGGAAGTACGGACTACCGCCCCCTCAAAGTGATTTGATTCGTTAATGCCATATGTGGGAAGTATAAAGGATGGATTTAAAGTTATTATATATGATTTTATACTGTAATTATAATATACCTTTATATCATTATTATTTTCTTTCCATTAAAGTGTGAGATATAAATGAAAGTAGCGTTCATGCGAACGTACGGCTTACCGTCTCCATGAACGGTGCATTTCATTTCTTACCTCTAAATGATTATGTAATATTATAAATACATGTATATTATGGATATATATGATATATATGATATCCAAATCATGAATATCATTCTGTATATAATTAACCTTTGACCACACGAACAACATGTAATTGTAAGAAGTCCACTTTCGACTTAAAAACCATATATCGACAAAACAAACATTATTAACTTAAATGATTACATAATGTTTATAACATGTTAATAAGTGATATAAAAGTAATAATGAACTTGAAAAAGGTTATTAAGCAAGTAGAAATTAACTCAAGTTTATTATTCAGGACGTTAAATAACGATCGAGTCAAGTCGGACCCGAGGTAAGGGATCCAACCTCTCTCTTTCTTTTTAAGTACTCTCTTTTATGTCATTTCTTTTAAGCTCATATTTCATATGTTTGGGGATGTTATTTTATATTCCTCATTCTGTAATTTTTATGTTCATATAATGAGAGACCATATTTGATCTCATCAATCCATTTTTGGAAGATTTAAGTGGCGTCGTTAGGCTGCTGAGTTTTCGTAAGGGATTTTTCATCTCACTTTTATTCTCGTGACATTTATGCTACATTTTCCACTATTTCCTTTCAGTGGTGTATGTACTGACCATTATTATACACTTTGTGTAGTATAATTTCATTTATGGGTATTTAAATCTTCATTGTATGACCCTTCTTCCATGGGGTGTACATTTCGAAAGTTACCCAACTCGGTAAGGGGACCTTTCACCCTCCTCTTTTTAAAAGACTTCTTTTGTTATGTATTTTAATTTACATATTATTATGTTGGTATATGTTCTTATATATCCTTATTGATTTAAATTTTATGTCCAAGTTATGAGATACCATTCACTCTCTCATAAACTAATTTTCTGAATTTTGAAGTGACGTCGTTAGGTTGTTGAATTTTTACAAGGGAGCATCTTAACCCAATTTAGATTTATTTGGGTTCAACTTGTACTTATTGAACATGTAATCCTATGAATATGTGTGAATGACCTCTGATTGTTTCACACTTAATATCCACTTATATTGGGTGTATTTTTATTTCTCACACATAATTATGTGATAGATTTATCCTTAATTTAAGGATACCATCTTTATAATAGATTTCATCTCAATTTACATTTCCATTGAGACTTCATTGTTGTTATGCACCAATTCACTCTTATATGGTGTGTATACTGTCCTTTGACATATTATATCATTAATACCTTTATTCTCATGATATTATAAAGCTCGTATTAAATGTTATTCCGCAATTATTTTTATTCAAGTGTCTCTCATTTTGTTAAAAACTCTTTAAAAAAATATCGTTTTAAATGTTTTAAGGATTCATTATTCTAAATATTTATCTTTAATGTACATGTTTTCAAAATGGTTTTCAGTATTTATTTATATGGACATTAATTTTTTAAAATTATAATTCCATTAAAAGATTCAAAGTGGTATGGGACACTTTGATTCAAAAATCTCTTTTAAATGGTTTTTGAAAATGGATTGATTAATTCAATATCTTGGAATTACTTATTGTGATTGAAAATGAAATGTTGTTATTGAAATGTTTATATTTTCAATATTTTATGTGTAATGATGGTACTTGGACATTTTACAGGTGGTTACGTGATAAACCATATGACGGGTGGTGTCGTGAATACCAGGATGGGTGGTTACGTTATAACCTCCAATGCATTGGGTATGGAAGTCGGCCGTATGGCTATTCCATTAAGTATGTGTGTAAGTCGACCGTATGGTTATTCCATTTAAGTATTTTTATGTCCCAAGTTACCTTTATATTTATGTGTTCTTTATATGGGTTTTATGGTAATCTTTTGGTTACAAAAGGGTAAGTAATGATATTTTATTCAGTGAAGAGTTTTTACTACTTCCTAAAGGTGAAAGGTATTACTTTGATAAAGTATACATGGTTTACTAGTTGTTTTGAAAAACTAACAGTTTTCATTCTTTGTGTATACCTTACTGAGATTTTTATGCTCACCCCAAGTTTTTTTTGAAATGTTTTTCACAGGACTTAATGTGGAATAGGGGCAAGGATGGGATCAAGGGAAAGTCATGCTATCTAAAACATAGAACTAGACATGTTTCTTTTTAAGAGTTTTTATTTTGTGGAAACTTAGTAGAAGTGTCTAATTTTTAATCTTTTGAGATGTAATAGTTATTTCCTAATTATCTAAAACTCTAAACCTGAAAAGATCCTCAATGTGAATTATTCATTTAATTCAATATTAAGTAAGGTTTAAGGCTAGGGCCTTATAGTTGGTATCAGAGGTCGGTTTAGATAACTTTAGAGGTTAGGGTATTCTCTAAGCATAAGTGACATTACCATAATGGTTAGGATTTTAGAAAGAGTCCTAGTTTTAGATAAATTGAATGAGTAAGTATATCTTAGTTTTTATCTTCCTCATTAGTACATGATGGTTTTGTTGATATACTCGCACTGACCTTTTTGGTTTTAGTAAATGGCTGGATCTAGCATGCACCAAAGTAACAGTGGATGTGAAGGAAACTGTGACAGTTTTTTGAGCGAGCAGCTAAATGATATGGGAGCTACAATGAGAACTCTTGTGTTTAGCCTCAACCAACTATCTGGAGTCATGATTGACCAACTAAACCTTGGTGATTTCTATAAGGAATCATATATGCGAGAAGCAAATCCCTACGGAACTACAGGTAATAATCATAAAGGTAAGTGTGTTCAAAAACCTATGTGTCAAAGATGTGGAAAGAAACACCTAGTAAAATGTTTCAAAGGGACAGAAATATGCTATAGATGTGGAAATGAAGGTCATAAAGCAAGAACCTTCCATGGAAAAAGGAAGCACCCAGTTGACTCGAGGAAAGGGAAAGAAGTTCTTTCTGAGGGATCAATTGAATGTTTTAAATGTGGTGTGCATGGTCATTATGAAAACACATGTCCTATGAAAATGTTTCGGGAATGGGATCACCAAGATCATACAAATATTCGTTTACCAATACCTAATTCCATTCCGATTGAGTATGAAGAAACTAACAATGACCAGTCAAAGGTATGGATTATTTCATAACATTTGTTTTCCTATTTTGGAATTTTAGGATATGATTCATGATTTTGTTTGTAGGAAAGAATTATTTCAGAATAAGTTGGAAAGGAATGTTTAATGGATCATGAAGAATGTTTAATGAGTAAGAAGTCAACATATAAGGTCTTCAAGAGTTATAGTGAAATTCTTAAGAGTATTAAGTCTCTTTTGATGATGGGGTTACATTAGAAGACTTTTTATAGTATGTGTAACCCTGATGTTTGATATATGAAAATTTTATTCAAGGAATATTTATCTGTTCTTTTGTGGACATAGTTATAAAGAACCATTTGGGTTTATATGATCCTTACTTTTGAGGTAATTATGGGTTACTATATGTTATGATGGAAAGTAAAAGGAATGAGATAAAATTGAGGTTAAATTATGTTATGGTTATTTTTGATGATTTTATCTATTTTTGGGGAATGATTTGAGAATTATATAGTTTGGAAAAAGGACAACACGCAGACCATGTGACAACCCGTCGCGTCGGACAAAGCTGCGGGAATCGAACCCACAACCAAAGTGCGACTGGTATTTATCGCCTACCACTGGACTACGTGAAGTCCCTGGTTAGTTTGATTGAATATTTTTATTTAGATGATTTTATGAATTAAGAGTAAGTTTATTTTGGGTTATCTATGGAAATTTATTAACCTATCATGGATGATATGTGATTAGGTTAATTACTTTTCAATACGAGACTTTAAGAGCAATTGATGTTGTTTGGAGATAAATGTTACGATTTAACTTGGAAGACTATGTGACTAAATCCTTCAAATATTTGGGTTTCAATCTTAGTTTGGTTTACTTTGAATAATTTTATGGACAAATTGTTTATTGAATGGTCCTCGTTGAACTTTGGGTTTTGTTGGACAAATTTTGGAGATTAAGAATAGATTTTCTTTTTATAAAGTGTTATCCTTTTCTGGATTATCTGATCTTGTACAAACCTTTTTGGTTTTGGTTTTGGTTAAAGTCTAAATACATGGGAAGTATATAGTTCTCTTTTGTGGATTAGGTGATTCTCTAGAAGTTGATTATAGTACTCTTAATGTGAACAAGTCTTCCTAAATACTCGTCTTTTGGAGAAAATATGAGTTTGTGTAAGAAATCTAATAAAAGTTGAAAGTCAACATGGTAAGTAATTATGTTTCCTTATGAATAAATTCCTCAATAAAAAAGTAACTTAAAACAAAAATGTTTTCTATTAAATTTTCCTATTGGGGAATCTAATACCGTTTAACCCATCACAAGTTTGTGATTTTCTTGTGGTTAACTTTCTCCTAAACATGTTTTCTATCACTCTCCATCAGAACATGACCCTATGTTTTCTCCTCCATGTCCATATTTTCCTACATGGAATCCTAGTGTGGGTTAACTCAGGTGACCTCTGTACTTCTCTTTCTTTCTTTTAAAGTGATTGTTTTACCGACTCTTGTTCTGATGTGGTACTTTCAATGAAGTTTCCAAGCCCAATTTTAAAATTGCGAGGACGCAATTCCCAAAAGGGGGGAAGGATGTAACACCCCAGGTAAATAAAGAATATCACATTTTTATATTTATCCCTTTTTTTGAATAAAATGTTAATATTAATTTAAAGTGAATGCTATGCTTGGTGGCTTACCCAATACGCAACAATGAGTTCCTTTGAAATCTTACGTTGCACTCTAATAATAAAATAAAATTATTTTAAATGTTAGTTAACATGTAGCCGTTGTATTGGCGGTAATGAATAAAAATAACTAAAATATGATTATATATGTTTTTTAAATGTTTTTACATTTATCCAATAAAGGATAAAGTCTTAAAATACAAAAAGAATTCAATTTTAGGCTTATATACTCTAATTTTCACTAAAGGTCCACTTATCAACTTTTGATAGAGAACCATCATTAAATATAGTTTTGGTCACTCTTATACATTCTATTGGACCAAATAAAACTCTTCTTTATAATTTGGACATCAAAATTCACTTTGTGTAAATTTTTGGTATTTTTCCGATAAAGATCATTTTTTTAATGAATAGTGAAAAATGTTGTATTTTAATTCAAAACCTCTTTTTAATATAATTTATTTATATGATTAGATTATCTTTTGAATTGGTTTAAAAGTGAAATTAGAATATATTTTTACCATTTAATCCAATAGTTGTCGTTGGAATTAATTTCATCTTGAAATTGGACTTAAACTAATGTCAATCTTTTGATACTTATTGTTTCATAAAAACACGCTATTTGCTCTGACAGCGGGAATTAATTATTAAATTAATTAATGTAACTTATATGTTTTGAATTTTGTAAAATAGACATCATTTTTGAATTCGTAATATCAAATATATCCTAGGGTAAATTTTTGGTAATTTTCTGAAAAACTTCAATTTTTGATGAATAGTGAAACCACTAAGTGGTAGTTAAAGAAACTGATTTTCCGTTTAACTGAAACTTTACCACTTTTGTGATTTGAATTTCAAAAATCCGATATAAATGGTTTTCATTAAGAAGTAAAATGTGGTTCAATGGGATTAAAATAATTTTTTGGTGAATAGTAACTTTTAAGTTTATTAATCGCAATTAGAGGTAATTAGTGTAATTTAAGGTAAAAATAATGTTTTAATAATATGAAATGACCTAGACACATGTCCTACCCTCATTGGATGTGTCATGGACGACAGAGAAAATCCATGGGTCAACTTGGGGACCCCATGGAGCCACTTTGGTAGGAAAATGACATTAATACCTTTTTATTTAATGTTAAAATTAAAATGTCACAAACATGTATTGTTTTACTAAAACAATTTTTATATGAGGTTATACAAGTCATATTTTTGACTATAAACATTCATTGGAAAGATAAAAAGATTTCCTACATAATAGTAGTTTTTTATAATTTTTATACATTAACTAAATTAAATTATTTATGACACCATGATGATGCAGCGATTACCTCATTATTTAACGATTTAAATAAAATGAAACGATAATGTAAAATCTAAGACCTACACATGTCCAAAACCTACTGGATGAGTGTATTTCGAACCCTTATAACCTTATCCTAGAAACACATCAATGTGGTACCTTTAAAATCCGAAACTCATTCTAAAATAAAGTAACATTTTTTTACTTTCCAAGAGTGTCCCTCCTCTCCTCTTATAAAAGGCCCCCACCTCTACCTCCTTACCCATGCCTCTCAATCCTTTGTCTCGGCCAAACCCTACCCATTTTGTCTCTACACATCCCTATATTACTCCTAGAAGCCCCACTTTGGTCAGAAGTCTTCCCAAAGAAGCCTTTGAGCTCAAATCAAAAAGAGTTACCCGATTTAAAGGTAGTGTCTTCTCTTGTGTTCTTTTGTTTTATTTTTCTTCTCCAACACCCTAAACTCTTTTCATTAATTTCTTTTGAAACAACACCATTATCCTCAATATACTAGGATGTTGTTATAAGAATTAATCTAGCTAAACTTACACACACCTTTATCTAATGGTTAAAGAACATACTGTTTCTGTGGATGGAGAATTTCTGCCTCACGAAACGATGATTGTTCAACACTCATATAACACCTTCAAAGGTAGCCATTAAGATGAAAATATATTTATATATGATATATAATATGTTTATGTTTTACTTAATCTTCTTTATTTTTCATTTGTGGCATACCTTTATGGTTTCCATTGTGGGTAAACACGATAATTTCATTTTAGGAAGTGCGGACTACCGCCCCCTCAAAGTGATTTGATTCGTTAATGCCATATGTGGGACGTATAAAGGATGGATTTAAAGTTATTATATATGATGTTATAATGTAATTATAATATACCTTTACATCATTATTATTTTCTTTCCATTAAAGTATGAGATAGAAATGAAAGTAGTGTTCATGCGTACGTACGGCTTACCGTCTCCATGAACGGTGCATTTCATTTCTTACCTCTAAATGATTATGTAATATTATAAATACATGTATATTCTGGATATATATGATATATATGATATCCAAATCATTAATATAATTCTGTATATAATGAAACTTTGACCACACTAACAACATGTAATTGTAAGAAGTCCACTTTCGACTTAAGAACCATATATCGACAAAAAAAATTATTAACTTAAATGATTACATAATGTTTATAACATGGTAACAAGTGATATAAAAGTAATAATGAACTTGAAAAAGGTTCTTAAGAAAGTATAAATTAACTCAAGTTTTTTATTCAGGACGTTAAAGAACGATCGAGTCAAGTCAGACCCGAGGTAAGGGATCCAACCTCTATTTTTCTTTTTAAGTACTCTCTTTTATGTCATTTATTTTAAGCTCATATTTCATATGTTTGGGGATGTTCTTTTATATTACTCATTATTTACTTTTTATGTTCATATAATGAGAGACCCTATTTTATCTCATCAATCCATTTTTGGAAGATTTAAGTGGCGCTGTTAGGCTGCCGAGTTTTCGTAAGGTATTTTTCATCTCACTTTTATTCTCGTGACATTTATGCTACGTTTTCCACTATTTCCTTTGAGTGGTGTATGTAATTCCCATTATTATACAATTTGTGTAGTATAATTTCATTTATGGGTATTTAAATCTTCATTTTATGACCCTTCTTCCATGGGGTGTACGTTTCAAAAGTTACCCAACTCGGTAAGGGGACCTTTCACCCTCCTCTTTTTAAAAGACTTCTTTTGTTATGTATTTTAATTTACATATTATTATTTTGGGATATTTTCTTCTATATCCTTATTGATGTAAATTTTTTGTCCAAGTGATGAGATACCATTCACTCTCTCATCGACTAATTTTCTAAATTTTGAAGTGACGCCGTTAGGCTGTCGAATTTTTACAAGGGAACATCTTAACCCAATTTCGATTTCTTTGGGTTCAACTTGTACTTCTTGAACATGTCATCCTATGAATATGTGTGAATGACCTCTGATTGTTTCACACTTAATATACACTTATATTTGGTGTATTTTTATTTCTCACACATAATTATGTGATAGATTTATCCTTAATTTAAGGATACCATCTTTATAATGGATTTCATCTCAATTTACATTTCCATTGAGTCTTCATTGTTGTTATGAAAAAATTCACTCTTATATAGTGTGTATAATGTCCTTTGACATATTATATCATGAATCCATTTATTCTCATGATATTATAAAGCTCGGATTAAATGTTATTCCGCAATTATTTTTATTAAAGAGTCTCTCATTTTGTTAAAAACTCTTTAACAAAAATATCATTTTAAATGTTTTAAAGATTCATTATTCTAAATTTTTATCTTTAATGTCCATGTTTTCAAAATGGTTTTCAGTATTTATTTATATGGAAATTAATGTTTTAAAATTATAATTCCATTAAAATCTTCAAAGTGGTATGGGACACTTTGATTCAAAAATATCTTTTAAATGGTTTTTGAAAATGGATTGATTAATTCAATATCTTGGAATTACTTATTGTGATTGAAAATGAAATTTTGTTATTGAAATGTTTATATTTTCAATATTTTATGTGTAATGATGGTACTTGAACATTTTACGGGTGGTTACGTGATAAACCATATGACGGGTGGTGCCGTGAATACCAGGACGGGTGGTTACGTTATAACCTCCAATGCATTGGGTATGGAAGTCAGCCGTATGGTTATTCCATTAAGTATGTGTGGAATTAGACCGTATGGTTATTCCATTTAAGTATGTTTATGTCCCAAGTTACCTTTATATGTATGTGTTCTTTATATGGGTTTTATGGTAATATTTTGGTTACAAAAGGGTAAGTAATGATATTTTATTCAGTGAAGAGTTTTTACTACTTACTAATGGTGAAAGGTATTACTTTGATAAAGTATACATGGTTTACTTTTTGTTTTGAAAAACTAACAGTTTTCATTCTTTGTGTATCCCTTACTGATCTTTTTATGCTCACCCCAAGTTTTTTTGAAATGTTTTTCACAGGACTTAATGTGTAATAGGGGAAAGGATGGGATCAAGGGAAAGTCATGCTATCTAAAACATGGAACTAGACATGTTTCTTTTTAAGAGTTTTTATTTTGTGGAAACTTAGTAGAATTGTCTACTTTGTAATCTTTTGAGATGTAATAGTTATGTCCTAATTCTCTAAAACTCTAAACCTGAAAAGATCCTCAATGTGAATTATTCATTTAATTCAATATTAAGTAAGGTTTAAGGTCGGGGCCTTATAAAACCAGCTCTGATTCTAATTTGTAATGACCCTACCCATGCTTGGGCTTGATCTAAAACTACCCCAAGCTCACCTCCATAGGCCAGGGGGTGGAGAAAAGTGTCGAAGGCACAAAAAACTTGGGGAGGCCTTTGCCTAAGAACCTGTACATACACATGCATCCCACTCAATGAAAAAGTGTGGAGGTAAAGGAAAACAAGATACAAAACTATTATAAAAAGGAAACCAAACATGCATCAACCTCTAAATAGTACAAGAACAAAAAAGTAAACTAAAAGGGAAAGGGAAAAAATACACGCCCAACCATAAAAGTGCCACAACTCGGAAATATGATGAAAAGTAAAACAACTAAGAGAGCCCCACTCTTGGATCCCAAGCTACGACAACCACACGTGGTCTAATCACCCTGTATCCCTAAGATCCTTTGATTTCATGATCAACCTATTTATTGTCTGCAAGGGAACACCAAGTATGAGAAAATCCCAAGTAGGGGTGAGTATAAAAATACTAAGTAGGATTCCCCCAAAGTCTCAAAGGAGCAGAAAAAGATATACTGAAGAGGGGAGAAGTAGATAGAACAAGATACAGTAAAACATTAAATATCAACCCAAAAATATAGTTAAGTAAACTCATCCAAAACATAAGGATATATAAATGGTGAGAATATGAACTTCTCATCAATTCTTCACTACCTATTGTAGGATAGTAGACTCATCCAACCATGATAATCTAGACATGGAAAGCACATGGCATACCCCATGCGTCTTCTCCTCTCCTATAATGAGAGTAATAAAAAACCCAAGGAGTGGGTACTGAAATAGGATACATGCATACATACATACATATATATATATATATTCTCATTCAAAGAATCCCAAACGAGATAGTAAGGGGATCTCCATCTCACAGATCATCCCAAGGAATTGAGTAGCCAACAGTCTCACCATCGATGTCCATCATCCCACACATATTCCCTAAACTACAAGTCAAAGGGACTCAATCACCGCACCTTGATACTATCCACTTTGGGCAGCGCTTTCTCGCCCACACGATTTTAGGTCACATCACATGGATGCATATTAGTGGGAAAAGTGTCCCTCTTTCTCATGAGACCAAAGGTATGTCAACCACATCTCATCATTGTCACTCAAAGCTGAGGGATAACAAATTCATAGTAGAGGACTAATGCCCTAGTGTGTCAGGGGGATTCCACTCTGATAGTCATCGTAGAGGAACCATTCCCTAATGTGTCAGGTGGATTACACTATGATAGTTGTCATAGAGGACCCACACCCTGATGCGTCAGGGGGATTCCACTCTGATAGTCATTGTAGAGTACCCACACCCCAATCTATCAGGGGGATTCCACTCTTGTTCATTGAGGACCCTCACCTTAGTATGTTAGGGGTATTACACTCAGAAGTAACTGGTAGAGGACCCATGCCCATGCCAATGGTTGATTCCACTCTCATAGTAGTCATAGAGGACCCACACCCATGCTGATAGGGTATTCCACTCTAGGTCATTGAGGACCCACACCCAACTCGGTAGGGGAAATCCACTCAGAAGGTATCGAGGAACTACACTGCCCATCCCTACAGAATGGTACCTCTTGGAAAGCACTGATATTCTAATGCCTAATCACTACCATTGTCGAACGTCACATGAATAGGTGTCACATCTGGAAAATCTCACATCATATCTTGAAAACCACTACATAGGGCACCACCGCGTTCTACACAGAAAAACACTTAAGATAGGCTACACGTATGTCAAAATATGAGTCCAAAAGAAGAAGATACGAGAGGTAGAAGATCCATAGTGTGGTACATGGAGTGTGAGGGGCCCACACAACATGTGGCTCCTCCTCAATGTCTGGTTGTGTACCCAGCCATACTCTAGTACTAAACTATGAACAAGTATCCCCTAGGTGTGCCAGCGTACTCCTAGAGTACATGGAACCTCTGGCCCAAAAGGCTGATGAGTGCATGATTCTCGTCGCTGGTCCAAAAGGGTAGAAAATATAACATTACTAATTTTCATCCTATGATGTCCCCAGATAATCAAACGGTTCACAATGTCATGGTCCTTGTGTAAAACCACATAGGATCAACTATTCATTTGTCCGAATCAGACTCTCGGTGAAGAAACTACATTTCATAGTATTTCTCATGAACGGTGTTTCATGGGGCCCATGACTCAATCCCAAAACACATAAAATGGATTGCTCCATTGCGATCCTCTCAGAAAATCACACGGGATTGGCTATTCATTCATCCCAAATAGACACCCGGTGAAAATACTGCATTTCACTACAAACGCCCAAATCAGGCCTCATGGAGGCTGCACCTCCATTTTGGTTTAAGTGCCCAAAATTAGTCTTGAAAAGTCCTCCTCAACTCTAGGGTCACAATTGCTCTAACGGCGTGTCAATCAGACATCATATGCATATGTACAGTCTGATAGAATTTTCCAGAATAATAATAATAATAATAATATTATTATTATTATTATCAAACTTTTTGTGCCACCGAGACTCAATCATGAATTATAAAAATCCTAAAATATCCTCAAAAGGTCCTCCTCAAAGAAAGGGGTCGCATTGCCGTAGAAGGCATGTGAATTGGACTTCCAGTTTGCAAGCTAGTTCCGATACAATATTTCTAAATAATAATAATTATATTATTATTATTAAACTCAGGTGTTTAATGGAATTAATCCACAAAACCAAAACTTAAAATTCTCAAACTGATCTAAAAAACCCTGTCTTGATAAGAGGAACACGTGGCCGCAGATGGAACTCAAAATAGGTGCTCCGTTTAGGAGTTATTGCGGGACTGAGATTTAATAATTTCACTAAATATTTTGAAACAAGAGTGCTTCATGGGCCCAGGTTGTGGGTCAAAGAAAAACATATAAAATGGTCTTAAAAAGAGAGTGTCTCAAACAGAGTCATTCTTCCACTGACAGCGCGTCAATTGGACTCCCCGAGTGTGAATTATGGGGGTTTAACACATTAATAATAATAATATTTATAATAATATTATTATTATTTTATTTTTATTTTTATTTTATTTTTATTTTTTATTTAGGTTTTTGGAAAATTGTGTGGGGGGTTCTCTGGTCGGTCTCCTACCGCCACCATCGCGCTGACCCACATGACCCGCTGCACCGACCTTGGCCTCTGCCTGTCTGCTCGCCCTGGTCACCGCCTTCCACCAAGCTGTGCCACCCCAACTACATCAAACCACCACTAGTCCACCTCCCCACCCCGGAGAACTTTCTGTAGACCACCACAGTCACTCTGATGATCGTAAAATTTATCTAATACCAGATCTGGGATCCCTGAATCCTGATCTACACTACGGTGATCTCCACTCGAAGAATCGTCGGTATTTCAACATGACAAAAAGTTAGAGGATATTTTGATCGTTGTCACACCTCCTACAATGCCTGAAACTTGAATCCGAGTATAGATTAGGACTCCTTGGGTAGAGAACTTCACATACATATTCCATGCTCCACATTTCATCAAAGATTTGATGGATCAAAAATTTAGAGGATGAAGAATAAAAAGAACCAGTATTCAAAAATTCAATCAGATGATGGTTGTTGTGAGTTTGGACATCAATAAATGGTTTCAAAGAATTTAATTTTATCATAAGTTCAAAATGACAACAAAATCATCAATCAGGAGCTTCAGAATCTGAAAGAAAAATCCTACCTCAATTTTTTGTTTTGTCGTTGTGTTCATTATGCTCTAATCTACCAGCGCCTAAAGTTTCGTCGCGATCCAATGATAAACGGACATCAAATTTCCATCATAAGAGAGATTGGTGCTTCACCTATTCTTGATATAAAATGATCCAAACCCCTGCTCATTTCCTTAATCTTCTATTTATAGTAAAATGTCAGCAGTGACAGGATCTGAACCTCTTCCTCCCTCTCACCCAAGGTCTCCCCTAGGGCAAACATCACACTATGAACTCAATGGTGCTCTCAGATTTCCAATTTGAATCTCCATTCAGAAGTTATTATATCTGACATTCATAATAAATTAATTATTTAAATTTATTTATTTATGAAAATTCCCTTGATAGTGTTTTCCACAGGAAGTGTGTGCCCGCAAAAGTTATACCCGACTTAGGGTAAATGGCATTCCCCGAACTCAACCGTGGCCTCAGATTTCCAATATGAGCTACTGTTTGTTAGATATCCTATTTCCTCTATGTTCCCAGTGTGAAAACACTTAATATTTTTATAAAATTTATTTCAGGAACACCAGGCCTTGGAATTGTGCGTCGTCTTAGCGCTTAGATCTATAAATATATGTATAAATATTCCAAAGTATTACGAGGTGAAAATCGGGTCTCTATACAGATAGATTGATATCAACATCTGGTGTTTTCTAAAAAAACAAATAATTAATGAAAAAAATAAAAATATATTTTATATGATTAGATTCTAGAGTTTCACCCCTGCATTATAGGCATTAAAAATGGTCTATTTTCTGATATTTTCTTCTCAAACTATTTGTTTAGCTCATATTTTTTCTTATCAATTTCTTTTGACTCCAATTTAATTTCTTCCATGGAAATGATATAGAGATTAATGAATCTAAATCATAATTCATGGGGTTTTCTCTTTATTTAGTAGTAATATAAACGCCTATAGAAAATATGAATAGTTATTAAATTTAATGAACATATTAGATAATTTTTTGGATAGAAATATTATGAAAATGTACCTTATGTATATATTCACAACTGAGACTCCCAACCATTCAAACTTGAGAATCTCCTTTATAGTCTCGAGACCAACTACGTCTGTAATGATAGTTCCAAATATTTCTTCTTCATATGGAATGTAGGACATATCTTCATATTTGAATGTGGTCTCTACATGAATTTGTAATGATAATATATGTTACAATGGAACTGGAAGGGAGACAGTATTCTTTGAATGTCCTTTTGTTTTCTTTGTCGATTCACTAGATTTCTTTGATCTAACCTTCCATTTCCCCATCTATTTATATGTTTGTAATACCTTACCTCACTTAATATATTTTTTCATAAATTGTTATAGGTTTTTCAATAGAAAAAAAATTGTTAAATACATACCTCATGTGTCTTTATAATATTATAAGGTCATTCTATGAAAGTTACAATAGAATCATTAATCATTGTAATATCTGGATCATCAATTGAAATAAAAAACTCAACATTCATATCTTGAGCTACCTCAATTTACACTCTCATGTGATCTTTTGGGAGTTCTTTGTTGTGTAGAATGTCTCTTGGGATATTATACACCATGACCCTTACAACAAGGCAGTTTGTGGGTGTTGACATATATAAATCACATACAACTTTACCCTATATAATTTTAGTAATATAAAGTTATTATAAGTTATTTGATTCATGTTTATGAGAAAGAGTAATGAAAATTTTTATTACCTTGGATAAGGTATGAGGTTGAGGTGAATGACTATCCTCAATGAAAGTGAAGTCTTTTAGTTTTTCATGTATTGATCTTTGTTCCACTGTCGGTTCTCTTTGATCCTTTCGCATATATTGGTCTGCCAAAATAGACAAAACAATAATATCTTCAAAATAATTTATTTTCACCTGTAATCCTTTCACTGTCTTATATGTAACTTCTTGTGGTTTTTTATTCTCAAAATATATTCAAAGAGACACTCCAAAACCTACACATCTAACGTGACCATACTATTTTGGTCACTTCAAAGCTATTGAAAGTAGTTTTTCTTCCAGTACGGTCACTGCCAATTCTTATTTCTAAACCATATAAAAAACATGTGAACATAAATAGATATTTTTATGTAATATTGTTATAAATTGTAAATTGTTATTATTATTTCATACTTACACATGTTTCTCACACAAATTTTTTGTTTTCATCAACTATTTTACCCACCTTATTTATGTGAGCCTACTTCCACAGTACATGATGTGGGATGAAAATAGATTCAGATTTTGATTCATTAATTTGAATATAAACAAAGAAAAATATGTTATTTCATATCACATAAAACTTTTATTATTGATTTAAAATGTATACTAATTTCTTCTCTAGTGAAGTGTACCCCATCCTTGCTTTGTGATAGGGGCACATTGGTTTTGATGCACATTCTTTATTTTCAAAACTCCTTTTTTGTTTCATAAATTTACAATTTTGAATCAAATTGAATAAAATAAATATTTTCAAACAATATATTATCAACTATAATTCACCTAAAATGATTTATCATCATGATAAATGATGAAATAATTCCATATTTCTTACATTATAATGTGTTCATAAGTAACTAGTGGGTGGGGCTTTACTTTCCCCTCAACATCCCTAAGATGGAACTTAGTAAGAAGATTCTTAAAGACTCTATGGGATTTTCTATCATCCATTAAGACATATTTATTATGGAAATCATCTAAAATAAATTAACTCTACAAGTATTAATGAAAATTAAATCAAAATTTCATTATATAATTTTTCAATAAAATATAGAAAGTATATCTTAACATTAACTTTATATCTTCCCAAAGGGTTTAATTTATTACAGGATGGATATAGAGCCACAAATATATACCAATCTTCACATTAATCCTCATTGTGACCCTAGCATAACTAATGAAAATTGACTTATTGGGGTCAATAGATTGGTCGCTTTGATTCTATCCAAACTCAAATTTTATAACTTTACTTCTTGCCTTGATAATTTTAGTCCAAACTATGATATTTCATAATTTTTGTTTTTTTTTTCATCAACATGTTGTTGATCCCCTAATAATTCTTTAGTTTCATCATCAACCACATATTCTTCCATGATATTGGTAACATCATCATGTATAGAATACATTTTTTTAATGAGTAGTCAAACATTTAATTTAGATTATATTAATACGGTAGAGAACACATAATATTATGAGGAAAAGAATAGTATATTAAAAACACTTTAAACTTATCATTGAACTCTATTACTTTTTTTAAAGGTTGAATGGATTTGGATCCTCTATCGAGAATCCAAATCCCCTCTTTATGGTCCCCTCTAACATACATTACATTTTTACATTGGGACCGTCATGAATTGATTTAGATCTCCCAATGAAAGGTCTATCTGCGATTGAATTTTCATCTAAGCCTGCAATTGTTTTAGTCGCTAGTAGGAAAATCAAAAAATTCTTGTATACTAGATCTGGGACATAAAATATTTTCACTACTTGTGATGCCATGATGAACGGATCTTCCTTTTCCCTTCCACACTAAAATTCACATTCACGAATCCATTTTCATAAACTTTAAAAATACTCCTTTTGTCAACCCATTTCCTATGGAAAATCATCACTTGAAATGTTTTATAATACAAGTCATATATCTATTCGATAATGCTAAATATGACATATTCACATAAATTGGATTTATATCCTTGGAACCAGATATGTACATCACTTTCACCATAAGCGTAACTCCACTATTTTTCATCATACTATAGTCATCATGTTCGTTTATATAGAACATATAACCATTGATTATAAAAACATCGTAAGATATAACATTTTCATTTGGTCCCCTAGCTATCCATCAAATTTGTTTGAAATTTGGATTCATATTTTCAAATAACTCTATAAATATGATCTCAAAACCATGCTATAAACTATTGATTATGTGTATTTGATTTCTATCCTTAATCCCTTTATGGGTTAAAATCTATAAAAATTTATTTATGGGATTCAACGTATGGATAAACATATTCACTATTATATAAAATGTAAAGGTGAACTTTCTCTCGCTCTGTGATGGTAATTGTAATAACATATCTTTCAGAAATCCCTTCTCCCATAAGCTGTCTATTGTGATGAGACTTTGGGAGACTTATGATATTAATATCTGATAGGTAATCGGTACAAAATTCAATATATTCTTTAATAATATATCATTCCAAAATACAACCTTCTAGATAACTTCTATTTTTGATATACCCATTAAAAATATTCATATATCATTCGATGGGGTATATCCATCTATAATAGACATGAACACATAGTTGAACCTCTCTAACCAAGTAAACCATTAAGTGTACCATTATATCAAAGAATGTTGGTGGGAATAACATATATAATTCACATAATATGACTGTAACCTACTTATTTGTCATTGAAAACTTTATCGGATTTATAACTTTACTGCATATGGATTTTAAAAAGATTTAGAGTTTGGTTGATGTATGTCACACATTTTTAGGCAGAATACAATGTAAAGAAACAAGCATTAAATCTTGTATCAAAACATGATATTCATGTGATTTTAGTCCTTGTAACTTCAAATTAGTCATTGACATAGCATTATTGATATTTTATGAATACCCCTCTGGAACATTTATACCATTAATAAAAATGAGAAATTGAAATTTTTCTTATATGGATAGAGTATAAGATATTAGAGGAAGAAAAGTTCACCATTTACCCTTCACTAGTGACAACTCTTACCTTATCACCATGTCAGTCATCCCCAACCTATCCTTCATGCCATTTTTTTCAAGAATATTTAGTAACATTCCAATAACACTATCAAATATATTTTTTCTATATTCATGACATCAAGAAAATTTCTGATGTAAAAAAAATTTCAATATGATAATTCAAAGAAAATTGATCACCTTTTCCAACCTATTTTCGTAAGGTTTTTCAAAAATGGTTTATTGAAAATAGTGTTAATATATTTTACTTTACCAAATAGTTGATCACCCATTAGTGGAGATGGTGTTGTACCTTGTTTGGTATTCCCATCGAATGTTTCCATTCAAGATCAGTATTTATATCGTCAAGGTAAAAATTTACAATGTCCAAAAAACACAGTCATCAAGGGATGTTTCAACTAAACTAATTGTGAATTTTTCACCATTGGGATTCCACAACATTCCTTTAATGTTATATCCTGAAAATTTTCCATAAGCAGGAAAGTCATTTATCATCCCATACAACATGGACCTCAATGTGAATTCTTCAATTATATGAGCATCATGCATTATAAAACCTGTATCCCACATCAATTTTAGATCTTAGATCAATGGATCCAAATAGACATCAATATAATTACTATATTTTTTTGGTCCAGATATAATTAGCGAAAACATAATGTATTTTTGCTTCATAGATAACCATGGCGGCAAGTTATAATTTACCAACATGATGGGCTATGTACTATGTGTACTACTATATACACCAAAAGTATTTATTCCATATGTAGATAATGTAAGATGTAATTTTCTTGGATCATTTTTAAATTTAGGATACTCGTAATCAATTTTCTTCCACTGAGGAGAATCTGTTGGATGATGAAGTTTCCCATCTTTAATTCTTATATCTACATTCCATGTCAATTGTATTGCATTTTCTTGACATCCATATATTCTTATAAACCATGGAATGATAGTAAAGTACCATACATATTTTGAAGGACATGATTCGTCTTTATTTTATCAATCTAGACCACACTTAGGGAATTTTATGAGTGATTCATGGTCCTTTCAAAACAATATGAAATAATTTGGACAAATATGTATTATTTTAGAGTTTTTTTAAAGGTTGAGGCTCGAGCCTCCTTCATTGAAAATCAAGTATGAAATCCTCTTCTGAAAAATGGGGTGAGAGGTAACCCATTACAATAGCATTACAGATGCCAATATAACAAACTTGAAGGATAGACAAAGTGATCAATGAAGAGTAAATGAAAAAAAGGAAGGGAAAGGTTTCATCGCCCCCCCCCCCTAAATGAAGTTGTAACAATGTGATTGGTCAATTTCTATTGGATGTAAAATTCATTTAATGTCATATTTTCATCAATGAATTTCATTTTCTTCTGGTAGTATATAATTCAGGAGACCGAGTAGTTATGTAAAGTTGGTGTCTCTCCATCCGCTATCATCTTTCAAATTATATAACTTCAATACAGCTAGCAGTGTTATTTATTTAGTATAACTAGTATACAATGGTATCTTTGAATATCCATTTAACTTATCAAAAAACTTTGGAAAATCAATAATTAAATCTTCAATTTCCAATGTCATTTCTTCCATATGATCTCCATCATCATTTACACTAGTATTCATATCAAATGATCCATAAAACGCAGTATCATCTCAATCGGTGTGAAAGTTCGGTTTTTCCCCATGTTTAGTCCAACATTTATAGATTATATATATATAATGAAAAATAAAATGTTCTTCCAACTCTTTTGGACTAATTTTTCTTAAATAACAATAATGTAAACATAGACAAAGGATTTGAGAAGGGTCGCATGCATGCTCTATTGCAAACTTGATGAACTCTTTAACTCTATCTTCATACACTTTTTTTATATGATTAGAATGTATAAATTTTCAATTCATATCCATTATATTAGGTTTATAAAATATTCATTTTATAAAAAAATACACATAAGATATTCATAATCAATGTAGAAATTTGTAGATAATTCTAATAAGGGGAACCCAACATTTGATTATTTCAAATAATTTTAGTATGCTTTGAAGGAAATGGATAATTGAATTTAATAAAATAATTACTCCATTGGTGGTAGATGTTATCCTATGAATTCATCCAAAATGATCACTAATACCTGGTATGGGATAACTATTACTAAAAGTAGTTCAAGTAACATAGGTTCATATCCAAAAGAGATGGGGATGAGTCTTAAGAAAAAAATTAAATAATAACTATTTGGGAGATAAATATGATGAGGGTGATATTTTTCTCCTTAAATATAAATGTTCCCAAGCTTGGAGTTGGGGAAGTGCCAGACAACATTTCTTAGTTTGTTTCTTAAAGTTGAAAAAACAGCAACATCAGTTTGATCCCTACAAGGGGCTCCTTGATTGGTGTGACTATGAAAAGGCTCAGTTGTATGGTTTTACACACACTCTTGTTGAGATAGTCATTGAAATTTCAACATTCAAAGAAAGCCTTCAATTACTCCATGAAAAGGAAAAGTCCTTTGGTCTGAGGACTGTATTTCAAAAGTGCTTAGCTTCCCATGAAAAAAATTCAGTAATTATAGGATGGTTTTTGTAACCTTTCTAGGTGGGAGTCCAACAAGTGGGATGAGTTTATTTTTATTCATTTCTTCACTTGGTATATGGTGGTTCAGATGGTGTTTCATTAATAGTTAGGTTGAATCTTTAAAGGAGTGAGAAAGTTTAGTCGGTCGTTTTATTTTTATTAATATTTGAATTTTTACTCATTTTTTTAACTAAAATATATTTATCCTTAGAATTAAATTATTATGAATTTAAATCCAAGATATTAATAATATTAATATAAGTAAAAAAATTACTCTTCATGTATTATCCATGACTTGAATACCTATACAAAACTTGATTCACATTCACTATTACCCCAAGAGTGCTCCTTGGTCCCCAAAAATTGATGTATAGTGTTGTGGGTCTCAACTTATAGTTGTGGAATGATTTACCCATTTTTATATATAGATATTTCATGGTTATTCTTTACATAAAATTTAGAATGACACATTGGTAGGTCAAACCTTCCAAGAATAAAAAATAACCAAAAAGGCCATATGAGAAAAGAAAAAGAATGTAAATGGTTCATAACTATCTACATAAATTCAAACACAACTAAAAACATGAAACTATTAGTATAAAGAAATTACATAATATAATTAAAACCAAATGCACCCAAATATTGAGGAAAAACTGATAGGTTTTAGAGAAGATCCAAAACAAAATTGCTGATAACCTCCAGAATCTCATACTCTGGTATTGGAACTAATATTTCTTCTATAAAAAACATAAATGACCCAATTAGTTGATCTTATGGTTACTATTATCCCTAATTACATGGAAATTAGTATAAGAGAGGTTGTATATCCATCGAGGATTCCATGTAGGGTTTGAACAAAAAATACATGGTAGTAAACCACTAATGGTGTCTCAACATGGTAGAGAAAATGGTTTTGGGAATAAAAATATCTACTAATTTACAAAGATATAGAGTAAAATAGTTTTAATATTTAAAAAACAAGGAATAAAAGTGGATCATAGTGATCACTAGTAAAAAGCTATTTATTAAATTTCATTTTTCATGTCTGTTATTTATAACTGATGTGAAAATCTGGGAATATTAATTTTTTACACCAGTTTTACATTGATCGACGTGAAAAAGGAATTTTTCACATTGGTTTTCATAAAACTAACGTGAAAAATAGATATTCGCCACTATTTAACGTCGGTTCTATAATTTAATCGATGTGAAAGTTAGATTTTTTATGTCGATTGTAGTATAACTGATGTGAAAGAGCAGCGAAAATCCAATTTTTATGTCAGTTATAATATAAATGACATAAAAAATCTTATAAAAATTTATGAATCAAATGAGGGTTCATTACGCAGTCTTCCATTATCATGACGCAAGTCTCATTTCTCTCTCATCCAACCCATAACTCTCTAGTTTCTTTGATCTAGTGGTATAATATCACATTACGGTCTTAATCAATCCTTAGGTTTCATTGGCCTCGTGTTAGGCATTGAATATAGATATGAAGTAAGCCTCAAAAAATTTCATTTCTCTCTTTTAGGTCATTCTTTATCTTGGAATCTCTAACTGATGATTGTTTGATCAAATTTTATTCATTATTGCATTACCATATTCATACATTCATGTTTTTTTAGCTTCATCGTTGCGAATTTGATTATAGATATACTCGTATCTAACTAGATATCCTGAAGGTTTGAATGTATTTTATAATGTGTTAATTAGTTTTTCCTAATTTTATTTCTAGTATGAATTAGTTTTTCTCATTCAATATATTTTTCCTTATTAGGATTACTTTAAAATTATTTTATACAATATGTCATGCTAAGGAGTATTATCTAGGAGATAAGATAGGTGGATGTTGTGTGTTTCTACATTGTCATTTAGGTCAATGATTTGGGTTTTAAATTAATTAGGTGTTGATATCATAGTTGGTTCATTTTAGTTCTGATAAAGTTGGTGCATGGGAGAGTTGAAAAATTATTTTTCATGTAATTTCACATCACGAGATGGGTTTTATAATGTGTTTTTTAATAAATGTTTTGTTTAAGAGATGTTGTGTGTGTATTGTAGAATATAATGAGAGTTTTTGTTAAAAACTAGTTGAGAGTTTGAAATTGGTAATTAGTAGTGAAAACTATTTCTAATGGATGATTAAGAGTAATGGGATCACCAATTATTCTTATTGATGAGAATACCTATGGTGTGGAGTTTATTATGGGGTGATTCTGTTGTGACCCGTCCCCCGAGGCCCATGTCGTGATTACCCCAAGCCCGCCTCCAATTGGTCAGGGGTTGGTGACTAACACCAAGTAAACATATCCCACAAATCGAAGGCATTTTCCTAAGTACATGTACACATGCACCCATATCCAAGCCCAAAAGTGTTGAAATAAAAACACTAATTAAACAAGCATGCATACCTCTAAGATACCAACAATAGAGTATGACAGTACAAAAACTGAAAAGTAAATGGGGCCAAAATAGAATCCCAACCAAAAGGGAAAGTACAAGATCCTGAATCTCCTCCACAGAAAACCCTACTTAAAGGTTACGTACAGAAATAGGTGTCTGAAGTCGCTGAAGTGCACCTCGCCTATCGGGCCTCTCTCTAAGAACCACTTGGCCCCAGTCCACCAAGGACTCCATCAAAGCATAGATCATATGCACAAGACATGATATATGCGGGTATAACCTATATAGGGGTGAGTAAAAAAATACTCAATAGGGACCCCAAAACCACAAAGGTACACCACTAAGAATTTCACAAAGTATACCACAAAGGAAACACACGAAGTACACCACAAAGGAAACACACAAAGTACAGTCAATACAGTCAGCACACATTGGTACAAGTCTAAAGCATGAAGAGAAGGATTTTTAGTTGTATTCCACTGATCTCTCAGTCTATATGACACTAGAAGCTTTGAAGGTGAATAGAATTTCAATGGAGCATGGAGCTTCAATGGTTCATAGAGCGTCAATGGTGTATGGACCGTTAGTGGTGCCTGAAGAGGTGATGGTATCCGGGACGTCGATGGTGCAAGAAACGTCGATGGAGCATGGAGAATCGATGGCACACGGAGCATCGATAGTGCATGGATCATCGGTGACTCATGGAGCATCAGTGGTGCATGAAGCATTAGTGGTTCAAGCATCCCCCAAGTCGCATAGTCACCAAGATCACATAGTCACAGCCAACCGCAGGATTCATCTCGTAGCGCGCTTGTTCCGGGGGAACCTACTCCTCAAGCCATTAGTTTGTAAACAAACTTCCAAAAAAACTAAATTAAAGTATCTCAAAATTACCACCTCATTGAAAGGGTCCTAACTTCACAAACAGATCGTCAAATGTACATATAATTTGAAAGATATAGCCAATTTAGTAAAAAGGGACGAGTTCGGTCTGGGTCCAACCCAACCTAGTCAGGACGACCCAACTCGACCTGGTTCTCCCAACCTGACCCGACCTAGTTGTTTTGGGCCCTCTCGAACTAGCCAGGTTTGATGGGCCTCTGGACTTTGGCCCGCTGGGCCGTTGGAGCGACCTGGTTCACCCAGCTTAGCCCACCGCATGCGGGCCGACTCCTTCAGCGTATGGCTCGATCGTGTGCTCCCAGTCAACCCATATGGCACCGTATCCTAGCCCCCTGGTCCCACGGACCTATTTTCATGGGGTCCTCCTCTGACGTGGCCTCCTGTAGTGGTGCCTCTCTACTGCCCATGGCCTGCGTCACCGTGGGCTCCTCCTCCTGCGCAGTCATGCTGGACCGTGGCTGTGCCGCCTACTGGAACCCGGCCTCCCATCGGGCCGCATGCTACCCTCACCACTGGCCACCCTACTGGCAGCCCTTCATTCATCGCGCCCTCTATTGTGAGCCTCTTCCTTCTTACTACAATCCCATTGTACCTCTTCATTGTCATCACATGTCACAATCTTCAGTCTCTGATCATTGCGTGATAGATCATGGGCACAATGATCGATCGTTCATGTAGGGTTTCAAAAGGGCGAATAATGCACGAAGAATGTGATAGATTTATGGGGAGGGATTAACCACATGAACACCAAAAGAATAGGTCTTTTCCTTGTTTTTTTGGCCTTGATCCATTCATGTTAGCAGGATCACGAAGAAACCAACAACAGAATAATCACCAAGATCCATTCCCTTTAATCCCGCAATAATTATCTACCCCACAAGAATTATTGAACCATGAATCAACCTATTCGTGGGTTGGTTTTCATTTTTCATTTTATTCTAATAAGGGTAAAATAAATCACAGATATATCGATACTCTACCTCAATGAATGGATCAATCGTTGTGATTCGTCGGTGTTTGTCATCGGGAGATAGCTTCCTTCTCCTTACCTTAGGGGAATTCCAGGGTTATGGAGATCACCCTAAATTCCTTTGACATGAATTATTAAAAAGGGAAACCTCCACTACTTCAACACGTAACGTTCAATAAAATATTTTTATTAGATCTTTTAATGACATCTACGTCCAAAATCTAACTTTCACCTTCAACCCGAGCTGGTTGAGGTTAGGACCCACCTAAAGAAAACACCCTCTTACGAACTCAATGGTGGTCTTATATTTCAAATCTGAGTTATCTTTTATGATTTATTAGGATTTCAAAATAAAATAATTTTTATTTTATTATTTTATTTACGATTATGCTCCTGGTGACTTTTTCTACAGATGACCCGCGCCAACCAATGTTAGGTCATTCCTAAGGTAAAGCCACTACTTTTATCTCAATGGTGCCCTCGGATTTCTGATACGGTCACTTGTTTAAGATTTATTTTAATTTTTTAGAAAATTCACACGTGCGTGCTATTAAAAACTTAACATTTTTCAAAAAATTGTTTCAGGAACCCCGGGCCTCATAATCGTATGTCGTCTTAGCTCCTGGTCTCATAACTTTCCCAAATAATTTATAAAAATAAAATCGGGAAAATTTGAGTCATTACATTCTCCCCGCCTTAGGGATTTACATCCCTAAAATCCAAAACAAGGGATACTAAACAAAAAGGTGAGGATACTGAACATGAATCTAAGCCTCCCACTCCCAAGTGCTCTCTTATAGATTCACATGCTACCACCAAAATCTCACCAGAGGAATCGACCACCCACAAAGGATCCACTTATTTTGATCCTCGATCTCCATCGGGTACTCTGTAAAAGTCATCCCATTGTTAATTTCCAACTTTTCCTAGTCGGTGACATGTGATGGATCATGTGTGTACCTCCTCAGTTGTAACACATGGAAGACATCATGCACCCAGTACAACTACGGGGGTATAGATAGACAGTATGCCACCTCACCAACTCTACTTAGAATTTAAAAATGGTTGATGTGTCTCAGAGATAACTTGCCACCCCAGCCAAATCTCTGTAATCCCCGTTGAGGTGAGACCCGAAGGAACACATGGTATACCTACTCAAACTCTAGAGGCCTCTGCCTCCTTCCATCATATGACTTATACTAGATCTATACATTCCTCATCCACTCCTGGATGATCTTCACCTTCTTGGTGGTATCCCATACCAACTTTGGACCCATTAGTACTAACTCTTCTCAGTCTGTCCAACACAGTGGTGACCTGCATGGTCATTCGTACAAAGCCTCGAATGATGATATACCAATGGAAGAGTGCTATCTATTGTTATGTGAAAAATCTACCAGAGATAGGTGTTCCTCTCAATTACATCCAAACACTAGGATGCAAGCACGTATCATTTCCTCTAGAAGATGGATGTTCCTCTCCGTCTGGCCATCCGTTTGGGGATGAAATGTTATGCTCAAGAGAAACTGAGTCCCAAATGCCTCCTAAAATTACTTCCACAACCGGGATGTGAAATTACCATCATGATCTAAGATGATAATTTATGTAACTCTGTGAATTAGAACTATCTCTTTCATGTAGAGGTGTCCCCAAGCTCTCTAATGAGCTCTACTCACAGGTCGGTAGGAAGTGGGATGACTTGGTGAGTCGGTCAATGATCACCCAGATGGTATCATGTCCCCTGGATATGCATGGTAAAACCGTCACAAATTTCATCAATATATCATTCCAATTTCACTCTATCACCTTAAGGGGTTGATTCAAACCTGCTGGAACCTAGTGCTTAGCCTTCACTTGCTGAAAAGTGAGGCATTGAGAAACAAACTCTACCAGCACCTTCTTCATACCTGGCCACTAGAACTGACGTCAGAGGTCCTGATACATATTTTCCACTCCTTGATGTAATTATAAAGGGGAAGTGTGAAACTCCCTCATTTACTCCTTTAGTTACATCACTGGTACTACTGTGTGTCCCCTAAAAAGAATGATATACACCCCACATTTTGAATATCCATCAGGTGAATTCCCCATGGACATCTAAGCATGTGTATTATCACAGTCGATATCTCCAAGTCATGCCTCCCTAACTTGTTGTAAGAGTTGAGGGGTAACTACCACCTACTAGAGATAATTTTCTTTATCTCCACTCACAAAGGATATATGAAACGAGGCTAACTAATCTAATTCCTCATTCAGTAGTCGTGAACCCGATCTCTAGCTGAGATCATCTCCCACCTCGTTCCCCTTCCTGGAAGTATAGACTATCACAAAGTCATAGTATTAGAGGAACTCTAGCTAAAACCTCTATCTTAAGTTCAAATCCTTTTGATAGAAGATATACTTGAGACTCTTATGGTTAGAGTAGATGTTAAACCACTCACCCATCAAGTAGTGTCACCACATCTTCAATGCGAAGACTATTGCTACCAACTTCAAATCATGGTTTGGGTGGTTCTGCTCATGCTGCCTCAACTAGAACAAATCATGGGAAATCATTGATTTCCCCTATATCAGGACACAACCAAGCCCAGTCCTAGATTTATCATGAAACACCATGTACTCAACACCCTCCTCCAGTAATCTCAAGATGGGAGTGCTTGTCAACCTATGCCTCAACTACTAAAAGAACTATTGTCACTTTTCAGCCCACACAAAAGGCTTCCCCTTCTATGTCAAGGATGTCAAGGATTCTAATACACATAAAAATTCAGGTAAAAACCTATGATAGTATCCACCCAATCCTAGAAAACTCCGTAACTTGGTAACAATCTTGGGTGGATCCCAAGCAAGCACTGCTTCAATATTCGTCAGATCTACTATAACTCTAACCTCTGAAATGACATGTCCTAGAAAGTGGACCTATCACATCTAGAACTGACACTTCGAGATCTTCTTGTAAAGTTAGTGCTCTCGGAATGTATTTAGGTCCATCCTCAAGTGTATCTCATTCTCCTCCTCAGACTTCAAGTACACTAAGATGTCATCAATGAAGACCACGATGAACTGGTCTAAGTAAGGCTAGAAGATCCTATTGAGTCTCATGAACAATGTTGGGTAATTCTTCACACCAAACAGCATCACTAAGTACTCATAGTGGTCGTACTGACATCTAAAGGCTATCTTTGAGATGTCCTCATCTTGTACTCAAAGCTAGTGATATACACATCTGAGGTCTATCTTTGAGAACCACCTCGCTCCATTCAACTAATCAAAGAGGTCTTAATTCCTAGGTGGTGGATAATTATTCTTCACAGTCACCTAATTCAGGCGCCAGAAGTCTAAACAGAATCTCAAGATCCTGTCTACCTTCTTGGAAAACAAAATTGGGGCCACCTAGGGTGAAACACTGGGTCTCACAAATCCCTTCCTCTACAAGTCCTCCAGTTGTACCCTTAACTCATGAAGATTCATGGGAGACATATGATATGCAGGTGTAGATATTGGTGTCATCACAGGGTATAAATCAATGCAAAAATTCAACTCCCTATGAGGGGTTAATCCTGAAACATACTCTGGAAAGACATCCTTATATTCATCCACCACTACAAGAAACTGAGGACTCGTCTCATCCACTACACTAAGGGTCATTCTATCCAACTGGTGTGTGATTGGATGCACCCTCCTATGTGTGAGTTTATCTTTCACTGCTTGGGTTTCCTTTTTGCAGAAAAAGGAAAACCTGGTCTCATATCTATGGACACACCGCACTATACGCCTAAAACAGTCAACCTAGGCATGGATTGTGGATAACCAATCCATAACAAGGATGACGTCATAAGGCCTTGACATTGCCACCAAGAGATCCTAACCAAAACTCTCACCCCCAAGAGTAAGGGAACACTTTCGGTACTAGTATGTGATCGTTGAATCTCCTCCTGTAGGATTCTCTAAGCATAGGGATCAATTCAACGGTTCCATTGGAATCTCTGTTTCTCAAACAAGGGTCATGGTGAGAAAAGAGTGACTGGAACCTATGTCTATAAAAACTATAACTAGGGTGGAAAAGACACATATCCTACCTCTAATCATCTCTATATCACTGTGGTTATAAGCTTCCATCACCTGAAGTTGGCCTCGTCCCTTTCTTCCAGCTCCCTGATCCCGTGATGGACTGCCTGGGGGTGGTGGTGGTGGTACCTCGAACCTCCACCCACCTCCTTCTACCCGTCCAGCTCCTCTTCCACATCCTCCTCCTAGAATACCACCATGTTCCTACCTTTTCCTCTACCTCAGCGGTCCCTCATCCATCTGATGATCATCCATACGGTGATTCGGGCAATCTCGATCCATGTGTCCCCAACCGCCACACAATTAGCACAACCTGTCCTTCAGCTGACTTGCTCTGCCTAGGGAGCCTCACACCACTGACCTCATTTCCTAGGGTCATCCCCTAAACTATTTGATTTTCTTATATCCCTACGTTAGCTTTCATCTACCTACTACCGAAGACTCAGCTACCTGACGCTCGGTGGTAGCTCCCATTGTCAGTGTCTGCTCCTCCAAAAATCTCTCTACTAACAGATCTCTCTCCAGTTCCCCAGCATATGTTGGAATGTTATGAGATATCATGGATACCCTGATCTCCATGTGTAGACCCTTCTCAAAGTTTATATCCCTAAAGAACATGTCCCACATCATATTAGTGGAGTAGTAAGAAAGATCCGTAAATCTCACTGAGTACTCTGCTACTATCTGGCTGCCCTGCTATAGATATAGTAGCTCCTGTATATGCACAGAGCATAACGTCATTGGGAAGAAATCCTCCCTAAAGAGATGCTTGAATTCTATCCAAGTGGGGTTCATCTCCTCATGTGTCTAGATCACTAAGCTCTACCATCTCCCTGTTGAGCCATGTAGAAGACTCGCAGCTAGGACTTCCATCTGGTCAAGAGGCATCCTCACTAGGTGAAAGACATGCATAACTGCCTCCAGCCAAACTGTAGCTGCCTGGGGGTCTGGCTCACCCTTGAACCTAGAAGTTCGTTGCCTCTGGAACTCATGAAATGAAATCAGCCTATGTGCATACTCTACCAGTAATGCTGGTAGTAACTACTTCTCTTTGGGTGGTGGTATCATTGGTACACCATTCGGGGGTGTTATCTCCAGTATTGGTCCCTATATCTATGCCTCATCACTAGGCGGATCATCCCCATGGTCACACATCAGAATCCTAGTTGGTTTTCTATGATTAGGCATCCTAAAATAGATCAAGATGTACCACAATCAATAGATTATATCTGGTGAGCTAACACTGACTCAAGAAGGACATGAGAACACACTCAATCCTATATGATGCATGTATCATTTATTGTCCATGCAACTAGTGTTTTCATATACCGAGTGGAAAAGTAGAATTCAGAGTCTTTGTGTATAGATACATCAAATGCCACACCAACATTGGATTCCCTATTCTGAAAGCCAAACTCAAAACACTTAACATTGTTGCCCCAAACCAATCTCACAGGATCTTGGTTATATAGGTATAACTGACCCCCTATGATACCACTCTATCATGACCCATCCCCAGGGGCCCGTGTTTTGACTACCCCAAGCCCACCTCTAATAGGCCAGGGGCTAGCGACTAGCACCAAGTATGCATATCCCAAAAATAGGAGGCATTTTCCGAAGTACCTGTACACATGCACCCATCTCCAAGCCCAAAAGTGTTGAACTAAAAACACTAAGTAAAAAAGCATGCATACCTCTAAGATACCAACAACAGAGTACAACAGTGCAAAAAATGAAATGTAAACAGGGCCAAAATACAATCCGTTGAAAGTATAAGCTCCCGAATCTCATCCGCAAAAAAACCTACCTAAAGGGTAGTTACAGAAACAACTGTCTGAAGTCGTTGAATCACACCTCATATGTCAGGCCTCTCTATAACCACCACCTAGACCTAGTCCACCAAGGACTCTGTCAAAGCATCAATCATTGCACAAGACATGACACGTGTAGGCATAACCCGTGCAAGGGTGAGTAAAACAATACTCAGTAGGGACCCCAAAACCACAAAGGTACACCACTAAGAATCACAAAAATTATACCACAAATGAAAGACATAAATTACACCATATAATAAACACATGAAGTACAGTCAATATGGTCAGATCACATAGGTGTAAGTCTAAAGCATGAAAAGAAGGATTTCCAATTGTAGTCCACTGATCTCTCAATCTATATGATACTAGAAGTATTGGCGGTGCACTGAGCATCGATGGATCATGTATCATCAATGGATCATGGAGCTTTGATGGCTCACAGAGCGTCAATGGAACACAGAGTGTCGGTGGTTCCCGGAGTAGTGATCGTGTCTGGGACATTGATAGTGCACGGAGCGTCGATGGTTCATAGAGTGTCGATGGTGCACAGAGAATCGATGTTGCACAGATCATCGGTGGAACATGGAGAATAATTGGTGCATGGAGTGTTAGTGGGTCAATCACCCCCCCCCCAAATCACATAGTCACCAATATCACATAGTCATAGCCAGTCGCAGGATTCTGCTCGTATCGCACTTGTTCTGTAAGAACCTACCCCTCAAGCTATTAGGTTATAAACCAAATTCTAAAAAACTCACTTAGAGTATTTCAAAATAAACTCCTAATCTCAAGGGTTAAAACACCAAAAACGTCTCATTAAACAGACACATGGTTTGAAAGATACGACCAATTTTGTAAAAAGGGTCTGGTTCGGTCCGGGTCCGACCCGACCCGATCGGTCTAAGCTGGCCGAACCGACCCAACTCGATGGGTCACAGGACCATAGACCACTAGAACACGGCCCAGTTTTTACAACTTGGACCACCTTATGTGATTTGGATCCTTTAGTGCATGGCTTGTTTGTGCACTCCTGGTCAACGTGGTCATCGCATTCAATGCAGATGGCACCGCGTCTCGGCCCCCTGGTCCTATGGCCCCGCTGTCGTGGGGTCCTCCTCCGATGTAGCCTCCGAGCCATTTCCTATTACAACCATCATCATGGCCTCTTTCCTCATCACCTTTATACTGCCCTCATCCTGCGCCGCTGTGGGATCCTCCTCCGACGCGGTCCCGCTAGACCGTGGTTGTGCGCCCCATCGGGTCGCGCGCTGCCCTCACCACCGACCACCCTACCGGCGGCCTTCCATTCATCACGCCCTCCACCATGAACCGCCTTATACCTACTATTCTCCCATAGAACCTCCATAATGTCGTCACAGATCACAACCTTCGGTCTCATATCGTTACACCATGGATCGTGGGTGCAACAATATATCATTCATGTAGGGTTTCAAAAAGGTGAAGAACACACAAAGAATGTGATATATTTAAGGGAGAGGGATTCAGAACATGAACACCCAAAGAATATATATTTTCCTAGTTCATTCAGACTTGATCAATTCATGTTAGTGAGTTCATGAAGAAACCAATAACAGAATAATCACCAAGATCTATTCCCTTTAATCCCACAATAATTATTCACCCCGCAAAAATGACCGAACTACAGATAAAAATGTTCATGGGTTGTTCCATGTTTGTAGTTTTATTATAATAAGGAGAAAAGAAATCACAAAGAGATCAACACCCTACCTTGATGAATGGATCAATCATTGATGAAGAATGGAGGTCTGTGTCGTCGTTGATCCTCGATCTGCAGGCAATCATCGTTAGGAGATATCTTCTTTCTCCTTACCTTAGGGGAATTACAGGGTTTTGGAGATCACCCTAGATTCCTATTACATGACTTATTAAAAATGGAAACCTCCAATGTGTCAATATATAATATTCAATAAAATATTTTTATTAGATATTTTAATGATGTCTACGTCCAAAATCTAACTTTCACCTTCAACCCGAGCCGGTCGAGGTTAAGATCCGCCTAAGGAAAACACCCCCTAAAAACTCAAAAGTGGTCTTGGATTTCCAATATAAGTTAACATTTATGATTTATTATGATTTTAAAATACAATAATTTTTATTTAATTATTTTATTTATAGTTACGCCCTTGGTGAATTTTTCTACAAATAACCAGCGTCAGCCAATGTTAGGTTGCGCCTAGGGTAAAGCCACTACTTTGAGCTCAACGGTGCCCTCAGATTTTTTATCCAGGCACCTGTTTAAGAGTTATTTCACTTTTTAATAAAATTCACTCATGTGTGCTATTAAAAACTTAACATTTTTCAAACAATTGTTCTGGGCACCTTGAGCCTCATAATCCAACACCGTCTAAGTGCATGGTCTTGGAATTTTTCCAAATAATGTATAAAAATAAAATCAAGAAAATTAGAATCATTTCAGAGTCATTACAGGTTAATCAATTTAGAGAGATTGAATTCCTTGTATGGAATTTAGGTTTATTTGATAAATGCGACTCATATGAGAATTTTTAGATTATGAGCATCTTTAGGTGATGTTTTTATGCATGGTCATGTGTCTCAGTGGTACTCTGGGGCATTAAAAAAGGGTTTAATGGGTGATTGGTCTACTTTTTAAAGTAGCAGACCAATCGAGTACCCTGTTAGGGAATATTATATACCATATTAAGTCCCAAGAATCAAGGTTTAATGTGACATTTTTTTTAAACTAAGACTCAATTTATGATTAGATTATATTTTTAATTACAATATAGAGTAAATTTTTTATTTTTATAATCAACTATGAATTATTTATTCTCATTCTATATATTTTTTTATGGATATTGTTTTATGTATATCATTGTACATATTTTTTAATAATTTCATAAGTTTATATTCATTTATTTTTACTTAAGACATTTTTTAAACGAATATATTTTGTAATTACTTCCACATGAATGAATTTTCTCATCAAATTTTTCTATTTTCCTTCTAATGTTTCCATTATTGGTTTTATATATTTTTCAATGTCATTTCTAATATCAATATTTTATAAAATACTACATTTGTTTTTTATATTTATTTTTGATATTTGTTACAGATAATGAATTGAAGTTGGATTAATGCACCTCGAATAGGTGTTGAATATGAGGAAGGTGTTAATGATTTTTTGGAATTTTCTAAATGAAATGTTCCAAATAATGGCATGTTTCTTTCCATGCTGAAATGTTTAAATTTTAATAATTTGAAAAGTAAATAGATCAAATATCATTTAATTTTTCATGGTTTTAATTCGATCTATAGCCCTAGGATTTGGTATGGTGAAACCGGGTAGAATTTCAGATCTATTTATGATGGTACTTTATAAGATGATAAATCTGATAAACTTGATGAAATGATTCGTGGTATTGAAGTAGAGTCAATTGAGAAACAACTAAAAATTGAGCGTTTATATGGTGGTGTCGAAAAACCATTGTATCTGGGTTGTATGAAATATACATTTTTATCAACAATGTTAAGATTGATAAACCTAAAGGTGAAACATGGATGGAGTGACAAGAGTTTTATAGAGCTGCTACAATTGTTGAAAGACATTCTTCCTAAAGAAAACGATCTTATAGATTCGCATTATAAGGCCAACAAATATTATTCCCAATGGGATTGGGGTATAAGAAAATACATGTCTGCCCGAATGATTGTGTGATATATAAGAAAGAATAAAAATTTCTGTTAGAGTGTTCTAAATGTGGGACATCATAGTATAAGTTGAAAGAAAAATCATAGGCTAATTTATAAGTTTCTAAGACCCCTACCGAATAATTTTGGTATCTTCCTAAAATTCCTCATTTGAAACGTTTATTTACTAATTCACATGATGAAAAGGGGTTAAGATGGAATGATGATGAGTGGATATGTGATGGAAAAATACATCATCTAGCTCATTGTCCACAGTGAAAAAAAATTGATCACTAGTTTCTTACATTTGGAAATGAAGTCAGAAATCTTAGACTTGGACTATGCACATATAGAATAAATCCATATCGAAGCCTTACTAGCACACATAGTTCATGTCCTATTTTATTGGTAATTTACAACTTATCTCCTGAATTTTGTATGAAGTGAAAATATATCATGTCGAGTTTAATGATTTGTGGACCAAAATATCCTAGAAATGATATTGATATTTTCTTGTCACCATTAATTGATGATTTTAAACTATTATGGGAGGAAGGTATAAGGTTTTATGATTCTTATAAAATATATTATTTTCAACTACATGCAGTGATTATGTTCACTATAAATGACTTCCTAGCATATGAATTTTTTTTTGGATACAGTGTTAAGGGGCCTAAATCTTGTCCAATTTGTGAAAAATAGACTTCATACTATCAACTGTATCATGGGTGAAAAAATGTATACATGGTTCATCAAAAAATTTTGCCTATGGATCACTCTTATAGAAGATTAAAAAACGATTTCAATAGATTACATGAATTTGATATTGCTCCAAAACCTTTATCCACTGATCAGTGTTTTTAGAGGGTGAAAAAATTGATGTGATATTTAGAAATACACATAAATCTAGTAATGATAGAAATATTTTGAAGAAAAAGTAAATATTTTTTGAGCTACCTTATTTGAGATTTCATGAGGTGAAACATAACATTGATGTCATGCATTTAGAGAAGAATATCTATGAAATTTTGATTGGAACATTATTAGATATTAAAAGAAATATTAAAGATGGGTTAAATGCAAGAATGGATTTACTCTTAATGGGAATACATTTGAAGTTGTATCCCACTCCTGATGGAAGGAAAACATTCCTACCCCCGGCATTTCATACCTTATCCAAGAGGGAGAAAACTATCTTTCATAAATTTCTTCATGATATTAAAGTGACACATGGTTATTCTTCAAATGTAAAAAAATTTGTGTCTTTAAAGTATTTTAAGTTGATAGGTATGAAATCTCATGACCGTCATGTCATGATGCAATAGCTCCTACCAGTTTAATTGCATGTAATATTTTCAACCCATGTTAGAATGATTATCATGAAGGTGTGTTATTTTTTTAATTCAATTTGTAATAAGGTGATTGATTTGAATGCTTTGAAAATTTTGGAGAACTAAGTGGTTTTTTATACTTTTTCAATTGGAAATGTATTTTCCTCCATATTTTTTTGATATCATGGTTCATTTAATGGTTCATTTAGTGCGAGAAATAAAGATTTTTGGACCAGTATATCTACATTGGATGTATCCTTTTTAAAGGACTATGAAGATATTAAAGGGGTATGTTAAGAATCCATATCGACCTAAAGCATCCATTGTTGAGAAGTATATTTTTTAGAAGGTTGCAGAGTTTTGTACAAGCTATTTTTCTGATGTGGAGCACATCATTTTTCCTAAATCTCTCCATGAATGAGTTAATTATGGGAGAAAGGGGATTTGTGTCTTGAAATTCAAATCATTAATGTGTGAATAGATAAAGAAGGTATAGTTATACATCTTGAATAACATAGATGATACTAAACCATATATAAAATTTCATATTAATGTGTTAAAACAAAGTTATCCAAAAAATAAAGATATGTGGATTTTGAATGAGCATAACAAAACTTTTTTCCCATGGTTTAAAGAGATCAAGCAACCAGATGCATCAGAAACACTGAGATGGTTAATGGGTGGTCTAAGTTTAAATTTGATAACAAGGTCTAAGTATGACATTAATGGCTATAATTTTTATATAAAAGATCAGGAAAACAGAAGTGAAGTTTAGAATAGTAGTGTTTTGGTGTTCATAGAAGCAATTAATTTTTTGAGTTATAAAGAAAAAACCCAATCTTTGTATCAACCACATATTATGGAGTCATTGAAGAAATATATGAGGTTGATTGCATTAAATTTCAAGTTCTGGTGTTTAAGTTTAAATGGTTTATCAGTAAAAATAGTGTCTGACACAATGAATTTGGAATGACACTAATTAATCTAAACAAATTGGAATACAAAAATTATCCTTTTATCATGGAAACACATTCAAAACAAATTTTCTATGTTCTTGATCAATCTGATATATAGTGGTCTATTGTTTTACAAGGAAAAAACAGTATGTTAGTGATGATAAACTTAATGAAGATGTTGATTTATGTGAGATCCCTACATCCATGGAATGGTTAACAAATAATATTGATGAACATGTTGAAGACATGGTTTGTGCCATACGGAACAATCATGATGAAGGAATTTTGGAAAAAAATCTTTAATACATTCCTAATATTATAGGTAACATATGTTTAATTATGGTTTACTTTTTTAAATTTCATAAGTTAGATATTTTAATTTGATTTTCTTTATTAAAACGCATATTATAACTAATAAGTTAAATTATTTGTTAATATTAGTTTAGTTTTGTCTAGTTTTCCATCTTTACCCTTAAGTAACTTATCTATTAATTCATTTTGTTAAAAAACAATTATTTTAAATTTAACATTTTAAATAAAAATAAAATATATTATATAAGAGTATATTGTAAAATAATTCTTTTTATTTTCAAAATGATTTATCAGGTTGGTGAATTTTTACTATGTCATTTCATCTCTCATTAATATCATGTAATTTTCATTCATTTATTTCATTTAATCTCTTGTTAATATTTTTATCATTTTAGTTGACTATAACAAATATGAATAAAAATATGTTACATTTAGTTTTCTTTTATGTTTGTTTTATAATTGTTAATTTTTTATTTACATTTGTATGTAATTGTTGGGTTTGTATATTTTTGTTCTAATTGATGTTGATTTGATTTGTAGGATAATGATAGATCAATCCTCTGATCCACCACATATTTCTAGATATGACCATACTCATACCTCTAAGGAGGAACTTACACATGCTCCTATTGATGAGCCTCCTCATCCTTATTTACATGATACATCTACTTCTATGGGGGAAAAAAGTTCAAGGGTTGGTAAATGTGGAACCAAACATTTACAAAAATTATATGTTTCACGTAGCTAGGAACATAGGATACCAGTAGACTTTGATGATAATGATATTACAAGAGGTCCAAATTCAAAACAATTCAAGACTTTTGTATCAGTACAGGATAAAAGAAAAGTTATTATTTTTTTTATGATTGGTGAAGTGTTGACAAAGCAGCATTATCATTATTTTGGGAGACCATTTTGGTAAACTTTTTTGTTATTATTTTACTTATTTTGAAATTCTTATAGTTATATTTTTTTTTTCCATTCTTATCAGATAACATATGATATACCTGAAACTGGAAGATTTAGGAGGAAATGTTTATCATTGGATTCTAGGATATGGAAGGATTTTAAATCATCCCTCACATCACAAATCATTTTTGGGAATATACATTATGAAAATCCATGTGATATGTATCCATTTATATATGAAGATACATGGAAACAATTTTTTGAAAGTAGATGATCAGAAGAGTTTTAGTAAGTGAAATGATACCTTTTTAGATTTTTTGTTTATATTAATTACCATGTTAATGATTTATTTATTTTAAATTCTTAATTTAGATAAATCAAGGAAATATCATCAGGAGATTCGAGCTAGAAATTTATACCCTCGTACGTTATCTCAGGGAAGGTATATATTATTAGAATAAAACATGCTAGAAGAAAAACTTTAAAAGCTAAGAGTTGAGTCATCAGGATCTGAATAGGTTGACCCTCCCCTCCCCCTCTCTAGACATGAAAAATGGAAGAATGATCGGATGAGAAAAAAATATAATATCTTACGAAAGAGTCAAGAGTTGTAGCTGATAAGATTGTAAGATATTTATTTATTTATTGAAGTTAAATCAACTCTTTATATATTGTGATTAATTACAGATTTTTTCAAATATTCCATACAATATTCTCTTGAGGAGTAGAGCACACAGAGGGTCTTTATTACTAAGGGTAGATAGGATATCTTAGTTGCATCATTGGGAAATCCCAAACACCTAGGTCGTGTACGAGGACACCAGGTATGTGTATTAGTAATAAAAGTATTTCCACATTCAGAAGCTTATTCAAAGAAGCATGTTTACAAAAAAAAATAGAATCTTTGGAAGCCAAAGTTTAGGATATTCAAGTGATGATGGAGGATAGGATCAGTGCTTCAGTGCAGATGATGTTTGCAGACATGCAAGGACAGTTTCGGCCTACCAATCTGACTCCTCCACCTCCACCAGTAGATCCCACTTCTCCTCCTTATCCTACTCACACATCTATGTTTCCAAACCCCACTTCTTATTATCCTACCCCGAAACCCCCTCCTCCACAGCTTCCAAGTTATTTTGAGTTATATTTTGATGATCTTCATCATATTTTTGTATATGGGATGACATATTATATCAGTGATACCATTCATCATCTCTAGATTTAGATAGAGCATCATAGGGTCACTGTACAAGATATTATAGATAGATCAGCAAAAATACCATGTCCTACAAATGAGGTGAGTACAGTTGGACAAAGTATCGATCATTTTTTAGTTTGGCCATCTAGACTACTTCAACATATTACCATATAAGTATGTATATATGTTATATTTTATTTAATTTTGTTATTAAATTTGTTTTCTAATTTTAAAGTTTATATATTTCTTTAATTTTTTATATGAATACTTTAAAGGTAAAGAAATATTGTATAGACAACAAAAAATTGAAAGTTTCATGACTTCATATATAGATTCTATTAGTCTTGATCAATTTTCAACATACTCAAATTTTTTATAGGGATTATATGAGATTACAATTAATGATTTTGTTTGTGGGTGTGCAATGACTATACAGCTTTTGAAAAGTGATATCATAGATCTTGTATCTGGAGATCAATTGGGAATCAACATTATGCAAATTTTTTCCATGTAAGTCTATTGGCAAAAAAAATCATTCCTTTATTTTATTGAAAATTTCTAATTATGTCTGTTATGTATTAGGTATCTATATAAAATTTGTACATAGTATGAAAATATAGATGTATCTGGATTTATGGACCCACAATTTATTTCTCCTATATCTTTAACAATGATCGATGTTGAAAGAACAGTTTATATGGCTGAAAGATTTCAGAATAATGTCATCATTCAGTGTTGGATGTTTCCATATCTTGAAGAGTATGAAATATTTTTTCTCACAAAGTGTTATATATCACTTAAAATATTAACAACTCATATTAAATTTTATTTTATATCAGTGTTCATTGGATATTGGGTATATTTCCAATAGAGAATACATTGTATTGGTTGTGCTCTATATATAGTGAAGGGAGAGAAGATTTTAAGAATGTATTGAACACGTAAGTTTTCTTATTTTATAAATTGTTTATATTATAATGAATAAAATTTATTATATTCATATTATTTTCAAATAAGTCATGGAATTTATTTAAATAGAAGAAAAGAAAGAAGAGTTATAAGATCAAATTTGTAAAAGATAAGGTGAATTTTCATTAAAAATTACTAAATTTTGGATATATTAATTAAAAATGTTATTTTGAATTAAAATATCTTTGAAATTGTGTCATAAAAAACAAGGTGGAACTGAATGTAGATATTAGGTTTTAAGATTCATGTATGAAATAATTTCAACTGGGACAGTTACAAAGTTTCATAAGGTTAGATTTCTTTATGAAGCTTTCCGTAAAATTTAATATGTTTTATTGAAAATTTAAGTCAAATGCTTTTTGTATTATTTTTTTAACTTTCTGATGACACACGGTCATATACTACAGAGAAGTTGATACATTTACAAATTGAATAGGAAAATAATTTTATAGTTTTTATTGATTTTATTGATTTTTTGTTTATTTAAATTTTCAATTTTATGTATCTTTTGTTGGTTTTTCTACTACCTTTTATACTGCCTTTTCTGCTATTCTCTGGCTGCTTTTTTGGTGGAGGATGAATCAATGTATAGTTTTTAAAAAAAATCGCGTCGTTTATTGGATAATCGATGTGAAAAATAGTACATAATTTTTTTTTCATGTCATTTATCCAATAACTGGCATGAAAAACGGGTTTCCACGTCAGTTATAGAATAATTGATGTGAAAAAACAATTGCAGATAAAAATTTATAACATCGGTTTTAGTTAACTGGTATGAAAAAGTTATTTACTACATCCCCTATAATAATGTCACTTAGTAATTAATGTGAAAAAGCATAAAAACCAACATGAAAACCTATTTATGCACTAGTGGATATGATAAAAAAACTAAAATTAAACTGATAACCCCTATATAAGCAGGGTCCTTACCTTCATTTAAATCCTTTGATAGTATCCCAATATTTATGTTTGGATGGAGGCTATAAAAATAGTAGTTTATCTCATCAAGTTATATATATATATATATAATTTCTAGTCTTAATCCCAACTTATGGGATAAGGGAAGGGGTATACCAAGTTGAGGTCTCAGCTCATCTTATGGGATACGGGAACAGGTATACCATGTCAAAGCTCTGTTATCCCATAAAATCCATCATACTAAAAATATAGCTATAATTTCTTGAAAAAAAAACATATAAGCCAAATAAACCTTTCTAATATACTTACAATTGATCAAGTAGAATTTAATAGTCTTTTGGTATTTTAAAGATGTATTATATGGAAGCATAATTTTAATAATTCTATATAAAACATATATGACATGTTGGATATCCTCTTTTAATAACTAAAGAAAATGATCAAGAATTTCAACTTTTTCAATAAATCATTAGTACTAAAAAATAAAAAAGTTACATGAGAATAACCCAAGGTATACCTATAAAAAATATAAATCCAATAAAATTCAAATGGTCTTATATTTTATGATAATAATATTCATTTCACAATACAAAAATTATTCTTGATTGGTATTCTTAACTATAGAATCACACGTGTGTGGAATCAACCAATAAAGATACATGTATACAGAAAATAAACAAGTAATTCAAATGTTATAGTGCGACATTAAATCTACCAATTAAGCTTGTCCCATACCAATTGAACCACTAAGGCATGTTAGAATTTACTCCTAAGAAACATCATAAGAACACTATATGAGGCAGTATAGAGTTCCTTATAATTTCTATGGAAAGGTTTACATAAACTTACCATGGTTTTAAACTTGGGAATTATAGTGGTAGTCCTTAAGATGAAATGGTAAATCATAAATTCAAAATAATGATATAAGTTTATAATATACTATTGTAATTAATTTTTTAGATTTGTTTAGGTTAAATATTACACTTATTAACTCAACCATCAACAAAAGGCTTATAATATAAACTATATATAACCACATTTCATTTAAGTGGCCATATTTTAGAAGGTAAATGTGAGTAGTAAATGAAAAAAAAAATATAACCTTTTAAAGAATAATTAAAAATGGAACTGAGAAAAAATATATAAAGAATATCCTAAGAGAAACCATTTCTAGAATAAGGTTTTCATAAAAATTTCCATGCTTTAACTCTCATAAAACCATTATAGTTGTCAAGTGTGATGTTTGGGTATATATATATATATATTTTCATAGTAAATCAATTCTTTTCACCTATTAAACTCAGCTTCAAAATCACCATTGAAATACTCTTTAACATGGGTCAAGTGTGGTTTGTTGAATGTTAGATTATTCAAGTTCAAGTGGGAATAAGTGGCTCTAATTATATAATTTGTTTGAGGTTAAAAAAATCCACTGTAGTTATATGAAAATTAACCAAGGTGATAATTCAAGTGGAGGCCCTTATCTAATAGTTGTCTATAAAATATAATGACTTAGAAACATACCCAAGGGTTCCATTTCTTCCCAAGTATAAGTCAAGATAAAGTGTGTGACACTTTAAGAGTATGGGGTTATGTGGAAAGATCTAATATGGCATACTATATTTGAATTTCAAGAAATAGTCTGATAAATTATGATATAGGTTTGTAGGGGATCACTAAAGTTGAATTTTTAAAGTAAGGTTCACCCCAAATAAGCAAGATAGGGCGATGATATCTACATAAAATCATATAGAACCATTGAATAAATTTAATCCTTTATATAAAAATATAATCGGAAACCACCCGTTGATATTTTTAAAATATAATATGAGTTTTATAAAAAATATTTTAAAGATAGAGGGAAAACATGTTATGGGAATATCCTGAAAATCACATGGTGAGTTGAGACCACTTAACAATATTAATATAGATTTTTTAGAATTCTAAATGATCATAAAAATCCCCTAAAACCATGGAACTTAAACTTCATAAAAAAAGAAACCAAATCACAAAAACCACTACAATTGATGATAAAAAAATACCATTGAAACTGTAAAATAGCCATCTAAATTCCATGCATAAGAACTCGGTGGATTACTAATCAAGGAAAACATAGAATAACTATTTGATCTTCCCCATCATATGAATTCTCATCCCTATGAATTTATAGGAGATATTTACATGAATTTAGACAACCAATAAGTCTAAAATCCATACACTAAAGCACCTAATAAACCTGTGACACACATATACAAATCGATCAAATGTCACCAAATCTAACCAATCTTGGATCCCAAATAATCAACCCATAACCATATTTCCAATACATAACTCAAAAATAAACCATGAATTATGCCACAAATCATTCATCATATTTCTAATTCATAACCTTCAGAACTGACCCAAATCAATAAATACCACAAAATTTGGTAATCTTTAACTATCTTATTAAAATGAAACATAATTATAAAATCTATAACCATTAAACCACAATAAATACCAATAACAAAAATACATACCAATAACTAACAATCAAACATATATAAAAATAGAACCTGAACACCCTATGGATTGAGACATTAAAAATTTAGAACCTGAACCCAACTAGGGTTCAGACAATAGCATGAAGTGGTGAGGGAGGAGAAAGAAGAACATGGATGGAGGATAAAATGAAGGAGAAGGAAACTTTGAAACCCATGAGATCTTCGAGCCAAGAAAATGCCACACTAACGCACACTGTAGAACCTGAACAAGAAAGCAATGAGAGAGGAGGAGAAAAAATAGCATACCTTATATTTGAGGCTTGATTCATTTGAGAAAAGATTGAGAGGGAGTGATGATAGCACTAGACTTTCACGAGATCTTGAGAGTTGTGACTGAAATCAGTTCAGTTAGGGTTCTTTTCAAAAGGTTGGGGAGGGTTTTATCTACACTACCAAAAAAGCATTGATAAAAAGGAGTTTTATCAGTGCTAAAGAAGTTTCGATAAAATCCTTCTTTATCAACGCTAAAACATTAGCACCGATAAAGATGGATTTTCAATAATGATTTATAAATGTATTTATAAAAAATATATTTTTAAATATATTTATAAATATTTGTATATAATCATAAATATATTTATATCATTGTATATATTTATATAATTATATATGTATTTATTAAATATATATAAATATAAATATATTCATTATTTAAATATATTTATTATAAGTTTATAATTATTTAAATATGTAATTATTTATTTATAATTATCTAAATACTTTTTGATATATATATTTATAATTATAAATATATGATTTTATAAATATATTTGTAAATATATTCATTATTTAAATATAGTTATTATAATTTTATAATTATAAATATATTTATATCATTATATATTTATAAGTAATATAATTATATATATATATTTATTTATTTATTTAATATATATATATATAGTAAATATATTTGGCATTTAAATATATTTATTATCATTTTATAATTATTTAAATATGTAATTATTTATTTATAATTATATAAATACTTTTAAAAATATATATTTATTTTTTTATAATTATAAATATATAATTTTATAAATATAGTAAATATACATTTATAAATATATTTACTTATAAATATTTATTTACAAATATATCTTTAACATTATTAATGAATATATCATCTTAAATGCATGAATGATATAAATGAGGTAAATTGAATAATTAAAATGAGTAGACTTTAAAATTATTAAAAAAATGGATAAGTTTTATTAATTATACTAATTATTAAAAAAATGGATATATATTGAAATGAAGATAAATATATATCAAGGCCTGTCGGCATTACATCATTATGCGACTCTCTCCTCAACCAAAGAATGATGCATGGAAACTTGAGGATTTAAGGAAGTGGATGCTCTAGATTTGGGGATTTGATAGTTGACACATGGTTTTGATAGGTATGGGGTATTTCAATATTAATTTTCCTTCTTAGGATTTGAAGTTAAAGTCATGGAGTTGTGGTTTTGTCAATTTGAAACCTGCGATACTTAGATTTCAGGACTTGGATCCTTGGTTTGATTTGTTTCAAGCCAAGAATTTTGTAGCGCAGTCGTGGATTCAGGTTAAAGTCTTTAATTTGTTTTATTTTTTTCACCTGGACATTATTTGGGATGTTTCTTTGGTTGTTGGAACCCCAATTAAGATTAACAAGGAGACCGAGATGGCCAGGGCATTATGCCTGAATTTTGATGGAATTTGATCTCAATTCAACTCTTATTGAAATGGAATATTTGGTTTTTGGTGACTTTAAATTTGAGCCTAGGATTGAATATGAGCATGTCTTGATTTTTTTTCAATTTATTGTGCATTGGACATGTAAGAGAATTTTTTTTCATAGGGGTTTGAGATTCTTAAACTATAAGAAATATAGACATTGTGTTGATAGTTGTAAGTTCAAGTCTCCCTTTGCTTATGGGAAGAAATATTCAAATGGTGGGCATTCTATGAACATGGCTGGGAAGAATATCCCTGATGAGGTTCAGGGTAGGGAGGTTGATGATATTCCACTGCCTCTTAAGGATACCAGGACTTCCAGTCCCATGAGTGAGATCGGGGCACTTTCGGTATAGAACATTGTTTCGTATATTGATGTAGTTGTCAACACTCATCGAATGTCAAGGGATGGATTAATTTCATTTTCTGATGTCAATGTTATGCCTCTTAAATTTGTTGACATTAAGGCCCATAATAAAGTCTCTCATTCAGAATTTAGTGGCTCTTCAATCAGGATAAAGGATGATGTGTTTGTCACCCAAATTTTGGGTGATATTGATATGGGTTTTGGTGGACAGATACCTTTGACCATGCAATGTAAGGAAGTCAATGACATTGTAGTCTATGGGGTTGAAAGTGATTAGTTTTCAAGGGATGTTGATGTGGAGGTAGGTGTGCAGTCAAGATAAGAAGTTTGACTGGACTCACTTGCATATGATGTTCAATCGATTATACCAGCAGATAAGGGGGTTGTTATAGTGGAGGTTGTATAGGGACCTAGGCAGATTGATGTTGGTGGTGCTAATCAATGAGGAGATGTCCCTAATGAAATTGATGTAGTTATACCTGGTTGTAAGACCTCTGCACCTGTGACTATTGATCCACAAACTTTACAAGTGGATAAGAAAATAGAAAAGTATAGAATACCTTATTTTGGAAAGGCAGTAGACTCTCCCGCCGATGGAACCCAAAAAGGTAATTTCTTTTTTATGCTTGAATCGATAAATAATTCATAATTTGATCAAATTTATCTTGATGACTTAGAGAGTTCTGTTTCGTGAAATAAAAGGGCATATGTAAGCAGTGTTGTTGCTACTAAATCCCTTGTGGTAGTGCAGGGGGAGCATGCTTTGAGCTTAATTCTCATATTGGAGAGGGTATTACCATTACTATAGTTGATAACTCTGGACAAGGGCCTAGATAGGTGCAATCTATTGGGGCTACCTATTTGGCTATTTAAGAGAGTAGTGGCACTGAAGTTAAAGTGAGGTTGCAAGCTCTGCACGATGTGTTGGATATGCCTACACCTCAGGAAAATCTTGTGGCCTCTAGGCATGTAGAATTTGGAAATATGGTTTCTTTCAGTAAGGATGCATAGTCCTCTAATCCTAAAGTGGGAATGGATCAAGAGGTAAGTGACTCTAAGGGTAGGGACATCAAAATCCTGGATGACCGAGGTATCCCTTGGGTTACTCCCAAATGGAAGAGGGGAACAATCCTCAGGGTCGTAGTGCACGAAATGTTGGTAATCAGCATTAAGGTTGCTTTGTCTCTTGGAATTCATATGGTGTCCTCTGATTTGTAATCACACCTTTTAGTAATTTTTTTCTTACCGTTGTCATGTAGTTTACTTTTTTTAAGTAATTTTTTTGGGGTCGTGGGTTTTTTAACCCATGATTCACACCATTTTGATTAATAAATAATACTAACTGTAATTATATTAAAAAGATAAATAAAATTTACCAATTAAAAACATAATATATTAAATATATTATGTTATTAAATGAAATTCTAAAATTAATATTAAAATTTTAATAAACTGCATAAATATTTGGTGTATGTGTTTTTATATAAGATTTCATTAATTAAGTAAATATTTGTGTGTGTGAAATTAATGTGTGTGTGTGTGTACAATTTTGACATAAGTTAAATTGAATAATGAAGTTATATAATATGTAGCATCTATTAATAAAATAAATAATAATAAAAATGAATAAATTTAAAAAAATTATTATTATTATTAATTATATAGATAATTTTAAAAAAATGAATATATATATATATATATGTTAATGAATACATGTTAATTATATAAAATACAACCATATGAAAAACATTAAATGTTAATGAATAAACATATATAAATAAATATTGAAAATGGTTAAAATTACAAACATATTGAACTATGAAAATATGAAAATGAATAAATTACAAAAAATATTAAAAAAACAATTAAGATTATTAATAAATAAATAATACTAAAAATGAACAAATTCAGAAGAAAATATTAAAAGTAATAAATATTATATATTGATTAAAAATATAAAAATGATAAAATTTACCAATTAGAAACATAATATATATTAAATAAATTATGTTAATAAATATAATTCTAGAATGAATATTAAAAATTGAATAAATTACAAAAAAAATATGTGTGTGTGCATTGTATATAAAAATGCATTAATTTTGTATATGTATGTGTGAAATCAATCAATGTAACACATGTTTAATATATGTTCAATTGAGAAATCAAATAAAATTCAATTAAATGTCCATTACTCAATATAATTAGTTAATATTTTTAATTAATATTATTTTTTAATTATAAACCATTTTTCACTAAATATATGACTTATTTAATATAAGCATAAATATTTTGTATTGTATAAATAATATTTTAGGGGATAATATATATATATATATATATATATATATTTCTATAATAAAAATATTAATTATATTAATGAATAATTGTGTATAAAAACCATTAAAAATGAATAAGACGTTAATATGTTTTTAATTATTAAATTTTATTCACTTTATATATTTATATTTAATATATATTATTTATTACTATTTATAATATATATATATTAAATTTATTCAATTTTATTAATAATTGTTTCATTAATAGATTTTTTAATGATTTTTTAATTTATTCATTTTTTATTTTTTGTTTAATTATTACAATTTACTCATTTTATATATATATATTTAATATATACTATTTATTAATATCTATAATTTATATATATGTATATTAACTTTATTGGTTTTTATTAATAATTATTTAATTAATAAATTTTTTAATTTTTTTAATTTACTCATTTTTTATTTTTATTTGTTTAATTAATTAAATTTATTCATTTTATATATATATATTTAATTTATATTATTTATTAATATTTATAATTTATATATATTTATTTATAATTTATTAATAATTATTTAACTAAAAAATATTTTTAATTTATTCATTTTTAATTTTTATTTGTTTAATTGTTTCACTTTTTTAATATTTTAGTACTTATATTTTTTTATTGTTTTATATAAAAAAAAATAGGGCATGGACTTGGTCGGGCCATGTAATTGCTCAGATAGGTAGGTCGAGTCGTGTAGGACCCAGTTGGGTGTATGACGGTGGGCCAAGCCCTGCGAGAAGCAGAGGGTGGTACAAAGACCATGTAGACCCATGAACAGGCCCATATATGTGTGTACAGTGTATGCATGAGCTCATCCCTACAGTAGGCTTCTGATCTTGACATGTAGCGGAATGATATATAAAGAAGTGATCTCTCTTGTGTTATTTCGATGTAGGACTCATGCACACAATCAAGACCTTTATTGGTGCTCTTTGCTAGCACTGGTAAAGGATAATGATGTATCTAGCGCGTTTTGTAGTAGTGATTCTTGATCAAATCATTTTCTAAATGCCTCTACAAAGAAAATGTTAGGTAACTTGTAAGTGAAAGGTGATAGAGTGAAGATTTATAATGAAATATGCAGAGAGTTCATTCATATGAAAGTAAATTTATTTAACCTAATTAATCTTATAATTTAATTAATGATTCTTTTTTCAAAGGGATTAAGAAAATGAAATCTTGTATATTGTAAATACTAGTATATGAATACATAAGATTAAGAAAGTAAGCAACGGCAGTAATTCTAGATGTCTTGTGTGCAATTTGAATGCAATTTCAAAGAATATATATAGTTGTATGCCTATTGAATACATAATACATGCATAAATGTCGACACAGATTATTTTTTAGTAAACAATTTGATTGAATGCATACAACTTTTTGTTAATATTGAAGAGTATTGGGAGAAAAACTAAATTACAATCTCTCATAGTATTATGCTAAGTGTAAATGCATGCTCTAAAAAATACATACATGTGTAGTCACATTTGTTGATGTGCATTCATGTAACCGCACAATTATCCATATAGATATAGATACATTGCTTGAAATGTAATCATGTAACTATATAAATATCAATACAAGTGTACATGAAGTCACTGAAGCACATTTCATATTGTAATTGCAGGATTTACTTGAATGAATATTTATTATATACATACTATTATAGGCAAGCAGTAATAATATGTATATATGCATTATTTATTTTCATATAGTTTCAATGTCAAATAGGCATAGGAGTTATGTAAGGTCATAATTTATACAGTAGAGTGTGTAAATTTTTTTGTAATTTAAATTAACATATTCATACTTTATCCATACAGATGTAAGTAGTTTGAAACATTTTATTCATACTATATGTATTTTTTACATATAGTGGATATACCTTTACACATATATCATACATAGTTCACACTATAATTGAAGAAAAAATGATTCTAGGACATTCATGTGAGGTGTGGGAGTGTTTAACTGTACACTGCATACAATTTACTGTATGTGATTAGGTTTATGAAATTTCAAAGAATAAATGCATACTGTATAGATACATAATTACAAAAAAATTATACATACCATTTTCTTACTATTTTCATAATGAAGGATATAATTCTCTAGTTTATGGTGGTTTTTCTAAATCTGGTTGTTTGCTTATAGTATGCATATAGAGGTATGCATACTGTTGTTATTTAAAAACGGTCATGCTATGAATGCAATATAAATACAAGTATAACACATACAGTTATTTTTTTTATCAATTTTCATGTTTATTAGTGCAATTTTAGACATTAATATGGAATCTAAATGGTTTAACTTAAATTGTTTTACATAAATTTTAAATATAGTTTACCTTGTTTTTTAAAAAATATATGCAGATAGTTTAACAAAGATAATATAAAATGATTAACTACAGTTCAATGCATTCTAAATAATAGTAAACATAAAAAATGTGAAATTAATTTTAGGCCTTTATAGTTTTTTAATAATAGATAAATGTAAAAAAGTGACATTGTTTATATTTATAAAGTATAGTAATAGTCTTAGTATTTTTTCAACTATAAATTAATGTTAATGGCGTTAATGTAAATAGATTTACTTGATAACATAAATAAAGAGTGAAAATCATTTCTTTAAATGTTTTTTTAATATATAAGTAAATTATAGAGTAAAGAACATAATATATACCATTAGGTAAATAGATGATAATGATATACTCCTCAAGTCAATTATCTGGGAACTTACATCAGAAGAAACACCTTAAAAGGAAATAAACAGTAAAGAAATGAGATGATATGACTTAAATATTTTTGAAACTAATAAGAAAGCCTAATATGGACAAATTTTATTCAAGTCATATATATTAACAACTTCTAGAATAGATAGGTGATGTTGAGAAATATAATGGAATGGGAATTATGATGAAAATGAATGACCAAAAATGAGTAAGATTTGTAATGATGAAGGTGGAAATTAATTAAAAAACATAAATCAGATAGAAAGGATAAAGGAGATGGAATATATAATAAACTAATATTCTGAAATCAGAAGGAAAAATTGTTGGAGTCGGTGCCCTAGAACTAACTTCTATGTAATTTATGATAACTTGTATTCATTGTTTTGAAAATTAATAAGATTCTTATCACATCATGATTATTCTTTTTCTTTACATAGCATGTGATAATGTCCTAAGAGTAGCTATCGCACTAAAAGTTCATAGCAGTCCCCCGCTATGATGAAAATCTAGAAGTGAGATGATAGTGTTCTTAAATATATGCTCTACAATCGAATGAAATCATTTTAGGGGTACAAATTATATAGTCTATCATGGGTGGAGACTCATATTACTTTGAGGGGCCTTCTCATTGTGTAATCCCTTGGTAATTTCCAGTGTGTGAAATTATGAGAACAAGACCCACCAATAAGAAATCCACATTTATAGAAAACTTTAAGATTATTATTAATGGATGTTATAAGTTGTGTATTTTGATGTATTGATGAAAAATATGATGATATATGTTTGAGATGAGGTAGGATACGTTGGGTGCATCATGAGTAATATTTCATTAATGAATAATGTGAGAAAGGATTTGTCTCTTTTTTTATTTTACATAAGTTGATATCTCATAACCTTATAGAAGTGATGTAGCCTAAATATATCCAATATCATGGTGTTTTATAGGCAGGTTCATTTTCATAAATTCAAAGAAAGATACATTGAGCATATAGGTTGATGGCACAGGCATGCAACCTTTCTGATTAGAGATATTGCAATAAAGACATTATATTACATATTAAGCATCTACATGAGGTATTATGTTGTTGCAGCATTGGATTCTTTCTTTATGGGTATCTTGGCACATTGTTGGATGTTAACCTTAGACTTTAGGCTACTTCTCCTAATGCTCGTGAGAAAGAGTCATAGAGTGTCACGACCCGTCCCCCGGGGCCCATGCTGTGACTACCCCAAGCCTGCCTCCCATAGGCTAGGGGCTAGCGACTAGTGCCGAGTAGGCATGTCCCACAAAGGGGAGGCATTTTCCTAAGAACCTGTACACACACACCCATCTCCAAGAAAAAGTACTGAAACTAAAAACACTGAGTAAACAGATATACATCCCACTAATACAACCACTGAGAGTAACAGTACAAAATTGAAAAGTAAACAGAGCCATAAAAATCCCAACCAAAACTAAAAAGGTGCAATCTCCTGAAGTCTATCAGCATAAATCCCTATATTAAGGGTGGGTATAGTAAGTTATCATAATGTCGCTGAATCGTACCATTTCTATCGGGTCACCCTGAAGTGCCACCTATCTCCGGCCCACTAAGGACTTCCTTAAATCTGTCGATCATCTACACAAGACATGACACGTGTGGGAAAAACCCATATAGGGGTGAGTAAAACAATACTTAGTAGGGACCCCGAAACCAAAAAGGAAAAACCACAAATCAAGATACAGTCGATAGAGTCACTAGAGTTAGCTCACACCAGGTACATGTCTATAGCATGAATATACTTAAGAAATTCCATGAATATTCAAATCTGATGAGACATACAGTATCTATAGGAGACTCACTCTGCATCTTCACAGGAGACCTACTCCACGTCTTCATAGGAGACCTACTTTTCATATTTGTAGGATACCTACTCTGCATCTTCATAGGATACTTACTCCACATACATCATAGTTCACAGGAGACTTACTCCCCGTAGGTCTCAACCACAGGAGTCCACTCTTAGCACACTTATTTTGGGAGCACCTACTCCTTGATCCAATAGTTAGTATTCCAACCTCCATGAAAATTTGTGTAGAGTATCTCAAAATGACTACCTCGTCACGAGGGTCCCAACGCTACAAATGTCTCATCAAACGAATGCACGGTTTGAGAGTTATGGGCATTTAGTAAAAAGGGGTCGGTTGGGTCCGGGTCCAACTCGACCCAGTCAGGATGGCCCAACTGAACCCGACTCGGTTGGGTCTAGGCCGGCTCGAAGTGGCCTGGTTTTCCTCCAGCCCAGCCCATCAGTGCGAGACGGTTCGTCTAGTCGGGCGCGGCACATGGGTCGTGCCCCTACCACCTAGAAAACGTGGTTGGGCGACTGCATCACCCGGTCCACATAGCCGACCGCAGGCCGACCCTTCCTCCCACACATGGTTCGCAGTACCGCGTTCCAGCTATCTGTCACGGTGCCCCATCATGTCGCCAGTCTGCACCACCGTGGCCCACCCTGGCCACGGCTCCTAGTCGTCACCCACAATCGTGCTGTCGTGGGCCCCTCTAACACCGGCTATCGAGCCGACGCCGCTGCTGACGACTCCTCTTCCTCGGGCCACCATTGTCATCGTGGTGGTCAATTTTTTGAATCGATAATGTTTTTGTGATCTTTGGGTCGCCACCATCACTTTCGTGGGCTCCAATTCATCTTGTCATCACTTCGGGGGTCCGACCATGTTTGAAACCTCTCAGAAAAGCCTGATGTGACCACAAGGGTCCGTCGGTGAAGAATGAAGAATGAGGATAAGGAATAGGCACAATAACACCCTTAGAGTGAATGTCGTCCTTGTTCATCTCATCCTTCATTCATCCCATTAGAAAAGGGGATGAAACAACAAGGATAAATCACTAATATTTAATCCCTTAAATCCTGCAAATTAACTATCCCGCAAGAATGACCAAATCACAGATCAACCTATTTGTGGGTTGGTCCATGTTCGTCGTTGGATTCAAGAACGAGGAAATAAATTCATAAATAAATAAACCCCCTACCTGGAGTTTGGATTGAGCATTGAAGAAGGGATAAGTTGGGTTTTCATTCATCAATCTGTCAATCTTTGATCCCGATTCTGCTCTCCAATTCATTGTTATTGATTCTCGATCTGTCGACGTTCATTAGAGAGAGTTCCTTTACCACTCACTAGAGGAATTTTAGGGTTGTTCACTTAACCCTGGATTCCTATTCAATTAAGGAGGGAAGGAAAGAGCGTTTCCCCATCGCTGCATTGAGGCGTTGAAACATCTCTGTGCTGCTTCATTTAAGAGAGAAAATGGGTTGCCCCATCGTGGTGATGTAGTGTCACTGCATCGCTACGAAATGTTAAAAGAAAACAAAATAAACTTTTTAAGTTTATTTTATTCTCCTTTAAAACGTCCAAAGATTATCTTTCTCAGTCGTCCCACATCGGTCGATGTTAGGCCTTGCCTAAGTAAAACGCCACATTACGAACTCAACAGTGTTCTCATATTTCTAATCTGAGTCACCATTCATGAGTTATTAGTATTTTAAAATAAAATAATTTTATTTAATTATTTTATTTATGGTTACGTCCTTTTTGGGTTTTCTCACTGAAGACCCGCACTGATTAAAGTTAAGTCACACCTAGGGTAAACCCACCATTATGAATGCAATGGTTCCCTTGGATTTTTTATTCGGGAACCCATTTAGAAGTTATTCAACTTTTTCAGGAAAACATTTATGCACGATATCAAAAACTTAACAGTTTTTTTCGAACCCTTCCAGGCACATCAGGCCTCGGAATCGCATGCTGTCTCAGCACCTGGTCTCATAATTTTCCCAAATAATTTCTAAAAATAAAATCAAGAAAATTAAAGTCATTACATTCTCCCCAACTTAGGGCTTTATGTCCCTGAAAGACAAAACATATGCTAAACAAACAAATGGGGATACTGAGCACGAATCTAAGCCTCCCGCTCTCATGTGCTCTCCTAGAGATTCTTGTGCTTCCACTGAACATGGACTAGAGGAATCAACCACCCATGAATGTTCATATCTTTTTGATCCTTGATCTCTACTGGGTACTCCACAAAAGTCACACCATCATCGATGTCTATCTCACCCCAGTCAATGACGTGCGATGGGTCATCCATGTATCTCCTCAACTGGGATACGTGGATGATGTTGTGAACCCACTCTAACTATGATGGTAGATCTAATAGGTATTCCACCTTTTAAACTCTACGTAGTATCATAAAAGATCTGATGAACCTCAGAGATAAATTTCCACCCTGGAAAAATCTCTGTATCCCACGTTGAGGAAAGACCTAAAAGAACACATGGTCTCCCTCCTCAAACTCCAAAGGAATTCATCGCCTATAAGCATATGAATTCTGATGTATTTGTGTAGTATTCATCTACTCTTAGGTGACTTTCACCTTCTCTATAGTATCCTACACTAAATCCGAGCCCAAAAGTGTTGACTCTTCAGGGTCCATCTAGCAAAGTGGTGACCGGAAGGGTCGCTCGTACAAGGCCTCAAATAGTGTCATACTGATGGTGGAGTGGTAGTTGTTGTTGTATGAAAACTCCACCAGAGGTAGGTGATCCTCCCAACTATAGCCAAAATCAAGGATGAAATCATGTAACATGTCCTCTAGGACCTAAATGGTCTGCTCTGTCTGGCCATCTTTCTATGGGTGGAAAGTCGTGCTCAAGTGCAGCTGAGTCCCAAACACCTCTTGCAATCCCTTCCATAACTAGGATGTGAAATGAACATCATGATATGATACTATCATCAATGTTACTCCATGGAGTTTAATTATCTCATGTACATAGAGGTGTCTCAAGCTCTATACTGAACCCTGTTCCCAAATCGCTAGGAAGTGGGCTGACTTGGTGAGTCAGTCAATAATCACCCAGATGGTATCATGCCCCCTATTTGTACAAGGTAAACCTGTCATGAATTCCATTGATATTTCATTCCACTTCCACTCTGGCACCTTAAGGGGTTGATCAAACCTGCTGGAACCTAGTGCTCGGCCTTCACTTGTTGATAAGTGAGGCATATAGAGACAAACTATGCCACTACCTTCTTCATCCCTAGCCACCAAAACTGATATAGGAGGTCCTGGTACATCTTAGACACACCTAGATGTACTGTCAAAGGGGATGTATGGAACTCCCTCAACACCTCCTTCTGTGATATCGTCGGTACAACTGTGCATCCTCTAAAAGAACAACATACTCCCCAACTTTTGAATATCTATCAGGGGCATGCTATATGGACATCTGAGCACATGTAGTATCACAGCTGGTATCTTTGAGTTGTACCTCCCTGACTCACTATAAGAGTAGAAGGGTAACTACCATTGAATGGAGATAAGATGCTACATCTCCATCCATGAAGGATATCTATAATGAGGTCAACTTCTCTAATGCCTCATTCAGTAGTTTTTAACTTGATATCCTACTGAGAGCATCTTCCACCACATTCCCCTTCCTAGGAGTATAGACTATCTCGAAGTCATAGTCTTGGAGTAACTCTATCCAATACCACTATCTCAAGTTCATATCCTTCTGAGATTAGATATACTTGAGACTTTTGTGGTCTGAGTAGATGATAAACCACTCGCCCATAAGTTAGGGTCGCCACAACTTCAATGCAAAGATTATCATTGTCAACTCCAGATCATGGGTTGCGTAGTTCTATTCATGTGGTCTCAACTTCCATGAACTGTAATTAATCATTGCTTGCCCCTACATCAGGACATAACCAAGCCCGGTTCCTGATGCATCGCATAACACCACATACTCAACACCCTCCTCTGGTAATCTCAGGATGGGAGTGCTCGTCAATATTTGCCTCAGCTGTTGAAAGATCTCCTAGTACTTACACATATATATGAAAGGTTTCCCATTTCATGTCAAATCTATCAAGAATTTTTCTACTCTAGAAAAGTTGAGCAAAAACCTTTGATGGTACCTAGCCAACCCAAGGAAACTATGAACCTCATTAACACTCTTAGGTGGCTCCCAAGCAAGCACTGCCTCTATCTTCACTATATCTACTACAACTCCAGCCTTTGAAATGATGTTTCCTATAAAGTAGACCTATCATATCCAGAACTGACACTTCAAGAGATTCCCATAAATCTGGTGCTCTCAGAGTAAGTCTAGGACCATCCTTAAGTGTATTGTGTGCTCCTCCTCATACACTGATTACACTAGGATGTCATCTATAAATACCACTACAAACCGGTCTAGGTAAGGTTGGAATATCCTTTTCATGAGTCCCATGAACACTACTGGGGTGTTCTTTATGACAAATGGCATCACTAAGTACTCGTAGTGGCCATAACGACATCTGAAATTCATCTTCGGAATGTACTCATCCCGTACACAAAGCTCATGATAGCCCAACCTTAGGATTATCTTCGAGAACCATCCTGCTCCCTTCAACTGATCGAAGAGGTCATCAATCCTCGATAATGGATACTTGTTCTTCACAGTCACCTGGTTCAGGCGCCGGAAGTCTACACATAGCCTCAGGATCCCGTATTCCTTCTTGGAAAACAAAACTGGGGCTGCCCATGGTGAAACATTGGGCCTCACAAATCCCTTCCTCAGTAAGTCTTTCAAATGTACCCTTAGATCATGAAGCTCTGCAGGATCCATCCGATATTTTGGTGTAGATATTGATTCCATCCCGAGGTACAGGTCAATATAGAAGTCTACCTTTCTATGAGGTGGTAGTCCTGGAACATCTTTTGGAAATATTTCCTCGTGCTCATCCACCACTGTAGGAAACTGAGGACTCGTCTCATCCACTACACCAAGGTTTATGCTAGCCAACTGATGTATGATCGGTTGCACCCTCCTACGTGCAAGTCCATTATGCACTTCTTGTGTTTCCCTTTCACTGAAAAAGGAAAAACTAGTCTCATCTCCATAGACACACCGCACTATGTGCCTAAAACATTCAATCTGAGCATGGACTGTGGATAACTAGTCCATATGCAGAATGATGTTGTAAGGCCTCGATGCTGCTACTAAGATATCCCAACTGAAACTATCACCCCAAAGAGTAATGGAATACTATCGGCACCAGTGTGTTATCATTGAATATTCTCTCGTAGGATTCTCTAAGCGTATGGATCGAGTCAACGGTTCCACTGGAATCTTCATCTTGAAAAAGGGTTGTGGAGAGGAAAGAGTGAATAGAACCTATGTTTATAAGAACTGCATCTAGGGTGTAGAATACACAGATCATACCTCTAATCATCTCGAGAGTCTCAGGATCATAAGCCTCCATTGACTAGAGTTAGCCTCACCCTTTTCCACAAGCTCCCTAAGCTCTTGGTAGACCACCTGGGGGTGGTGGTGGTGGTGCCTCAAACCTCTATCCACCTCCTTCCACTCATCTTGCTCCTTTACCACATTCATTGCCTAGTGGACCACCTTTTTCATTCCTCTACTGCTACCTCAGAGGTCCCTCGATAATCTACTAGTCAGTCGTATGGATAGTCGTAAAATCTCTAACCATATGTCCCTGACCGCCGCATGTGTAACATAGCCCTTCCTTTGGCCGACCTACTCTGCCCTGGAAGCCTCGCACTGCTGATCTTGTGTCCTGGGGTCTTCCCCTGGACTATCTAGTCCTCTTGAACCCTTGTGTCATCTATTGACTACCTACTACTGAAGACTCATCTACCTAATGCCTGATGGTAGCTCCCATTGTCAGTTCCCGCTCTGTAAAAAATATCTATACCAATAAAGCTCTCTCCAGCACCTCATCATGCGTAGGAATTATAAGGGATTATCGACACCCTGATCTCCCGGAATAGTCTATGCTCGAATGTACGGGCCCTGAATAATGGGTCTTGCACCATGTCTGTAGAGTAGCGAGAAATATCTATGAATCTCATTGAGTACTCTGCTACCGTTAGACTACCCTGTTGTAGGTATAGTAGTTCATGTATATGCACAGAGCATAATTTCTCTGAAAAGAACTCCTCCCTGAAGAGGCGCTCAAATTTTTCCCAAGTGAGTGTTGCCTCATCATGCATCCGGATCATCAAGCTCCACCACCTCTCTTCCGAGACCTGAAGATGGCTCGTGGCTAGGACCTCCATCTGGTCGATAGGCATACTCACTAGGAGGAAAACTCATATAACCACCTCCAATAAATCCTCGTCTACCTAAGGATTTGTCTCACCTCAGAACCTGGGAGGTTACTTTCTCTGAAACTCATGTAACACATTGAGTCTGCATGTATCCTCTACCCATAATGCTAGTAGGAATTGCTGCTCTCCAGGTGGTGGTATCACTAGTACACCACTAGGAGGTGATATATCCAACAATGGTCCATGTATTAATTCCTCATCTCTCATTTCACCATCCTCTTGGTCATGCCCCAGAATCCTAGATAGCTAGCTATGTTGAATCATCCTGAAACAGAACAAGATGTATCATGGTCAATAGAGTATACCTAGTGAGCTGACTCTGACTCAATAAGGACATGAGAACATACTCAATTCCTATATGATTCATGAAACTAGTGTTTTCATGTATCGAATCAAAAAGAATAATCCAGGGTCTTGGTGTATGGATACGTTGGTCACCACACCAACATTAGACTCTTTGACCTGAAATCTAAACTCAAAACACTTAACATTGTTTCCCCAAAACAAAAAATAAAACCAACCTCCCTATGATACCACTCTATTATGACCCATCCCCTGGGGCCTGTGTCATGACTACCCTAAGCCCACCTCCCATAGGCTAGGGGTTGGTGACTAGCGCCAAGCAGGAATATCCTACAAAGGGGAGGAATTTGTCTAAGAACCTTTACACATGCACCCATCTCCAAGAAAAAATACTGAAACTAAAAACACTGAGTAAATATATATGCATCCCATTAAGAAAACCATTGATAGTAACAATATAAAACTAAAAAGTAAACATGGCCAGAACAATCCCAACAAAAACTAAAAAGGTGCAAGCTCCTAAAGTCTGTCAGCAAAAAAAAAACTACCTAAAGGGTAGGTATAGTAAGCTACCTGAATGTTGATGAAGCATACCACTTCCTTTGGGTCGCCCTGAAGCATCACCTATCTCCATCCCACCAAGAACTTCATTAAAATTTTTGATCATCAGCACAATACATGACATGTATGGGCGAAACCCGTGCAGGGGTGAGTAAAACAATACTCAGTAGGGACCCAAAATCACAAAGGAAAAACCACAAAGAAAGATACAGTCGACATAGTCACTAGAGTCATCTTACACAAGTTAAATGTCTATAGCATGAATATACTTAAGAAATTCCAGGCATATTCAAATCTGATGAGACATACAGTCTCTGCAGGAGATTCACTCCGCATCTTCGCAAGATACCTACTTCGTGTCTTCGTAGGAGACCTACTCTGCATCTTCATAGGAGATCTACTCAGCCTCTTCATAGGGGACCTACCCTGCATCTTCACAGGAGACCTACTCTACATCTTATCAGGAGACTTATTCCATGTATGTCACAGTTCGTAGGATACTTACTCCACATAGGTCTCAGCCATAGGATTCCGCTCTTAGTGTGCTCGTTCTAGGATCACCTACTCCTCGAGTCAATAGGTCATATTTCAACATCTATGAAAATTCATGTAGATTATATAAAAAGGATATTCTCGCCACAAGGGTCCCAACTCTTCAAACGGATCGTCAAATGGATGCACAGATTGAGAGTTATGGGCATTTTAGTAAAAAAGGGTTGATTGGGTTTGGTTCCGACCCAACCCGACCCGATTGGGTCTGGGCCAACTCGAACCGGCATGTCCCAAAGGCTAGGCCCAATGGAATTATGGACTGTGGTCTAGCCTGTTGGGCCACTCAGCATCCCAGTTTTCCTCCAGCTCGGACCGCCTGTATGGGTTGGTTCATCTAATCGGGTGCAGCATGCGGGATGCGCCCCTCCCACCTAGCAGACGTGGTCGGGTGACTACATCGCTCGCTCAATGCGGTCAGCTGAGAGCCTATTGTTCCTCTCACACGCGGTCCATGGGACTATGTGTCGGCCAGCCAATGCGGCGCCCCACCACATCACCATTCCACACTACCACGGGCTGCCCTAGTCGCGGCTCCTGGTCACCGCCCGCGGCCGCGCCGCCACGGGCCCCTCCACTACCGACCATTGAGCCAGTGGTCGTGCCACCACTGACAGGTCCTCTTCTTCAGGTTTCCTCCGTCATCATGGTGGTCTTTTTTTTAACTAAGAATGCTGTTGCGATCCTTGGGTCACCACTATCACTAACGTGGGCTCTAATTCATGTTTTCGTCACTCCGGGAGTCCGGCCAAGTTCAGAACCTCCTGGAAATAACTGAAGAGACCATGAGGGTCTGTCAGAGAAGAATGAAGAACAAGGATAATTAATAGGCACAAGAACAACGTTAAAGTGAATGTTGTCCTTGTTTATTTCGGACTTCATTCGTCCCGTTAGAAAAGAGGATAAAACAATAGGGATAAATCACTAAGCTTTAATCCCTTAAATCCCACAAATTAACCATCCCGCAAGAACAACTGAACCACGAATCAACCTGTTCATGGGTTGGTCTAAATTTTTCATTGGATTCAAGAATGGGGAAAGAAAATCATGAAGAAATAAACCCCCTACCTAGAGTTTGGATTGAGCATTGACTAAGGGCAAAGTTGTGTCATCGCTCATAGATCCGTCGATCTTTGATCCGGATTCTGCTCTCCAATTCATCGTCATTGATTCTCGATCCACCTTCATTCATTGGATAGAGTTCCTTCACCACTCACTAGAGGAATTCTAGGGTTGTTCGCTTAACCCTGGATTCTTATTCAATTAAAGAGGGAAGGAAAACGTGTTTCCCCATCACTACATTACGGTATTGCAGTGTCGTCGTGCTTCTTCATTTAAGAGAGAAAACAGGTTTCCTCGTAACAATGATGTAGTGTTGTTACATCATTGAAAAATGTTAAATGAAAACAAAATAAACTTTTTAATTTTATTTTATTCTCCTTTAAAATATCCAAAAATTATCTTTCGTAGTCGCCCCATGTCAGTCGATGTTAGGCCCTACCTAAGTAAAATGCCACATTACAAACTCAACAGTGGTATCATATTTTCAATCTGAGTCACCGTTCATGAGATATTAGGATTTTAAAATAAAATAATTTTATTTAATTATTTTATTTATGGTTACTTACTTTTTGGGTTTCCTCACTGAAGACCTGCACCGACTAAAGTTAAGTTATGCTCGGAGTAAACCCGCCATTTTGAACGCAATGGTGCCAACAGATTTCTGATCTGGGTACCCGTTTATAATTTATTCTAATTTTTTAGGAAAACCCCTTACATGTTCTATTAAAAACTTAATAGTTTTCGTCAAATCATTTTGGGCACACCAGGCCTCGGAATCACGCGTCGTCTCAGCGCTTGATCTCTTAATTTTTCCAAATAATTTCTATAAATAAAATTGGGAAAATCTGAGTCATTATATAGAGGGTCACACACTAAGTGTATCCAGAATCTTAGTTAAATAATATTATTATTTAACAAGTTGAATAAATATTATTCCTATGTGTGTTTTTATAATTATTCATATTTTTTTGATCACATATATTCTATCACTAATTATTTGAGAGAAAATTTTATGAGCATAATATTTAATAAATATTTATTTATTATTTAGTGAATATAATTTTTATTTATTTATTGATGAACAATGCAGTGATATTTATTTATTAAATAAAGAGTCATTATTCAAGACCCGATAAATATTATGAAGGAATGGTGGATCAATTTTAATGGTATGGTGATAAATAATATACATTGAATATTATTTGAATAAATAATATTTAATTTAATTCATGAGTTTAGTACATTTCAATAAATAATATTATTATTATTATTATAGACATGGGGTTTAGCAAGAATTACGAAAATAATAAGAGCGCATGTGCAATTATTATTTTCTAACCCTAGCTATATATAAAACCAATTAAATTATTTTCTTAAGAGAGACAATTCGTTTTTGTTTGTATACAATGAGGTTTGGAGAGAATCCTCTCAATCCCTAGAGAGCTCCCTCTTTTGGAATGCTCTTAAGAATGGAGAGTGATCCTCCTCCACTATCACTATCAAGTCTATAGAGATCGAAGAGAACTCTTCCTTGAAGCAATTATCAGGGAAATTAAAGATGAACGACACAAGCATTAAGATCTGTCATGATAGCACCCATAGATTTCTATGGCGATGTTTGGAGGTTCATGGAACACTTGTGGATCATGGCTAGAGTGAATCTATTCTTGATTCCTCCAACATAATGACGGTAAGACATAGAGATGTTGTCAAATACATCAATAAAGAAATAATTCCTTTCAAGGTAATTCTTTAATTTATTAAATTAATTATAAATAATATTTGACAATCCTATGTTTTGGACCTAGATTTTTTCTATGTAATAAGTCTCCCTCTAAATAGTCCAAATAGGTATTTTATTTTCTTTAATAATAAAATTAGGCTTCATCCCCAACCTTTTAAAAAATTAATTCTATGAACGAAATAAATTTGAATATCTCATTCGGATGTGTTGGGGATTCTGGTCGGACAACATCATGTAACCCGGAGGTACATGTAATGTACTTGTGTTTAATGCATCCTAAATTAATTTGAGATATGTTAATTTATTACACATGGTGAATTTAATTACACACCACATGTTTATTGGGCTAGTCCAGTGCATGGTTTACTGGAGTACATGCTGTGTAACTTCCATACACAATGTGTGGTCATTTAGTCAAAGACGGACTGTGTATCTTCTTACACGACCTACATGACTGGAGATTGTGTAACTCGGGGACCACACATCATGTAGCTCATGTATACACCATGTACTTAAATATTTTCCTGGTACACTTACACACCAAGTTCCTAGGCATGTTTCATGGGTAGATGGTGAGAATAATACACAATGTGTAGCTTGATTGTACACACCATGTACTTTTACCAAATTACACAAAATTAAAAATTAATTTATTATACTGCTTAAACCTTATCAACATGTATTTCATGTGGTCATTAAGTTGATAGTACATGATATGTTATGGGTTATATGTATATATATTAAATGTCTAATTAATTTTCTATGTAATTTTTTGAACTACATATCATGTATAAATCATAATATAGTTATTACTCTACATGCATCAAAATATTACACGTTATGTAAATACCATGCATTCAGTGTGGTCATTAAGTTGATAGTTTATTCTATGAAATTATGTGATAATTCATGTATATTAGATGTTGCATGAGTAAATAGTATATGAATATAATACACGTTGGTTAGTTCATATGAGTACTCATTGTGTTGCCTATAATGTACATTTTTGTACACAATTAATTTTAAATAAATTTATTCAATTTGTTTAAAATTATGATGGATGAGAATCTATACAAAATTTAGATGAGAATTAAGATAAAAGAATTTAATAATTAAAGAAGATAATTAATTGATTCGAGCATGAATTATCTTAAATAAGAACGATTAGAATTGAATGCTAATTTTATTAAATGTGTAATTCATTGCATATATATGGATGATTATGAGAATAGACCCAAATTTTTTATATGATTGGTTTATTTTAATTTATTATTAAATTAATTATTGGCATGTGATTCATCCCTCCTCTTATTATGTAATGGTCTTCGTGCTCGTGGTTTCTTTTATGTAAACCCCTTAACTAATCCTTTGGTTCCCCTCACCTGTATGTGAGTAAAAACATATGTAATGGATAGAGATCCTAAGCTAGTGGAGGTGGTTCAAGTTTTAAGTTGATGTGAAACCAATATAAGATATATATATAGGTGGATGGGTGGAAATATGCAACACAAACCATAAATGGTTCAAGATGTTTTTCCCCTAGGTCAATGGTTAATTTATCATCTGGTAGATAAACTGACCATTAGTAAAATCTAATGATCATGCCACTTTATTATTTTATTTTTTTAAAGTTTCAATTATTGAGGAATAATAACTTGAAGTTTTGGGTTAAATTAACTTAGTTCACATCAAGGGTTGACTACCGAAGTAGGACTTGGTGTAACTAAGAGGCGAATGTTAAGGAAATAGAGTTTAAGGATTTTAGGATTGGGGAGTCCACTCAAGAGATCAAGGAACTATGAGTTAATGTAGTTGGTATTTGTAATGTCTACCTAAAACTCTTCAAATTTATTGATCGTCCAAATGTGGGTCAATGAGAAGATGAATATGGATCCTTGACACTAGAATGTCTAAGAAATATAAAATTTTAAAGCTAATGGTGAGAGATATTGGGTTTCGATAAAATAGTGGGAGATTAATAATAATATTTATTTGTCTAGTTTTATAAGATAAATTAATAAAATTCTTCTTTTCTCATTTGTATAAACAATAAAAAAATGACTTAAAACATATCACTACAATCCATATTTGAGAAGGATGACCTTCTCATCGACACAAATTTCCAAGAGTGTCAAAGACGTTTATGTGTTATCCTACTCTATAAAAGGAAATTGTATGTGTTGGAAGAACTTATTCCTAAAGTGCTTGGTAAAGAGGTTAGTGAGGAAGAGTTATCTCACTATGATATTCATTTGAATGATTCCATAGATGTTCAATGTTTCATTCTATCATTCATCACCAATGAGATTATGAAGCAATATGAGGATATGGATGTGTATAGCATGATGTCTTGCCTTTGGGATATCTATCAAGAGAAGGAGAGAAAAGAGAGATATGAGATCTCCAATGCTCTATTTATAATTAATCTTGGAGATTCAACACCAGTAGAGCCTCCTGTAGTTGGGATTATTGGCTACATTGAACACTTGGACATATTAAGGATTAAATTCCAAGATAATTTTCACATATATCTCATAATTTTCTCACTACCCAAGTCCTTCTACAGTATTATTATTAATTATAACATGAGAAATAATGAGAAGAATCTTTCAAAACTTCTTACTCTGATTTTCTAAGTAGACAAGGGCATGGGGCATGAAAAACATGTGGTACTTATGTTGAATAAGAAAAGGAAGAATAAGGAAAAGGGAACCAAGACTCATAACAAGTCTAAAGATCTCGAGCACCATCCTTCCAATAAGAGGAAGATCCAGATGAAGAGTAAGGAAAAGGAAGTAGTATGTTTTTCATGTGGAAAACAAGGCCATAGGAAGAAGAACCGCACCCATAAGTAAGGGGAAGCTAAAGGTGCATCCATTATCAAGTGTAATATTTCAATATCTAAAAATTGGGTATTAGATGTAGATTTTGGTTCTCACATATATATCCAAATGTTGGGACTAAGTATATTCTAAAATATTTCTAGAGAGGTGGATTTGTGAGCTTCCAATGGTGCAAGGCTAGCTGCGCTAGTTATAAGAGACTACCACCTTTCATTGCCAACATGAATGATATTGGATTTAAAATATTTTTATTATGTATAAAATATTACTAAGAACATAATTTTTGTATCATGTCTAGATACATATGGTTTTATTTTTAAATTTGGAAATAAAATTTGTTTCTTTTATAAAGATAACATGTGTTATGGTATGACATATTTAAATAATGGTATTTATGTATTAAATTACAAAACCCAAGTATTGGAAATAGATAACAAATTATGTTCTTGATGACTCATATAACACCCAACTATGACATCTCCATATTGGTCATGTAAATGAGAAGCATTTGACAAATCTCTGTCAAGATGGTTATTTAGACTCTTTTGAGATAAAACCGCATGAAATATGTCATGATTTTTTATAAGTAAAAATGACTAAACCACCATTCAGCAAACAGGGTGAAAGGGCCATAGAGATTCTAGGATTGGTATTCACCGATGTGTATGGGAAATTTATAATAGAATCTAGAGTTGGGTATTCGTATTTCATAAATTTTACTAATGGATTGAGTATATATGGAAATGTCTACTTTATGAGGTATAAATCCAAGTACTTAGAGAAATTAAAAGAATTAAAGAATCAAGTAGAAAATAAACTTGGAAAAAAGATAAAGAATATTCAATTAGATTGTGGTTGTGAATATATTAACCAAGAGTTTATCAGATTTTTATGGGAGTTTGGGATTCTTTATCAACTCACTCCACCTTACACACCATAGTGAAATGGTGTTAGTGAAATGAGGAATCTTAACTTATTAGACATGGTAAAGAAGATGATGAGTTATAAAGATCTTGCATTATCCTTTTGGGGATATGCATTATAAACTGTAGCATACACACTAAACTGAGTACTAACTAAAGAGGAAAACATAATTCCCTTCGAGTTATGGAGTATAAAGAAACTCGTTTTATCATATACACATGTATGGGGTTACGAGGTGTTTGTTAAGGCATTATAAGGAAAAAAACTAGCACCTCAGGGTACAAAATGTATCTTTATAGGGTATCCTAAAGAAATAAAGGGATAACACCTATACAACCCCTTAGATAAGAAAGTAAATGTCACCAAACAAGCCATATTTCTTGATATGGAGCACATATTCAAAAAGGATAGTGGGGGAATATTGATTTCGATGAAGTTGATGCTCAAGATACATAAGAGTTGGTGTAGGAATAAATTCTACAGGTCCCTATGGAATAAGTAGTTCCTAAAACACAAGTATTATATGTGAGAACTGGAGAGGTAAGAGAACTAGAGAGGTATGTTTTTCTATTCACTGAAGATAGAGACTCATTATTGGTTGACAATGATGAACCTCTCTCTTAAAAAGATGTGGTAGAGAGCTAAAAATCTATAAGATGGAAAGAATCCATGAATTCTAAAATGGATTTAATGTATCATAATCAAGTTTGGGTTACGTTCGATGCATCAGTTGATGCAAATCCCATAGGGTGAAAGTGGGTATTCAAGAGAAAACTGGACATGGAAGGTAAAGTAAATACCTATAAATAATGGATAGTGGATAAAAGGTTTAAATAGCATCAAGTAATTGACTATAATGAAAACTTTTCACTAGTTTCCATGTTTAAATTGATCAGAATTATACTTTCTATAATAGATTACCATGACTATAAAATTTGGCAAATAGATGTCAAAACTATTTTTATTAATGAGAACCTTCAAAAAGATGTCTACATGACACAACTGTAAGGGTTTGTGACTCCAATTTATGCCAAAAAGTTTTTCTAGTTGCATAGATTAATTTAGGAATTGAAATAAGCATCTAGGTAATGTAACAATGATTTTATGAAGTTATAAAAGAATTTTTTTCATTAATAATGAATGTGAGCCATGTGTTTGCAGTAGTTTTAGTGGGAATGTGGTATTTATCCTAGTAATATATGTTGATAACATGTCACTTATTAGAAACTATATACCAGTCTTATTGTATGTTAAGGATCGGTTAAATAAGTGTTTATCTGTGAAGGACTTAGGTGAAGTAGTCTATATTCTAGGGATCAAGATCATTCATGATATATCCAAGAGGATTCTTGGACTAAGTCAAATTATATAAATTGACCAGATACTAAAGATATATAGTATGAAATAATCCAATATGGAATTAGTTACAATGTCACATGGTATACATCTTTCTAAGAAAATGTGTCCTTAGACACAGTAGGAGAAAGAGAGAATGAGTAAGATCCCATATGCTTCGGTGATAAGATCAATCATGTATGTCATGTTATATACTATACTTGATGTCGCTTATGCATTGATCATGGTAGTAAAATATCAAGATAGTTTAGAATAACAACATTGGTCTGTTGTTAAGGTTATCCTTAAGTATCTGAGAATAACTGAGGATATGTTCCTGGTATATGGAGGAGATGCGGAGCTGGTCATCAGGGGTTATACTGATTCTAATTTTCAAACAGATTATAATGATCTGAAGTCACAATTATGATATTTTTTATGTCTCAATGGATGAGATGTGAGCTACAAGAGTTCAAAGCAGCCAGTTCTTGTCGATTCTACGAAAAATTTAGAGTATATAGTGGTTTCTAATGCAGCTAAGGAAACTATTTGGATATGGGAAAAAAAATTAGGAGCTTGATGTGGTACATAATAATAAAGACTATATCCCATTGTATTGTGGTAATATTACAATGGTGGTTCTTGTAAAAGAGTCAAGGTCACACCAATGAACAAATCACATACTCCGTAAGTATCACCTCTTGATATATTTTTCTCTGATGGATGAAGTTGTAGTAAGAAGAGTTCCTGCAAAAGAAAACATAGTGAACCCCTTGACTAAATTTCTATCCTAGTAGAATCATGAGTATCATGTGAGAGTTAGTGGACTGAAGGTTGTTAACAGTTTTCTCTAGTGAAAGTGAGAGTTTGTTGGAGTTGGTTCCATACAATCAACTTTTGTATACTTAATGATAACTTTTATTCATTGTTTTTAATATTAATAAAATTCTTATCACATCATGATTTTTCTTCTATGTGACATATTATATGATAATGTACTAAGAGTGGTTGTCGCGCTAAAAGGTCATAGCAGTTCCCCGCTATGATGAGAACCCAAAAGTTGATGACAGTATTATTAAATATATATTCTATAACTAGAAGAAATCATTTTAGGGATACAAATGGTATAGGTAATTGAGGGTGGAGACTCAAACTTTGATGCACCTTCTCATGGTGAACTCCCTTGGTAATTTTCAATGTAGGAAATTATGAGAACAAGACCCGCTAGTAAGAAATTCATATTTATACGTGTCATTGGATGTTCCTATCTGTGGACATGTATATTGATCTTTATACTTTAATATTATTATTAATGGATGTTATGAGTCGTGTACTTTTATGTATTAATGAAAACCATGATAATATATGTTTTTTTTGAGGTAGGATACGATGAATGTGTCACAAGTAATATTTTATTAATGAACAATGCAGGAAAATATTTGTCCCTTTTATTCTTTAATGGAAGTTGATATCTCAGACCCTTTGATGGAAATTATATAGCCTAAATAAATCTATGACCATGGTGTTCTATAGTAAAGTTCATTATAACATCTCATATTTTTTCATGTATTATTTTTGGATATTATATGGATTGATTTTGAGAGTAGGAGTTGAGATAGTGTGCGATTCTAAGGCCTAGTGTGCTCGAAAAAAATGGTTGAAAAATATTAAAATATTTAATATCATACGCACATGGTGTTCCTAAAATATTGAAATAACTTCCAAAAAGGCTCTCGAATCAAAAATTTGAGGGCACCATTGACTTTAGAATAATTACTTTACCCTAGGTGCGACCTAACTTTTATCAGCGCGGGTCATCTGTAGAAAAAGTCACTAAGGACGTAACCGTAAATAAAATTATTAAATAAAATTATTTTACTTTTAAATCCTAATAACTCATGAATGGAGACTCATATTGGAAATCTGATACCACCGTTGAGTTTGTAATGTAGTGTTTTCCCTAAGCACGACATAACGTTGGTTGGCGCGGGTTGTTTGTGAAAAAGTTGGCGGGGCCGAGAAAATAGATAAAATAAATTAAAAAATATATTTTATTTTATTCCATCATAGAAACCTATTTCATCTATAAGTTTATGGATAAGGTTATTATCTTAGGATTGGATGTTAAACCCCGGATACCTAGACGTCGTTGAACATTCTTGGAGGACGACAACAGATCAAGATCATATCGTAGATCGTCACGCCAACGGAGTTAGAGGATCTCGTCAACAATGGAAAAACAACCATTCCTTGTCAATGATCGATCCAAAATCCAATTAGGGAATGTGTTTCAATTATTTGATTCCCTATTCTTAATTTGTGTGATGAACACAAATCAATTGATGAACAGATTGGTTTTCGGATCGATTGCCTTGCAGGATGGGTTTATTACAACGTAAATTGGGAGAATTATTTATAAATATCTTTATTAATTTTCTTATGGTAGCGAATAGATATTGACATGAACATAGATTGAGGTTTGTTCCTCTCATTTTTTTTTGTACTTTTCTCCCCTGATTCATCGTTCGTTGTAGTCATTCTTCATTTGGCCCATGACTCGACTATTCCTGATCAATCGATCATTGCGCTCTTGTTTATTGGTGCAATGATCCAATATTGTAGATATGGGATTAGCACAAAATGATGGAGGTGCGACAAAGGATACAAAGTGAATCAGATGACAGATGATTCCTGATTTCACGTTCTTTGGCACGAAATAAAGAACCGAATTTTGATCTGATTCCTAAGAGGATCCAGATATGGAACGTGTTTTTCAATGATGGAAAGGCATGGGCGACCTTGGATCTTTGATTTCATGGTAAATCTATCACTGGATTAATGGAGGAGCACCTTCCAAATGTGCGGAGTAAGAATAGTGGTTCTAGAAAATCTCAAAGAACATGACGTGTAATTTGGGATTACATGACGTGTGGGGTGTTGGAGTTGGTGGTCTAGAACCAACTACTTTGTAATTTATTCATTAAATAAAAGCCTTATCACATCTTGATTGTTCTTCTGCGTGACATGTCATGTGATAATGTCCTAAGGATAGCTGTTTCATTAAAGGGTCGTAGCGGATCCCTGCTATGATGAGAACCCGAAAGTGCCATAACATTATTCTTGAATGTATGTTCTATGGCCGGATGATATTATTTGAGGGAAACAAATAATACAGGTCATTAGGGGTGAGGACTCATAAAACTTTGAGGCACCTTCTCATGGTGTGCGCCCTTGGTAATATCCAGGAGGATATTATGAGAACGAGACCCGCCAGTAGGAAATCCACATTTCATAGTGTCATTGGATGTTCCTATCTACGGACGTGTGTATTGATCCTTAGACTTTAAGATTATTATTAATGGGTATTAAAACTCGCGCACTTAGATGTATTGACGAAAACTGTGACGACACACTGTTCGCAGCGAGGTAGGATACGTTGGGTGCGTCACGAGTAATACCTCATTAATAGATAATGCGAGAAAGGATTTGTCCCTTCCGTTCCATAACGGAAGTAGATATCTCAGGCCCGTTGATGGAATTGATATAGCCTAAATAAATCCATGGCCATGGTAAGGTATGGGCAAGTTCAATTCCGGGAAGTCAAAGAAAGAATAATCAAGTACATGGGTTGATGGCACTAGCATGCAACCCGCTTGATTGGAGATATCGAGACAAAGGGATTATATTACACGGTAAGCGTTCGTAGGAGGTGACACGTCATTGCGGCGTTAACTTCTTTCTCTATGGGTGTCTTGGCGTGTTGCTAGACACTAACCTTGGACTTTAGGCAGGCTCAGCCTAATGCCACTGAGAAAGAGGCTTAGAGGGTCACACACTAAGTGTGTCCATGTATCTCAGTTAAATATTAATTTAACAAGTTAAATAAATATTATTCCCGACTGTGGTTTAATAATTATTTAAGGATGTCTGATCGCATTTATTTTGACACTAGTTATTCAAGAGAATATATTGTGGATAAAATAATATATTTATTAGCGAGTAATGCAGTTACATTTATTTAAGAAATAAATAGTCAATACTCAAGGTCTAATAAATGTGGTGGAGAAAAATGGAAAATAAAAGTACACGCCGTGTATATTAAATATACACGCTGTGTGGTTTTATGGAAAACAAGTACACGCCGTGTATTAATTATTACATGCCGTGTAGTTTTTCCAATTGGGATTTTGAGGATTTAATATTGTTTTATTAAATGATATTTATTATAATCAGCGTGGGCGCACGTCAAGGAATTAATAATTCGACATGGGGGTTTTCAATAAGAGTTAGTGAAATAAATAAAACACGTAACGCGTTTATTTATTGTCATAACCCTATTAACCTCAAACCTGATTATAAATATCCTCGCAACCCCAACATTTTTTGTGAGCCATTGTTGTGCACAACGGATTTGGAAATACTCTCAATCCAAGAGAGAATTCCCTTTCCACCAAGAACGCCCTCAAGTTACGAGAGCAAGATCCTCCATCGGATCAAGGCGGTCGAAGGCGGACATCGCAAGCGAAGGTTCTTCCACGCTAGCACCCGGAGATCTCTTCGGCGACGTCCGGAGATACGTGACACACGTGTGGATCACCGCTAGAGTAATCCTACACTTGGATTCTACGACGCAACGACGGATCACCGAATCATGACTGGACACATCAACGAAGAAAGAATTCCAACGAGGTAATTCTTATGCATCAATTAAATTAATTATAATCAACATATGATGATCCTTCTCAAGGGTTCCAGGGACTCATCTTTTCTTTTCGTTCTTCGTTCTATTCCGAAGATTCGGCGTTTTATATCATGACGAATCTCGGATTGAACATTGTTTAACGAAAAATAAAGTTGGGCAAACCCACCAACGCGCTTATGCTGCGCCCAGAACCTACAAGTGGTATCAGAGCGGGTCATATCGTTGGTTATAATTATTTAGTTTTTTGTTGGTGATTTATGCATTTAATAATTTAGTTATTTCAATTCATGTTTAATCGTTCTGGAAATCTGAATATCGAGATCTGTTCCTCCTCTCTCATTTCTCGTTCACCTCACAGAAATGGATTTTTTCTTTTAATTTTGATTGAAATAAAATAGAGGAACTCATCTGGAGGAGCCAAATGTTTCTGGCCGTATAACACCAGAATACACGGCGTGTATTCGGAAGTACACACCGTGTAGTCTAGGTTCAACGCATTGACTGATCCGCCAAATCAGGCCGTGTATTGGATTCTTTCTAAGAATTTAAGACACCGTGTGTTGACCAGAAACAGGTGGCACACGGTTTCCGGAATACATGCCGTGTGGTCCAATGAACACGGCGTGTAGTCCCTTCGGGTTAGGGTTGGGTCGTGTACTCCGTACATAGCCTGCCCAGCTGGAAACTGTGTAACGCGGAAACTACACGGCGTGTGTCCCACTGTACACGCCATGTACTCTGAAAATTTCCGAAGTACATTAACACGCCCTATCCCCGGGCGTGTACTTCGGATGGACGGTGAAGAAAAAGTACACGTCGTGTAGTCGGAACTACACACTGTGTACTCACCCAAATTACGCAGATTTATTAAAATTTATTATTATATTATAAAAACCCTTGAGACGTGTACCATGGTGCAGGTGTAAAGCTGAGGCACAACACGTGATAGGTGTTTTATATATATGTGTTTAATTTAACATCTGCGTAATAAATGGGAATTCGCCGGGTTGCCTCCAAGGTACAAGTTGTGTAAAAGGATAATTTTAAATGAATTTATTTGTTTAAAATTATGATGGATGAGAATCTCAAGGAAATTCAGAAAATGGATTTAAGATAAAAGGATTGATTAATTAAAGATAATTAATTGATTCGAGCGTGATTTATCTTAAACAAGAACGATTAAATAATTGAATGCTAGTTTTATTTATGCGTAAATATCGTTGCATGTATGGATGATCATGAGCTAGACCGAGACCTTTGTATGTGAATGGTTTCTTTTAATGTATTTATTTAAATTAAATTTGTTGGCCTGTGAGCCATCTCCTCATTAATATGTAGGGCCTGCGCGCCCAAGGATTATTTTATGTAAAAACCCCTTTTTTCCCCTCACCTGCGTGTGAGATAAATGCATATGTAATTGATGGAGCTCCCAAGCTAGTGGAGGCGGCTCAAGTTAGGAGCCAAGATGAAACCAATCCAAGGAGATACAAAGGTGGACAGGTGGAAAGCTGTAAACACGAACCCGAAAGGTTCAAGGTGTTTCTCCCCTAGTTCTTGGGTTAGTTTATCAACCGCTAGATAAACTAACCAATAGAAAAGCTCATGATCATACCATTTATTTTATTTCTGTCAGTTGCATGGTTTATTTATTGTGGGTGTGTTGTCACGATCACACAATTAATGAATTAAACGAGCATGCAAGATGGAACTAAAATAAAATTGGCTTATACGTAAATATTATCTTAGACATGGTTAATCACTTAAGTATATCCCACTTAATATTAACAAGCATGTAATCAAAGATAATAAAATGGCAATTTACGTATAAGGATAAAATCCCTCAAAATAAATATTAAGTCGGCATAGCCTTCCATAATCTTGGTTAGAATCGAATCATAGTTCAAAGTGCTTGACCAACCCTAGTTGGGGTGATTTCAATTATTGGGGAATTCTAATTCAAGGTTTTGGGTTGACTTGACTTGGTTCGCATCAAGGGTTGACTGCCACAGCAGGACTTGGTGTGACCAAGAGGCAAAGGTTGAGGAAATACAAAAAGGATTTCAGGATTGGGGAGTCCACTCAGTGGATCAAGGAACTGCGAGTTAATGCAGTTGGCATTTGGAATGCCTACCTAAAACCCTTCAAGTTGCTTGACCAACCCTAGTTGGGGTAATGTGAAGGGCAATATGGATCCTTGCCACTAGAATATTCACGCAATAGAATATTCCGAAGTCAATGGTGAGGGCTATTGGATTTCAATAAAATAGTGGGAGACTAATAAGTATTAATTTATTTATTTTTCTCATTTTTTATAATAAAGTACTAAACCTTTGCTCATCTTAAATTGTAGAAACGGCAAGAAAATGACTTCAAACATATCATTGTGCACCATACTCGAAAAAGAAAACCTTCTCACCGGCACCAATTTCCAAGAGTGGCAGAGGCGTTTACGCGTCGTCCTTCGCCACGAAAGGAAATTATATGTGCTGGAAGAGCCTATTCCAGTTGCTCCTGGGAAAGAGGCTAGTGATGAGGAATTATCTCTCTACATGAAACACATGGATGATGCCACAGATGTCCAGTGTTTCATGATATCGTCCATGTCTAATGAGCTCTTGAAGCAACATGAAAACATGGATGCGTATAGCATGATGTCTCACCTTAAAGATCTCTACCAAGAGAAGGCGAGACAGGAGAGGTATGAGATCTCCAATGCTTTGTTTACCAGGAAGCTTGGAGAGTCTGCGCCAGCTGGGCCTCATGTGGTCAAGCTTATTGGCTACATTGAACGCTTGGACATCTTAGGGATTAAATTCCCAGATGAGTTGCGTACAGATCTCATCCTATCATCATTGCCCAAGACCTTCTCTAGCAGGATAAATTTTTGGAAAATATATGGTTGAGAGAATGATAAACCATAATATAGTTCTGATACTGAGGTAGTGATTTTGGAATAATATGTGATTGTTTCGGATAAATTGGATATTCTTGACTACCTTGGAACTGATTAATGATTTGTATATTCCATCATTGTTGGGGTTTAAAACATTTTTGGATTAATGAAGTATATCCAGCATTCTATATGGAATAAGGGAGCATGAATGTAATCAATAAGGAATATGGTAATTCAGGATGTTTCAGTGTATTAAAAGAATACATGATGAAGGTATTAATATGCTATTACGGGGTAAAAAGGATCTATATTATGTTTACCTTCCTTATAAATGTTGGACTATGAGTTTGGACAGAAGTATTTTGGATAGTTCTAGTTTGGATTATTTTGGATTTCCAAAAAAGGACAACCCGGAGGTCGGGCGGCAACCCGTCGCGTCCGGCAAGGCTGCGAGACTTGAACCCGCAACCGAAGGGCGACAAGGGTGCATCACCTACCACTGGCCCACGAGATGTCCTGGATTAAATAATGTAGTTTTTATTAAAAGATCTTGTAGATGAATTATAAATTCGTTTATTTTGGAACCCTATACGAATAGTGTAAATAGAATTTTTTTTACATTCTATTACCTTTTAGAGTGAAAGATGAGTTTGTGGTAGAAATTTATTAATGGATAAAACTCTAATTATAAATTAAGTATATCTCCTTATGATCTTAGCCAATCTCATAAATAAATTCCTCAATATTAAGAAAAGAAACTTTGAACAAAAATGTTTTCCTAGATGGTACCTTAAATCATCACTAATTTTTGGCTTTGGGATTGTTGGCCTTTTTATAGCCATGTTCTCTACCACTCTCCATCAGATAATTGATGGTTAGATTTTTCTTCCATATCCATATTTTCCTACATGGAACCCTAGTATGTGTTATTTTCGGTAATCTTCATACTTTCGACTCTTTATTTTAAATAGAGGCCTCATTAATTCATTTTTCGATGTGGGATTTCAACTAGGATACTTTGAAACGTCAAAAATGTGTTATCCTAATACCCTATGTTTTGTTGAACCGATGGTATTTCAATTCATCATAGATTGATTAATTTAAGGACCTCAATTTTATACTTGTTTGTGATTGATGACCTCAATCACTACCTATAAATATTTACGTTTTTCCTCCGATTATATGTCTCCAATTTCCACCAATGTTCTCCTAATCGAGATCATAATTTGGTGGTGACCCTTTGATTTCTCTTTTCCTCATATTAAGACTAAATTTTAGTAACCCAATTTCCAATTTGGGTTTTCCCACAAATATATTTTCTACTTTCAACCTTTTATTTTTGAAGAACAATTTCAAATTGCGAGGACGCAATTTATTGAAGGAGGGGAGAATGTAACACCCCAAGATTTCATAGTGTGTTATTTCTTCAAAATAATTCAATAACTTGCACTACACGCAACACTGAGTTCAATTGCACCATGACTTACCAAAAAAAAGCCATTAAAAGAGGTCATGAATAGTATTAACTAAATTTTAAACTTTATATAATCCTTATAATTTTAGAATCCATATTATGAGTTTCTTAGTCATAATGCAAGAACAGATTCATTTTCAGTATTGCACTTTTATCAACTTTTGATAGTGAAACCTTTTTAAATACAATATTTTAAACTTTTTGACTAAATGGAGACATCAAAAAATTTAAAATGAAACATCCCAAGCTTCCACGATACGCTTTCCTTTGAATAAAACAGTAGCGTGTGTTGTACGCAACTTCGAGTTCTAACACACCGTAACCAATCAAACTAGCTGTTATGAATAGTAATACCTACTTTTTGAAGTTATATATATTTTATATTTTAAAATGGACTTCATTTTTGGATTCGGAGTATCAAATTTAGCCTAAGTTGAAATTTTGGTACTTTTCGGATAACTTTCATATTTTGATGAATAGTGAAAATTACTAAATTTTAATTAAAAACAACTTTTTTAATCAAAATAATTAATAGTGATAAATTATGAATTTGAGTGGTTTTAAAGTATATTTAGAATATATTTTTACTATTTAATATAATGTTGGTCATTGGACATAATTTTACAATTAAACCGAACATAAACAAGTGTCAATCTTTTGATAGTTATTATCTCTTAAAAACACGCTTTTTGTTTTGACAGCGGGAATTAATTTTAAATTAATTTCTGCCACTTCTGTGTTTTGAATTTAGGAAAATGGATTCCATATTTGGAATCAGGATGTTCAAATTGTGTAAATAGGTAACTTTTATTTTTAGACATTTTGAATAATTACTGCGGTAAATATTTTATTTACCATGGTTAAGGGTAAATCCGGTAAATAAGGGTTAAAAAATAATATTATAATAATACTAAATTACCCTAAAACGTGTCTTAACCCTATTGGTTGATACATGGTCGACCATGGGCATCTTTGTGTCAATTTTGGGACCCCATGGATCCACTTGTAAGTGATAATGACACTTTATTTTAATTAAGTTAAAATGAATACAAAAATGACACAAGCATATATCTTTTAGAAAAACAATTGTTACATAGGGTTATATATGTTGGATTTTCGATTATAAATATTCATTAGAAAGCTAAAAAGATTTCCTACATAATGATATTTTATTTATAATTTTTATACATCAAATAATTTAAATTATTAATGACACAATAATGATGCAATGTTTAACTCATTAATAAATCATTTAAATAAATAAGATTATAATGATTAAAATATTATCTAAAACCTGTCCAATTATTATTGGTTGATGTTATTTAGAATATTAGTCATCTTATCTTCGACCTCAATGATTTTTGGACCATTATAAACCGAATACAAATATATTATAAAGTAATACTTTCACACTTTCCTAAAGAGCCCCTCCTCTCCCTTATAAAAGGAGACCACTTCTACTCATTCCTCACACCTCTCAAGCCACTTGGCTCGTCCAAACTCTGCCCAACTAAGCTCCCCACATCCCTCTCCTCCTCCTTGAAGCTTCCCCTTAGGCAGAAAGCATTTCAACAAGTCCTTTGGTTCTAACCAAAGTGAGTTACCTAAATTAAAGGTAACGATTTCTCTTAAATTATTTTCATTTATTTTGCTTCTCCAACCCCCAAACTCTTTTTATTTCCTTTCTTTTTTAACAACACCAGTATCCTCAATATACTAGGATGTTGTTATAAGAAGGATTCAAACTACACATACACACAACTCCATCTAATGGATGATGAACATAATGTTTCTGTGGATGGCAAACTAACGCCTCACGAAACGATGATTGTTCAAATACATCTTACCGCCTCTCATGGTGGCCATTATGATGGCACTGTAATTAAATATGATATTAATGATATATATTTTATATATAAGCTTCTGTGATTCCATTTTATTTCATACCATTATTCGTTTCATGTTGTATATACATACGATAATTTCATTTGAGGAAGTGCGGACTACCGCCCCCTTAAAATGATATGACTCGTTCATACCACACATGGAACGTATAAAGGATGGTGTTAATGAACTTAAGTAACATATATAAAATATTATATTATACTGTAATAGTAATATACCTATGTATCATTTGTATTCGATTCTTTTAAAATAAAAATTAAATGGAAGTAGCGTTCGTACGTACGTACGGACTACCGTCTCCACGAACGCGATGAGATTTCATTCTCCATCGTATCCATTCAAGTATAATTATCATTTAATTATTTAAAAATGATGTTTAAGGACTTGATACCATTCTGGATTTAAATAATATACAACTTATCCTTTACAAACATGTCTTACGTAACAAAACATACAAAAGCAAACAAGTAAGTTCACACCCGAAACAGCGATAATACTAAGATATTATTATCAAATCAATATTAAAAGATCATATATGATATCATATTAATGTATATGATTCTTGTATAATATAGTAACAATTATTTCACTATTATACAGGAGGTTAACCTACCCCAACCAAGGAAAAGTACAAGGTAAGGGGTTTTCATCTCACTCCTCATTTCCGTGAGATTCATGCCATATTGCCACCATCACCTTTTGTGTGGTGTATGTACTGCCCATAATTATATTCGTTGTGTAATACACTCTAATTTATGTGTATTTACATATTCATTGTATGATACCTCTTTCATGGGTTGCATGTTTCATAATTTACCAAATTGTTAACGGTTATTTCACAATCTCTTCATTATTCGAGGTTGTTTATACGTAATAATCTACTGGGATTTCTTTATCATCCACATCCATGTTTCTTCGAAATGTATTTCAAAACATATTTATTATTTACAAGAATATGGGTTAAATTCATTTATACCCTTGTTTGACTTTTTATAAGAGGTTTATAAAGGAATATTTCCGTCGTTTTCAAAATAAGGTCCTTTTTGACCTTTTCGACAGAATTAAGATAAGAATGTTTTTTTTACTTATACGGCGGGTGCGGTTATTTTCCGCCGTTATAAAATCGTCAAAGCTTTCCTTACAAGCTTACAAGAATATTTTCAAGAAAATGTTTTATTTTATATGGCTCTTAAATGATTTCAAAAATAGAAAGAGATATTTCTCTAAAAAGTGTTTTGATTTCATCTATGTCAACATTTTTTAATGGATTTTACGCTTATTTGAAGTTGATTTATTATAATACAAAACTTCTATATTGTATTTAAGGTTTTGATGAATAGTGAAAATTACTACATTTTAATTAAAAACAACTTTTTTAATCAAAATAATTAATAGTGATAAATTATGAATTTTAGTAGTTATAAAGTATATTTAGAATATATTTTTACCATTTAATATAATTTTGGTCATTGGACATAATTTTACAATTAAACCGAACATAAACAAGTGTCAATCTTTTGATAGTTATTATCTCTTAAAAACACGCTTTTTGTTTTGACAGCGGGAATTAATTTTAAATTAATTTCTGCCACTTATGTGTTTTGAATTTAGAAAAATGGATTCCATATTTGGAATCAGGATTTCCAAATTGTGTAAATAGGTAACTTTTATTTTTAGACATTTTGAATAATTACTGCGGTAAATATTTTATTTACCATGGTTAAAGGGTAAATCCGGTAAATAAGGGTTAAAAAAAATAATATTATAATAATACTAAATTACCCTAAAACGTGTCTTAACCCTATTGGTTGATACATGGTCGACCATGGGCATCTTTGGGTCTGTTTTGGGACCCCATGGATCCACTTGTAAGTGATAATGACACATTATATTAATAAAGTTAAAATAAAAATAAAAATGGCATAAGCTTACATCTTTTAGAAGAACAATTTTTACATAGGGTTATACATGTTGGATTTTCGATTATAAATATTCATTAGAAAGCTAAAAAGATTTCCTACATAATGATATTTTATTTATAATTTTTGGACATCAAATAATTTAAATTATTAACGACACAATAATGATGCAATGTTTACCTCATTAATAAATCATTTAAATAAATAAGATTATAATGATTAAAATATTATCTAAAACCTGTCCAATTCTTATTGGTTGATGTTATTTAGAATATGAGTCATCTTATCTTCGACCTCAATGTTTTTGGACCATTATAAACCGAATAAAAATATAATATAAAGTAATACTTTCACTCTTTCCTAAAGAGCCCCTCCTCTCCCTTATAAAAGGAGACCACTTCTACTCATTCCTCACACCTCTCAAGCCACTTGGCTCGTCCAAAATCTTCCCAACTAAGCTCCCCACATCCCTCTCCTCCTCCTTGAAGCTTCCCCTTAGGCAGAAAGCATTTCAACAAGTCCTTTGGTTCTAACCAAAGTGAGTTACCTAAATTAAAGGTAACGATTTCTCTTAAATTATTTTCATTTATTTTGCTTCTCCAACCCCCAAACTCTTTTTATTTCCTTTCTTTTGTAACAACAACAGTATCCTCAATATACTAGGATGTTGTTATAAGAAGGATTCAAACTACACATACACACAACTCCATCTAATGGATGATGAACATAATGTTTCTGTGGATGGCAAACTAACGCCTCACGAAACGATGATTGTTCAAATACATCTTACCGCCTCTCATGGTGGCCATTATGATGGCACTGTAATTAAATATGATATTAATGATATATATTTTATATATAAGCTTCTGTAATTCCATTTTATTTCATACCATTATTCGTTTCATGTTGTATATACATACGATAATTTCATTTGAGGAAGTGCGGACTACCGCCCCCTTAAAATGATATGACTCGTTCATACCACACATGGAACGTATAAAGGATGGTGTTAATGAACTTAAGTAACATATATAAAATATTATATTATACTAGAATAGTAATATACCTATGTATAATTTGGATTCAATTCTTTTAAAATAAAAATTAAATGGAAGTAGCGTTCGTGCGTACGTACGGACTACCGTCTCCACGAACGCGATGAGATTCATTCTCCATCGTATCCATTCAAGTCTTATTCTCATTTTAGGGTTAAAAATAATGTTAATATCATTCTGATTATGAATAAGATTTAATCTATCCATTAAAAACATGTCTTACGTAACCAAACATTTAAGAAGAACGAATCGATTATCACCTGAAACGACGATAATACTAAGATATTATTAATAAAGCAATGTTAAAAGATCATATATGATATCATATTAATGTATATGATTCTTTTATAATTTAATAACAATTATTTCACCATTATACAGGAGGTTAACCTACCCCAACCAAGGAAAAGTACAAGGTAAGGGTTATTTCACAATCTCTTCATTATCCGAGGTTGTATTATACGTAATAATCTACTGGGATCTCTTTATCATCCACATCCATGTTTCTTCGAAATGTATTTCAAAACATTTTTACTATTTACAAGAATATGGGTTAAAGTCATTTATACCCTTGTTTGACTTTTTATAAGAGGTTTATAAAGGAATCTTTCCGTCGTTTTCAAAACAAGGTCTTTTTTAACCTTTTCGACAGAATTGAGGTAAAAATGTTTTTTTTAACTTATACGGCGGGTGCGGTTATTTTCCGCCGTTATAAAATCGTCGAAGCTTTCCATACAAGCTTATAAGAATATTTTCAATGAAAATTTTTTATTTTATATGGATCTTAAATGATTTCAAAATAAAAGGAGATACTTCTTTAAAAAGAATTTTGATTTCATCTATGTCAACATCCTTTGATGGATTTTAAGATTATTTGAAGTTGATCTATTATGATACAAAACTTCTATATTTTATTGAAGGTTTTGTGATATGTTTGACTGTGGATGTGCTATTTTTATACCATTCATAGTTTATGGTGAAATTATTGACATTTCGTATGCTAGTTTTAATACAAATTTTTTTGTTATGTTTAAACCTTTTCATATGGGAATGCATTGGACTTAATAAGTGACGGGTGGAGCCCGCTATAGCTCCTCGATGCATCGGTAGGTCTCATGAGGCAAACTAGTGTCTTGGCACAAGGCCTTGACAAAATCTTATTTGTAGTCTTGGCACGAGGCCTTGGCTATGTGGTTATGATAGTCTGGCATTATGCATTCCATAATTATGAAAGTGGTTATTGATATTGCATGTGATTATTCGATTAGTAGAATATCCATGTGAACAAGTAAATGGCATTATTTCATTTTACTTTTGCCATACCATGTTGAAAGTTCATGTTTAAAAGGCTTTTGTTTTAGTTATACATTGCCTTAAATGTTTATTCTTATTGATGAAAGTTTCCGCTATATTGTTATCCTTACTGGGCATTTGAGCTCACCCCTTTTCTATGTTTTATTTTTCCCAGGAAGTGAAGATGTAAGTTATGAATGACCTGCATGGATATTATGAGGGGATTATAGTGTGGACTGTGGAAACATTATGTTGTTGTAGTAGTTTTTCATTTTATGATGTAATGTAAAACTTATGAATATATCTAGTGTTTCCAAGGCTACTAAACCAATCGGTCTTTCGAGATTTGATCTTTCTTGTGATCATGCCAATGTTATGTAATAATGCACCGACTCTGGGTAGCTGGGGTCGGGGCGTTACAGTTGGTATCAGAGGAAGTTTAGTACAAACCTTGGAAGCTAGATTTAGATAAACTCTGATTAGAGCACGTAGACCTAAGATGAACTTTGAGGATTAGTATAGAAGAACTTCCTAGAATTTTGGTATTGTAGAGATTTTGTGAGTTTTCCGAGCAATACATCCCTGTCTGGATACGAGCAGGTAGAGGTGGCTCTGGCACAGATGTACCTAGGGGTAAAACCCGAAAACACCACTTTGAGCTAGACTCGAACGGGAACTGGTGCACGACAACGGGCCTTGCTGCACTCTTGGTTACGACACTCCCGGGGGATATGCTTAGGATAACTCTCATTTTCTTTACAAATCATTATGAAGGGTTTATGAGTATATACTTCCTCAAAGAAAACATTCTTATGATTATGGATTATATCCATAAATAGTTTAATTTATGTTAAGTGTTTTATAAGTATGGTATTATGTATTTTGATTCATAAACTGATCTAGTTTATGCCATTGTTTGGAAATGGCACCCAGTAGAAGGAATGAGAACTCCAGCAATGCACATGATCTAAAGAGAAGGAAGGATCATATATTTCATGGTCTTAAGCTAGAATTTATAAGAGAAATAGTCTCCCATGTATGATCATCATATGAAGAAATAATATTATGTGTTGATAAGATAAGTAAAGAGTTTACTGAGTCCTATGGCTTTGAAGGGAAGCAAGAGAAGAAAAGGATGGAAGAGAGAAAGATGGATAAAGGGAAGAGGGAAAAGAATAATTTTCCCATATGTGGTAACTGTGGAAAGAAACACCCTAGAACTTTCTTGAAAGGAATGAGAGTTTGTTATAAGTGTGGAGGAAAAGGGCACAAAGTACGTGACTGCAAGGGTAAGAAAATGGTTTCAAATGTACAATGCTTCATTTGCAAGGAGTTTGGACACTACGCGAACCTATGTCCCAGTCATCAGACTATGCCGCAAATGATGCTATTGGATAATAATCAAGTTATGATACTACCACATATGAAGAGGAATGATTAGAGTTCTTATGTTGATTATGTCAATTGAGTGTTGTATCAACAATGTACTTGTTAAAATAATTATGGAGTATATAAGGATTGTACTGCAGTACTATTTCATTAGGGACTTGAGATTATGTGGAACAAAGAAAAGTGACTCAATAGCAGGATAAATTTTTGGAAAATATATGGTTGAGAGAATGATAAACCATAATATAGTTCTGATACCGAAGTAGTGATTTTGGAATAATACATGATTGTTTTGGATAAATTATATTGGATATTCTTGACTACCTTCGAACTGATTAATGATTTTTATATTCCATCATTTTTGGGGTTTAAAACATTTTTGGATTAATGAAGTATATCCAGCTTTCTATATGGAATAAGGGAGCATGAATGTAATCAATAAGGAATATGGTAATTCTGGATGTTTCAGTGTATTAAAAGAATACATGATGAAGGTATTCATATGCTATTACGGGGTAAAAAGGTTCTACATTATGTTTACCTTACTTATAAATGTTGGACTGTGAGTTTGGATAGAATTATTTTGGATAGTTCTAGTTTGGATTATTTTGGATTGCCATAAAAGGACAACCCGGAGGTCGGGCGGCAACCCGTCGCGTCTGGCAAGGCTGTGAGACTTGAACCCGCAACCAAAGGGCGACAAGGGTGTATCACCTACCACTGGCCCACGAGATGTCCTGGATTAAATAATGTAGTTTTTATTAAAAGATCTTGTAGATGAATTATAAATTCGTTTATTTTGGAACCCTATACGAATAGTGTAAATAGAATTTTTTTGACATTCTATTATCTTTTAGAGTGAAAGATGAGTTTGTGGTTGAAATTTATTAATGGATAAAACTCTAATTATAAAGTAAGTATATCTCCTTATGATCTTAGCCAATCTCATAAATAAATTCCTCAACATTAAGAAAAGCAACTTAGAACAAAAATTTTTTCCTAGATGGTACCTTAAATCATCACTAATTCATGGCTTTGGGATTGTTGGCCTTTTCATAGCCATGTTCTCTACCACTCTCCATCAGATAATTGATGGTTAGATTTTTTCTTCCATATCCATATTTTCCTACATGGAACCCTAGTATGTTTTATTTTCGGTAATCTTCATACTTTCCACTATTTATTTAAAATAGAGGCCTCATTAATTCATTTTTCGATGTGGGATTTCAACTAAGATATTTTGAAACGTCAAAAATGTGTTATCCCAATACCTTATGTTTTGTTGAACTGATAGTATTTCAAATCATCATAGATTGATGATTTTAAGGACCACAATTTTATACCTTTTTGTGATTGATGACCTCAATCACTACCTATAAATATTTACGTTTTCCTCCAATTATATGTCTCTAATTGCCACCAATGTTCTCCTAATAGAGATCATAATTTGGTGGTGATCCTTTCATTTCTCTTTTCCTCATATTAAGACTAAATTTTAGTAACCCAATTTCTGATGTGGGTTTTCCCACAAATATATTTTCTATTTTCAACCTTTTATTTTTGAAGAACAATTTCAAATTGCGAGGACGCAATTTATTGAAGGAGGGGAGAATGTAACACCCCAGGATTTCATAGTGTGTTATTTCTTAAAAATAATTCAATAACTTTCACTACACGCAACACCGAGTTCAATCACACCATGACGTACAAAAAAAATCCATTAAAAGAGGTCATGAATAGTATTAACAACATTTTGAACTTTATATAATCCTTATAATTTTAGAATCCCTATTATGAGTTTCTTAGTCATAATGCAAGAACAGATTCATTTTCAGTATTGCACTTTTATCAACTTTAATAGTGAAACCTTTTTAAATAAAATATTTTAAACTATCTGAATAAATTGGGACATCAAAAAAAAAAAAAATGAAACATCCCAAGCTTCCACGGTACACTTTCTTTTGAATAAAATAGTAGCGTGTGTTGTACGCAACCTTGAGTTTTAACACACGCCACAGCCAATCAAACTAGCCGTTATGAACAGTAATACCTAAATTTTGAAATTATATATATTTTATATTTTAAAATGGACTTCATTTTTGGATTTGGAATATCGAATTTAGCCTAAGGTGAAATTTTGGTACTTTTCAGATAACTTTCATATTTTGATGAATAGTGAAAATTACTACATTTTAATTAAAAACAACTTTTTTAATCAAAATAATTAATAGTGATAAATTATGAATTTTAGTAGTTATAAAGTATATTTAGAATATATTTTTACCATTTAATATAATTTTGGTCATTGGACATAATTTTACAATTAAACCGAACATAAACAAGTGTCAATCTTTTGATAGTTATTATCTCTTAAAAACACGCTTTTTGTTTTGACAGCGGGAATTAATTTTAAATTAATTTCTACCACTTATGTGTTTTGAATTTAGAAAAATGGATTCCATATTTGGAATCAGGATGTCCAAATTGTGTAAATAGGTAACTTTTATTTTTAGACATTTTGAATAATTACTGCGGTAAATATTTTATTTACCATGGTTAAAGGGTAAATCCGGTAAATAAGGGTTAAAAAAAATAATATTATAATAATACTAAATTACCCTAAAACGTGTCTTAACCCTATTGGTTGATACATGGTCGACCATGGGCATCTTTGGGTCTGTTTTGGGACCCCATGGATCCACTTGTAAGTGATAATGACACATTATATTAATAAAGTTAAAATAAAAATAAAAATGGCATAAGCTTACATCTTTTAGAAGAACAATTTTTACATAGGGTTATACATGTTGGATTTTCGATTATAAATATTCATTAGAAAGCTAAAAAGATTTCCTACATAATGATATTTTATTTATAATTTTTAGACATCAAATAATTTAAATTATTAATGACACAATAATGATGCAATGTTTACCTCATTAATAAATCATTTAAATAAATAAGATTATAATGATTAAAATATTATCTAAAACCTGTCCAATTCTTATTGGTTGATGTTATTTAGAATATGAGTCATCTTATCTTCGACCTCAATGATTTTTGGACCATTATAAACCGAATACAAATATATTATAAAGTAATACTTTCACTCTTTCCTAAAGAGCCCCTCCTCTCCCTTATAAAAGGAGACCACTTCTACTCATTCCTCACACCTCTCAAGCCACTTGGCTCGTCCAAACTCTGCCCAACTAAGCTCCCCACATCCCTATCCTCCTCCTTGAAGCTTCCCCTTAGGCAGAAAGCATTTCAACAAGTCCTTTGGTTCTAACCAAAGTGAGTTACCTAAATTAAAGGTAACGATTTCTCTTAAATTATTTTCATTTATTTTGCTTCTCCAACCCCCAAACTCTTTTTATTTCCTTTATTTTGTAACAACACCAGTATCCTCAATATACTAGGATGTTGTTATAAGAAGGATTCAAACTACACATACACACAACTCCATCTAATGGATGATGAACATAATGTTTCTGTGGATGGCAAACTAACGCCTCACGAAACGATGATTGTTCAAATACATCTTACCGCCTCTCATGGTGGCCATTATGATGGCACTGTAATTAAATATGATATTAATGATATATATTTTATATATAAGCTTCTGTAATTCCATTTTATTTCATACCATTATTCGTTTCATGTTGTATATACATACGATAATTTCATTTGAGGAAGTGCGGACTACCGCCCCCTTAAAATGATATGACTCGTTCATACCACACATGGAACGTATAAAGGATGGTGTTAATGAACTTAAGTAACATATATAAAATATTATATTATACTAGAATAGTAATATACCTATGTATCATTTGGATTCAATTCTTTTAAAATAAAAATTAAATGGAAGTAGCGTTCGTGCGTACGTACGAACTACCGTCTCCACGAACGCGATGAGATTCATTCTCCATCGTATCCATTCAAGTCTTATTCTCATTTTAGGGTTAAAAATAATGTTAATATCATTCTGATTATGAATAAGATTTAATCTATCCATTAAAAACATGTCTTACGTAACCAAACATTTAAGAAGAACGAATCGATTATCACCTGAAACGACGATAATACTAAGATATTATTAATAAAGCAATGTTAAAAGATCATATATGATATCATATTAATGTATATGATTCTTTTATAATTTAATAACAATTATTTCACCATTATACAGGAGGTTAACCTACCCCAACCAAGGAAAAGTACAAGGTAAGGGTTATTTCACAATCTCTTCATTATCCGAGGTTGTATTATACGTAATAATCTACTGGGATCTCTTTATCATCCACATCCATGTTTCTTCGAAATGTATTTCAAAACATTTTTACTATTTACAAGAATATGGGTTAAAGTCATTTATACCCTTGTTTGACTTTTTATAAGAGGTTTATAAAGGAATCTTTCCGTCGTTTTCAAAACAAGGTCTTTTTTAACCTTTTCGACAGAATTGAGGTAAAAATGTTTTTTTAACTTATACGGCGGGTGCGGTTATTTTCCGCCGTTATAAAATCGTCGAAGCTTTCCATACAAGCTTATAAGAATATTTTCAATGAAAATTTTTTATTTTATATGGATCTTAAATGATTTCAAAATAAAAGGAGATACTTCTTTAAAAAGAATTTTGATTTCATCTATGTCAACATCCTTTGATGGATTTTAAGATTATTTGAAGTTGATCTATTATGATACAAAACTTCTATATTTTATTGAAGGTTTTGTGATATGTTTGACTGTGGATGTGCTATTTTTATACCATTCGTAGTTTATGGTGAAATTATTGACATTTCGTATGCTAGTTTTAATACAAATGTTTTTGTTATGTTTAAACCTTTTCATATGGGAATGCATTGGACTTAATAAGTGACGGGTGGAGCCCGCTATAGCTCCTCGATGCATCGGTAGGTCTCATGAGGCAAACTAGTGTCTTGGCACAAGGCCTTGACAAAATCTTATTTGTATTCTTGGCACGAGGCCTTGGCTATGTGGTTATGATAGTCTGGCATTATGCATTCCATAATTATGAAAGTGGTTATTGATATTGCATGTGATTATTCGATTAGTAGAATATCCATGTGAACAAGTAAATGGCATTATTTCATTTTACTTTTGCCATACCATGTTGAAAGTTCATGTTTAAAAGGCTTTTGTTTTAGTTATACATTGCCTTAAATGTTTATTCTTATTGATGAAAGTTTCCGCCATATTGTTATCCTTACTGGGCATTTGAGCTCACCCCTTTTCTATGTTTTATTTTTCCCAGGATGTGAAGATGTAAGTTATGAATGACCTGCAGGGATTTTATGAGGGGATTATAGTGTGGACTGTGGAAACATTATGTTGTTGTAGTAGTTTTTCATTTTATGACGTAATGTAAAACTTATGAATATATCTAGTGTTTCCAAGGCTACTAAACCAATCGGTCTTTCAAGTTTTGATCTTTCTTGTGATCATGCCAATGTTACGAAGTAATGCACCGACTCTGGGTAGCTGGGGTCGGGGCGTTACAAAGGCAAAGGGGCCAAAGACTTATAAACGGTCTGAAGCCCCCGAGCACCGTCCCTCCAAGAAGGGGAAGATCCAGAGGTAGGGCAAGGAACGGGAAGCAGTGTGTTTTTCATGTGGCAAGCAGGGCCACTGGAAGAGGAACTGCACCCAGAAGCATGGGGACGCTAAAGGTGCGTTCGTTATCGAGTGCAATCTTTCTATTTCTACACATTGGGTATTAGATACAGTTTGTGGGGCTCACATCTGTATTCAAATGCAGGAACCAAGTAGATTTAGAAAGATCGCCATAGGAGAGGTGGATCTTCAAGCTGCCAATGGCGCAAGGCTGGCTGTGTTGGCTATTGGCGACTATCACCTCTCATTGAATATTGGCATGATTTTGGTTTTACAAAACTGTTATTTTGTGCCTAGTGTTACCAAGAACATAATTTCTGTATCTTGTTTGGATATGGATGGATTTATTTTCAAGTTTGGAAATAAGGGTTGTCTCTTTTATAAGAACAACATATGTTATGGTATGGCACATTTGAATAATGGTTTGTATGTATTAAATTACGAAAACCAAGTGTTGTCAATCGATAACGAAACAAACTCACATGACTCGTACATCACCCAGTTATGGCATCACCGCCTTGGTCATGTGAACGAGAAGCGCTTGACAAAGCTCTGCCAAGATGGCTATTTAGACTCTACTGAGCTAAAACCACTTGATAGATGTCATGCTTGTTTACAAGGAAAAATGACCAAGTCGCCTTTTGGTGGACAAGGTGAAAGGGCCACAGAGCTTCTAGGATTGGTACACACAGATGTCTGTGGACCATTTCCAGTAGAAGCTAGAGGTGGATATTCTTACTTTATTACTTTTACTGATGATTTGAGTAGATATGGCTATGTCTACTTAATGAGGTATAAGTCAGAGTCCTTAGAGAAATTTAAGGAATTCAAGAATGAAGTAGAGAATCAACTTGGTAAGAAGATAAAGAAGCTTCGATCGGGTCGAGGTGGAGAATATCTGAACCAAGAGTTCATCGATCTTCTACGGGAGTCTGGGATTCTATCTCAGCTCACTCCTCCTTATACACCATAGTGGAATGGTGTTAGTGAAAGGAGGAACCGCACCTTGTTGGACATGGTGAGGTCGATGATGAGTCATGCGGATCTTCCATTATCCTTTTGGGGATATGCATTACAAACTGCAGCATACACATTAAACTGAGTACCAACTAAGGCGGCAAATGGAATTCCATCCGAGTTATGGAATGGAAGGAAACCCACTTTGTCGCACACACGTGTATGGGGATGCGAGGCATTTGTTAAGGCCTTCTCAGGCAACAAACTAGCACCCCGGGGCACGAAGTGTATCTTTATAGGATATCCCAAGGAAACAAAAGGATATTACCTATATAACCCCCAAGACAAGAAAGTGACTGTCGCCAGACAAGCCATCTTTCTTGAGAGGGAGCACATCCTCAAGAAGGATAGTGGGAGCAAGATTGACTTCGACGAAGTTGATGCTCAAGATACACAGGATTTGGTACAGGAACAAGTTCCACAGGTCCCCGTGGAAGAGGTTCCAGAAACACAAGTACTGCGTAGGAGCTCAAGAGAGGTAAGAGAACCAGAGAGATTTGGTTTCCTAGTCACCGAGGATGGTGAATCATTATTGTTGGACAATGATGAACCTCTCTCCTACAAGGAAGCAGTAGAAAGCTCAGAAGCTGCAAGATGGCTAGAAGCTATGAATTCTGAGATGGATTCCATGTATCAAAACCAAGTTTGGGTTCTGGTCGATGAGCCAGTTGATGTAAAGCCTGTTGGATGCAAATGGGTATTCAAAAAAAAGCTGGACATGGAAGGTCAAGTTAGCACCTATAAAGCAAGGCTAGTGGCCAAAGGATTCAGACAGCGTCAAGGAATTGACTATGATGAAACCTTCTCGCTAGTTGCCATGTTTAAATCCATAAGAATCATACTTGCCATAGCAGCTTACCATGACTACGAGATTTGGAAAATGGATGTCAAAACAGCATTCCTTAATGGGAACCTTCAGGAAGATGTCTATATGACACAACCAGAAGGGTTTGTGACACCAGGTGAAGCCAAACGGGTTTGCAAGTTGCATAAATCCATTTATGGATTAAAGCAAGAATCCGGGTCATGGAACATTCGACTTGATGAAGCCATAAAGTAATTTGGTTTCATTAAGAACGAATGTGAGCCATGTGTTTATAAGTGGTTTAATGGGAATGCGGTCGTCATCCTAGTGGTATATGTTGATGACATATTGCTTATTGGAAACGACGTACCAGCCTTACAGTCAGTTAAGGACTGGTTGAACAAGTGTTTCTCCATGAAGTACTTAGGAGAAGCAGCCTACATTCTAGGGATCAAGGTCATTCGTGATAGATCCAAGAGGCTGCTTGGACTAAGTCAGGGTACATACATTGACCAGATACTAAAGAGATTTAGTATGGAAAAATCCAAGAGGGGATTGGTTCCAGTGTCACATGGCTTACATCTTTCTAAGAAAATGTGTCCCCAGACACAACAGGAGAAAGATAGGATAAGCAAGATCCCATACGCTTCGGCTATAGGATCCATCATGTATGCCATGTTATGTACCAGGCTTGATGTTGCCTATGCACTGAGCATGGTAGGCAGATATCAAGAAGATCCAGGAGAACAGAATTGGACTGTTGTTAAGACTATCCTTAAGTATCTGAGAAGAACTAAGGATATGTTCGAGGAGACGAGGAGCTTGTCATCAGAGGGTATGCTGATGCTGGTTTTCAAACAGATCAGAATGATCTGAAGTCGCAATCTGGATATGTTTTCTGTCTCAATGGAGGAGCTGTGAGCTGGAAGAGTTCAAAGCAGCCAGTTGTCGCCGATTCTACAGCGGAGTCCGGGTATATAGCGGCTTATGATGCAGCCAAAGAAGCCATTTGGATTCGGAACTTTGTCCAGGAGCTTGATGTGGTGCCTAGCAGTAAAGATCCCATTACATTGTATTGTGATAATACTACAGCGGTGGCTCTTGCAAAAGAACCAAGGTCACATCAACGGACAAAGCACATACTCCGGAAGTATCACCTCTTGAGGGATTTCTATCAAAGGGGTGAAGTTGTAGTGAGAAGAGTGTCCACGGAAGAGAACGTGGTGGACCCCATGAATAAAGGCCTATCTCAGCAGAAGCATGAATATCATGTGAGAGCTAGCGGGTTAAAGGTTGTTAGCAGTTGGCTCTAGTCCAAGTGGGAGTCTGTTGGAGTTGGTGGTCTAGAACCAACTACTTTGTACTTTATTCATTAAATAAAAGCCTTATCACATCTTGATTGTTCTTTTGCGTGACATGTCATGTGATAATGTCCTAAGGACAGCTATTGCATTAAAGGGTCGTAGTGGATCCCTGCTATGATGAGAACCCGAAAGTGCCATAACACTGTTCTTGAATGTATGTTCTATGGCCGGATGATATTATTTGAGGGACACAAATAATACAGGTCATTAGGGGTGAGGAATCATAAAACTTTGAGGCACCTTCTCATGGTGTGCGCCCTTGGTAATATCCAGGAGGATATTATGAGAACGAGACCCTCCAGTAGTAAATCCACATTTCATAGTGTCATTGGATGTTCCTATCTACGGATGTGTGTATTGATCCTTAGACTTTAAGATTATTATTAATGGGTATTACAACTCGCGCACTTAGATGTATTGACGAAAACTGTGACGACACACTGTTCGCAGTGAGGTAGGATACGTTGGGTGCGTCACGAGTAATACCGCATTAATAGATAATGCGAGAAAGGATTTGTCCCTTTCGTTCCATAACGGAAGTAGATATCTCAGGCCCTTTGATGGAATTGATATAGCCTAAATAAATCCATGGCCATGGTAGGGTATGGGCAAGTTCAATTCCGGGAAGTCAAAGAAAGAATAATCAAGCACATGGGTTGATGGCACTAGCATGCAACCCGCTTGATTGGAGATATCGAGACAAAGGGATTATATTACACGGTAAGCGTTCGTAGGAGGTGACACGTCATTGCGGCGTTAACTTCTTTCTCTATGGGTGCCTTGACGTGTTGCTAGATGCTAACCTTGGACTTTAGGCAGGCTCAGCCTAATGCCACTGAGAAAGAGGCCTAGAGGGTCACACACTAAGTGTGTCCATGTATCTCAGTTAAATATTAATTTAACAAGTTAAATAAATATTATTCCCGACTGTGGTTTAATAATTATTTAAGGATGTCTGGTCGCATTTATTTTGACACTAGTTATTCAAGAGAATATACTGTGGATAAAATAATATATTTATTAGCGAGTAATGCAGTTACATTTATTTAAGAAATAAATAGTCATTACTCAAGGTCTAATAAATGTGGTGGAGAAAAATGGAAAATAAAAGTACACGCCGTGTATATTAAATATATATGTTGTGTAGTTTTATGGAAAACAAGTACACGCCATGTATTAATTATTACACGCCGTGTAGTTTTTCCAATTGGGATTTTGAGGATTTAATATTGTTTTATTAAATGATATTTATTATAATCAGCGTGGGCGCATGTCAAGGAATTAATAATTCGACATGGGGGTTTTAAATAAGAGTTAATAAAATAAATAAAACGCGTAACGCGTTTATTTATTGTCATAACTCTATTAACCTCAAACCTGATTATAAATATCCTCGCAACCCCAACATTTTTTGTGAGCCATTGTTGTGCACAACGTATTTGGAAATACTCTCAAGCCAAGAGAGAATTCCCTTTCCACCAAGAACGCCCTCAAGTTACGAGAGCAAGATCCTCCACCGGATCAAGGCGGTCGAAGGCGGACATCGCAAGCGAAGGTTCTTCCGCGCTAGCACCCAGAGATCTCTTTAGCGACGTCCGGAGATACGTGACACACGTGTGGATCACCGCTAGAGGAATCCTACACTTGGATTCTACGACGCAACGACGGATCACCGAATCGTGACCGGACACATCAACGAAGAAATAATTCCAACGAGGTAATTCTTATGCATCAATTAAATTAATTATAATCAATATATGATGATCCTACTCAAGGGTTTCGGGACTCATCTTTTCTTTTTGTTCTTCGTTCTATTCAGAAGATTCGGCGTTTTATATCGTGACGGATCTCGGATTGAACATTGTTTAACGAAAAATTAAGTTGGGCAAACCCACCAACGCGCTTCCGCTGCGCCCAGAACCTACAAGGGGTCTCCTGGCTACGGCGCTAAGGTTTGTCTAGAGTTAAGGACCACCCGGAATGTGACCCCTATCACACAGTGTCTGACCCTCCTTGGATGACCCAACGTGTACTTCTGAGAGTACACAGACATGGGTAATAGTACACGACCAGATGACACACCGTGTACTTAGATACGGACACGGCTTGGCATACACGGACTGGTACACAAACATGGATTTGGTACACAAACACGGACATGAGACATGGGTAGAGAATCATGTGTCTCTACACATCGTGTACTAATCCTACATGTCGTGTATATGGATACTATATGTCATGTGAGGTTCTTTCAAACAGGCAAGATTTGGGATAGTAGAACACATCGTGTACCCCCTGGACGCGTTGTGTACTCCCATAAAGAGTACTTGAGGATCTTAATTTTTCTGGTTTGGACCAGTATAGGTTGATTGCGTACCCTTGGCCCTTTAGTCAATGGTGAAGTGTAGAATTACATCCATATCACTGGATTTTAATCACCTATAGAGGTCAAGTCTCAGATAGAGTATGGTATCCCTCCCTAAGACTGGAGTGTGATACTCCATCACCCCTAGTAGAGTCTATGGAATTGCGTAACCTCCTTAAGAAAGGCATTGATCCTTCATCTAGTGGGCCGCATCGGTAGGGTCAATGATATCCCCCATCATGTCTAGGAATGATCCCATATGTAGAAGGTTGATCCAGATTGGGTACATGGTATCCCCCGGTCAGTTCTGGGCGCGATCTGTGGTGTCCCATGGTTAGTTCTGGGTGTGACCCCCTCTCTGTGTATCATATTCTTCCTTGATCAATGCATTCTCTTTGGGTGAGTACCAAATGAGATAGACCACTTCATCGAGTATCTCTAATGATATCATGGCTCGAGGAGTAAGTTCTCCTGGAACGAGCATGCAATGAGCAGAATCTTGTGGCTGGTAGTTGGTTGTGACTGCCCGATGGTGTGGGGTCTCTCTTGAGTATATCTAGATATTCTTGTTATATGTTCTGTAGACATATACATGTGTAGAGATTATTTCACTTTCCTTATTGTATTACTTTTAGGTTTTTGGTGTGTCCTACTGAGTATTGTTATACTCGCATCTACACGGGATTTGCCCACACATGTCGTGTCTTGTGCAGATGACCGACCTTTTGACAGATCCCTAGGAGGACCAAGACCAGGTGGTGCTTAGTGAGACTAGATAGACTGAGGTGTGTTCCTATAGATTTTAGATATAAATCCTAGTACCTTTTACTTTCATGTTGGACTTGTATTATAGACTCTTTTTGGTGGTCTTGTTTTTTACCATGTTTACTTTCTAGTACTTTCACTTTCATACTCTTTTGTGGGATCTTATATGTATGCATGCTTCCTTTTAGTTCTTTTATATTTCATCATTTTTTGGCTTGGAGATGTGTGCGTTTTTGTACAATTACTTTAGGATAATGCATCACATTTGTGGGATATGCCTACTCGATGCTAGTCACCAACCTCTGGTCTATTGAATGCAGGATTAGGATAGTCACAGCATGGGCCCCTCTAGGATGGGTCATGATAGGGTGGTATTAGAGGGGTTAGTTCTACTTTAGGACCGAGAGTCTGTGAGACTGGTTTGGGGCAATAGTGTTAAGTGTTTTGGGTTTAGCTTTCAGGTCAAGGACTCTAGTGTTGGTGTAGTGGTCGACGTATCCATACACTTAGACTCTGATTTACTACTTTTTGACTTGGTACATGAAAACAATAGTTGTAAGGAAAAACAATGGTACATGCATCATATAATAATGGTTGTGCTTTTTATTTCATTCTTGAGTCATCTCTCCAGATATACTTTATTGACCATGGTGCGTCTTGTTTTATTTCAGGATTCCTCCAGGTAGATAGCCAACTAGGATTCCACTATGGGATCACAAGGATGATATGCTTAGTGACGAGGCATTGGTACAAGGGTTTGTACTGGAGATAGCACCTCTGGGTGGTTTACCAGCTATACCACCATCCATCGAGTAGCAGCTACTACCAGCACTACCAGTTGAATATGCACACAAGTTGAGTGTGTTGCACAAGTTTTAGAGGCAGCAACCTCTCAGGTTTTGGGGAGATCCAAACCCCCAAATGGATTGTCTAGAGGCAGTCACCCATTTTTCCGCCTTGTGAGGACGACTGCCAACCAGATAATAGTCTTTACCACGAGTCTTCTTTAGGGCTTTGCGGGGCAATGGTAGAGCTTGGTGACTTAGTCACATGATGAGATATTTCTCTCCTGGACATCTTTGAGCATCTCTTCAAGGAGTAGTTCTATCCGACCACGTTGTGATCAGTACGCATACAGGATCTTTTATATCTGCAACAGGGTAGTATGATCATGGTGGATTATTTAGCAAAGTTTATTGATCTTTCATGCTACTCCTCGGATATGGTACGAGACCCAATATTCAGGGCTCAGACCTTTGATCAGGGCTTACACTAGGACATCAAGGAATCGTTGGTATCCCTTAGCATTCCTACCTATGTTGGGGTACTTGAACAAGCTCTGCTAGTAGAGATTTTTCTAGCAGAGCAGACCCCAGTAGTGGAATCTAGCAGTGGGAACCCAGTAGCTGAGACCTCAAAAATAGGTAGTTGATGGTATTAATGGGGATCTAAGTAGGTCAGGTGCTTCAGGGGCAATCCCAAGACTCAGGGTCAGTGGTGTAGGTCTCCAAGGGTGGCTCAAATCATCCCAAGGATAGACGATGTTACTCATGCGGCGGTCAGGGACATCTGGCATGGGATTGCCCGACCCATCGTACAGCTGATCAGGAGATGGTTGATGGACCACCGAGACAGAGGCAGAGATGGGAGCATGGTGGTCCATAAGGCAGAATACATGGTAGAAGGACAAGCAGGGCAGCGGGAGGTGGTCATAGGTTTAACCTATTACTGCTGCCTCCCCCAGGTGGTCCACACCAGGCTTAGGGAGCTAGTGGGTAAGGATGAGTCTAGAATTAGGCTATATAGGCCTATGACCCTGAGGTTCCAAGGATGATATGAGTTATTATTTGTGTATTTTCTATCATGACCCATCCCATGGGGCCCAGACGTGACTACCCCAAACCCGCCTTCCATAGTCCAGGGGTTGGTGATTAGCACCTGAAGGATTTTCCCAAATAGGGAAGGCATTGCCTTAGAGATCTGTGCACACTCAAAAAGGGAAACTAAATTAAACAACCAACAAAAGTAAGGTATGAACATGAGAGTAAAGTACAACCACAAGTACAACTATAAACAGAAAATAGTGGGCCGGAATACAATCCCTAGAAACTGAAAAGAAAGTAAACAGCCATCGCATCTACTCTGGGCTCTACCTGGAGGGTAGTAGCTATAAGTCTGAAGTAAAAGAACAGGATCTCGACTGCTACTGTCGCGCCTATCTCCACCAAGTCCCAAACATCCAAATTCTGCCTCGGAGTGTCAGTAGTCTGCACCAGACACACACGTGTGGGGCGGAGCCCGTGTAGGGGTGAGTATAACAACTCAGTAGGGGAACCCAAGACCCCTGAAGGTCTCTCAGTAATCCACAAAGGAAAACATCACAAGAAATACCATAAAGGTAATATCACAAGAATGATTTAAATCATGAATCACAAAGAAAAAGAGACAACTCACTCTAATGGTATAACTTTAAGGTTACTAGGATAGGGATGACTAGTTATAAAGATGGATCATCCTATCCATAGTAACTCTACTGTTGACCCGTATAGGTCATTGTATGTTGACCTGTATTAGTCGCTAGATGCTGACCCATATTGGTCACTGGTGTTGACCCGTATTAGTTGTTTGTGCAAACCCATATTGGTCGTTGGTGTTGAACCGTATTGGTTACTGGTGCTAACCTGTATTGGTCATTGGTACAGAGGTAGGGATGATTAGTCGTATAGCTAGATCATCCCAATCTGTAGTTTCTGATGTTGACCCATATTGGTCGCTCTGCTTCTTCATGTCACATCCAGCCACTGGATTCCTGCACGAAGCATGCCTAATCTCCGTAAGATTCTTCTCCTCAAGCCATCAGTCATATTTCAACTGGTACGAAGTCCTGTAAAAAGTATACCCAAGGGACTGCCCCATCATAGGGGTCCCAATGTGATAAATGGAGCGTCGATCGAACGCTCGGTCTGTGAGATATGGGAACTTTTGTAAAAAGGTCCCGGTTGGATTCAAGTATGATCCAACCCAAGTTGCATGTTGAACTCCATCAAAACTCACTAATAGTATCTCCAATGGACTACCTTGTCACAAGGGTCTTTATGCCACAGATGGTGCATCGATCGAACGCACGGTCTATTAGTTACACCCCTTTCCGTGAAATGGGGGTGATCGCACCTCAGTCCGACCCGGCTTGGTCAGGCCCGCCGGAATATTCCAAAGGGACCGCTTCCCAAAAAGGTTTCCCAACACCACTGACAGTGTGTCGAACAGACACTCGGTTCGTCAGTTACGGGCATTTCTCTATTCAGGGGTCGATTGGGTCTGGTCCCGGTTCGACTTGGTCAGGTCGGTGCTTTTTGCGGGACTTCGTACCCGTTGAAATATGACCGATGGCTTGAAGAGAAGAAACTTTCGGAGATCAGGCGTGTTTCGTGTGGGAATCCAGTGGCTATATGTGACATGAATAAGAAGAGCGACCAATATGGGTCAGCATCAGAAACTCCAAAGTGGGGTGATCTAGTTGTACAACTAATCATCTCTACCTCTGTACCAGCAACCAATACGGATCAGCACCAGCGACCAATGCGAGTCAGCACCAGCGACCAATGCGAGTCAGCACCAGTGACCAATACGGGTCAGCACCAGCGACCAATACGGTTCATCATATAATGACCAATATGGGTTAGCATACAGTGACCTATACAAGTTAGCAGTAGAGTTACTATGGATAGGATGATCTGGCTTTACGACTAGTCATCCCTATCCCAGTAACCTTGAAGTTATACCGTTAGAGTGAGCTGTCTCATTTTCTTTTTACTTCATGATTTAGATCATGCTTGTGATATTACCTTGGTGGTATTTCTTGTGATTTTTTCCTTTGTGGATTACTGAGAGACATTCAGGTAATGGTGTAAAGTGTCATGAGTTCGTTTTTTAGTACAGGGAGTCTAGTGTTGGTGTAGCGGCCAACGTATCTATGCACCAGGACCCTGAATTCTATTTTCCGACTCGGTACATGAAAACACCGGTTTATAGTGTTTTGAAAAGTTTTCTTGATCTTTGTTGAGTCGGCTCACCAGGTATAACTTATTGACTATGGAACATCTGTTTCTTACAGGATGCCTCCATGAAGACATTCATCTAGGATTCTAGTTATAGATCGTGACAGTGGCCCACCAAGCGACGAGGAATTGGTATAGGGACCACTCATAGTGATGGAACCTTTGGGTAGTGTACTAGCAGCACTACCACCCGTTGAGCAGCAGATGCTACCAATGGATCATGCACGCTAGCTAAGCATGTTTCATGAGTTCCAGAGACAGAGGCCTCTGAGGTTTTGAGGCGAGATGGACCCCCGGGCAGTAGAGGACTAGCTTGTGGCAATTTTGAGGGTCTTTCGCTTAGTAGAGACACCCACCGAGCATATGGTGATCTTGGTTTCTAGCCTTCTTCAGGGCTAGGCAGGATGACAGTGAAGCTCGATGCTCCAGGTGCATGAAGAGACGACCCTCACCTGGATGGACTTTAAGAGCCTTTTCAGGGTGGAGTTCATTCTAGCGACACTATGCTCTGTGCATATTTAGGAGCTGATGCATCTGCAGCAGGGCATCCAGATTGTAGCTCAATACTTGGAAAGATTTACTAACCTCTCTTGATACTCCACCGACATCGTACGGGGCCCTTACTTTAGGGCCTGAACCTTTGAGCAGGGGATCTGACGAGAGATCAGAGATGCAACAATTTCTCTCAGCATCCCGACGTAGGTTGGGTTTCTAGAGCAAGAGTTGTTGATGGAGAGATTCCTTTTCAAGCAGGCACTGACAGTGAGATCCCCTACTGAATGACAAGTAGCAGAGTCATCTATAGCTGGTATTAGACAGATGACGCAAAATCCCAAGTGGGCTAGACCTTTAGTAGGGTGACCCCGGGACGTAGGGTTAGAGGTTCGAGGCTCGAGAGGCTGAGGGAGCCACTAGCGAAGCACGATCTGTTTTTTCTATAGGGGAAAAGGTTACAGAGCTCATGACTATCTGACTCCCCGTACAGATGATCGACAGATAGTGGAGGGTCCACTGAGGCAGCGGTAGCGGCAGAAGCATGAGCTTCAGCCAGGCGGCGGATGAGACTGGGGAGTAGGATGTGCAGCGGGAGGTGGTCAGGGTCACCAGGCACTACCACCACCACTCCCAGGCGGTCCACCAAAATCTCAGGGAGCGGGTGGATGGAGACAAGCCCAGCTACAGGTAGTAGAGGCTCACGATCCTGACATCCTTGAGATGATACGAGGTACGATCTTTATCTTCTCTACTTTAGTAGCAGTGCTTATCGACATAATTGCTAGCTATTCTTTCCTTGCTAAGGATTTAGTTTGGGACTCTGAGATTCTGACTAAGCTTTTAGATTGACCTTTACATTTGGATACTCCTATGGGAGGAGATTCAGTGGTCACACACTTGGTGCTGACAGTGTGATCTTACTCTCGGAGGAGAGAGTTTTAGATGGCATCTTCTAGTAGTAGTGTTGAAGCCCTATGACGTTATTCTAGGCATGGACTAGCTATTAGAAGTTCACGCACATATTGACTTCTTGAGACATACAGTGCGATTTACGCATAGATATGGAGGCCAGTTTTTCTTTGTTGGTGAGAAGGAAAATAGAGCAGCACGAGATGGATTTACGCTTAGGAGGGTGCATCCGATTACATATCATCTGGCTTGCATGACCTTCGATATGGTGGATGAGGTGAGTCCATAGTTTCTAGTAGTGGTGGATGAGTATGAGGACGTCTTTCCAAAATATGTTCTAGGACTAACTCCTCATAGAGAGGTAGACTTCTTCATTGACTTGTACCCAGGAACAACACCGATATCTACATCAGCATATCGGATGGCCCCTGTGGAGCTCCGGGAGATGAGGGTATAGTTGGAGGATTTACAGAGGAAGGGATTCGTAAGGCCCAATGTTTCTCCATAGGCATCCCCGGTGTTGTTTTCCAAGAAGGTAGATGAAATTTTGAGGCTATGTGTGGACTTATGGTGCCTAAAAGAGGTGATCGTGAAGAACAAGTATCCTTTTTCGAGGATTGATGATCTATTTGATCAGTTGAAAGGATCAAAGTGGTTCTCGAAGATAGACCTAAAATCAGGTTATCATCAGCTCAGGGTATGGGATGAGGACGTACTAAAGACAACCTTAAGATGTCGGTATGGCTATTATGAGCTCTTGGTGATGCCTTTCAGCATGACCAACACTCCAGCAGTGTTCATGGGGCTCATGAATAGGATCTTTCAGCCATACCTCAATCTCTTTGTGGTGGTCTTCATCGATGACATCTTGGTGTACTCAACATCTGAGGAAGAGCACATTGTACACTTGAGGATAGTTATAGACACACTCCGAGATCACCAGTTATATGGGAAGCTCTCGAAGTGTGAGTTATGGATACGGAAGGTGCAATTCTTGGGATACGTCATCTTAGAGGCTGGAGTTTCAGTGGATCCAGTGAAGATCAAGGCATTACTTTCTTGGGAGCCACCCAGGAGTGTTACTGGGGTGTGGAGCTTCCTTGGATTAGCAGGCTACTATCGAAGGTTCATACCCAATTTCTCCAGAGTAGCAACACCTATAATTTCCTTGACGAAGAAGGGGAAACCCTTCCTATGGTAAGATACATTCCATTAGAGATTTCAACAACTGAGGTAGATCTTGACCATCTCTCCCATCCTGAGGTTTCTGGAGGAGGGCACTGGCTACGTGGTTTACTGTGATGCAATAGGGACCAGACTCGGTTGCATCCTGATACAGGATGATACAGCGATTTCTTATGGATAATGATAGTTGAGGCCTCATGAGAAGAATTATGCAACTCACGATTTTGAGTTTGAAGTAGTAGTCTTCGCATTGAATATGTGGAGACACTACTTGATGGGCGAGCGGTTCATTATTTACTCAGACCACAAGAGTGTCAGATATATCTTCACACAGAAAGATCAGAATCTGAGATAGCGACATTGGCTAAAGTTCCTCCAGGAATATGACTTTGATATAGTCTATACTCCTAGGAAGGGGAACGTATTGGTAGATGTACTTAGTCGGAGATCGAGTTTGCAGCTACTGAATGAGGATTTAGAGCAGTTAGCCTCGCTTCAGATATCCTACGTGGATAGAGATGAGACAGTCTACCTCCAATCAATGGTAGTTTCCCATCCACTCCTTTAGCGAGTCAAGGAGGCGCAACTCGGAGACAGCATCTATGAGACTACACGTGATCAAATATCCTCAGGCCACGCACCTGATGGATATTCTGAAGGTGTGGAGCATGTTATCCTTTTCAGAGGTCATACAGGTGTACCAGTGGTGCTATGAGAGGAGGTGTTGAGGGAGTTCCATACATCCCCCTTGGCATTACATCCAGATGTGATGAAGATGTATTAGGACCTCCGTCATCATTATTGGTGGCCAGGGATAAAGAAAGTTGTGGAAATGTTTGTTTCTAGATGCCTCACTTGCTAGTAAGTGAAGGTCTAGTAGCAGGTACCAGCAGGCTTGACCCAACCCCTTGAGATACTAGAGTGGAGGTGGGAAGGTATATCGATGGACTTCGTGATGGGGTTACCATGTACGTCCAGAGGGCATGATACCATCTGGGTGATCATTGACCGACTCACCAAGTCAGACCACTTCCTTGCTATTCGAGAGAAGGGTTCGGTAGAGAGCTTGGGACGTCCCTACGTTTAGGAGATTGTGCGACTTAATAGGGTGCCTTCGACGATAGTCTCAGACCGTGACACACACTTCAAATATCAATTGTGGAAAGGATTTCAGGAGTCTTTTGGGACTCAGCTTCGCTTGAGCATAGCTTTTCACCCACAGACAGATGGTGATACTGAGTGGACTATCTAGAATATGGAGGACATGTTTCATGCATGTTTCCTAGATTTTGGTCCTAGTTGGGAGGACCACCTACCCTTGGTAGAGTTCTCATACAACAACATATATCACTCCACCATTGGTATGTCCCCTTTTGAGGCGTTGTACGGATGACCGTTCAGATCTCCCTTGTGCTGAACGGATCCAGGAGAGCCAGCACTCGTGGGCCCAGAGATGGTACAGGCTACCACTGAGAAGGTGCAGGTCATCCGAGAGTGGATGAAGACTGCACAGAGCTGATAGAAGTCCTATATTGATAAGTGACAGAGACCACTAGAGTTCCTGGAGGGGGGCCATGTATTCTTGTGAGTCTTCCCTAGATGGGGACTACGGAGATTTGGTTGTGGTGGAAAACTCTCACTGAGGTTTATCAGACCATTCTTGATAATTTGGAGGATTGGTAAGGTAGCATACCTCTTGGAACTTCCACTGTAGTTGGAGAGGGTGCATGGTGTCTTCCACGTATCCCAACTGAGGAGATACATGCATGAACCATCTCACATCATCGACCCTAGTGAGATGGAGATTGAAGATGGGGTGACTTTTAAAGAGTACCCACTAGAGATAGAGGATCAGCAAGAGCGGATCCTTCGTGAGGGAATGATACCTCTGGTGCATGTTATGTGGCAGCACAATAATCTCTAGAAGAGCACATGGTATCGAGAGGATCATATGCGTGCCCAGTACCCCTCTTTGTTTGTGTAACCTTGTTTGGTTTTCAAGGACATAAATCCCCAAGGTGGGGAGAATGTAAAGACCTGGAAAATTCCATGTAATTTTTTTAATTATTTGGTATTATTATGAGTCTGCAAAAATTGACGGCACGTGATTCCGAGGCCCGGTGTGCTCAGAATGGATTTTTGAACTTTTTTAAGGTATGTTCAGTAAACGCACGAGTGATGTTTTATATCTTTTGAACTGGTTCTCGGATTAAAAATTTGAGGACACCGTTGAATCTGCAACGCTAGGATTCGCTTAAGGGAGGCTTCACTTCGACCACAGTAGGTCGGGAAAGAAAGTTAGTTTTTGGACTTTTTAAAGAAAGGTAAAATAACATGTAATTGTTATTTTATTTTATTTTTCTCCAATGGATGAGTGGTAGTGGAGGGACCGGTGACTTGTCAAGCCATTTAATGGCTTGAATCATCAACTGTGTAACTCCACCATTGTGAATTAAATCAGGTTCGTTAATTCATGAACCTCATTAATTCCTCAATGCGTTACTCACCTTTCCCCCTCCCATTTAAATAGAGCTCAGGGTGGGGTTTTGGTATGACATCTTCAAGAGAGGAAACTCTGGAGAAGTCCTACAGCAACATCCACCTAGAGGACGAGATCAGATTCAGCAAGCGGTGATAAGAGCCACCGAATCACGAACCGACGACAACAACGAAGGAGGTTCTGTTGATCGTCATTAGCAGACATCTCATCTAGGTAGGGGTTTTTGTTTTTTATATTATAAAATTAATCCTTCCCCATTATTGATTTATATGAAGAATGTGGATCAACTGACCAACGGGTTGATTCGCAGATCATTCTTTAAACACAGGAGGTTGGTGCGGGGTTACAAGTCGGGAGTTATTTATAAATTATTTGTTTGTTGCTAACAACCCTTGTTAAAACGCTAACGTGGAGGGTGTGAGCCAATTCGATCAACGCCCAGACCCTCCGCCGATCTTGTTGTTCTTGTGTTTCCCATGTGCGGTCGGACAATGTGATGGCAAGGCATAGATAGGGGTCATGCAGTGGTGGTAGTGACCTGAGAGGCTCGTAGGTAAAGACGACACCAAGAACAGACCATCAAAGCATGTCCGGTGGCCCACGAAAAGAATCGTCGGTGTGCCATGTCGGTGGCGACCGGCGATGGCCGAAGAAGGCCCGTGGAAACCGGTCGCAGGCGGTGGGAAGGCGGTGTACCGTCTCGTGCCACGGTGGACAAAGGCGGCCGCCCGAGCCGGCCGCGTGGGAGAAGGGCGGTGCCCGCAGGCACCACCGGAAGTAGGAGGGGGCGGCGCGGCCCCGCACCGCATCGGCTAGAGACTAGTCGGCCCCCTGGCCGACTGTTACACGCAGTGGGGCAGCGCCCCACTGACTGGATGAAACGGCCTCACATCTGTGGGGCCAATTAGAGACACAGTCCACCTTCAGGTAGATCGGGTCGGACACAGGCCAGACCTACGGCCCATTGGGCCAGCGCGGGTGGGCCGAGCCCCACCTGGTGGGCCGGGCCAACTGCGGTCCGGGCCCGTGAACCAGCCAGGGCGAACCTAGTGAATCGGGTCGACCCTTAACGAGTCGGACTCGGGTGGGGTCAAGTAGACCCCAGGACCCATTACGTCGAGTTGGACTGATTGAGTCGGACAGGCTAGTTTGCGGGCCCAGGCCATAGTTGACCCAGCCTGCCAGGTGGGGTTCGGCCCGTCAGGTGGGGCTCGGCCCACCCGCAATGGCCCGTTGTGTTGTGGGTCTGGCCCGACCCACTTGGCAGGTCTGGACCACTGGGAGGGTCTAAATCAGTCTGCCTTCAGGCGGACCATGTCTCCAGCTGGCCCTGCAGACGCAGGGTCATTTTCATCCGGCCGGTGGGGCACTGCCCCACCACATGTAACAGTCATCCAGCGGGTTGACTAGTCTCCAGCCGATGTGGTGCGGTGTGGGGTCGCATCGCCACCTCCTGCTGCGGCCCGCTGGCCGCGGCTGCTGCCGCCACCGACGCCTGCATGCGCCGCCCTTCTCCAGCAGAGCCGGCTCGATCTAGCCACCGCAGCGCGTGACAGCATTCTGCCTTCCCACTACCTGTGCCCAGTTGTCGCAGGCCTCCTCTGACCACTGCCGACCGCCATGGGCATGGTGCACCGGCGGTTCTTTCCTTGGGCCACCGAATGTGCTTTGGTGGTCCGTTCTTGGTGTCGTCTGCACCTACGAGCCTCTCAGGTCACCACCGCCACTGTGTGACCCCTATCTCTACTTTTTTGTCACATTGTCCGGTCACACACAGGAAACACAAGAACAACAAGATCAGCATAGGGTATGGGCCTTGTTTGGATTGTCCCATTCCCTCCGCATTAGCGTTTTAACAAGGGGTGTTAGCAACAAATAGAGAATTTAGAAATAACTCCTAACTTGTAACCCTACATCAACCTCCTATGTTTAAAGAACGGTCTGTAGATCAACCCGTTGGTTAGTTTATCTATGTTCTTCATATAAATCAATAACAGGGAAGGAGGAATTTTATAGTATAAAAAAAACCCCTACCCAGATGAGACATCCACTAACGACGACCAACGGAACCTCCTTCGTCGTTGTTGTCAGTTCGTGATTCAGTGGCGCTCATTACCGCTCGCTAAATCTGGTCTCATCCTCCAGGTCGATGTTGTCGTAGGACTTCTCCAGAGTTTCCTCGCTTGAAGAAGTCATGCCAAAACCCCACCCCGAGCTCCATTTAAATAGGAGGGTGAAAGGTAAGTAACACATTGAGGAATTAATGAGGTTCATGAATTAATGAACCTATTTTAATTCACAATGGTGGAGTTATGCAATTGATGAGTCAATTCATTAAATGGATTGTCAAGTCACTAGTTCCACCATTTCTTCTCATCCATTAGAGAAAAAGAAAATAAAATAACAGTTACATGTTATTTTACTTTTATTTAAAAAGTCCAAACACTAACTTTTTCTCCTGACCTACTATGATCAAAGTGAAGCCTCCATTAAGCGAATCCTAGCGTTGCGTATTCAAAGGTTTCCTCGTATTTTTAATTTGATCACCGTTTCAAAAGATATAAAACGGTGTCTGCGTGTTTACTGAACGTACCTTAAAAAAAGTTCTAAAATCCATTTCGGGCACACCGGGCCTCGGAATCACACGCCGTCAATTTTCACAGACTCGTAATAATCCCAAATAATTAAAAAAAACATTGAATTTTTCGAGTCTTTACATTTTCCACCTTAGATGTAGTCTTTAAAGACACAGGTGCTAGTCATTCTTTTCTTTCGATAAACCTTATCTGGGACTCAGAGATTTTGTTGAACCATTGACTTGAACCTTACGCTTAGAGACTTCTACTAGAGGAGACTCTATGATCACACACGGGTTCCAACCGTGTAACCTGACTCTTGGAGGTGAGAGTTTTGGTGGGATCTCTTGGTAGCGGCGTCAAGGCTTTATGATGCCATTCTTAGTATGGACTAGTTATCCATAGTTCATGCTCATATTGACTACTTTAGGTGCAGAGTGCGGTGTGTCCACAGTGATGGAACCTGATTTTCCTTTATTGGTGAAAAGGAAACATAGACAGTGTAGGATGGACTCACACATATGAGGGTATATCTGATTACTCATCAGTTGGCTAGCCTCACCCTCAATGTAGTGGATGATATGACTCCTCGGTTTCCTATAGTGGTAGCGGAGTATGAGGACGTCTTTACTAAATATATTTCAGGTTTACCTCTCCATAGGGAGATGGACTTCTGTATTGATCTACACCCTGGGATGACACCGATATCTACATATACATATCAGATGGCTCCCGCAGAGCTTTGTGAGTCAAGGGTACAGTTGGAGGACTTATAGAGGAAGGAATTCATGAGACCCAATGTTTCACCCTAGACAACCCCAATGTTGTTTGTCAAGAAGGTGGATAAGATCTTGAGGTTATGTGTGGATTTCTGAAGCTTAAAACAGGTGACCGTGAAAAACAATTGTCCACCATCAAGGATCAATGACCTCTTTTATCAATTGAAAGGGGCACGATGGTTCTCAAATATCGATCTCAGATCAGTTTATCACCAACTATGAGTATGGGGTTAGGATATACCTAAGATGACCTCCATATGTCATTACGGTCACTATGAGTACTTGGTGATTTTGCTTCATGTAACGAACACCACAGCAGTGTTCATGGGACTCATGAACCGGATCTTTTAACCTTAATTAGACTGGTTCATGGTGGTCTTCATCGATGACATCCTAGTGTACTCGGTGTCTGAGGAGGAGCACGTGAGTCACTTGAGGATGGTCCTAAACACACTCTGAGAGCACCAACTTTACGGGAATCTCTCGAAGTGACAGCTTTGGATTTGAGAGGTCCATTTTCTAGGACACATCATCTCATAGGATAGAGTTGCAGTGGATCCAGCAAAGGTTGAGGTAATTCTTACTTGGGATCCACCCAAGAGTGTTACCGAGGTGTAGAGTTTCCTTGGATTGTAAGGATATTATCAGAGGTTTGTACCCAACTTCTCTAGAGTGGAAACACCCTTGACAGCTTTGATATGAAAGGAGAAGCCTTTCGTGTGAACAGAAAAGTGTCAACAGTATTTTCAGGAGCTGAGGTAGAGGTTAAAGAGTGATCCCATCCTAAAGTTACTGGAGGAAGGCATCAAGTACGTAGTGGTCTGCGATGCATTAGGGATTGGGATTGGTTGTGTTCTAATGAAAATTCAAATGGTGATTGTCTGTGGTTCATGCTAGTTGAGACCACATTAGTAGAACTACACGACCCATGATCTTGAGTTGGCAGTAATAACCTTCGCATTAAAGATGTAGTGACACTACCTGATGGGCAAGCAGTTTATCGTCTACTCTGATCACAAGAGTCTCAAATATATCTTCTCTCAGAAGGATCTAAAATTGAGATAGAGCTGATGACTAGAGTTCCTCTAGGACTATGACATTGAGATTGTTTATACTCCTAGGAAGAAGAACGTGGTGGAAGATGCTCTCAGTAGGAGATCCAGTTCGTAGTTTCTAAACGAGGTATCAGAGTAGTTTTCCTTGTTGCGTATATCCTTTATGGATGGAGATGGAGCAGCTTACCTCCAATCAATGGTTTTCACCCCTCCACTCTTACAGTGATTCAGGGAGGCACAACTTGGAGATAATGACTACAAGACCCTATGTGCTCATATATTTATAGGTAATGCTCCTGATGGATACTCAAAAGGTGGGGAGCATATCGTTCTTTTCAAAGGGTGCACAGTAGTACCAGTGGTGTTGTAGGAGGAGGTTTTGAGGGAGTTTCATACGTCCCCTTTGGTGGTACATCCAAGTGTGTAAAAGATATACCAAGACCTCTGACGCTAGTTTTGGTGACTAGGGATGAAGAAAGGAGTTGTAGAGTTTGTTTCTTGATGCCCTACTTGTTAGTAAGTGAAGGTTGAACACTAGGTTTCGGTAGGTTTAGCTCAACCCCTTGAGGAGTCGAAATAGAAGTGGGATGGGATATCAATGGACTTCATTATAGGCTTACCATGTACATCCAAGAGACATTATTTCATATGGGTGATTGTTGACTGACTCACCAAGTCAGCCCACTTCTTAGCTAATTGAGAGCCGAGTTCAGTAGAGAGATTGGAATATCTCTACATGCAGGAGATAATTTGACTCCATGGAGTTTCATCGATGATAGTTTCTTATCTTGATTCTATCTTTACATCATAGTTGTGTATGGGATTACAAGAGGCATTTGGGACCCAACTACGCTTGAGCATAGCGTTTCACCCACATACGGATGACCAGACTGAGCGGACCATTCAGGTTCTGGAAAACATGTTGCAGGATTGAATGTTAGACTTTAGTCATAGTTAGGAGGGTCATCTGTTACTAGTGAAGTTTATGTACAATAAAAGATACCATTCTACCATTGGTATGACACCATTCAAGGATTTATATGGGCGACCCTATAGGTCACTGTTTTGATGGACTAACCCAGGAGAGTCAGCACTTATGGGCCCAAAGTTAGTGTGAGCTACTATAGAGAAGGTACAGATTATCTAGGAGCATATGAAGACTAAAAAAATCCATTAGAAGTCTTATATTGATAGACGGTGGAGGCATTTGGATTTCGAGTAAGGAGACCATGTGTTTCTATGGGTTTCACCTCGACGGGGATTACAGAGATTTAGCCAGGGCGGCAAGTTATCTCTAAAGTTCATCGGCCCTTTCCAGATACTACGAAGAGTTGGAGATGTGTCATACCACTTAGCTCTACCACTGTAGTTAGATCATGTGTATGATGTCTTCCACATGTCAAAATTGAGGAGGTGCGTGTATGACCCATTGCACGTCATCGACTAGGGTGAGCTAGACATCGAGGATGGAGCAATTTTTACTGAGTACCCAGTGGAAATCGAAGATCAGTAGGAGAGGATCCTTCATGGGTGATCAATTCCTTTAGTGTGTGTTTTTTGGTAGCACAAGATTCTCCAGGAGGGCACATGGTAATGGGAGACTCAGATTTGTGATCAATACCCTCATTGTTCAAGTAACCCTTATTTTGTATTTTCGGGATGTAAATCCCCAAGATGGGGAAAATGTAACGTCTCAAATTTTTATATGTATTATTTTTTGATATTTTATGGATTGATTTTGAGACTAGAAGCTAAGACACGTGTGATTCTGAGGCCTGGTGTGCCTGGAACAAATGGTTGAAAAATATTAAAATATTTAATAGCACGCACGCATGGTTTTCATGAAAAAGTATAATAACTCTAAAATGGGTGCCTGGATCAGAAATATAAGGGCACCTTTGAATTCATAACCATGACTTTACCCTAGGTACGACCTAAATTTTATCAACATGGGTCATCTATATAAAAAATCACCAAGGACGTAACCGTAAATAAAATTATTAAATAAAATTATTTTATTTTTAAATCCTAAAAACTCATGAACAGAGACTCAGATTGTAAATATGAGACCACCATTGAGTTCATAATGTGGTGTTTTCCCTAGGTGTGACGTAACATTGGTCAGCGCGGGCCGTTTGTGAAAAATTTGTTGGGGCTGCGAAATAGATAAAATAAATTAAAAGAAAATTTTATTTTATTTTATTTAGTGCAGTGACTTATTTCCTCTATAAGTTTATGGCTAAGGCGATTATCTCAGGGTTGGCCACTAAACCCTGGAGACCTAGACACCATTAGAGGAGAATGTTCTTGGTGGATGACAACAGATCAGGATCAGATTGTGGATTGTCGTGCCAGCGGAGTTTGAGGATCTCGTCAACGGCAGCAACATAACTGTTTCTCATCAACAATCGATCCAAACTCCAAGTAGGGCATGTATTTAAATTTTTTGATTTCATATTCTTAATGTATACGATGATCACAAATCAACCAACGAACGGATTGGTTTTTGAATTAATCACCTTACGGGATGAGTTTATTACGGGGTTATTTCGAAGAATTATTTCTAAATCTTTTTGTTGATTTTATTATGGAAACGAATTGAAATCGACATTAACATCGATTGAGGTTCATTCATCTTGTTTCTTTATGTGCTTTTCACCCCCGATTCATCGTTCATCACAGGTGTTTTCATTTGACCCACGACTCGACTACTCTCGATCAATCAATCGTTGCGCTCCTGTTTCTTGGCACAATGATCTGATATCGTAGATTTGGGATCAGCACAACATGACGGAGGTGTGACAATGGAGACAGAGAGAATCAGATGACATATGATTCTCGATTTAACATTCTTCGGTGTGAAATGAAGAATGGAGGTTTGATCTTATTCTCGAGTGGATCCAGAGACAGAATGCGTTGTTCGGTGATGGCGAGGCATGGGTAACCTTGGATCTTTGATTTCGTGGCGAATAGATCTATAGATCGAAGGCGAATCACCAGTCGAAAAGCATAGAGGAAGAACGATGGTTCTGGAAAATCTTGAAGAACACGGAGTGTAATCTAGGATTACACGGTGTGTGGGACCCCATGACAGTGGTGCTAGGGTTTGGCTGAAGTTAAAGACCACACGGTGTGTGACCCCTATCACACAGCGTGTAACCCTCCCCGAACGACTCGGTGTATACTCTGGAGAGTACACGGATACTGGTAACATTACACGTCTAGATGTCACATCGTGTACTTAGACACGGACACGACTTGGCATACACGAGCCGGTATGCGGACACAACTTCAGTACATGGATACGAATAGGAGACACAGGCATAGAATCGTGTGTCTTTACATGTCGTGTACTAATCCCACACACTATGTATGTGGATACTACATGTCCTATGAGGTTATTCCACACAGGAAATATTTGGGATAGTATAACATGTCGTGTACCCCCTGGGACATGTCGTGTACCCCCTGGGACACGTCGTGCACTCCCATCAAGAGTGTTTGAGACTCTTCGTTTTTCTAGTTTGGACCAGTATAGGTTGAGTGTGTACTCTGGGTCCTTTCTTCGAGGGTGCAGTGTGGCATTACATTCACATCACTATATTTTAATCCCCTCTAGAGGTCAAATCTTAGATGGAGTATGGTATTCCTCCCTGAGACTAGAGTGTGATACTCTATCACCCCTAGTAGAGTCTGCGGAATCGCATAACCTCCTTAAGTAGGGCGTTGATCCTCCATCTAGCAGGTCACATTGGTAAGGTTAGTGGTATCCCCAAGTGTGCATGGGTGTGATTCCCTACACAGTGGGTTGATCTAGATTGGGTACGCGGTATCCCCCAGTCAGTTTTGGGTGCGATCTGTGGTGTCCCCCAATCAGTTATGGGCATGACCCCCTCTCTATGTATCATATTCTTCCTTGACCAATGTGTTCTATTTGGACAAGGCTCAAATGATATAGACCTCTTAATTGATTGTCTCTAATGATATCATGGCTCGAGGAGTAAGTTCTCCCAGAACGGGCATGCTTTGAGAAGAATCTTGTGGCAGGCAGTTGGTTGTGACTGCATGATGACATGGTGTCTCTCCTGAGTATATCTGAATATTCTTATTATATGTGTTGTAGACATATATCTGTGTAAATATTGTTGTGATTTCCTTGTTATATTGCTTTGAGTTTTTTGGGGTGTCCAACTGAGTATTGTTATACTCACACTTGCATGGGTTTTGTCTGTATGTGTCGTGTCTTGTGCAGACGGTCAACCCTTTGATGGAGTCCTAGGTGGACTAGGACCAGGCGGTACTTAGTGAGACCGGACAGACCAAGGTGTGTTCCTATGACTTTCAGACAGCATTCCTAGTACCTTTTACTTTTAGGTTGGACTTATATTACAAAATCTTTGTGGTGGGCTTGTTTTTTACCCTGTTTACTTTTTAGTACTTTCAGTGTATTACTCTGTCGTGGGATCTTATATGTGTGCATGCCTCCTTTCAAATCTTTTACATTTCAATATTTTGTAGCTTGGAGATGTGTGTGTGTACATGTACTTTAGGCTAATGCCTCCCATTTGTGGGATATGCCTACTCAGTGTTAGTCACCAGCCCCTGACCTATTGGAGGCGGACTTGGGGTAGTCACTGTTGAAATAGTAGGTGCCCTAGACCCAACTATGCAGTACTTTTGATTACCATATCATGTGTACAGTTAGATATGCATAATGTTATCTTACCATTATAGTGTAGACTTTTCTGCGTCCACTATTATAATGGTAATGTCCAAAGGTTTATTGTTGTGTCGAGAGGTTATAGCAGATCTTAGGCTATAATGAGAACCTCAAGACACTATGACATTAATCTTAAATAAATGTTCTATGGTCTATATACATCTTACTGACCGAACACAGTAGATGTCTGGCTATCAGGTGTTGGAGGCTCATAAGTATTGAGACTTATTCTCATGATGTTCGCACTTGGTGATCTCAAGTAATGAGATCATGAGGACAGACCTGCCAATAGGAACACCACATGTTTTGGGTGTCATTAGTTGTTCCTATCTACGGACATGTGTATTGGTCTCCTGAATTGAGACCATTACCAATGTATATCATTTTATTACATACTTTGATGAAAGAAGAAAACCATGGTAGTGATTTCGTGGCGAGGTATTTTGTGTTGGGTGTGTCGTTGGTGGTATGACATTGGCTGAATGGTCAAGAAAAGATTTGTCGCTTCCAAGTTCAGGAAGTTGTATATCTCAGGCCTAGTTGATCAGGATGGTACCGCCTTCATAAGTCTTTGGCCAAAGCATTATAAAGGCAAATCTATCTAGATATATCAACAAATAATAAATCAAGATAAGGATGATGACACAAGAGTACGTCCTGCTTTATGAGATATTTAATGACAAAGAGATTATAGTACACAATCAGGGTTCGTAGGATGGTAGTTGTTGCAATGACTATCCTTATCTCTTTAGGGGCCATGATGGGTTTCTAGACTCTGCTCTTGGTCTGTGGATTTTATTCACTACTATCGAGATAAGGGCCTAGAGGGTCACACACAATAGCATATTCAAGAATCTGCCTTATTCAGTCTAATAGGTATATGGACATAGTGGGCCCTGCTACGGGGTCCGAGTGTTATCCAAGTTATCGATCACCGATGAATTAAATAAATTCATTATTATTCAAGTTATGAATAGTTAGGATTAAATTTATTTAATGTATTTACAAGATTAGTAAATACGAGAAAATATTAATCGAATGAATATTATTTTAATATTCAAGGTTTGTTTAATATTAAGCGGGATAGCGAGTCCAGTTAAATGACTCGGTTTTATCATGTAATATATTATATATATATTACAAGTATGTGATAAAATAATAAATAATATTGGTGCAGTTTAGTTCGTCAAAATTATTTATTTAGTGGATGTTGAAATAAACGGGGGTTGGGGAACCCAACCGGGTATTTCTCAAGTCCACTATAAATATAAGAGGAGGTTCTCTCTTATGTTGTGCAATTTAATATTCATTCATTTGCATGGAATGAAAATTGAGAGCCTCTCTCTCCTCCCTCTTCCTAGAGAGAGAAGCTGATGATCCAAGGGTTCGGATCAAGTTCTTCCTCAAGCATCGAAGATATCTCGATGCGGTGATTGTCGGGACGTCGAAAGCTTCGTCGGATCGCCGCGCTAGCACCTGGAATTCGACGATCGATGTTCCAGCGGATTTTTTGAGCACGTGTGGACGATCTAGAGGGATGTTGCTTTGGATCCTTCAAGCGACGATCGTCATCGAATACTTGCAGTCGACTGTGGATTCGGATTTGAAACGGGTATGTTTTCATTTTAGTTTTGTGCTCTTAATAATTTATGCGAGATCCTCAGACCTCTATGGGGCTCGGATCGTCAGCGACGACAAGTTTCGTCATCCCGCTGATGAAAAATTTTAAAATCCCTGGCCCACCGACTTCCGTTGTAGGCCCTAGAACCTAACAGTGGTATCAAAGGCCTCTGGTTCCCTTTCGCGGCGCACCCTGCAATGGATCCGGCGTCCACCTCCTGTCGAGGCTACCCGCAACAGCTTCCCCACATGCAGGTCACCGCCTAACCCTGCGCAGTTGCACTGCACGGCCACCACGGCTCCTGGCCGCCCTCACCGGCGCTCCGCCCTCCACCCTCGGCTACCCTCGTCGGTCCAAGCTGACCAGCGGCTTCTGGGTGCGCCAGGCGCGCCTCCTGCCTCCCTTTGACCGGACAGCAGTGGACGCTGCCACCCCGTCCAACTCCCGAGCGCCCCACTTGGCCTTCCCGTCCTCCATCGCTTCTATCTGACCGGCCATCGCCTTGAGATCGGGCATAGGTGCTCCGCGCATCGCCGCGCCTCTGGTCTAGTTTCGGGAGGCACCATTACTTTGACTGCTTTTTTTTAGGTAGGGAAAATTTGGTTCTGAAGCGGTCTGGACGGACCTTCCCAACCCGGAACAGGTTTGGGAAGATCGGTCTGGCCCAGTTTGGCCCTGCATGGTGTTGCGCATGTTTGACCCGACCCGCACAAGCCATGCAATGGCGTTTCGGGGACCAACCTAGTTAAATTAATCGAAATTAATTTAATTAATTAATTTTAGTTTAGTTTTTTAAATTAAATTAATTTAAATTAATTTTGGTTAATTATTTTAATACCCAAGTATATAAATTAATTTAATTTTTGCATTAAAATTAAATTAATTAGAGGGTTGATAATTAATTAAATTATTTGAATTATTAAATTCATTTAATTTAATTTAGATAACCCTCATACTTAATTAATGAATTTTAATTTAATCACGCTTTATTTTACCCACTTGCTGGTCTTGAGCATCGACCCATGTATGTTGATTTTATTTAATTAATTATTTTAATTGCATGTGATGATTGTAATTAGTTAAATAGACGGTTTGCGCATTATCTTTATTTTTCGGTTAAAATGTATAAGGGTCTGCACGCCCAATTTACCTGACGTACATTTACACCTGAGTCCATCTCGCATGCGCGCGAGTATCTTTGTACTTCGGACGAAGACGGCGAGCAACGTGGACCCCACCAAGATGAGGCGGTGCATGACGGTGAAGATGACACATGGATTCCACCAAGACGAGGTGGTACTACTAGACGTGACGTGGGCCCCGCCAAGATGAGGTGATACTTCAAAGAAGCGAACATACAAGACAGAGGCAAGCTGCATCGAGAGTCAAGCTTCGACTCGGGTACGATGCGCTTAGGTCGTTTAGATGCTCAAGACCAGAAGGGTAGTAGTTTAACCTTTATGCATTTATTTATTATTTTTATGCATTTTAGAACAGCAGGGAAATACATAAAATAATAGATAATAAAATGCATAAAGAAGCAGCGTATGTTTTTCTATTAAATCTCAGTTGTGAGCACGACAACATAGATGAACAAGTTTAATATAAATGGATTACATTCATCGAGAGAAAAACCAATAAAACCCTCAAAGAAAATATTAAGTCACAAACAGCCTTCCATCATTCAAGTTTGAACAAAACCGGGTGTTCGAGGTGTCGGTCATGCCTTAGATGAGGGTGTCTCTTACAACCGGGGAATTCTTATTCATGTATTGGGTCGACTTAACTAAAATTGCAGCAAAGAAATACTCATAGATAGCTTGTTGGAATTTTAGAGTCAAGCATTGAGTAAATCAATAAATGATTTTTGAAGCTGGGACTTCACTCAACAGATCAAGAAACCACAAGTTAATGCGGTTGGCCAACCAAAAGCCTACCTTGGACCCTCCGAGTAGTGGCTTAGCCATATCTCGTAGACTATGAGGGAGGTTAAGGGATCTTTGCCACTATAATACTCAAGAGTATTTCGATTCTAGTACAGAGGGTTCCTAGAATTCGAAAAATTAGTGGGAGACATTTAATGATTAAATAATCAGTAATGTCACATTTAGTAATCAATATTAAAAGTACAATATGCTAAATTTTATTTGTAGAGAATGGAATGTAATACCACAATAAAACTGCAGTAAATATTGGACATAGTTAATGTCCAAACAAGCACAAAATTCCAAGTGTAGTATACGTGCTTGCACGCATTACTACCATAATGGAAATTCAAGCTACTTGTGTCCCAACCTGTTAAGCCACCTCAGGAAGCGAGGGTGTAAAACTGCTTACAGGAGACTCATGAATCAAGTATATGATGGTTCTGTCATAATGTTATCATCAACGTTAGATGTTAGTTGAGGTCGCTACATCATGACATGGATGATGTTACATGTAGTGTCATCTCTAAGAAGTTTCCAAGGAGAAAGTGAAGAAATATTTGAATGTGATGGTCGCACTCGATTTGTGTAAAGAGAAAGACAGTTCACAATATTTCATGTAATCCCATTCTTATACATTTTACACCCAATTACTCTAGTTTTGTTTAAGGGTACAAACGAAGGGTATAGAGTAAGCGCTTCATTACCTTTAAGGTAACATTCGCCAAGTAATAAGAATATTGGAGATAACGCCATCTTTGATTCTTATGGAGAATAAATTGAATGACAAGGAGAAAAGGCCTATAGAAAGTAACACCAAAGGCACCTTCTTCACTTCCTTAAATGAAAAGTGGTTGGTTATTTAATAGGAGGTTATTTTCATCACATAATGAAATAAATTCATGGAAGTTTAAAAACTGAAATACAAGAAGCAAGTACCCACTTCTCGTTCAATTTATATTCATCAAATATATTAATGTTTCTAACATACTTATTGGGTATTGAATATAATATGCCAATAACATATGTGTATTTAAATACAGTAACCAAGAAATTATAAAAACATTACAAGAAGTAAAGTTTCTTCTCTAAGCAGTTGAGAAAGGTTGATTCCTAAGTCAACGGTGAGAAACACATAACTTCAAATTGCCAAGTAATTGACTCAAACTGAACAAGTTGTTGAGTATAACCAAAAACATTTGTCTCATGTGCTCATTTGGACATGATGAGACATTATTCCATGTTTTTGAATGAATTTTGTTTCTGGTAACATGCTCAACAAATAGTTTACTGCTACTTGAATCAAAAGGCAATACATGATGAATATAAAAATTGTAAGACCTACCTAGTTGTGGCAATATGATTCTTTGTTAAGTAAAACTAAAAGTGGATGTCAACTATATACCCATTATGGTATTTAGGCTCAGCACAGCTAAACACCTTTGGTATTATTGACATCCTTAGTTTAGATAAAGAAACCTTTAGAAATAAAGGTATGCCACAAAGCTTCTGAGGTTAGTTCAACAAGACAGTGTGAATTATTCTAAAGAAAGGTAGAGGTAAAAATACTTCATAATATTCCTTTAAGTTATTAAGGAATGTAATAGTAAAGTATATGCATGGTCAGAAGATATGAGTTGCTTCGGATCGGCATGCCGAAGAATATCTTGACTATGCAATCATCAATCATGGTAATGTAGCGTGGAGTAATTCCTAAACACATGCTACCTTATCTATATCACTGTATTGATGTTCCTAAGGAGGATCGATGATGATGTCTTACGTGTTAACATTGATCAACAAAATGTAGCGTGGAACAATTCCTAAACGCACATTTTTATACATCAAAGTTATGATGTAAGTTTTATCAATGTTATAACCTACAGAAACTTCCATTATATTTCAATATGTGCTTTGAAAATAATGGCATAAACCCATAACCAATATGTCAACTAAAATGATAAATGGATATCATATGAGTCATAGTATGATGGAAAATCCATTATGTCATAGGACATGTTTAGATGCAAAGCGTTTGTTAAGATATAACCAAACATGCATCAAGCTGAACACATGGTGCATCTAAGTAAATATTCTTACAGTTGCTTGGGATATTACATAAATCCCTAAGATATAAAAGAAGTAGTCAAGTATTAGACTACATTTCTATATAAGGGTGCACATCTCTATTAGAGATAGTGGGAGCTGAATTGACTTGAACTTAGTCAATGCTCGAGATGCACAAATGGTTGGCATAGGGAACAAGTTCCACAAGTGGAATAGGTATGTTCCAGTGACATATACTGCATAGGAATAATGAAACCATAGTGATGGTTTTATATTAACCGCGACCGGTGATATATTATTCATTAAGAATAATAAATCCTACAAGTAAGCAGTATAAGGAAATGAGCTAAGATTGATAAGATCAACTAAAATTCAATAATGGATTCCATGTATCAAATTGCAAAGGGGATTATAAATTGAATAATGTGGTGGGTATTCAAATGATATGATACATGAATGGTACAAGCATGGTGCCAATAAGGCTCGATTGGTTATACCAATTCTGTACGCCTAAATCTATTAGAATTTTACTTGTCATATCCAAACTTCTAAGATTCTTTTATTAGTCATTGAATGTCAAGATCATCTTTCGTGGAAGGTGTTTATACGACGCAACCAGAAAGAGATGATGACATCAAATGATCCAATTCTGGATTAAAGTAAGTAATAAGATCTTAGATCATTCATTATAAATGCCTTGTGTCTACCAAAGGTTAGTGGGAGCGCCAATGTTTTCCAAGTGAAATATGTTCACCAACGTATGGATAACATATCTTGATCTTATAGTTAGATAAGATTAGAATAAAATCAATCCTCCAATGATTGACTTAAAGTAGCAACCTAAGTTCTAGGGAATAGGACCTACTGAGGTAGATCTAATGGTTGCTTGGATTTAGTCAATCGTACATAAAGTGACATTGATACAAGTTGGAACAATTCAAGTTCAGAATTGTTGTCAATGTCACATGGCTTAATCTCTCTAGGTTAACATGTTCGGTGTATGGGTAAAGATTAGTGTTGTGAATTGATACCATATGCTTTAGTGATGGATAAATCAAATATGCCATAATATGTACAATAATTGATACTGCCAGAATATAATTTATTATAGGCAGATATCAATTAATTCCAGGAGCACTGCAAGTGATGCAGTCAGAACTATCATCTTGTACTTCGACGAGTACAAATGATGTGTACCTGGTGTGAGGAGAATAAGGTATACTAGTTATGGTGGGACACATACTAGTAATCCTTAGATCAATTTGATCTAGTGTCGCAGTTAGGCAAAGGTGATGAGTGAGTCAAGCTCATAAAAGCTAGTGGTAGTCATACCTACAAATACCAAGTACGTTGCAACTTCTAAGGCAGCTAAGAAGCAGTTATAAATCACAACGATTTGTTCCAGTTCTTGGATTCTCACCTAGTGATAAAAGTATTATCATAATGAGAATTGTGATATTCTTACTAGCCAAGTTGTCAAGTTATGACAATGGACAAAAGTAATGTACTCGGGGATACCTTATCTTGAGAAGTTTTACTCAAGCTGATGAGGTTGTGTATAACAGATATGCCACGCGGCGAAAATGTGGTAGGCCCAGCAGTTAAAGCCATTATTCAGCAGAAGCATGATATTTATCATGTGAGTAGCAAACAAGCTTGGTTAGCAAGTTGGCTCTAGTGCAAGTGGGAGTGTTGAAATAGTAGGTGCCCTAGACCCAACTATGCAATACTTTTGATTACCATATTATGTGTATAGTTAGATATGCATGATGTTATCTTACCATTATAGTGTAGACTTTTCTACGTCCACTATTATAATGGCAATATCCAAAGGTTAATTGTCATGTTGATAGGTTATAACAAGTCTCAGGCTATAATGAGAACCTCAAGACACTATGACATTAATCTTAAATAAATGTTCTATGGTCTAGATACATCTTACTGACTAGACACAGTAGATGTCTGACTATCAGGTGCTGGGGGGCTCATAAGTATTGAGACTTCTTCTCATAAAGTTCGCACTTGGTGATCTCTAGTAATGAGATCATGAGGACAGACCCGCCAATAGGAACACCGCATGTTTTGGGTGTCATTGGTTGTTCCTATCTACAGACGTGTATTGGTCTCCTGACTTGAGACCATTACCAATGTATATCATTTGATTATGTACTTTGATGCAAGACAAAAACCATGGCAGTGATGTCATGGAGAGGTAGTTTGTGTTGGGTGCGTCGTTGGTGGTATGACATTGGCTGAATGGTCAAGAAAGGATTTGTCGCTTCCAAGTTCAGGAAGTTGTATATCTCAGGTCTGGTTGATCAGGATGGTGCCGCCTTCATAAGTCTCTGGCCAAAGCAGTAGAAAGGCAAATCCATCCGGATAGATCAACAAATAATAAAGCAAGATAATGACGATGACACAAGAGTGTGTCCTGCTTTATGAGATATTTAATGACAAAGATATTATAGTACACAGTCAGTGTTCGTAGGATGATAGTTGTTGCTATGACTATCCTTATCTCTTTAGGGGTCATGATGGGTTGCTAGACTCCGTTCTTGGTCTGTGGATTTTATTCACTGCTATCGAGACAAGGGCCTAGAGGGTCACACACAATAGTGTATTCAAGAATCCGTCCTATTCGGTCAAATAGGTATATGGACATAGTGGGCCCCGCTATGGGGTCCGAGTGTTGTCCAAGTTATCGATCACCAATGAATTAAATAAATTCATTATTATTCAAGTTATGAATAATTGGGTTTGAATTTATTTAATGTATTTACGAGATTAGTAAATACGAAAAAATATTAATCGAACGAATATTATTTTAGCCTAATGCTACTAAGAAAGAGTTTTAGAGATTCACGCGCTAAGTGTATCTTGAAACACAGTTAAATAATAATATTATTTAACAAGTTAAATAAATATTATTCTCATACGCGGTTTAATAATTATTCATATTTGCTTGATCACGTGTATTTTGTCACTAGTTATTAAAGATAGTGTTTTATGAGTATAATATTTAATATGTATTTATTTGATATTTAGTGAATGTAATATTTATTTATTTATTGACGAATAATGCAGTGATATTTATTTATTAAATAAATAGTCATTATTCAATACTAGATAAATATCGTGGAGGAATGACAGACAGAGTTTAATAGTCCGGTGAGAAATAATATATATTTAATATTATTTGAATAAATAATATTTAATTTAATTCGCGAGTTTAGCGCGTATCAAAAAATAATAATATTATTATTATTATAGAAACATGGTTCCGTAGAGATTACAGAAATAACGACGCATGTGCAATTATTATTTTCTAATCTCAATGGTATATAAACTCAATTGTATTATTTTTGTTAGAGAGGCAATTCATTTTGGTTGTGCACTACAAGATATGGAGAGAATCATTTCAAGTCCTAGAGAGCTCCCTCTCTCATAACGTTCACAAAAACGGAGAACGGTTATGTGTCATTATCACTCTCAAGTATAGAGAGATCGAAGAGAACCCTTCCTTGAAGCGATTCTCGGGGCTATCAAAAGCGGACGACGCAAGCATCGGGATCTGCTATGTTAGCACCCATAGATTCTCATGGCGATGTTAGGGGGTTCGTGGAACACGTGTGGATCACCGCATAAGAAAATCTATTATTGATTCCTGTAACGCAACGACGATATGACGTAGAGATGATGTCAGATCCACCATCAAATAAAGAAGTTTTCACAGGGTAATTCTTTAATTGCTTAAATTGATTATAACTAATATGTGATGATCTTACGTTTTGGTTCCGACGTTTTTCTATTTGTTTATGTTCTTTGATTTAATTTTGTTGATCATGACGTTTTATTATCGTGTAAATATCATATTAATCATCAATCACGACAAAAAACCGAATTGGGCATGCCCCATACACCACTTCTGTTATGCCCAAAACCTTAAAAAATAACTAGAAATTACTTCTAATATTTGAAGACATTTAAACAAAATATATTTCCTATTAGTTTCACGAAAGATGAGAACGTGTTGATTAAATATTCTATTACTTTTTGTAAATAACATTTGAATAAAAATGCATGTATGATAAATTATTCATTCTACAGACACTCGTATAACATGACAATTATCAATATATTAGAATGCAAATACATTGCAAAGTTGCTGAAATTATGACAACACGACGATGTTTAGAATTTATGAGATTGAGTGAAAAACAAAATAATTCAATTTCATTTTCAAGAACCATTGTTGTACAAACACGTCTAAAGTAAAAACCTCGAAATTCATTTGAATACACCACATAACAAATATAAAATATATATTGAATGGATAAACAAATTGAAAATCGTTTTCACATACCTATATTTATAATATATAGGATTACGTTTTCTAAATTCCATCAGACAAAATATTGTTAATTAACTCATAAGATTAACCATGTTAAATAAAATTACCTACATATGCAAGAACTGTCAGTGACTTCCATTATAAAATTTCTTTCTATCACCTTTCATTTGCATCACTTAACATTTTCTTTGTAGAGACTTTTAGAAAAAGAATCTGATCATGAATGTTTAACAAGAAAAAAAGTCATAAGTAATTTCAATGAAGTAACTCCAAAGGAGATTTCAATGCAATTGATATTAAAACATGACAGGTGAAAACAAAGATCCAGATTTATGGGGAAGAAACTGCTGGTCAGAACACGTGATGCGAAACCCAGGTACTAAATTTATGCTAGGGAGAAGAGTAAAGAGAATAATAACAAAAATTATTATTTTTTTGGGTGAAGATTCTTCTTTTAGTAGTATTGTAGAATGAAGAAACAAGATTTTTATGTACCGAAATCAATATGACGCTGCATATTGCAGCGGTCCTGAATAGAGGATGAATCCGTGTTAGGTTTTGCCAATGTGCGTGATGTTATGCGCGAGTCACCATCTTCCCGCTGTAATCGGTTGCTCCTTCTCTTCCCTCACACATCACAATGCAACACTGTAATTTCGTAACCTTAATTTTCTTTTATTTTCTTCTTTTATGTGTCAGGTAATGAAGGTTCCTGCCGCCTTGTTGGTGGGTTCTTATTCAGTGTTCCATGGCACACCAACCCCGGAGTTTGATGCCCTAAATTAATTTCGTTCCAAAGTTTGAACCTGTAAATTCATTTCGAATCTTTCTTCATTTTGCAGGTTTCTTCATTTTTTCTCTTCTCTAGCATTACTTTGTTTGTTCCTTTCTTTCTTATTTCCACGAAAACGGTAAATGCATATTCCAAAAATTCCAGAATTCTTAGTATTTGCGCTCCAGCAGTACCCGCCTTTCCACTACAACTCTCTTATAATTCTTAGAAAACCTTACCACTTCTCCAACCTTTTTCATTATTTATTACATTTATTTACTTTGAATCCGTTATAATTCTCTTGTGAAATTTTCCTTTTCTCCATGAACTTTTTTTTTCAATTGCCTTACTGGGGTGCTCACCGTGAGACTCATGCACACACAATCACGATGCCTTCCAGCGTTACATGGCTCCTTCAAGTGTTTCACGATGCTATGAACATGATCATTTGTTGTCATGACTGCATGCACGTATGTTTTCTTTCTCATTTAATATTGTTCTTATTAGCATTCGTGTTGTAATTTGGTGAATGTTCTGAGTTGTGGTGACTTGGAATTTCATAAAAACTCAGGGTGTTATGTTTTACCCCCTTAAAATTAATCTCTTCATCATACCTTTAAATTAAAAACATATACACATATAAATATAAAAATTTAAAACAGATAAATTTGAAATATCTAAATATATAAACCACTGTTTTAAAACCCGGACCAGACCAGATGGTCTGACTGGTCGGACCACTGACCAGTGGGTTTTCGGTCCAGGGTATTAGGCAATTTTAGCCTTTGGGATGGCTTCGGCTACCCTGAGCCGGCGTGAAACCAGTTAGACTGGTCAGATTATGTTCTACATAAATTTAAGATAAATTTGAAGCATATAAATATATTTTGTTTTATGTTCTACAGGTTATGTTCAACATTTAATTTGAAGAGAATTTACTAAACAGATAGGACAATGCCAGATTTTTGGTTGATTAATCGACCTTTGGGACCTATGCATTATGGGGTAATGTTGCTCATTAGTTAATTTTACCTTAGTTGCGGGTCTTCAGCTTTTGGTGTATCTAGAGACAGCTAAGGCGTGTCACATTCAAACATGGGATCCAAAATTCTGGGCAGTGCATTACAATTGTGTAGCCAATTTATTCCGGTCACCATTTTTGTTGTTAATTACTGATGCTTCTTTTCATGCTGACCTTTTATGGTTTCTTAGGTACAATGGATATGCCATTGCCATTTGATAAACTGTGTAGAGAATCAACAAAAGACTCATTGAAGTCTCAAAACCTGTTAGTTTACTGCTTCCTTCTCCCATTGAATGATGCTTTTGTGCATTAGCTCTTGTGATCCAGTATTATTGATTATTTGTATGAATCAAATATAGTTGATACTGTTCAGTTGTGGAGAGAAGCGCCTCGGTTCTGTTTTGGTTTTGTATTTTATTTTTTGTCTATTTCCTTATAGCATGTTTGACTGTTCTTCCTCACTCTGCCGCCCTGTCTCCAAAACAGGGGCAAGACTCATGTTGTTCTGGTAGCAACAGGAAGTTTCAATCCCCCAACTTATATGCACCTGCGTATGTTTGGTAAGTCATATAGTGTACCTTTATATTGGTAAGTCATATAACGTACTTTTATATTGTTTTTTGGGTGGATGTTTATCTCTACTCTTGATTGCAATTAAAAGCTTACAATCTTTCAGTTTCTGCAATTGTTTTGGTGAAGGGGTTAGATGTCATGTTTTTTTCTTTGCAAACAATGACTAAAAGTTGGTAAATATCCAAAACAAAAATAAATTACAAGTTGGGACCCAAAACCCCAGCAAGGTCATTAGCGAGCAAATCTTTCACGCCCAATAATGCACTTGAAAGAAGATTTGTGATGAGAACCATGTTAAAGGCACCGAGTCGATTGTGCGAGATGAAGAGTTGGATTTGCAAGACCCAATGACGCGAGGGAGATTAAAGAGGCTCAATGCTACAATGAGCGCGCATCTTGCTTAATTAAAGGCCCAATGGATCTTGCCTTGCATGGATGGAGAAAATGGGCCTATAATATCACTTATTCAAGCCCACAATTGATGTTTAAAGTTTGGTCCACATGGTTGCACGAATTTGGATGTCTTGCTCACATGGAGGATTCTAGAAATTATATCTTTGGACACTTAAGTCAAATCCGGTGGGCTATACACTCAAAGTCAAATTCGGTGGGTTATAGTTGGAAAGTTGTATGCTACTTTTCCAAAAGTCTTTGTTAGACTTTAGGGGACAAGGTAGGTTTAGCCTTTATGACTTTAGGGTATTAGATTCTTGACTATTGTATCACCTCTTGGCTATAAATAGCCATCTCATGACATTGTATTTTCATTCAAGATTTAATTGAGAGTTTATGCTTTGTTTCTCTCCGTTGTGTGAGGATTGTTCCGGGTTTTTCTCCTAGCTCCTGTGCATTCTTGCATTGTCAATCTACAAGTTAGATTGGTGATCCAAGATCACAAAGCCCCCAATTCCGTGCCTCAACCCAAGTGCGCTGTTGCGTGGATTGACTATCACATCCCTCCCTTGAGTGTGTTGTCTAAGTAGTAGGTCGCACTCCTTATAGCGTTGATTGACTACTTGCATCCGCTACCCATACCCATCATTCGCCACTTAGCTCCGAACCGCATCCTTCATCCACCGCCCTACGCCGTGAAGATCAGGCCACCCCGTGCGTCTCACATCAGTTGATATCAGAGCTCCGGTTGACACGGTAGACATTTATCCCTTTATTTATTTTATTTTTGTCCATTACTCTTCTTATCTTTACTTATTATCCACCCATTCAAAAAGAAACCCCTTTTCTTTGAAAACCTTCAAAACTGGTCTTTATTGTGCAAGATTGAAATATTTTTACATCGAGTCAATTATTCATCCATCTTCTTTTTGCCTTTAATTCGCTATATGTGATTTGTATCTGAAAAAAAAATCTCTCAACTCATCATTTTGTGCTTTTCAAAATTAAGCACATCTTTTCTTTGAGAAATTTCAAAAAAAAAAGTCTTGCTCTCCATTCATCATCTTGTGCTTTAAAACTCTAAACACAACACTTTTTGGGGAGGTTTGACGAAAAAAAGAGAAAAAAAACCGGATACAATTACTTTGTCACCGTGCTTTGCATTATTTGCACTTTCCATTTCCATACATCACTTTTTTTCATCATTTTTACCTCATCATCCTATCATTTTAGGCTCATATTGTTATTAATTTTTCTTATCTTGCACAATCGGGCAAAGCCCACATACTACCTTTCTACCCCTTCTTTCCACCCTCTTTTGACCTTTTTTCATTTTTAAACCCTTTACCACTCATGCGGGTTGTGTTAAACCATCCCCTGACACAATCAAAATCTTGATTGGGGAAGAATTGGTGACACGTGATCGCCTTAAACAAGGTATTATATTTCACAAGAGTTTGGGATTTAAATTGAGTTTTGAGAGTAGAGAGAAATAAACAAAAAAGTGTGTATCCTTGTGTGTGTGTGAGAGTACATCTTGTGTGGGTGAGTGTGTATCCTTGTGTGCGTATGAGTGTGTAAATCTTGTGTGTGTGAGTGTGAGTGTGTACATCTTGTGTGCGTGTGTGTATAAGTGTGTATCCTTGTATGCGTGAGTGTATATATCTTGTGTGTGTGTACATCTCGGTGTGTGTGAGTGTGAGTGTGTAAATCTTGTGTGAGTGTGAGTGCGTACATCTTGTGTGCGTGTGTGTATAAGTGTGTATCCTTGTATGCGTGAGTGTGTATATCTTGTATGTGTGTACATCTCGGTGTGTGTGTGTGTATCCTTGTGTGCTTGTGTGTATCTTGTGTGTGTGTGAGAGTACATCTTGTGTGGGTGAGTGTGTATCCTTGTGTGCGTATGAGTGTGTAAATCTTGTGTGTGTGAGTGTGAGTGTGTACATCTTGTGTGCGTGTGTGTATAAGTGTGTATCCTTGTATGCGTGAGTGTGTATATCTTGTGTGTGTGTACATCTCGGTGTGCGTGAGTGTGTATCCTTGCGTGCTTGTGTGTATCTTTGTGTGTGTTTGTGTTTGTGTAATATATCATGGCCGAAGATCGTGGGAAGAAAACTGTTCATGCTAGTGATGAAGGAAGCCGAAGTAGGTCTTCCACACTGGAAGCTTTGCAACTCCAAATGCAAGCTTTGTTGAGCCATTTTGAGAAGCTTCTTGATCGGAAGTTGGAGGCGCTACATGAGAGGATTAACAACCTGAAGAATCAACCAAGCCCGAGGATGATCCATGATAACCCGCGACGAGCTCCGACACCACGTCACCCCCACATCATGGAGGAGGAGATGGAAAACCTTGATGCTGATTTTGAGGATGTCCCACAAAGGAGGAGGTTGTACCAACAACCTAGAGGAGTCCAAAGGAGACCACATGGTGATGAACTACTTGGCGGGATCAAGGTGAAAGTCCCTTCATTTCAAGGGAAAAGTGATCTAGAAGCATACTTGGAGTGGGAGATGCGGATCAAGCATGTCTTTTCATGCCATGCATATTTTGAGGAGAAAAAGGTAAAACTTGCTTCCCTTGAATTTTCTGATTATGCTTTAATTTGGTGGGATCAAATGCAAAAGAAGAGGGCTAGATATGGTGGATGTCCCATCAACACTTGGGATGACATAAAGTTCGTCACGCGGAAGCGGTTTGTTCCCGCACATTACCATAAAGATCTCCACAACAAACTTCAACGCCTCACCTAAGAGAGTAAGAGTGTAGAAGACAACAAGGAGATGCAAATTGCCATGATTCGAGCCAACATCGAGGAGGATTCGAAGACAACCATGACACGATTTTCACATGGGCTCAGTCGGGAGATTGCGAATCAAGTGGAGATGTACCTCTATGTAGAGATACAAGATATGATCCATCAAGCTACCAAGATTGAACAACGAATCAAAAGGAGCGACATAAGGAAACACACTATTCCTTTCACACCATGGAGAAATCTGAGGAAGGAGATTAGAGAACCATCAAAGACAGAAGAGGAGGTCGATCGCAAAAGTGGCAAGGTAATTCTTCCACCTAAGAAACCTACTTTTGAGACTAACCAAACTAGGAATCAGGATATTTGTTGTTACAAATGTCAAGGAAGGGGTCACATTGCTAGTGAGTGTCCAAACCGGAGCACCATGACCATTAACAAGTATGGAGAATGAGAGACTGATGGAAAGAGCTCAAAAGAGTGGGAGGAAGAATCTCCAGAAATTGATAATGGAGAATTTGCCGAAGACGGTGAGATTTTTGTCATTAGGAGAGTTTTAAGGGCACAAATGACCATTGGAGAGAAGGAGCAACGAGAGAACCTTTTCCATACACGATGCAAGATCAACGGGAAGGTATGTAGCGTTATTATTGATGGGGGAAGTTGTAGCAATGTGGCGAGCACTGAGTTGGTGGAGAAGTTGGGACTCTTGACTTTGAGACATCAAAATCCATACCGGCTTCAGTGGTTGAATGATTGCGGGGAGCTGAAGGTCACCAAGTAATTGAAGGTACTGTTCACCATCGAGAAGTACAAAGATGAGGTTTTGTGCGATGTTGTTCCTATGAATGCTTTCCATTTGTTATTGGGACGACCGTGGCAGTATGATCGGCGTGTTACCCATGACGGTTTCTTGAATCGTCACTCTTTTGTACTCCGAGGGGAACCTATAACCCTCAACCCCATATCCCCCAAACAAATTTTGGAAGATCACATTTTGAGAGAAAAGAAAAAAAAGAGCGATGTGGAAAAAAAGAGTGAAAATGAAAAAGCAGAAAACGAGGGAAAAGAGAAAATGAGGGAAGAAAAGAAATGGAGAGCAAAGAAAAATCAAGTGGAAAAAAGAATTTGAGAGAAGAGAAAAGTGTGATGTTGGCAAAAAAGAGTGAGGTTAAGGAAGCTTTGTTTTCACATCAAACCCTCCTAGTACTCATGTATAAAGAGGTGTTGCTAAACACTAATGACTTACCCTCTTTGCCAAATGTTGTTGAGTCCTTGTTACAGGAGTATGATGACCTCTTTCCTGAAGAGGTGCCACTGGGTTTGCCACCCATTAGAGGTATTGAGCATCAAATTGACCTCATACCTGGAACATCACTACCGAACCGTCCTGCATATCGCACCAACTCGGAAGAGACAAAAGAAATTAAAAGGCAAGTTCAAGAGCTGTTGGATGTAGGATATGTCAGAGAGAGCCTTAGTTTCTGTGCCGTACCGGTGATTCTAGTACCAAAGAAGGATGAAACATGGAGAATGTGTATTGACTGTAGAGTCATCAATAACATCACAGTCAGATATTGTCATCCTATCCCTAGGTTAGATGATATGCTAGATGAATTAAATGGTTCAACTATTTTATCAAAAATTGATTTAAAAAGTGGCTACTATCAAATTAGGATGAAAGAAGGAGATGAGTGGAAAACTATATTTAAGACAAAACATGGACTTTATGAATTGTTAGTCATGCCCTTTGGTCTCTCCAATGCACCTAGCACATTTATGAGGTTAATGAATCATGTCTTACGTGCATATATTGGAAAATTTGTGGTTGTTTACTTTGATGACATTTTGGTTTATAGTAGGAATTTGCATGAACATGTAGATCACATAAGAAAAGTCCTAGAGGTATTAAGGAATGAAAACTTGTTTGGAAATATAAACAAGTGTGAATTTTGCCTCGATAAGATTGTTTTCCTTGGATTCGTTGTGAGTGGAAATGAAGTTGAAGTCGACACTGAGAAGATCAAAGCGATACAAGAATGACCAACTCCCACCTCCGTTGGACAGGTAAGAAGTTTTCACGGGCTTGCTAGTTTTTACATGAGATTTGTGAAGGACTTCAACACACTAGCAACACCGTTGAACGAGTTGACAAAGAAGAATGTTCTTTTCAAATGTGGGACAACTCAAGAGAAGACCTTCTATGCTCTTAAGGAGAGACTCACCCACACCCCTCTACTTGCACTTCCGGACTTCGGTAAGACCTTTGAAATTGAATGTGATGCAAGCAGAATTGACATAGGAGTACTCATGCAAGAAGGTAAGTCTATTGCTTTCTTTAGTGAGAAGTTAAATAGCCCAATCCTAAACTATGCTACATATGATAAAGAGTTGTATGCATTCTTTAGAGTTTTAGAAACATGACAACATCATCTTTGGCCTAAAGAATTTGTGATCCATTCTGATCATGAGGCTCTTAGATACCCTGTGATCCACTGATAGTGATTTTAGAGAACCTTATGAACATTGTAAACCTAGAGTTAGTTGGGAAACGTTCTATTTACATGATGGATTCTTATTTCGGATTGATAAGCTTTGCATTCCCAATTGCTCTATCTGTTTACTTTTAATGAAGGAGTCACATTTGGGTGGGTTAATGATACATTTTGGTGTTGCAAAAACTGTGTTCTTAGTGAACATTTTTATTGGCCTAGGATATCTAGAGATGTTGAGAAATTTGTGGGAAAGTGCATTGTTTTCCATAAATCCAAATCGAAATTGAACCCACATGGACTATATCTTCCTCTCCCAATCCCCAACACCCCTTGTGAGGACACATCAATGGACCTTATTGTGGGGTTACCACGGACCAAGAGGGGGAGAGATTCTATTTTTGTTGCGGTTGATCGGTTTTCAAAAATGACACATTTTATTCTTTGTCACAAAACAGATGATGCCACTAACATTGCAACTCTTTTCTTTCATGAAGTAGTCAAACTTCATGGAATGCCAATGATTATTGTGTCGGATCTAGACACAAAATTCCTCAGTTACTTTTGGAAGACATTATGGAGAAAACTATGAACGAAGTTATTATTTTTCACTACTTGTCATCCGCAAACCGATGGACAAACAAAGGTGGTGAATAGGACACTATCATCCCTTCAAGAATATCAAGAATTGGGAGGAGTGTCTGCCACATGTGAAATTCACATATAACAGGGCCAAGCACTCCACTACTCAATATTCTCCATTCAAAATTGTTTACAGTTTTAACCCTCTTGCCCCTATTGATCTAGTTCATTTGCCTTTGCAGGAAGCAACTAATATAGATGCGAAAGGGCGCGCAGAATTCATCAAACAACTCCATGAAAAGGCAAGGAAAAATATCGAGCGGATGACCCAGAAATATGTTGATCGTGCAAACAAGGGTCGCAAACAAGTGTTGTTCGAGCCTGGAGACTTGGTCTGGATTCATATGCGAAAGGAGAGATTTCCCGATAAGCGGAAATCAAAACTCATGCCACGAGAAGACGGACCTTTCTGAGTGCTCGAGAAGATTAACAACAATGCTTACAAGATAGATTTTCCAGGTGAGTATGGTGTAAGTTTCACTTCCAATGTTGCTGATCTTTCTCCTTTTTTGGGTGCAGAGGATGAAGAGTCGAGGACAACTCTTTTTCAAGAGGAGGAGGATGATGGGAACCATGTTAAAGGCACCGAGTCGATTGCGCGGGAGGAAGAGTTGGATTTGCAAGGCCCAATAACGCGGGGTAGATTAAAGAGGCTCAATGCTACAATGGGCGCACATCTTGCTTCATTAAAGGCTCAATGGATGCCTTGCATGGATGGAGAAAATGAGCCTATAATATCACTTATTCAAGCCCAAAATTGATGTTTAAAGCTTGGCCCACATGGTTGCACGGATTTGGATGCCTTGCCCACATGGAGGATTCTAGAAATGACATCTTTGGACACCAAAGTCAAATCCGACGGGCTATGCACTCAAAGTCAAATCCAGTGAGCTATAGCTGGAAAGTTGTATGCTATTTTTCCAAAAGTCTTTGTTAGACTTTATCTTTTTGACAAGGGGACAAGGTAGGTTTAGCCTTTATGACTTTAGGGTATTAGATCCTTAACTATTGTGCGGATTGTTTCGGGTTTTTCTCCTAGCTCTTGTGCATTCTTGCCTTGTCAATCTATAAGTTAGATTACAAGTTAGATTGGTGATCCAAGATCACAAAACCCCCAATTTCGTGCCTCAACCCAAGTGCGTTGTTGTGTGGATTGACTATCACATCCCTCCCTTGAGTGTGTTGTTTAAGTAGTAGGTCGCGCTCCTTATAGCGTTGATTGACTACTTGCATCTGCTACCCATACCCATCATCCGCCACTTAGCCCCGAACCACATCCTTCATCCGCCGTCTTACGCCGTGAAGATCGGGCCATCCCGTGCGTCTCATATCAATTTGAGTTGCCAACGTTTTTAGCCCCATTTCTTCTTGCTTGTCTGCTTCTCTATTTTTATTGCTTGGGATGTACTAGAGGCCAGCATTTCAAGATTGGCACCCAACTCTCCTTGAGAATGGCAACTTGTGCTCCTTGAGAATTTTAATTACTTCCAACGCCTTTGATTCAACATTTTCATTGTTGTAACCTAAATTTCTTGCTCTTTCCGGCCCTTTAAGAATACCCCTTCCCCTACCTTGGTTGGAGAACACTAACCAGTGTGGAATGCCCCACTCTGTATTAGTCCGAGAATAACAACCCAAGTGAGCCACAACAACAAATCCATTGCTGTTTAATTGAACCTAACCCTTCTCTGGTTTGTTCCACGCCAGGTCCATGGATTGTGTGAATCTCAATAGGCGAGGGTTGCATTTTTTGTCTTTGTGGGTCTATCACTAGTTTGAAGACTACCTGAAAAGTTGTCGAGTTGTCATCTGCTTCAAGCTGGAACATCTTCGCTGAACTCTTCATGAGGGGGAACAATGGGATTTAATTTTTCTTCATATATTCTATGGGAAGAGATCATTCATCCCTATGAAATCCCAAGCCCTATCCATATCAATCCACTCCTTGACTTTGTTGTATTTTAAAGCACAGTAAGCCTCAAAACTGAGAAAGTAATATAATATAATGTTATTGTTAACCCAATTATCTTGAAGGATGTAGGTTAAAGCTCTATTTATAGTACTCCATCTAGAGTCTTCACTAACAACTTTAAACTTTTGGTGTATCACTTTCTAATTATGCGAGTCTCCTGGCTTTGCTTCAAGATATGGTGTCTTTAGGAAATGATAGACATACTTAAAATGAAAAATCTCTTCTCCATAACTCCCCCCTCAAGCTGCTGATTGTCTTCCATTTAAGATTTTCCAAACAAACCGCGTTCATGGCTTGTGAATGCAAAAAACGAGGCCCACCAGTTCTCTTTGTTCTATTTTTTCCCGACCAACTTATCATATGCATCTTCTTTGTGGAAACATGGCCTCAAACAAAGTTGTGCTGCAATCTCTTTGCTTTTATTTTATTTTATTTATTGAAGGAAAGTTAACAGTAGATTATAGGTATTGGGAGCCATTTTGCTGAGACGTGTCAGGGCAAGAACTCTGATGCATGATACTGTGGTCCCCAAGAAAAGACTGAAAATCGCAAGAGAAGTATCCACGACCATTATTTGTTAAAACAGTGATCCGAAATCTTTTCAACCTTTCACTCATTTTATCATGAAACCCAAACCCAATTTTCAGCCACCCGGTGAACTTTCAATAAGTTTTGGGGGTTAAAGGACAGGTGCACGATTTATACAAACCATGCGGAAATCTTAGGAGAAACCATGCGCAATAGAAGGTTTGAGGCTGAGAGCTTTGGCATGATGTGCGCACGGTTAAGGAGACCGTGTGAGGAGGTCATGCGAGGGTCTGTCTAGACAGTAGCTAACGCACGGTTTGTCTAACCGTGGAACTAACCGTGCGCGTGGTTAAAGTGAGATCCTAAAAAAATGGATCTCACACGTTTTTGCCTCTTAAGTCCATCTCCAACCCAAAACGCTAAAATGAATCAATTATCCTTCAAAATGAAGTATCTACCGTAAAATCCTCTCCAACCCTCTACTTCATTTTTTGTGCTAAATCGTAAATTATAATTGAAAAATGTGTGTTTTTTTTAAAACTCAAATCTCAACTCATATATGTGTAGAAATAAAATAAAAAAACCAAAAAGTGTTTTGGCGCATTAACAGTGCATCGCTATATTTGGCGTTGTATTGTACCAAAACACCATTTTAGTGCAGAAAATAGCGCTGTATTGGAGTTCGTTTTTTGCGCTGAAACAGCATTTCACTGCCATTTTGCCGTTGGGTTGGAGATGGTCTAAGTTGCTCGTTTTTGCTCCTAAGCGGCTCTAACTCGGGATTTCTCTTTCTTGAAGACAGGAGAGCCTTTACCAAGCGATTTGGAGTCAATCTGAAGGCTTCCCTTGGTGTTTTGAACCCGGATTCTTGAGGTATGTGATCGTTTTTCATCGTTCTTGATCGGTTTCATAGATCTACTTAGATCTACTTCTCTCTTCTTGGTTTCTCAGATCTACACCTGTTATGGGTAGATCTATGCGTGTATAGGCCAAATAAGTTGTGATTTGGTCTTGATCTTGCTAGGAGAAGAGATCTAAGGCGGTTCTGTGAAGAATCGACCCGGTTTTCTTAAGTGTTCTTCGTCCGTTGTCAAGTTTTGTCAAAACCTTTGAGGTAGGTGGCTTCTCTCTCGACTCCTCTTATTAGAATTGATTGGTTTAGTTTTAAATTGAGTAAATTGGATAATATTGATTGTGAAATCTTGGTTTGATACATGGAATAAATCTCCTTAGTGATGATTTATCGTTTTTGGTAGATTTGTGAAATCTTGATAAATTGTTGTGCAAATTGTTTTAGTTTCTTGTATTTAAAATGGTGGATTTGTTGGAACTTCTAAATGGTTGATTGGGCAGGGGGTTTCAATAAAAAGACGTTTTATTGAAATGAGTTGGCATTGTAATGGTTTTAATGAAAAACGGTTTTCAATAAAAAAGTAATTTTATTGAAAAGACTTTTCTTTGGCATGATCCTTGGGCATATTGGTGTGAATTCATATTGCATTTCTGAGGCTTGATTGAAATATGACCTTGTGTTCAGTGCCAAAGGTCAAATGGCACACGAGATATAATTACCTTGTGACGACTTGGTAGATCGATGAGAAACTGCTCATGAGTATGAAACTGCTCATGAGTATTGGTAGCATGCATGGTTGGTTGTGTGGATGTGTGGAATGGATTGGGTATGCCAAAGGAATATTGAGAAATGGTTTTTAGCACCACTTCGTGATGCTCGGGCTGTTTTGTAATCTTGGAGCATGGGATATGTGGATCTTGGAGTCTCGTGGTCTTCTTGGAGTCTTTAGTTGGTTTCCGCTGTTTACTTTGATAACTGTTTGGTCTTTCGCTGTTACTTTGGAGTGGTTTTGATATGAATAAAGTAATTGTTTTGTCTTGCTTTTGTTCATGCATCATTTAGTGAACGGTTTGGTTATGGTTTATTGGTTTAATGGTTTATTTCTTAAAGGGTAAATCGTCCCCCACTTGTATTTGAAACCCTTAGGCATTTATTGCCAGCCTTTGGCTTCTTGGGGATGTCGCTTAAGGCCAAATAACGGCTCGTTGTAATCTCAAGCCAATGAGAATTAGCGGGCCATTACAAATGGTATCATCTTGTTCAGTCCTTGCCTAATAAGCTGGTTTCACTTTCTTGGTCTTGGAGTTTATTTATCCTTGTTTATTTCTTGGGTTGTGATCTTAGAGGAATGACGAGCATGTCATGCATTAGAGGAATGACTTTCCGCTAGGATTTCATATTTCATTTAGAGTAATGATTTATGATCTTGTGAAAAGGTGTAAATTTTTGAAATATGCAGAATTTGTTTTCAAATGAAAGATTTTGAAAAGAGGATACTTGATGTATATTGAAAACGGTTTGATTTTCCAAATCAAGAGTGGATTTTTCAAAAATGGTTGAACGTGAAAAAAAGTTTTTTTTGGAAAACAATGTTCTGATAGTTAATGTGATAGAATTTGAAATACTAAGCCCTTAGTTTCTAGAGAGTGAGACTTATAGAGTTTGTTGTTTGTTTAGAAAATGGAACCCGGTAGGCGTCATAGGAACCAGTCGGAAGAAGCTGTTGAGAATGTGGTTGCACCTGAGTCACAGGTGAACCAACAGTTGGTCCAAAGCATCGCCCAGGCTTTTCAAACCGTTGAGTTGGGATTGCAACTAGATACTCTGTTTACGATATATGTCACTGCTGAAAATCCAAATGGAGGAAGTACGGTTGTATTCACTAGAGGAGCTGAGAACTCTAGCACTAACATGAAGAAGAAATGGGACACCTATTCTCAAGGTGGTGGAACACATCGGAATCAGGCCACAAAAGAAAAGACCCAAGAGCAAGCTTGGATGTTTTCAGTGCGGTTCACTGAGCCACATCAAGCGGGAGTGTACAACACAACCGAGAGCATGCCACAATTGCAACAAGATGGGACACCTTAAGCCCTTTTGTCGTAGTGCTCTGAGGTCCGGTCCTTGAGACACTTCTCAGGCGTCGCAAGCATCGTATGCTTCGACAAAACGAGGCCAACGGAATCAGTCTCGTCAGCAGAGAAAAGCTAGCTATGGTGATTCTCGGAATACCATGACTCCTCAGCAAGGACAATCTTAGCAATGCAACAAAGAGCAAAGTACAACGACGAAACAACTGTATGGAGCTGAGAAGATGATTGTGGATGATCAAGTTGGACCATCTACAGTGAGAGGTACGATTCTTTTGAATTCTACCTTCGTGTCAGTACTGTTTGATACCGGTGCATCGCATTCCTTCATTGCATCTCGTGTTGTTGACCTGCTATGTTTAAAACTTGAAATGATGCCCTCTGTGACAAAACTGCAAACTCCTCTCGGTGGAAGAGAATGTCAAGCCTTTGTGTATAGAGCATGTGCTATAACGGTTGATGAAGTTGAGCTGAAATGAGTCTTCTTGATGTTGGAGATGGATGTCTATGATGTAATTCTGGGTATGGATTGACTGACAATGTTCAAGTCTCACATAGACTGACAATGTTCAAGATATCATCAATTGCGAGTTCGAAAAGAAGATATTCCGAAGACAGCTTTTAGAAGCAGATATGACCACTACGAATATGCAGTCATGCCTTTCGGTCTAACAAATGCACCAACGGTCTTCATTGCGTTGATGAATCGGATATTTCAGTGATATCTGGACTTTTTTTGTTGTGTTTTTCGACGACATGTTGGTGTATTCAGAGACAAGGGATGAACATGAGCAACACTTGGCAACAGTGTTGGGAATCTTGAGAGATCACTGTTTGTATGCCAAACTGTCAAAGTGTGATTTTTGGATACAAGAGGTACGTTTTCATGGCCATGTGATTTCTAAAAAAGGTGTTTCAGTGGACCCTGAAAAGATAGAAGCTGTGATCTTGTGGCAACCGCCGAAAAATGTCTTTGAGATACGAAGTTTTCTTGGTCTAGCTGGTTATTACCGACGCTTTGTACGTGACTTCTCACGGCTAACCTTGATCATGACAGATTTGACAAAGAAGAATGCTCCATTCCAATGGACAGAGGAATGCTCCATTCCAATGGACAGAAGAATGCCAGAAGTCTTTCCAAGAGCTGAAAGTGCGTTTGACATCGACACCTATCTTGATTTTGCTAGAATCAGGACGGGGGTATGTGGTGTACTGTGATGCTTCGGGATCGGGGTTGGGCTGCGTTCTTATGCAAGGAGACCATGTTGTGGCTTATGGTTCAAGGCAGTTGAGAGTGCATGAGAAGAATTACCTAACACATGATTTGGAGCTAACTGCAGTCGTCCATGCTTTGAAGACCTAACGTCATTATCTCTTTGGTGAGAAATTCACTGTGTTCACGGATTATAAAAGCTTGAAACACATTTTCTCACAGCGAGATTTGAATCTAAGGCAGAGGAGATGGATGAAGTATCTCCAGATGTTTGACTTTGACTTGATGTATACACCGGGAAAAGGGAATTCGGTGGCAGATGCATTGAGCAGAAAGTCATATGCTCAGTTAGCGAAAGAAGCTTCAGATGAATGACATTTGATGTCGGTCCTAGTCGACATGCATGTGGAATGTGAAGACCAATGTGATGTTGCAGTTTTCTTTTTAGCTATGCTTGTTCCTGATTTGGCAAAGAGGGTCAAAGAGGCACAAACATCTGATGCGGAATGCCTGGTTATGAGTTCAAACTCAATGGTAGGGAGATCATTGAGGGATGAAAACTTGATGGGAGTCTGGTTTTGTGGTTTAGAGATCGGATGGTTGTACATATGGCTTGTCAGAAGCAACTTCTTCATGCTTACCACCATTCGAGATGAGCTGTACATCCGGGAATACAGAAGATGTATACAGACGTTGGAAGACATAATGCGGGCTTGTGTAATTGATTTTGGTGGCTCATGGGAGGAGCACTTACCCTTAATGGAGTTCTCATATAATAACAGTTATCAGGCCTCGATACAATATGGCTCTGTTTGAAGCATTGTATGAGCATCCTTATCGTTCTCCACTATACTGGGTGGAAACAGGTGAAACTTCACTAGTTGGGCCGAGTTTTGTCCAGGAAACAATGGAGAAGATTCAGTTAATCAGAAAGAGGATGAAGACGGCTCAGAGTCGTCAGAAATCTTATACGGATCATCGTCGAAGGCTGTTGTCGTTTTCCGTGAGTGATCATGTGTTCTTGAGGATCTCTCCAAGATTTGGATATCGTCGTTTCGGGAAGCAGGGCAAGTTATCTTCTAGATACATTGGCTCTTTCGAGATACTGAAACATGTTGGAGAGGGGGCATATTGGTTGGCATTGCCACCACGGTTCAGTTCGGTGCATAATTTATTCCACGTATCTCAGTTGAAAAAGTATCAGTCTGATCCTGACCATGTGATCAGATGAGATCACGTTGACCTAGAGCCGGATGCTTCGTTGGTACATATCCCGGTGTGGATTGTGGATAGACAAGAGAAAGTCTTGCGTGGAAAAAGCATTGGTCTAGTGCAGGTTTTATGACAACATGGTCATATTCAGGAAGAGACTTGAGAACGTGAGAAGGAAATGAAAAACCAATGGCCAGAACTCTTTCAGGGCAGCGATGGTTTTCTACTTTCTGAGGACGGAAAGACAGATGATGGGGAGAATATAGTACCCCCGGTTTCTGGTATGTAACCATTTCCTTGTGTTTTTATGGATATAAAGTAAGGGGGAAAGTTGGGAGAGTTTGGCAATCTTTCAATAAGTTTTGGGGGTTAAGGAGAGGCGCACGGGCTGCGCACGGTTCATACAAACCGTGCGGAAATCCTAGGAGAAACCGTGCACAATAGCAAGTTGAGGCAGAGAGCTTCGGCACGGTGCGCGCACGGTTAAGGAGACCGTGTGAGGAGACTGTGCGAGGGTCTGTCTAGACAGTAGCTAACGCACAGTTTGTCTAACCGTGCGAACTAACTGTGCGCGTGGTTAAAGTGAGATCCTAAAAAAGTGGATCTCTCACGTTTTTGCCTCTAAGTTGCTCGTTTTTGCTCCTAAGCGGCCCTAACTCGGGATTTCTCTTCCTTGAAGATAGGAGAACCTCTCCCAAGCGATTTGGAGTCAATCCGAAGGCTTCTCTTGGTGTTTTGAACTCAGATTCTTGAGGTATGTGATCGTTCTTCATCGTTTTTGATCGGTTTCATAGATCTACTTAGATCTACTTCTCCCCTCTTCTTGGTTTCTCAGATCTACACTTGTTATGGGTAGATCTATGTGTGTGTATGCCAAATAAGTTGTGATATGGTCTTGATCTTGCTAGGAGAAGAGATCTAAGGTGATTCCGTGAAGAATTGACCTGGTTTTCTTAAGCGTTCTTCGTCCGTTGTCAAGTTTCGTCAAAACCTTTGAGGTAGGTGGATTGTCTCTCGACTTCTCTTGCTAGAATTGATTGGCTTAGTTTTAAATTGAGTAAATTGGATAAGATTGATTGTGAAATCTTGGTTTGATACATGGAATACATCTCTTTAGTGATGATTTATCGTTTTTGGTAGATTTGTGAAATCTTGATAAATTGTTGTGCAAATTGTTTTAGTTTCTTGTATTTAAAATGGTGATTTTAAATGGCAGATTTGCTGGAACTCCTAAATGGTTGATTGGGCAGGGGTTTCAATAAAAAGACGTTTTATTGAAATGAGTTGGCATTGTAATGGTTTTAATGAAAAACAGTTTTCAATAAAAAGGTGATTTTATTGAAAGGGCTTTTCTTTGGTATGATCCTTGGGCATATTGGTGTGTGAATTCATATTGCATTTCTGGGGCTTGGTTGAAATATGATCTTGTGCTCAGTGCTAAAGGTCAAATGACACACAAAATATAATTATCTTGTGATGACTTGGTAGATCGACGAGAAACTGCTCATGAGTATGAAACTATCATCGCATAACATGCATGGTTGGTTGTGTGGATGTGTGGAATGGATTGAGTATGCCAAATGAATATTGAGAAATGGTTTTAAAGCTTTGTTTATTTGTTTTTATTTAAAACAACTTGTTGGAAAATTGGTTTCAATTGCACTTGTATACTTTTGGTTATAAATGGTTTTGGAAACATGTTTATATTTAGTTATAAACTGTTTTTGAGAAATTGTTTTATATAAAATGTTTTATATAATTGTTGTTAACTCTTCTATCCTAGTGGCGTGAGTAGGGAAGTAATTGGGGATATCCTACCAAGTTTTATACTCACCCCTGCTTTGGCATTTTGGTGTTTTTGCAGATGCCATCTTTCGGGACAGGGGCAAAGGTAACGTTTCACACGTTTTTAGCACCACTTCGTGATGCTCGGGTTGTTTGGTGATCTTGGAGCATGAGACATGTGGAGCTTGGGGTCTCATGGTCTTCTTGAAGTCTTTAGTTGGTTTCCGTTGTTTACTTTGATAACTGTTTGGTCTTCCGCTGTTACATACTTTGGAGTGGTTTTGATATGAATAAAGTAGTTGTGTTGTCTTGCTTTTGTTCATGCATCATTTAGTGAACGGTTTGGTTATGGTTTGTTGGTTTAATGGTTTATTTATTAAAGGGTAAATCGTACCTCACTTGTATTTGAAACCCTTAGGCATTTATTGCCAGCCTTTGACGTCTTGGGGATGTCGCTTAAGGCCAAATAATGACTTGTTGTACTCTCAAGCCAATGAGAATTAGCGGGCCATTACAATCCCCAACAGTGATAAACCCGTAAGTTGAAGTAGAACAAATGAGATTGAAGAATACCTACATTCCTGATAAGATGCTCGGATGCACTAGAATCAAGGACCCAGTTTGTGGATTGTTGGTCGTAGGGCTATTGCCATGAGCCACAACTACGCCGGAGGATGCTGAAGTGCACTGAGATTAGATGAGCCGATATTCCTCATAAAAAATATCAACTGTGTGTTGGATGTCATGTTGTACCACAAAGTTTGGAAGAGTAGCCTGCGCAGAATGAGAATGACCGAGGGTCGAAGTGCCATTGGGGCGACTGTTATGTAGCCAATCGGTATCAATGGTGTGGTAATCCTTACCACAATGAGTGTAGTACTTGTTTGGTGGAGGTCAACCATGTCCGCCCACAGGAAACCATTACAGCACGATCGGAAGGATCAATAGTGATTAATGGAAGAGGAAGACTGACATGAATGTGTTAGTTATAAATCAGCGAGGGATGTAAAGTTGTGGGGTTGACTAGCATCTCTGTGACAGTTGTTGAGAACTCTTGATTGAGACCATGTGCCGATTATAAATCAGTGAGGAATGTAAAGTAGTGGGGCTGACTAGCATCTCTGTGACAGTTGTCGAGAACTCCTGCTTGAGACCATGGAGTAAAGAGAATAAAAATAAGTGGCCGCGTTGCATCTGGCCTCCTCGGGAGTGTGCTGAATAAATCGTTGGTTTCATCAACGACAGATTTCCACTCATTATAATATGGCAGAATTGAGTGAAAACCTTGGTGGAGTGTGAAGAGCTTTTGAAACAAATCAGAGATACGTGAAAGCTTGTTAGTCTCAGAAAACATCAGTGATAATAAATCTCACAATTCCTTGCAGGTATTGATAGTCTTAGCAACATGCTTGACCGAACGATCCATCGAATTAAGCAACCTGGAAAAAATCTTATTGTCCCGTTGTTTCCATTGCCGGAAAGTGGCATCCTTAGGATCCAAAGGAGAGGCAACAAGATGATAAAGGCTATAAGTGTGACAATAACCTTCTCCCACATAATGAAATTGGTGGAGTCGAGTCACTCATCCACCAGATTGGTCAAAGCAGTTATAGTGTTCAAAAGGACGAGAAAGCCATGTAGCAGTGCCTAAACTCTTAACTAAGGGTGGGCGCGGATTTGTTTGGTTCGGTTTTGACTAAAAACCAAACCGAACCTCAATTTGTGGTTTAGTTTTTATACATAAAAATCAAACCATTTGATAGTGGTTTGGTTCAGATTGGAAAATTTTTCAATCATTAGTTTTTGGTTTGGTTTGGTTCAAATTTCTGATAAGCCTATTTTTTATGCTGAAATCCCAGATATAAATCCATGATATTTTATAATGATTGACCAATAATTTGAATGAAATTTGTACAAAATCATCAAAATGGCGGCGTGATACCATCATTGGCCTAAAAATATAACCTGAAAGTGGGTTAGGGTTATAGAATGGATGCATGGGCCCAACTGATTTAAAATTAAAAAATTATGTTTTTTTTTAAACCGGTGTGGTTCGATTTAGCAGGTGCGGTTTGGTTTGATACCTAAACCAAACCACAAACCATAAGGGTCTATTCAATCCGCATTGCAAACCAAACTGCAAGAAAAAACCCGCTATTTCGGTTTGGTTTGGTTCGGTTTGGGCGGCTTTTTTGCTCACCCCTACACTTAATCGTAGCGGGAGTAACAGAGCTTAAAGAACCAGGTTGAACGCAGATGGACAATCGCAGCGGAAGAGACATGGTTGGATGCCATAGGAATGGTGTGGATCTGGCGGGTGAAGGAGTGTGTGTGTTGGGGGGGGTGTTATGAAGACGGAAGCGTGCAACGAGCTAGGGATGAGGCGGTGCGTGTGACGACGTGAGTTACGCGGTTTGCGGAGAGGGGGGCGATGATGGCGCAAGTTGCACATTAATGAGGTTCGACAGAAACCCTCGCCCTTGTGCAATGTAACTCTGGCCGGAATTTTTTTCAGAAAAAATGGAACTGCTCTGATTCCATGTAGAAATTAGGCATCATAATCCATTTTGTTGGGATGTGTCAGAGCAAGAACATTGATGTATGATACTATGACCATCAAGAAAAGGCTGAAAAGAGCCAGAGAAGTATTTAGGGTGTCTGAAAACCGTGGGGTTGGATTTCATAATAAAATGAGTGAAATACAAAGGATTTCAGATTGATGTTTTAACAAACCCAAGTCATACTATTTTTTTTTAAATGAAAGTAACAAAGTAACGATGACTCGGTTTGCTTGGAACCGGGCTAGGTACTATGCATTAGAATGAACTAAATCAAAAGGACTCGAGACACGTGAGAACACCTGTGGAACATTGCTGATCCGGTGATGTTTGGTGTAATGACAAGACTCACAATCAAAAGGAGAAACATGACCCAACTCAGGATAAACTTTCTGAAGAATTGATGTGGGAGGATGGCTGAGGTTCAGAGTAGAAACCATTGAGCAGACAAGAGAAAAGATCGAATCAAACATGTATATCTACCATCTATTAATTAAGAAAAAAGCGCAAGACTTAATGGTACAAAGGTGCCTTGACAATGAAGCCTAAGGTAAAAAACAAAGTTGCCAAACAAAGATCCAATCCAGTCAAGGCGGGCGAAAATGGATCCCCCATAGTGGATGAACGTTCTTAGTGATGATTGAATAAAGAAATGCATTCGCGTTGGAGCATCCACAAAATGAATATTGATATGTAACTTAATAGACCTGGACAACTTGGATAACATCTTCCAAAAGGGGCAGGAAAGGCTTTGTACAAGGGGTAGCTGGCTGTGGGGCACACACTTTTGGGAGGTGGTTATAGTAGAATCTTTAGTGGGGCCCAAAAGGGAATAAGTTGTTGATCTAAAAGGAAGGAGGAGCATTGTGGGGGGTTGGAAAGAATTTAGTTAGGCAGTCAGTTGAGGCTTGGGCGGGAGATCCCGGGGCTCCTGAGATTACGTCCTTAATACAAAGGTGCCTTGACAATGAAGCCTAAGGTAAAAAACAAAGTTGCCAAACAAAGATCCAATCCAGTCAAGGCGGGCGAAATGGATCCCCCATAGTGGATGAATGTTCTTAGTGACGATTGAATAAAGAAATGCATTCGCATTGGATCATCCACAAAATGAATATTGATATGAAACTTAATAGACCTGGACAGCTTGGATAACATCTTCCAAAAGGGGCAGGAAAGGCTTTGTACAAGGGGTAGCTGGTTGTGGGGCACACGCTTTTGGGAGGTGGTTATAAGAGAATCTTTAATGGGGCTCAAAAGGGAATAAGTGGTTGATCTAAAAGGGAGGAGGAGCACTGTGGGGGGTTGGAAAGAATTTAGTTAGGCAGTGAGTTGAGGCTTGGGCGGGAGATCCCGGGGGCTCCTGAGATTACGTCTTCTCCCTCCCTCTTCTACTTTTTCCATTCCTTCCATTGTATAAACTTGTTAAACACAACTTCTATACTTAATGTAGTGTCATTCTGCTGTTAATATAATTTTTTTGGGGGTACGAATTTAACACTTGACCTATTGGAATAATTTTCCTAGAGAGGAGTGCTCTTGGGAAGCTGTTTGCTGGAGTGGAGAACTGACCAGAGAGGAGTGTAAGAGAGAGGCACACACTACTAGAAAAACGTCTAGAGGAGGCGTGCACTACTGAAACTATTCAGACGAGCAATGTCGAAGTTACACTTGACGATGTGGACTAGCGACTCAAGCAGATAAAATAAAGGCTTGCATCGATTCAACAACGCCGGGTTGAGTAGGATCGAGAGCAACCATTGTGAGCCGAATTCGAACGACATGAACGATCTGAATATCAACAAGCTCTCGTTTTTTTGGTGCAACGTCTGAAGGAGGTACAACCGCTCGAAGTGCAGGATGAGTTTTCAATGGAAAATACAGCTTAAGACGTGAAGGTGCGACAACTCAAGGTGAGCCGACCTTCTCCGATGACCGAGCTTTCTAAGGCGCAACCCACTTTGACTGGAGCTTCAAAGACTCAGGGCCGCGACGCGTGTTTGGCCGTGGCATTCTGCATTGACGCTGGGGATGGCAGTGGCGAAACAGGGGGCAGTGGCACAACAACGTAGCTATGTCTGGTCTGGCATGGAGTCAACGCCCGGTTTGAATGACAACTCTTGGGGGCATTAAGCAGAGTAAGATACCTACTCCCTACCTACGATTGGACAATGCACAATTAGTATACTCGGATGAGTCAGTCTTGTTAACTTCGGGATTTGAAACAAAAGAGGAGCATGGGCAATCGTCTGCTCGATCGTCCGTGTTGCTTGCGGCGCATTCCACGACGACTGACGCTATGGAGGCGTAGGGGCGCGGCGTGACAACTCTTTTTGCTGCGCAGAAAATAAAGGACCAGGAAGAATTCTGAAAATTTGTAGATGGGGCAGCGTAGGGAGATGTCGCTGCAGAACGACACATGACAGCTGTGGATCAAGGAGGAAGCAAGACAACCATGAGACACCATGGACTCAGGAATGCACCCAGGGGAAACCGCAGTCACGAAAGATGCCAGGTAAAAACGCAACTAAGATGACTAATACGTCTGCCTTAGTCTCTCGTTAGGTGTTGTACACCCCACGAGTCGAGAAACCCGCGTTCATCAGTAAGGTTCCAAGAGACCTTCTCGCAACATCTAAATCAAACTTCTTGACCACCTTGACGCTCGGGGCGCGGGAGCTCCTCGCACATAATTGGTATGAAGAGACATCATCAGCTAAGGGGATGTGCCAAAGGAAGATGGTGCTTCAGGGAGACGGGTTGACACCTGTAGTTACCAAGGAATCAGAGTCACCTCCATGGGGAACCAACAAAAAAGAGACGCAGGATCATTTAGAGGTGCATGCAATATTTCCGCTGCAACGACCACTTTCCGGTTTAATGGGGCAAACGGAAGCCAATGGAGTTGGTTTGACTAAATAGTGGTTGGGCTCAGGTCGGGCACACCAAACCGAGAGCAGCCAGGGAACAGGAGAGTCGAGGATTGAGACACTAGCTGGATCACGAGCGGGGCATGTTGTTGGGTTCAATTACACGGCCTGACCACCCACTTCCAAGCAATCGACCTTGCCAGGCAAGTCGCATCAGCTAAAATAGGAGGAGTGGGTCCCTGGGTTTATGAAGAACCAAACTGTCTCTACAAGCAAGACGTGGGTTTGTGGCCGCATCACTTGGGGACCAGAACACAACAGCTCACAAGGGGTCTTCCAGGAGGAAAGGAAGGAGGAAAACTGCTGCAGGAGTAGGAATTCCCAATTTTTTCTCCCCAAACCGGGTCCAAAAAGAAGTGAGGAACATATGGGAGATTGCTTGGCATGCATGTGTGGGAAGGATGAGTTTTGAAGGATCTCCACAGCAGGGTCCTAAATTAGCAGTGCTGTTCGGTTCTGCCTAAGGCACAAAAGGCAGTGTTCTAAAGCATAGGAAACAAACCATTGATTTATATTGGATGTATTGGCCACCTACGGAGGTTCTGCCACCATGGAACTCTACTGGACATGCCTTTTATCTGAGGCTGGTCCCTTTCCACCTATCATATTCTATAGAAGTTGCATGGGAAGAAGTGTTCAACAACCACAATCATTTGTCTTTCTTCAGTCTCGAGGACAATATTGATTTTCAAGTAGGAAAAGAGTGATAAAGACCTGAGCAGCTTGGATAGCATCTTCTAGAAGGGGCAGAAAAGGCTTTGTACAGGGGCAGCTGGCTGTGGGGCGCACGATTTTGGGAGGTGGTTACAGGAGAATCTTTAGTGGGGCCCAAAAGGGAATAAGTGGTTGAGGCAAGTGGTTATAAAGGGAGGGGCACTGTAGATATTGGGGACTCCCGGGATTACGTCTTCTTCCTCCCTCTTTTACTTCTTCCATTCCTTCTTCCATTGTATAGACTGGTTAAACGCAGCTTCTATACTTAATATAGTGCCGTTCTGCTGGGCGGGGACTTAACAAAACCGCTTGAAGACATTGATAAATTTCTCTAACTGCTTGTTCATTTTATGCTGCTTCAATCGTTGTGGAATAGGCAGCGGAGGTGTAGGGAGTGGTTTTGCTTGTCAACCCACTTTAGGGCTTCTATCTGTATTTTGCTTGTTTCTTTTCTGATTAACAATTGCACCATGCTCAAAATTTGCATTAATCACCTCACACTGCTCTCTAGGATTGCTGGCTAGGAAAATTTTCCTGAGGTCTCATGAATAAAGATCCAATCAATTGCCCCAACTTCACCTCTAAGCTCTGAGTGTGGCTAGCTACCTAATAAATCTTTGACTTCAAATTTTCCAATATATTCATGGCAACATTGCGCAACTTAAAGGGCTGATTCCCATGCTCTGAAATCGCTGTTGAATCCACCTTGACAGGCCCATGAGAAGTTGGATTGCATCAGCACCCTATTCATCTCAAATGATTTGAAAATCATTAGCAGTTGAACAAGATATGCATCTGTCATCAATTTTCTAACGAATCTCTCTTTCATGGCATCTGTCATCAATTTTCTATTTTAGGTTTAACCTCCTCTGACGCCTCCTCAGATGGAGCAGTCTCTTAGGTCCAGGATTAAATTCTGGCAAAACTATTCCTGAATGCTGTCCTCATAGTCACTTATTAAGGAAGATGTGATTAGTTGATTACTACCTAATTCAATAGAGTTAATTATTTGTATTGTAATCGATATTTTCTTTCCCTAGCAATGACAGGAAAAACTGTCTGCTAATTTTATAATTGCCCTTTGCAAGTATACAAATCACTCAAATAATATTGATTATAAGTCCAGATGTCATCCTACAGGGAAGGATTATTTCATTCTAATAAATATTAACTTTTTTATTTAGCAAATTAAATTATGATTTCAATTTAAAATTGTGAAAAATAATTTAAAATTATTAAACATAATTGACGAGGATTAATAATTTCATATTTATGCATCCTGATCAAATAAAATTGCATGAACTTGTTGACTTTTTTGTTAACAACCTAATTCCCTAAATTAGTGTTATCTTCTCTGGATATATAACACCAATGTTCCAACCAACCTTGATATACTGTTGTGATTTTGAGTGAGGTCATGATCTCATAAGATTCAATGGAATTTGTATTAAAATCATGGAGTGCCTTGACATGCATAAGATTAATTTGTTGCATAGATCACTCCTATTTCTAGGATTGCAAATTTAAAACCTTGATCAAATCTTCTAATATGCTTCTCAACATAATTTACAAATCTCAAAATGCACAATTATTGGTTAAACAATTGCACATTATCAAGTGTAAGCAATAACAAATAGAGGAAATTCAATAAAATTCAATAAATCAATTGATCAGGTTGAATTTCTCAATCACATTCCTAAATTTCTGAAACAGGGTTTAGTTCCACATTATTTGCACGAACTACCAAGTGGATTTCATTCAATTGAATACATGATAAAGTGATCAGAAAAAGAAGAGCGAACTCATAAAATATTATTTCTTCGATCCCCCATCTCAATTCTCTGTTTTCCTTTAGTTTCTGCGGCAGAGAGCTCCTGCCAGGTGTGCGGCACAACGCCCCCACTGTTTTCCCATCAAAGTCCTTTTATTTGAGTAGTGTGTTTGACAAAAGGCCGTTTCACACTCTTTTAATCTGGCCGAAAGCATGGTTGTGGGGCACTTCACTTTGCTGGATGATTTCTAGAATCCCACAGCCAAAACCCCAATCCCATGGGAGGGTCATGGGACACACTCCTTCCAACTTGCCGTCTCTTATTTTGTACAGTACACAACCAAAATATGCTTTCCACTGGGTAGCTATGGAATGTCTTGTTTGGAGGCTCTTTTTTTCTCTTTTGTCTCCACCTTCCCTGTGTTAGCACTGTGGGTGCTAACAAGAGGAGAGCGAGAGAGAATAAAAGGAACAATGGAGATGTTGTACTGTTATTAGCAGAACAGAACTTACTAAAGAGTTTTGGTAGAAGAATTACAGACAGTAAGAAAGAGTTGTACGAGAAGTTGGTGGAAGAAATAGAAGAAGAAAACTCTCCGTGGAAGACCACTTCCAGGGCCCTGGCTGGATCCTCCCAAGGACCGAGCCGACTCAGCAGCCAACTGAAAATAACAAATGAAATCCCCCCCTTCCCAACAATAATTCCCTCTATTTATTACCCCTCCCACAACTAACAACCCCCTGACAAGAAAGAGAAAAGACAAAGATGCTCCTGGGCAGTTGCACACTACTACCAGCCCATACACTTAGGCATACACCTGCACACACACTGACAGCCTACTGCTTCAGCCTTGTTTAATACCCCACTCTCCTAACACCCTGTTTTTCAAAAATTGCCTAAAAAAAAATCAACATGAGAAACATATAGTACGTGCAAAAATAAAGAAAAAATATGGGAATTGAGCCTATGGATTTCATGCACATCAACAGTGATGTATGGATATAAATTAGTTTTTGGCCCTTTTGGAAAGGGGCAGCTTACAATCGTGTGATGCAGAGATTCTGGGTTTGATCAAACCCATATTTTAGTAGGAAACCATGGTAGCTGAGTGCATACAGGTCATGGCATTGGTAGCTGTCTTGGTAAATAGGGTGCATGGCTGTGTGTCCCATATTGAGCATATTCATTATGGTAGGCAGTTATGTTTCCCGTGAAGACATAATTTTTTTGTATGGTTCTGCAATACTTTTTGATGGCATGAAATTTTGGCAATCACATATGTTTGTGTGGCCTGATGGTTTCATCGTTTTCTAGTTATCGCAGTGGTTAATATTTATATATATATACATATATATATATTTGCAATTGATCAAATTTACTTTTAATCTTTAGAGCTAGCAAGGGATGCATTGAACTCTGCAGGCTATTTTGTTATTGGAGGTTATATGTCACCTGTGAATGATGCCTATGGGAAACAGGTATGTTGCCTTTGGCCTGCTTTATGCATAAATAAATTTCATTTTTATACATATATTTTTTTGATTTAATTTTGTAAAGTGGATAATCTTGTCAAGGGGACGTTCTATGTGATCAATTCTATCAGCTGCAGCTAAATTGTCAAGTGCTAGTTAAGCTTGTTTTTTTTTAAAAAAAATTGGGGTGTTTGGAAAGTATCAAAATTATCATGGTAGGTGAATTTAATGAATCTATTTGGAGCAACAAAACACACTAGGGGGAGGGAAAGGGGGAGGTTTTGTTTCCTTTCCCTTCCCTTTTTGTGATCCAAATGACTCCATAGAGTGCGTTGATATTTTTCGCAGGGCCTTATAGCTTCTGCATATCGCATTCAAATGTGTCACCTTGCTTGCAAAAGCTCCAGTTTGATAATGGTGGACTCATGGGAGGTAATTTAGTCTTTTGGCAAGTATGTTGATGGTATTTTTGCCATTTTTTTCCAAGTTTGAAAGTCAACAGAAAATTTCACTTGGTGATTGGTTTATGAAAACATTTTATGTTTCATTTTTCAAAAACATTTTATAAAATTTGTTAGAAAGTGCTTTGAAGAGCGGGGTTTTCAAAAATATTTTATAAAATTTGTTAGGAAGTACTTTGAAGAGTGGAGAGAGGACTGGAAAGCATGTGGGTTCACTCTCCAAACGTTTTCATTTTCCTGGAAAAATGAAAACAAGTTCCTTTTGTTTTTCTACAAAGTTTCATTTTTTTTAAAATTTTTAAAATGCATTTTTTATTCCCATAATGTAACTAACTTCTTTGATCCATTTTTGGAAAATGAAAACAGAAAAATATTTTTGATGAGCCAAACGGAACTTTACCTTTCCGTTGGTTCATGAAGATATTTTTTGTTTATTTTTTTAAAATGTTTTAGGAAATATGTTAAAAAATGTTTTGGAGAGTGGAGAAAAGACATGTATTTGAGTTCTCTCTTCAAGCATTTTCATTTTCCTTGAAAGGAGATTTTTTTTTCCTAAAAATTTCTTATTTTTGTTTTTATTTTCTAAACAATATTTCCGGTTTACATGATCGAACATGTTTTCTATTACATTTGGTTTATGAAAACATTACGCCTTCATTTTTTCTAAGATGTTTTAAAAAATGTTAGAAAATGTTCTGGATAGTGGAGGAAAGATAAAAACGTATATGGTTTTACTCCAAACGTTTTCATTCTCCTGAAAAGGCGAGAAACATGTTTTTTTTTCACTTTCCATTTTATATTTTTTTCTTCTGAAAACTGTTCATTTATAGTTTTATTATCTCAATTTCCTTTTGTAGGCAAGCCAAACAACATACCAACGCACACTAACCATTCTGTCCAGGATCAAAAGGTTGCTATGTGAGAGTGGATTGGATTTTGGTGGTATGGTTTTTTAAAACTGCATTATTTGCTTAGAATTAAAGTTGTTACATTTGTTTTGTCTTGTTCGATGTTCAAAATTTGTTGTCCTGGGTTAATATCCTTGTAAAGGCTGGAGTTTTCCATTTTTATCATCAAATTTATGTGATTTTCTATGAACTTGCCTGCTAGTTTTAACTGGGATTAGGGTTTGCGTAGACAAGTTCAGCACAACAGCTAGGATTAACAGTTGAACCCAGTTTTGAACAGGCTTCATATCAAACTAGAATTTTACATGGGCCAGTCTACCCAGTTTTGGCTCATTTAAAATTTTGTGGTCTAAATCCCAGCCTGAAACATCTTAAACACTAAAAAAATGTGGTTGGGTCTATCAGGTTTGGCGTTGAAACCCATAAAATTTGCGCAATAAAATAATTTTTGCAACTCTAGCTTGACGGGCAGGACAAGTTTCCTGGTACAAGTGATTAATGTGACCCCCCAGCATGCTGGTTTATTTGGGTCGGTTGATTTTAGGTTTTTTCAATAAAGTTATGCTGCTTAGGTGGCTGAAAATTTCTCTGTTCCCGAGGGGAGTTTGGGAAATCATGGTAAGCCTTCTTATTGAATTATAGCATTTTAATATTTTATCAAAAATGTTATTTAAAACTTAATATTAAATTTAAATAGGATGCCATGGAATATGTTGATCTTATAGCCTTTTGAGGAGCTAATACTATGCACACAAATGGAAAGTTTGGAGTGACTGTTCCATAAAACTCATTATCAAAAGTTTATTTATTATCATTTTTTGTATCAAAAGTTTATTTTTTAAGTGTTATTTGTTGATTCTTGTAAAAAATTTATAAGAAAATGACGACCAAGGACCACTAAGAAAATTAATTTCAATTTCATGCCTTAAAATTTTAAAATACCATGAAATGATGGGGTTTTAAGATTTCAACAACAAACAAGCCTTAAACCCCATTAAATGGAGTTGACTACATGGATCAAACTTTGCCAATTAGCTATATCGAAGACCATATTTTCATTGAAACCATTTCGAACAAATTCATCTTGAATGATTTGTTTAAGAGTCATTTTAAGTCCACTTCTATTTCTTTTAATAAGGGAATTCATCATTAAGTTTACCCTATCAACAGGTGCATCCCTGGGTTTTCTTCTAACATGTCCAAACCTTCTTAATTTTGTCTCAGTCATCTTCTCATCAATCAGAGTCCCTTAAATTTTTTCTCGAACACATTCATTTCAAATTTTATCCATCTTAGCATGCCTGCATGTCCATCTTACCATTTTTTTTCTGGTATCCTTAATTTTTGTTCAAGGTGTCCCGTTAAAGGCCAACACTCACTACCATATAGGATAACTGGTTTAATAACGGTCTTATAAAATTTACTCTTCAATTTCAAAGAAATTTTACGATCACAAATCATTTCAAAAGTCTCTTCATTTTATCCATCAAGTTTGAATCCTTTCAGAGATATCTATATTAATATATCCTTCACATTGCAGAAATGAATTTAAATATTAAAAACGATCAACTTTTGAAATAACGTGAGTTCCCAATCTTACATTCATAACATTATTATGTAATCATTTGCTAAAATGACATTATATATTCTGTTCTATCCCTACTAAGATGATAACCTTTCGATTCTAAAGTCTGTATTCATCAACTTTAAATTGATAGTCTCTTTGGATTCTGCAACGAGAACTATATCATCCGCAAAAAATCATGTAATTAGGGATCTCATTTTGAATATGTTTTGTAAGTTTTTCTCAGATCAAAGAAAAAAGGAAGAGCGTTGAACCTTGATGTAGTCCTATCAAGACAGAGAATTCTGTGGTATCACCTACTGAAGTTTCTTCATACATGTTTTGGATGAGTTTGTTATATGCCACTTGTACCCCTTTTTTTTCAAGATCTTTCCATAAAACCTCTCTAGGAATTTTATCATATGCATTTTCCAAATCAATGAAAACCATATGCAAATCTTGTCTTTTTTGTCAATGATACTTCATCAAACCTCTAATCAAAGGAAGAGCGCTGAACCTTGATGTAGTCCTATCGTGGCGGAGAATTTTGTGGCATCACGTACTGAAGTTTCTTCATACATGTTTTGGATGAGTTTGTTATACGCCACCCGTACCCCTTTTCTTTCAAGAGCTTTCCATAAAACCTCTCTAGGAATTTGATCATATGCATTTTCCAAATCAATGAAAACCATATGCAAATCTTGTGTTTTTTGTCAATGACACTCCATCAAACCTCTAATCAAATAAATTGCTTCTGTAGTTGAACATCCAGACATAATATCAATTTGATTATTTGAAATTTTAGTTTCCCTTTAAATTCTTTGCTCAATCAATTTCTCCCAAAGTTTCATGGTATGATTCATAAACTTAACGCCTTTATAGTTCTCATAATTGAAAATGTCTCCTTTATTTTTATACACGAGTATTAGAGAACTCTTCCTCTATTCATCGATTTCATAATATCATTAAATAATTTAGCGAGCCAATTAATGCCCAATTCTGTTGAATATTTCCACACTTCAATGCAAATGTTATTCGACTCAATTGCTTTATCATTTTCCATCCTCCTTAAAACATCTTTAACCTCAGAAGGATGAATTTTTCGATAATAGCTATTGTTAGAATGAAGGAGATTGGACCCAATACCCACCAATACCTAGATTATCTAAGTCTAATCCACACATCTGCTCTTCATTGAAGAAATTATTTAAGTAACATCCCTATCTGTTTTTAATTGCCCCATCCTTAAAAAAAGTACACCCTTCATCATCCTTTTCTTTCAGCGTTCTTAGTAAGTAATGAATGGTACAACTCCTAAAAAACTTGAGATCCAGCCCCACTAACTGCTTTTTTAGCCTCTCTACGAGCAACATGATATCGAGCCCAAGTATCTTTATTTCTATAAAGGTATAAAATTTTAAAACACTCTTGCTTCACTAACTTTTAGTTAGACTTTCTCATTCCCCCATCACGATTCTTTTCCTTTTAGACAAAACCTTTTTGATACACCTTGAATAGAAGTAGCTATATTGCAAACACTTTTAGCCACCCCATCCCACGTGTAATCGGCGGTTTCTTGAACTTCCCAACCTATTTCTTTCAGAAGTCTGTTCTTAAATTCAATTATTAGGTTATCCTTTAGGCGTCACCATTTAATTCTCAGATTCTTTAATTGTTTTTCTCAGATTCCTTAATTGTTTAATATTTCCACACTTCAATGCGAATGTTATCTGACCCAACTGTTTTATCATTTTTCAGCCTCCTTAAAAACATTTTCTATTGTTAGAATGGAGATTGGACTCAATACCCAAGACTCTAACAGTTTGTTTCTGTTAGTGGGTGAATTCCCCTTACCTCAATGTGAGGTGAGGATATTCTTTTATAGATTGGGAAACCAATATACAAGACGGGTAAGTCCGATGTGGGACTCACCCATTTACACTTAAATGGGTTCCAACACTCCCCCTCAAGCTGGACATGCCCAGATTGGATAGAGTCCCACATAAAAAGAATAACAAGACAATCTCAAACTCCCCCTCAAGCTGGGCCAGGGAGGCTGTGAATACCCAGTCTGGAAGTGAGAGACTCAAGACGAGCTCCGGGAAGACCTTGTTGGTCGGAGAGTGATGGCAAGAGGGGGGGTGAATTGCCTTTTAAAAATTAATTAACAATTTAAAATCAAAGTGAAAGGTGCAGCGGAAATAAAAGAGGCAAGACACGCAACTTGATAACGGAGTTCGGCTTAAACCCAAGCCTACGTCTCCGCTCCCAACTCAACCGTTGAGAGATTTACTACCGCTTGCTTTTTAATGGTTTTAGCAAGAAACCCACTAGACTTTAAGGTTAGTCTAGAACCTATTACAGCTTTCTTTTAATGGTTATGCAAGAACCCACTAGCCTTCTTACAGGTGAAGGCTAGCTCACCTATGTCTCAAGCCTTTTAAAGGAAAGGCTTGACCAACCTCTTCACACCTTGAAGGTGATGTGAAAACCCAAATGAAAGGATGAGAGAAAGAGGTGGGGTTTGTAGGCACAAACCCAAAATGATGCTCAAAATAAATAAAACAATAAAAACCGTAATGAGAAAGTCTTGGGCGCCAATGGATTGAAGGAGTTGATGAAGAGCGCTCCCAAGCTTCTTTAGTGGTGCTCCTTGGATGTGGAAGTGTGTTGGAGCAATTGGGGTTCCTTGGAAGAATCCGCCGGAGGTTTGCCAAATGATGTAAAATGTGTCCCGTGGGCTTCCGTGGCTTGATTATGGTTCCGGTAATGTTCTGGGGCTTCCTAGTCCTTTATTTATAGAGGGGGAACCCTCATATGGCCTTTGGAGGTCTTCGGAGCCGTTGGAAAAGGCTTCGGAGCCGTTGGGAGGCAAGTGGACAGGTCTGGTCAAAGGCCCAACGGCTAGTTTGACTGGCTCTACCGGCTGACCGGTGCTAGGCCACCGGTTGGTCGGTGCTTGCAAAAAGGAGGAGGGCTTCTGTCCAGGCGCCACCGGCTGGCCGGTGATGAGGCCACCGGTTGGCCGGTGAGGAGGCAGTAGCTACCCCTTCTGTCTGGGTGCCACCGGCTGGCCGGTGATGAGGCCACCGGTTGGCCGGTGCTGAGGCAGTGGCTCAGCCTTCTGTCCAGGGTCCATCGGCTGGCCGGTGGTGAAGCCACCGGTTGGCCGGTGGACATGAAAACAGTCCACTTTGGCTTCTTGCTTTCTTGGCCCAATTCCTTGGCCACCTGAAATCATGCCTATTAACAAAAACACTTGAAAACAAGATTAGATAAACAAGAGGGTGATTGTGATCATGAAAATTAAACCACGAGGGGTACGAGAGGTACAACAATCTGCCCCTATTTTGATGATCACAATCACCAGAACAAGCAATGTAAAAAGACTGAAATTAGAGGCATGCTTTAAATAGTTTATTTTCCAATTTATCCTTTAAGGCATGAGAGAAAGATTTCTCCCCCAATCAACCAAGAATTTCTCCCCCTTTGTGATTATCAAAATAGCACGGGGCTTAAAACTTGATTGAGGGATTCGTTGAAAAACAAGATAGAGATTTTAAACAAATTGAAATTTTTGAAATTTGAATTGAAAGTTTTGAATTGAAAGTTTTGAATTGAGAATTTGAATTGAAAATTGAATAACAGTTTGAATTGAAAGTTTTGAATGAAAATTTGAATAACAGTTTGAATTGAAAGTTTTGAATGAAAATTTGAATAACAGTTTGAATTGAAAGTTTTGAATGAAAATTGAATAATAGTTTGAATTGAAAGTTTTGAATGAAAATTGAATAATAGTTTGAATTGAAAGTTTTGAATAAAAATTTGAAAATAAAGCAAAAAGGCTTAAACAATCCTAACTCCCCCTAAATAAAAACAACAAATCACCAGGGAGAGGATTTTGAAACCGAAACAAATTTTGGCCCGGAGAGACTCGCTAAAAGGGATTTTTCAATCCACACTTGTCTAGTGGCGGGTCTTCTCCTTTGAAATTCATCATTAAGGAAAATGGTTTTGGGCCTACCATACCGGGCATTTTTGCAATTGCACTCATAGATTAAGTGCCCGGGTTTTTTGCAATAATTACAAAATTTAAATTGGAAGCTCCCCCTTACAAAAATAGTTGGAGCATGGGAAGAGGAAGCTTGCTTGGAATAGCCAAGCCCTTGGGTGGTTCTAGATATGCGTTGGGAACCGAGCAAATTGGTCAAATTTTGTTCCCCTTGGGTGAACTTGGCTAGGGATTCCCTTAAATCTTTGATTGTTAATTCCATAGAATCAACATCGGGAAGGTTTTGGACTTTGAGGGACAACTCCTCCTTTTCTTTGAGAAGTTGTTCCTTTTCGGAAGAAAGTTTTTTGAAATTCTTTTTTAAAGCAACAAATTTGGAAGAGAGTTCGTGAAAACCTTCCTCCAATTGATCTCTAACATGTTGGAGATCCTCGTAGGATAAATGATTGAAAGAATTTGAAGAACTAGAGGATGAGGAGTCGGAAGATGTTACCTCATGAAATGCCATTAGACATTTTTTACCGTTGTCGCTTGAGGAGGAGGAAGACATGGAGTCATCGCTTGCACTCCATGTTGACGCTTTGAAAGCCTTCTTCTTTTCCTTTTGCTTGGCCTTTTTCTTGTTGAGTGGGCAATCGGGCTTGTAATGGCCTTTCTCGCCGCACCCATAACATGTTACCTTGGGCTCGGATTTTTCGTCGTGTTTTTCCTTTCGAGCTTTGCGGGATTTCTTCTTCTTGTGCTTCTTCATGAATTTGTGCATTTTGCGGGCAAGATTCTCCATTTCGGAATCGCCGCTTGAAGAGGAAGAAGATGAGGAGGAGGAGCTTTCTTCTTGTTGAACTTTGAAGGCGATGTTCTTTGGAACTTTGATCGGTTTGCCTTCCTTTTCAGCTTGCCTCCTCATGGTGATCTCATAGGTCATGAGAGATCCGATGAGCTCTTCGACCGACATGTTCTTGATGTCTTTTGCTTCTTGGATTGCCGTCACTTTTGGTGCCCATGAGCTTGGTAGGATCCATAGGATCTTCTTGACCATCGTCTCTGCAGAAACATCATCACCAAGGGACTTTCTCCCATTGCAAACATCAGTAAAACGTGTAAACATTTCAGAAATAGATTCGGATGGATGCATGGAAAAAGATTCGAAATCTTGACGGTACATATCCAATCGAGTATCCTTAACTTTGTTAGTCCCCTCATGGGTAACCTCCAAAAGTTTCCAGATTTCATGTGATGAGGTGCATGTGGAAACTCGATTGAATTCATTACGATCAAGACCGCAATGAAGAGCGTTCATGGCTTTGCCATCAAGCTCGAAATTTTTAATGTCGGCTTGGGTCCATTTGGATTCATCGGGAGAAGAAAGAGAATAACCATGCATGACAATTTTATAAATAGGATAACCTATACTTCTAAGAAAAGTAGTCATGCGGGTTTTCCAATAGGTATAGTCGGTTCCTTCAAAAAATGGAGCACGACCCAAAGAATAGCCTTCGGGGGCGAAAGAAGTTGAAGCCATCACAATGGATCTTAAATTTGAAACCGGTGAAGGTATTACTCAAATTTTCCCTCTGATACCAATTGTTGGTCGGAGAGTGATGGCAAGAGGGGGGGTGAATTGCCTTTTAAAAATTAATTAACAATTTAAAATCAAAGTGAAAGGTGCAGCGGAAATAAAAGAGGCAAGACACGCAACTTGATAACGGAGTTCGGCTTAAACCCAAGCCTACGTCTTCGCTCCCAACTCAACCGTTGAGAGATTTACTACTGCTTGCTTTTTAATGGTTTTAGCAAGAAACCCACTAGACTTTAAGGTTAGTCTAGAACCTATTACAGCTTGCTTTTAATGGTTATTCAAGAACCCACTAGCCTTCTTACAGGTGAAGGCTAGCTCACCTATGTCTCAAGCCTTTTAAAGGAAAGGCTTGACCAACCTCTTCACACCTTGAAGGTGATGTGAAAACCCAAATGAAAGGATGAGAGAAAGAGGTGGGGTTTGTAGGCACAAACCCAAAATGATGCTCAAAATAAATAAAACAATAAAAACCGTAATGAGGAAGTCTTGGGCGCCAATGGATTGAAGGAGTTGATGAAGAGCGCTCCCAAGCTTCTTTAGTGGTGTTCCTTGGATGTGGAAGTGTGTTGGAGTAATTGGGGTTCCTTGGAAGAATCCGCCGGAGGTTTTCCAAATGATGTAAAATGTGTCCCGTGGGCTTCCGTGGCTTGATTATGGTTCCGGTAATGTTCCGGGGCTTCCTAGTCCTTTATTTATAGAGGGGGAACCCTCATATGGCCTTTGGAGGTCTTCGGAGCCGTTGGAAAAGGCTTCGGAGCCGTTGGGAGGCAAGTGGACAGGTCTGGTCAAAGGCCCAACGGCTAGTTTGACTGGCTCTACCGGCTGACCGGTGCTAGGCCACCGGTTGGCCGGTGCTTGCAAAAAGGAGGAGGGCTTCTGTCCAGGCGCCACCGGTTGGCCGGTGATGAGGCCACCGGTTGGCCGGTGAGGAGGCAGTAGCTACCCCTTCTGTCTGGGTGCCACCGGCTGGCCGGTGATGAGGCCACCGGTTGGCCGGTGCTGAGGCAGTGGCTCAGCCTTCTGTCCAGGGTCCATCGGATGGCCGGTGGTGAAGCCACCGGTTGGCCGGTGGACATGAAAACAGTCCACTTTGGCTTCTTGCTTTCTTGGCCCAATTCCTTGGCCACCTGAAATCATGCCTATTAACAAAAACACTTGAAAACAAGATTAGATAAACAAGAGGGTGATTGTGATCATGAAAATTAAACCACGAGGGGTACGAGAGGTACAACAGACCTTTGGTGAAGAGATCGGCAAGCTGATCGGCCGTCGGGATATGGCCGAAACCGATATGGTGCTGCTCCAGATGGTGGCGGAGAAAGTGACAATCCACCTCGATATGCTTCGTCCGTTCATGAAAGACGGGATTCGAGGCAATCTTCGTAGCGGCCTGATTGTCACACCAGATATGAGCAGGAGTCGATGCCGGGAAACCGAGCTCCTGGAGAAGATGACGAAGCCAAAGGATCTCAGTAGTGACAGTGGCCATGGCTCGATACTCTGCCTCGGCACTAGAACGGGAGACCACAGTCTGCTTCTTGCTGCGCCAAGAGATGAGATTACCGGCGAAGAATACGGCGAATCCCGAAGTAGACTTGCGGGTAGCGAGGCAACTGACATAGTCCGCATCACAAAAAGCCTCAACATCCATGTGAGCATGATGTGAGTACCGAAGGCCGCGTGCAGGATCTTTCTTGATGTACTTGGCAATGCGGAGGACAGCATCCCACTGAGAGCAGGTGGGATGCTCCATGAACTGGCTGACTTTGCCAACGGCACAGGCAATGTCGGGACGCATCATGGTGAGGTAGTTGAGTTTACCGACCAGGCGCCGATAGCTCTCAGGATGAGGAAAGAGTGCCGAGTCAGAATGAAGGGAGCATTCCCCAGGCTCAAGGGGAGTGTCAACTGTGGTGGCGGTGCTCAACCCGGCATCCTGCAATAGATCAAGAGCATACTTGCGCTGACAGAGAGAGATAGTGTCCGCAGTTCGGGAGACCTCGATGCCAAGAAAGTACGTGAGGGGTCCAAGATCCTTGGTGTGAAAGTGATGGTGAAGATGCGTCTTGAGGCTGGCGATGCCTCTGGAGTCGCTCCCTGTGATGATGATGTCATCAACATAAACGACAAGCAAGATACAGCCGTGTGCCGTCGTACGGAAGAAGACAGTGTGATCTTTCATACTCCGAGAGAGACCAAAGGCGGTGACGACAGTGCTGAAGTGGCCAAACCAGGCGCGAGGAGACTGTTTGAGGCCGTAGAGGGAGCGACGGAGACGGCAGACATGGGAGGCGGCACCAGAGGCAGAGAAACCAGGGGGCTGCTGCAGGTAGACCTCCTCGTCAAGAAAGCCATGGAGAAAAGCATTCTTAACGTCGAGTTGATGAAGGGGCCAGTGAGAATGAGCAGCCAGAGAGATGAAGAGGCGGACCGAGGCCATCTTGGCGACTGGAGAGAATGTCTCAAAGTATTCGACGTCATACGTCTGAGCAAATCCCTTGGCGACAAGCCGGGCTTTGAGGCGGCAGAGAGAGCCATCGGGATTGAGACGGATCGTGAAGATCCATTTACAGCCGACCGCCTGTTTGTTTGCTGGAAGGGGAACAAGATCCCAAGTATGGTTGGCATCCAGCGCCTGCAATTCATCTCTCATTGCGGCTAGCCACCCGGGGTGAGATTTGGCCTCACCGACCGTTCGAGGAAGCGACACGGTCTCCAGAGCTGACAAGCCCCTGTAAGAAGATACAAAGAGAGGAGTATTCTGACACGAGCGAGTACCTTTCCGGAGCGCAATCGGCACATCCTCGGGAGTTGTGGAAGGAACATCAGGCGAAGCGGGAACAATGGTGTCCTCGGCCGGGACGGGAGGTACAGTGGAAGGACGACGAGAGTAGGTCTGTCCAAAGAGATGACCGGTCGGAGGAGACACCAGAGGCGGGTGAACCATGAGCGGAAGGCAGTCATCGATGGTAGTGTCAGGAGAAGGAGAGGGGAGAGTGAAAGGAGAGCTCTCGACAAATGAAACGTCGGCAGAGGTGATATACCGGCGGAGGTCTGGAGAGAAGCATCGGTACCCGCGCTGAGTGCGGGAATACCCGAGAAAAATACAGCGAAGGGATTTGGGTGATAGTTTGGAGAGATTAGGGCGAGTGTCCCGGACATAACAGAGACATCCGAAGATACGGAGTGGAAGGGAGTGAGGAGGGAGAGAGGGAAACAGGGTATGAAAAGGAGTCTCCCCCTGAAGGATGGAGGAGGGAAGACGATTGAGAAGGTAAGTGGCAGTGAGGATGGCATCCCCCCAGAAAAGAAGAGGGACCTGGCGGTGGAAGAGGAGGGCACGAGCGGTCTCCAAGATATGGCGGTGTTTCCGCTCGGACACCCCATTTTTCTGAGGGGTATCAGGACAGGAGGTCTGATGGATGATGCCGTGTGCCCTCATAAACTGCTGAAAAAGAGTGGATAAGTATTCGCGCCCATTGTCAGATCGGAGACATTTCACAGGGAGAGAAAACTGTGTCTGGATTTCCTGAAAAAATGTCTGAAAGGTTGATAGAACCTCCGTTCGATCTCGAAGAAGATAAAGTCAGGTCATGCGGGAGTAATCATCAATAAAGGTGATATAATAACGGTACCCTGACTGGCTAGGAACCCGGCAAGGACCCCATACATCGGAATGAACAAGAGCGAAAGGAGTCGCTGCACGTGGTTCCGGGCGAGGAGCATACGTCGTCCGATGATGTTTGGCAAACTTGCAGGATTCACAATGGAAGGAGAGGTGAGAACCGAATTGGGGGCAAAGTTTATGGAGGGTGGAAGGCGGTGGATGGCCAAGGCGGTAATGGAGGTCAAGGGCTCGGGCTGAGGTGGATGAGCAAGCAAGGGATGATGGGGTATCAAACAGGTAAACCCCATCCCGAAGATAACCTCGACCAATTTCCCGATTCGTCTTCCGCTCCTGAAAAACAACACCAGATGAGCTAAAAATAGCAACACAATTCAATTCGGTGGTGAGTTTGCTGATAGAGATAAGATTAAAGGGACTTTGAGGAACATGAGCGACCTACGTCAGGGGAAGAGACGGGGTCAAGGAACATGTGCCATAGCCGGTAATAGGGATTGTTGAGCCATTAGCAACAGTAATGGTAGAGGCACCGGTGTACGGATGATAGGTAGTGAACATACCAGAGTCCCCTGTGAGATGGTCTGACGCACCGGAGTCAAACATCCAAGCTGTCTGGCGATGAGAAACACAGGCGGTGGAGTTGCCAGTCTGAGCAAGTGGAGCTAGAGAAGAAGATGGTGGCGCAGTCGCGCGATAAGATTTTACCAAAGCAAGCTCCTCCGTTGAGAGTGTTGTCCTGTAACGGGTACTGGAGGAAGGAGGATGGGAGAGCCGCTCGGCTGAGTGCATAGGTGCCCGGGAAGGCTGACAATGAAAGTGAGGGTGCGGCCCGGCCGGAATGCTGGCGTCCGGAGGTGATGCCGGAGGGCCGCGGGCGGACACGCCCGCCATTAACGCAGGGAGCTGGGCCGACGGCGCAGGAAGGCCGCAGGATAGCTGCTGGCAGACGGGCTGGGGAGCGCCGGACCGGGCGGGAGCCGCTGCTGGGAAGGGAGCTACTGCGGAGGGCGGTTGCAGGAGGAGGGCCGCCGGAGGAGGAGTCGGCGCGGGATAAAGCGGGAGGTGTCGGGAGAGCAGCGGGCGAGCGCGACAAAGGGGTGAGCGCGACGGAGAGGCGCGGGCGCCGGGCGAAGGCCCGCTGGGACGAGGGCGCACCGCGGGAGGACGACGGACGCCGGGGCCGGGAGCCGCGCCACCGGGGAAGGGCGCTGGGCGGGGTGTCGCGCCTGAGGGAGGCCCGCCGGGAGGTGGAGCCGCACCGGGAGGGAGAGGCGGGCGCCGGCGTCGGGATGCCGCAGCAGGAGGCAGGGCCGTCGCGCAGGGAGCCGGCGTGGAAGGGAGCCGCTGCGGAAGGCGGGCCGGCGCGCAGGGTGGGAGAGCCGCGGGGAGGGAGCGCTCCGCAGGAGGAGGCGCCGGCGGCTGGAGAACCAGGGAGAGGCGCCCGCCGGGCGCCGGCATGGAGGGCCGCCGAGGGAAAGGAGCCCGGAGGGGGGGGGCGTGCTGCGCCTGGAGGGAGGCCCGCCGGGAGGAGAGAAGCGCCGCGCGCAGCAGGGAAGCAGGCGCGGGAGCAGCGGGAGGCGCCGGGAGCAGCGGGAGTCGGGAGCCGCGTCGCGCCGAGGGTGAGCCGCCGGGGAAGAGGCGTCGGGGCGAGGGTGTGGGGGCGAAGCCGAGGAGCCGGGAGTCGGGGAGCCGGGCTGAGGGCCGCCGTGAGGGGAGCGCCGGAGAAGGGGCGCCTGGGCGGGGCGCCGGGGCGATGGCGACTGGAGCCGCGGGGAGCCGTGGGGATGGTGGAGGGCGGTGCGACGGGAGGGCCGTGCGACGGGAGGGCGGTGCGACGGGAGGGCCGTGCGACGGGAGGGCCGGGAGCCGCGGGCGTCGGGAGGTGGTGGCGTAGCGGGAGGGACTACCGCCGGGAGGGTGCAAGCCGGAGAGGAGAGGTGCGCCGGGAGGAGAGATGCGCCGGAAGGGAGGGCCGGCCGGGAGGGGGCAGGCCGGAGAGGAGCTGCGCCGGGACAGGAGAGGAGGCCCGCCGGGAAAGGCTAGGGCAGGAGGGAGAGAGGCGGGGCCGGGAGAACGCCGGGAAGCCGCAAGGGAGGGAGGGTTCGGGATAAAAATCCCTCTGATACCATGTTAGTGGGTGAATTCCCCTTACCTCAATGTGAGGTGAGGATATTCTTTTATAGATTGGGAAACCAATATACAAGACGGGTAAGTCCGATGTGGGACTCACCCATTTACACTTAAATGGGTTCCAACAGTTTCTTTCAGAAGTTTGTTCTTAAATTCCATTATAAGGTTATCCTTTAGGCGTCACCATCTAATTCTTAGATTCCTTAATTGTTTCAAATCTCTCTTGTAATTCTTAACTTGTAGGTCTAAAACTAATAAACGATGCTGGGTGGTCAGACTTTCACCGTATATAACCTTACATTACTCGATAAGTCTTCTATCAATTTGGGATTTCATTACTCCATTTTTTTAAGTATTCGTTATCACAAAATCACTTCTATAGGCAAAGTTTAAGATGGTTGATCCATTGTCATTTACTACACCCAAACCATTCCGTCCATGACAATCTATGTGAACTGCGGAATCCTTTCCGACATGTCCATTTAGGTCACCACCTATAAAAATCTTCTCATGTTGCGGCAAACTATGAATCAAAGTTTCTAAATTAACCCCAATAGTAGAATTCTATTGTACATTTAGACCTACTTGAGAGGCAAAACTATGAATCAAAGTTTCTAAATTAACCCCAATAGTAGAATTCTATTGTACATTTAGACCTACTTGAGAGGCATAAATGCTAATGAAGTTGAAAGTCTCCTTTTCTACAACTATGATTCTATCTTCTAATTTTATGACGTCAACAATTTTATCTCTTAAAGTATTATCCACATATTACCAATGCCATTTTTAGTATTAGTTTCGCCTGTGTACCAAAGTTTAAAACCGGAGCTATCTAATTCTTTTGCCTTTTCTCCCTTACATTTAGTCTCTTGTAAACACAATACAATAATCCCTCTTCTAATCATAATATCTACGAATTTCATAGATTTACCTGTTAAAGTTCCAATATTCCAACCAGCTATCGGAAGCTAACATCTTTTTGTTATGGATCCAGTGCCTTATGTTTCTCCCACTAATTGCAGAGTCCCTTAAAGTCATGCTAATTTGTGGCTCGGATTTTCTTGAATCTTTTGGCATTCTGGGTGCCTGGAATCGCGAGCAGGTATGTGTTTGTGCATGTGTGTGGGTAATTTTAAGATAATTTTGGGGTTTATTTGGGACTTCTTTTGTGAAGGTAATGATATCGACTGTTAAAATTTAATGGAACATCTTTGATCTCCTAAATTGCGGGAATCAATAATGAAATAACTTGAACACATGTTAATCTATTTTATTTTATTATGTTTCATTTTATTTCATTTGTTAAATATCATTTCATTCTCACTCAAAGCTCTGAACCGGGATTGTTTTTCTAACTTTAAATTTCGCAATGGTCATTTGAAAATGTGAGTATGATACCACCTCTCAGCCTACAAAAAATAAACGAGGAGCTGTTTCCAAGCTTCTCTTCTCTTTATGACTTCGTTTGGTTGATAAAAAATAGATCGAAGGAATAAATATGTAATGGAAATAAGGCTAATTTGACACGTTAATTTATTTTTGGGTGAATCGAAATAATGATGAACAAGGTAGATTAGATGATTATTATGACATTCATATTATAAATAATAATATACTAAAATAATTATTGTTTATAATATAATAAAATATTTCATTTAGTTTTTAATTAATAACATAATAAATTCTTATTTAAAATGTAATTATAAAATAATCAACGATGCTTTTGTTAAATGAGACGTGGGCAGTGTTTAACATACATTCACTTTATTGATAATGGGATATCGCTTTTTAAAAATATCATTAAATGTAGAAATCAAATTAATGTAAATAAATTAATTTAAAATGTAATTATTATATAAAAGTGAATCAGAGAAAATGAGATTGTGTGTTCATGAAAATGTTTCATCTTTTTATCCATCCATTTTAATTTTTTTTCATTTTTTCTGACATTTTATAATCACCATGTACATCTTAATTTACAAAGAGGGTAGGTGAAATGAGATTATAGGACTTGAATCCTTTTAAATCATGATACTAAATGCCTTCAGTTTATGAATAAAAGGGCGTGTTTTGTATATGAAAATATTTTAAGCTTTCAGTTTTCAAAAATGTATTAGAAAATAAGTTTTCATTTTTTTAGAAAAAATGAGGACATTTTTTTTTAGGTTAGGACCATATGCAGGGAGTATGGTGTCGTTTGCATTCGCAGAGAAGAACAGGACATTAACAGAATCATCATGACCGATGACATCTTGAAAGAAAACAGGGTAAGCAAAGCAGCCAATATTTTTGATATTTCAAGATTAATATTTATCTTTTTAGATGAATGGTGTAGATGATTTTAATTTCATTGACTTTATTAACGTAAGGTTTAATCCCGGACCATCAATCGATATTATTTTCATGGCTATGAAATTCACTAAAATATCCATACTAAAAATATCCGGTGCAAATTTTTTCTGTTATTCAAGACATAAAATCAATATGAATATTTTGATAATTTTAACATTTAATTATGGATGCATGACTGTATCTTAGGGGGGCCATTTGGTTTGATTTGATTTGATGGTGTTCATGCAGGGTAACATCAAAGTAGTGGAAGAGCTTGTGCCAAATCGAATCAGTTCGTCGAAAATAAGGTAAAATAAAGACAAAACGCTTCCTTCCATTCCTTCACTCAAATTTTAACTTGGAATACTTTTGTGTTCAACTTTGGTTGGATTTAAGGCACTGCATCTCCCGGGGGCTGTCGGTGAAGTATCTGACTACGGATGAAGTGATCGAGTTCATCAAAGAAGAGAATTTGTATTCGTCCTAAGGTCAGAGTATGTTTTAGTTAATTGTTTGATGCTGCCACGTGTTGACAACAAATGACAACCGTCCGATTCAGTTGAGTAAAAAAGTATGATCCTTTGTAATTATGTTTTGACACGGACAATTTTGCCACTCTCAGGAGCCATCCCATCCTCCATCTCTGGCTTTGTGAATCCTTTGTCACCACCATTCTTGAATAAGTTCCTCTGTAGATCTGTGGAGTTGTGCTTTGTCTCCAGCCAGGGCTGTGACAACAATGGTTTGGGCGCACAGCATAATCCAGTTACTGAGAAGTTACATTTAGAGGCACATGATGATTTTTCTTTTCTTGTTTTCTTTATTGGTTCAACTGCTGGATAGAACCCTAGGTGTCTGAGGAATAATTGTACTTGCAGCGAAACTGTTGATTGTTTGAATATGTTGAATGATTGAAACTTATGTCTACCTTAATAACCATGGTTTGGGAGAAACGTCCTAGCTAAACCAAATCATGGCGAATTGTGGATCTGGGTTCACCAAACATAGCACGAACTCTGTTGGTGAGAAATATTCGATAAAAGCTTTTATTGAATATCAGAAAATTACGATGCTAATAAAACTTGCATTGCTTCATCCGAAGATTAAATGAAAACCAATAATACAAACTCAAACCTCCTATTTAGATATGCAAGGGAAAATGGCAAGTTTAACTGTTAACAATTTCATCGATTGATATCGAAATGGAAACCGGAAGATAGTAATTAGTTATGAGAATAATTTATATATTCTATTTCAACCCATACCCAAGGAACTAGGTGTTCATGCTGCGGGGATGTGCGTGTGATGCTTTTAATAAGGGCTAGTTTGGTAGAGGTGATACAGAGATAAAAGAAATGATATTGAGAGGAGAAATTGGTTTCTAATGTTTGGTGAGATAATTTTAAGGGGAGAGAAATGATAAGAGGGGAAATGCAGAGAAATAGATTTCTCTCCTACTATTGTTTTTAAATCACCCCAAAATTGGGATGATTTGGATAAAAATGATGGAGGGTTGTTAATATTTTAAAATTCCAATTTTATCCCTATTTTCAACATGTATCACAATAGAATTTATTTTCTTTTCTTTTAAAAAGATTCACCAAACAAGATAGAGAGAAATCCAAATCATTTCTTTTCTTTTACTAAGTTATTGATCCAAACGTAAGGAGAGAAATCATAATCATTTCATTTCTTTTCTTTTATAAAATATCAAATCATTTATTTTCTTTTACTAAAATCTCACCAAACACAGTGTAAGTATATTGGATGTTCTTGATGCCACATGACTCATTCTTGCAACCATGAATTCTGACCTGCAAAAGAAACACAAATTAATGAGTGCATTTGACAAGTTTGAACAATTAGGGTTCAAATCTTAACTACCTCTTGTTGGTTTTTTTATTGATTCTAGCAGATGGTATGGATTGTTAGCAGATTTTTTCTTTGGATGGTGGTTGCGCCCTTTGTTTGAAGGTGGACGTGGCTGGTGTGTGGTGGGTGGCCAACCCCACCAATTAATCCAGCAGAGAGAGGATGATAGGGGGAGAGACAATTTATATAAAGGGCTCTCCCATCAGTTTTAGCATCCCATTAGCTTCATCTTTTTCATCCGGTTCAAGAGTTCTTTATTTATTAGTGGTATTTGTGAGGCGGTTTCTCCACTTATTCAAGAGAGATTTTACGAGGGGTTTCTTCTTGTAATAGTGAAGGAGTATGTACCCACTTTTATCCATAGTGATTTTTTTTTTATTTTGCCCGTAGTTTTTTAACCCTTTCATTGGAGGGGTTTTCCACATTACATCTGGTGTCTATTTACTTATGCATTTTGCACTTTATTTTATCTCGTCATTATTGCTGCACCGGGGAGCCAATCTTTTTCCGGTCTCAACAAGTGGTATCAAAGGGCAGGTTCTGACCCGGTACTGTTCACGTTCTCAGATATTAATAATTCTCGCAAATTTGAGTATGCTCTGTGATTGCGACTTCGGTCAATCTTTCATATCAGAAAAAAATTATTGAGATTATTAAATACACCGTTGTGAAACGGAGGAAGTTCTGAACTGACGACATGTTCAGATGGCGGGGAAATTCGAGATCGAAAAATTCAACAAGAATAATTTTTTGTTGTGGAAAATGAAGATACATGCAGTGTTGCGGAAGGATAATTGCTTACCGACAATTGGTGAAAAGTCGACGAGTGTGACGGAGGGGAAATAGAACGACATGGACGAGAATGCTATTGCCAACATCCATTTGGCTTTGGCAGACGAGGTCCTATCGAGCATTACGGAGAAAAAGACGATAAAAGAAATATGAGATACTCCCAACGATATATGGATTATCGACTCAGGAGCAACATGACACATGACATCTCAACGGGAATGGTTTGATCAGTATGAAACCATCCTAGAAGGACTTGTGTACATGGGGAACGTCACACCTTGAAAATCGTTGGAGTTGACACCATCAAATTGAAGATGCATGACGGTATTGTTCGAACCACCCAAGGAGTACGCCATGTGAAGGGCTTGAAGAAGAAGATATTGTCTTTGGAACAATTTGATGACATCAGATGCAAGACTCGCACCGAGAATGAAGTGATGAGAATTGTGAAGGGTGCGCTTGTGGTAATGAAGTCAAAGAAGATCTCAAAGAACCTGTACGCGCTTATGGGTGAAACGTACAAGGTGATGAAGATAGTGTTGAAAGTGGGTGCCCTAGACCCAACTTGTATTGTACTTTGATTACCACTACATGTATGCAGTTTTTCATATATACATGTGTTTATCTTGCCATAATAGTGTAGATACTTCTGCATCCACTTTGTTTATGGCAATGTCCTTAGATTACATGTCGTGTCAAAGAGTTATAGCAGATCCCAGACTATAAAAAGAACCTCGAGATGCCATGATAATAATCTTAAAGTAATGTCCTATGGTCCAGTTACATCATTCTGAAAGGACACAGATGATGTGTGACCATCAGGTGATGGGGCCTCATAAGCATTGAGACTTCTTCTCATGAAGTTCACACTTTGATGCAAGGCGAAAACCATGACGATAAAGTCATGACGAGGTAGTTTGTGTTGGGTACGTCATTGGTGACATGACATTGATTAAATGATCAAGATAGGATTTGTCGCTTCTGAGTTAAGGAAGAGATATCTCGAGCCTGGTTGATTAGGATAGTTGAACATTCATTAAATCCATGGCCATGGTTGAGGAAGGTAAGACCATCCGGACAAATCAACAAATAAAATAGAGCAAGATAAAGGATGATGACACTGGTGTGCATTCTGCTTTATCGAGATATCGATGACGAAGAGATTATATTACACAGACCATGTTCATAGGAAGGTAGTCATTGCTTTGACTTTACCTTATCTTTATAGGGGCCTCGATGAGTTGTTAGACTCTGCTTTTGGTCGGTGGATATTATTCACTACTATTGAGATAAGGGCTTAGAGGGTCACACACTATAGCGCATTGAGAATCTTCCCTACTATGGGAATAGGAATATAGAACTTGGTGGGGCCCGCCAATGGGTCCGAGTATTATCCAAGTTTTATAGATCACCAAGGAATAAATAAATTCTTTAATTATTCAAGTTTGGATTAATTTGTTGAATTTATTTATTACATGTATTTACAAGTGATTAAGTAAATACAAAGATAAAATCTTATTCGAACAGATTTAAGTATCCAGGGTTCGTTTAATATTTTCAGGAGAAGTGAGTCGACTTATAGATTCAAGTTTATCACGCGATATATATTTATTATATATTGCAGTTAGTGACAAAATTATAAATATTATTTATGGCATAATTTAATTTGACATAAATAAATATTTATAATACTTATACAGAGAATATCTATTACACGGGGGCTGGGAACCAATACCGGGTATTATAGATATCCCCTATATAAGTAAGAGAGAGACTCTCCCCATGTAAACTATTCATGTGTCAAACTTGAGAGCCTCTCTCTCCTCCTAGATTCTAGAGAGAGATTCTCTCAAGTAAGGAAGAACTTCATGATTATCCTTCTTGGATCGAAGTCTCTTGCCTTGCAGTGATCACTACTGCATCGAAGAGATCGTTGGTGTACTGCGCTAGCACCCGGATTCCAACGAACGACGCACGTGCAGATTTGAAAGGCGTGTGTGGACGATCTAGAGGACTTCGACGTTGGAGTCTTCGAGCAACGGTCGTTGACATCCTGTGACGCACTTGCGCACGTCAGATCCGAACAAGATACTTGTTTGTTTTATATTTTTGTGCTCTGTCAAATCCACGCATGGTCCTCAGACCGTACTGGGATAGTTCACCAGAGTCGAAGTCGTAACATTGCTCTGGTGATGTGAAAATTTTAATTTCCCGGCCCATCGGCTTCCGCTGCCCGTCCCAGTACCTAACAGTGGTATCAGAGAGACGCGTGATTTCTCAGAGTCAAAAGAAAAATTAAATTACATTAAATTTAAGTTCAGAGGATTAAATTGATTCCAACGGATCCAACCGCACGTCGATCCGTTTCCGAATAACCAAGTTATGGTCATTTGAAAATTTTAATAGGATCGACGTCATCGGTTTTGAATTTTCGGATTATTATTTGATGAAGAACGCGTTTTAATTTTTTTTATGTGTTCTTCATAGTACCGAAATCCGGCCACGCTTTGGCCGGAATCCGATCGTCGGAATATTTTCGGTGTTTTTTATTTTTGGAGTTAAATAAAAAATATTATGAGATAATATTATTTTATTTTACTCAAATAAAAAATAATTTTAAAAAAGGGCCAATCAAGACTTGGGGTCAAGTCTTGTTTTATTTATTTATTTAAAGTTAAAATAATAAAAAAATTAATTTGGAGACCAAGACCCCAAAGTGAGTCTTCTTCTTTTTTAATCTTTTAATTTAAAAAAGGGAGTTATGTTTTGTCAAATGACAAAATGACAAAATTAAAAAAAGAGAGAAGACCCAAAAGGGTCTCCCTTGTTGCAGCGTGACGCCCCCCTAAGGAAACCCTAGCCGCGCCTCCCTTGTGGCCGCACCACCCCTCGCTGCCCTGGGTTCCCTCCCCTTCCCTGTCGGAGCCCTCGCGCGCCACCCAGAACCTCGACCTCCCCTCTACCTCGCGTCGACCCGGCTCGACCGCGCTCTCCCGGACGACCCGCGCTGCACGTACACCTCGCCGGACCGAGTTGCTCCCTCGCCTCGCCGCTGCCGGACCGAGCTCCCCGAATCCCGCCGCGCCTGGCCTGGCTGGACCAGCAGTGGACCACCCGGAGCCCTCACGCGCTGCCCAGAACCCCGCACTCCAACTCACCGCCGCTGGACCAAGTCGCGCCGGACAGCACCGCCGCTCACGCGGCTGGCCGGAGCAGCGGACTGCCGCCCCTCGCGGCTGGCCAGAGCGGTGTCCCGCCGCCTCTACACCTTGCCAGAGGAGTCCGCTGCCGGCTGGAAGATGCTGCCGCCGCGGGTGCTGTTGGACCGGGTAGATACGCCATGGTCAAGCCACGATCAAGCCGCAGTCACACCGCGGTCACGCCGTGATTTGGCCCTGCTCCAGTAAGACTCACTCACGGCAGTTTGCAGTCCTGTCGGACTCCTCCTGACTAGAGGTAACCTCGTTAAATTAATTTTAGTTAATTTATTTTTTTAAATTAAATTAATTAGAATTGGATTGGGGTTTATATTTAATTTAATCTGAAACATTAATTTATTTTAAATTAAAATTAAATCAATAGTTTAATTTAATTTTAGAATTAAAATTAATTTAATGGTTTAATTTAATTTTTGGAATTAAAATTAAATTAAACATATGGAACTGATAAAAATAAATTAATTGATTTTATTTAAATTCATTTAATTTATTAGAGCGCCCTCGTACTATTTAAATTTTATTGCACTTTAATTTTTAATTGTGTTTAATTATACCGACTGGTCTTGAGCAACTGACCGAACCGTGCATGTCTGGTTTATTTGTTTATTTACTTATTTATTCAATGCGTGTGATGATTGTAATAATTAATTAGATAAACGACGGTCTGCGAATCGTCTTTTAATTCGAATATGTATAAGGGTCTGCATGTCCAATGCACAAACTGTATTTTGTACCCCTAGACCCCCTCGCCTGCGTGTGAGTATATTTGTAATTAAACGATGATGATCCGAGACGCAGACCCCGCCAAGTCGAGGCGGTAAACCAGACGGGAGCCGAACGCATTGCACTGGGGATGGCTGCGACGTGAGTCAGGTGTTGATTCAGGTATGGATGTCCCTGGGTCAAGATTGATCCGTTATGGATCGATCTTTATAGAATGCTCAAGACCAGTTAGATTACTTGATTTACCTTTATGCATTGTTTATTATTTTATGCGAGTGCATGATTATTGCTTGATCACTTAAAATAGCAAACAAGATAAAAAATGCATAAAGAAGTGACAAATATATTTCTATTGCATGTTCAGTTGTGAGCGCGACAATCTAGTTTGAACATATAGATAGAAAAAAGGATTATTCGTCAATAAATATTAAAATCCCTCAAAGATATATTAAGTCCAAATGTCTTCCACTTCTCAAATATAAACAAACCCGGGTGTTTGGGGTGCTCGTCAGCTATAGTTGAGAGTGACTCTTACTACCAGGGCGTTTTCACGAGAGAACTAGGCCCACTTAACTAAAGTGAGTAGTCAAGGATTAGTGCTCGTCAGCTATAGTTGAGAGTGACTCTTCCTACCATGGCGTTTTCACGAGAGAACTGGGCCCACTTAACTAAAGTGAGTAGTCAAGGATTAGCCATTGCTAACTTGCTATCACTTTAGAGGCAAGATGTTGAGGGAATCAAGTTCGGATTCCAAAAGCTGGAACTTTACTCAACAACCAAAGAACCACAAGTCAAGTGGGTGACCAGCCTAGTGCCTACCTTGAAACCCTCTGAGTAGTGGCGTAGCCATAGCTTGTAGACTATGAGGGAGGTTTTGAGGATCCTTGCCACTAAAATAATCAAGCGACATAGTATTCCGAATCTAATAGTGCGGGCTATTAAGGTTCGCTAAAATAGTGAGACATTAAAATGATATAATAATTTGTTAGTCATAAATGTCAAAAGGTAATCAGGACAAAGTACTAACTGCGAAATGTTTATCTAATGTGGATTTAAGATGACAATCACCAACACCACAAGTACTTTATCACTGCTATCGATTCTGGATAAAGAAAATATCCTGACCGATAATAACTTTCAGGAGTGGTACAGGCACTTGCGCATAATACTACGTCAAGAAAGGAAGTTATATGTGTTGGAATCCCCAATTTCTGCTAAGCCTCCTCAAGGAGCAAGCAAGGCAGAAAAAGATAAATGGAGAAAACATGTAGACGATGCACTTGATGTACAATGCATCATGTTGTCATCTATGTCCAGACAATTGCAAAAAATGCATGAGGATGAGGATGCCTACAAGATGATTTCACATCTCCAAGAATTATATCAGGAGAGGGCCAACCAATTGCAAAAAATGCATGAGGATGAGGCCGCCTACAAGATGATTTCACATCTCCAAGAATTATATCAGGAGAGAGACAAACAGGAAAGGTATGAGATCTCAAGTGCCCTTTATAAGTGCAGGCTAGCAGAAGGGCACCAAGCCGATCCTCACGTACTCAAGATGATTGGGTATATTGAGAGGCTTGAAGGCCTTGGGTTCAAATTGAACCAAGAACTAGCAGTGGATCTCATTCTTGCCTCTTTACCGTCAAGCTTCTTGACTTTTATTGTCAGTTATAACATGAATGATATGACAAAGTCACTCCCGGATCTTTTGGCTTTAGTTCGCCAAGCTGACAAGGATATGAAAAACACAAATTTATCCGTCCTTATGGTGAACAAGAAAAACAAGGGCAAGGTAAATGGGTCTAAGACCAAGTCAAGAACAAAGACACCAATGCATCATCCTGCAAAGAAGCTAAAGATTTAGAGGCAGAGTAATGAGAAGGAAGTTGTTTGCTTTGGATGTGGAAAGAAAGGCCACTGGAAGAAGAATTATAGAGCTGGGAAGAAGCAAACTGATGCTTCTAATTCAGATATTTTTGTCATTGAATGAAATCTATCTTTATCTACAAGTTGAGTATTGGATACGACATGCGGATCACACATTTGTATTCATATACAGGAACCAAGTAGGTTCAAGAAGATTGCAAAATGTGAAGTGGATCTTCGAGCTGCAAATGGTGCAAGTTTGGTAGCGTTGGCAGTGAGAGACTATCACTTAACCTTGCCAAGTGATTTGATTCTAGTTTTAAACAATTTCTATTATGTACCTTCTGTTACCAGGAACATTATCTTTGTGTCAAGTTTAGACACTATGGGTTTTTATTTCAAGTTTGGAAATAAATATTGTCTCTTTTATAGGGATAACATATGTTATGGTGTGGTACATCTTAACAATGGTTTATACATGCTGGAACTTGAGAACCTTGTAATGAAAATCAATGACAAAAACAGCCAACATGACTCAAATATCACCCGCCTATGACACTCCAGGCTTGGTCATGTAAACGAGAAGCGATTATGAAGATTACTTCAAGAAGGGTATTTAGACTCGGTACAGTTAGAACCCTTGAATGTATGTCAAGCTTGTTTACAAGGAAAGATGACCAAAACACCTTTCTCAGGAAAGGTAGAAATAGCCAATGTAGTTCTGGAATTAATACATGTCACACCCGTCATCTTTAAATAAGCTTTTCTTTAATTTTATCTACGTCGGGTAGTGCGGGGTTAGGTCCGACTTAAAATTTGAGGTTTTAATTTAAAAATGCTTGTAATGGTTTTGAGTGCGTCTAACGCATCGCGTTCGAAGTCGTGCGACCTCACTCCGGTCGTCGCACGACCTCGCCCGAGTAACCACTCTGCCTGCTCGATGCACAATTAATTAATTAATTATCAAATTAATTAAATTAATTGGTTAACAAAATATTTAAATGAAAATGTATTAAAGATGATAATTTTATTATGTTTATTACTATTATCATCGTGTTTCCGTGGAAAAATAAATAAATAAATAATATTTTATGGGCCACGCAGAGTCACCGCGTAGTTTCCCGACTCTTTAAAAATTAAGATAATCAAATGAATATTAAATAAGTATGTATTTTCATTATAATGAAAATAATAATAATAATTATTATCGTTACAATTATTATTATTAATATTTTCATTAATATGTTCGTTGTGTTTATTAATATAAGGTATATTATTATTAGGTTAATTTGATTGAATTTTATTTTATTAAATTTTGTTAAAGCTTATTATGTTTATTTATATCATGTTAAGTTTATTTTAATTATTATTATTAATATTATTATTATTATTACCATCTATTTTAGTTTTGTTTTTATTTATTTATTTTTCTTTCTTTATTTGTTTGTTTTTTTTTTCTCTTTGCTGTGTTGGGACGTAGCCCCCCCTCCTTACCCCGTTCTTTTTTTTTCTTTTTCTCTCGGTCGATGTCTTCCCCCCCCACTCTCCTAGGGTTTTGCCGCGCCGCACTCCCCGTACCCCCCATCACCTCGTGCCCCGCTTCTTCCCCCTTACCCGGCATCGCCCCTCCCCTTCAGCTCCCGTCCGGCGTCGTCCTCACCGGCCTCCATACCGGCCGGCGCCATCCTCGACGGCTTCCTCGACCCCGCTCGGCCACCCTCCTCTCGCCAGAACATCGAAACCGCGTAGGACTCGACCTCCGCTCAAGGCCGCGACGCCGCCACACCCTCCCTTCGCCGGAACAGTCGCCGGACCACCACCCGCAGCCCTGCTCGCGCCGCCGGACCGCCTCCCGCACCCCTCTTCTTTGCTTTCCCCAGTCCACGAAGGGTTTGTTTGTTTGTTTTATTTTATTTTATTTTATTTTATTATTTTAATTTAATTTAATTTATTTTAGTTTATTTAATTGTTTTGATTGGTTTAAATTTATGTTAAGTTATTAAATTATTAAAGCTTTTGTTTTAGTATAAATTAATTTATTTATTGTAGTTAAAATAGGTTAATCATTTTATTTATTAAAATTGGTTAAATTGTTAATTAATTTAGTTAATGGTCGTTACACTTGATAAGTTGTTAATTAATTTAATTGATCTTGTTATTTAATTAAAATTACTAAATTGTTAAATAACTTATTTAGTTAATTTTGGGGTTGTATATTTAATAATTAAATTATTAAATTGTTTTGGTTTAAATTGTTAATTTGTTTGTTTAATTATTATTGAACATGTTTAGCGGTCAACTGAATTTTTGGGTTGGTGATGTTTTCTGGGTTGGCACCGTGGTGTTTTGATCTGCTGTTTTAGGGCCTGTTTGACGGCGCAATATGGTGCGATCATTATGCAATGGGAGCTTTTCGCCATGTCGTTTTCCATTCCTATCCGACCACGTTGTGATCAGTACGCATACAGGATCTTCTATATCTGCAACAGGGTAGTATGATCATGCTGGATTATTTAGCAAAGTTTATTGATCTTTCATGCTACTCCTTGGATATGGTACGAGACCCATTATTCAGGGCTCAGACCTTTGATCAGGGCTTACACTGGGACATCAAGGCATCGTTGGTATCCCTTAGCATTCCTACCTATGTTGGGGTACTTGAACAAGCTCTGCTAGTAGAGATTTTTCTAGCAGAGCAGACACCGGTAGTGGAATCTAGCAGTGGGAACCCAGTAGCTGAGACCTCAAAAATAGGTAGTTGATGGTATTCATGGGGATCTAAGTAGGTCAGGTGCTTCAGGGGCAATCCCAAGACTCAGGGTCAGTGGTGTAGGTCTCCAAGGGTGGCTCAAATCATCCCAAGGATAGACGATGTTACTCATGCGGCGGTCAGGGACATCTGGCATGGGATTGCCCGACCCATCGTACAGCTGATCAGGAGATGGTTGATGGACCACCGAGACAGAGGCAGAGATGGGAGCAGGGTGGTCCATAAGGCAGCAGACATGGTAGAAGGACAAGCAGGGCAGCGGGAGGTGGTCATAGGTTTAACCTATTACTGCTGCCTCCCCCAGGTGGTCCACACCAGGCTTAGGGAGCTAGTGGGTAGGGATGAGTCTAGAAGTAGGCTATATAGGCCTATGACCCTGAGGTTCCAAGGATGATATGAGTTATTATTTGTGTATTTTCTATCATGACCCATCCCATGGGGCCCAGACGTGACTACCCCAAACTCGCCTTCCATAGTCCAGGGGTTGGTGATTAGCACCTGAAGGATTTTCCCAAATAGGGAAGGCATTGCCTTAGAGATCTGTGCACACTCAAAAAGGGAAACTAAATTAAACAACCAACAAAAGTAAGGTATGAACATGAGAGTAAAGTACAACCACAAGTACAACTATAAACAGAAAATAGTGGGCCGAAATACAATCCCTAGAAACTGAAAAGAAAGTAAACAGCCATCGCATCTACTCTGGGCTCTACCTGGAGGGTAGTAGCTATAAGTCTGAAGTAAAAGAACAGGATCTCGACTGCTACTGTCGCGCCTATCTCCACCAAGTCCCAAACATCCAAATTCTGCCTCGGAGTGTCAGTAGTCTGCACCAGACACACGTGTGGGGCGGAGCCCGTGTAGGGGTGAGTATAACAACTCAGTAGGGGAACCCGAGACCCCTGAAGGTCTCTCAGTAATCCACAAAGGAAAACATCACAAGAAATACCATAAAGGTAATATCACAAGCATGATTTAAATCATGAATCACAAAGAAAAAGAGACAACTCACTCTAATGGTATAACTTTAAGGTTACTAGGATAGGGATGACTAGTCATAAAGATGGATCATCCTATCCATAGTAACTCTACTGTTGACCCGTATAGGTCATTGTATGTTGACCTGTATTAGTCGCTAGATGCTGACCCATATTGGTCACTGGTGTTGACCCGTATTAGTTGTTTGTGCTAACCCATATTGGTCGTTGGTGTTGAACCGTATTGGTTACTGGTGCTAACCTGTATTGGTCATTGGTACAGAGGTAGGGATGATTAGTCGTATAGCTAGATCATCCCAATCTGTAGTTTCTGATGTTGACCCATATTGGTCGCTCTGCTTCTTCATGTCACATCCAGCCACTGGATTCCTGCACGAAGCATGCCTAATCTCCGTAAGATTCTTCTCCTCAAGCCATCAGTCATATTTCAACCGGTACGAAGTCCTGTAAAAAGTATACCCAAGGGACTGCCCCATCATAGGGGTCTCAATGTGATAAATGGAGCGTCGATCGAACGCTCGGTCTGTGAGATATGGGAACTTTTGTAAAAAGGTCCCGGTTGGATTCAAGTCTGATCCAACCCAAGTTGCATGTTGAACTCCATCAAAACTCACTTAGAGTATCTCCAATGGACTACCTTGTCACAAGGGTCTTTATGCCACAGATGGTGCATCGATCGAACGCACGGTCTATTAGTTACACCCCTTTCCGTGAAATGGGGGTGATCGCACCTCAGTCCGACCCGGCTTGGTCAGGCCCGCCGGAATATTCCAAAGGGACCGCTTCCCAAAAATGTTTCCCAACACCACTGACAGTGTGTCGAACAGACACTCGGTTCATCAGTTACGGGCATTTCTCTATTCAGGGGTCGATTGGGTCTGGTCCCGGTTCGACTTGGTCAGGTCGGTGCTTTTTGCGGGACTTCGTACCCGTTGAAATATGACCGATGGCTTGAGGAGAAGAAACTTTCGGAGATCAGGCGTGTTTCGTGTGGGAATCCAGTGGCTATATGTGACATGAATAAGAAGAGCGACCAATATGGGTCAGCATCAGAAACTCCAAAGTGGGGTGATCTAGTTGTACAACTAATCATCTCTACCTCTGTACCGGCAACCAATACGGATCAGCACCAGCGACCAATGCGAGTCAGCACCAGCGACCAATGCGAGTCAGCACCAGTGACCAATACGGGTCAGCACCAGCGACCAATACGGGTCAGCATATAATGACCAATATGGGTTAGCATACAGTGACCTATACAAGTTAGCAGTAGAGTTACTATGGATAGGATGATCTGGCTTTACGACTAGTCATCCCTATCCCAGTAACCTTGAAGTTATACCGTTAGAGTGAGCTGTCTCATTTTCTTTTTACTTCATGATTTAGATCATGCTTGTGATATTACCTTGGTGGTATTTCTTGTGATTTTTTCCTTTGTGGATTACTGAGAGACATTCAGGAGTAGTGGGGTCCCCTACTGAGTTGTTATACTCACCCCTACACAGACTCCACCCACACGTGTGTGTCTGTTGAAGACTACTGATTCTCTAAGGCAGACTTTGGAGGTTCGGGACTTGGTGGAGCTTGGTGCAATGGGAGAAATCGAGATCCTCTTCTTTTACTTCAAACTTACAGCTACTACCCTCTAGGTAGAGCTCCAGGGCAGATGTGACAGCTGTTTACTTTCTTTTTAGTTTCTAAGGCTTGTATTTTGTCCCATTGTTTTCAGTTTATAGTTGTACTTGTGGTTGTACTTTACTCTCATAGTTATACCTTACTTTTGTTGGTTTTTTACTCCAGTTTCCCTTTTTGAGTGTGTACAGATCTCTAAGTCAATGTCTTCTCTATTCGTTAAAAGCCTTCAGGTGCTAGTCACCAACCCCTGGTCTATGGAATGTGGGCTTGGGGTAGTCATGTCTGGGCCCTGTGGGACGGGTCGTGATAAAGTGGTATCAAAGGGAGGTTAGTTCTACCGGAAGAACTAAGATTCTATTTTTAATGAGGTAATGGTGTAAAGTGTCATGAGTTCGGTTTTCAGTACAGGGAGTCTAGTGTTGGTGTAGCGGCCAACGTATCTATGCACCAGGACCCTGAATTCTATTTTCCGACTCGGTACATGAAAACACCGGTTTATAGTGTTTTGAAAAGTTTTCTTGATCTTTGTTGAGTCGGCTCACCAGGTATAACTTATTGACTATGGAACATCTGTTTCTTACAGGATGCCTCCATGAAGACAGTCATCTAGGATTCTAGTTATAGATCGTGACAGTGGCCCACCAAGCGACGAGGAATTGGTATAGGGACCACTCATAGTGATGGAACCTTTGGGTAGTGTACTAGCAGCACTACCACCCGTTGAGCAGCAGATGCTACCAATGGATCATGCACGCCAGCTAAGCATGTTTCATGAGTTCCAGAGACAGAGGCCTCTGAGGTTTTGAGGCGAGATGGACCCCCGGGCAGTAGAGGACTAGCTTGTGGCAATTTTGAGGGTCTTTCGCTTAGTAGAGACACCCACCGAGCATATGGTGATCTTGGTTGCTAGCCTTCTTCAGGGCTAGGCAGGACGACAGTGAAGCTCGATGCTCCAGGTGCATGAAGAGACGACCCTCACCTGGATGGACTTTAAGAGCCTTTTCAGGGTGGAGTTCATTCTAGCGACACTATGCTCTGTGCATATTTAGGAGCTGATGCATTTGCAGCAGGGCATCCAGATTGTAGCTCAATACTTGGAAAGATTTACTAACCTCTCTTGATACTCCACCGACATGGTACGGGGCCCTTACTTTAGGGCCTGAACCTTTGAGCAGGGGATCTGACGAGAGATCAGAGATGAAACAATTTCTCTCAGCATCCCGACGTAGGTTGGGTTGCTAGAGCAAGAGTTGTTGATGGAGAGATTCCTTTTCAAGCAGGCACTGACAGTGAGATCCCCTACTGAATGACAGGTAGCAGAGTCATCTATAGCTGGTATTAGACAGATGACGCAAAATCCCAAGTGGGCTAGACCTTTAGTAGGGTGACCCCGGGACGTAGGGTTAGAGGTTCGAGGCTCGAGAGGCTGAGGGAGCCACTAGCGAAGCACGATCTGTTTTTTCTATAGGGGAAAAGGTTACAGAGCTCATGACTATCCGACTCCCCGTACAGATGATCGACAGATAGTGGAGGGTCCACTGAGGCAGCGGTAGCGGCAGAAGCATGAGCTTCAGCCAGGCGGCGGATGAGACTGGGGAGTAGGATGTGCAGCGGGAGGTGGTCAGGGTCACCAGGCACTACCACCACCACTCCCAGGCGGTCCACCAAAATCTCAGGGAGCGGGTGGATAGAGACAAGCCCAGCTACAGGTAGTAGAGGCTCACGATCCTGACATCCTTGAGATGATACGAGGTACGATCTTTATCTTCTCTACTTTAGTAGCAGTGCTTATCGACATAATTGCTAGCTATTCTTTCCTTGCTAAGGATTTAGTTTGGGACTCTGAGATTCTGACTAAGCTTTTAGATTGACCTTTACATTTGGATACTCCTATGGGAGGAGATTCAGTGGTCACACACTTGGTGCTGACAGTGTGATCTTACTCTCGGAGGAGAGAGTTTTAGATGGCATCTTCTAGTAGTAGTGTTGAAGCCCTATGACGTTATTCTAGGCATGGACTAGCTATTAGAAGTTCACGCACATATTGACTTCTTGAGACATACAGTGCGATTTACGCATAGATATGGAGGCCAGTTTTTCTTTGTTGGTGAGAAGGAAAATAGAGCAGCACGAGATGGATTTACGCTTAGGAGGGTGCATCCGATTACATATCAGCTGGCTTGCATGACCTTCGATATGGTGGATGAGGTGAGTCCATAGTTTCTAGTAGTGGTGGATGAGTATGAGGACGTCTTTCCAAAATATGTTCTAGGACTACCTCCTCGTAGAGAGGTAGACTTCTTCATTGACTTGTACCCAGGAACAACACCGATATCTACATCAGCATATCGGATGGCCCCTGTGGAGCTCCGGGAGATGAGGGTATAGTTGGAGGATTTACAGAGGAAGGGATTCGTAAGGCCCAATGTTTCTCCATAGGCATCCCCGGTGTTGTTTTCCAAGAAGGTAGATGAAAGTTTGAGGCTATGTGTGGACTTATGGTGCCTAAAACAGGTGATCGTGAAGAACAAGTATCCTTTGCCGAGGATTGATGATCTATTTGATCAGTTGAAAGGAGCAAAGTGGTTCTCGAAGATAGACCTAAAATCAGGTTATCATCAGCTCAGGGTATGGGATGAGGACGTACTAAAGACAACCTTAAGATGTCGGTATGGCTATTATGAGCTCTTGGTGATGCCTTTCAGCGTGACCAACACTCCAGCAGTGTTCATGGGGCTCATGAATAGGATCTTTCAGCCATACCTCAATCTCTTTGTGGTGGTCTTCATCGATGACATCTTGGTGTACTCAACATCTGAGGAAGAGCACATTGTACACTTGAGGATAGTTATAGACACACTCCGAGATCACCAGTTATATGGGAAGCTCTCGAAGTGTGAGTTATGGATACGGAAGGTGCAATTCTTGGGATACGTCATCTTAGAGGCTAGAGTTTCAGTGGATCCAGTGAAGATCAAGGCATTACTTTCTTGGGAGCCACCCAGGAGTGTTACTGAGGTGTGGAGCTTCCTTGGATTAGCAGGCTACTATCGAAGGTTCATACCCAATTTCTCCAGAGTTGCAACACCTATAATTTCCTTTACGAAGAAGGGGAAACCCTTCCTATGGTAAGATACATTCCATTAGAGATTTCAACAACTGAGGTAGATCTTGACCATCTCTCCCATCCTGAGGTTTCTAGAGGAGGGCACTGGCTACGTGGTTTACTGTGATGCAATAGGGACCAGACTCGGTTGCATCCTGATACAGGATGATATAGCGATTTCTTATGGATCATGATAGTTGAGGCCTCATGAGAAGAATTATGCAACTCATGATTTTGAGTTTGAAGTAGTAGTCTTCGCATTGAATATGTGGAGACACTACTTGATGGGCGAGCAGTTCATTATTTACTCAGACCACAAGAGTGTCAGATATATCTTCACACAGAAAGATCTGAATCTGAGATAGCGACATTGGCTAAAGTTCCTCCAGGAATATGACTTTGATATAGTCTATACTCCTAGGAAGGGGAACGTATTGGTAGATGTACTTAGTCGGAGATCGAGTTTGCAGCTACTGAATGAGGCTTTAGAGCAGTTAGCCTCGCTTCAGATATCCTACGTGGATAGAGATGAGACAGTCTACCTCCAATCAATGGTAGTTTCCCATCCACTCCTTTAGCGAGTCAAGGAGGCGCAACTCGGAGACAGCATCTATGAGACTACACGTGATCAAATATCCTCAGGCCACGCACCTGATGGATATTCTGAAGGTGTGGAGCATGTTATCCTTTTCAGAGGTCGTACAGGTGTACCAGTGGTGCTATGAGAGGAGGTGTTGAGGGAGTTCCATACATCCCCCTTGGAATTACATCCAGATGTGATGAAGATGTATTAGGACCTCCGTCATCATTATTGGTGGCCAGGGATAAAGAAAGTTGTGGAAATGTTTGTTTCTAGATGCCTCACTTGCCAGCAAGTGAAGGTCTAGTAGCAGGTACCAGCAGGCTTGACCCAACCCCTTGAGATACTAGAGTGGAGGTGGGAAGGTATATCGATGGACTTCGTGATGGGGTTACCATGTACGTCCAGAGGGCATGATACCATCTGGGTGATCATTGACCGACTCACCAAGTCAGACCACTTCCTTGCTATTCGAGAGAAGGGTTCGGTAGAGAGCTTGGGACGTCCCTACGTTTAGGAGATTGTGCGACTTAATAGGGTGCCTTCGACGATAGTCTCAGACCGTGACACACACTTCAAATATCAATTGTGGAAAGGATTTCAGGAGTCTTTTGGGACTCAGCTTCGCTTGAGCATAGCTTTTCACCCACAGACAGATGGTGATACTGAGTGGACTATCTAGAATATGGAGGACATGTTTCATGCATGTTTCCTAGATTTTGGTCCTAGTTGGGAGGACCACCTACCCTTGGTAGAGTTCTCATACAACAACATATATCACTCCACCATTGGTATGTCCCCTTTTGAGGCGTTGTACGGATGACCGTTCAGATCTCCCTTGTGCTGAACGAATCCAGGAGAGCCAGCACTCGTGGGCCCAGAGATGGTACAGGCTACCACTGAGAAGGTGCAGGTCATCCGAGAGTGGATGAAGACTGCACAGAGCTGATAGAAGTCCTATATTGATAAGTGACAGAGACCACTAGAGTTCCTGGAGGGGGGCCATGTATTCTTGTGAGTCTTCCCTAGATGGGGACTACGGAGATTTGGTTGTGGTGGAAAACTCTCACTGAGGTTTATCAGACCATTCTTGATAATTTGGAGGATTGGTAAGGTAGCATACCTCTTGGCACTGCCACTGTAGTTGGAGAGGGTGCATGGTGTCTTCCACGTATCCCAACTGAGGAGATACATGCATGAACCATCTCACATCATCGACCCTAGTGAGATGGAGATTGAAGATGGGGTGACTTTTAAAGAGTACCCACTGGAGATAGAGGATCAGCAAGAGCGGATCCTTCGTGAGCGAATGATACCTCTGGTGCATGTTCTGTGGCAGCACAATAATCTCTAGAAGAGCACATGGTATCGAGAGGATCATATGCGTGCCCAGTACCCCTCTTTGTTTGTGTAACCTTGTTTGGTTTTCAGGGACATAAATCCCCAAGGTGGGGAGAATGTAAAGACCTGAAAAATTCCATGTAATTTTTTTAATTATTTGGTATTATTATGAGTCTGCAAAAATTGACGGCACGTGATTCCGAGGCCCGGTGTGCTCAGAATGGATTTTTGAACTTTTTTAAGGTATGTTCAGTAAACGCACGGGTGATGTTTTATATCTTTTGAACTGGTTCTCGGATTAAAAATTTGAGGACACCGTTGAATCTGCAACGCTAGGATTCGCTTAAGGGAGGCTTCACTTCGACCACAGTAGGTCGGGAAAGAAAGTTAGTTTTTGGACTTTTTAAAGAAAGGTAAAATAACATGTAATTGTTATTTTATTTTATTTTTCTCTAATGGATGAGTGGTAGTGGAGGGACCGGTGACTTGTCAAGCCATTTAATGGCTTGAATCATCAACTGTGTAACTCCACCATTGTGAATTAAATCAGGTTCGTTAATTCATGAACCTCATTAATTCCTCAATGCGTTACTCACCTTTCCCCCTCCCATTTAAATAGAGCTCAGGGTGGGGTTTTGGCACGGCATCTTCAAGAGAGGAAACTCTGGAGAAGTCCTACAGCAACATCCACCTGGAGGACGAGATCAGATTCAGCGAGCGATGATAAGCGCCACCGAATCACGAACCGACGACAACAACGAAGGAGGTTATGTTGATCGTCATTAGCAGACATCTCATCTAGGTAGGGGTTTTTGTTTTTTATATTATAAAATTAATCCTTCCCCATTATTGATTTATATGAAGAACGTGGATCAACTGACCAACGGGTTGATTCGCAGATCATTCTTTAAACACAGGAGGTTGATGCGGGGTTACAAGTCGGGAGTTATTTATAAATTATTTGTTTGTTGCTAACAACCCTTGTTAAAACGCTAACGTGGAGGGTGTGAGCCAATTCGATCAACGCCCAGACCCTCTTCCGATCTTGTTGTTCTTGTGTTTCCCATGTGCGGTCGGATAATGTGATGGCAAGGCATAGATAGGGGTCATGCAGTGGTGGTAGTGACCTGAGAGACTCGTAGGTAAAGACGACACCAAGAACAGACCATCAGAGCATGTTCGGTGGCCCATGAAAAGAATCGTCGGTGTGCCATGTCGGTGGCGACCGGCGATGGCCGAAGGAGGCCCGTGGAAACCGGTCGCAGGCGGTGGGAAGGCGGTGTACCGTCTCGTGCCACGGTGGACAAAGGCGGCCGCCCGAGCCGGCCGCGTGGGAGAAGGGCGGCGCCCGCAGGCACCACCGGAAGTAGGAGGGGGCGGCGCGGCCCCGCACCGCATCGGCTAGAGACTAGTCGGCCCCCTGGCCGACTGTTACACGCGGTGGGGCTGCGCCCCACTGACCGGATGAAACGACCTCACATCTGTGGGGCCAATTAGAGACACAGTCCACCTTCAGGTAGATCGGGTCGGACACAGGCCAGACCTACGGCCCATTGGGCCAGCGCGGGTGGGCCGAGCCCCACCTGGTGGGCCGGGCCAACTGCGGTCCGGGCCCGTGAACCAGCCAGGCCGAACCTAGTGAATCGGGTCGACCCTTAACGAGTCGGACTCGGGTGGGGTCAAGTAGACCCCAGGACCCATTACGTCGAGTTGGACTGATTGAGTCGGACAGGCTAGTTCGCGGGCCCAGGCCATAGTTGACCCAGCCTGCCAGGTGGGGTTTGGCTCGTCAGGTGGGGCTCGGCCCACCCGCAATGGCCCGTTGGGTTGTGGGTCTGGCCCGACCCACTTGGCAGGTCTGGCCCACTGGGAGGGTCTAAATCGTTCTGCCTTCAGGCGGACCGTGTCTCCAGCTGGCCCTGCAGACGCAGGGTCATTTTCATCCGGCCGGTGGGGCACTGCCCCACCACATGCAACAGTCAGCCAGGGGGTTGACTAGTCTCCAGCCGATGTGGTGCGGTGTGGGGTCGCATCGCCACCTCCTGCTGCGGCCCGCTGGCCGCGGCTGCTGCCGCCACCGACGCCTGCATGCGTCGCCCTTCTCCAGCAGAGCCGGCTCGATCTAGCCACCGCAGCGCGTGACAGCATTCTGCCTTCCCACTACCTGTTCCCAGTTGTCGCAGGCCTCCTCTGACCACTGCCGACCGCCATGGGCATGGTGCACCGGCGGTTCTTTCCTTGGGCCACCGAATGTGCTTTGGTGGTCCGTTCTTGGTGTCGTCTGCACCTACGAGCCTCTCAGGTCACCACCGCCACTGCGTGACCCCTATCTCTACTTTTTCGTCACATTGTCCGGTCACACACAGGAAACACAAGAACAACAAGATCAACAGAGGGTATGGGCCTTGTTCGGATTGTCCCATTCCCTCCGCATTAGCGTTTTAACAAGGGGTGTTAGCAACAAATAGAGAATTTAGAAATAACTCCTAACTTGTAACCCTACATCAACCTCCTATGTTTAAAGAACGGTCTGTAGATCAGCCCGTTGGTTAGTTTATCTATGTTCTTCATATAAATCAAGAACAGGGAAGGAGGAATTTTATAGTATCAAAAACAAAAACCCCTACCCAGATGAGACATCCACTGACGACGATCAACGGAACCTCCTTCGTCGTTGTTGTCAGTTCGTGATTCAGTGGCGCTCATTACCGCTCGCTGAATCTGGTCTCATCCTCCAGGTGGATGTTGTCGTAAGACTTCTCCAGAGTTTCCTCGCTTGAAGAAGTCATGCCAAAACCCCACCCCGAGCTCCATTTAAATAGGAGGGTGAAAGGTAAGTAACACATTGAGGAATTAATGAGGTTCATGAATTAATGAACCTATTTTAATTCACAATGGTGGAGTTATGCAGTTGATGAGTCAATTCATTAAATGGATTGTCAAGTCACTAGTTCCACCATTTCTTCTCATCCATTGGAGAAAAAGAAAATAAAATAACAGTTACATGTTATTTTACTTTTATTTAAAAAGTCCAAACACTAACTTTTTCTCCTGACCTACTATGATCAAAGTGAAGCCTCCATTAAGTGAATCCTAGCGTTGCGTATTCAAAGGTTTCCTCGTATTTTTAATTTGATCACCGGTTCAAAAGATATAAAACGGTGTCTGCGTGTTTACTGAACGTACCTTAAAAAAAGTTCTAAAATCCATTTCGGGCACACCGGGCCTCGGAATCACACGCCGTCAATTTTCACAGACTCGTAATAATCCCAAATAATTAAAAAAAACATTGAATTTTTCGAGTCTTTACATTTTCCACCTTAGATGTAGTCTTTAAAGACACAGGTGCTAGTCATTCTTTTCTTTCGATAAACCTTATCTGGGACTCAGAGATTTTTTTGAACCATTGACTTGAACCTTACGCTTAGAGACTTCTACTAGAGGAGACTCTAGGATCACACACGGGTTCCAACCGTGTAACATGACTCTTGGAGGTGAGAGTTTCGGTGGGATCTCTTGGTAGCGGCGTCAAGGCTTTATGATGCCATTCTTAGTATGGACTGGTTATCCATAGTTCATGCTCATATTGACTATTTTAGGTGCAGAGTGCGGTGTGTCCACAGTGATGGAACCTGATTTTCCTTTATTAGTGAAAAGGAAACATAGACAGTGTAGGATGGACTCACACATATGAGGGTATATCTGATTACTCATCAGTTGGCTAGCCTCACCCTCAATATAGTGGATGATATGACTCCTCGGTTTCCTATAGTGGTAGCGGAGTATGAGGACATCTTTCCTAAATATATTTCAGGTTTACCTCTCCATAGGGAGATGGACTTCTGTATTGATCTACACCCTGGGATGACACCGATATCTACATATACATATCAGATGGCTCCCGCAGAGCTTTGTGAGTCAAGGGTACAGTTGGAGGACTTATAGAGGAAGGAATTCATGAGACCCAATGTTTCACCCTAGACAACCCCAATGTTGTTTGTCAAGAAGGTGGATAAGATCTTGAGGTTATGTGTGGATTTCTGAAGCTTAAAACAGGTGACCGTGAAAAACAATTGTCCACCATCAAGGATCAATGACCTCTTTTATCAATTGAAAGGGGCACGATGGTTCTCAAATATCGATCTCAGATCAGTTTATCACCAACTATGAGTATGGGGTTAGGATATACCTAAGATGACCTCCATATGTCATTACGGTCACTATGAGTACTTGGTGATTTTGCTTCATGTAACGAACACCACAGCAGTGTTCATGGGACTCATGAACCGGATCTTTTAACCTTAATTAGACTGGTTCATGGTGGTCTTCATCGATGACATCCTAGTGTACTCGGTGTCTGAGGAGGAGCACGTGAGTCACTTGAGGATGGTCCTAAACACACTCTGAGAGCACCAACTTTACGGGAATCTCTCGAAGTGACAACTTTGGATTTGAGAGGTCCATTTTCTAGGACACATCATCTCATAGGATAGAGTTGCAGTGGATCCAGCAAAGGTTGAGGTAATTCTTACTTGGGATCCACCCAAGAGTGTTACCGAGGTGTAGAGTTTCCTTGGATTGTAAGGATATTATCAGAGGTTTGTACCCAACTTCTCTAGAGTGGAAACACCCTTGACATCTTTGATATGAAAGGAGAAGCCTTTCGTGTGAACAGAAAAGTGTCAACAGTATTTTCAGGGGCTGAGGTAGAGGTTGAAGAGTGATCCCATCCTAAAGTTACTGGAGGAAGGCATCGAGTACGTAGTGGTCTGCGATGCATTAGGGATTGGGATTGGTTGTGTTCTAATGAAAATTCAAATGGTGATTGTCTGTGGTTCATGCTAGTTGAGACCACATTAGTAGAACTACACGACCCATGATCTTGAGTTGGAAGTAATAACCTTCGCATTAAAGATGTAGTGACACTACCTGATGGGCAAGCAGTTTATCGTCTACTCTGATCACAAGAGTCTCAAATATATCTTCTCTCAGAAGGATCTAAAATTGAGATAGAGCTGATGACTAGAGTTCCTCTAGGACTATGACATTGAGATTGTTTATACTCCTAGGAAGAAGAACGTGGTGGAAGATGCTCTCAGTAGGAGATCCAGTTCGTAGTTTCTAAACGAGGTATCAGAGTAGTTTTCCTTGTTGCGGATATCCTTTATGGATGGAGATGGAGCAGCTTACCTCCAATCAATGGTTTTCACCCCTCCACTCTTACAGTGATTCAGGGAGGCACAACTTGGAGATAATGACTACAAGACCCTATGTGCTCATATATCCATAGGGAATGCTCCTGATGGATACTCAAAAGGTGGGGAGCATATCGTTCTTTTCAGAGGGTGCACAGTAGTACCAGTGGTGTTGTAGGAGGAGGTTTTGAGGGAGTTTCATACGTCCCCTTTGGTGGTACATCCAAGTGTGTAAAAGATATACCAAGACCTCTGACGCTAGTTTTGGTGACTAGGGATGAAGAAAGGAGTTGTAGAGTTTGTTTCTTGATGCCCTACTTGTTAGTAAGTGAAGGTTGAACACTAGGTTTCGGTAGGTTTAGCTCAACCCCTTGAGGAGTCGAAATAGAAGTGGGATGGGATATCAATGGACTTCATTATAGGATTACTATGTACATCCAAGAGACATTATTTCATATGGGTGATTGTTGACTGACTCACCAAGTCAGCCCACTTATTAGCTAATTGAGAGCCGAGTTCAGTAGAGAGATTGGAATATCTCTACATGCAGGAGATAATTTGACTCCATGGAGTTTCATCGATGATAGTTTCTTATCTTGATTCTATCTTTACATCATAGTTGTGGATGGGATTACAAGAGGCATTTGGGACCCAACTACGCTTGAGCATAGCGTTTCACCCACATACGGATGACCAGACTGAGCGGACCATTCAGGTTCTGGAAAACATGTTGTAGGATTGCATGTTAGACTTTAGTCATAGTTAGGAGGGTCATCTATTACTAGTGAAGTTTATGTACAACAAAAGATACCATTCTACCATTGGTATGACACCATTCAAGGATTTATATGGGCGACCCTATAGGTCACTGTTTTGATGGACTAACCCAGGAGAGTCAGCACTTATGGGCCCAAAGTTAGTGTGAGCTACTATAGAGAAGGTGCAGATTATCTAGGAGCATATGAAGACTAAAAAAATCCATTATAAGTCTTATATTGATAGACGGTGGAGGCATTTGGATTTCGAGTAAGGAGACCATGTGTTTCTATGGGTTTCACCTCGACGGGGATTACAGAGATTTAGCCAGGGCGGCAAGTTATCTCTAAAGTTCATCGGCCCTTTCCAGATACTACGAAGAGTTGGAGATGTGTCATACCACTTAGCTCTACCACTGTAGTTAGATCATGTGTATGATGTCTTCCACATGTCAAAATTGAGGAGGTGTGTGTATGACCCATCGCACGTCATCGACTAGGGTGAGCTAGACATCGAGGATGGAGCAATTTTTACTGAGTACCCAGTGGAAATCGAAGATCAGTAGGAGAGGATCCTTCATGGGTGATCAATTCCTTTAGTGTGTGTTTTGTGGTAGCACAAGATTCTCCAGGAGGGCACATGGTAATGGGAGACTCAGATTTGTGATCAATACCCTCATTGTTCAAGTAACCCTTATTTTGTATTTTCGGGATGTAAATCCCCAAGATGGGGAAAATGTAACGTCTCAGATTTTTCTGTGTATTATTTTTTGATATTTTATGGGTTGATTTTGAGACTAGAAGCTAAGACACGTGTGATTCTGAGGCCTGGTGTGCCTGGAACAAATGGTTGAAAAATATTAAAATATTTAATAGCACGCACGCATGGTTTTCATGAAAAAGTATAATAACTCTAAAACGGGTGCCTGGATCAGAAATATAAGGGCACCTTTGAATTCATAACAATGACTTTACCCTAGGTACGACCTAAATTTTATCAACATGGGTCATCTATATAAAAAATCACCAAGGACGTAACCGTAAATAAAATTATTAAATAAAATTATTTTATTTTTAAATCCTAAAAACTCACGAACAGGGACTCAGATTGTAAATATGAGACCACCATTGAGTTCATAATGTGGTGTTTTCCCTAGGTGTGACGTAACATTGGTCAGCGCGGGCCGTTTGTGAAAAATTTGTTGGGGCTGCGAAATAGATAAAATAAATTAAAAGAAAATTTTATTTTATTTTATTTAGTGCAGTGACTTATTTCCTCTATAAGTTTATGGCTAAGGCGATTATCTCAGGGTTGGCCACTAAACCCTGGAGACCTAGACACCATTAGAGGAGAATGTTCTTGGTGGATGACAACAGATCAGGATCAGATTGTGGATTGTCGTGCCAGCGGAGTTTGAGGATCTCGTCAACGGCAGCAACATAACTGTTTCTCATCAACAATCGATCCAAACTCCAAGTAGGGCATGTATTTCAATTGTTTGATTTCATATTCTTAATGTATACGATGATCAAAAATCAACCAACGAACGGATTGGTTTGTGAATTAATCACCTTACGGGATGAGTTTATTACGGGGTTATTTCGAAGAATTATTTCTAAATCTCTTTGTTGATTTTATTATGGAAACGAATCGAAATCGACATGAACATCGATTGAGGTTCATTCATCTTGTTTGTTTATGTGCTTTTCACCCCCGATTCATCGTTCATCACAGGTGTTTTCATTTGACCCACGACTCGACTATTCTCGATCAATCAATCGTTGCGCTCCTGTTTCTTGGCACAATGATCTGATATCGTAGATCTGGGATCAGCACAACATGATGGAGGTGTGACAATGGAGACAGAGAGAATCAGATGACAGATGATTCTCGATTTAACATTCTTCGGTGTGAAATGAAGAATGGAGGTTTGATCTTATTCTCGAGTGGATCCAGAGACAGAATGCGTTGTTCGGTGATGGCGAGGCATGGGTAACCTTGGATCTTTGATTTCGTGGCGAATAGATCTATTGATCGAAGGCGAATCACCAGTCGGGAAGCGTAGAGGAAGAACGATGGTTCTGGAAAATCTTGAAGAACACGGAGTGTAATCTAGGATTACACGGTGTGTGGGACCCCATGACAGTGGTGCTAGGGTTTGGCTGAAGTTAAAGACCACACGGTGTGTGACCCCTATCACACGACGTGTAACCCTCCCCGAACGACTCGGTGTATACTCTGGAGAGTACACGGATACTGGTAACATTACACGTCTAGATGTCACGTCGTGTACTTAGACACGGACACGACTTGGCATACACGAGCCGGTATGCGGACACAACTTCAGTACATGGATACGAATAGGAGACACAGGCATAGAATCGTGTGTCTTTACATGTCGTGTACTAATCCCACACACTATGTATGTGGATACTACATGTCCTATGAGGTTATTCCACACAGGAAATATTTGGGATAGTATAACATGTCGTGTACCCCCTGGGACATGTCGTGTACCCCCTGGGACACGTCGTGCACTCCCATCAAGAGTGTTTGAGACTCTTCGTTTTTCTAGTTTGGACCAGTATAGGTTGAGTGTGTACTCTGGGTCCTTTCTTCGAGGGTGCAGTGTGGCATTACATTCACATCACTATATTTTAATCCCCTCTAGAGGTCAAATCTTAGATGGAGTATGGTATTCCTCCCTGAGACTAGAGTGTGATACTCTATCACCCCTAGTAGAGTCTGCGGAATCGCATAACCTCCTTAAGTAGGGCGTTGATCCTCCATCTAGCAGGTCACATTGGTAAGGTTAGTGGTATCCCCAAGTGTGCATGGGTGTGATTCCCTACGCAGTGGGTTGATCTAGATTGGGTACGCGGTATCCCCCAGTCAGTTTTGGGTGCGATCTGTGGTGTCCCCCAATTAGTTATGGGCATGACCCCCTCTCTATGTATCATATTCTTCCTTGACCAATGTGTTCTATTTGGACAAGGCTCAAATGATCTAGACCTCTTAATTGATTGTCTCTAATGATATCATGGCTCGAGGAGTAAGTTCTCCCAGAACGGGCATGCTTTGAGAAGAATCTTGTGGCTGGCAGTTGGTTGTGACTGCATGATGACATGGTGTCTCTCCTGAGTATATCTGAATAATCTTATTATATGTGTTGTAGACATATATCTGTGTAAATATTGTTGTGATTTCCTTGTTATATTGCTTTGAGTTTTTTGGGGTGTCCAACTGAGTATTGTTATACTCACACTTGCATGGGTTTTGTCTGTATGCGTCGTGTCTTGTGCAGACGGTCAACCCTTTGATGGAGTCCTAGGTGGACTAGGACCAGGCGGTGCTTAGTGAGACCGGACAGACCAAGGTGTGTTCCTATGACTTTCAGACAGCATTCCTAGTACCTTTTACTTTTAGGTTGGACTTATATTACAAGCTCTTTGTGGTGGGCTTGTTTTTTACCCTGTTTACTTTTTAGTACTTTCAGTGTATTACTCTGTCGTGGGATCTTATATGTGTGCATGCCTCCTTTCAAATCTTTTACATTTCAATATTTTGTAGCTTGGAGATGTGTGTGTGTACATGTACTTTAGGCTAATGCCTCCCATTTGTGGGATATGCCTACTCAGTGTTAGTCACCAGCCCCTGACCTATTGGAGGCGGACTTGGGGTAGTCACTGTTGAAATAGTAGGTGCCCTAGACCCAACTATGCAGTACTTTTGATTACCATATCATGTGTACAGTTAGATATGCATGATGTTATCTTACCATTATAGTGTAGACTTTTCTGCGTCCACTATTATAATGGTAATGTCCAAAGGTTTATTGTTGTGTCGAGAGGTTATAGCAGATCTTAGGCTATAATGAGAACCTCAAGACACTATGACATTAATCTTAAATAAATGTTCTATGGTCTATATACATCTTACTGACCGGACACAGTAGATGTCTGGCTATCAGGTGTTGGAGGCTCATAAGTATTGAGACTTATTCTCATGATGTTCGCACTTGGTGATCTCTAGTAATGAGATCATGAGGACAGACCTGCCAATAGGAACACCACATGTTTTGAGTGTCATTAGTTGTTCCTATCTACGGACATGTGTATTGGTCTCCTGAATTGAGACCATTACCAATGTATATCATTTTATTACATACTTTGATGAAAGACGAAAACCATGGTAGTGATTTCGTGGCGAGGTATTTTGTGTTGGGTGTGTCGTTGGTGGTATGACATTGGCTGAATGGTCAAGAAAAGATTTGTCGCTTCCAAGTTCAGGAAGTTGTATATCTCAGGCCTAGTTGATCAGGATGGTGCCGCCTTCATAAGTCTTTGGCCAAAGCATTATAAAGGCAAATCTATCTAGATATATCAACAAATAATAAATCAAGATAAGGATGATGACACAAGAGTGCGTCCTGCTTTATGAGATATTTAATGACAAAGAGATTATAGTACACAACCAGGGTTCGTAGGATGGTAGTTGTTGCAATGACTATCCTTATCTCTTTAGGGGCCATGATGGGTTGCTAGACTCTACTCTTGGTCTGTGGATTTTATTCACTACTATCGAGATAAGGGCCTAGAGGGTCACACACAATAGCATATTCAAGAATCTGCCTTATTCAGTCTAATAGGTATATGGACATAGTGGGCCCTGCTACGGGGTCCGAGTGTTATCCAAGTTATCGATCACCGATGAATTAAATAAATTCATTATTATTCAAGTTATGAATAGTTAGGATTAAATTTATTTAATGTATTTACAAGATTAGTAAATACGAGAAAATATTAATCGAATGAATATTATTTTAATATTCAAGGTTTGTTTAATATTAAGCGGGATAGCGAGTCCAGTTAAATGACTCGGTTTTATCATGTAATATATTATATATATATTACAAGTATGTGATAAAATAATAAATAATATTGGTGCAGTTTAGTTCGTCAAAATTATTTATTTAGTGGATGTTGAAATAAACGGGGGTTGGGGAACCCAACCGGGTATTTCTCAAGTCCACTATAAATATAAGAGGAGGTTCTCTCTTATGTTGTGCAATTTAATATTCATTCATTTGCATGGAATGAAAATTGAGAGCCTCTCTCTCCTCCCTCTTCCTAGAGAGAGAAGCTGATGATCCAAGGGTTCCGATCAAGTTCTTCCTCAAGCATCGAAGATATCTCGATGCGGTGATTGTCGGGACGTCGAAAGCTTCGTCGGATCGCCGCGCTAGCACCTGGAATTCGACGATCGATGTTCCAGCGGATTTTTTGAGCACGTGTGGACGATCTAGAGGGATGTTGCTTTGGATCCTTCAAGCGACGATCGTCATCGACTAGTTGCAGTCGACTGTGGATTCGGATTTGAAACGGGTATGTTTTCATTTTAGTTTTGTGCTCTTAATAATTTATGCGAGATCCTCAGACCTCTATGGGGCTCGGATCGTCAGCGACGACAAGTTTCGTCATCCCGCTGACGAAAAATTTTAAAATCCCTGGCCCACCGACTTCCGTTGCAGGCCCTAGAAACTAACAGTGGTATCAAAGAGATCGCATAAATTTTCTGATCCAAATAAAATTAATTTGTATAAAATTAAGTATAGGGTTCAAAGTTGGTCCCAACGGTTCAAACCGCGCGTCAATCCGATGTCGAATGACCGAGTTATGGACAATTTAATTTTTCAGATTAGATCGAAATTTGCAGTTTGTTCTCGGCTATTAAATTTTAATTCATACAAAAAAACTGATCAAGTTACAATCGGTTTTGGTTAATTGGGATTAGTTCCAATAATGTGCAAATTTTATTTTGACAATTAAATAATTTTCACAATAATTTTATTATTATAATAATTATTATTTTATTATTATAATAATGTAATAATAATATATTATTGTTTTATTATAATAATTATATTATTATTTAATTTTAAAGGCTAAGATTAGCCTTTGGAATTTATTTAAAAGTGAAGGGAGACTTTAAAAAAAATGGGGAGGACTTGACTTCTAAAGAAGTCTTAAACAAAAAAAAGGGTGCAAGAAGGCTTGAAAATAAGTCTTAAAATAAATTAAAAAACAAAGGGGTGGGGCGATGCCTAAAAGAAACAACAAAAAAATGGATTTTCAGGGGTCTGAGCGGACCCCCTTTCCTCCCCACGTCGTGAAACGGCGCAGCAGCACAGATCGCCTCCCTCCCACGTCGAGGCATGTTGCGCCGCACCAGGGTCTTGGACCCCTTCCTCCCTGACTCCTCCTAGCCAGCTCCTCGGGTGGCCTCCTCGCACAGGTCAACTTAAGCCACCAGCAGCCACGCCGCCGCCTGGCTCGGCCTGACCTCCTTCGCGCCTTTCTCCCGCGCTAGGTGTCACCCTCTGCATGTCGCACCCCAGTCGGAGCCCCTTGCCCAGGCCAGAACCCGCCGCACCCTGCTCAAGGTCGCTTCCCTCCTTGATATCAGCTTGCCTTCTTCATACGGGGAAGTCGCACACTAGGTTTCAGGTTCCGCCTCCATTGCTAGTTCCAGGCACCGCAGCCCCCTGGCCTGTTTCCCGGCCACGCTGCAGACCAAGCTCAGGCCTCTGGTTCCCTTTCGCGGCGCACCCTGCAATGGATCCGGCGTCCACCTCCTGTCGAGGCCACCCGCAACAGCTTCCCCACATGCAGGTCACCGCCTAACCCTGCGCAGTTGCACTGCACGGCCACCACGGCTCCTGGCCGCCCTCACCGGCGCTCCGCCCTCCACCCTCGGCTACCCTCGTCGGTCCAAGCTGACCAGCGGCTTCTGGGTGCGCCAGGCGCGCCTCCTGCCTCCCTTTGACCGGACAGCAGTGGCCGCTGCCACCCCGTCCAACTCCCGAGCGCCCCGCTTGGCCTTCCCGTCCTCCATCGCTTCTATCTGACCGGCCATCGCCTTGAGATCGGGCATAGGTGCTCCGCGCATCGCCGCGCCTCTGGTCTAGTTTCGGGAGGTACCATTACTTTGACTGCTTTTTTTTAGGTAGGGAAAATTTGGTTCTGAAGCGGTCTGGATGGACCTTCCCAACCCGGAACAGGTTTGGGAAGATCGGTCCGGCCCAGTTTGGCCCTGCATGGTGTTGCGCATGTTTGACCCGACCCGCACAAGCCATGCAATGGCGTTTCGGGGACCAACCTAGTTAAATTAATCGAAATTAATTTAATTAATTAATTTTAGTTTAGTTTTTTAAATTAAATTAATTTAAATTAATTTTGGTTAATTATTTTAATACCCAAGTATATAAATTAATTTAATTTTGGCATTAAAATTAAATTAATTAGAGGGTTGATAATTAATTAAATTATTTGAATTATTAAATTCATTTAATTTAATTTAGATAACCCTCATACTTAATTAATGAATTTTAATTTAATCACGCTTTATTTTACCCACTTGCTGGTCTTGAGCATCGACCCATGTATGTTGATTTTATTTAATTAATTATTTTAATTGCATGTGATGATTGTAATTAGTTAAATAGACGGTTTGCGCATTATCTTTATTTTTCGGTTAAAATGTATAAGGGTCTGCACGCCCAATTTACCTGACGTACATTTACACCTGAGTCCATCTCGCATGCGCGCGAGTATCTTTGTACTTCGGACGAAGACGGCGAGCAACGTGGACCCCACCAAGATGAGGCGGTGCATGACGGTGAAGATGACACATGGATTCCACCAAGACGAGGTGGTACTCCTAGACGTGACGTGGGCCCCGCCAAGATGAGGTGATACTTCAAAGAAGCGAACATACAAGACAGAGGCAAGCTGCATCGAGAGTCAAGCTTCGACTCGGGTACGATGCGCTTAGGTCGTTTAGATGCTCAAGACCAGAAGGGTAGTAGTTTAACCTTTATGCATTTATTTATTATTTTTATGCATTTTAGAACAGCAGGGAAATACATAAAATAATAGATAATAAAATGCATAAAGAAGCGGCGTATGTTTTTCTATTAAATCTCAGTTGTGAGCACGACAACATAGATGAACAAGTTTAATATAAATGGATTACATTCATCGAGAGAAAAACCAATAAAACCCTCAAAGAAAATATTAAGTCACAAACAGCCTTCCATCATTCAAGTTTGAAAAAAACCGGGTGTTCGAGGTGTCGGTCATGCCTTAGATGAGGGTGTCTCTTACTACCGGGGAGTTCTTATTCATGTATTGGGTCGACTTAACTAAAATTGCAGCAAAGAAATACTCATAGATAGCTTGTTGGAATTTTAGAGTCAAGCATTGAGTAAATCAATAAATGATTTTTGAAGCTGGGACTTCACTCAACAGATCAAGAAACCACAAGTTAATGCGGTTGGCCAACCATAAGCCTACCTTGGACCCTCCGAGTAGTGGCTTAGCCATATCTCGTAGACTATGAGGGAGGTTCAGGGATCTTTTCCACTATAATACTCAAGAGTATTTCGATTCTAGTACAGAGGGTTCCTAGAATTCGAAAAATTAGTGGGAGACATTTAATGATTAAATAATCAGTAATGTCACATTTAGTAATCAATATTAAAAGTACAATATGCTAAATTTTATTTGTAGAGAATGGAATGTAATACCACAATAAAACTGCAGTAAATATTGGACATAGTTAATGTCCAAACAAGCACAAAATTCCAAGTGTAGTATACGTGCTTGCGCGCATTACTACCATAATGGAAATTCAAGCTACTTGTGTCCCAACCTGTTAAGCCACCTCAGGAAGCGAGGGTGTAAAACTGCTTACAGGAGACTCATGAATCAAGTATATGATGGTTCTGTCATAATGTTATCATCAACGTTAGATGTTAGTTGAGGTCGCTACATCATGACATGGATGGTGTTACATGTAGTATCATCTCTAAGAAGTTTCCAAGGAGAAAGTGAAGAAATATTTGAATGTGATGGTCGCACTCGATTTGTGTAAAGAGAAAGACAGTTCACAATATTTCATGTAATCCAATTCTTATACATTTTACACCCAATTACTCTAGTTTTGTTTAAGGGTACAAACGAAGGGTATAGATTAAGCGCTTCATTACCTTTAAGGTAACATTCGCCAAGTAATAAGAATATTGGAGATAACGCCATCTTTGATTCTTATGGAGAATAACTTGAATGACAAGGAGAAAAGGCCTATAGAAAGTAACACCAAAGGCACCTTCGTCACTTCCTTAAATGAAAAGTGGTTGGTTATTTAATAGGAGGTTATTTTCATCACATAATGAAATAAATTCATGGAAGTTTAAAAACTGAAATACAAGAAGCAAGTACCCACTTCTCGTTCAGTTTATATTCATCAAATATATTAATGTTTCTAACATACTTATTGGGTATTGAATATAATATGCCAATAACATATGTGTATTTAAATACAGTAACCAAGAAAGTATAAAAACATTACAAGAAGTAAAGTTTCTTCTCTAAGCAGTTGAGAAAGGGTGATTCCTAAGTCAACGGTGAGAAACACATAACTTCAAATTGCCAAGTAATTGACTCAAACTGAACAAGTTGTTGAGTATAACCAAAAACATTTGTCTCATGTGCTCATTTGGACATGATGAGACATTATTCCATGTTTTTGAATGAATTTTGTTTCTGGTAACATGCTCAACAAATAGTTTACTGCTACTTGAATCAAAAGGCAATACATGATGAATATAAAAATTGTAAGACCTACCTAGTTGTGGCAATATGATTCTTTGTTAAGTAAAACTAAAAGTGGATGTCAACTATATACCCATTATGGTATTTAGGCTCAGCACAGCTAAACACCTTTGGTATTATTGACATCCTTAGTTTAGATAAAGAAACCTTTAGAAATAAAGGTATGCCACAAAGCTTCTGAGGTTAGTTCAACAAGACAGTGTGAATTATTCTAAAGAAAGGTAGAGGTAAAAATACTTCATAATATTCCTTTAAGTTATTAAGGAATGTAATAGTAAAGTATATGCATGGTCAGAAGATATGAGTTGCTTCGGATCGGCATGCCGAAGAATATCTTGACTATGCAATCATCAATCATGGTAATGTAGCGTGGAGTAATTCCTAAACACATGCTACCTTATCTATATCACTGTATTGATGTTCCTAAGGAGGATCGATGATGATGTCTTACGTGTTAACATTGATCAACAAAATGTAGCATGGAACAATTCCTAAACGCACATTTTTATACATCAAAGTTATGATGTAAGTTTTATCAATGTTATAACCTACAGAAACTTCCATTATATTTCAATATGTGCTTTGAAAATAATGGCATAAACCCATAACCAATATGTCAACTAAAATGATAAATGGATATCATATGAGTCATAGTATGATGGAAAATCCATTATGTCATAGGACATGTTTAGATGCAAAGCGTTTGTTAAGATATAACCAAACATGCATCAAGCTGAACACATGGTGCATCTAAGTAAATATTCTAACAGTTGCTTGGGATATTACATAAATCCCTAAGATATAAAAGAAGTAGTCAAGTATTAGACTACATTTCTATATAAGGGTTCACATCTCTATTAGAGATAGTGGGAGCTGAATTGACTTGAACTTAGTCAATGCTCGAGATGCACAAATGGTTGGCATAGGGAACAAGTTTCACAAGTGGAATAGGTATGTTCCAGTGACATATACTGCATAGGAAGAATGAAACCATAGTGATGGTTTTATATTAACCGCGACCGGTGATATATTATTCATTAAGAATAATAAATCCTACAAGTAAGCAGTATAAGGAAATGAGCTAAGATTGATAAGATCAACTAAAATTCAATAATGGATTCCATGTATCAAATTGCAAAGGGGCTTATAAATTGAATACTGTGGTGGGTATTCAAATGATATGATACATGAATGTTACAAGCATGGTGCCAATAAGGCTCGATTGGTTATACCAATTCTGTACGCCTAAATCTATTATAATTTTACTTGTCATATCCAAACTTCTAAGATTCTTTTATTAGTCATTGGATGTCAAGATCATCTTTCGTGGAAGGTGTTTATACGACGCAACCAGAAAGAGATGATGACATCAAATGATCCAATTCTGGATTAAAGTAAGTAATAAGATCTTAGATCATTCATTATAAATGCCTTGTGTCTACCAAAGGTTAGTGGGAGCGCCAATGTTTTCCAAGTGAAATATGTTCACCAACGTATGGAGAACATATCTTGATCTTATAGTTAGATAAGATTAGAATAAAATCAATCCTCTAATGATTGACTTAAAGTAGCAACCTAAGTTCTAGGGAATAGGACCTACTGAGGTAGATCTAATGGTTGCTTGGATTTAGTCAATCGTACATAAAGTGACATTGATACAAGTTGGAACAATTCAAGTTCAGAATTGTTGCCAATGTCACATGGCTTAATCTCTCTAGGTTAACATGTTCGGTGTATGGGTAAAGATTAGTGTTGTGAATTGATACCATATGCTTTAGTGATGGATCAATCAAATATGCCATAATATGTACAATAATTGATACTGCCAGAATATAATTTATTATAGGCAGATATCAATTAATTCCAGGAGCACTGCAAGTGATGCAGTCAGAACTATCATCTTGTACTTCGACGAGTACAAATGATGTGTACCTGGTGTGAGGAGAAGAAGGTATACTAGTTATGGTGGGACACATACTAGTAATCCTTAGATCAATTTGATCTAGTGTCGCAGTTAGGCAAAGGTGATGAGTGAGTCAAGCTCATAAAAGCTAGTGGTAGTCATACCTACAAATACCAAGTACGTTGCAACTTCTAAGGCAGCTAAGAAGCAGTTATAAATCACAACGATTTGTTCCAGTTCTTGGATTCTCACCTAGTGATAAAAGTATTATCATAATGAGAATTGTGATATTCTTACTAGCCAAGTTGTCAAGTTATGACAATGGACAAAAGTAATGTACTCGGGGATACCTTATCTTGAGAAGTTTTACTCAAGCTGATGAGGTCGTGTATAACAGATATGCCACGCGGCGAAAATGTGGTAGGCCCAGCAGTTAAAGCCATTATTCAGCAGAAGCATGATATTTATCATGTGAGTAGCAAACAAGCTTGGTTAGCAAGTTGGCTCTAGTGCAAGTGGGAGTGTTGAAATAGTAGGTGCCCTAGACCCAACTATGCAATACTTTTGATTACCATATTATGTGTATAGTTAGATATGCATGATGTTATCTTACCATTATAGTGTAGACTTTTCTATGTCCACTATTATAATGGAAATATCCAAAGGTTAATTGTCATGTTGAGAGGTTATAACAGATCTCAGGCTATAATGAGAACCTCAAGACACTATGACATTAATCTTAAATAAATGTTCTATGGTCTAGATACATCTTACTGACTAGACACAGTAGATGTCTGACTATCAGGTGCTGGGGGGCTCATAAGTATTGAGACTTATTCTCATAAAGTTCGCACTTGGTGATCTCTAGTAATGAGTTCATGAGGACAGACCCGCCAATAGGAACACCGCATGTTTTGGGTGTCATTGGTTGTTCCTATCTACAGACGTGTATTGGTCTCCTGACTTGAGACCATTACCAATGTATATCATTTGATTACGTACTTTGATGCAAGACAAAAACCATGGCAGTGATGTCATGGCGAGGTAGTTTGTGTTGGGTGCGTCGTTGGTGGTATGACATTGGCTGAATGGTCAAGAAAGGATTTGTCGCTTCCAAGTTCAGGAAGTTGTATATCTCAGGTCTGGTTGATCAGGATGGTGCCGCCTTCATAAGTCTCTGGCCAAAGCAGTAGAAAGGCAAATCCATCCGGATAGATCAACAAATAATAAAGCAAGATAATGACGATGACACAAGAGTGTGTCCTGCTTTATGAGATATTTAATGACAAAGATATTATAGTACACAGTCAGTGTTCGTAGGATGGTAGTTGTTGTTATGACTATCCTTATCTCTTTAGGGGTCATGATGGGTTGCTAGACTCCGTTCTTGGTCTTTGGATTTTATTCACTGCTATCGAGACACGGGCCTAGAGGGTCACACACAATAGCGTATTCAAGAATCCGTCCTATTCGGTCAAATAGGTATATGGACATAGTGGGCCCCGCTATGGGGTCCGAGTGTTGTCCAAGTTATCGATCACCAATGAATTAAATAAATTCATTATTATTCAAGTTATGAATAATTGGGTTTGAATTTATTTAATGTATTTACGAGATTAGTAAATACGAAAAAATATTAATCGAACGAATATTATTTTAGCCTAATGCTACTAAGAAAGAGTTTTAGAGAGTCACGCGCTAAGTGTATCTTGAAACACAGTTAAATAATAATATTATTTAACAAGTTAAATAAATATTATTCTCATACGCGGTTTAATAATTATTCATATTTGCTTGATCACGTGTATTTTGTCACTAGTTATTAAAGATAGTGTTTTATGAGTATAATATTTAATATGTATTTATTTGATATTTAGTGAATGTAATATTTATTTATTTATTGACGAATAATGCAGTGATATTTATTTATTAAATAAATAGTCATTATTCAATACTAGATAAATATCGTGGAGGAATGACAGACAGAGTTTAATAGTCCGGTGAGAAATAATATATATTTAATATTATTTGAATAAATAATATTTAATTTAATTCGCGAGTTTAGCGCGTATCAAAAAATAATAATATTATTATTATTATAGAAACATGGTTCCGCAGAGATTACAGAAATAACGACGCATGTGAAATTATTATTTTCTAATCTCAATGGTATATAAACTCAATTGTATTATTTTTGTTAGAGAGGCAATTCATTTTGGTTGTGCACTACAAGATATGGAGAGAATCATTTCAAGTCCTAGAGAGCTCCCTCTCTCATAACGTTCACAAAAACGGAGAACGGTTATGTGTCATTATCACTCTCAAGTATAGAGAGATCGAAGAGAACCCTTCCTTGAAGCGATTCTCGGGGCTATCAAAAGCGGACGACGCAAGCATCGGGATCTGCTATGTTAGCACCCATAGATTCTCATGGCGATGTTAGGGGGTTCGTGGAACACGTGTGGATCACCGCATAAGAAAATCTATTATTGATTCCTGTAACGCAACGACGATATGACGTAGAGATGATGTCAGATCCACCATCAAATAAAGAAGTTTTCAAAGGGTAATTCTTTAATTGCTTAAATTGATTATAACTAATATGTGATGATCTTACGTTTTGGTTCCGACGTTTTTCTATTTGTTTATGTTCTTTGATTTAATTTCGTTGATCATGACGTTTTATTATCGTGTAAATATCATATTAATCATCAATCACGACAAAAAACCGAATTGGGCATGCCCCATACACCACTTCTGTTATGCCCAAAACCTTAAAAAATAACTAGAAATTACTTATAATATTTGAAGACATTTAAACAAAATATATTTCCTATTAGTTTCACGAAAGATGAGAACGTGTTGATTAAATATTCTATTACTTTTTGTAAATAACATTTGAATAAAAATGCATGTATGATAAATTATTCATTCTACAGACACTCGTATAACATGACAATTATCAATATATTAGAATGCAAATACATTGCAAAGTTGCTGAAATTATGACAACACGACGATGTTTAGAATTTATGAGATTGAGTGAAAAACAAAATAATTCAATTTCATTTTCGAGAACCATTGTTGTACAAACACGTCTAAAGTACAAACCTCGAAATTCATTCGAATACACCACATAACAAATATAAAATATATATTGAATGGATAAACAAATTGAAAATCGTTTTCACATACCTATATTTATAATATATAGGATTACGTTTTCTAAATTCCATCAGACAAAATATTGTTAATTAACTCATAAGATTAACCATGTTAAATAAAATTACCTACATATGCAAGAACTGTCAGTGACTTCCATTATAAAATTTCTTTCTATCACCTTTCATTTGCATCACTTAACATTTTCTTTGTAGAGACTTTTAGAAAAAGAATCTGATCATGAATGTTTAACAAGAAAAAAAGTCATAAGTAATTTCAATGAAGTAACTCCAAAGGAGATTTCAATGCAATTGATATTAAAACATGACAGGTGAAAACAAAGATCCAGATTTATGGGGAAGAAACTGCCGGTCAGAACACGTGATGCGAAACCCAGGTACTAAATTTATGCTAGGGAGAAGAGTAAAGAGAAGAATAACAAAAATTATTTTTTTTTGGGGTGAAGATTCTTCTTTTAGTAGTATTGTAGAATGAAGAAACAAGATTTTTATGTACCGAAATCAATATGACGCTGCATATTGCAGCGGTCCTGAATAGAGGATGAATCCGTGTTAGGTTTTTCCAATGTGCGCGATGCTATGCGCGAGTCACCATCTTCCCGCTGTAATCGGTTGCTCCTTCTCTTCCCTCACACATCACAATGCAACACTGTAATTTCGTAACCTTAATTTTCTTTTATTTTCTTCTTTTATGTGTCAGGTAATGAAGGTTCTTGCCCCCTTGTTGGTGGGTTCTTATTCAGTGTTCCATGGCACACCAACCCCGGAGTTTGAAGCCCTAAATTAATTTCGTTCCAAAGTTTGAACCTGTAAATTCATTTCGAATCTTTCTTCATTTTGCAGGTTTCTTCATTTTTTCTCTTCTCTAGCATTACTTTGTTTGTTTCTTTCTTATTTCCACGAAAACGGTAAATGCATATTCCAAAAATTCCAGAATTCTTAGTATTTGCGCTCCAGCAGTACCCGCCTTTCCACTACAACTCTCTTATAATTCTTAGAAAACCTTACCACTTCTCCAACCTTTTTCATTATTTATTACATTTATTTACTTTGAATCCGTTATAATTCTCTTGTGAAATTTTCCTTTTCTCCATGAACATTTTTTTTTCAATTGCCTTACTGGGGTGCTCACCGTGAGACTCATGCACACACAATCACGATGCCTTCCAGCGTTACATGGCTCCTTCAAGTGTTTCACGATGCTATGAACATGATCATTTGTTGTCATGACTGCATGCACGTATGTTTTCTTTCTCATTTAATATTGTTCTTATTAGCATTCGTGTTGTAATTTGGTGAATGTTCTGAGTTGTGGTGCCTTGGAATTTCATAAAAACTCAGGGTGTTATGTTTTACCCCCTTAAAATTAATCTCTTCATCATACCTTTAAATTAAAAACATATACACATATAAATATAAAAATTTAAAACAGATAAATTTGAAATATCTAAATATATAAACCACTGTTTTAAAACCCGGACCAGACCAGATGGTCTGACTGGTCGGACCACTGACCAGTGGGTTTTCGGTCCAGGGTATTAGGCAATTTTAGCCTTTGGGATGGCTTCGGCTACCCTGAGCCGGCGTGAAACCAGTTAGACTGGTCAGATTATGTTCTACATAAATTTAAGATAAATTTGAAGCATATAAATATATTTTGTTTTATGTTCTACAGGTTATGTTCAACATTTAATTTGAAGAGAATTTACTAAACAGATAGGACAATGCCAGATTTTTGGTTGATTGATCGACCTTTGGGACCTATGCATTATGGGGTAATGTTGCTCATTAGTTAATTTTACCTTAGGTGCGAGTCTTCAGCTTTTGGTGTATCTAGAGACAGCTAAGGCGTGTCACATTCAAACATGGGATCCAAAATTCTGGGCAGTGCATTACAATTGTGTAGCCAATTTATTCCGGTCACCATTTTTGTTGTTAATTACTGATGCTTCTTTTCATGCTGACCTTTTATGGTTTCTTAGGTACAATGGATATGCCATTGCCATTTGATAAACTGTGTAGAGAATCAACAAAAGACTCATTGAAGTCTCAAAACCTGTTAGTTTACTGCTTCCTTCTCCCATTGAATGATGCTTTTGTGCATTAGCTCTTGTGATCCAGTATTATTGATTATTTGTATGAATCAAATATAGTTGATATTGTTCAGTTGTGGAGAGAAGCGCCTCGGTTCTGTTTTGGTTTTGTATTTTATTTTTTGTCTATTTCCTTATAGCATGTTTGACTGTTCTTCCTCACTCTGCCGCCCCGTCTCCAAAACAGGGGCAAGACTCGTGTTGTTCTGGTAGCAACAGGAAGTTTCAATCCCCCAACTTATATGCACCTGCGTATGTTTGGTAAGTCATATAGTGTACCTTTATATTGGTAAGTCATATAACGTACTTTTATATTGTTTTTTGGGTGGATGTTTATCTCTACTCTTGATTGCAATTAAAAGCTTACAATCTTTCAGTTTCTGCAATTGTTTTGGTGAAGGGGTTAGATGTCATGTTTTTTTCTTTGCAAACAATGACTAAAAGTTGGGAAATATCCAAAACAAAAATAAATTACAAGTTGGGACCCAAAACCCCATCAAGGTCATTAGCGAGCAAATCTTTCACGCCCAATAATGCACTTGAAAGAAGATTTGTGATGAGAACCATGTTAAAGGCACCGAGTCGATTGTGCGGGATGAAGAGTTGGATTTGCAAGACCCAATGACGCGAGGGAGATTAAAGAGGCTCAATGCTACAATGAGCGCGCATCTTGCTTAATTAAAGGCCCAATGGATCTTGCCTTGCATGGATGGAGAAAATGGGCCTATAATATCACTTATTCAAGCCCACAATTGATGTTTAAAGTTTGGTCCACATGGTTGCACGAATTTGGATGCCTTGCTCACATGGAGGATTCTAGAAATTATATCTTTGGACACTTAAGTCAAATCTGGTGGGCTATACACTCAAAGTCAAATTCGGTGGGTTATAGTTGGAAAGTTGTATGCTACTTTTCCAAAAGTCTTTGTTAGACTTAAGGGGACAATGTAGGTTTAGCCTTTATGACTTTAGGGTATTAGATTCTTGACTATTGTATCACCTCTTGGCTATAAATAGCCATCTCATGACATTGTATTTTCATTCAAGATTTAATTGAGAGTTTATGCTTTGTTTCTCTCCGTTGTGTGAGGATTGTTCCGGGTTTTTCTCCTAGCTCCTGTGCATTCTTGCATTGTCAATCTACAAGTTAGATTGGTGATCCAAGATCACAAAGCCCCCAATTCCGTGCCTCAACCCAAGTGCGATGTTGCGTGGATTGACTATCACATCCCTCCCTTGAGTGTGTTGTCTAAGTAGTAGGTCGCGCTCTTTATAGCGTTGATTGACTACTTGCATCCGCTACCCATACCCATCATTCGCCACTTAGCTCCGAACCGCATCCTTCATCCACCGCCCTACGCCGTGAAGATCAGGCCACCCCGTGCGTCTCACATCAGTTGATATCAGAGCTCCGGTTGACACGGTAGACATTTATCCCTTTATTTATTTTATTTTTGTCCATTACTCTTCTTATCTTTACTTATTATCCACCCATTCAAAAAGAAACCCCTTTTCTTTGAAAACCTTCAAAACTGGTCTTTGTTGTGCAAGATTGAAATATTTTTACATCGAGTCAATTATTCATCCATCTTCTTTTTGCCTTTAATTCGCTATATGTGATTTGTATCCGAAAAAAAAATCTCTCAACTCATCATTTTGTGCTTTTCAAAATTAAGCACATCTTTTCTTTGAGAAATTTCAACAAAAAAAAAGTCTTGCTCTCTATTCATCATCTTGTGCTTTAAAACTCTAAACACAACACTTTTTGGGGAGGTTTGACGAAAAAAAGAGAAAAAAAACCGGATACAATTACTTTGTCACCGTGCTTTGCATTATTTTCACTTTCCATTTCCATACATCACTTTTTTTCATCATTTTTACCTCATCATCCTATCATTTTAGGCTCATATTGTTATTAATTTTTCTTATCTTGCACAATCGGGCAAAGCCCACATACTACCTTTCTACCCCTTCTTTCCACCCTCTTTTGACCTTTTTTCATTTTTAAACCCTTTACCACTCATGCGGGTTGTGTTAAACCATCCCCTGACACAATCACAATCTTGATTGGGGAAGAATTGGTGACACGTGATCGCCTTAAACAAGGTATTATATTTCACAAGAGTTTGGGATTTAAATTGAGTTTTGAGAGTAGAGATAAATAAGCAAAAAAGTGTGTATCCTTGTGTGTGTGTGAGAGTACATCTTGTGTGGGTGAGTGTGTATCCTTGTGTGCGTATGAGTGTGTAAATCTTGTGTGTGTGAGTGTGAGTGTGTACATCTTGTGTGCGTGTGTGTATAAGTGTGTATCCTTGTATGCGTGAGTGTGTATATCTTGTGTGTGTGTACATCTCGGTGTGTGTGAGTGTGAGTGTGTAAATCTTGTGTGAGTGTGAGTGCGTACATCTTGTGTGCGTGTGTGTATAAGTGTGTATCCTTGTATGCGTGAGTGTGTATATCTTGTATGTGTGTACATCTCGGTGTGTGTGTGTGTATCCTTGTGTGCTTGTGTGTATCTTGTGTGTGTGTGAGAGTACATCTTGTGTGGGTGAGTGTGTATCCTTGTGTGCGTATGAGTGTGTAAATCTTGTGTGTGTGAGTGTGAGTGTGTACATCTTGTGTGCGTGTGTGTATAAGTGTGTATCCTTGTATGCGTGAGTGTGTATATCTTGTGTGTGTGTACATCTCGGTGTGCGTGAGTGTGTATCCTTGCGTGCTTGTGTGTATCTTTGTGTGTGTTTGTGTTTGTGTAATATATCATGGCCGAAGATCGTGGGAAGAAAACTGTTCATGCTAGTGATGAAGGAAGCCGAAGTAGGTCTTCCACACCGGAAGCTTTGCAACTCCAAATGCAAGCTTTGTTGAGCCATTTCGAGAAGCTTCTTGATCGGAAGTTGGAGGCGCTACATGAGAGGATTAACAACCTGAAGAATCAACCAAGCCCGAGGATGATCCATGATAACCCGCGACGAGCTCCGACACCACGTCGCCCCCACATCATGGAGGAGGAGATGGAAAACCTTGATGCTGATTTTGAGGATGTCCCACAAAGGAGGAGGTTGTACCAACAACCTAGAGGAGTCCAAAGGAGACCACATGGTGATGAACTACTTGGCGGGATCAAGGTGAAAGTCCCTTCATTTCAAGGGAAAAGTGATCTAGAAGCATACTTGGAGTGGGAGATGCGGATCGAGCATGTCTTTTCATGCCATGCATATTTTGAGGAGAAAAAGGTAAAACTTGCTTCCCTTGAATTTTCTGATTATGCTTTAATTTGGTGGGATCAAATGCAAAAGAAGAGGGCTAGATATGGTGGATGTCCCATCAACACTTGGGATGACATAAAGTTCGTCACGCGGAAGCGGTTTGTTCCCGCACATTACCACAAAGATCTCCACAACAAACTTCAACGCCTCACCCAAGAGAGTAAGAGTGTAGAAGACAACAAGGAGATGCAAATTTCCATGATTCGAGCCAACATCGAGGAGGATTCGAAGACAACCATGACACGATTTTCACATGGGCTCAGTCGGGAGATTGCGAATCAAGTGGAGATGTACCACTATGTAGAGATACAAGATATGATCCATCAAGCTACCAAGATTGAACAACGAATCAAAAGGAGCGACATAAGGAAACACACTATCCCTTTTACACCATGGAGAAATCTGAGGAAGGAGATTGGAGAACCATCAAAGACAGAAGAGGAGGTCGATCGCAAAAGTGGCAAGGTAATTCTTCCACCTAAGAAACCTACTTTTGAGACTAACCAAACTAGGAATCGGGATATTTGTTGTTACAAATGTCAAGGAAGGGGTCACATTGCTAGTGAGTGTCCAAACCGGAGCACCATGACCATTAACAAGTATGGAGAATGAGAGACTGATGGAAAGAGCTCAAAAGAGTGGGAGGAAGAATCTCCAGAAATTGATAATGGAGAATTTGCCGAAGACGGTGAGATTTTTGTCATTAGGAGAGTTTTAAGGGCACAAATGACCATTGGAGAGAAGGAGCAACGAGAGAACCTTTTCCATACACGATGCAAGATCAACGGGAAGGTATGCAGTGTTATTATTGATGGGGGAAGTTGTAGCAATGTGGCGAGCACTGAGTTGGTGGAGAAGTTGGGACTCTTGACTTTGAGACATCAAAATCCATACCGGCTTCAGTGGTTGAATGATTGCGGGGAGCTGAAGGTCACCAAGCAAGTGAAGGTACTGTTCACCATCGAGAAGTACAAAGATGAGGTTTTGTGCGATGTTGTTCCTATGAATGCTTGCCATTTGTTATTGGGACGACCGTGGCAGTATGATCGGCGTGTTACCCATGACGGTTTCTTGAATCGTCACTCTTTTGTACTCCGAGGGGAACCTATAACCCTCAACCCCATATCCCCCAAACAAATTTTGGAAGATCACATTTTGAGAGAAAAGAAAAAAAAGAGCGATGTGGAAAAAAAGAGTGAAAATGAAAAAGCAGAAAACGAGGGAAAAAGAGAAAATGAGGGAAGAAAAGAAATGGAGAGCAAAGAAAAATCAAGTGGAAAAAAGAATTTGAGAGAAGAGAAAAGTGTGATGTTGGCAAAAAAGAGTGAGGTTAAGGAAGATTTGTTTTCACATCAAACCCTCCTAGTACTCATGTATAAAGAGGTGTTGCTAAATACTAATGACTTACCCTCTTTGCCAAATGTTGTTGAGTCCTTGTTACAGGAGTATGATGACCTCTTTCCTGAAGAGGTGCCACTGGGTTTGCCACCCATTAGAGGTATTGAGCATCAAATTGACCTCATACCTGGAACATCACTACCGAACCGTCCTGCATATCGCACCAACTCGGAAGAGACAAAAGAAATTAAAAGGCAAGTTCAAGAGCTGTTGGATGTAGGATATGTCAGAGAGAGCCTTAGTTTCTGTGCCGTACCGGTGATTCTAGTACCAAAGAAGGATGAAACATGGAGAATGTGTATTGACTGTAGAGTCATCAATAACATCACAGTCAGATATCGTCATCCTATCCCTAGGTTAGATGATATGCTAGATGAATTAAATGGTTCAACTATTTTATCAAAAATTGATTTAAAAAGTGGCTACTATCAAATTAGGATGAAAAAGGAGATGAGTGGAAAATTATATTTAAGACAAAACATGGACTTTATGAATTGTTAGTCATGCCCTTTGGTCTCTCCAATGCACCTAGCACATTTATGAGGTTAATGAATCATGTCTTACGTGCATATATTGGAAAATTTGTGGTTGTTTACTTTGATGACATTTTGGTTTATAGTAGGAATTTGCATGAACATGTAGATCACATAAGAAAAGTCCTAGAGGTATTAAGGAATGAAAACTTGTTTGGAAATATAAACAAGTGTGAATTTTGCCTCGATAATATTGTTTTCCTTGGATTCGTTGTGAGTGGAAATGAAGTTGAAGTCGACACTGAGAAGATCAAAGCGATACAAGAATGACCAACTCCCACCTCCGTTGGACAGGTAAGAAGTTTTCACGGGCTTGCTAGTTTTTACATGAGATTTGTGAAGGACTTCAACACACTAGCAACACCGTTGAACGAGTTGACAAAGAAGAATGTTCTTTTCAAATGTGGGACAACTCAAGAGAAGACCTTCTATGCTCTTAAGGAGAGACTCACCCACACCCCTCTACTTGCACTTCCGGACTTCGGTAAGACCTTTGAAATTGAATGTGATGCAAGCGGAATTGACATAGGAGTACTCATGCAAGAAGGTAAGTCTATTGCTTTCTTTAGTGAGAAGTTAAATAGCCCAATCCTAAACTATGCTACATATGATAAAGAGTTGTATGCATTCTTTAGAGTTTTAGAAACATGACAACATCATCTTTGGCCTAAAGAATTTGTGATCCATTCTGATCATGAGGCTCTTAGATACCCTGTGATCCACTGATAGTGATTTTAGAGAACCTTATGAACATTGTAAACCTAGAGTTAGTTGGGAAACGTTCTATTTACATGATGGATTCTTATTTCGGATTGATAAGCTTTGCATTCCCAATTGCTCTATCTGTTTACTTTTAATGAAGGAGTCACATTTGGGTGGGTTAATGATACATTTTGGTGTTGCAAAAACTGTGTTCTTAGTGAACATTTTTATTGGCCTAGGATATCTAGAGATGTTGAGAAATTTGTGGGAAAGTGCATTGTTTTCCATAAATCCAAATCGAAATTGAACCCACATGGACTATATCTTCCTCTCCCAATCCCCAACACCCCTTGTGAGGACACATCAATGGACCTTATTGTGGGGTTACCACGGACCAAGAGGGGGAGAGATTCTATTTTTGTTGCGGTTGATCGGTTTTCAAAAATGACACATTTTATTTTTTGTCACAAAACAGATGATGCCACTAACATTGCAACTCTTTTCTTTCAAGAAGTAGTCAAACTTCATGGAATGCCAATGATTATTGTGTCGGATCTAGACACAAAATTCCTCAGTTACTTTTGGAAGACATTGTGGAGAAAACTATGAACGAAGTTATTATTTTTCACTACTTGTCATCCGCAAACCGATGGACAAACAAAGGTGGTGAATAGGACACTATCATCCCTTCAAGAATATCAAGAATTGGGAGGAGTGTCTGTCACATGTGAAATTCACATATAACAGGGCCAAGCACTCCACTACTCAATATTCTCCATTCAAAATTGTTTACAGTTTTAACCCTCTTGCCCCTATTGATCTAGTTCATTTGCCTTTGCAGGAAGCAACTAATATAGATGCGAAAGGGCGCGCAGAATTCATCAAACAACTCCATGAAAAGGCAAGGAAAAATATCGAGCGGATGACCCAGAAATATGTTGATCGTGCAAACAAGGGTCGCAAACAAGTGTTGTTCGAGCCTGGAGACTTGGTCTAGATTCATATGCGAAAGGAGAGATTTCCCGATAAGCGGAAATCAAAACTCATGCCACGAGAAGACGGACCTTTCTGAGTGCTCGAGAAGATTAACAACAATGCTTACAAGATAGATTTGCCAGGTGAGTATGGTGTAAGTTTCACTTTCAATGTTGCTGATCTTTCTCCTTTTTTGGGTGCAGAGGATGAAGAGTCGAGGACAACTCTTTTTCAAGAGGAGGAGGATGATGAGAACCATGTTAAAGGCACCGAGTCGATTGCGCGGGAGGAAGAGTTGGATTTGCAAGGCCCAATGACGCGGGGTAGATTAAAGAGGCTCAATGCTACAATGGGCGCACATCTTGCTTCATTAAAGGCTCAATGGATGCCTTGCATGGATGGAGAAAATGAGCCTATAATATCACTTATTCAAGCCCAAAATTGATGTTTAAAGCTTGGCCCACATGGTTGCACGGATTTGGATGCCTTGCCCACATGGAGGATTCTAGAAATGACATCTTTGGACACCAAAGTCAAATCCGACGGGCTATGCACTCAAAGTCAAATCCGGTGAGCTATAGCTGGAAAGTTGTATGCTATTTTTCCAAAAGTCTTTGTTAGACTTTATCTTTTTGACAAGGGGACAAGGTAGGTTTAGCCTTTATGACTTTAGGGTATTAGGTCCTTAACTATTGTGAGGATTGTTTCGGGTTTTTCTCCTAGCTCTTGTGCATTCTTGCCTTGTCAATCTATAAGTTAGATTACAAGTTAGATTGGTGATCCAAGATCACAAAACCCCCAATTTCGTGCCTCAACCCAAGTGCGTTGTTGTGTGGATTGACTATCACATCCCTCCCTTGAGTGTGTTGTTTAAGTAGTAGGTCGCGCTCCTTATAGCGTTGATTGACTACTTGCATCTGCTACCCATACCCATCATCCGCCACTTAGCCCCGAACCACATCCTTCATCCGCCGTCTTACGCCGTGAAGATCGGGCCATCCCGTGCGTCTCATATCAATTTGAGTTGCCAACGTTTTTAGCCCCATTTCTTCTTGCTTGTCTGCTTCTCTATTTTTATTGCTTGGGATGTACTAGAGGCCAGCATTTCAAGATTGGCACCCAACTCTCCTTGAGAATGGCAACTTGTGCTCCTTGAGAATTTTAATTACTTCCAACGCCTTTGATTCAACATTTTCATTGTTGTAACCTAAATTTCTTGCTCTTTCCGGCCCTTTAAGAATACCCCTTCCCCTACCTTGGTTGGAGAACACTAACCAGTGTGGAATGCCCCACTCTGTATTAGTCCGAGAATAACAACCCAAGTGAGCCACAACAACAAATCCATTGCTGTTTAATTGAACCTAACCCTTCTCTGGTTTGTTCCACGCCAGGTCCATGGATTGTGTGAATCTCAATAGGCGAGGGTTGCATTTTTTGTCTTTGTGGGTCTATCACTAGTTTGAAGACTACCTGAAAAGTTGTCGAGTTGTCATCTGATTCAAGCTGGAACATCTTCGCTGAACTCTTCATGAGGGGGAACAATGGGCTTTAATTTTTCTTCATATCTTCTATGGGAAGAGATCATTCATCCCTACGAAATCCCAAGCCCTATCCATATCAATCCACTCCTTGACTTTGTTGTATTTTAAAGCACAGTAAGCCTCAAAACTGAGAAAGTAATATAATATAATGTTATTGTTATCCCAATTATCTTGAAGGATGTAGGTTAAAGCTCCATTTGTAGTACTCCATCTAGAGTCTTCACTCACAACTTTAAACTTTTGGTGTATCAATTTCTAATTATGCGAGTCTCCTGGCTTTGCTTCAAGATATGGTGTCTTTAGGAAATGATAGACATACTTAAAATGAAAAATCTCTTCTCCATAACTCCCCCCTCAAGCTGCTGATTGTCTTCCATTTAAGCTTTTCCAAACAAACCGCGTTCATGGCTTGTGAATGCAAAAAACGAGGCCCACCAGTTCTCTTTGTTCTATTTTTTCCCGACCAACTTATCATATGCATCTTCTTTGTGGAAACATGGCCTCAAACAAAGTTGTGCTGCAATCTCTTTGCTTTTATTTTATTTTATTTATTGAAGGAAAGTTAACAGTAGATTATAGGTATTGGGAGCCATTTTGCTGAGACGTGTCAGGGCAAGAACTCTGATGCATGATACTGTGGTCCCCAAGAAAAGACTGAAAATCGCAAGAGAAGTATCCACGACCATTATTTGTTAAAACAGTGATCCGAAATCTTTTCAACCTTTCACTCATTTTATCATGAAACCCAAACCCAATTTTCAGCCACCCGGTGAACTTTCAATAAGTTTTGGGGGTTAAAGGATAGGTGCACGATTTATACAAACCATGCGGAAATCTTAGGAGAAACCATGCGCAATAGAAGGTTTGAGGCTGAGAGCTTTGGCATGATGTGCGCACGGTTAAGGAGACCGTGTGAGGAGGTCGTGTGAGGGTCTGTCTAGACAGTAGCTAACGCACGGTTTGTCTAACCGTGGAACTAACCGTGCGCGTGGTTAAAGTGAGATCCTAAAAAAATGGATCTCACACGTTTTTGCCTCTTAAGTCCATCTCCAACCCAAAACGCTAAAATGAATCAATTATCCTTCAAAATGAAGTATCTACAGTAAAATCCTCTCCAACCCTCTACTTCATTTTTTGTGCTAAATCGTAAATTATAATTGAAAAATGTGTGTTTTTTTTAAAACTCAAATCTCAACTCATATATGTGTAGAAATAAAATAAAAAAACCAAAAAGTGTTTTGGCGCATTAACAGTGCATCGCTATATTTGGCGTTGTACTGTACCAAAACACCATTTTAGTGCAGAAAATAGCGCTGGATTGGAGTTCGTTTTTTGCGCTGAAACAGCATTTCACTGCCATTTTGCCGTTGGGTTGGAGATGGTCTAAGTTGCTCGTTTTTGCTCCTAAGCGGCTCTAACTCGGGATTTCTCTTTCTTGAAGACAGGAGAGCCTTTACCAAGCGATTTGGAGTCAATCCGAAGGCTTCCCTTGGTGTTTTGAACCTGGATTCTTGAGGTATGTGATCGTTTTTCATCGTTCTTGATCGGTTTCATAGATCTACTTAGATCTACTTCTCTCTTCTTGGTTTCTCAGATCTACACCTGTTATGGATAGATCTATGCGTGTATAGGCCAAATAAGTTGTGATTTGGTCTTGATCTTGCTAGGAGAAGAGATCTAAGGCGGTTTTGTGAAGAATCGACCCGGTTTTCTTAAGTGTTCTTCGTCCGTTGTCAAGTTTTGTCAAAACCTTTGAGGTAGGTGGCTTCTCTCTCGACTCCTCTTGTTAGAATTGATTGGTTTAGTTTTAAATTGAGTAAATTGGATAAGATTGATTGTGAAATCTTGGTTTGATACATGGAATAAATCTCCTTAGTGATGATTTATCGTTTTTGGTAGATTTGTGAAATCTTGATAAATTGTTGTGCAAATTGTTTTAGTTTCTTGTATTTAAAATGGTGGATTTGTTGGAACTTCTAAATGGTTGATTGGGCAGGGGGTTTCAATAAAAAGACGTTTTATTGAAATGAGTTGGCATTGTAATGGTTTTAATGAAAAACGGTTTTCAATAAAAAAGTAATTTTATTGAAAAGACTTTTCTTTGGCATGATCCTTGGGCATATTGGTGTGAATTCATATTGCATTTCTGAGGCTTGATTGAAATATGACCTTGTGTTCAGTGCCAAAGGTCAAATGGCACACGAGATATAATTACCTTGTGACGACTTGGTAGATCGACGAGAAACTGCTCATGAGTATGAAACTGCTCATGAGTATTGGTAGCATGCATGGTTGGTTGTGTGGATGTGTGGAATGGATTGGGTATGCCAAAGGAATATTGAGAAATGGTTTTTAGCACCACTTCGTGATGCTCGGGCTGTTTGGTAATCTTGGAGCATGGGATATGTGGATCTTGGAGTCTCGTGGTCTTCTTGGAGTCTTTAGTTGGTTTCCGCTGTTTACTTTGATAACTGTTTGGTCTTTCGCTGTTACTTTGGAGTGGTTTTGATATGAATAAAGTAATTGTGTTGTCTTGATTTTGTTCATGCATCATTTAGTGAACGGTTTGGTTATGGTTTATTGGTTTAATGGTTTATTTCTTAAAGGGTAAATCGTCCCCCACTTGTATTTGAAACCCTTAGGCATTTATTGCCAGCCTTTGGCTTCTTGGGGATGTCGCTTAAGGCCAAATAACGACTCGTTGTACTCTCAAGCCAATAAGAATTAGCGGGCCATTACAAATGGTATCATCTTGTTCAGTCCTTGCCTAATAAGCTGGTTTCACTTTCTTGGTCTTGGAGTTTATTTATCCTTGTCTATTTCTTGGGTTGTGATCTTAGAGGAATGACGAGCATGTCATGCATTAGAGGAATGACTTTCCGCTAGGATTGCATATTTCATTTAGAGTAATGATTTATGATCTTGTGAAAAGGTGTAAATTTTTGAAATATGCAGAATTTGTTTTCAAATGAAAGATTTTGAAAAGAGGATACTTGATGTATTTTGAAAACGGTTTGATTTTCCAAATTAAGAGTGGATTTTTCAAAAATGGTTGAATGTGAAAAAAAGTTTTTTTTTGGAAAACAATGTTCTGATAGTTGATGTGATAGAATTTGAAATACTAAGCCCTTAGTTTCTAGAGAGTGAGACTTATAGAGTTTGTTATTTGTTTAGAAAATGGAACCTGGTAGGCGTCATAGGAACCAGTCGGAAGAAGCTGTTGAGAATGTGGTTGCACCTGAGTCACAGGTGAACCAACAGTTGGTCCAAAGCATCGCCCAGGCTTTTCAAACCGTTGAGTTGGGATTGCAACTAGATACTCTGTTTACGATATATGTCACTGCTGAAAATCCAAATGGAGGAAGTACGGTTGTATTCACTAGAGGAGCTGAGAACTCTAGCACTAACATGAAGAAGAAATGGGACACCTATTCTCAAGGTGGTGGAACACATCGGAATCGGACCACAAAAGAAAAGACCCAAGAGCAAGCTTGGATGTTTTCAGTGCGGTTCACTGAGCCACATCAAGCGGGAGTGTACAACACAACCGAGAGCATGCCACAATTGCAACAAGATGGGACACCTTAAGCCCTTTTGTCGTAGTGCTCTGAGGTCCGGTCCTTGAGACACTTCTCAGGCGTCGCAAGCATCGTATGCTTCGACAAAACGAGGCCAACGGAATCAGTCTCGTCAGCAGAGCAAAGCTAGCTATGGTGATTCTCGGAATACCATGACTCCTCAGCAAGGACAATCTTATCAATGCAACAAAGAGAAAAGTACAACGACGAAACAACTGTATGGAGCTGAGCAGATGATTGTGGATGATCAAGTTGGACCATCTACAGTGAGAGGTACGATTCTTTTGAATTCTACCTTCGTGTCAGTACTGTTTGATACCGGTGCATCGCATTCCTTCATTGCTTCTCGTGTTGTTGACCTGCTATGTTTAAAACTTGAAATGATGCCCTCTGTGACAAAACTGCAAACTCCTCTCGGTGGAAGAGAATGTCAAGCCTTTGTGTATAGAGCATGTGCTATAACGGTTGATGAAGTTGAGCTGAAATGAGTCTTCTTGATGTTGGAGATGGATTTCTATGATGTAATTCTGGGTATGGATTGACTGACAATGTTCAAGGCTCACATAGACTGACAATGTTCAGGATATCATCAATTGCGAGTTCGAAAAGAAGATATTCCGAAGACAGATTTTAGAAGCAGATATGACCACTACGAATATGCAGTCATGCCTTTCGGTTTAACAAATGCACCAACGGTCTTCATTGCGTTGATGAATCAGATATTTCAGTGATATCTGGACTTTTTTTGTTGTGTTTTTCGACGACATGTTGGTGTATTCAGAGACAAGGGATGAACATGAGCAACACTTGGCAACAGTGTTGGGAATCTTGAGAGATCACTGTTTGTATGCCAAACTGTCAAAGTGTGATTTTTGGATACAAGAGGTACGTTTTCATGGCCATGTGATTTCTAAAAAAGGTGTTTCAGTGGACCCTGAAAAGATAGAAGTTGTGATCTTGTGGCAACCGCCGAAAAATGTCTTTGAGATACGAAGTTTTCTTGGTCTAGCTGGTTATTACCGACGCTTTGTACGTGACTTCTCACGGCTAACCTTGATCATGACAGATTTGACAAAGAAGAATGCTCCATTCCAATGGACAGAGGAATGCTCCATTCCAATGGACAGAGGAATGCCAGAAGTCTTTCCAAGAGCTGGAAGTGCGTTTGACATCGACACCTATCTTGATTTTTCTAGAATCAGGACGGGGATATGTGGTGTACTGTGATGCTTCGGGATCGGGGTTGGGCTGCGTTCTTATGCAAGGAGACCATGTTGTGGCTTATGGTTCAAGGCAGTTGAGAGTGCATGAGAAGAATTACCTAACACATGATTTGGAGCTAACTGCAGTCGTCCATGCTTTGAAGACCTAACGTCATTATCTCTTTGGTGAGAAATTCACTGTGTTCACGGATTATAAAAGCTTGAAACACATTTTCTCACAGCGAGATTTGAATCTGAGGCAGAGGAGATGGATGAAGTATCTCCAGATGTTTGACTTTGACTTGATGTATACACCGGGAAAAGGGAATTCGGTGGCAGATGCATTGAGCAGAAAGTCATATGCTCAGTTAGCGAAAGAAGCTTCAGATGAATGACATTTGATGTCGGTCCTAGTCGACATGCATGTGGAATGTGAAGACCAATGTGATGTTGCAGTTTTCTTTTTAGCTATGCTTGTTCCTGATTTGGCAAAGAGGGTCAAAGAGGCACAAACATCTGATGCGGAATGCCTGGTTATGAGTTCAAACTCAATGGTAGGGAGATCATTGAGGGATGAAAACTTGATGGGAGTCTGGTTTTGTGGTTTAGAGATCGGATGGTTGTACATATGGCTTGTCAGAAGCAACTTCTTCATGCTTACCACCATTCGAGATGAGCTGTACATCCGGGAATACAGAAGATGTATACAGACGTTGGAAGACATAATGCGGGCTTGTGTAATTGATTTTGGTGGCTCATGGGAGGAGCACTTACCCTTAATGGAGTTCTCATATAATAACAGTTATCAGGCCTCGATACAATATGGCTCTGTATGAAGCATTGTATGAGCATCCTTATCGTTCTCCACTATACTGGGTGGAAACAGGTGAAACTTCACTAGTTGGGCCGAGTTTTGTCCAGGAAACAATGGAGAAGATTCAGTTAATCAGAAAGAGGATGAAGACGGCTCAGAGTCGTCAGAAATCTTATACGGATCATCGTCGAAGGCTGTTGTCGTTTGCCGTGAGTGATCATGTGTTCTTGAGGATCTCTCCAAGATTTGGATATCGTCGTTTCGGGAAGCAGGGCAAGTTATCTTCTAGATACATTGGCTCTTTCGAGATACTGAAACATGTTGGAGAGGGGGAATATTGGTTGGCATTGCCACCACGGTTCAGTTCGGTGCATAATGTATTCCACGTATCTCAGTTGAAAAAGTATCAGTCTGATCCTGACCTTGTGATCAGATGAGATCACGTTGACCTAGAGCCGGATGCTTCGTTGGTACATATCCCGGTGTGGATTGTGGATAGACAAGAGAAAGTCTTGCGTGGAAAAAGCATTGGTCTAGTGCAGGTTTTATGACAACATGGTCATATTCAGGAAGATACTTGAGAACGTGAGAAGGAAATGAAAAACCAATGGCCAGAACTCTTTCAGGGCAGCGATGGTTTTCTACTTTCTGAGGACGGAAAGACAGATGATGGGGAGAATATAGTACCCCCGGTTTCTGGTATGTAACCATTTCCTTGTGTTTTTATAGATATAAAGTAAGGGGGAAAGTTGGGAGAGTTTGGTAATCTTTCAATAAGTTTTGGGGGTTAAAGGACAGGCGCACGGGCTGCGCACGGTTCATACAAACCGTGCGGAAATCCTAGGAGAAACCGTGCACAATAGCAAGTTGAGGCAGAGAGCTTCGGCACGGTGCGCGCATGGTTAAGGAGACCGTGTGAGGAGACCGTGCGAGGGTCTGTCTAGACAGTAGCTAACGCACAGTTTGTCTAACCGTGCGAACTAACTGTGCGCGTGGTTAAAGTGAGATCCTAAAAAAGTGGATCTCTCACGTTTTTGCCTCTAAGTTGCTCGTTTTTTCTCCTAAGCGGCCCTAACTCGGGATTTCTCTTCCTTGAAGATAGGAGAACCTCTCCCAAGCGATTTGGAGTCAATCCGAAGGCTTCTCTTGGTGTTTCGAACTCAGATTCTTGAGGTATGTGATCGTTCTTCATCGTTTTTGATCGGTTTCATAGATCTACTTAGATCTACTTCTCCCCTCTTCTTGGTTTCTCAGATCTACACTTGTTATGGGTAGATCTATGTGTGTGTATGCCAAATAAGTTGTGATATGGTCTTGATCTTGCTAGGAGAAGAGATCTAAGGCGATTCCGTGAAGAATTGACCTGGTTTTCTTAAGCGTTCTTCGTCCGTTGTCAAGTTTCGTCAAAACCTTTGAGGTAGGTGGCTTCTCTCTCGACTTCTCTTGCTAGAATTGATTGGCTTAGTTTTAAATTGAGTAAATTGGATAAGATTGATTGTGAAATCTTGGTTTGATACATGGAATACATCTCTTTAGTGATGATTTATCGTTTTTGGTAGATTTGTGAAATCTTGATAAATTGTTGTGCAAATTGTTTTAGTTTCTTGTATTTAAAATGGTGATTTTAAATGGCGGATTTGCTGGAACTCCTAAATGGTTGATTGGGCAGGGGTTTCAATAAAAAGACGTTTTATTGAAATGAGTTGGCATTGTAATGGTTTTAATGAAAAACAGTTTTCAATAAAAAGGTGATTTTATTGAAAGGGCTTTTCTTTGGTATGATCCTTGGGCATATTGGTGTGTGAATTCATATTGCATTTCTGGGGCTTGGTTGAAATATGATCTTGTGCTCAGTGCTAAAGGTCAAATGACACACAAAATATAATTATCTTGTGATGACTTGGTAGATCGACGAGAAACTGCTCATGAGTATGAAACTATCATCGCATAACATGCATGGTTGGTTGTGTGGATGTGTGGAATGGATTGAGTATGCCAAATGAATATTGAGAAATGGTTTTAAAGCTTTGTTTAGTTGTTTTTCTTTAAAACAACTTGTTGGAAAATTGGTTTCAATTGCACTTGTATACTTTTGGTTATAAATGGTTTTGGAAACATGTTTATATTTAGTTATAAACTGTTTTTGAGAAATTGTTTTATATAAAATGTTTTATATAATTGTTGTTAACTCTTCTATCCTAGTGGCGTGAGTAGGGAAGTAATTGGGGATATCCTACCAAGTTTTATACTCACCCCTGCTTTGGCATTTTGGTGTTTTTGCAGATGCCATCTTTCGGGACAGGGGCAAAGGTAACGTTTCACACGTTTTTAGCACCACTTCGTGATGCTCGGGTTGTTTGGTGATCTTGGAGCATGAGACATGTGGAGCTTGGGGTCTCATGGTCTTCTTGGAGTCTTTAGTTGGTTTCCGTTGTTTACTTTGATAACTGTTTGGTCTTCCGCTGTTACATACTTTGGAGTGGTTTTGATATGAATAAAGTAGTTGTGTTGTCTTGCTTTTGTTCATGCATCATTTAGTGAACGGTTTGGTTATGGTTTGTTGGTTTAATGGTTTATTTCTTAAAGGGTAAATCGTACCTCACTTGTATTTGAAACCCTTAGGCATTTATTGCCAGCCTTTGACGTCTTGGGGATGTCGCTTAAGGCCAAATAATGACTTGTTGTACTCTCAAGCCAATGAGAATTAGCGGGCCATTACAATCCCCAACAGTGATAAACCCGTAAGTTGAAGTAGAACAAATGAGATTGAAGAATACCTACATTCCTGATAAGATGCTCGAATGCACTAGAATCAAGGACCCAGTTTGTGGATTGTTGGTCGTAGGGCTATTGCCATGAGCCACAACTGCGCCGGAGGATGCTGAAGTGCACTGAGATTAGATGAGCCGATATTCCTCATAAAAAATATCAACTGTGTGTTGGATGTCATGTTGTACCAAAAAGTTTGGAAGAGTAGCCTGCGCAGAATGAGAATGACCGAGGGTCGAAGTGCCATTGGGGCGACTGTTATGTAGCCAATCGGTATCAATGGTGTGGTAATCCTTACCACAATGAGTGTAGTACTTGTTTGGTGGAGGTCAACCATGTCCGCCCACAGGAAACCATTACAGCACGATCGGAAGGATCAATAGTGATTAATGGAAGAGGAAGACTGACATGAATGTGTTAGTTATAAATCAGCGAGGGATGTAAAGTTGTGGGGTTGACTAGCATCTCTGTGACAGTTGTTGAGAACTCTTGATTGAGACCATGTGCCGATTATAAATCAGTGAGGAATGTAAAGTAGTGGGGATGACTAGCATCTCTGTGACAGTTGTCGAGAACTCCTGCTTGAGACCATGGAGTAAAGAGAATAAAAATAAGTGGCCGCGTTGCATCTGGCCTCCTCGGGAGTGTGCTGAATAAATCGTTGGTTTCATCAACGACAGATTTCCACTCATTATAATATGGCAGAATTGAGTGAAAACCTTGGTGGAGTGTGAAGAGCTTTTGAAACAAATCAGAGATACGTGAAAGCTTGTTAGTCTCAGAAAACATCAGTGATAATAAATCTCACAATTCCTTGCAGGTATTGATAGTCTTAGCAACATGCTTGACCGAACGATCCATCGAATTAAGCAACCTGGAAAAAATCTTATTGTCCCGTTGTTTCCATTGCCGGAAAGTGGCATCCTTAGGATCCAAAGGAGAGGCAACAAGATGATAAAGGCTATAAGTGTGACAATAACCTTCTCCCACATAATGAAATTGGTGGAGTCGAGTCACTCATCCACCAGATTGGTCAAAGCAGTTATAGTGTTCAAAAGGACGAGAAAGCCATGTAGCAGTGCCTAAACTCTTAACTAAGGGTGGGCGCGGATTTGTTTGGTTCGGTTTTGACTAAAAACCAAACCGAACCTCAATTTGTGGTTTAGTTTTTATACATAAAAATCAAACCATTTGATAGTGGTTTGGTTCAGATTGGAAAAATTTTCAATCATTAGTTTTTGGTTTGGTTTGGTTCAAATTTCTGATAAGCCTATTTTTTATGCTGAAATCCCAGATATAAATCCATGATATTTTATAATGATTGACCAATAATTTGAATGAAATTTGTACAAAATCATCAAAATGGCGGCGTGATACCATCATTGGCCTAAAAATATAACCTGAAAGTGGGTTAGGGTTATAGAATGGATGCATGGGCCCAACTGATTTAAAATTAAAAAATTATGTTTTTTTTTAAACCGGTGTGGTTCGATTTAGCAGGTGCGGTTTGGTTTGATACCTAAACCAAACCACAAACCATAAGGGTCTATTCAATCCGCATTGCAAACCAAACTGCAAGAAAAAACCCGCTATTTCGGTTTGGTTTGGTTCGGTTTGGGCGGCTTTTTTGCTCACCCCTACACTTAATCGTAGCGGGAGTAACAGAGCTTAAAGAACCAGGTTGAACGCAGATGGACAATCGCAGCGGAAGAGACATGGTTGGATGCCATAGGAATGGTGTGGATCTGGCGGGTGAAGGAGTGTGTGTGTTGGGGGGGGGGGTGTTATGAAGACGGAAGCGTGCAACGAGCTAGGGATGAGGCGGTGCGTGTGACGACGTGAGTTACGCGGTTTGCGGAGAGGGGGGCGATGATGGCGCAAGTTGCACATTAATGAGGTTCGACAGAAACCCTCGCCCTTGTGCAATGTAACTCTGGCCGGAATTTTTTTCAGAAAAAATGGAACTGCTCTGATTCCATGTATAAATTAGGCATCATAATCCATTTTGTTGGGATGTGTCAGAGCAAGAACTTTGATGTATGATACTATGACCATCAAGAAAAGGCTGAAAAGAGCCAGAGAAGTATTTAGGGTGTCTGAAAACCGTGGGGTTGGATTTCATAATAAAATGAGTGAAATACAAAGGATTTCAGATTGATGTTTTAACAAACCCAAGTCATACTATTTTTTTTTAAATGAAAGTAACAAAGTAACGATGACTCAGTTTGCTTGGAACCGGGCTAGGTACTATGCATTAGAATGAACTAAATCAAAAGGACTCGAGACACGTGAGAACACCTGTGGAACATTGCTGATCCGGTGATGTTTGGTGTAATGACAAGACTCACAATCAAAAGGAGAAACATGACCCAATTCAGGATAAACTTTCTGAAGAATTGATGTGGGAGGATGGCTGAGGTTCTGAGTAGAAACCATTGAGCAGACAAGAGAAAAGATCGAATCAAACATGTATATCTACCATCTATTAATTAAGCAAAAAGCGCAAGACTTAATGGTACAAAGGTGCCTTGACAATGAAGCCTAAGGTAAAAAACAAAGTTGCCAAACAAAGATCCAATCCAGTCAAGGCGGGCGAAAATGGATCCCCCATAGTGGATGAACGTTCTTAGTGATGATTGAATAAAGAAATGCATTCGCGTTGGAGCATCCACAAAATGAATATTGATATGTAACTTAATATACCTGGACAGCTTGGATAACATCTTCCAAAAGGGGCAGGAAAGGCTTTGTACAAGGGGTGGCTGGCTGTGGGGCACACACTTTTGGGAGGTGGTTATAGTAGAATCTTTAGTGGGGCCCAAAAGGGAATAAGTTGTTGATCTAAAAGGAAGGAGGAGCATTGTGGGGGGTTGGAAAGAATTTAGTTAGGCAGTCAGTTGAGGCTTGGGCGGGAGATCCCGGGGGCTCCTGAGATTACGTCCTTAATACAAAGGTGCCTTGACAATGAAGCCTAAGGTAAAAAACAAAGTTGCCAAACAAAGATCCAATCCAGTCAAGGCGGGCGAAATGGATCCCCCATAGTGGATGAATGTTCTTAGTGACGATTGAATAAAGAAATGCATTCGCATTGGATCATCCACAAAATGAATATTGATATGAAACTTAATAGACCTGGACAGCTTGGATAACATCTTCCAAAAGGGGCAGGAAAGGCTTTGTACAAGGGGTAGCTGGCTGTGGGGCACACGCTTTTGGGAGGTGGTTATAAGAGAATCTTTAATGGGGCTCAAAAGGGAATAAGTGGTTGATCTAAAAGGGAGGAGGAGCACTGTGGGGGGTTGGAAAGAATTTAGTTAGGCAGTGAGTTGAGGCTTGGGCGGGAGATCCCGGGGGCTCCTGAGACTACGTCTTCTCCCTCCCTCTTCTACTTTTTCCATTCCTTCCATTGTATAAACTTGTTAAACACAACTTCTATACTTAATGTAGTGTCATTCTGCTGTTAATATAATTTTTTTGGGGGTACGGATTTAACACTTGACCTATTGGAATAATTTTCCTAGAGAGGAGTGCTCTTGGGAAGCTGTTTGCTGGAGTGGAGAACTGACCAGAGAGGAGTGTAAGAGAGAGGCACACACTACTAGAAAAACGTCTAGAGGAGGCGTGCACTACTGAAACTATTCAGACGAGCAATGTCGAAGTTACACTTGACGATGTGGACTAGCGACTCAAGCAGATAAAATAAAGGCTTGCATCGATTCAACAACGCCGGGTTGAGTAGGATCGAGAGCAACCATTGTGAGCCGAATTCGAACGACATGAACGATCTGAATATCAACGAGCTCTCGTTTTTTTGGTGCAACGTCTGAAGGAGGTACAACCGCTCGAAGTGCAGGATGAGTTTTCAATGGAAAATACAGCTTAAGACGTGAAGGTGCGACAACTCAAGGTGAGCCGACCTTCTCCGATGACCGAGCTTTCTAAGGCGCAACCCACTTTGACTGGAGCTTCAAAGACTCTGGGCCGCGACGCGTGTTTGGCCGTGGCATTCTGCATTGACGCTGGGGATGGCAGTGGCGAAACAGGGGGCAGTGGCACAACAACGTAGCTATGTCTGGTCTGGCATGGAGTCAACGCCCGGTTTGAATGACAACTCTTGGGGGCATTAAGCAGAGTAAGATACCTACTCCCTACCTACGATTGGACAATGCACAATTAGTATACTCGGATGAGTCAGTCTTGTTAACTTCGGGATTTGAAACAAAAGAGGAGCATGGGCAATCGTCTGCTCGATCGTCCGTGTTGCTTGCGGCGCATTCCACGACGACTGACGCTATGGAGGCGTAGGGGCGCGGCGTGACAACTCTTTTTGGTTGGGTGTCAAGGGAGGATTTTGCTGCGCAGAAAATAAAGGACCAGGAAGAATTCTGAAAATTTGTAGATGGGGCAGCGTAGGGAGATGTCGCTGCAGAACGACACATGACAGCTGTGGATCAGGGAGGAAGCAAGACAACCATGAGACACCATGGACTCAGGAATGCACCCAGGGGAAACCGCAGTCACGAAAGATGCCAGGTAAAAACGCAACTAAGATGACTAATACGTCTGCCTTAGTCTCTCGTTAGGTGTTGTACACCCCACGAGTCGAGAAACCCGCGTTCATCAGTAAGGTTCCAAGAGACCTTCTCGCAACATCTAAATCAAACTTCTTGACCACCTTGACGCTCGGGGCGCGGGAGCTCCTCGCACATAATTGGTATGAAGAGACATCATCAGCTAAGGGGATGTGCCAAAGGAAGATGGTGCTTCAGGGAGACGGGTTGACACCTGTAGTTACCAAGGAATCAGAGTCACCTCCATGGGGAACCAACAAAAAAGAGACGCAGGATCATTTAGAGGTGCATGCAATATTTCCGCTGCAACGACCACTTTCCGGTCTAATGGGGCAAACGGAAGCCAATGGAGTTGGTTTGACTAAATAGTGGTTGGGCTCAGGTCGGGCACACCAAACCGAGAGCAGCCAGGGAACAGGAGAGTCGAGGATTGAGACACTAGCTGGATCACGAGCGGGGCATGTTGTTGGGTTCAATTACACGGCCTGACCACCCACTTCCAAGCAATCGACCTTGCCAGGCAAGTCGCATCAGCTAAAATAGGAGGAGTGGGTCCCTGGGTTTATGAAGAACCAAACTGTCTCTACAAGCAAGACGTGGGTTTGTGGCCGCATCACTTGGGGGCCAGAACACAACAGCTCACAAGGGGTCTTCCAGGAGGAAAGGAAGGAGGAAAACTGCTGCAGGAGTAGGAATTCCCAATTTTTTCTCCCCAAACCGGGTCCAAAAAGAAGTGAGGAACATATGGGAGATTGCTTGGCATGCATGTGTGGGAAGGATGAGTTTTGAAGGATCTCCACAGCAGGGTCCTAAATTAGCAGTGCTGTTCGGTTCTGCCTAAGGCACAAAAGGCAGTGTTCTAAAGCATAGGAAACAAACCATTGATTTATATTGGATGTATTGGCCACCTACGGAGGTTCTGCCACCATGGAACTCTACTGGACATGCCTTTTATCTGAGGCTGGTCCCTTTCCACCTATCATATTCTATAGAAGTTGCATGGGAAGAAGTGTTCAACAACCACAATCATTTGTCTTTCTTCAGTCTCGAGGACAATATTGATTTTCAAGTAGGGGAAGAGTGATAAAGACCTGAGCAGCTTGGATAGCATCTTCTAGAAGGGGCAGAAAAGGCTTTGTACAGGGGCAGCTGGCTGTGGGGCGCACGATTTTGGGAGGTGGTTACAGGAGAATCTTTAGTGGGGCCCAAAAGGGAATAAGTGGTTGAGGCAAGTGGTTATAAAGGGAGGGGCACTGTAGATATTGGGGACTCCCGGGATTACGTCTTCTTCCTCCCTCTTTTACTTCTTCCATTCCTTCTTCCATTGTATAGACTGGTTAAACGCAGCTTCTATACTTAATATAGTGTCGTTCTGCTGGGCGGGGACTTAACAAAACCGCTTGAAGACATTGATAAATTTCTCTAACTGCTTGTTCATTTTATGCTGCTTCAATCGTTGTGGAATAGGCAGCGGAGGTGTAGGGAGTGGTTTTGCTTGTCAACCCACTTTAGGGCTTCTATCTGTATTTTGCTTGTTTCTTTTCTGATTAACAATTGCACCATGCTCAAAATTTGCATTAATCACCTCACACTGCTCTCTAGGATTGCTGGCTAGGAAAATTTTCCTGAGGTCTCATGAATAAAGATCCAATCAATTGCCCCAACTTCACCTCTAAGCTCTGAGTGTGGCTAGCTACCTAATAAATCTTTGACTTCAAATTTTCCAATATATTCATGGCAACATTGCGCAACTTAAAGGGCTGATTCCCATGCTCTGAAATCGCTGTTGAATCCACCTTGACAGGCCCATGAGAAGTTGGATTGCATCATCACCCTATTCATCTCAAATGATTTGAAAATCATTAGCAGTTGAACAAGATATGCATCTGTCATCAATTTTCTAACGAATCTCTCTTTCATGGCATCTGTCATCAATTTTCTATTTTAGGTTTAACCTCCTCTGACGCCTCCTCAGATGGAGCAGTCTCTTAGGTCCAGGATTAAATTCTGGAAAAACTATTCCTAAATGCTGTCCTCATAGTCACTTATTAAGGAAGATGTGATTAGTTGATTACTACCTAATTCAATAGAGTTAATTATTTGTATTGTAATCGATATTTTCTTTCCCTAGCAATGACAGGAAAAACTGTCTGCTAATTTTATAATTGCACTTTGCAAGTATACAAATCACTCAAATAATATTGATTATAAGTCCAGATGTCATCCTACAGGGAAGGATTATTTCATTCTAATAAATATTAACTTTTTTATTTAGCAAATTAAATTATGATTTCAATTTAAAATTGTGAAAAATAATTTAAAATTATTAAACATAATTGACGAGGATTAATAATTTCATATTTATGCATCCTGATCAAATAAAATTGCATGAACTTGTTGACTTTTTTGTTAACAACCTAATTCCCTAAATTAGTGTTATTTTCTCTGGATATATAACACCAATGTTCCAACCAACCTTGATATACTGTTGTGATTTTGAGTGAGGTCATGATCTCATAAGATTCAATGGAATTTGTATTAAAATCATGGAGTGCCTTGACATGCATAAGATTAATTTGTTGCATAGATCACTCCTATTTCTAGGATTGCAAATTTAAAACCTTGATCAAATCTTCTAATATGCTTCTCAACATAATTTACAAATCTCAAAATGCACAATTATTGGTTAAACAATTGCACATTATCAAGTGTAAGTAATAACAAATAGAGGAAATTCAATAAAATTCAATAAATCAATTGATCAGGTTGAATTTCTCAATCACATTCCTAAATTTCTGAAACAGGGTTTAGTTCCACATTATTTGCACGAACTACCAAGTGGATTTCATTCAATTGAATACATGATAAAGTGATCAGAAAAAGAAGAGCGAACTCATAAAATATTATTTCTTCGATCCCCCATCTCAATTCACTGTTTTCCTTTAGTTTCTGCGGCAGAGAGCTCCTGCCAGGTGTGCGGCACAACGCCCCCACTGTTTTCCCATCAAAGTCCTTTTATTTGAGTAGTGTGTTTGACAAAAGGCCGTTTCACACTCTTTTAATCTGGCCGAAAGCATGGTTGTGGGGCACTTCACTTTGCTGGATGATTTCTAGAATCCCACAGCCAAAACCCCAATCCCATGGGAGGGTCATGGGACACACTCCTTCCAACTTGCCGTCTCTTATTTTGTACAGTACACAACCAAAATATGCTTTCCACTGGGTAGCTATGGAATGTCTTGTTTGGAGGCTCTTTTTTGCTCTTTTGTCTCCACCTTCCCTGTGTTAGCACTGTGGGTGCTAACAAGAGGAGAGCGAGAGAGAATAAAAGGAACAATGGAGATGTTGTACTGTTATTAGCAGAACAGAACTTACTAAAGAGTTTTGGTAGAAGAATTACAGACAGTAAGAAAGAGTTGTACGAGAAGTTGGTGGAAGAAATAGAAGAAGAAAACTCTCCGTGGAAGACCACTTCCAGGGGCCCTGGCTGGATCCTCCCAAGGACCGAGCCGACTCAGCAGCCAACTGAAAATAACAAATGAAATCCCCCCCTTCCCAACAATAATTCCCTCTATTTATTACCCCTCCCACAACTAACAACCCCCTGACAAGAAAGAGAAAAGACAAAGATGCTCCTGGGCAGTTGCACACTACTACCAGCCCATACACTTAGGCATACACCTGCACACACACTGACAGCCTACTGCTTCAGCCTTGTTTAATACCCCACTCTCCTAACACCCTGTTTTTCAAAAATTGCCTAAAAACAAATCAACATGAGAAACATATAGTACGTGCAAAAATAAAGAAAAAATATGGGAATTGAGCCTATGGATTTCATGCACATCAATAGTGATGTATGGATATAAATTAGTTTTTGGCCCTTTTGGAAAGGGGCAGCTTACAATCGTGTGATGCAGAGATTCTGGGTTTGATCAAACCCATATTTTAGTAGGAAACCATGGTAGCTGAGTGCATACAGGTCATGGCATTGGTAGCTGTCTTGGTAAATAGGGTGCATGGCTGTGTGTCCCATATTGAGCATATTCATTATGGTAGGCAGTTATGTTTCCCGTGAAGACATAATTTTTTTGTATGGTTCTGCAATACTTTTTGATGGCATGAAATTTTGGCAATCACATATGTTTGTGTGGCCTGATGGTTTCATCGTTTTATAGTTATCGCAGTGGTTAATATTTATATATATATACATATATATATATTTGCAATTGATCAAATTTACTTTTAATCTTTAGAGCTAGCAAGGGATGCATTGAACTCTGCAGGCTATTTTGTTATTGGAGGTTATATGTCACCTGTGAATGATGCCTATGGGAAACAGGTATGTTGCCTTTGGCCTGCTTTATGCATAAATAAATTTCATTTTTATACATATATTTTTTTGATTTAATTTTGTAAAGTGGATAATCTTGTCAAGGGGACGTTCTATGTGATCAATTCTATCAGCTGCAGCTAAATTGTCAAGTGCTAGTTAAGCTTGTTTTTTTTTAAAAAAAATTGGGGTGTTTGGAAAGTATCAAAATTATCATGGTAGGTGAATTTAATGAATCTATTTGGAGCAACAAAACACACTAGGGGGAGGGAAAGGGGGAGGTTTTGTTTCCTTTCCCTTCCCTTTTTGTGATCCAAATGACTCCATAGAGTGCGTTGATATTTTTCGCAGGGCCTTATAGCTTCTGCATATCGCATTCAAATGTGTCACCTTGCTTGCAAAAGCTCCAGTTTGATAATGGTGGACTCATGGGAGGTAATTTAGTCTTTTGGCAAGTATGTTGATGGTATTTTTGCCATTTTTTTCCAAGTTTGAAAGTCAACAGAAAATTTCACTTGGTGATTGGTTTATGAAAACATTTTATGTTTCATTTTTCAAAAACATTTTATAAAATTTGTTAGAAAGTGCTTTGAAGAGCGGGGTTTTCAAAAATATTTTATAAAATTTGTTAGGAAGTACTTTGAAGAGTGGAGAGAGGACTGGAAAGCATGTGGGTTCACTCTCCAAACGTTTTCATTTTCCTGGAAAAATGAAAACAAGTTCCTTTTGTTTTTCTACAAAGTTTCATTTTTTTTTAAATTTTTAAAATGCATTTTTTATTCCCATAATGTAACTAACTTCTTTGATCCATTTTTGGAAAATGAAAACAGAAAAATATTTTTGATGAGCCAAACGGAACTTTACCTTTCCGTTGGTTCATGAAGATATTTTTTGTTTATTTTTTTAAAATGTTTTAGGAAATATGTTAAAAATGTTTTGGAGAGTGGAGAAAAGACATGTATTTGAGTTCTCTCTTCAAGAATTTTCATTTTCCTTGAAAGGAGATTTTTTTTTCCTAAAAATTTCTTATTTTTGCTTTTATTTTCTAAACAATATTTCCGGTTTACATGATCGAACATGTTTTCTATTACATTTGGTTTATGAAAACATTACGCCTTCATTTTTTCTAAGATGTTTTAAAAAATGTTAGAAAATGTTCTGGATAGTGGAGGAAAGATAAAAACGTATATGGTTTTACTCCAAACGTTTTCATTCTCCTGAAAAGGCGAGAAACATGTTTTTTTTCACTTTCCATTTTATATTTTTTTCTTCTGAAAACTGTTCATTTATAGTTTTATTATCTCAATTTCCTTTTGTAGGCAAGCCAAACAACATACCAACGCACACTAACCATTCTGTCCAGGATCAAAAGGTTGCTATGTGAGAGTGGATTGGATTTTGGTGGTATGGTTTTTTAAAACTGCATTATTTGCTTAGAATTAAAGTTGTTACATTTGTTTTGTCTTGTTCGATGTTCAAAATTTGTTGTCCTGGGTTAATATCCTTGTAAAGGCTGGAGTTTTCCATTTTTATCATCAAATTTATGTGATTTTCTATGAACTTGCCTGCTAGTTTTAACTGGGATTAGGGTTTGCGTAGACAAGTTCAGCACAACAGCTAGGATTAACAGTTGAACCCAGTTTTGAACAGGCTTCATATCAAACTAGAATTTTACATGGGCCAGTCTACCCAGTTTTGGCTCATTTAAAATTTTGTGGTCTAAATCCCAGCCTGAAACATCTTAAACACTAAAAAAATGTGGTTGGGTCTATCAGGTTTGGCGTTGAAACCCATAAAATTTGCGCAATAAAATAATTTTTGCAACTCTAGCTTGACGGGCAGGACAAGTTTCCTGGTACAAGTGATTAATGTGACCCCCCAGCATGCTGGTTTATTTGGGTCGGTTGATTTTAGGTTTTTTCAATAAAGTTATGCTGCTTAGGTGGCTGAAAATTTCTCTGTTCCCGAGGGGAGTTTGGGAAATCATGGTAAGCCTTCTTATTGAATTATAGCATTTTAATATTTTATCAAAAATGTTATTTAAAACTTAATATTAAATTTAAATAGGATGCCATGGAATATGTTGATCTTATAGCCTTTTGAGGAGCTAATACTATGCACACAAATGGAAAGTTTGGAGTGACTGTTCCATAAAACTCATTATCAAAAGTTTATTTATTATCATTTTTTGTATCAAAAGTTTATTTTTTAAGTGTTATTTGTTGATTCTTGTAAAAAATTTATAAGAAAATGACGACCAAGGACCACTAAGAAAATTAATTTCAATTTCATGCCTTAAAATTTTAAAATACCATGAAATGATGGGGTTTTAAGATTTCAACAACAAACAAGCCTTAAACCCCATTAAATGGAGTTGACTACATGGATCAAACTTTGCCAATTAGCTATATCGAAGACCATATTTTCATTGAAACCATTTCGAACAAATTCATCTTGAATGATTTGTTTAAGAGTCATTTTAAGTCCACTTCTATTTCTTTTAATAAGGGAATTCATCATTAAGTTTACCCTATCAACAGGTGCATCCCTGGGTTTTCTTCTAACATGTCCAAACCTTCTTAATTTTGTCTCAGTCATCTTCTCATCAATCAGAGTCCCTTAAATTTTTTCTCGAACACATTCATTTCAAATTTTATCCATCTTAGCATGCCTGCATGTCCATCTTACCATTTTTTTTCTGGTATCCTTAATTTTTGTTCAAGGTGTCCCGTTAAAGGCCAACACTCACTACCATATAGGATAACTGGTTTAATAACAGTCTTATAAAATTTACTCTTCAATTTCAAAGAAATTTTACGATCACAAATCATTTCAAAAGTCTCTTCATTTTATCCATCAAGTTTGAATCCTTTCAGAGATATCTATATTAATATATCCTTCACATTGCAGAAATGAATTTAAATATTAAAAACGATCAACTTTTGAAATAACGTGAGTTCCCAATCTTACATTCATAACATTATTATGTAATCATTTGCTAAAATGACATTATATATTCTGTTCTATCCCTACTAAGATGATAACCTTTCGATTCTAAAGTCTGTATTCATCAACTTTAAATTGATAGTCTCTTTGGATTCTGCAACGAGAACTATATCATCCGCAAAAAATCATGTAATTAGGGATCTCATTTTGAATATGTTTTGTAAGTTTTTCTCAGATCAAAGAAAAAAGGAAGAGCGTTGAACCTTGATGTAGTCCTATCAAGACAGAGAATTCTGTGGTATCACCTACTGAAGTTTCTTCATACATGTTTTGGATGAGTTTGTTATATGCCACTTGTACCCCTTTTTTTTCAAGAGCTTTCCATAAAACCTCTCTAGGAATTTTATCATATGCATTTTCCAAATCAATGAAAACCATATGCAAATCTTGTCTTTTTTGTCAATGATACTTCATCAAACCTCTAATCAAAGGAAGAGCGCTGAACCTTGATGTAGTCCTATCGTGGCGGAGAATTTTGTGGCATCACGTACTGAAGTTTCTTCATACATGTTTTGGATGAGTTTGTTATACGCCACCCGTACCCCTTTTCTTTCAAGAGCTTTCCATAAAACCTCTCTAGGAATTTGATCATATGCATTTTCCAAATCAATGAAAACCATATGCAAATCTTGTGTTTTTTGTCAATGACACTCCATCAAACCTCTAATCAAATAAATTGCTTCTGTAGTTGAACATCCAGACATAATATCAATTTGATTATTTGAAATTTTAGTTTCCCTTTAAATTCTTTGCTCAATCAATTTCTCCCAAAGTTTCATGGTATGATTCATAAACTTAACGCCTTTATAGTTCTCATAATTGAAAATGTCTCCTTTATTTTTATACACGAGTATTAGAGAACTCTTCCTCTATTCATCGATTTCATAATATCATTAAATAATTTAGCGAGCCAATTAATGCCCAATTCTGTTGAATATTTCCACACTTCAATGCAAATGTTATTCGACTCAATTGATTTATCATTTTCCATCCTCCTTAAAACATCTTTAACCTCAGAAGGATGAATTTTTCGATAATAGCTATTGTTAGAATGAAGGAGATTGGACCCAATACCCACCAATACTTAGATTATCTAAGTCTAATCCACACATCTGCTCTTCATTGAAGAAATTATTTAAGTAACATCCCTATCTGTTTTTAATTGCCCCATCCTTAAAAAAAGTACACCCTTCATCATCCTTTTCTTTCAGCATTCTTAGTAAGTAATGAATGGTACAACTCCTAAAAAACTTGAGATCCAGCCCCACTAACTGCTTTTTTAGCCTCTCTACGAGCAACATGATATCGAGCCCAAGTATCTTTATTTCTATAAAGGTATAAAATTTTAAAACACTCTTGCTTCACTAACTTTTAGTTAGACTTTCTCATTCCCCCATCACGATTCTTTTCCTTTTAGACAAAACCTTTTTGATACACCTTGAATAGAAGTAGCTATATTGCAAACACTTTTAGCCACCCCATCCCACGTGTAATCGGCGGTTTCTTGAACTTCCCAACCTATTTCTTTCAGAAGTCTGTTCTTAAATTCAATTATTAGGTTATCCTTTAGGCGTCACCATTTAATTCTCAGATTCTTTAATTGTTTTTCTCAGATTCCTTAATTGTTTAATATTTCCACACTTCAATGCGAATGTTATCTGACCCAACTGTTTTATCATTTTTCAGCCTCCTTAAAAACATTTTCTATTGTTAGAATGGAGATTGGACTCAATACCCAAGACTCTAACAGTTTGTTTCTTTCAGAAGTTTGTTCTTAAATTCCATTATAAGGTTATCCTTTAGGCGTCACCATCTAATTCTTAGATTCCTTAATTGTTTCAAATCTCTCTTGTAATTCTTAACTTGTAGGTCTAAAACTAATAAACGATGTTGGGTGGTCAGACTTTCACCGTATATAACCTTACATTACTCGATAAGTCTTCTATCAATTTGGGATTTCATTACTCCGTTTTTTTAAGTATTCGTTATCACAAAATCACTTCTATAGGCAAAGTTTAAGATGGTTGATCCATTGTCATTTACTACACCCAAACCATTCTGTCCATGACAATCTATGTGAACTGCGGAATCCTTTCCGACATGTCCATTTAGGTCACCACCTATAAAAATCTTCTCATGTTGCGGCAAACTATGAATCAAAGTTTCTAAATTAACCCCAATAGTAGAATTCTATTGTACATTTAGACCTACTTGAGAGGCAAAACTATGAATCAAAGTTTCTAAATTAACCCCAATAGTAGAATTCTATTGTACATTTAGACCTACTTGAGAGGCATAAATGCTAATGAAGTTGAAAGTCTCGTTTTCTACAACTATGATTCTATCTTCTAATTTTATGACGTCAACAATTTTATCTCTTAAAGTATTATCCACATATTACCAATGCCATTTTTAGTATTAGTTTCGCCTGTGTACCAAAGTTTAAAACCGGAGCTATCTAATTCTTTTGCCTTTTCTCCCTTACATTTAGTCTCTTGTAAACACAATACAATAATCCCTCTTCTAATCATAATATCTACGAATTTCATAGATTTACCTGTTAAAGTTCCAATATTCCAACCAGCTATCGGAAGCTAACATCTTTTTGTTATGGATCCAGTGCCTTATGTTTCTCCCACTAATTGCAGAGTCCCTTAAAGTCATGCTAATTTGTGGCTCGGATTTTCTTGAATCTTTTGGCATTCCGGGTGCCTGGAATCGCGAGCAGGTATGTGTTTGTGCATGTGTGTGGGTAATTTTAAGATAATTTTGGGGTTTATTTGGGACTTCTTTTGTGAAGGTAATGATATCGACTGTTAAAATTTAATGGAACATCTTTGATCTCCTAAATTGCGGGAATCAATAATGAAATAACTTGAACACATGTTAATCTATTTTATTTTATTATGTTTCATTTTATTTCATTTGTTAAATATCATTTCATTCTCACTCAAAGCTCTGAACCGGGATTGTTTTTCTAACTTTAAATTTCGCAATGGTCATTTGAAAATGTGAGTATGATACCACCTCTCAGCCTACAAAAAATAAACGAGGAGCTGTTTCCAAGCTTCTCTTCTCTTTATGACTTCGTTTGGTTGATAAAAAATAGATCGAAGGAATAAATATGTAATGGAAATAAGGCTAATTTGACACGTTAATTTATTTTTGGGTGAATCGAAATAATGATGAACAAGGTAGATTAGATGATTATTATGACATTCATATTATAAATAATAATATACTAAAATAATTATTGTTTATAATATAATAAAATATTTCATTTAGTTTTTAATTAATAACATAATAAATTCTTATTTAAAATGTAATTATAAAATAATCAACGATGCTTTTGTTAAATGAGACGTGGGCAGTGTTTAACATACATTCACTTTATTGATAATGGGATATCGCTTTTTAAAAATATCATTAAATGTAGAAATCAAATTAATGTAAATAAATTAATTTAAAATGTAATTATTATATAAAAGTGAATCAGAGAAAATGAGATTGTGTGTTCATGAAAATGTTTCATCTTTTTATCCATCCATTTTAATTTTTTTTCATTTTTTCTGACATTTTATAATCACCATGTACATCTTAATTTACAAAGAGGGTAGGTGAAATGAGATTATAGGACTTGAATCCTTTTAAATCATGATACTAAATGCCTTCAGTTTATGAATAAAAGGGCGTGTTTTGTATATGAAAATATTTTAAGCTTTCAGTTTTCAAAAATGTATTAGAAAATAAGTTTTCATTTTTTTAGAAAAAATGAGGACATTTTTTTTTAGGTTAGGACCATATGCAGGGAGTATGGTGTCGTTTGCATTCGCAGAGAAGAACAGGACATTAACAGAATCATCATGACCGATGACATCTTGAAAGAAAACAGGGTAAGCAAAGCAGCCAATATTTTTGATATTTCAAGATTAATATTTATCTTTTTAGATGAATGGTGTAGATGATTTTAATTTCATTGACTTTATTAACGTAAGGTTTAATCCCGGACCATCAATCGATATTATTTTCATGGCTATGAAATTCACTAAAATATCCATACTAAAAATATCCGGTGCAAATTTTTTCTGTTATTCAAGACATAAAATCAATATGAATATTTTGATAATTTTAACATTTAATTATGGATGCATGACTGTATCTTAGGGGGGCCATTTGGTTTGATTTGATTTGATGGTGTTCATGCAGGGTAACATCAAAGTAGTGGAAGAGCTTGTGCCAAATCGAATCAGTTCGTCGAAAATAAGGTAAAATAAAGACAAAACGCTTCCTTCCATTCCTTCACTCAAATTTTAACTTGGAATACTTTTGTGTTCAACTTTGGTTGGATTTAAGGCACTGCATCTCCCGGGGGCTGTCGGTGAAGTATCTGACTACGGATGAAGTGATCGAGTTCATCAAAGAAGAGAATTTGTATTCGTCCTAAGGTCAGAGTATGTTTTAGTTAATTGTTTGATGCTGCCACGTGTTGACAACAAATGACAACCGTCCGATTCAGTTGAGTAAAAAAGTATGATCCTTTGTAATTATGTTTTGACACGGACAATTTTGCCACTCTCAGGAGCCATCCCATCCTCCATCTCTGGCTTTGTGAATCCTTTGTCACCACCATTCTTGAATAAGTTCCTCTGTAGATCTGTGGAGTTGTGCTTTGTCTCCAGCCAGGGCTGTGACAACAATGGTTTGGGCGCACAGCATAATCCAGTTACTGAGAAGTTACATTTAGAGGCACATGATGATTTTTCTTTTCTTGTTTTCTTTATTGGTTCAACTGCTGGATAGAACCCTAGGTGTCTGAGGAATAATTGTACTTGCAGCGAAACTGTTGATTGTTTGAATATGTTGAATGATTGAAACTTATGTCTACCTTAATAACCATGGTTTGGGAGAAACGTCCTAGCTAAACCAAATCATGGCGAATTGTGGATCTGGGTTCACCAAACATAGCACGAACTCTGTTGGTGAGAAATATTTGATAAAATCTTTTATTGAATATCAGAAAATTACGATGCTAATAAAACTTGCATTGCTTCATCCGCAGATTAAATGAAAACCAATAATACAAACTCAAACCTCCTATTTAGATATGCAAGGGAAAATGCCAAGTTTAACTGTTAACAATTTCATCGATTGATATCGAAATGGAAACCGGAAGATAGTAATTAGTTATGAGAATAATTTATATATTCTATTTCAACCCATACCCAAGGAACTAGGTGTTCATGCTGCGGGGATGTGCGTGTGATGCTTTTAATAAGGGCTAGTTTGGTAGAGATGATACAGAGATAAAAGAAATGATATTGAGAGGAGAAATTGGTTTCTAATGTTTGGTGAGATAATTTTAAGGGGAGAGAAATGATAAGAGGGGAAATGCAGAGAAATAGATTTCTCTCCTACTATTGTTTTTAAATCACCCCAAAATTGGGATGATTTGGATAAAAATGATGGAGGGTTGTTAATATTTTAAAATTCTAATTTTATCCCTATTTTCTACATGTATCACAATAGAATTTCTTTTCTTTTCTTTTAAAAAGATTCACCAAACAAGATAGAGAGAAATCCAAATCATTTCTTTTCTTTTACTAAGTTATTGATCCAAACGTAAGGAGAGAAATCATAATCATTTCATTTCTTTTCTCTTATAAAATATCAAATCATTTATTTTCTTTTACTAAAATCTCACCAAACACAGTGTAAGTATATTGGATGTTCTTGATGCCACATGACTCATTCTTGCAACCATGAATTCTGACCTGCAAAAGAAACACAAATTAATGAGTGCATTTGACAAGTTTGAACAATTAGGGTTCAAATCTTAACTACCTCTTGTTGGTTTTTTTTATTGATTCTAGCAGATGGTATGGATTGTTAGCAGATTTTTTCTTTGGATGGTGGTTGCGCCCTTTGTTTGAAGGTGGACGTGGCTGGTGTGTGGTGGGTGGCCAACCCCACCAATTAATCCAGCGGAGAGAGGATGATAGGGGGAGAGACAATTTATATAAAGGGCTCTCCCATCAGTTTTAGCATCCCATTAGCTTCATCTTTTTCATCCGGTTCAAGAGTTCTTTATTTATTAGTGGTATTTGTGAGGCGGTTTCTCCACTTATTCAAGAGAGATTTTACGAGGGGTTTCTTCTTGTAATAGTGAAGGAGTATGTACCCACTTTTATCCATAGTGATTTTTTTTTTATTTTGCCCGTAGTTTTTTACCCCTTTCATTGGAGGGGTTTTCCACATTACATCTGGTGTCTATTTACTTATGCATTTTGCACTTTATTTTATCTCGTCATTATTGTTGCACCGGGGAGCCAATCTTTTTCCGGTCTCAACAAGTGGTATCAAAGGGCAGGTTCTGACCCGGTACTGTTCACGTTCTTAGATATTAATAATTCTCGCAAATTTGAGTATGCTCTGTGATTGCGACTTCGGTCAATCTTTCATATCAGAAAAAAATTATTGAGATTATTAAATACACCGTTGTGAAACGGAGGAAGTTCTGAACTGACGACATGTTCAGATGGCGGGGAAATTCGAGATCGAAAAATTCAACAAGAATAATTTTTTGTTGTGGAAAATGAAGATACATGCAGTGTTACGGAAGGATAATTGCTTACCGACAATTGGTGAAAAGTCGACGAGTGTGACGGAGGGGAAATAGAACGACATGGACGAGAATGCTATTGCCAACATCCATTTGGCTTTGGCAGACGAGGTCCTATCGAGCATTACGGAGAAAAAGACGATAAAAGAAATATGAGATACTCTCACGAAGCTATATGAGTCCAAGTCACTGCACAACAAAATTTTTCTGAAGAGAAAATTGTACACTCTTTGTATGACATTGTCATCATTGGTGACTGACCAGATCAACAACCTCAATACCCTGTTCGCTCAACTCACAACGTTGAGCTATAAAATTACGGATACTAAACGTGCGAAGATTCTGCTCCCGAGTTTTTCAAATTCGTATGACCAACTCATCATCAACCTCACCAACAACATCCTAATAGATATGTTGCCCTTTGATGATGTTGCAGTCATGGTTCTTGAAGAACAAAGTCGGTGCAAAAACAAGAATAGACAGACAACTTCACACCAGGCAGAGACCATGTCCATGGAGAGAGAGGAAGGATGACAGAGTGTGGTTCCAATGAGAGCCAATATCATGGCAGATCCAAATCAAGGAGTAAGAAGAAGAATGTCACATGTTTCAATTGTGGCAAGAAGAGACACGTCAAGAAGGATTGTTGGAACAAAAATAGTGAAAAGAGCTCTCAGGAGAATGTGGCGAGTACTTCTGGAAAGGGAGACATTCTTGTCACTGGAGCATCGATGACTGTTGGAAGCAGGCATCATCTCAACGATATATGGATTATCGACTCAGGAGCAACATGACACATGACATCTCAACGGGAATGGTTTGATCAGTATGAAACCATCCTAGAAGGACTTGTGTACATGGGGAACGTCACACCTTGAAGATCGTTGGAGTTGACACCATCAAATTGAAGATGCATAACGGTATTGTTCGAACCACCCAAGGAGTACGCCATGTGAAGGGCTTGAAGAAGAAGATATTGTCTTTGGAACAATTTGATGACATCAGATGCAAGACTCGCACCGAGAATGAAGTGATGAGAATTGTGAAGGGTGCGCTTGTGGTAATGAAGTCAAAGAAGATCTCAAAGAACCTGTACGCGCTTATGGGTGAAACGTACAAGGTGATGAAGATAGTGTTGAAAGTGGGTGCCCTAGACCCAACTTGTATTGCACTTTGATTACCACTACATGTATGCAGTTTTTCATATATACATGTGTTTATCTTGCCATAATAGTGTAGATACTTCTGCATCCACTTTGTTTATGGCAATGTCCTTAGATTACATGTCGTGTCAAAGAGTTATAGCCGACCCCGCTCGGCCACCCTCCTCTCGCCAGAACATCGAAACCGCGTAGGACCCGACCTCCGCTCAAGGCCGCGACGCCGCCACACCCTCCCTTCGCCGGAACAGTCGCCGGACCACCACCCGCAGCCCTGCTCGCGCCGCCGGACCGCCTCCCGCACCCCTCTTCTTTGCTTTCCCCAGTCCACGAAGGGTTTGTTTGTTTGTTTTATTTTATTTTATTTTATTTTATTATTTTAATTTAATTTAATTTATTTTAGTTTATTTAATTGTTTTGATTGGTTTAAATTTATGTTAAGTTATTAAATTATTAAAGCTTTTGTTTTAGTATAAATTAATTTATTTATTGTAGTTAAAATAGGTTAATCATTTTATTTATTAAAATTGGTTAAATTGTTAATTAATTTAGTTAATGGTCGTTACACTTGATAAGTTGTTAATTAATTTAATTGATCTTGTTATTTAATTAAAATTACTAAATTGTTAAATAACTTATTTAGTTAATTTTGGGGTTGTATATTTAATAATTAAATTATTAAATTGTTTTGGTTTAAATTGTTAATTTGTTTGTTTAATTATTATTGAACATGTTTAACGGTCAACTGAATTTTTGGGTTGGTGATGTTTTCTGGGTTGGCACCGTGGTGTTTTGATCTGCTGTTTTAGGGCCTGTTTGACGGCGCAATATGGTGCGATCATTATGCAATGGGAGCTTTTCGCCATGTCGTTTTCCATTCCTATTTGAGGTAGGTGGTTCCATGTCATTACTTCATTTAGATAATTTAATTTGTTTGTTTAGTTTAACTTAATATGTTCTATGGTTTAGTTGCAAGATGCGAATTATGTTTATAATGTTTTGGTAGAGCTGTAGAGGTTTTGCGAAATGCATTTTAAAAATGGTGTAACATGCGTGCGTGATGAATGTTGCACTTTTCTTTAGAAATTGTCATTTTTTTTATTCCTTTCGATTCGGTTGTGGTAAATTCTAAAAATGTCTAATAATTGTTTATAGTGTGCCAAAGAGGTTTTGAAAGGGGTGATTTGTGAAATTGATTTTGTAATGGTTTCCTTTTCATGAAATATGTTTCATAAGTTGAGGAATTGTTTATTTAAGTGGCGTTTTTAGTGCGAAACATGGTTGAAAGGTTTTGAGGGTTGTTTGGCAGGTGCAAAAGGTGTTTTCAAGTCACTTGAGGTGTTTGTATATTTAAATAGATATTTTCAAAGTATATGAATCACTTTTGGTGTGTTTTCCTTGTTGTGTACCTTTGAAGTTGAATATGCTTTCACTTTTAAAGTGGTGTATTTTTATAAAAAGAGACATGTCGTGTGCGTGCGTCTTTGAAATAGTGCTTTGGTATGCAAAGGGTGACTTTTGTGTGCAATATCTTGTTTGGTCTGCGAAATGAGAAATAAATATATTATGTGAATGTGAAACTTGTTTGAGCACAAGGGAAAACCCTGGGTATCTAGGTGGGTAGACTAGAACTAGTGCGTTAGTGAACCGGATGGGTGTCGTCCCTGTTTCACTTAGCTGGATTGACGATTGCAACACTAACAAAACATGATATCTGAGGGTCGTGGCCTTCTAAGCCACGTGTTCTGAGGGTCGTGGCCTTCTAAGCCACGTTTTCTGAGGGTCGTGGCCTTCTAAGCCACGTTTCACCGAGACACGAGGTTCTAGGGTCCCACTCGAGCTAGATGAACCTTAGGGGATTTACCCACAGTGCTCTACCATCAATGTCGTGGTGCCTTCCGTCGGTATATGGGGGACCGCTTGGGTGTTAACGTGTGTGTGTGTGTGTGTGAGTGTGTGTGTGTGTGTGAGTATGTGTGTGTGCGTGTGTGAGAGTGTGTGTGTGTGTGCCCGTAATGAACTTACTTATCCTCTTAAAAATTGTGTCTGTGAAATGAGTTCTTTTTGGTGTTTTTCTTTAGCATTTAGCTTGTAAATGTTTTCTTTAAAATCATTTTTTATGTATAATTTTGAATAAGCACTTTAAATTGTCTTTTGATGTTGTGGCATGGAACTTTTTCTCGGTGGCATCCTACTGGGCCTTTAGCTCACACCCTACATACACCCTTGGGTGTATGTAGATTCTTGTTTCTTGTGTATTCCAGGTTGTGCGTCGTGCTTAGCGATGGTGGCTCTGGTTTCTGTTGGTCTTCGTGTGCAGGTTGGTGTTAGTAGCTTGGGGATGCAACTTCTCGTGTTGCATGAGGTTGGTTTTGGAGCTTAGTTCTCTTTTTCGGTTGTTGTTCATTTTGGGTTTTTAGCTGAATTGTTTACCTAAACCTGTTTATGGTTTAGAAGGGTGTTTTGTAGTCCGTTCCAGTTTCAGTTTTTATCTGGTTGGTTGTTTTCTTTTTGTCTTGTATTTCGGGTAAAACCGTTCCCACTTGTTAGACATGATACCCGGGCACTTGTGCCAGCCCGTGGGGATCGGGAACGCCCTTCGGGCCTTGCCGCGGACCGGGTCGGGCGCCGGGTCGGATGGCGACCCAGCCTGGTTCGTGACAATACATACTGATGTATGTGTCCCATTTCTAGTAGAGGAAAGGGGTGTTTTTTCATACTTCATTACTTTTACCGATGACTATAGTAGGTATGTCTATATCTACTTAATGAGGTATAAGTCTGATTCCTTTTGTTTTTTAAGGAATACCAAAATGAAGTAGAAAACCAACTTGGTAAAAAGATAAATGCACTCCGCTCAGACTGAGGCAGAGAATATCTTAACCAAGCTTTCATTGATCACTTGAAGGAGTGTGAGATAATATCACAACTCACTCATCCTTATACACCACAATGGAATGGTGTTAGTGAAAGGAGGAATAAGAACTTGCTTGACATGGTCAGATCAATGATGAGTTATGCAACTCTTCCATTATCCTTTTGGGGATATGCTTTGCAGACAACAACATATACCCTTAATCGAGTACCAACTAAAGCTGCAGATGGGATTCCATATGAGTTATGGTATAGAAAGAAACCCAGTCAGACACACATACATGTATGGGGGTGCAAGACATTTTTCAAGACTTTACCAAGTGACAAATTAGGATCCAGAAGCACCAAGTGCATCTTTATAGGTTATCCTAAGGAAACTAGAGAATATTACATATATAAACCTTTAGACAGAAAAGTTATTGTGGCAAGATTTTCCATATTTCTAGAAAGGGAACACATTTCTATTGGAAATAGTGGGAGCAAGATTGACTTCGATGAAGTTAATGCTCCATATGCACAAGAGTTGGTAGAGGATCAATCTCAACAAGATCCAGTGGAAGAAAAAGTTGTTCCTGAGACACAAACACTGCATAGGTCTACGCAAGAGGTTAGAGAACCAGAGCATTATGGTTTTCTTGTCATTAAGTCAGGTGATACATTGGTCCTTAAGGATGATGAACCTCTAACCTACAAGGAAGCATTAGAAGGCAAAGAAGCTGCTAAATGGAAAGAAGCCATGAATTCTGAGATGGAGTCCATGTACTAAAATCAAGTTTGGATTTTGGTATATCCTCCAGCTGATGTAAATCCCATTGGATGCAAATGGGTATTCAAAGAAGAAGTTGGACATGGATGGTGAGGTTAATACCTTTAAAGAAAGACTGGTTGCAAAGGGTTTCAGGCAATGTCAAGGCATTGACTATGATGAAACCTTATCACCAGTAGCAATGCTTAAATCCATCAGAATATTGCTTGCAATAGCATCCTTTCATGATTATGAAATTTGGAAAATGGATGTCAAAATTGCTTTTCTAAATGGGAAGTTGGTTGAAGATGTCTATATGACTCAACCCGAAGGGTTTATCAAGTCAAAGAATGCCAATAAAGTATCCAAGCTGTAGAGATCCATTTATGGGTTAAAGAAGGTATCACGATCATGGAATGTTCATTTTGATGAGCCCATAAGAGAATTTGGTTTTATAAAAAATGAAAGCGAGCCTTGTATCTATAAAAAGGTTAAAGGTAATTCCATTGTTTTCTTAGTATTATATGTTGATGACATATTAATTATGGGAAACGAGGTGAAAGTCTTATAATTAGTTAAGACTTGGTTAAATGAATGCTTCTCCATGAAGGAATTCGGTGAATCAACCTACATTCTAGGGATCAATATCTATCGAGATAGATCTCAAAGGCTGCTTGGTCTAATTCAAAGTACATATATTGACAAGGTACTTAAAAGGTACAATATGGAACAATCCAAGATAGGATTGTTACCTATGTCACATGGTATAAATCTCTCAAAGAAAATGTGTCCAAAAACACAAGAGCATATCGATATAATGAGTATAATCCCTTATACCTCAGTAGTGAGTTCTATCATGTATGTCATGCTATGGAACATGAGCCTCAGCCCAGTTGGTGAGGTCTCTCTAAGTGCATCCAAGAGACCCAGGTTCAAAACCAGGTGGAGGCATAATTTCGGGGGGCACTGTAGCAGGACTGTAGCAGTTACTGTTTGGTACTGTAGCAGACAGAACTATTCACCTTGGGCCACTAGTTTGGGCTTGAAGTCCTTAAGGCCTTCGGGCCACCCAAGGCCTTCAGGTCAGTAAGGATTCCATGCCACTTCAAGGTCCTTAGGGCCACTTGATTTGCAGTGCATAGATATATTCTACAAGGAACCACTCCAGAAGAGGAAATAGCATGACACATCCACCAGAGCAGGGCTAAACAGACTTTGGAAGATTGAGAGGGTATGGAATTTGCCATCGATATCGCGCCTGTGCACCCCTGCACATGGACATGCTAGCCGAACAGTCAAGCAAAGGTAGAAAGCTGATCACGATGCAGATGCTGGGGAGGAGCAGTTTCAAGTAGTTATAGTCTGTATGATTTCCTTAAGACCTACGGGTCATGTAATGTCTCCAAGCCTATGGGCAATGTAATTCCTAATCCTATGGGCCTTGTAATGGTTTCCCCTCATCCCTTGAAAGGGGGGTTACCAGAAAATCAATAAATAAGAAGGACTTTAGGCCATTCAGTCATGCTATGTACTAGGTTTGATATCGCCTTTTCTTTAAGCATGGTGGGTAGATATCAAGCCAATCTAGGAGAGCTGTATTGGACAGCTATTAAAACTATCATATAGTACTTGAGGCGTACTAAGGACATGTTCCTAGTATATGGAGGAGATGAGGAACTAGTAGTGAGGGGATACACTGATGCTAGTTTCCAGACATATCATGATGATCTGAAATCACAGACAAGCTACATCTTTTTCCTGAATGGTGCTGTAGTGAGTTAGATAAGCTCGAAGAAAGCTGTGGTTGCCGATTCTACAACAGAGTCTGAATATATTGCAGCTTCCGATGCAGCAAAGGAAGCAGTTTGGATATACATCTTTATCTCATACATTGGTGTTGTGCCTAGCAGTGCAGATCTTGTTCCAGTATATTGCTATAATACTGTCACAATGGTGCTTTCTAAGGAGCTCAGGTCTCATCAGAGGAAAAAGAATATTCTTCAGAAGTTTCATCTCTTGAGGGATTTTACTCAAAGAGGTGAAGTCACAGTTAGCAGAGTAGCCACAGAGGACAATGTGGAGACCCCCTGACTAAAGCCATTTCTTAGAAGATGCATGGTTCTCATGTGAGAGCTAGTGGATTGAAACCTGTTAGTAGTTGGCTCTAGTGCAAGTGGGAGTGTTGAAAGTGGGTTCCCTAGACCCAAATTGTATTATACTTTGATTACCACTACATGTATGCATTTTTTCATATATACATGTGTTTATCTTTCCATAATAGTGTAGATACTTCTGCATCCACTTTGTTTATGACAATGTCCTTAGATTACATTTCATGTTAAAGGGTTATAGTAGATCCCATACTATAATGAGAACCCCGAGATGCCATGATAGTAATCTTAAAGTAATGTCCTATGGTCCAGTTATATCATTCTGAAAGGACATAGATGATGTGTGACCATCAGGTACTGGGGGCTCATAAGCATTGAGACTTTTTCTCATGAAGTTCACACTTGATGATCTCTAGTAGTTGAAATCACGAGGACAAACCCTCATAATAAGAACACCACATGTTACAAGTATCATTGGTCGTTCCTATCTACAGATATGTGTAATGGTCTCCAGAATTGCGATCATTATCAATGCATGCCATTTAATTACGTACTTTGATGCAAGACGAAAACCATGACAATAAAGTTGCGGCGAGGTAGTTTGTGTTGGGTACGTCATTTGTGACATGACATTGATTGAATGATCAATATAGGATTTGTCGCTTCTGAGTTAAGGAAGAGATATCCCAGGCCTGGTTAATTAGGATGGTTTCACCTTCATTAAATCCATGGCTATGGTAGAGGAAGGTAAGTCTGTTCAGACAAATCAACAAATAAAATAAATCAAGATAAAAGATGATGACACTGGTGTGCATTCTGCATTATTGAGATATCGACGACGAAGAGATTATATTACACAGACCATGTTCGTAGGAAGGTAGTTGTTGCTTTGACTTTAACTTATCTCCATAGGGGCCTCGATGGGTTGCTAGACCCCACTCTTAGTTGGTGGATATTATTCAATACTATTGAGATAAGGGCCTAGAAGGTCACACACTATAGCGCTTTTAGAATATTCTATATTCTGGTTATAGGAATATAGAACTTGGTGGGCCCCACCAATGAGTCCCAGTATTATCCAAGTTCTATGGATCACTAAGGAATAAATAAATTCTTTAATTATTCAAGCTTGAAATAATTTGTTGAATTTATTTATAACATGTATTTACAAGTGATTAAGTAAATACAAAGATAAAATATAATTTGAACAGATTTAAGTATCTAAGGTTCATTTAATATTTTCAGGAGAAGTGAGCCGAGTTATAGACTCAAGTTTATCACACGATATATATTTATTATATATTGCAGTTAGTGATAAAATTATAAATATTATTTATGGAATAATTTAATTTGACATAAATAAATATTTATAATACTTATACAAAGAATATCTATTATACAGGGATTGGGAACCCATACCGGGTATTATAGATATCCCCTATATAAGTAAGAGAGAGGCTCTCCCCATGTAACTATTCATGTGTCAAACTTGAGAGCCTCTCTCTCCTCCTAGATCCTAGAGAGAGATTCTCTAAAGCAAGGAAGAACTTCAAGATTATCCTTCTTGGATCAAAGTCTCTTGCCTTGCGGTGATCACTACTGCATTGAAGAGATTGTTGGTGTACCGCGGTAGCACTCAGATTCCAATGAATGACGCACGTGCAGATTCGAAAGGCGTGTGTGGACGATCTAGAGGACTTCGACATCAGAGTCTTCAAGCAACAGTCGCCGACATCCTGCGACGCACTTGCGCACGTCAGATCCGAACAAGGTACTTGTTCGTTTTATATTTTTGTGCTATGTCAATTCCACGCGTGGTCCTCGGACCGTACCGGGATAGTTCAGTTGAGTCGATGTCGTAACATTGCTCCAATGATGCATTTTTTTTTTAATTTCCTAGCCCATTGGCTTCCGCTGCCCATCCCGATACCTAACATATATTTGTCTCATCAACTACCACGACGGAAGCGTTGACAATGTGATGACATCAGAAGCTTGACCATATGTCAGAACGAGGCTTGAATATTCTTGCAGATCAGAAGTTTCTGTTTAGGCTTACAAAGATATCTTTACCATTTTGTGAGCATTGTGTTTTGAGAAAGCAACACAGGTTAAAGTTCGGAACGTCAACGATAAGATGTCAGGGGATCTTAGAATTGATCCATTCCGATGTTTGGCAAACACCAGTCATATCCCTGAGAGGAGAAAGGTACTTTGTATCATTCATTGACATTACTAGAAAATATATTATTAGAGACTACCAAAAGCGGTCGCTAATAGACTTTAGGGACCGTTACCCAGTCGCCTTTGGCGGTCACAGTTGCCCTGCCGGTATTGGGAATTATTGACCGCAAAAAACGGCCGTTGTAGGGTTTCCTAACCCGATCACGATAGTGGTCTCTAGGAAGGATATCGACGGCCATATTTTTGGTAGCTAATGATTTGAAAAAAAAAATAGATTCAGCGAACGCCAATGGCGGTCGCTCATGGTCGCCAAACAGAAACCTATAGCGACCGTTGAAGCCGAGATGGGATCTACTGTAAACTGAGAGGGTGTGACCTTAGAGGTGGAACGTTGAGAAAAAGAGATCTGGAGGAGTAGAGAATATATTTCCACTAGGAGAAAGAAACACCATCAATGAGAAATATCTAAGGCGGTAGAGGATTGGATAAATCCAACTCAACATATATTCACTCTACCGAGGAATCCAGCAGCTCGAGTGATCCTTCACTAGTACAGAGGAAGGAACCAAGTGAATCACCAATACCATGAAAGAAAGACAAATTGAGAAACGAATGAGTGATCCTTGGGAGAGTGAGGAATACCACTACTTGGGGAGATTACCTACCAGATGTCACACCCAACGACCACTTGGAGAGGTAGAAGAGATGGTTTCCAAGAACATGAGGGGATCCAGACCAAGCCTGCACAAAATTGGCCTGAGAACCAACCACCACACAAAAAGACTACCAATAGAGGACAGAGACCCTACCTAGAGAAGAAAATCCCCAAGAGCTGATGAACACCTAAAATTATAGAAAATAAGGACGATCTAACCCAAATCGAGTAACTAGTGTCCAACAGTGGAAATCGACTGCTTCATCGAAAGATTCAGCAGGAAAGGAAATCGCGGGTGAGCCTTCCTCATAGAACCACCACAGAGATGACATAGTAATAGATGGGATCTCTAGAAGGGATGACTTTAAGGGAACACTAAGTAATACATCTTTCAAAAAGGGCCTCATAAATGAACAATCTGGGGTCTGAGGTCTGCACGTACCTAATGAGAGAATATCCGAACAACAAGAAGGCTTCGGGAGGGGGGAGATACATCCAACGACTGAGGAGGGGGATTTTACCTAGCTAACAAGATAGAAACACACACACACAGATACACTCCCTATGAGAGACACACACAATCCTTCAACTATAATAGAATAGAATGTTGATTTATATCATTTTTCTACGACAAAATAGAATCCCCCCTTCCGTTTTTTGATTATAATAATCAAAGAATATCCAATATATCCTCAAATATTATCATCATCCATTCGGGGTAATCCACCCATTAATGTGGGTTACATCACCAAAAAACTTCCCTAGATAGCCAAACAAACACATCAGAGCTGCAAACACACACATATACATCTATATTTCCCACTCAACTGTTGATCAATTGTGATGATGGAAAAATATTAGGTCTTGAACCTTGGAGGTGGCATCAAGATTGAATGGATGTAGACATATTAGGTCTGTTGTACATGTAATATATTCAAGTATGAGCTAAAGGTGACCTCCATTTATGAATCCATCTAGATATCACTAATGTACATCTATAACATAAACTTGATCCCATAACTATTGATCCCCTGAATCACATAGAAAAATACATTCCACCATAGAGAAGATAAATTAAGAATAAGATTATGGGGTGCAAACTAGGTCTTTGGTGAACCAATATATGGTTCCATGTATTAAATTAATAGGGATCAAAGAATCAAGTTATAACCGAGCAGAGTGGGAAGATAAATACTACCTATTGTATATTCCCCCATGAATAAAGGGAATGCCATCTGATAAAATAAAACTAATAAATAAAATGGAATTACTTTATAATTCAAGTGAATTAAAATTCACACACTACTTAAAATTCATATCCCCAATGAACAGTGCTAGAAACCTTGTTAGAAAGAGAGAAACCAGAGTGGGAGGTGTTTCTTGAGACCGAGACAAAAAAAAGGACGAAACCATTCTGTTTTCACCTGATTATTTTGGTTTCTTGATACTTATACAATTTCATTATTACTATCTGATATACGAGTGAGAGAACTATGTGTTTCATACATGAGTGTTGGCACTTATAAAACCATATGTGAAGAAGAAGTTAACTTGAATAGTTATCAATGAGAATGAGTATGGTTGTTGTGACCTGACTTGTGAATAACAGATACATTCCGCATAATGTATTATGAGAACATCATATAAACTTAAGTATTCACACAAAACATGTAGTGCATGGAGTTTTTGTGTGTACATTGATGTGATATATGAAGAAGGGTCCCATTTCTTTGTAGAAGCTTGAAGAAGGAATAAAATTCATGTTTAGTGTTCAACTAACAAAAGAAGAAGATAGGGAATACATATTTTATGAAAGTCATTTTTCTATTTGGAAAATGGAATTCATGTCATGTTTGGAAGATCATATTGAATCCTCTTATGATATTTTGTCAAGTGGTTCTATTTTTCCATGTCGACCTAGAGTTCTACATGAGACAAATCAAAGAAAATTAAAGATTGATGAATGTGTCAAGAGTGTATTGAAAGATAACCTAGATAAGAAGGTGGAAGAGGAAGTTGTTCACTACACTACTTCAAAAGAAATATGGGTAATGTTGGAAGATTTGTATGATAAATAATCTATCTTTAAGGATAAATATGAATCTGCTAAAGATTCATTTTTGAAGTCTCTTTAAGAGGAGTGTCACCAATCAAAAAGATAAAAAAAGAACAAGTAGAATCCCAATAAATTGGGTTCACCTACTTAGGTAAAAAAAAATGAATCCTTGTGCATGTCAGAGTCTAACCCAAAATAAGACATCTCTTATAAATCTAAAGATAAAGATTTTATATCAATTGAATGTGTTGAGGATATAGAAACCACTTAATAAGGTAAATCTTGAAATTGTTGGTGCAACCCAACAAGAGGAGACTCAATCCTTGAGAGATGAAGTTCAACACTTGAAGGTTGAAGGTGAAAGAAGTTGTACTCACATAACGAATTTAGAGGAAATCATTACACAAATGGATAATAAATTAAAATAGAAAAGTGATGTGATTGATGAACCGATTCATGAGTTGAATAAAGGCTGAAGGTGAAATAATTTTTACTCACATAATGAATTTAGAGGAAATCATTACACAAATGGATAATAAATTAAAAGAGAAAAGTGATGTGATTGATGAACCGATTCATGAGTTGAAAGTACTAAAAATATTATTATGGGGCCACTGAATGATATTATAGAATGTTTAGCGATAAATAAATTTCATGTGCGGCTAAAATATGTTTGGGTTCTAGAAGATAGAGAGAAAATCCATATAGAATAGAGAAGTCTATTCAGTTGAGGGGATTAATAAAAAACAATTGATCAGTTCAGTAGTTCAAGGATAACATTAATTTCCTTCTTTTAATGGATACAAGGAAATATGAATTCCTAAAATAAGAATAATCACATAGTGACTCAAAATAATGGGAGTCAATAATAACTATCATGGTAGTTTAAGGTTATTAAAATCCATAATGTTTAATGATTATTGATTGAATAATCATGGAAAAAATATAAATTGATCATAAACATTTAATGAATTCCCTATTTTTGAATTTAGTCATGCTACATTACCTTAAAAACATGCTCTATGATGATATCCCAGACACGTGTCTATCATGGGGTGTGACAAAAACAATTATTTAATAAGTTAAAATATAGTATATGGGTTAACCTAGGTTGTCTCCAGAGAGGAGTGCTCAACAATCAATTTTGTCACTTTAAAATTAGATAATTAAGTGGTGGTTGTTTTTGAAATGATTAATTTTGAAAAGAAACTAAATGAATAAATTACATAAAATATTGAAATAAAATTGAAAATCATGTGATTGAAAATAGTTATATGAATTGGGTGATCAGGTCAGGGTTGGTTTTTTCAATTGTAATGTTATCACAGTTTCAATTTTATTCAATCCTCATCTGCTAAGTTGGTTTAAGTGATATTTCACGATCGTTTCTTATCAATCCCTTGGAAAATGGTGATGGTGAGAGTAAACCATACAAATATCTCAGTTAGGTCTACTCTCCTTCCTATGTGTTAAACATATGTATCAAATACCCTCAATTGAGTTAGGCAGTTCCCTATCGGGTTTTGTTTATCCCAAACAATTAAGAATATTCAATACCCCTGCCACACGTACAGATGATTGCCGATTACTTCACCACTAAGCCCTGATTTATTCTATCATATATAGGCCATAACCTAGTGGAGGCAGATTATGAACATTTACCAAAACAATAATAACAATAGAATATTAAATCAAATACAATCGCATAAGATAATAAAACCGTTTATTAGAATTTGAAGCCACCACCGCAGAAGAGAGAGAGTTTTTTATTCAATCAAATTAAAGAACTCAAACATTAAAAAAGATAATACCTAATATTACCCAATCACTCATAAGATTTACCCCACCATGGTAAGAGTAATTGAGAATAATGGGGAAGAAGTAGGCATTATAAAACTAAGAAGAACAAAAGAAAGAAAAGAAAGAACATAAATTTTCCCCTCCAGAATCTGTCTATCAGAAAGATAGATTCGGTTATCCCCCCTATCTTCGAATCATGCCAAGGTCACTTTTTATAGGAGGTGTGGAATGGATTTGGCCATTTACCCACGAAATATCTGATCATTTGGATCCGTGTGGAAGGAGTTATGACCGATTTAGTAGACTTGACTTATTCTGGCCGCCAATCACTATTCCAACAACCATACTTTGACCGGTTGAAGGGTGGCCTAAATCAACTAAGTTATACTTGAAATTTAATGTGAATCTGCCTAGTCAAGTTGGATTTCTTACCCAGCTGGAAGAACCCCATTTGGTGGTCCGCAGCTCGAGATATTGATCATTGAATGAGTCATGGTCCATTCTTCCGGCCAGAATAAATTTTCACATTGACCGATTTTGTTTGGCCTGTTGGCGTTCGAATAGGAACTTGGTCCAGAAGAATAATTTGTAGCCAACGAACCATTTCATCCTAAAAAAGGAATCACATTAATTGGATCACAATTGCAGGATTTATGATCAAAATACAGAGACATCATAAAACTGTTAAATTTCTCGAATTAACAACTTTTCACATTTAAGCTCAAAACTCACCAAAAACATAAAATGATGCAAATAATATCAAATTGATTAATGGTAAGGGATTAAATCATTTAAAAACATATTTATAAATATGAAAATATGAGCTCTGTCAATTCCCCCACACTTATCACTCGGACTCCTGGACAAGTAAACATCAATATTAAATCAAAGAAAATTTAAAACACATATCCATGAGATCTAACAATTTAACACCAAGAAACAAAAGATATCATGCCTCATAAACAAAAATTATTCCAAGTTATCAATTCATTTCATTAAATATATTTCCTCTTCATTTATTCTCCCACACACACAAAACACTTACCTAACATGCATTTTTTTCTCATCACACAAATATCAATTTTCAACAATGCCTTTCTCATCCAATAATCATGCAAGGGTCACCATAGGCTTGATAAATTCCTACATCTCCACCCGAAATGAGTCAATGACATATGTTTATCATGAAGACTTTATAAAGGCTGTTCTGTGGATTCAGGTTGGTAGGATTTAGATGTGAAAAATTCTAAGGCTGAATAAGGAGTGCTTGGCTCTTTTTGAAGCAAAACTGCATTATTCTAAATTTTACTCAAATATGGTCTTCTCCTCAATCCCCTTAGTAGTAAATCAGCTCCATCCGCATGAAAAATCAGTAAAATTTTACACCATTCATCATTTCAGTAGAAAAAATATCAGTCCTCTCAAACATGATTTTTCTTGAAATCTCTAGATAGGCACAACTTTCCTTTCATTAGAATCTCCAGAAAGGCACAACTTCTTTTACATGAAAGCTCCAGATAAGACACAACTTTCAACATAATTATTTTTTCAATAGCAATCACATATCTTCAACATTTTATTTTCCACCCAAAGTATCTCCAAATGAGGTAGCACAACACAAGTCAACCTCCCCCCACACTTAAGTTCAACTAGATCATGCAATTTCACTTCAAGAGGAGGTTGGATAGGGAAAATTGGCTTGTAATGTGGATAACCTAACAGGCTGTTCATGTATTCTATGGTCTACAAGGATTAAATGTACAAGGTGGGCCATTATAAAAAGGATTATCTTGAAAAGGGGACTTTAAAATCAAAGAAATTCCTCAATCATTTAAAACATATGCATCTCAAACCCTCAAGTTTTAACAGGAATAAATCAAATTCTGGTTAAATCAAGCATGGTATGGTTCTCTCAAGAAGTTAGGTGAATGGAAAGAATATGAAAATTAGGTTTAGAAGCCTCACCAGAAAGTGATTTCAAATATAAGGACAGTGAGATGTGGCATGAGATTCAAAATTCTGAGTACTTTTCATGAAATTTCCAAATATTTGAACTTGAAACAAAGTCAATTTCAGAATTCATTTAAGATTAGTTTCGTGGGATAAATTGTTTCACACATTGAAATGGGTTTAAAAAATAGAGATGATAATCATTTAAGCTCAAAAGTTTTAAAAACACACAAAAATTTGAAAACACACAATTTTTTTTAAACACAGAAAGATAAATAATTAAAATTACTAAACTACAAGGGTTCCCTCCCCCACACTTAAATGATGCAGTGTCCACAATGAATTCAAATTGATTTAAGATGTAATAAGATTTTTAATTTAATCACAATAATAAATAAAGTGTAAAGGAAAGGTACAACCTGACTTATTGGTAGTGCAATGTTGAGTTAATCTCCTAAGTGTTACACACATAAAAACCTACAAACAAAGGTAGATAATAAAAACATAATAAATTTATTAAAAGAAAATTAAAATAGAAATAGAGTGAGAAAAGAAGGATAGATCTCGGTTTAATCCCCCAAGTGGGACCTGGATTTTGACTGCCTCCAGATGGGCAATTTCAGTTGGTTATCCCCAATCCGATGGTGGGTTTAGTTTCTTTGAGATGAACCACCAACACTTCTTCTTTCCATCTTGAACTTCTTTCTTTTTGTTGAGGACTTCATGGATATGGTACACCAAATCCACCCCCATGAAAATGATATGAATTTTGTATGGTGGGGTTAGGATAAAGAATGATTCCTCCTCTTTCTTGGTTTCCACTTTCACAACTTCTTCTTCATTCTCTAGTAGTTTCTCAAGGTAAGCTGTATCAAAAGAATAGTCAAAGGGAAAATCAAAGAGTAATTCAATTTGAATAAAATTAAAGCATGATGAATCAATATCAAGCTCTTACCTTTTAAAGTATCCATATTGTGTCACTTTTTCCTCATGGAAATCCACTTTTGTCTCTTGAAATTCCTCTAATAATCATTCATCTAGTTCAGGGAGCTCCATATGTTCTTCTTTAGGTGTATCTTCTTCTTTTTCCTCATCCACCAAGGAAATACATTTGTTGCCCAAATCTGAAAATTTCAAGCAAGGGAAGGTGATACTAAATTCAGATTCTATATAATCAGAATGAAAAGAGTAAAAAAAAAAGATTATCTCCATTATGTGTATTGACTTCAATTGCTTCTTCAGCATGAGGTTTCTCTTGTAGTTGAATTTCACAAGATAGAGGTAGGTAGTCAGGCTCCTCCATCTTTTCTTCAAATTCTACTGCTTTGGTGGTGTCTTCCTTCAATGGTTCTGGATATTATATTTTGTAAGGAATATGTGGATCAAGTAGTTCTTCACACTCAGTATAGAATCCATCCATATCTTGTTGATTATCCACATGTATCTCAGTAGTCAATTCTTCCATCTTGGCCTCCTCAAGTTCGTGCTTAGGTTTTGGTTTCTCCATAAATGCAGGGACATATTCAAATGCAAGTTATACTTTTATCTCTAGTTGTTCTATATCACTTCTAAGTTATTTTATTTGAACTATATTATACCCAAACTCATCTTCTTGTTCCACTTGTGGGTAATTGTTCTATGAATTAAAGAGATGATCATTTGAAAACATCATGGAAAAATATTTTTTTATGTTTTTTTGAAAAGTGTTAAATATTTAGAATTAGATTGTGGCACTGAATCCCTGACAACGACGCCAAGTTTTGACACGTGAATATTGTGGGGTGTGGAAAAAAAAATTATTTACTAAGTTAAAATATAGTATAGTGGTTAACCTAGGTTGTCTCCAGAGAGGAGCGCTCAACAATCAAGTTTGTCACTTTAAAATTAGATAATTAAGTGGTGTTTTTTTTTGAAATGATTAATTTTGAAAAGAAACTAAATGAATAAATTACATAAAATATTGAAATAAAATTGAAAATCATGTGATTTAAAATAGTTATATGAATTGGGTGATCAGGTCAGGGTTGGTTTTTTCAATTGTAATGTTATCATAGTTTCAATTTTATTCAATCCTCTTCTGCTAAGTCGGTTTAAGTGATATTTCACGATCGTTTCTTATCACTCCATTGGTAAATGGCGATGGTGAGAGTAAACCATACCAATATCTCAGTTAGGTATACTCTCCTTACTATGTGTTAAATAGATGTAGCGAATACCCTCAATTGAGTTAGGAAATTCCCTATCGGGTTTTGTTTATCCTAAACAATTAAGTATATTCAATACCCCTGCCACACGTACTAATGATCGCCGAGTACTTTACCACTAAGCCCTGATTTATTCCATCATATATAGACCAGAACCTATTGGAGGGAGATTATGAACATTTACCAAAGCAATAATAACAACAGAATATTAAATCAAATACAATCGCATAAGATAATAAAACCATTTATTAGAATTTGAAACTACCACTACAGAAGAGAGATAGTTTTTTATTCAATCAAATTCAAGAACTCAAACATTAAAAAAGATAATACCTAACCTTCCCCAATCACTCATAATATTTACCCCACCATGGTAAGGGTAATTGAGAATAATGGGGAAGAAGTAGGCATTATAAGACTAAGAATAACAAAAGAAAGAAAAGAAAGAACAAAAATTTTACCCTCCAGAATCTGTCTATCAGAAAGATAGCTTCGGTTCTCCCCACCTATCTTCGAATCATGCCAAGGTACCTTATTATAGGAGGTGTGGAATGGAGTTTTCCATCTACCCACGAAATATAAGATCATTTGGAGCCGTGTGGAAGAAGTTATGGCCGATTTAGTAGACTTGAATTATTTTGGCTGCCAATCACTATTCCACCAACCATACTTTGACCGGTTTAAGGGTGGCCTTAATCAACTAAGTTATACTTGAAATTTAATGTGAAGATACCTCGTCAAGTTTTCTTTCTAACCCATCTGGAATAACCCCATTTGGTGGTAGGTAGCTTGAGATATTGATCATTTAATGAGTCATGGCCCATTCTGCCAGCCAGAATAAATTTTCACATTGACCGATTTTGTTTGGACTGTTGGAGTTCGAATTGGAACTTAGTCCAGAAGAATAATTTGTATCTAACGAACCATTTCATCCTAAAAAAAGGAATCACATTAATTGGATCACAATTTCATCATTTATGATCTAAATATAGAGTAATCATAAAACTCTTAAATGTCCCGAATTAACAACTTTTCACATTTAAGCTCAAAACTCACCAAAAAACATAAAATGATGCAAATAATATCAAATTGATTAATGGGAAGGGATTAAATCATTTAAAAAAATATTTATAAATATGAAAATATGAGCTCTATCAATCCCCAACCACAAGCTGATGTACCTACAACCAAATCAGAGTATATGAACATCCATCTGAAAATATGATTCAAAGCCATGAAAAGATAGAACAAAAACCATTGAAAATATGAATTAATCATATGCATCTAAAATATGAAAAGGGTGAACATAAAAAGATATAGGAAACCTATTTTAGATGTAACAACCACACTATAACTTGGAATTCAATAAATATCATTAAACCATCTTATCCCCATTGGTTCACATGTTAATCAAGATTTAAAAATTAGAAAAACAACCACAATTCAAGTTAATAATATATATCACATAAATAAATAAAATATATGATCCAAGGTATTAAAAGAAATAAATTATTAAAATAATTTAGGCTTCAAATAATATAATATTCAATGAATTTACATTTGACATGTACCAAACCAAAATTCAATAACAAATAGATCATATTATCCAACGGTTTTCTTCTAAACTTTCCAAGACACTACAATATTTCAATTGATAATTTATAAAAAATAGAAAAAAAATGCAACAAAGAAACAACATAGATGAGAAAAAATATTGCATCAATCAATAAAGAGAGGCATTACCAGTTCATTTGGGAGAAGAAACAATTTGACAAGGTTTTCTGGTTGATAATGATAGTCTAAGGGAAGTTTTGTGTTAGAAACCTCTCTATTTGTAGGTAGTAATAATTATTGGGGATTTTTTGGAGCAAATACATCATACATTTTTTTGTCCAATTTCTTTATGAAATCAAGATTAACTTCAGCATATTTTTTAATAGCTATCTTAGAAGTTGATGGTGATCCATTTTATCCAGCAGAATCAATACCTACAAAATAGATAATAAATGATATATTAATCTTATAAAAACACTAGGATATGGTATCTAATGTAAATTACTCTCAACCTTCTGGAACTTCCAATGTTCAGGACCTGCACAAGAATTTTGGTTTGATGTTAATCTAAAACTCAGAAGTAGATACCCATCAATTTGGTTGGTTCTCTCATCTGTGTCAATATTCTACAAATCAAACTCTCCTTTTTTTGTAAAATAATAATAATAATAATAATAATAGAGAAACTACCAACAAATAATTTTTCATCCTTTCCTTCAAGCGACAAAGAAAATGGCCAAGGATAAATTTTAAATGGATAGAAGCATTTTCTTAGGATGATAAAAAATAATCACCTCTACAAAAGTGGGAAAAAATGGATTAGTGTTACAAGAATCTTTATCAATCATACTTGATTGGACTGCCTGATCAATGTTTCAAGTCTTAGAATTTTGAAATGCATTGTCGTTCTTCTTGGATCCATTGCCATAACTTTTTCTAAAGATCGATGAATTGAAGAGACAACCTCCATCATAATTCTTTTTTCTTCATCAAATTGATCGATTATTTTCATAATAGTCGGTGAAACATCATTCTTCACACGCATGCCTGACACCATCCTTTTAATATATTCTATAAAGACATGAAACCATTAAATTGGGGAGAAAATCTATCCAAACACATAGCAACATGGGAACATGTAAATTGATGGTATCAACCTTAATTAGATAAAAAAATCCATAAAATCATAAACCAGAAATGGTCACCTAGAACCCTAGACCAATATAAAATAGGGAGAAAATCGTTGAGCGGGAACCCTAGGCAGGCGCGGAGGTAGAGGCAGGGCGAGGCGCGAGGGGTGGCGGTGAGGGAAAATGGGTGTCCGCAGTGACTCTAGGTGTGATGACGGTGATGGGAAAGGCACGAGGGAGAGGGATTTGATTCCCAGTGTGACGACAATGACAGGAGAGGTGCGAGGGAGGTAGAGGTGGAAGTGGGGAGGGGATTCAGTGAGGGATATGTTACTGGAGACAGAAGAGGAGGCAGATGGTGATGGAGGGATGGGTAGGGTTTGTTCTACAGGGGGGGGGGTGTTGTACACGAGTGAGTGGTGGGGGAAAATTAGATAGGTGTTTTTTTGAAGCCTTGATACTGGAACTAGTATTCCCTATTGGTCACCAATAGCGACCTCTTTTGGCGATCGCCCATGTCAAGGGCCTCATTTTCCCCTTTTTCTAGCAGTGTGATGATTATTCCAGGAGATGTTGGGTGTACCCAATCAAGAGGAAAGTAGATGTTTTCGAAGTCTTCAAAACATTCAAAGCATGGAAGGAGCTTGAATCTGGAATGAAGATCATGTGTCTGAGGACTGACAATGGTGGAGAATATAAAAGTGAATAATTTGATACTTTTTTTCAACATGAAGGAATAAAGAGACAATTCATGGTGGTGTACACTCCTCAGCATAATGGAGCGGCAAAGCAGATGAACAAAACCCTGTTAGATAGAATAAGGGAGATGTTGAAGACTGTAGGAATTTACAAAACATTTTGGGTAGAATTAGTGAATATTGCCTATTATGTGATCAACATATCTCCTTTAACGACGATTGATCTGAAGACACCGATGGAGATGTGGACTGGTAAACCCGTTGACTATTCTCAGTTACATACTTTTGGAAGTCCAGTATATTCAATGTTTAATGACTAAGAAAGATCAAATTTGAATTCAAGATCCATGAAATATATCTTCTTGGGGTATGCTGATGGTGTGAAGAGGTATCGTTTGTGGGACGCCACTGCCCACAAACTTTTCATCAGTAGAGATGTCATTTTTATAGAAGAAAAGGTGAAAATAAAAACTAATTAATACATGGAGAAAGAGAATAAAAAAACTACAACATTCGAAGTAGAGGACAAATCCAAGGAAGAACCGGTTTCTTTTGGGGCATTACTAGAGCACGAAGATCAAGTACCGATTGAGTCTGGACCACAGAGGTCAACTTAGGAGAAAAGATCACCAGTATGACACTCAAACTATGTCACTGAGATAAATATTGCGTACTACTTATTAACAGAGGATGGAGACCCATCTTCCTTTGAGGAGGTGACCCATAGTCTAGATGTATCCTTATGGATGGTGGCGATGTAGGAGGAACTTGAAGCCCTGCACAAGAATAAGACTTGGGATCTTGTTCCATTATCTCATGGAAGGAATAATATCAGCAAAAAATGATTCTTTAAGATCAAGAAGGATGAAAATGACCAGGTGGAATGATATCATGCATGAATAGAGGTCAAAGGATATACTCAGAAAAAAGGTATTGATTTCAATGAAATATTTTCTCCTGTTGTTAGACTGAAGATTGTTCGGATAGTTCTAGCTATGTGTGCTACATACAACTTACATCTAGAGTAACTGGATGTGAAGACTGCTTTTTCTCCATGGTGATCTTGATGAAGAGATCTATATGATCCAACTGGAAGGTTTTTCAGAAGAAGGAAAAGATAACTTGGTTTTTAGGTTGAAAAAATCTCTATACGGTCTCAAACATGTGTCGAGGTGTTGGTACAAGAGATTTGATTCCTATATCACGAGCCTTGAATATAACAGACTTCATTCATATCCTTGTGCATATTTCAGGGGTTTGAATGGTAATGATTTCATTATTCTTCTATTGTATGTGGATGACATGTTGGTTGCAGTACCTAATAATGATCAAATCCAGAAGATGAAGGAACAATTGGCTAGGGATTTTGATATGAAGGACTTGGGACTAGAAAACAAGATTCTTGGGATAAAAAATTACTGAGATAGAAATAATGGGAATATTTGGCTATCACATAAGAATTACTTACAGAGAGTCTTGAAATTCTTCAATATACAAGACTGTAAGCCAATATCTACCCCAATTATCATTAATTTCAAGTTATTTTCAATAATGAGTCCTAACAATGAACTAGAGAAGATGAATATGTATCAAGTACCATATGAATCAGTAGTGAGAAGTTTGATGTTCACTATGGTTTGTACAAGACCAGACATTGCACATGAAATGAGAGTAGTTAGTCAGTACATGAAGAATATAGGGAAGGAGCATTGGAGCATAGTGAAGAGGATCCTGAGACACATCAAGGAGACCTTAGATGCTAAATTATGTTATGGAGGATCATATTTCACTATCAGAGGATATGTTGATTCAAATTTTACAAGTGATTCCGACCAGAGGAAATCCACTATAGGTTATGTGTTTACTCTTACAGGAGGAGCATTAAGCTGGATTTTGATGTTACAGTCAGTTCTGGATTTATCCATGATAGAGGCATAGAACATGGTAGCTACACATTATTTTAAAGAGGAAATTTGGATGATAAGGTTGTTGGAGGCAATTTGGATGAGAAGGTTGTTGATTTTTTAGTGAATAGTAAAAAATATAGTTTTTAGTTTCGGTGTGTTAATGACATCATTAATGATGTAATAATGATGTCATAAATCTGGTAGACTTGTGTATAGTTAAATAATATTTAAGGTGTCCCAAGTGGCTTTAACCATGGGAAAATACCATGGGCAAGCCCATGGTTTTTCAAATACCACCCATGAGGTGTCCCTTGGAAATTATTAAAATAATCCCTCACATTTCCTATACATACCAACTCTTCCCTTCATTGAATTCATTCCCAATTCTCACTCAACAAAGTTATGGCCTCCTTACCTCCATATTATTCATCCCAAGGTTTCCTCAAGCCCCCAAGGTCCCAACCTTCAAGTTCTAAGGGTTATTCTACAAGGTAAGAAAATTCTCAATTTCTTTCTTTTTTCCTTTCAAGTTATCTTTTATGTGGTATATCTTTCAAGTTTCCATACCATGTTCTTATTTTTCTTCTTATTCTTGATCTAATTTATATTATGATTCATTTTTGGATAGGTGACCCTTGTCCCCTCTCTTTTTAATATTTTCTAAAACCATGTTGCGTAGCCGTTAGGATGCCGAATTTTTGTAAGCGATTTCAAAATTATTCTTTTATTTTGAGTTTTTTATTTATTATTTATTCACCTCTTCTTACCCAAGAGGAATGAAATATCTAGAATATTGTATATTATGGATGTTCTCATGTTCATGAGAAATTCATCATCAATCTTCTTCTTTTCCCCCACATGTTCAAGGAATTAAAAATATTGTCCGTGTTGTATCGAATTATGGACATCGTAGATGATGTAATCTCAATTTCCATTAATTCTTTCAAGTCTGGTCATGAAACCATTTATATTTTTTAACCAGGTTATAATATATGTGTTATGACTCACCCATGGTTCTGGAATTCTTTTTTACTCATGGTTTTAATTTATAAGACAAAACGAGGTTGTTATTATCAAAGAACCATTAAAACGATCTAAACAAACATCATTAATGTTTTAACTAATGAATCATTATCATGGTATATAACCCAAAATCATTATAAGATCATTTATATCTCCATAATTTCATTAATAATATGTATTAAAAATTCTGGATGTTTAACCATGTTTCAAATGAACTTTCATTCATGGAAACAAGTAAACGAACCATGAAAACCAAGGGAGAAAATGCTTCCAAAACATGAAAATTGAACTAATTGAACCCATAGAAAGGGACATGAATGAACCTAATAAGGTTATAATAAATAAATTACATGTATAGGAGGTTCTGGAAATATTAATTAATGAAGCTAAATTTTATTATTCAGGTCATTAAAACAAATGAAGAACACACTCGAGCATAAGGTAAGGGGTTTCTCATCTCACTTTCATTTCTGTGAGATTTTCATTGTTCGCCACTTATTTATTGTATGTGGTATATGTGTACTGCCATTTGATATATAATAACATGATTCTCTTTATATTCATGTTATTAAATGATTCACTTGTTTTTCATTAAGTTCTGGTCATATGATTCGACTGATTAGATTGTGGTAAGGGACTTTGTCTCAACTACCTTTTCGTTGTGACTAACTTTGTATTGTGCACCTAATAATCCTTATGTGGTGTACCTACTACCCATTTGATATCAATTTTCATTTTAAATTATATTTATATTAAATATTCATAATCTCATGTCATGGATATGTTTGTTGTCTAAACCGTATACCATTTTACATACGGTGTTTATTTGGAAAGATATTTTAATTATGGCAATATTGATGAATCTGTATACTCTCTCTATACAGATATTGAAAAGGCATATTTCCCTTGTATTAAATCAATGTATAAAGAATTCTTTGGACATGCAGTGGTGGGTGGGGCCCACTATAGCCCCTCAATGCATCGGTAGGTCTCATAAGTCAAAATAGTTTGGCGACAAAACCTTCGAGTTTGTTTCCAAAAATCAGACGGGTTTCTACCCACAGAACTAAACTATTTTTACAGTATTATGGTTTCAGGTTCCAGATACATGACATCCAATTAATAAGCATTCTCTTTATTCATTATCAGTTATTATTATTTTCCATGAGATTTTCACTATGACAAAATCTATGGATGCAGTTTCATTTTTAGTTTATTAATTACATTAGTTATTCATTTATTCACTATGCCATTTTGATTATGTCATATTGTTTGTGAATCACTTATTATTGTACTCATGCTTCCACTATTTGTAACCCTTACCAAGCGTTTGAGCTCACCCCTTTCATTGTCTACCTTCAACAGGTGATGAAGAGAAGATCTTTTATTGAGTTCCTGGGGATTCCGTTTTTAGTTTTTGTTATGTATTGTATTTTTTAAACTTATCCAATGTAATTTGAGTGACATCTATGTATATAGTTTCTTCAAGACTACTAAAATGATCATTACTTCGGGATTTTCATTCCTTCTAACCATGCCAATATCACAAGTAATGCACCAGATCTAGCCTAGATGGGTCGGGTGTTATATTTGGTATCAGAGGAAGTTTAGTAGAAAACTTAGAAACTAGAGTAGAAAATGTATAGTAGGGAACAAATCCCTAAGGTAGTATCTGAGGATTAACATATAATAATGTCCTGGTATTTTGGTAAGGAATATATTATGTGGATATTTTAAGCAATACATCCCTATCTGGATACGAGCAGGTAGAGGCGGCTCTGGCACAAATGTATCTAGGGGTAAAACCCAAAAACACCGCTTTGAGCTAGACTCGAACAGGAACTGGTGCACAATAATGGGCCTTGATGCACTCTTGGTTACGACACTCCCGGGGGATATGCTTAGGATAATTCATGTTTCTTTACAATCCATTATGAATGAGTTAATGTAAATTTTTCCTTAGAGGAACCATGTTTATAAGATTAGCTATGCATAGAATTTCAATCTATGCTGAGTGCTTTTCTATTTGAGATTCATAAACTAATCTAGTGTATCCCATTATTTAGAAATGGCGTCTAATGGAAGAAAGGGAATCAATACTCGTGGGCAAGGTTGGGATCTCCCTACCGAGCAAGTCAACACAGTCAACGTTGGAGCAGATCGGATAATGACCATATTGGGAAAACTTACTCAAGTTGTAAAGAATAACCATTCAAAACCTATTTTGGATCGTTTCATGCAGTATAAGCCCCCATATTTCAGTGGGACTACTAATCCAGTGGTTGTTGAGCAATGGATCAAGTCCCTTGAAAAGATATTCATGGCGTTAAGATGCAATGAAAATGAAAAGGTAGTACTGGCAGTATATTGTCTCAAGGGATACGCTGATCAATGGTGGTCCTTGATTCAAAATACCATGGAGGAAGAATAGGTAGAGGATATAGAATGGATGACTTTTAAGGAAATATTCTACAAAAAATATTTCCCTCGTGAGCAACGAACTGAAATGAAGAGGAAATTCCTTGGCTTGAAACAAAGGGAAGAAGATAGTGTTGCAGAGTATGAGGCTACCTTCAAAAGGCTAGCCAGGTATGCTGTGGATTACGTTCGTGACTCAATGGACAATATTGATCATTTCTTTGAAGTTCTTAATCCAAGTCTTTGAAGGGCACTGGCTTCTCAATCATTTTCATCATATGATGAAATTGTATCAAGTGCTATCAAAAAAGAGAAGGAATTTTCTAGATCAAATTTTTTCAAAGGAAACCAAGATAAGAAGTGGCATTCTGATAAAAAAGGAAAAGGAGAAGCACCAAATAAGAGAAAGGTAATGAATAGTTTCCCATTATGTGAGAACTGTAGAAAGAATCATCCCGAGAAATGCTTGAAAGGCAAGGGAGTCTGCTATAACTGTGGAGAAAAGGGTCATCGATATGATGAATGAAAGGGGAAGAAACAATTCAATGATGTTCAATGATACAATTGCAGAGAGATGGTACACTATGCAAATGAGTTTCCTAAGCGCCAATGAAACATGCCTCAGAAAAATCCAAGAGAGCAAGAGAGAGACTATGCGATTACAACCGCAAAGGTTGAAGTTCCTAGTGACATGGTGGCAGGTACTTTAATTGTTTCCTCAAACTTATCCAACACTTTATTTGATTCTGGATCATCACATTCATTTATATCCTCTCAGTTTTCCAAGAAAATTAGATATGTCCAATTTGATTTAAGAAAGGAGTTGTCAGTCAAAACTCCCATGGGATGCATCATTGCAACAAAGACATGTCGACTAGTCCCCCTCTAAACACCAAAATGTTCTTTATTTTCTAGCCTTATCATAATACCCATGACTAAATTTGATATAATTCTCAGTATGGATTGGCTATAAAATTATGATGCGAGGATTTATTGCAATAAAAAGGAAGTTACAATTTTTGGAAATGATGTAGAATCCCTTGTCTTTAGGGAAGAAACTTCATCACGTGATTCTTATCTAGAACCACCCCCAGTAGCTCTATTGAATGCAATACTTGGAGAGGAAGATAAACCAATATCTATGGTAGAGGAAAGAAATATTCAAATTGAAGATGTGCACATAGTGAAAGAGTACATTGATGTATTTCCAGAGGATTTACCTGGACATCCTCCAGAGCGGGAAGTTGAGTTCCCTATTGATTTAATTCCTAATACAAGACCTATATCAAAGACTCCCTATAGAATGGACACCGTGGAATTAGTAGATCTAAAGAAAAAACTAGAGGATTTGAGTGAAAAGGGGTTTATTCAACCTAGTGTTTCTCCATGGGGAGCCCCTATTCTCTTTGTCAAGAAGAAATATGGATCCATGAGACTTTACATTGATTACAAGGAAATCAATGCTATTACAATAAAGAATAAGTATCCTCTGCCCCGGATTGATGATTTATTTGACCAACTTTATGGAGCTCAATACTTTTCAAAGATTGAACTTCGATCCGGATATCATCAACTGTGTGTGAGGAAGGAAGATATTCCAAAGACAGAATTTCGAACCAGGTATGGGCATTATGAGTTTACAGTGATGCCTTTTGGACTGACAAATGCACCCTATATTTTCATGGATTTAATGAATAGAGTTTTCAAGTAATATCTTGATAATTTTTTTGTGGTATTCATCGATGATATCCTGGTATACTCAAAAAGCTATGAAGACCATGAGGACCATTTGCGAACTATTCTGAAAACTCTTAGAAGAAATCAATTATATGGGAAGTTTATCAAGTGAAAATTCTGGCTTCAGTCAGTTCCTTTTCTAGGCCATATTGTCTCTAAGGATGGAATCCTAGTTGATCCTGCAAAGAAAAAGGCAATCCAAGAATGGACCATGCCAACAAAGATAACTGAGGTACGCAGTTTTATTAGCTTAGCAGGTTATTATCGGCGTTTCATGCATAATTTTTCCCGACTGGATAACCCACTAACGAAGCTCACACATAAAGGGGTTAAATTTTTTTGGACAAAATATTGTGAAGAATGTTTTGAAGAACTGAAGAGAAGATTAGTCAATGCTCCTATATTGACTCTACCATCAGGGAATGACGAGTTTGTTATTTATAGTGATGCTTCAAAGAAAGGACCTGGTTGTATCCTTATGTAAAATGATAGGTTTATTTCTTATGCATCATGACAGCTAAAAGTTCTTGAGAAAAACTATCCTACTCATGATCTTGAATTAGCTGCTGTAATCTTTGATTTGAAGATATGGAGAAATTATATCTATGGTGAAAAATGTGAGATTTATACTGATCAAAAGAGTTTGAAGTATATTTTCTCACAAAAAGAACTCAACATGAGGCAAAGGAGATGGCTTGAAATACTCAAGGATTATGATTTCACGATACACTACCACCCGGGGAAGGAAAATAAGGTGTAAGATGCTTTGAGCAGAAAGGATCATGGAGTTTTGAACAAGATGAGAGTTGAAAAGGATCCTATTTTCATAGATCTAGTAAAGATGGATATGAGAATAACCATGGAAGGTGAAACATCAATGTTTTTTCAAATGGTTTCTAAACCATCTTTACTAGAAAGGATAAAAATCTCTCAATCTGATGATGAGGAGTTTCAAAAGAATATTAAATCTGTGAATGATGGGAGATTGAGTGACTTCATATATGAAGATGAAATTTTGAAATTTGGGAAGAGACTTTATATTCTCAATATACCTAATCTAAAAATGGAATTATTGGATGATGCTCATAGTTCCAATTTCTCTATACACCCTGGTAGTACTAAGATGTATAGATATTTGAAGGAACATTTTTGGTGGGACAACATGAAGAGGGAGATTGCTGATTTTGTGTCAAGATGTATGGTTTGTCAACAAGTGAAAGCTGGAAGGAAACAACCTGGAGGAGTATTGCAACCTCTTCCCATACCTGAGTGGAAATGGGATAATATCATGATGAACTTTTTCATGGGACTACCAAAGACTCCTAGAAGGAACGATTCAATATGGGTCATTGTTGATCGTCTTACCAAGTCGTCACATTTTCTTGCTATAAGAGAAGATCTACCACTTGAACGTCTAGCAAGACTATATATTAATGAAGTTGTGAGACTTCATGGAGTACCCATATTGATTTTTTCTGACCGTGATCCACGTTTTACACCAAGATTCTGAAAAAGTCTTCAGAAGGCCCTAGATACTAATCTTCTTTTGAGCACTGCCTACCACCCACAAACTGATGGAAAATTAGAACAGACTATTCAAACATTGGAAGACATGTTGAGGTCTTGTTCACTTGATTTTCAAGGCATGTGGGATCAGTATTTACCTCTCATGGAATTTTCCTACAACAATAGCTTCCATTCAAGTATTTAGATGGAACCATATGAAGCATTATATGGGAGGAGATGCTGTACACCAACTTACTGGGATGAAGTTGGTGAAAGAAAACTCATGGGCCCAGAAATTATTGAAGAAACAATGGAAAAGGTGAAGATTATCCAGAACCATATCAAAATAGCTCAAAGTAGGAAAAAGAGCTATGAGATAACCGAAGGAAGGATTTGGAGTTTTAAGAAGGTGATCATGTTTTCTTAAAGGTATCTCCATGTAAGGTTATTATACGATTCGGTAAGAAGGGAAAGTTAAGTCCCAGGTACATCGGACCTTTTGAAATTTTAGACCGAATTGGAGCCGTAGATTACCATTTGGCAATGCCGCCAAGTCTCTCCAAGGTTCACAATGTGTTCCACGTGTCAATGTTAAGAAAGTACATGCCAGAACCAACACATGTACTCACTTATGAAGAAGTAGAACTTGAGCCAGATCTATCTTATTGTGAAGATCCTATCAAGATTATTGATACTAGAGAACAAGTATTGAGAAATCGGAGGACTCATCTGGTAAAGGTTCCATGGAGGAACCATAAGATGGAGGAAACAACATGGGAGCCTGAGGAGATTATGTTAAAGACACACCTGAATCTTTTTAGGTAATATTTTTGTGAATTTCAAGGATGAAATTTTTGTAAGGAGGGGAGAATGTAACACCCCATGGTTTTGAAAATAAATATATAATGCAATTTTATAATCTATCCATTAAACACAACTTTGCCTCTTCTATGTTTTGAATTTTGAAAAATGGTCATCTAGAGTTGTGTTCAGTAAGTCATTTGGAGTCTGATAGAACAAACTTGATTTTAGGTGAATAGTAACATACCCATATGAATAGTAATATGAATAGTAATATGAACCTTATGAATAGTAAATAATAATATTATTTTATTTTCTTAATGCAATAAGATAACGAGATCTTAATTATTTTTTCAATGAGAAATAAAACTAATTGCACTTTAAGATTGTTATTTTTCGAATTAACTATGACCTTATTTAAAAATTAAATTAATAATATTTATAAAATTATTTTTGAAAAATTAATTTCACTTTTGAATTCTACACGTCAAAAAATGGTTAGGGTGAATTTTTGGAATTTTTCTGAAACAGTTGATTTTTCAGTGAATAGTAAAAAATACAGTTTTTAGTTTCGGTGTGTTAATGACATCATTAATGATGTAATAATTATTTCATAAATCTGGTCAACTTGTGTATATTTAAATAATATGTGAGGTTTCCCAAGTGGCTTTAACCATGGGCAAGCCCATGGTTTTTCAAATACCACCAATGAGGTGTCCCTTGGAAATTATTAAAATAATCCCTCACTTTTCCTATAAATACCAACTCTTCCCTTCATTGAATTCATTCCCAATTCTCACTCAATGAAGTTATGGAATCCTTACCTCCATATTAATCCTCCCAAGGTTTCCTCAAGCCCCCAAGGTCCCAACCTTCAAGTTCTAAGGGTTATTCTACAAGGTAAGAAAATTCTCAATTTATTTCTTTTTTCCTTTCAAGTTCTCTTTTATGTGGTATATCTTTCAAGTTTCCATACCATGTTCTTATTTTCCTTCTTATTATTGATCTAATTTATATTATGATTCATTTCTGGATAGGTGAACTTTGTCCCCTCCCTTTTTAATATTTTCTAAAACCATGTCGCGTAGCCGTTAGGCTGCTGAATTTTTGTAAGCGATTCCAAAATTATTCTTTTATTTTGAGTTTTTTATTTATTCTTTCTTCATCTATTCTTACCCAAGAGGAATGAAATCTCCAGAATCTTGTATATTATTTATGTTCTCATGTTCATGAGAAATTAATCATCAATCTTCTTCTTTTCCCCCACATGTTCAAGGAATTAAAAATATTGTCCGTGATGTATCGAATTACCGACATCGTAGATGATGTAATCTCAATTTCCATTAATTCTTTCAAGTCTGGTCATGAAACCATTTATATGGTTGAAATAGGTTATAATATATGTTTTATGACTCACCCATAGTTCTTGAATTATTTTTTACTCATGGTTCTAATTTATAAGACAAAATGAGGTTGTTATTATCAAAGAACCATTAAAATGATCTAAACAAACATCATTAATGTTTTAACTAACGAATCATCATCATGTTATATAACCCAAAATAATTATAAGATCATTTATATATCCATAATTTCATTAATAATATGTATTAACAATTCTGGATGTTTAACCATGTTTCAAATGAAATTCCATTCATGGAAACAAGTAAACGAACTGTGAAAACCAAGGGAGAAAATGCTTCCAAAACATGAAAATTGAACCAATTGAACCCATAGAAAGGGCCATGAATGAACCTAATAAGTTTATAATAAATCAATGAAATTTATAGGAGGTTCTAGACATATTAATTAATGAAGCTAAATTTTATTATTCAGGTCATTAAAACAAACGAAGAACACACTCGAGCATAAGGTAAGGGGTTTCTCATCTCACTTTCATTTTTGTGTGATTTTTATTGTTTTCCACTTATTTATTTCATGTGATATATGTGTACTAAAATTTGATATATAATAACATGATTCTATTTATATTCATGTTATTCAATGATTCACTTGATGTTCATTAAGTTCTGGTCATCTGATTCGACTGATTAGATTGTGGTAAGGGACTTTGTCTCAACTACCTTTTCGTTGTGACTAACTTTGTATTGCGCACCTAATAATCCTTATGTGGTGTACCTACTGCCTATTTGAGATCACTTTTAATTTGAAATTATATTTATATTAAATATCCACAATCTCATTTCATGGATATGTTTATTGTCTAAACCGTATACCATTTTACATATGGTGTTTATTTGGAAAGATATTTTAATTATGGTAATATTGATGAATCTGTATACTCTACTCTATACGGATATTGAAAAGGAATATTTCCCTTGTATTTAATCAATTTATAAATAATTATTTGGACATGTAGTGGTGGGTGGGGTCCTCTATATCCCCTCAATGCATCGGAAGGTCTCATGAGACAAAACAGTTTGGCGACAAACCCTTCGAGTTTGTTTCCAAAAATCCGATGGGTTTCTACCCAGAGAACTAAACCGTTTTTACAGTATTATTGTTTCATGTTCCAGATACATGACGTCCAATTAATCATCATTCTCTTTATTCATCATCATTTATTATTATTTTCCATTAGATTTTCACTATGACAAAATCTATGGATGTAGTTTCATTTTTAGTTTATTAATGGAATTAGTTATTCATTTATTCACTATGCCATTTTGATTATGTCAGATTGTTTGTGAATCACTTATTATTGTACTCATGCTTCCACTATTTGTAACCCTTACTGAGCATTTGAGCTCACCCCTTTCATTGTCTACCTTCAACAGGTGATGAAGAGAAGATCTTTTATTGAGTTCCTAGGGATGCCATTTTTAGTTTTTGTTATGTATTGTATTTTGTAAACTTATCCAATGTAATTTGAGTAACATATATGTATCTAGTTTCTTCAAGACTACTAAACTTATCATTACTTCGGGATTTTCATTCCTTCTAACCATGCCAATATCACAAGTAATGCACCAGCTCCAGCCTAGAGGGGTCGGGGTGTTACAAATGTAAATCCCATTGGATGCAAATGGGTATTCAAAGAAGAAGCTAGACATGGATGGTGAGGTTAATACCTTTAAAGCAAGACTGGTTGCAAAGGGTTTCATGCAACATCAAAGCATTGACTATGATGAAACATTATCACCAGTATCAATGCTTAAATCCATCATAATATTGCTTGCAATAGCATCCTTTCATGATTATGAAATTTGGAAAATGGATGTCAAAATTGATTTTATAAATGAGAAGTTGGTTGAAGACATCTATATGACTCAACCCGAAGGGTTTTTCAAGTCAAAGAACTCCAATAAAGTATCCAAGATGTAGATATCCATTTATGGGTTAAAGAAGGTATCACGATCATGGAATGTTCATTTTGATGAGCCCATAAGAGAATTTGGTTTTATAAAAAATGAAAGCGATCCTTATATCTATAAAATGTTTAAAGGGAATTCCATCGTTTTCCTAGTATTATATGTTGATGACATATTAATTATGGGAAACAAGGTGCAATTATTATAGTTATTTAAGACTTGGTTAAATGAATGCTTCTCCATGAATGAATTCAGTGAAGCAACCTACATTCTAGGGATCAATATCTATCGAGATAGATCTCAAAGGATGCTTGGTCTAAGTCAAAGTACATATATTGACAAGGTACTTAAAAGGTACAATATGGAACAATCCAAGAGAGGATTGTTACCTATGTCACATGGTATAAATATCTCCAAGAAAATGTGTCCAAAAAAACAGGAGCATATTGATAGAATGAGTAGAATACCTTATACCTTAATAGTGAGTTCTATCATGTATGCCATGCTATGTACTAGGTTTGATGTCTCCTTTGCTTTAAGCATGGTGGGTAGATATCAATCCAATCCAGGAGAGATGCATTGGACAACTATTAAAACTATCATAAAGTACTTGAGGTGTATTAAGGACATGTTCCTGGTGTATGGAGGAGATGAGGAAATAGTAGTGAGGGGATACACTGATGCTAGTTTCCAGACATATCATGATGATCTGAAATCACAGCCAGGCTACATCTTTTGCCTGAATGGTGTTGTAGTGAGCTGGAGAAGTTCGAAGAAAGCTATGGTTTCCGATTCTACAGCAGAGTCTGAATATATTGCAGCTTCTGATGCAGCAAAGGAAGCAGTCTAGATATGCATATTTATCTCATACATTGGTGTTGTTCCTAGAAGTTCAGATCTTATTCCAGTATATTGTGATAATACTATTGCAGTGGTGCTTTCTAAGGAGCCCAGGTCTCATCAGAGGAAAAAGAATATTCTTCAGAAGTTTCATCTCTTGAGGGATTTTACTCCAAGAGGTGAAGTCACAGTTAGAAGAGTATCCACAGAGGAAAACGTGGAGACCCCCTGACTAAATCCATTTCTTATTAGATGCATGGTTCTCATGTGAGAGATAGCGGATTGAAACCTGTTAGTAGTTGGCTCTAGTGCAAGTGGGAGTGTTGAAAGTGGGTTCCCTAGACCCAAATTGTATTGTACTTTGATTACCACTACATGTATGCAATTTTTCATATATACATGTGTTTATCTTTCCATAATAGTGTAGATAATTCTGCATCCACTTTTTTTATGGCAATGTCCTTATATTACATGTCATGTTAAAGGGTTATAGTAGATCCCATACTATAATGAGAACCCTGAGATGCCATGATAGTAATATTAAAGTAATGTACTATGGTCCAGTTACATCATTCTGAAAGTACATAGATGATGTGTGACCATTAGGTGGTGGGGGCTCATAAGTATTGAGACTTCTTCTCATAAAGTTTTCACTTGATGATCTCTAGTAGCTGAAATCATGAGGACAAACCCTCATAATAGGAACACCACATGTTACAAGTATAATTGGTCGTTCCTATCTACGTACATGTGTAATGGTCTCCAGAATTGAGATCATTATCAATGCATTCCATTTAATTACGTACTTTGATTCAAGGCAAAAACCATGGCAATAAAGTTGTGGCGAGGTAGTTTGTGTTGGGTACGTCATTGGTTACATGACATTGATTGAATGATCAAGATAGGATTTGTCGCTTCTGAGTTAAGGAAGAGATATCTCAGGCCTGGTTAATTAGGATGGTTTCACCTTCATTAAATCCATGGCTATGGTAGAGGAAGGTAAGGCCGTTCGGACAAATCAACAAATAAAATAAATCAAGATAAAAGATGATGACACTAGTGTGAATTCTGCTTTATTGAGATATCGACGACGAAGAGATTATATTACACAGACCATGTTTGTAGGAAGGTAGTTATTGCTTTGACTTTACCTTATCTTCATAGGGGTCTCGATGGGTTGCTAGACCCCACTCTTGGTCGGTGGATATTATTCACTACTATTGAGATAAGAGCCTAGAGGGTCACACACTATAATGCTTTTAGAATCTTCCATATTCTGGGAATAGGAATATAGAACTTGGTGGGCCCCACCAATGAGTCTAAGTATTATCCAAGTTCTATGGATCACCAAGGAATAAATAAATTCTTTAATTATTCAAGCTTGGAACAATTTGTTGAATTTATTTATAACATGTATTTACAAGTGATTAAGTAAATACAAAGATAAAATATTATTTGAACGGATTTAAGTATCTAGGGTTCTTTTAATATTTTCAGGAGAAGTGAGTCGAGTTATATACTCAAGTTTATCACACGATATATATTTATTATATATTGCAGTTAGTGATAAAATTATAAATATTATTTATGGAATAATTTAATTTGACATAAATAAATATTTATAATACTTATACAGATAATATCTATTATACGGGGGTTGGGAACCCATACTGGGTATTATAGATATCCCCAATATAAGTAAGAGAGAGGCTCTCTCCATGTAACTATTCATGTGTCAAACTTGAGAGCCTTTCTCTCCTCCTGGATTCTAGAGAGAGATTATCTCAAGCAAGGAAGAACTTCAAGATTATCCTTCTTGGATCAAAGTCTCTTGCCTTGCGGTGATCACTATTGTGTTGAAGAGATCGTTGGTGTACCGCGCTAGCACTCAGATTCCAATGAATGACGCACGTGCAGATTCAAAAGGTGTGTGTGGACGATCTAGAGGACTTCGACGTCGGAGTCTTCAAGCAACAGTCGCTGACATCCTACGACGCACTTGCGCACGTCAAATCCGAACAAGGTACTTGTTCATTTTATATTTTTGTGCTATGTAAATTCCACACGTGGTCCCTGGACCGTACCAAGATAGTTCACTTGAGTTGACGTCATAACATTGCTCCAGTGATGCAAATTTTTTTAATTTCTTGGCCCATCGGCTTCCGCTGCCCGTCCCGGTTCCTAACATATAGTTGTATCATCAACTACCTCGACAGAAGTGTTAAAAATGTGATGACATCAGAAGCTTGACCAAATGTCAGAACGAGGCTTGAAGATTCTTGCAGATCAGAAGTTTCTATTTAGGCTTACAAAGATATCTTTACCATTTTGTGAGCATTGTGTTTTGAGAAAGCAACACAGGTTAAAGTTCAGAACATCAACAATAAGATGTCAGGGGATCTTATAATTGATCCATTCCGATGTTTGGAAAACACCAGTCATATCCCTGAGAGGAGCAAGGTACTTTGTATCATTCATTGACATTACTAGAAAATATATTATTAGAGACTGCCAAAAGCGTTCGCTAATAGTCTTTAGGGAAGAGAAAGGAACACCCCCAAGGCAGAAAACCGAGGCAAAGCAGACCAGCTATCCAGAGAAAACAAAGGTGAAGAAACCATACCTAAGGCAACCTTACAACCTTCCTCAAAATCTGATGACACTGGAGTAGGACTATATGAGAACCCTAGAGACGAAACCTTGAAGCCGAGACGAGATCTACTGTAAACTGAGAGGGCATGAACTTAGAGGTGGAACGTTGAGAAAAAGATATCTGGAGGAGTAGAGAATATATTTCCACTAGGAGAAAGAAACACCAGTATTGAGAAATATCTAAGGCGGTAGAGGATTGGATAAATCTAACTCAACATAGATTCACTCTACTGAGGAATCCAGTAGCCCGAGTGATCCTTCACTAGTACACAGGAAGGAACCAAGTGCATCACCAATACCATGTAAGAAAGACAGATTGAGAAACGAATGAGTGATCCTTGGGAGAGTGAGCCATATCACCACTTGGGGAGATTACCTACCAGATGTCACACCCAATGACCACTTGGAGAGGTAGAAGAGATGGTTTCCAAGAACATGAGGCGATCCAGAACAAGCCTGCACAAAATTGGCCCTAGAACCAACCACCACACAAAAAGACTACCAATAGAGGACAAAGACCCAACCCAGATAAGAAAATCCCCAAGAGCTGATGAACACCTAAAATTATAGAAAATAAGGATGATCTAACCCAAATCGAGTAACTAGTGTCCAACAATGGAAATCGACTGCTTCATCGAAAGATTCAGCAGGAAAGGAAATCGAGGGTGAGCCTTCCTCATAGAACCACCACAGAGATGACATAGTAATAGATGGGATATCTAGAAGGTATGAATTTAAGGGAACACCAAGTAATACATCTTTCAAAAAGGGCCTCATAGATGAACACTCTGTGGGCTGAGGTCTGTACGTACCTAATGAGAGAATATCCGAACAACGGGAAGGCTTCGGGAGGGGGGAGATACATCCAACGACCGAGGAGGGGGATTTTACCTAGCTAACAAGATAAAAACACACACACACACACACACAGATACACTCCCTATGAGAGACACACACAATCCTTCAACTATAATAGAATAGACTGTTGATTTATATCATTTTCCTATGACTAAATAGAAACCCCCTTCCATTATTTATTATAATAATCAAATAATATCCAATATATCCTCAAATATTATCATCATCCATTCGGGGTAATCCACCCGTGAATGTGGGTTACATCACCAGGAAACTTCCCTAGATAGCCAAACAAACATATCAGAGTTGTAAACACACACATATACATCCATATTTCCCACTCAACTGTTGATCAATTGTGATGATGGAAAAATATTAGGTCTTGAACCTTGGAGGTGGCATCAATATTGAATGTATGTAGACATATTAGGTCTATTGTACATGTAATATATTCAAGTATGAGATAAAGGTGTCCTCCATTTATGAATCCATCTAGATATCACTGATGTACATCTATAACATAAACTTGATCCCATAACTATTGATCCCCTGGATCACATAGAAAAATGCATTCCACGTTACAGAAGATAAATTAAGAATAAGCTTATGGGATGAAAACAAGGTCTTTGGTGAACCAATCTATGGTTCCATGTATTAAATTAATAGGGATCAAAGACTCAAGTTATAACTGAGCAGAGTGGGAAGATAAATACTACCTATTGTATGTTCCCCCATGAATAAAGGGAATGCCATCTGATAAAATAAAACCAATAAATAAAGTGGAATTACTTTATAATTAAAGTGAATTAAAATTCACACACCGCTTCAAATTCATATCCCCAGTGAACAATGATAGAAACCTTGTTAGAAAGAGAGAAACTAGAGTAGGAGGTGTTTCTTGAGACCGAGACAAAAAAAAAGGACGAAACCATTCTATTTTCGGCTGATTATTCTGGTTTCTGATACTTATACAATTTCATTCTTACTATCTAAAATACGAGTGAGAGAACTATGTGTTTCATACATGAGTGTTGGCACTTATAAAACCATATGTGAATAAGAAGTTAACTTGAATAGTTATCAATGAGAATGAGTATGGTTGTTGTGATCTGACTTGTGAATAACATATACATTCCACATAATGTATTATAAGAACATCATATAAACTTAAGTATTCACACAAAACATGTAGTGCATGGAGTTTTTGTGTGTACATTGATGTGCTATATGAAGAAGGGTCCCATTTCTTTATAGCAGCTTGAAGAAGGAAGAAAATTCATGTTTAGTGTTCAACTACGCAAAGAAGAATATAGGGAATACATATTTTATGAAAGTCATTTTTCTATTTGGAAAATGGAATTCTTGTCATGTTTGGAAGATAATATTGAAGCCTCTTATGATATTTTGTCAAGTGGTTTTGTTTTTCCATGTCGACCTGGAGTTCTACATGAGAAAAATCAAATAAAATTAAAGTTTGATGAATGTGTCAAGAATGTATTGAAAGATAACCTAGATAAGAAGGTGGAAGAGGAAGTTGTTCACTACACTACTTAAAAATAAATATGGGTAATGTTGGAAGATTTGTATGATAAATAATCTATATTTAAGGCTAAATATGAATCTAATAAAGATCCACTTTTGAAGTCTCTTGAAGAGGAGTGTCACCAATCCAAAAGATAAAAAAATAACAAGTAGATTCCCAATAAATTGGGTTCACCTACTCAGGTAAACAAAAATGAATCATTGTGCATGTCAGAGTCTAACCCAAAAGAAGACATCTCTTATAAATCTAAAGATAAATATTTTATATCAATTTAATGTGTTGAGGATATAGAAACCACTTAATAAGGTAAATCTTGAAATTGTTGGTGCAACCCAACAAGAGGAGACTCAATCCTTGAGAGATGAAGTTCAACACTTGAAGGTTGAAGGTGAAATAAGTTGTAATCACATAACGAATTTAGAGGAAATCATTACACAAATAGATAATAAATTAAAAGAGAAAAGTGATGTGATTGATGAACCGATTCATTAGTTGAATAATGGATGATGGTGAAATAATTTTTACTCACATAATGAATTTAGAGAAAATCATTACACAAATGGATAATAAATTAAAAGAGAAAAGTGATGTGATTGATGAACCGATTCATGAGTTGAAAGTACTAAAAATATTATTATGGGGCCACTGAATGATATTATAGAATGTTTAGCGATAGATAAATTTCATGTGCGACTACAAGATGTTTGGGTTCTAGAAGATAGAGAGAAAATCCATATAGAATAGAGAAGTCTATTCAGTTGAGGGGATCAATCATAAACAATTTACCAGTTCAGTAGTTCAAGGATAACATTAATTTCCTTCTTTTAATGGATACAAGGAAATATGAATTCCTAAAATAAGAATAATCACATAGTGACTCAAAATAATAGGAGTCAATAATAAATATCATGGTAATTTAAGTTCATTAAAATCCATAATGTTTAATGATTATTGATCGAATAATCATGGAAAAAATATAAATTGATCATAAAAATTTAATGAATTCCCTATTTTTGAATTTAGTCATGCTACATTACCTTAAAAACATGATATATGATGATATCCCTGACACGTGTCTATCATGGGGTGTGGAAAAAACAATTATTTACTAAGTTAAAATATAGTATAGTGGTTAACCTAGGTTGTCTCCAGAGAGGAGCACTCAACAATCAAGTTTGTCACTTTAAAATTAGATAATTAAGTGGTGGTTTTTTTGAAATGATTAATTTTGAAAGGAAACTAAATGAATAAATTACATAAAATATTGAAATAAAATTGAAAATCATGTGATTGAAAATAGTTATATGAATTGGGTGATCAGGTCAGGGTTGGTTTTTTCAATTGTAATGTTATCATAGTTTCAATTTTATTCAATCCTCTTCAGCTAAGTCGGTTTAAGTTATATTTCACGATCGTTTCTTATCACTCCCTTGGTAAATGGTGATGGTGAGAGTAAACCATACCAATATCTCAGTTAGGTCTACTATCCTTCCTATGTGTTAAACATATGTATCGAATAACCTCAATTGAGTTAGGTAATTCCCTATCGGGTTTTGTTTATCCCAAACAATTAAGAATATTCAATACCCCTGGCACACGTACTGACGATCGCCGGGTACTTCAACACTAAGCCCTGATTTATTCCATCGTATATAGACCAGAACCTAGTGGAGGTAGATTATGAACATTTACTAAAGCAACAATAACAACAAAATATTAAATCAAATACAATCGCATAAGATAATAAAACCGTTTATTAGAATTTGAAACCACCACCGCAGAAGAGAGAGAGTTTTTTTATTCAATAAAATTCAAGAACTCAAACATTACAAAATATAATACCTAATATTCCCCAATAACTCATAATATTTAACCCACCATGGTAAGGGTAATTGAGAATAATGGGGAAGAATTAAGCATTATAAAACTAAGAAGAACAAAAGAAAGAAAAGAAAGAACATAAATTTTCCCCTGCAGAATCTATCTATCAGAAAGATAGCTTAGGTTCTCCCCCTCTCTATTCTAATAATGCCTAGGTAACTTATTATAGGAGGTGTGTAATGGAGTTTTCCATCTACCCACGAAATATCAGATCATTTGGATCTGTGTGGAAGGAGTTATGGCTGATTTAGTATACTTGACTTATTCTGGCCGCCAATCACTATTCCACCAACCATACTTTGACCGGTTTAAGGGAGGCCTTAATCAACTCAGTTATACTTGAAATTTAATTTGAAGTTGCATCGTCAAGTTTTATTTATTAACCAGCTAGAAGAACCCAATTTGGTGGTCGGTAGCTCGAGATATTGATCATTGAATGAGTCATGGTCCATTCTGCCGGCCACAATAAATTTTCACATTGAACGATTTTGTTTGGCCTATTGGATTTAGAATTGGAACTTGGTCCAGCATAATAATTTGTAGCCAACGAACCATTTCATCCTAAAAAAAAGGAATCACATTAATTGGATCAAAATTGCAGGATTTATGATCGAAATACAGAGCCATCATAAAACTGTTAAATGTCCCGAATTAACAACTTTTCACATTTAAGCTCAAAACTCACCAAAAAACATAAAATGATGCAAATAATATCAAATTTATTAATGAGAACGGATTAAATCATTTAAAAAAATATGTATAAATATGAAAATATGAGCTCTATCAATTCCCCCACACTTACCACTTGGACACCTGGACAAGTAAACACCGATATTAAATCAAAGCAAATTTAAAACACATATCCATGAGATCTAACAATTTAACACCAAGAAACAAAAGATATCATGCCTCATCAACAGAAATTATTCCAAGTTCTCAATTCAGTTCATTAAATATATTTCCTTTTCATTTATTCTCCCACACACACAAAACACTTACCTAACATGCATTGTTTTATCATCACACAAATATCAATTTTCAATAATGTCTTTCTCATCCAATACTCATGCTAGGGTCACCATAGGCTTGATAAATTCCTACATATCCACCCAACATGAGTCAATGACATATTTTTATCATGAAGAATTTATAAAGGCTGTTCTGTGGATTCAGGTTGGTAGGATTTAGATGTGAAAAATTCTGAGGCTGAATAAGGAGTGCTTGGCTCTTTTTGAAGCAAAACTGCATTATTCTAATTTTTACTCAAATATGGTCTTATCCTCAATCCCCTTAGTAGTAAATCAGCTCCATCTGCATGAAAGATCAGTGAAATTTACCATTCATAATTTCAGCAGAAAAACTATCAGTCATCTTAAACATAATTTTTCTTGAAATCTCCAGATAGGCACAACTTTCCTTTCATTAGAAGCTCTAGAAAGGCACAACTTCTTTTACATGAAAGCTCCAGTTAAGACACAACTTTAAACATAATTATTTTTTCAATAGAAATAAAATATCTTCAAAATTTTATTTTCCACGCAAAGTCTCTCCAAATGAGGTAGCACAACACAAGTCAACCTCCCCCCACACTTAAGTTCAACTAGATCATGCAATTTCACTTCAAGAGCAGGTTGGATAGGGAAAATTGGCTTGTAATGTGGCTAACCTAACAGGTTGTTCATGGATTCTATGGGCTACAAGGATTAAATGTACAAGGTGAGACATTATAAAAATGATTATCTTGAAAAGGAGGATTTAAAATCAAATAAATGCCTCAATCATTTAAAACATAAGCACCTCAAACCCTCAAGTTTTAACAGGAATAAATCAAATTCTGGTTAAATCAAGCATGGTATGGTTCTATCAAGAAGTGAGGTGAATGAAAAGAATATGAGAATTAGGTTTAGAAGCCTCACAGGAAAGTGATTTCAAATATAAGGATAGTGAGATGTGGCATGAGATTCAAAATTCTGAGTACTTTTCATGAAATTTCCAAATATTTGAACTTGAAAAAAAGTAAATTTCAGCATTCATTTAAGCTTAGTTTCATGGGATAAATTGTTTCACTCAATGAAATGGGTTTCAAAAATGGCGATGATAATCATTTAAGCTCAAAAGTTTTAAAAACACACAAAAATTTGAAAAACACACAATTTTTTTAAACACAGAAAGATAAATAATTAAAATTACTAAACTACAAAGGTTCCCTCCCCCACACTTAAATGATGCAGTATCCACGATGAATTCAAATTGATTTAACATGTAAGAATATTTTTAATTAAATCACAACAATAAATAAATTGTAAAGGAAAGTTACAACCTGACTTATTGGTAGTGCAATGTTGAGTTAAGATCCTAAGTGTTACACACATAAAAACCTACAAAAAAGGTAGATAATAAAAACATAATAAATTTATTGAAAGAAAATTAAAATAGAAATAAAGTGAGAAATGAAGGATAGATCTTGGTTTAATCACCCAAGTGGGCCCTGGATTTTGACTGCCTCCAGATGGGAAGTTTCAGTTGGTTATCCCCAATCCGATGGTGGGTTGAGTTTCTTTGAGATGAACCACTAACACTTCTTCTTTCCATCTTGAACTTCTTTCTTTTTGTTGAGGAATTCATGGATATGGTACACTAAATCCACCCCCATAAAAATGATATGAATTTTTTATGGTGGGGTTAGGATAAAGAATGAGTCCTCCTCTTTCTTGGTTTCCACTTTCACAACTTCTTCTTCATTCTCTAGTGGTTTCTCAAGGTAAGCTGTATCAAAAGAATAGTCAAAGGGAAAATCAGAGAGTAATTCAATTTGAATAAAATTAAAGCACGATGAATCAATATCAAGCTCTTCCCTTTAAAAGTAACCATCTTGTGTCTCTTTTTCCTCATGGAAATCCATTTTTGTCTCTTGAAATTCCCTCTAATAAGCATTCATGTAGTTCAGGGAGCTCCATATGTTCTTCTTCAGGTGTATCTCATCCACCAAGGAAATACATTTGTTGCCCAAATCTAAAAATTTCAAGCAAGGGAAGGTGATACTCAATTCAGATTCTATATAATCAAAATGAAAAGAGTTAAAAAAAGATTATCTCCCTTATGTGTATTGACTTCAATTTCTTCTTCAGCATAAGGTTTCTCTTTTAGTTGAATTTCACAAGATAGAGGTAGGTAGCTAGGCTCCTCCATCTTTTCTTCAAATTCTACCGCTTTGGTGGTGAATTCCTTCAATGGTTCTAGATATTATACTTTGTAAGGAATATGTGGATCAATTAGTTCTTCACACTCAGTTTAGAAGCCATCCATATCTTGTTGATCATCCACATGTATCTCAGTAGTCAATTCTTTCATCTTGGCCTCCTCAAGTTCGTGCTTAGGTTCTGGTTTCTCCATAAATGCACGGACATATTCAAATGCAAGTTCTAATTTTCTCTCTAGTTGTTCTATGTCACTTTTAAGTTCTTACATTTGAACTATATTATACCCAAACTCATCTTATTGTTCCACTTGTGGGTAATTGTTCTATTAATTAAAGATATGATCATTTGAAAACATCATGGAAAAATATTTTTTTATGTTTTCTTGAAAAGTTTTAAATATTTATAAATAGATTGTGGCACTGCCTCCCCAGCAACAGCGCCAAGTTTTGACATGTTACTTTCATGGGGTGTGGAAAAAACAATTATTTACTAAGTTAAAATATAGTATAGTGGTTAACCTAGGTTGTCTCCAGATAGGAGCGCTCAACAATCAAGTTTATCACTTTAAAATTAGATAATTAAGTGGTGGTTGTTTTTGAAATGATTAATTTTGAAAAGAAAATAAATGAATAAATTAACTAAAATATTGAAATAAAATTGAAAATCATGTGATTGAAAATAGTTATATGAATTGGGTGATCAGGTCAGGGTTGGTTTTTTCAATTTTAATGTTATCATAGTTTCAATTTTATTCAATCCTCTTCTGCTAAGTCAGTTTAAGTGATATTTCACGATCATTTCTTATCACTCCCTTGGTAAATGGAGATGGTGAGAGTAAACCATACCTATATATCAGTTAGTTCTACTCTTCTTCCTATGTGTTAAATAGATGTAGCAAATACCCTCAATTGAGTTAGGCAATTCCCTATTGGGTTTTGTTTATCCCAAACAATTAAGAATATTCAATACCCCTGCCACAAGTACTGAAGATCGCCGAGTAATTTACCACTAAGCCCTGATTTATTCCATCTTATATAGACCTGAACCTAGTGGAGGGAGATCATAAACATTTACCAAAGCAATAATAACAACAAAATATTAAATCAAATACAATCACATAAGATAATAAAACCGTTTATTAGAATTTGAAATCACCACTGCAGAAGAGAGAGAGTTTTTTATTCAATCAAATTCAAGAACTCAAACATTACAAAAGATAATACATAACCTTCCCCAATCACTCATAATATTTACCCCACCATGGTAAGGGTAATTTAGAATAATGGGGAATAAGTAGGCATTATAAAACTAAGAAGAACAAAAGAAAGAAAATAAAGAACATAAATTTTCCCCTCCAGAACCTGTCTATCAAAAATATAGCTTCGGTTATCCCCCCATATCTTCGAATCATGCCAAGGTAACTCCTTATATGAGGTGTGGAATGGAGTTTTCCATCTACCCACGAAATATTAGATCATTTGGATCCATGTGGAAGGAGTTATGGTCGATTTATTAGACTTGACTTATTTTGTCTGCCAATCACTATTCCACCAACCATACTTTGACCGGTTTAAGGGAGGCCTTAATAAACTCAGTTATACTTGAAATTTAATGTGAAAATGACACGTCAAGTTGGATTTCTTACCCAGCTAGAAGAACCCCATTTGGTGGTCGGCCTCTTGAGATATTGATCATTTAATGAGTCATGGTCTATTCTGCCAGCCAGAATAAATTTTCACATTGACAGATTTTTTGGCCTGTTAGAGTTTGAATTGGAACCTGGTCCAGAAGAATAATTTGTATCCAACGAACCATTTCATCCTAAAAAAAGGAATCACATTAATTGGATCACAATTTTAGGATTTATGATCGAAATACAGTGGAATCATAAAACTGTTAAATGTCCCAAATTAACAACTTTTCACATTTAAGCTCAAAACTCACCAAAAAACATAAAATGATGCAAATAATATCAAATTGATTAATGGTAAGGGATTAAATAATTTAAAAACATATGTATAAATATGAAAATATGACCTTTTTCAATCCCCAATCATAAGCTGATGTACCTACAACCAAATCAGAGTATATGAACATCCATATGAAAATATGATTCAAAGCCATGCAAAGATAGAACAAAAACCATTGAAAATATGAATTAATCATATGCATATAAAATATGAAAAAGTGAACATAAAAAGATATATGAAACCTATTTCAGATGTAACAACCACACTATCACTTTTAATTCAATAAACATCATTAAACCATCTTATCCCCATTGGTTCAAATGTTAATCAAGATTTAAAAATTAGAAAAACAACTACAATGAAAGTTAATCATATATATCACATAAATAAATAAAATATACGATCCAAGGTATTAAAATAAATAAATTATTAAAATAATTTAGGCTTCAAATAATATAATATTCAATGAATTTACATTTGACATGTACCAAACCAAAATTCAATAAAAAATAGATCATATTATCCAACGGTTTTCTTCTACACTTTCCAAGACACTACAGTATTTCAATTGAGAATTTATAGAAAATAGAAAAAAAATGCAACAAAGAAACATCAGAGATGAGAAATAATAATGAATCAATCAATAAAGAGGGGCATTACCAGTTCATTTGGAAGAAGAAACAGTTTGACAAGGTTTTCTGGTTGATAATGATAGTCTTCGGGCAGTTTTGTGTTGGAAACCTCTCTATTTGTAGGCAATAATAATGATTGGGGATTTTTTGGAGTAAAGACATCAGACATTTTTTTGTCCAATTTCTTTATGAAATCAAGATTAACTTCAGCCTATTTTTTACTAGCTATCTTAGAAGTTGACGGTGATCCATTTTATCCAGAAGAATCAATACCTACAAAATAGTTAATAAATGATAGATTCGTCTTATAAAAACACTAGGAGATGGTATATAATGTAACTTACTTTCAACCTTCCGGAACTTCCAATGTGTAGGACCTACACAAACATTTTGGTTTGATGTTAATCCAAAACTCAGAAGTAGATACCCATCAATTTGGTTGGTTCTATCATCTGTGTCAATATTCTACAAATCAAAATCTCATTTTTTTTGTAAACAAATAATAATATTAATAATAATAGAGAAACCACCAACAAATAATTTTTCATCCTTTCCTTCAAGCGACAAAGAAAATGGCCAAGGATAAATTTTAAATGTATAAAATATTTTTTTTAGGATGATAAAACATAATAACCTCTCCTAAAGTGGGAAAAAATGGATTAGTGTTACAAGAATCATTATCAATCATACTTGATTGGATTTCCTGATCAATGTTCCAAGTCTTAGAATTTTGAAATGCATTGTTGTTCTTCTTGGATCCATTGTCATAACTTGTTCTAAAGATCGATGAATTTAAGAGACAACCTCCATCATAATTCTTTTGTCTTCATCAAATTGATCGATTATCTTAATAATAGTTGGTGAAACATCATTCTTCACGTGCATGCCTGACACCATCCTTTTAATATATTATATAAATACATGCAACCATTAAATTGGGGAGAAAATCTATCCAAACACATAGCAACATGGGAACATGTAAATTGATGGTATCAACCTTAATTAGATAAAAAAATCCATAAAATCATAAACCAGAAATGGTCACCTAGAACCCTAGACCAATACACAATAGGGAAAAAATCCACTACTGGAAATTGGACTTTTCCCAACACTTGTATACCAATGGTTCTTTGAACCGTTGGTATATGTTATCTTTAACAACATTTTTCATAAACCGTTGGTAAAGATCTTGAACAAGTGACTTTTCCCAACGGTTTTATGAAACCGTTGGGAAAAAATCACCTTTCCCAATGGTTTGAGGAAACCGTTGGAAAAAATGGGGAAAAATTTAGTTTTCCCAATGGTTTTTAAAAACCGTTGAAAAAAAACCCCCAAATTCTCCAAATGTAGGTAGCGGCCTCCCCACGATTCCAGAACCCTTCTGCTGGTCTCCAGAAGCGATTCCTTTGGTAGAAGCACTTCAGAATCCCCACCTCTTCCACCGGATCAGCAGCTACCAGGTTATACTCCTTCCATATTTTATCAAGGATATAGTTCCACCTCTTATCAAGCATATCCTTCTATTCTCAACGATTTTTTTATTCCCAATTTTTAGGGTTTTTGTAAAATTTTATGATTTTTCCACGAATTGTTTACTCAAATCCATATATCGGTGTATGTCCAATTAATGTTTTCATTACACATTTACATTTATAAGGGAATTGTGTCTCTTTATTGTGTTCTAATTTTGAAGATTCGTAGTTTTTTTAATATCAATACTTCAAATATTATAGCTTCATGTATATAAACTAATAAGAAATTATTTGTAATATTTATTGATATTATTTCATGAAAATCACTCCTTTCATTAAGATCATGCCAAACATGAAGATCTTGTTCATCTTAATTTTTGTACACTATGTGTATTACATAACAAGTATGTATCATGTTTCTATCAAAATCTATATATATATAAAATGACACACTGTTCACTTATCCTTTGCACAATAGAACATATGAAGTATCTTCTTGAACTTTTCCAAATAGTATGTGGTCCCTAATTAGTACTTCTTCCTTCTTCATGAAACTAATTCACAGAGTGTAAAATTCGCAATATTAGTGAATATTAGTTTTTTCTAATATAACCATTAATCATTCTGCCTTCGACATCATACATGTGTTATTCAATCACCTTTTTAAAACACAGTGACCATTTTCACTGATTTGGGGTTCCACAAAATGCTTGGGAAAATAAAAAAAATACATGTATTGAATCGTGTTTCTCATATGGTTTCATGGATACAAGTTCATCTCAAAAATCATGACTGCGTGGTTCAAATATCATGAGGACCATGAGATTATTATTCTTCACACAAATGAAGTTGTTTTCTACAACTATGTGTTTTTGTTTTCACTTTTGATTTGGCCGAAAGGGGAGCTTTGTGGTCATTAATCATGGTTGTGGGTGGTCATTTAGGATGTAAGATAGTATGACTTCATTTTACTTGATATATCCAATATTATTATTGATTTATTTTCAATTTTATTATATTTAACAAGTGATGTTATTTAATAAGTTGTTATTAATGGTTGTAATAATGATGATATGGTATAAGGGTTCATATGTTGTGTATAAGGGTTCACATGGTGTGTATAACGGTTGACATGGTATCAGTGAACTCAAGTCATTAATTTAAGCCTTCATTCTCACTAGCATGTAAGAAATTGAATGATGTAAACCCATCCTCACATGATTTCTTACCTTAGATAGTGTCCAACATATGGAATACGAGCTTTTGAATTCATCAGTTAACCAGGATCATATATTCCATTTCCCCCAAGATGACTGTACTAATATAACTTTAGGGTAAACTAAATATGGTTCTCATTGTACGTTGTATATTATGTGTCCTTCTTGGCCAATACTCACTTTTATGAGGGTGGGGTGCTTTTCACTACCCATTCTGGCATGTGTAGACAGCCATAAAAATGTTAGATAAGTCACAAGTTTAATTCAATAATGTTGTTATCATTGACATACTTTATTAAGAATTTCAAATTTAAAAATAAATGTTTTTGTCTATACTTAATGAAATTAAATCTTTTTACAGGCCATGAACAACCTATTAGTGTAGAAGCCTAAAATTTATTCACCCATGGGGTGCACTTGACTTGGGGAAGTAATTGGGTAATGAACGGTATGGCCATAGAAGTTTCAATAATGAGTTATTGAACATGAGTGAATGATTTGGGATGCCTAAATCACATTTACACATCTAATCAATATCATAGATTCTTGGTATGCTATAAAAGGGATGTATTCATTGGGCATGAAATTGTTAGATCTTAAATGTTTCATAGCATTATAAACTAAAATTTATTCCATACTAAGAATGATATAAAAATATTCTATATGAATGTCCACAAGATTTTAAGTAAATACCATTCCACTAATAGACACATGAGGATTCTCATAAATCATGTTTACCTTAATACTTCCAAAAGGATTTTTAGTAAAAGTTTTATCTTCTATTAATTTTATGATATTCTCATTTTAAATGTAAATTTTTCATAAATAAATTAATTTAAAGACCCATAGTAAAATAGTGTATTTGAATAATGTGAATAAACAATTAACATAACACTCTAACTGTGTCTCTTTTGTTTAAAATGGACAGGATTATAAGTGAAAAGAACAACTGGCATACAGAAAACCGACTAAACGCATTCGGATTCTGTTGATAATTTATCACAATGATCCATGGGTCATATGTGACGTGAATGAGATAACCCAGGCTCAATCTGAGGCACGATGTGGCCGGGATCAGTCTAAGTGGCTCCCCTTTGTTTAAAATGGACAACATTTTAAGTACATAAGGAAAACTGACCAAACGCATTCGGTTTATATTGAAACATTAGGAGAATGATCCATGGGTCATATGTGACATGTATGAATCAACCCCGCCTCAATCTGAGACGCTGTGTGGACGGCACCACTCAAAGTGTCCATCTTTTGTTTCAAAAGGACGACATTTTAATGAAAAAACATCAACTGGCATACGGAAAACCGAACAAACGCATTCGGATTGTGTCGATACTTTAGCACAATGATCCATGGGTCATATATGATGTGTACGAGTCAACCCTGCCTCAATCCGAGGTGCGGTGTGGCCGATACCATTCACAATGTCTCTCTTTTGTTTAAAATGGACAGGATTATAAGTGAAAAGAACAACTAACATATGAAAAACCAACCAAACACATTCGGATTCTATTAATAATTTATCACAATAGTAAATGGGTCATATGTGACGTGTACAAGTCAACCCCGATTTAATCCGAGGCACGGTGTGGCCGGGATCACTATAAGTGGCTCTCTTTTTTTTAAAATGGACAACATTTTAAGTACATACCGAAAAATGACCAAACAGATTCTGATTGTGTTGATACTTTAGCACAAAGATCCATGGGTCATATGTGATGTGTACGAATCAACCCCGCCTCAATCTGAGATGTGGTGTGGCCAACACCCCTCAAAGTTTCTGTCTTTTGTTTCAAAAGGACGCCATTTTAAGTGAAAAACATCAACTGGCATACGGAAAACTGACCAAACGCATTTGGATTGTGTCGATACTTTAGCACAATGATCCATGGGTTATATGTGACGTGTATGAGTCAACTCCACCTTAATCCGAGGCGTGGTGTGGCCGACACCATTCACAGTGTCTCTCTTTTGTTTAAAATGGACAGGATTATAAGTGAAAAGAACAACTGACATACGGAAAACCGAAAAAATGCATTATGATTCTATTGATTATTTATCAAAACGATCCATGGGTCATATGTGACGTGTAAGAGTCAACCCTGCCTTAATCCGAGGCATAGTGTGGCCGGGATCACTCTTAGTGGCTATCTTTTGTTTAAAATGGACAACATTTTAAGTACATACGGAAAACCAACCAAACGCATTCGGACTGTGTCGATACTTTAGCCCAACGATCCATGGGTCATATGTGACATGTATGATTCAACCCCGCCTCAATACGAGATGTGGTGTGGCCGAAACCATTCATGGTGTCTCTCTTTTGTTTAAAATGGATAGGATTATAAGTGAAAAGAACAACTAACATACGGAAAACCGACCAAATGCATTCGAAATGTGTTGATGATTTAGGAAAACGATCCATGGGTCATATGTGACCTATATGAGCCAAACCGGGCTCAATCCAAGTTGTGGTGTGTCCAGGATCACTCTAAGTGGCTCTCTTTTGTTTAAAATGGACAACATTTTAAGTACATACGTAAAACTGACCAAACGGATTCTGATTGTGTTGATAATTTAGCACAACGATCCATGGGTCATATGTGATGCATAAAAATCAACCCCGCCTCAATCTAAGATGCGATGTGGCCGGAACTCCTAAAAGTTTCTGTCTTTTGTTTCAAAAGGATGTCATTTTAAGTGAAAAAAATCAACTGGCATACAAAAAACTGACCAAATGCATTCGGATTGTGTCGATACTTTAGAAAAACGATCCATGGGTCATATGTGACGTGTACAAGTCAACCCCAACTCAATTCGAGTCGCGGTGTGGTCGACACCATTCACAGTGTCTCTCTTTTGTTTAAAATGGACAGGATTATAAGTGAAAAGAACAACTGACATACGGAAAACCGACCAAACGCATTCGGATTATATTGATGATTTATCACAATGATACATGGGTCATATGTGATGTGTACGAGTCAACCTCGCCTTAATTCGAGGCACAATGTGGCCGGGATCACTCTTAGTGGCTATCTTTTGTTTAAAATGGACAACATTTTAAGTACATATCTAAAACCAACCAAACACATTAGGATTGTGTCGATACTTTATCCCAAAGATCCGTGGGTTATATGTGACGTTTATGATTCAACCCTGCCTCAATAAGAGATGCGTTGTGGCCGACACCACTCTAACTGTGTCTCTTTTATTTAAAATGGACAGGATTATACGTGAAAAGAACAAATGTCATACGAAAAACCGACCAAATGCATTTGAAATGTATTGATACTTTAGGAAAATGATCCATGGGTCATATGTGACTTGTACGAGTCAACACCACCTTAATCCGAGGCACGGTGTGGCTGGGATCACTCTAAGTGTCTTCCTTTTGTTTAAAATGGACAACATTTTAAGTACATACGGAAAACTGACCAAACGCATTCGGTTTCCGTTGAAACTTTAGGAGAACGATCCATGGGTCATATGTGACGTGTACGAATCAAACTTGCCTCAATCTGAGATGCGGTGTGGCTGACACCACTCAAAGTGTCTATCTTTTGTTTCAAAAGGACATCATTTTAAGTGAAAAACATCAACTGGCATATGGAAAACCGACCAAACGCATTCGGATTGTGTCGATACTTTATCACAACGATCCATGGGTCATATGTGACGTGTACGAGTCAATCCCGCCTCAATAAAAGGCGCGGTGTGTCCGACACCATTCATAGTGTCTCTCTTTTGTTTAAAATGGATAGGATTATAAGTGAAAAGAACAACTGACATACAGAAAACTGACCAAACGCATTCTAAATGTGTTTATGCTTTAGGAAAAAGATCCATGGGTCATATGTGACCTGTATGAGCCAACTTGGGCTCAATCTGAGTCGCGGTGTGGCCAGGATCACTCTAAGTGGCTCTCTTTTGTTTAAAATGGACAACATTTTAAGTACATACGGAAAACCGACCAAACACATTCGGTTTTCGTTGAAAAATTAGGAGAACGATCCATGGGTCATATGTGACATGTAAAAATCAACCCCGCCTCAATCTAAGATGCAGTGTGGCCGGAACCACTCAAAGTGTCTGTCTTTTGTTTCAAAAGGACGTCATTTTAAGTGAAAAACATCAACTGGCATATGGAAAACTGACCAAACGCATTCGGATTGTGTCTATACTTTAGAAAAACGATCCATGGGTCATATGTGATGTGTATGAGTCAACCTCGCCTCAATCCGAGGTGTGGTTTGGCCGACACCATTCACAATGTCTCTCTTTTGTTTAAAATGGATAGGATTATAAGTGAAAAGAACAACTGACATATGGAAAACCGACCAAACGCATTTGGATTCTATTGATGCTTTATCACAATGATCCATGGGTCATATGTGATATGTATGAGTCAACCCCGCCTTAAACTGAGGCACAATGTGGCCGAGATCACTCTTAGTGGCTATCTTTTGTTTAAAATGGACAACATTTTAAGTACAGATAGAAAACCGACCAAACAAATTAGGATTGTGTTGATACTTTATAAAAATGATAAATGGGTCATATGTGAAATGTACGAGTCAACCCTGCCTCAATCCGAGGTGCGGTGTGGCTGACACCATTCATAGTGTCTCTCTTTTGTTTAAAATGGACAGGATTATAAGTGAAAAGAACAACTGACATACGAAAAACTGACCAAACACATTTGAAATGTGTTGATGCTTTAGGAAAACGATCCATGGGTCATATGTGACATGTATGAGCCAAAATAGGCTCAATATGAGTCACGGTGTTTCCAAGATCACTCTAAGTGGCTCTCTTTTGTTTAAAATGGACAACATTTTATGTACATATGGAAAACCGAACAAACACATTCGGTTTACATTGAAACTTTAGGAGAACAATCCATTGGTCATAAGTGAAATGTATGAATCAACCTTGCCTCAATATGAGATGTGGTGTGGCCGGCACCACTCAAAGTGTTTGTCTTTTGTTTCAAAAGGACGTCATTTTAAGTGAAAAACATCAACTAGCATATGGAAAACTGACCAAACACATTTGTATTATATAGATACTTTAGAAAAATGATCCATGGGTCATATGTGACATGTACGAGTCAACCATGCCTCAATCCGAGGCGCGGTGTGGCTGACACCATTCATAGTGTCTCTCTTTTGTTTAAAATGGACAGGATTATAAGTGAAAAGAACAACTGACATACGAAAAACTTACCAAACACATTCGAAATGTGTTGATGCTTTATGACAAAAATCCATGTGTCATATGTGACCTGTACAAGCTAAACCAGGCTTAATTCAAGTTGCGGTGTGGATATGATCACTCTAAGTGGCTCTCTTTTGTCTAAAATGGACAACATTTTAAGTACATATGGGAAACCACCAAACGCATTCGGTTTCTGTTGAAACTTTAGGATAAAGATCCATGGGTCATATGTGATGTGTACAATTCAACCCCAACTCAATCTGAGATGCAGTGTGGCCGACACCACTCAAAGTGTCTGTCTTTTGTTTCAAAAGGACGTCATTTTAAGTGAAAAACATCAACTGACATACAAAAAACCGATCAAATGATTTCGGAATATGTGGATACTTTAGCACAACAATCCATGGGTCATATATGACGTGTACGAGTCAACTCCGCCTCAATCCGAGGCGTAGTGTGGTGGGATCAATCCTTGTGTATGTATTTTGTTTAAAATGAACAGGATTATAATTGAAAAGAACAACTGACATACGGAAAACTGACAAAACGCATTCGAAATGTGTTTATGCTTTAGGAAAATGATCCATGGGTCATATGTGACGTGTATGAGTCAACCCCACCTTAACCTGAGGCACGTTGTGGCTGGATTCACTCTAAGTGTCTCTCTTTTGTTTAAAATAGACAACATTTTAAATACATACGGAAAACAGACCAAACAGATTCTAATTGTGTTGATACATTAGAAAAACGATCCATGGGTCATATGTGACATGTAAAAGTCAACCCCTCCTCAATCTGAGGCATGGTGTGGCCGACACCATTCATAGTGTCTCTCTTTTGTTTAAAATGGACAAGATTATAAGTGAAAAGATCAACTAGCATACGAAAAACTGACCAAACGCATTTGAAATGTGTTGATATTTAAGGAAAACGATCCATGGGTCATATATGACATGTACGAGTCAACCCCACCTCAATCCGAAGCGCGGTGTGGCTGACACCATTCACAGTGTCTCTCTTTTGTTTAAAATGGACAGGATTATAAGTGAAAAGAACAACTGACATACGAAAAACCGACCAAACACATTCGAAATGTGTTTATGCTTTAGGTAAACTAAATATGGGTCATATGTGATGTGTACGAGTCAACACGGGCTCAATTCGAGGCACGGTGTGGTCGAGATCACTCTAAGTGGCTCCCTTTTGTTTAAAATGGACAACATTTTAAGTACATACGGAAAACCGACCAAACGTATTCGGTTTCAATTTAAACTTTAGGAGAATGATCCATGGGTCATATGTGACGTGTACTAATCAACCCTGCCTCAACCTGAGATGCGGTGCAGCCAGAACCACTCAAAGTGTCTGTCTTTTGTTTCAAAAGGAGGTCATTTTAAGTGAAAAACATCAACTGGCATAAGGAAAACCAACCAAACGCATTCGGATTGTGTCGATAATTTAGAACAAAGATCCATGGGTCATATGTGATGTGTAAAAGTCAACCCCTCATCAATTTGAGGCACGGTGTGGCTGAAACCACTCTAACTATGTCTCTTTTGTTTAAAATGGATAGGATTATAAGTGAAAATAACAACTGGCATACGAAAAACCAACCAAACGCATTCAGAATCTGTTGATAATTTATCAAAACGATCCATGGGTCATATGTGACCTATAGGAGCTAACTCAGGCTCAATACGAGTCGCAGTGTGGCCGGGATCAGTCTAAGTGTCTCTCTTTTGTTTAAAATGGACAACATTTTAAGTACATACGGAAAACCAACCAAACACATTCGGTTTCCATTTAAACTTTAGGAGAACGATCCATGGGTCATATGTGACATGTACGAATCAACCTCGCCTCAATATGAGACACGGTGTGGCTGGAACCACTCGAAGTGTCTATCTTTTGTTTCAAAAGGAAATCATTTTAAGTGAAAAACATAAACTGGCATACGGAAAACCGAGCAAATGCTTTTGGAATATGTTGATACTTTAGGAAAATGATCGATGGGTCATTTGTGACGTGTACGAGTTAACCTCACCTCAATCCGAGGCATGGTGTGTCTGGTATCACTCCAGGTGTATGTATTTTGTTTAAAATGGACATCATTTCAGGTAAAAATATATGGTATACAAAAAACCGATCAAATTATGAATTGAATTCCAGATTCCACATATAATTGTCATCTAAATTTTAAATTTAATTATAAATGAATTATGTATGTTTATAATTATGTTATGAATTCTAATTTAATTATGGATGTGTATAGTTCCAGGATGCATTATATGTTAAATGTGTATGAATTTGTTCTCTATATGTCTGTGTTAGTTGGTTGTTAGTTGGTTATTGCAGGTACAATAATTTTATATGTATGTGTTAGTTTATTGCAGGTATAATAATTGGATTGAAAATGGGATGGAATGCACAAAATGAGGCTTGCTGTGCAAATTACAGACCTGCTGTGCAAATTGCAGGCTGCTGTGCAATTTGCACAGCATAGGCTATGCCAACGGTTTCAAACTGTTGGCATAACATCTCTGTTTCTTTTTTTACCAATGGTTCATTGAACCTTTGTTAAGAAAACTTTCCCAACAGTTCAGAAACTGTTGATAAAGAGGATAATCCTTGGGATTTCCCAATGGTTCAAGCCAAACCGTTGGAAAAAACTATCCCAATGGTTTGGTACAACCATTGGGATAGGTTAGGCTTTCCCCACCCTATCCCAACAGTTCACAGTAAACCGTTGGGAAAAACTTTCCCAATAGCTTAATTCCCTACAGTTTGTAGAACCGTTGGTATAACATATACCAACGGTTCTGCAGCCTTTCCCAACGGTTCTGAACCGTTGGGAAAGACTGTATTTCCACACTGAGTGGGAACCCTAGGTAGGCGTGGAGGTAGAGGCAGGGCGAGGCTTGAGGGGTGGCGGTGAGGGAAAATGGGTGTCCACAATGACTCTGGGTGTGATGACGGTGATGGGAGAGGCACGAGGGAGAGGGATTCGATTCCCAGTGTGACAATAGTGATAGGAGAGGTGTGAGGGAGAGGTATTCGAGGGAGAGGGAGGTAGAGGCGGAAGTGGGGAGGGGATTCAGTGAGGGATACGTTGCCGGAGCCAGAAGAGGAGGCAGAAGGTGATGGAGGGATGGGTAGGGTTTGTGCTACAGTGGGGGGGGGGGGTGTTGTACATGAGTGAGGGGTGGGGGTACATTAGATAGGTATTTTTTTGAAGCTTTGATACTGGAACTAGCAGTCTCTATTGGTCATCAATAGCGACCTCTTTTGGCGATCGCCCATGTCAAGGGCCTCATTTGACTCTTTTTCTAGTATTGTGATGATTATTCCAGGAGATGTTGGGTGTACCCAATCAAGAGGAAAGTAGATGTTTTTGAAGTCTTCAAAACATTCAAAGCATGGAATGAGCTTGAATCTGGAATGAAGATCAAGTGTCTGAGGACTGACAATGGTGGAGAATATACAAGTGAGTAATTTGATACTTTTTGTCAACATGAAGGAATAAAGAGACAATTCATGGTGGTGTACACTCCTCAGCATAATGGAGCGGTAGAGCAGATGAACAAAACCCTATTAGATAGAATAAGGGAGATGTTGAAGACTGTAGGAATTTCCAAAACATTTTGGGTAGAATTAGTGAATATTTCCTATTATGTGATCCACGTATCTCCTTTAACAACGATTAATCTGAAGACACCGATGGAGATGTGGACTGGTAAACCCATTGACTATTCTCAGTTACATACTTTTGGAACTCTAGTATATGCAATGTTTAATGACTAAGAAAGATCAGATTTGAATTCAAGATCTAGGAAATATATCTTCTTGGGGTATGCTGATGGCGTGAAGGGGTATCGTTTGTGAGATGCCACTGCCCACAAACTTTTCATCAGTAGAGATGTCATTTTTATAGAAGACAAGGTGAAAGTAACAAATGATTAAGACATGGATAAAGAGAATAAAAAAACTACAACAGTCGAAGTAGAGGACAAATCCAAGGAAGAACCTATTTCCTTTGAGGCATTACTAGAGCATGAAGATTAAGTACCGATTGAGTTCGAACCACAGAGGTCAACTCAGGAGAAAATCTCACCAGTATGCCACTCAAACTATGTCACTGAGATAAATATTGCATACTACTTATTAACGGAGGATGGAGACCCATCTTCCTTTGTGGAGGAGACCCAGAGTCTAGATGTATCCTTATGGATGGTGGTGATGTAGGAGGAACTTGAAGCCCTGCACAAGAATAAGACTTGGGATCTTGTTCCATTATCTCATGGAAGGAAGACTATCAGCAAAAAATGAGTCTTTAATATCAGGCAGGATGAAAATGACTAGGTGGAAAGATATCATGCATGAATAGTGGTCAAAGGATATACTCAGAAGGAAGGTATTGATTTTAATGAAATATTTTCTCCTGTTGTTAGAATGAAGATTGTTCATATAGTTCTGGTGATGTGTACTACATAAAACTTACATCTAGAGTAATTGGATGTGAAGACTTCTTTTTCTCCATGGAGATCTTGATGAAGAGATCTATATGATCCAAACGGAAGTTTTTTCAAAAGAAGGAAAAGATAACTTGGTTTTTAGGTTGAAAAAATCTCTGTACGGTCTCAAACATGTGTCGAGGTGTTGGTACAAGAGATTTGATTCCTATATCATGAGCCTTGAATATAACAGACTTCATTCTGATCCTTGTGTATATTTCAGGGGTTTGAATGGTAATGATTTCATTATTCTTCTATTATATGTGGATGACATGTTGGTTGCAGGACCTAATAATGATTAAATCCAGGATACGAAGGCAAAATTGTCTAGGGAGTTTGATATGAAGTACTTGGGACTAGAAAACAAAATTCTTGGGATAAAAAATTACTGAGATATAAATAATGAGAATATTTGGCTATCACAGAAGAATTACTTAAAGATATTCTTGAAATGCTTCAATATGTAAGACTGTAAGCCAATATCTACCCTAATTCTCATTAATTTCAAGTTATTTTCAACAATGAGTCCTAACAATGAACTAGAGAGGATGAATATGTATCAAGTACCTTATGCATAAGTAGTGATAAGTTTGATGTTCACTATGGTTTGTACTAGACCAGACATTGCACATGAAATGAGAGCAGTTATTCAATACATGAAGAATCTAGGGCAGGAGCATTAGAGCATAGTGAAGAGGATCCTGAGACACATCAAGGAGACCTTAGATGTTGCATTATGTTATGGAGGATCAGATTTCACTATCAGAGGATATATTGATTCAGATTTTACAAGTGATTCCAACCAGAGGAAATCCACTATAGGTTATGTGTTTACTCTTGCAGGAGGAGCATTGAGTTGGATTTTGATGTTACAGTTAGTTCTGGATTTATCCACGATAGAGGCATAATACATGGTAGCTACACATTATTGTAAAGAGGCAATTTGGATGAGAAGGTTGTTGGAGGATATCAGGCACATACAAGAGAAGATTCCATTGTTTTGTGACAGTTAGAGCACTTTATACATTGCAATGAATCCATATTTTCATTCCAAGATGAAGTACATTGGGGTAAAATATCACTTTGTTTGAGATGTGGTGGAGGAATGAAGTGTGGACATGTAGAAAATTCACACTAAAGAAAATTTGGAAGATTTCCTAATGAAGGCGATTGACTTTGATAAGTTCAGATGGTGTAGATCCTCAAGAGACCTTGTAGAGACTTGAGAAGCATGGTTTGATAGATAGAAAGGATGTGTGGATATGTGATTGGTTGTCAATCAAATCTCCAAGTGGGAGATGTATCAAATAATTTTTTCCTTGGATGGTGGCCGCCCCCTTGTTTGTCAAGGGAGGTGGGCATGGCTGGTGTGTGGTGGGTGGCCAACCACACCAATTGATCTAGAAGAGAGAGGATGGAAGGGGGAGAGACAACCTATATAAAGGGCTCTCTCCCATCAGTTTTAGAATCCCATCAGATTCATCTTCTCATCCAGTTTGGGAGTTCTCCATTTATTAGCGGTATTTGTGAGGCAGTTTCCCCACCTATTAAAGAAAGATTTTATGAGGGTTTTCTCTTTATAATATTGAGGGAGGGTGTACCCACTTTTACCCATAGTTATCCTTATATTTTTCCTGTGTTTTTTTACCCCTTCCATTTTGAGGGTTTTTCCACGTTACATTTGGTGTCCATTTACTTCTGCATCTTTCACATTATTTTATCTCGTGATTATTTCTGCACTGGTGGACCAATATTTTTTTCGGTCTTGTAATGCCCCGACCCTAGTTACCTAGATCTAGTGTATTATTTTAATACATTGGTATGATCATAAGAGATCAAGTCCTAAAAGACCAATCAGTTTAGCAGTCTTGGAAAATAGATTACATACATGAACGTTACATTACACTTTCTAACATACAACACAACATAAACAATCCTTTGAGAACACCATTATTCCCTTATCTTAACCCTGCATATCAATCATAATACACTTCTTGGAATCTTGGGAAAATAAAACATAAGAAAGAGGCGGGATCAGATGCTCAGTAAGGGTAAATAATTTAGCAGAAGCTATAAACTTTTAAGGCAAGATGTGTAATAAAAACAAAAAACTTTTAAACATAAACTTGAACATAATATGGAAAAAATAAATCAAACGTTACCATATAAACATGCACATGAATATTCTACTAGTCTAATAATCACATGTAATAACTAATTTTATAACGAGAGAATGCATAATGCCGGACATCATAACTACATAGTCAAGGCCTTGTGCCAAGACTAAAATAAAAATTTTGTCAAGGCCTTATGACAAGACACTAGTTTGTTTCATGAGACCTACCGATGCATAAAGGGGATATAGAGGCCCCCACTCGTCACTTACTAAGTCCAATGCATTCCTCATATGAAAAGGGTGAAACATAACATAAACATTAGTATTAAAACTAGCATACAAAATGTAAATACTTTAACCATAAACCACGAATGGTATAAAAATATCTCATCCTTAGTCAAACATATCATAACTCATTAAATAAAATATAGAATATTTTATTATAATAAATAAACCTCAATTATGAATAATATCCAATAAAGGATATTGACATAGTTAAAAATGCTCAGTAAAAATCTTTGAGAGAAATATCCCTTTTTCATGAATTCATTTAAAAGTCACATAATTTAGAAAGGAATAAATTTAAAAGACATTTTTGAATCAAAGTTTCCCATAACACTTTGAAACTTTTGAAAGTAATTAACATTGTAAAACATTCATGTCCATATAAATAAATCCTTAAAACCATTTTGAAAACATGGACATTAATGAGAATGATTTATAAGAAAAATTATTTAAACCATTTAGAATGATGTTTTAGTTAAAGAGTCCCTTAAAAATAATCCTTTTGAAAAATATTTTATGAAACATGGATATGGATAATAAATATGTCCCAGTAAAAATTTACACATAAAAAATCTCAGATAATAATGAGATTGAGGAATTAACTCTTACCTTGTACTTTCCTTTGGTCGAGGGTACATTTAACCTCCTGTATAATGAAAAAGTATGTTATAAAATTATACCAGAACCATATTAATATTTATGATATCATAATTGATTCATTTATGACTTTATATTACCCATTTAATAATAATTTCCATGTTAAAATAACATTTTAGGTAATAATCGCTTTCTTTATTGTACGTGTTTTAACTTGATATTTTTTATCGCATCACTTATATCATGATTTAATTGCTTCTAGAATATAAAAAATTATTTATGAATCATATATATTCAGAATATAAATATGTATAATAGATAGATATATGAAATGGAAAACACTGTTTATGGAGACAGTAGGCCGTACGTACGCATAAACGTTGTTTTCATTTTCATATCATATTGAACAGAAGTAAGTGAATGAGACTTATGTAAATACACACACACACACACACATATCTAGTATAATTATTATTTAATTTATTAAATACTTGTTAATAATATATATTTTTATAATCATCGTTGAATGGTGAATGTGGAAATGAATCTCATTGCGTCGTGGTGACGGTAAGCCGTATGTACACACGAGCGACGATATCATTCTATTGATGGTGAAATCGTATGTAATCGTATGTTATATTATATATACATAATCATTAACATGTAATATTTATTATTTAAATCAATTATACTCATTATTATACCCATCAAAATAATGAAGTGTTGAATAACAAACTACACCACGACGTGGAGACGGTAAGTCGTACGTACACACATATGGCAGCTTTGTCATTAATAGGATGGATAAAATAATGAATATGGTTGTACCATATTTATAATAACACCATAGTATTTAGAATTTACTGGAGTTATTATTTTGGTATGTAAACAACAAAGAAAGAGGAAGTGGAAGAAGAAATGAACTTTGAATGAGGTGATGAAATAATTACCTCTTCTTCGGGTTCTTCCTTTTTATTTGAACAAAAGGGCTCCTTAGGTTGGATTTCTGATCAAATTAAGGCCTCTAGGTTGAAGTGAGGGTAGTTGGGAGGATATATGATCAGGGGTTGGCTGATACAAATAGATTTGGAGGTGTGATTTTGAGAGAATGAGAAGTACCCTTTTATAAGAGAGGTGATGGTCACTTTAGGAAAAGCTTGAAATATTATTTTATTATAAAATCATTTTTGGTTTATAATGGATCCAAATGGATTTATTTTTAGTTTAAGGTGGGGATGGGTCGAAATACTCTCAACCAATAGGTTTTAGAAAATTTTAGGTCACCATATTAACCTTATCTTTTAGATTTAACTCTTAGTTAAATAGTTTAACTTTTACAATGTCTTCTTGTATTTTTATATTACATGGTTAATAAACATACTATAAAATTCCAAGAGAACCCCAAGTGATTCATTAATTATATATTCATCATTATATAAGTCCTTTTTCCAAACCTTATATTTTTAGGAATATTATATCATTTAATAATATAGTATTTTTTTTTAAAACTCATTTATGTCAATTTTGACACTATTTAGTATTTGGTTTTTGTGAAAGTCAAAAAAAACCTGATTAATTCAAACCAAATAAATTAAATAAATCCTAAAATGTCATATTAACCTATAAAATTAGTTAAATGCATCAAAACTCTCAATTTACATTTATTTGGATATTTATAATATCAATTATTTTAATCTTTCATTAATAAGGTAATTACTTCATCATCATGTGTCATAAATAAATTTAATTATCTAATGTATAAAAATTATAAATAAAATACCATGATGTAGGAAATATTTTTAGTTTTATAATTAATATTTATAGTTGAAATTATCTTATGTATAACCCTATATTAAAAATATTTTAGTTATTAAAATTTGAATTTAACACTTTTAACTCTTCTTTAAATAAAATAATAATAAATATCCTAATCTAATCCAAGTGGATCAAAGAGAATAATATTTTATTCCTAATGTTTATTTTGGGTGAAATAAACTTATCCAATATAATTAGGACATGTGTTAGGGTAATTATAATATCATTTTTACCTTTAATTACCCTATTTACTTTTAATCGTGGTAAATAAAATTCAAAATTTACTATTCACAAAAAATTATTTTCATCCAATTGAACCACATTTTAATTACTAATGTCAATCGTGTATCTCAGATTTTTTAAATTCAATTCATAGAAGCGGTAAAATTACGTTTTATGCAAATTTGTAAATGTGCCTAGAAGGTGGGTAAAAGACGTTAAAAGTTCAATAAAATTTTATATATCTAATCTTATTATAAAATGACTCCAATAAATTACATTGGACTAATATAGGTATTATGTATCTATTTTGAATTTAAAATAAATTTAAATAAAAATAACAATTATTTAAATAAAAGTCGGTTTTAAACAATAACACAGTGTTTTTCACTATTCATCAAAAATTGAAAGTTTTCAGAAAAATACCAAAAATTTACCCTAAGATAATTTTGATTTTCTAAATCCAAAAATTAAGTCTTTTTTACCAAATTAAAAACATATAATTTTCATTAATTAATTTAAAATTAATTTTCGTTGTCAAAACCAAAAAGCGGGTTTTTAAAAAGTAAAAACCATCAAAAGATTGACATGTGTTTATGTCCAATTTAAATGTGAAATTACTTATAATGAGCTATATTATATTAAATGATAAAAATATAATATAATTATACTTTAAAACTACTCAAATTAATAATTTAACACTAAAAATTATTTTGATTAAAAAAGTTGTTTTCAATTAAAATTTAGTATTTTTCACTATTCATCAAAATATGAAAGTTATCAGAAAAATACAAAAAATTTATCCAAACTAAATTTTTATGTCCTAATTCTAAAGAAGAAGTTTATTTTGTTAAATTGAATATATAAAAGTGTCAAATATTGTATTTAAAAAGTGTTCTCCATTAAAAGGCGGTAAAATTGCAATTTTTGAAAAATACTTCTTTTATCTGAAAAATTGAATTTGTTATTATATTATGTCTAAGAAACACATAATATGGATGATAAAATTATATGAAGTATATAAAATTCAAAATGCAGTTAATACTATTCATAACTGCTTTTTGAACGGCTAGTTTGGTAAGTTGTGGTGCGCTCGAACTCGGTGTTGCGTGTAGCGCAAGCTATTAAATTACTTTAAAGAGATAACATACTATGAAATCCTGGGGCGTTACAGGTCTCAACATGGATGTGAGTGATGGACAACATAGCCGTAGCATGGGGGTTGCAGGTTGTGTGTGCTAGTAGAGGTTTCCAAGCACAAGTGGGCTTTCAACTATGGTGGGATTCTCCTCTCACATTGGGTATTCAACACAAGTGGGCCTCTCCTCTCAACATTGGGTTTTAAAATTTATTTTATTAATGGACCTTTGTTCATTTTACTCTAATGCATTAGGTTTCTTCTAATAAAATGGTCCTACAGGCTTCCTCTTTAAGAAAGTTTCTCTTAAAAAGTGCTTCATTTCTTTCACTAGTTGGCATCCAAGATACTTTAAAATATATTTTGCCTTCTATTTTAAAAAAATATAACCAAGATAACTATGACATAAAATTCACAAATTTAGAGAGGCTGAGTTTTAAATTCTACACAATTTTTTTGTACCTGATTCATTAGTCTCTACTCCGCTTAATCAGTTTTTTGTTAATTACAACATGAGTGTGTTGAAACCACTTTGTGTTGAGTATTTTTTGTCAATGAGCATGAAATCAATATGCACTATATTAACAATCATGAAGTTAGTGGTCATGATTCCAATATGTATTGGAGTAGAAAATCTTAGAAGGAATCTATATCGATGAAGAACAATTTGGAAGGAGGTTGAAGTTTCCAAGAAGGTTGTCTATATACACCGAGTTGAGCAGATTGGAGAACCTTTTATACACCGAGATGAGTAGATTGGAGAACTTTGCAACCTAAATTTGGAAGTTCCCTCATTGTTGATCCATGTTAAAGAATTTTCAATAAGTGGGTATAAGGTTCTTCCATGATTGAATGGATTGATTCCATTGTTTATATGGAAAAGCAAATGAAATCAAAATGACCTTGATAAATTATGAGAGCTAATGCTATTTAAAGTGAGATCCGTCATTGGATATCCATTTTTTGTAAAAGTGGGTACTCTAGACCCAACTTGAATTGTACTTTTCAACTGTCAAATCATGTATACATAGATTTATCCATGATGAATACTTATCATGATAATGTCAACATTTTTGTGTCAACTATTTTCATGGTAATTTACTTAGATTATTTGTCATGTCAATAGGTTATACCAATTAACTATAATGAGAACCTCAAAAATACCATAATATTAATCTTAATCATATGTCCTATGGTCCAGATAAATTATATTGACCGGATAATATGATGTTTGACTATCAGGTTTTGGAGGCTCATAAGCATAGAGACTTATCATGAAGTTTGCACTTGGTGATCTCACATAGAGTAGATCATGGGGACTGACCCGCCAATAGAAACAACACATGTTTTGGATGTCATTAACAGTTTCTACTCGCGAACACGTATATTAGTCTTTCGACTTGAGATCATTATCAGTCCATCATTTGATTACAAAATTTAATGCAAGACAAAAACCATGATATTTGTGTCGTGGTAAGGTAGCTTACGTTGGATGTGTCATTAGCGGTATGACATTGATTGAATGGTCAAAATAGTTTATTTTCACTTTTAAAAGGATGAGATGTCTCAGGCCCAGTTGACTAGGATAATTGTACATTTATTAAATCCATGAAAATGGTGATTAAAGATAATTCTATCCAGTAAGATCAACAAATAATAAAATAAAAAAGGATGATGACATGAAGTGTGTGTCCTACTTTATAAGATATCATGGAATAAAAAAATAATATTATACGACATGCATTCATGTTTGTAGAAATTTGTCGTTGATATGAACTCCTTAGGGGTCATAATGAGTTACTAGTCTCCACTCCTTGCCTGTGAATAATATTCACTGATATCAAGATTAGGGTCTAAAGGATCACACAAAAATCATATTTAGAAGCTTGACTAATTCTAATGAATTAGAGTTTAGAACATGGTGGGCCCCGTGATGATCTCCTGGTAATGTCAAAAATTTATACGATCTCAAAAGAAAGAAATAAATTCAATATTATCCGAGATTAAAATAATATCCATTGAATTTATTTAATTATTATATTCACAAGTTATTCAATGAATATAATGAAAAATATTTTTTGAATGAATATTAAATATTTAATATTCAAGGATTTGTTTAATATTTATGGGAGAACAAAGTCGAGTTAATGACTTATATTTTATCACGTAACATAGTTTATGTGTTACAATCATGTGATAAAATCTCCATGACATTGTTCGGTAAGTTTTAAGTGTTGTTTATGTTGTTTAGGGTATATTTAAAGGGTTAACTTTCATAAGGACCTAAATGAAATTTATGGAAGTTATAACATAAGTATAAAAGAATTTTCAACACCCAAAATATGCGGGATAAGGGCTTGCATGAATTCTCTCTCTTCCCCCCTCCCAAGTCCTAGAGAGACAAAACAAAATGAAGATCAAGGATTGCTCAATCCAAGTTCATGGATCATTAGCTTGATCTCCTATGATTGAGATGACGTTGAAGAGCCTCTGATTCTCTCTGCTAGCACCTAGATTTCGTTGGCTGATGATTGATCAAGCTTATAGAACACACACACACACACATACACACACATACAAGGAGGGTAACCTTTTCCACACCACTTGTTTTTGATTAAATTTTTTCATGACTAATGAAATAGGTTTTTTTTAAAAAATTAACAAAAAGGAAAGGTATTGGGGGGGGGGCTCACAATATGTAACAAACCGTGCCTTATTTGTGCGTTACTTTGCCAGTTTTGGGTGTTGGAGATATGGAATAGGAGTCTTGAGTAGGTTTTGTGGTGGTTGAAGGTACAATAGAGATGCTATAGGAAATTCATGTCATGAAAGGGTTATACAACATGAATTGGTGGTTCACAGCTTGTGTAATTGTCTAGTTTCACAATTTGTATGTGGATGAGGGTGGAAACTGTGAAATGGATTCACATCATGAAAGAAATTCATGTGCAATTAAATAAAGTCCAAGGCGATGTGAATTTTGGAGAAAGTTAGAATTTTTGTAAAACTCGTGGATTTCACATCATGAATGGGATACATGATGTGAAAATGTCAAGTTTTAGGTTTTAAATAGGTATTTTGGCCAAATATCTCCTTATTAATTCATGGTTTTATCTCTTGTTTTGGGTGAACCCTAGGAGGCTTTCAGAGGATCTTTAGTCCCCTTCCTCCTACTTTGATCTGTTGGTTTTGGTGGATTCCCATTGGCAATCCATGGGGAGTTCTCTCTTTCCCATGGTTTTCTCTTGTTCTTCTCTTGGAGATCCACTACAGTGGTGTAGTTTTTGTTTGGGGTGTGAGTATGGGATGCATTTTTATTACTAACGGTTGGATAAGGGGATCTATAAATCTATAATGAAATATGAAAACTCACACATACAAGAATCTGAGGAGACTCAAACCTGAGACCACCCGACACCCCACATGACCCTTTTTCATTAGGCTAAGACTTGGGGGGAATTTTTGATAACCCATGATGTAGTGTATGATGATCCATGGTTTTTTCATTTAGTTGTAGTTTGTGGGAGTTTCTTCTTTTCCCTGTGGTGTGCAGTGGGATCAAAAAGCTATTTTGAGGCAGGGAATCCCTCGTTTCTCACTTTTGTGTATCATGTGGGAGGTGTTTACTCCTGTTTATCAATGGGGTATTGTTTGCACTGACCTAATCAACATATATTAATTGAAAATTTAAACTGAAGGAGAATAGAGAATGGTTCTCATATTTTTACAACTTTGATATTATTTTGATATTGTGATTCTACATGATGAAAGCCCTGATGAAAATCATGGATGTTGGGAGCCTTTTCTTGTGTTGTTGTTGTGATATAGAAACCTTGTTACATGTTGTGATATCACCTCAAATTGGAAATTGGTTAACCACTTATATTTGACTATTAAAATGGTTGGCTCAGGATTTATGGCTTGTGTGATAACACTCCTAAAATAAAGTGAAATGTGATAAAATCCTATTTTTTAAATATGTAAAATAGTTTTTGATGTGTTGTGATGTGTGTACATTCTTTTGGGGTGATGATGTGAGTTTTTTGTGTTGTTGGGGCATGTGGGGCCAATGAGTGAGATGCGACCATGATTTTGGGGTGATAATTTGTTTGGAATTTCTTTTGGAGAGGTGAGGTGATGGTTTGTTTGATCGTGATTTTGGGGTAGTGAGGTGATGGTTTTTTGAATGTAATTTTGGGGTGGCGAGGTGATGGTATAGTGAGGATGATGAACTTCTTGTGATGCGTGGTTGCGTTGTGTTAAAAGCCCGGGTAGTGATGGAATAATTAATTAATAATGATTGAAATTATTGAGGTTTCATTTAGTTTGGTTAATGTGATATAAATGACTAATGAAAAAAAATAAATGATGGGCTACGTGGTTAAATATGGTTAATGCTTAATAATGAACGAATGAGATGGATGATAAGATTGGTTGGAAATGTGAAATGTGCCTTGTGCCTCATGTGGTGTTATGCATTTAGAGGTGGCATCAAAAGTGGAGATGTTGTGAGTTGGTTAGTGTTTTGTTGTGAACCCATAGGTTGGGATTATGTGTGGATATATGTGTATACTTGCATATATTGGTACCAGGGTGCACAGTCAAAGACGGTTGACTGGGGATTTAAAAATTTTCATCATCAGAGTGACAAAACTACGTCGTATCCGATAATCCAAGCCCCGATACAGTTTGAGGATATCATATGGATTATTCAAAGCACAAAAATATAAAACGAAAAATACCTCTTTCAATTTGAATATGCACTCGACATCTTCTTGTAATCGGAGATCACTACTCGAAGGATCCAAATTAAAATCCCTCTAGATCATCCACATGCACTTCAAAAATTCATAGGAGCATAAATCATGGAATTCCAGGTGCTGGTGCGGTGATCCGATGATGCCTTCAACATCCTAATGATCACCACATCAACATTTCTTTGATACAAGGAGATAGGCTTGATCCAATCACTTGTATCGAGAGATTCACTCTCTAGAAAGAAGGAGAGGAGAGAGAGGCTTCAAAGAACTGATGTAGCTAAAATTTTCATATATTTTCTAATGTAATTAAATGTTTATAATGTCACGAACCGTCCCAATGGGGCTCATACAATGACTCCCCAATCCCACCTCCAATAGGCTGGGGGCTGGTGACTAGCACCAAGTAGGAATATCACTAACATGGAAGGCATTACCTATGTACTTGTATACACACACACATCTCCAAGCCCACAAAATGATGAAATGTAAAAACTACTAAGAAAACAATGCATGCATACCACTATATCCCAACCAATAGAGCATGATAGGAAAATAAAGACAAATTAGTCCAAATACAATCCCATCAAAAGAAGTCAATAACCACAAGTACAACCTATAAAAATAAGGTACTGGGACTGCTATCTGTAACCGTAGGAACACACCTCAGCCTATCTGATCTTACAAGGCACCATCTGGTCCTGGTCCTCCTAGGTCTCTGTTGAAAGGTTGCTCGTCTGCACAAGACACAACATGTGTGGGAAAAGACCATGCATGGGTGAGTATAACAATATGCAGTAGGACACCCTGAAACCAAAAAGTAATACACAAAGAAATATACAATCATCTCTATACAGTATATGTCTACAAAAAATATAAGAATATACAGATATACTCAATCCAAGACACATAGTCTATAAGCACATCCCAACTACCACATACCAACACTAGAGATTCATATTGAAGATTCCACGAAGCACTCATCTGGAAGAACACACTCCTGAGTCTGGTAGCACAAATGTCATCCATTTGAGAAGTAATGTTCATCAAAAACCATCACGAGAGAGAGATGCGCTGATAGATCTGAAGAGAATACAATAACACAGATGAGGATCACATCCAGGGCCATGGGGTGATACCAATAACTCCATCTGGAATAACCTTCTTAGTATAGGATTGACACACTGTAAATTTGGTCACATAAATACCAAAGACTCTACCTAGAGCACAAAGAATTAATAGATGATCCTGCTCCGAGCATCTTGGGGGATTCTAATAACTCTATCCAGGAAGTCCTACTAAAGGGATCATAGTCATATGAGTAGGAAATGATTCATACCTACCTTTAGAGAAGAGATAGGAGTACGAAAACTAACAAAACTTGTCAAAGATACAAAGGGAAAGAGAATAAATCCATGTAGAAAGGTATAAATGATGTCTATTAGGGTCACACACCATGTCCCATGACCCCGGGTACTACCCATGTACAACGGCCCCTGTCATTTCAAACTGTGTCATGTAGAAGATGGGTACACAACATGTAGATGAAGTCACACATCATGTACTTCCATATAGGGTCCACCTATGTACTCTGGACATGTGGCAGTACACAATGTCAACTCGTGTGTCTCTGCCCGTGTACCAGTACATGGGGTAGTCCGTGTACTTGATCCAGGCCAATTTGTGCGGTGGGGTACACACCGTGTAGGCAACCCGTGTACTCCACCCCATGTCTGTGTATCTTTTGAGATATACTCTGAGTTTTGGGAAGGTTATACATGTCATGTGACATTTAAATATCTCCTAAAACCCTAGATGCTACTCAGTGGGGTCTACACTCTGTGGAACCCTGGGTTATACACCGTGTTCATTAGGTTTTTTTCATAAAGTCTGGTTCTTCCTCATCATGCTTTAGCCGATATCTCGAGTTTTGATTTTATGGTCTGTTCACCTTGAAACTCCATATCCAAGGTCCTTTCATCACAATAACATCAAATTTATGTGTTTTGGGCCTTCAATAAGCTCATAAATCCATTTATTTTCATCCTATTTCAAACCGATTGAAGAATGATTTCTTCCGATTTGCTTCGATTCATTCACCGCCGTCACCGCCACACCTCTATTAGGTTGTCCTGAGGTCAGATCATCAATTTTAGATCATTGTTCCAAGAAATGAAATCATAATGATCGATCATTCAAAAACCTGTCAAAGAACAAATAACTTATAAAAAATGGGGGACATAAAACATAAGGAACAAATCTGAGGAACAAACCTCAACTATTGTTCGTTCTGACCTCAATCCATTATTGTAAGAACAACCATGAAATAAAATCGATTCTCAAATAATCAAAACCCAATAATCACACAATGCATAACCCATCTCGTAAGGAACAACCGAACCATGAATCAACCTATTTGTTGGTTGGTATGCATTTTTCATTGAATTCAAGAACGAGAAAAGAAATAAAAAATAACGCATCCTACCTGGGATTTGGATCTCTCACTATTGAAGACCGATTACCACTGGCGAGATCCGTCAAGAACAATGCTCATTGATCTTAGATCCACAATTCCATCGTCAACCACTGAGAGAAATCTCCATGGTTTCTCTCCAGAGCCTCCAGGTAATTTTTAGGGTTATGAGCCTAACCCTAGATCCCTACCTAAAGGATTACTTAAAAGAATCATCGCTGCATCGATGAAACGATAAAATAAAATAAATATTCAATTTATTTTATTAATTAAAAACACACCAAACTACTTTTTACAGCTGACCCAAACCAAAAAATGTTAGTCCATGCTTAGGGTAAAACCACTACTCTAAACACAATAGCACCCTTAGATTTTTGATCTGGACACCCATTTAAAGTTTATTCCACTTTTTCAGGAAAACTACACATGCATGTTATTTAATATTTTAATATTATTCAAACATTTATTTTGGGCACACTGAGACTTAGAATTTCACATCGTATCATCTCATGGTCTTGAAATTAATCCATATAATATTTAAAAATAATACACTAAAAATTTGGGATATTACATTCTCCCCACCTTGAGGCTTTATGTCCTCAAAATCCAAAAAAGGCTACTAAAAAAGATGTGGGTACTGAGCATGCATATGAGCCTCACACTCCTAAGTGCTCTTCTAGAGATTACCATTCTACCATCGGACATGCACTAAATGAATCAATCACCCATGAAGGATCCTCTCCTACCAATCCTTGATCTCCACTAGGTACTCAGAAAAATTCGCTCCATCCTCAATGTCCAGCTCGCCCCAATCGATGACGTGCGATGGGTCATGCACATACCTACTCAGCTACAACACGTGGAAGACATCGTGTACCCAATCCAACTGAGGGGGTAAAGCTAAGCGGTACACCACCTCACCAACTCTACGCAGTACCTAAAAAGGTCTGATAAACCTCAGAGATAACTTACCACCATGACCAAATCTTTGTAATCCTCATCGAGGTGAAACCCAAAAGAATACATGGTCTCCTTCCTCAAACTCCAAAGGCCTCCATCACTTGTCAAAATAAGACTTATGATGGATTTGGGTAGTCTTAATCCACTCCCAAATGATCTAAACCTTCTCTATAGTAGCTCGCACCAATTCTGGGCCCATGAGAGCTGACTCTCATGGGTCAGTCTAGCAAAGTGGTGACCTGCAGGGTCGTCTATAAAAATCCTCTAATGGTGTCATACCAATGGTGGGATTGTATCAATTTTTGTATGTGAACTCCACCAGTGGTTAGTGATCCTCCCAAATACGACCTAAATCCAACATGAAAGCCTGTAACATATCCTCCAGAACATGAATGGTCCGTTCTGTCTAGCCATCCGTCTGTGGGTGAAACGCTGTGCTCAAGCATAACTGGGTTCTAAATTCCTATCGAAATCCATTCCGCAACTAGGATGTAAAATGAGTATCATGATCTAAAACAATCATCTATGGAACTCCATGGAGTCAAACTATCTCCTAAACGTAGAGGCGTCCCAAACTCTCTACTGAACTTTGCTCTTGGATAGCTGGGAAGTGGTCTGACTTGGTGAGTCAGTCAACAATCACCCAGATAGAATCATGTCCCCTGAATGTACATGGTAAACCTATCATGAAGTCCATCAATATTCTATACCACTTCCATTCTAGCACCTCAAGGGGTTGAGCTAAACCTAATGGAACCTGGTGCTCAATCTTCACTTGCTGACAAGTAAGGCATCAAGAAACAAAATCTCCCACTTATTTCTTCATTCCTGGACACCAAAACTAATATTGGAGGTCCTGGTACATTTTTACAACACCAAGATATACTGCCAAAGGGGATGTATGAAAATCCCACAAAACCTCCTCCCGCAATTCCACTAGTACTGTTGTACGTCCTATGAAAATAACAACATGCTCCCCACCTTTTGAATATCTATCAGGAGCATGTCCTGTGAACATCTGAGCACATTGGGTCTTGTAGTATTTATCCCCAAGCTATGCCTACCAGACTCACTATAAGAGTGGAGGGGTAACAACCATCAATTAGAGGTAAGATTATCCATCCCCATTCACAAAGGAAAACTAAAACGAGGCCAATTGATCTGACGCCTCTTTCAAAAACTACGAACTAGATCTCCTATTGAGAGCATATGCCACCATGTTCCCCTTATTAAGAGTATAGAAAATATCAAAGTCATAGTCTAAGAAGAACCCTATCCATTGCCTATATCTCAAGTTCATATCCTTATGAGAGAAGATATACTTGACACTCTTGTGATTGGAGTAGATGATAAACCGCTCGCCCATCAAGTAGTGTCGCCACATCTTCAATGTGAATACTACTGCTGCTAACTCAAGATCGTGGGTTGCGTAGTTCTACTCATGTAGTCTCAACTAGAACAAACCATAGACAATCACTGCTTGACTCTAACTTAGGACACAACCAAGCCTTGTACCTAATGCATCACAGAACACCATGTACTCAATACCCTACTCTAGAAATCTCAAGATCAGAGTGCTCATCAAAATCTTCCTCAACTACTGAAAAACTTGCTGACACTTATCTATCCACATGAAAGGATTCCCCTTTTGAGTCAAATCTATCATTGGTGTTGATACCCTATAGAAATTAGGTATGAATATCCGATAATAGCCTACTAACTCGAGGAAGCTCTGCACCTCCATCACGCTCCTAGGTGGCTCCCATGCTAACACTGCCTCAACCTTGGATGGGTCCACAACCACTCCATCCACTGAGATAATATATCCTAGAAAGTGGATCTCCTAAATCTAGAACTAACACTTAGAGAGTTTCCCATCAAGCTGGTGCTCTTAGAGTATGTCCAGAACCATCCTTAATTGTCTCACATTCTCTTACTTAAACTCCGAGTAAACAAGGATATATTTGATGAAGACTACCACAAACCAGTCTAAATAAGGCTAGAATATCCAGTTTATGAGTCCTATGAACACTGTTGGGATGTTCTTCATGAAAAAGGGCATCACCAAGTTCTCATAGTGATCGCAAAAACATCTGAAGGCCATCTTCAGTATATCCTCATCCTGTACTCATAGCTGGTGATAGCTTGATCGAAGGTCAACCTTTGAGAACCATCGTGCCCCACTCAACTGTTCAAAGAGGTCACCGATCCTTGGCATTGGATAATTGTTCTTTACAGTCACTTGGTTCAAGTGTCGGTAATCCACACACTACCTTAAACTCTCATCTGCCTTTTTGGTAAACAAAACTGGGGCCGCTCAGGGTAAAACACTAGGTCTCACAAATCCCTTCTTCTACAAGTCCTCAAACTACAACCTCATCTCAAAAATCTCTATGGGAGACATCTGATATGCTGGAATATATATCAGTGTCATCCCAGGGTTTAAATCAATGTAGAAGTCTATTTCCCGATGGAGAGGTAATCATGGAACATCTTCAGGAAAGACGTCCTCGTACTCCTCCACACTACAGGAAATCGGGCATTTCGCGACGGTTTAAAAACCGCCGCGAAATGTGTTAATTTTTTTTTATTTTTATTTTTTAATTTTTTTTAATTTTTTCTAGGATTAGCGGTAGTTTTTTAAAAAACCACCACGAAATGAAAGGAAAAAATAAAAAAAACATGAGAAACCCCAAAATCACTAAAACGATGATAACTTTTGATCCAGGCATCCGTTGGAGCGACACGACCAGTCAAATCGAAGCTCATGAAGAGATCTAGAGGCATGTATAATCAAAACCAGGAGACGGTCTAAGGTGCAGAAGATATGAGATTTATAAGAAAGTTGAAAAAAGTTCTCCAAATTCAAACGACCATAAATTTCACTCCGAGTGTTCGTTTGGGCTCTACCACATATCAAATCAAAGCCAGCGAAGAGAGATACACACGAGTTTGACAGAAAAATGCTTTTGTTATGTTTTCCAACCCAAAAAACCCCTCCGAAGGCCTCCAAAACCCCGTTTCCGTCACCGGTGTCCCGTCGAACTTGTCTTCAAACAAACCTAACTTTCGATCTGCATGTCAGTTTGGACTCCTCCGCCTGCCAGATCGTAGTTCATTCCATGAGCTTCAGTTTGAATAGTCATGGTTCCCACATGGACTCCGGGATCATAAGTTATGGCCTTTTTAGTAGGTATCGGGTTTGTTATGTTTTTCGATGCCTAGTTTCTAGCACCCGTTCCCCGTCAGTTTTTTTAAATGGTCGTTACTTCCGATCTGCCGGTCCATTCGGTCTCTTTCACCTATCAGCTCAAAGATCTTTTTAGGATCTTTGATTTGACTGGTCGTGGATCTGGAACGGACTCTCGGATCATAAGTTATCTCCATTAATGAGAGTCCAATGTTTTTATCACTTTATGACCATTTTGACGGGTTTTAACGGTTGCTCCATTTATTACTGTTTATTTGGTTTTCCATGACTTGTTAGCTTTATCAATGGTTTTTTGTGGGTTATTATGATGATTATGTTGAATTCTTAAGGGGTTTTCCAGAGTTTTCACGAGTTTTCATGCGTTCTCATGCTTTCTAATGCTTTCTTCTTCATGTTTCTCCATCCGTTTTCATGCGTTTTCATGATTTTTCATCCCTTATCACGCCTTTTCATACTTTTTCATGTGTTTCATATATTATATATTATATATTATATATTATATATTATATATTATATATTATATATTATATATTATATATTATATATTATTATTTATTGTTTATTATCTATTATTTAGTATTTATTATTTTTAATTTTTAATTATGTGTTATTAATTATTATTATTATTAATTATTAATTATTAATTATTAATTATTATATATTTATTATTATCTATTATTAACTGTTTTTTATTATTTATTATTTATTATTTATTATTTATTATTTATTTAATTATAATTATTAATTATGTGTTATTTATTATTTATTATTTATTATTTATTATTATTTATTGTTTATTATTTATTATTTATTATTATTTATTATTTATTATTAGTTATTATTTGTTCTTTATTATTATTTATTGTTTATTATTTATTATTTATTATTATTTATTATTTAATATTTAATATTTAATATTTAATATTTAATATTTGTTTATTATTATTTATTATTTATTGTTATTTATTATTTGTTATTTAATATTTGTGATTTATTATTATTTATTGTTTATTATTTATTATTTATTATTTATTATTATCTATTGTTTATTATTTATTATTTATTATTTATTATTATTTATTTATTATTTATTTATTTATAATTATTTATTATGTGTTATTTATTATTATTATTATTATTTATTATTTATAATTTATAATTTATTATGTGTTATTTATTATTTATTGTTTATTATTTATTATTTATTATTTAATATTTAATATTTAATATTTATTATTTATTATTTGTTTATTATTATTTATTATTATTTATTATTTATTGTTTATTGTTTATTTTTTGTTCTTTATTGTTATTTATTTTTTATTTTTTATTTTTTATTTTTTATTTATTATTTATTATTTATTATTTTAGTTTTGTAATTTTATTATTTTATTATTTTATTTTCATAATTTATAATTTATGTAAATATTATTATAATTTGTTTGTTATTTATTATAATAAACAGTAAATAATAATAAATAACTCAATAAATAACTAATAAATCAATAATTATTAATTATTAATTATTGGTTATTAATTATTGATTATTGCTTATTCTTTAATTATTATTGAGTTTATATCTATTAGTTATCTATTATTTGTTTTTTCAATTAGTATATATAAGTATATTAAATTTTGTTTATTAACCACATGACAAGCTTGCTGGAGTGGTAAAGTCTTTGGAAAATTTGCAAGAGGTTAGGGGTTCAAATCTCACCAAACACAGTATTTCTTTATATGGCATGGGCATGGGCATGGGCATGGGTATGAGCATGGGCATGGGCATGGGCATGGGCATGGGGTGGTGTTGAGAGGGTTTAGGAGAAAGAGGGGAGGGTTGAAGATCTTCATCTTCCTCGACGAAGAACGCGAAGAACGCGAAGAATGCGAAGAACGCGAAGAACGCCAGATCCTCAGAGATCGACGACGCGACGCGATGAATCCTTTCTCCACGACGTGACGACCCTTCTTCTGTGACGCTTCTTCCGTGACGTTCCTTCTTCCGCGACGTGCAATTCCGCGATGAACCCTTGCTCAACGATGCTTGAGGTATGGGTTTTGGTTCAATTAAATCTATGTGATTTTTTTTATCATTGGCTTGTGTTTAAAAATTGTCGGAAGCCTTTTTAAACCGCTAACGCAGTGGGTGCGGACCAACAAACAAGTCCGAACCCACCGTCTCTTCGTTCTTGGTGTGCAGATCGACGAGCGACGATGAAGCAGGACACACGAGCATTTTGAGGTCTTCGCAGTGAAGAACCGGTCCCGGGAGGGCTGTTGGCGAAGACGACAGGCAAAACCAACCACCAGAGCTCGTCCGGTGGTCCGCGGAACACTCCGCCGGCGCGCCTCACCGGCACGGCGGCGCCGATGGCCAGTACCGGCCGGCCGCCGCGGCTGAAGCCGCGGTGGCAGGCCGCTAGTCCCGCGACCGCGCGGGACCGAGGGAGGCGGGACGTGGCGCCCGACCGCGTCTGGTGGCAAGGGGCGACCCCACGCGGGGCTGCAATTTCGTTCAAGGGGGACGAAGCCCCTTTTGCCCGGCCGCTTGGCCAGCGCTAGCGCACCGGGCCGAGCCGCCCGGCTGGACCGCCAGGCCGGGCCGCACCCAGGCCGGGCTGGGCTGCGCCCAAGTGGGTCGGACCCGGGTCGGGTCGACCCAGGGGGTACCGGGCCGGGTCGGACCGGGCCCGAACCCCTAATACCGGACTGTTACGGTCTTTTGCCCATAACTTGGGCTGCGGACCTCCGATCGATGCACCGTCAACGGCGATGCAATCCTTGGATTGAGACGGTCGTTTCGGTATACTACACTCAAGGTTTTGGAGTACTTTGAGTTCGGCGGGGTTGGTTCGTACACGAAACCAACCGGGCCCTCAGAGCGGAAACACTTATAACTTGAGCTCCAGACGTCCGATTGACGTGCCGTCGACTTTGTTGGATTCCTCTTGATGAGAAGAAACTTTTGGCATGCTTCGCCTGAGTTTTGGATGCATTTGGATAGTGGTCAGGTTGGATTGAACCCGAAATCCAACCGGGCCCCTAGAACGGAAAAGCTGATAGCTTTCAGATCGGACGTCCGTTTGACGAACCGTCAGCGGCATTGGTGATCACGTTGAGAAATGGTCCCTATGAGCATACCCTATGAGAGTTTGGGGTACAGTCGAGATACGGCCGGGTTGGTTCGCTCACGAAACCAACCGGGCCCCTAGGACGAAAAGGCTAGTAACTCACAGACCGGGCGTCCGACTGACGCGTCGTCTGTTGCGTTGAGACCCCTAAGACGAGGTGGTCCTTTGAGATACTTCTTCGTGGAACTTCGTGATACTTAGAGTATCAACCGGTAGCTCGTGGAGCGGACCCTCCCGGTGACAAGCTAGCTGAGTGCAGAGACCTAGTAGCTGGCTGAGACTTGACGACTACTGGTCTATCGACTCAGTGTATTTCGGATAGCCTAGTGGGGAGCGCTTGGTTGTAGCGGCAAACCCACGGCGGAGGAGCGCTTGGTAGTAGCGGCAGACCTGCGGTACTCAACAGAAGAAGTACCTCTTGAGGCTATGAGGGGGAGCGCTTGGTTGTAGCGGCAGACCCGCGGTACTCAACAGAAGGAGTACCTCTGGAGGCTATGAGGGGAAACGCTTGGTTGTAGCGGCAGACCCACGGTGGAGGAGCGTTTGGTTGTAGCTGCAGACTCGCGGTACTCAACAGAAGGAGTACCTCTGGAGCCTATGAGGGCACCGATGGAATCGAATAAAGTAATATGAAGTAAATAAAGTAATATGAATTAAATAAAATAAATACGAATAAAATAAAATAAAAACAAAATAAATAAATAAAATACAAAATAAATAAATAAAAAATGAAATAAATAAATAAAAAACGAAATAAATAAATAAAAAACGAAATAAATAAATAAAAAATGAAATAAATAAATAAAAAACGAAATAAATAAATAAAATACGAAATAAATAAATAAATAAATAAATAAATAAATAGAATAAAATAAAATAAAATAAATAAATAAAATAAATAAAACAAATAAAACAAATAAAATAAATAAAATAAATAAAATAAATAAAATAAATAAAATAAATAAAATAAATAAAATAAAATAAATAAATAAATAAATAAATAAATAAAATGAATAATAAAATAAATAATAAAATAAGTAATAAAATAAGTAATAAAATAAGTAATAAAATAAATAATAAAATAAATAATAAAATAAATAATAAAATAAATAATAAAATAAATAATAAAATAAATAATAAAATAAAAAAAAATTTAAAAAATTAAAAATTAAAAAAACCACCGCGAAGCGTTCTACGATGGTTTTGAAAACCACCGCGAATAGTTTCACGACGCACAATTTAGCGGTGGTTTTTCAAAATCTCCGCCAATCGATTTAGCGGCGGTTTAAACTGCCGTGAAACGAAAAAAAACTGCCACTAAATCCGCATTTTTCCATAGTGCCACCACCACCAGAAACTGGAATCTCATAAAATCTGCTGCATCGAGGGTCAGACTACCCAACTGATGAGTAATCAGCTGCACCCTACTATGCATGAGTTCATCCTGTTCTGCCTAGGTTTCCTTTTCACCGATAAAGAAAAACCTCATTCTATCACTGCAGACACACCATGCCCTTTTCTGAAAATAGTAAATCTTGGAATAGAATGTGGATAACCAATCTATACCAATAATGATGTTGTAAGGCCTCAACGCTGCCACCAAGAGGTTCCAATCAAATTTCTCACCTTCAAGGATCAGGTCACACTTTCGGCACAAATATGTGATCACTGAGACTTCTCTAGTAGGTATCTCTAAGCATAAGGTTCAAGTCAATGGTTCAACCAAAATTTCTAGGTCTCGAACAAGATATAAATTGAGAAAGGAATGAATAGAACACGTGTCTATCAGTACTATAACTACAGTATAAAAGACATAGATTATACCTTGAATCATTCCCAGAGCCCCTGGGTCATATGCCTTGACGGCATGCAACTATCCCTGCCCCTGTCCTCCAGCTCCCTAAGCCTGGTGTGGACCACCTGGGGGTGGTGGTGGTAACATGTCAAAATATCGACCACCTACTACTGCTCTCCCAGCTCATCTTCTACGTCTTCTGCCCTGTGGATCTGCCTGCTCCTATCACTGTCTCTACCTTAGTGGTACATCCATTGTATCCCTGTCAGCAGTAAAACAAGTTGGAAAATCTCAAGTGAGATTTCCCATTTCATAATATGAATAGAACCACCTCTACCTAGGCTAACTACAACCACCATATGATCCATAAACTACAAATCCTATGTCTTGGGACTTACTCCTGAAACGTCTCCCACATTTGGATCCTTAAGACTGATGTCGGATCCCTACTGTCGAGGTCTCTACACCTTCTCATCCACTGCTGACTACCATTGGCTGTATCTGCTCATCCAAGAAGCTTTCAACCACCAAATATTTCTCAAGCACCCCAGCATAAGTCAGAATGCATAGAGGGATAACGTTGACTCAGATATCTCTATACAGAACTCGCTTGAAGGTTTGAGCCCTAGAGTATTGATCTCTAACCATATCCATCAAGTACTTGGAAAGGTTGGAGAACCTCGATCAATAATTAGCCACTATCATGCTACCTTGCTGGAGTTGAAGAAGCTCCTGTATACACATAACTCTCAGTATAACTGGTGAGAACTCCTATCTAAAGAGATGCTCGAACTCTATCCATGAAAGAGTCATCTCATCATGAGTATGGATAGCTAAACTCCACCATCACCCTACTGATCCATGTAGAAGGATCACCGTTAGGACCACCATCTAATCTGCTGGTGTCCAGACTGGGTGGAAAACTTGGGTCACTGCCTTAAGCCAGTCCTCAGTCACCTGAGGGTTAGGCTCACCTCAGAACCTGAGGGGTCTTTGTCTTTGAAACTTATAAAGCATTCTCAATCTATGCTCCTCATCTATTGGTACTACGAGTACCACGTGCTGCTCCATAGGTGGTGGTATGGATGGTGAACCACCTAGAGGTAACATCCAAGGAAATGATCCCTATATTGAAGCCTCATCACTGAGGGGGTCATCCTCATGATCGAGCTACTGAATATTAGCTGGTATGCATCTCGAGGGAATTTTATAAGAAAAAAATATGTACTACGATCAATTAGTATATCTAGAGAGTTGACTCTAGAAGGACATGGAACTGCAACCCATTCTTATATGATTCATGTACCATTATTTTCCCTGCAAACAGTGTTCTCATGTAAATAATCAAAAGTAGGTTATCAGAGTCTTGGTGTATGGATGTGTCAACTGCTCGCACCAACAATGGAGTCCCAGTTCTGAAATCCAAAATCAAAACACTTAATACTTTTGACCCAAACCAATATCATAGACTCCTAGTCCTATAGTAGAACCAAACACCTCTGATACCACTCTATCATGACCTATACCCATGGGGCTTGTTTCGTGAATCCCCAATCCCGCTTCCAATAGGCTAGGGGCTAGTGACTAGTACTGAGTAGGCATATCACTAGAATGGGAGGAATTGCATATGTACTTGTACGCACACACACATTTCTAAGCCCAAAAAATGATGAAATGTAAAAACCACTAAGATAAAAAGGTATACATACCACTATATCCCAACCAAAAGAGTATGATAGGAAAGTAAAGTAAAGTGAAACTAAGCCAAATACAATCCCACCAAATGAATTATATAACCACAAGTGCAACCTATAAAAAGAAGGTACTGAGACTATTGTCTATAGCCATAGGAACACACCTCAACCTGTATAATATCACAAGGCACCGTATGGTCCTAGTCCACCTGAGACTCCATCAAAAGGTCACTCATCTGCACAATACACAACACATGCGGGAAAAGCCCGTAAAGGGGTGAGTATAACAATACTCAGTAGGACACCCTGAAACCACAAAGTAATACACAAAGAAAGATACAGTCAACTCTATATAGTATATGTCTATAATACATATAAGAATATCCAGATATACTCAATCCAAGACATGTGGTCTATAGTTACATCACAACTACTGCATACCAACATTAGGGATTTATCTCAAAGATTCCACGAAGTACTCATCCAGGAGAACACTGACTGAAAATTATTATTTTTTTATTAAGAAAGAAAATTTTGAGGTAAAAGTGAGAAACCATAAGTTTTAACAAGCACCAAACAACGACAAACAAAAGATTAGAAACAACCTCATCCAAGCATAAGCAGCAACCGCTAACTCCAAAGAAGGACCACTCAACGATCCCATGCAAGCATGGTCCCTCCCGATGGCAAGCCATCCCTCTGTATCAACCACATCTCAAATGGCCTGCAGAGGAAGAAGCAGCATGCTCTAGCCCATCTGAGCCGAACTGACCCTTCAACATTCCTCACACAACAAGGTTGGTAACTCAACAAAGCATAAGTTAGGAAATAATTAAAATAGAGTCATTGAAAACCAGTTGAATTCTACCAGATTCAGTGTCTCTAAACAACCTCCAGGATAAATTAGATAGCATTGACGATGTCCGTCTGAGAAGTACTGTTCATCGGGAACCATCATGATAGAGAGATACACTGATAGATATGAAGAGAATACGATACCATAAGTGAGGATCATAGCCAGATCCATGGGGTGATACCAACAACTCCATCTAGATTAACCTACTAAGTAGAGGATTGACGCCCTATAAATTTGGTCACATAAATACCAAATACTCTACCTAGGGAATGAAAAATGAATATAGGATCCTACTCTGAGCCTCTCAGAGGATTAAAAAAACTCTATTTAGGAATTACTGGTGAATGGATCATAGTCTTATAAGTAGGAAATTATTCGTACCTACCTTCAGGGAAGCGATAATGGAAAAAACCCTAACAAAAATTGTCTGACATTCAGAGTACAATAGAATCAATCCATGTAGAAAGTTATACATGGCGTGTAGTAGGGTCACACACCGTGTCTCTTAACCCCAAGTACTTATTGTGTACAATGGTTTGTGTCATTCCAAATTATGCCATGTAGAATATGGGTAAACGGTGTATAGAAGAAGTCACACGTCGTGTCCTTCCATCCAGGGTCCACCCATGTACTTCAACCGTGTTCCAGTACACAGTGTCAACCCATGTATATCTTCCCATGTACCGGTACACGAGGTAGTCCATGTACTTGGTCTAGGCCAATTTGTATGGTGGGGTACATGCCGGGTAGGAAACTTGTGTACTCCACCCCATGTCCATGTATCTCCCAATATATAGGCTGAGTCTCTGGGAAGGGCCTACATGCCATGTGACATTTTACTATATCCCAAAACCCTATCTTCCACTCAGTGGGGGCCACACATTGTGTAACCCCAGGTTACACGCCGTGTTCATTGGGATTTTCTAGAAAGTTTGGTTCTTCCTCCGCATGCTTTGGCCGATCTCCCAAGTTTTGATTCTATGGTTCTTTTTCCTAGAAACTCCAGATCCAAGGTTGTTTCATCACCCTAACACTAAATTGATGCGTTTTGGGCCTTCAATCAGCTCAGAAATCTGTTTATTTTCATCCTAACACAAACTGCTTGAAGAAAAGTTTCTTTTTATTCAATCTGATTCATTCATCACTGTCACCGCTACACCTCTTTTTGGTTGTCCCAAGGTCAGATCTTCAATTTCAGATCATTACACTAAGAAACAAAGGTGCAATTATCAATCATTCAAAAACTAGTCGAAGAATGAAGAACGCATAGAAAAAAGGGGGAGAAAACATAAGGAACAAATATAAGGAACGAACTTTGACTGTTGTTTGTTCCGGACTCGATACGTTCTTGTAAGAATGATAAGAAAATCAAATCAATTCTCAAATAATAAAACGCTGATAATACCACAATGTATAACCCATCCTGTAAGGAACGATCGAACTATAGATCATCCTGTGTTGATTGGTTGGTTCACGTTCATCATTGAATTTAAGAATGGGAAAAGAAATCCAAAATAATGCATCCTACATAGGAATTGTATTTCTCACTATTGAAGATCGATTACCGCTAGCGAGATCCATCAAGAATGACACTCATCGATCTTCGATCCATAATTCCATCATCACCCTCCGAGGGAAAGGTCTAGGGTTTCTCTTTAGAGTCTCCAGGGAATTTCCAAGGTTATGATCCTAACCCTGGATCCCTACCTAAAGTCTTAAAAGAATAAGTGTCACTACATCTCTGCATCAACGAAATGGTAAAATAAAATAAATATCCAATTTATTTTATTCATTAAAAATGCACAGCTGACCTATGCCGGCTGATGTTAGGTCGTGCTTAGGGTAAATTCACTCCTCTAAAAGAAACAACATCCTTAGATTTCTAATCTGATAACCTTTTTAGAAGTTAGTCCACTTTTTTAGGAAAACTACATACATGGTATTTCATATTTTAATATTATTCAAAAATTTATTCCAGGCACACTAGGCCTTGGAATTTCATGTCATCTCAGCACCTGGTCTCTAAATTAATCCATATAATATTTAAAAATAATATATATAAAATCATGGATATTAAATATAATAAAAAATAGTATTATTTACTGATAAATTGTCATATTTTTATGTTTTTTTGGTATTTTGAGATTAAATGCAAAAATGACCTAATTTTATATTTTACCTGTTTGAATTTTATTCTATATTTCAGACATACCTTTTTCTACACTGATTAAAATTGTTAAATTACATTTTTATAGGATTTTTTACATCTTGGGCCTCACTTCATCCTTCAGGGATGAAAGTTCGATCCATTATTTGGAGGCCCAAAACCAACTTACAAGTTGGACGTAGAAAACTATGCACAGATCTGGACACATTTGAAGATGGGCTTATATATCGAATAGAGAAGGCCCAATGAAGCTAAAATTCAACATGGATCTGTATAAAGAATTATTGAAAAACTTTAATGAAGGAGGAAACATTCAGATATACCTATTTCAATGACATAATGGTATTGGAAGTTGGAGTTTTGGAATACAAAGATTCACCTGGACAAATTAAATATTACATAGTAAAATAATAATAAATATTACAGATAGAGGCCAATAAAGCTGAAATTTTAAGAGTGAACTTGGGAGAAAAAATGGAACAACTTTTAAGAATACACTTATTCCCAATTCTTCCATTTAATGGGTCATCCACACACATTATTTCAGAGATAAAATTTTGAGCGATAATTCTTCACCCATTTTCTCTATAAATATGCGTCTCAACTCCCATTACAAAGGATAGCCATTTCAGGGGGCTAAGGTGGATTTTTTACCACTGTAATAGTTATTTTTTTATTTTTAATATATATTAATTTAGTTATCTTATTCTTATTCTTCCATGCATTTATTTTCTTTTCAATTTTGTGTTTTTCCCATCTTGATTATTTTTATATCTATGTTTGTGGAGAGCTAACCCTCACTGTTGTTTGAGGGGAGAAGTGGTGGTGTTCGATTTTATTATGATTTCATTATTTCTCATGTTTTATTCTAAGATTTAAGTTATGGTTAAAATGATTGTGGTGATTGGTTGTCCCACTTTCTCTAATATTGTTTTCTTCCTTCTCATTTAATAATTTTTCTTCCCATTGATATCTAAGTCATTCAAACAGTGAAGTTTAGACTAGGTATTGATGTGGAAGAGATCACTCCTACATATAGAGGTATTGGTGTAGGGAAATAAAATTAAAATTATAGGGTGTAGAGTGGAAGGTATGGATCTCTATATTGAATAAAAAAATGAAAAATATATTTTGAATAACAATGATAACACCACTACGAACCCTCAATAGCAACAATTTTCTTCTCCTAACTTATTTGTATCTTTTATTGTCTTTTATTTTTGTTTTTTTATTTTAATATTTATATATGTATTATATGTAGTTGGGGTTTGTCTTAGTGGTAAGAACCCCGTAATACTACATGAAAAATGGGGGTTCAAAACCCATTGGGCGCAGGGTACTATAGCAGCGGCAGGGCACTGTAGCGGCGGCGGTACTGTAGCAGCCGGGTTACTATTCACAGAATAGGAATTTGGCTAAAAATTTGGGCTTACGGGTTATGTAATGGGATTCAAGCCCATTGGGCCTTTAGGCAATGTAATGGGTCTCCCTCTACCCAGTTAAAAGAGGTTTTTGCTTTGCTTTATTAATAAAAATGAGGCTTCAACCCCGACCTTTAAAAAAAAAATATATGTATTATATATATATATATATATTTCATGAATTTCAAACATTCCCTCATCTATATTAGTTTGATACTATTATATTAGTTAGATAATAAATAGTGATAATAGGAAAATCTGTGTATGTAAGCAACCTCCTTGAGAGATCGACCATAGGGTGCACACTATGCTACATTCTTAGGAAAATAAAACATTGAATAGTGGTTCATGAAAAACCTCTATTGTCAAGAACACTCAATAAAAAATCATCACATGAGATCCTCTCTCCTCCTATATACAGTGAGTTATGAATTACCCAAAAAAGGCTCCCCAACCCCCAAATATTTAGTATTCTCTATATAAACTATAAATGATTTATTAAAACTAACTGAATAAGTCATAAATATCATTTATATATTTATCACTTGTAATATAATAAATATATTATGTGATAAAAGCGATTCATTAACCCGACTTGTCATTCCCACAAATATTAAATGAACCTTCAATATTAAAATAATATTCATTCATATAATATTTTCCGTGTATTTACTTTAATAATTATAAATAAATTTAATAAATAAATTCAACCCAATTATTCTATACTCTAATAATAATGAATTTATTTATTTATTAGTGATCGATAAAACTTGGAAAACTCTCAGACCCTATAGTGAGTGTCACCATGACTTATATACATATTCACTAGAATGTGGAATATTATTGAATATGCTCTTGTGTGTGACTCTCTAGTCCCTTATCTTGATAACAATGAATAATATTCCCAGAACAATAAAATATTCTAGCATCCCATCAAGACCCCTAAAGAGATAAGGAATAGTCATAACAACAATAACAATCCTACGAACACACACTGTGTAATATAATCTCTTTGTCATGTGATATATCATAAAACATAATGCACACTTATGTCATCATCCTTTCTTAATTTATTATTTATTGATTTAAATGGATGGATTTACCTTCAACTACCATGACCATGGATTTATTAAGGTACTACCATCCTGATCAATCGGGTCTGAGATATCACTTTCTTAACTTAAAAGCAAAAAATACTATATTAACCATTCAACCAATGTCATACCACCAATGACGCACCCAACACAAGCTACCTCGCCACAATTTCATTATCATGGTTCTTTCTTTACATCAAAGTACACGATCAAATGACACATATTGATATTGATCTCAAGTTAGGAGACCAACACACATGTCCGTAGATAGGAACATCCAATAACACCTAAAACATGTGGTGTTTCTATTGGAGGGTCTTTTATCATGATATCACTTACCAGAGATCACCAAGTACGAACTTCATGAGAAGAAGTCTCAATGGTTATGAGCCCCCAAAACCTAATAGTCATACATCTACCGTGTCAAGTCAGTATCCATAAGACATAAGTTTAAGATTAATGTAATAATATCTTTAATTTATCATTATAGCCTAAGATATGCTATTAACTTTTGATACGAAAAAAATAATCTATGGAAATTACAATTTAAATAATGGAAAAAAAATCTACACTATAATGGTAAGTATACATCATGCATATATCACTGTATACATGAAATGATAATAAAAAAGTACTGATAAAGTTGGGTCTAGGGTACCCACTTTTATAACACTCCAACTTTCACTAGAACTAACTTTCTAATGAACCTTGTTAGCTCTCACATGATTAAGCTCATTTTTCTGCTGAGTCATGACTTTATTTAGTGGGTCTGTCACATCTCCACTGTGTGACAATTCTTCTATGTGTGACTTTACCTCCTTGAGTTAGACTCCTCAAGAGATAATATCCCTAAGTTTATTACCTTTTGTCCACTATCAAAACTTGACATCTTGTATAGTAGAATTATTATAATTTAAATTATGATAATTATTTATTTACTATATTTTATTTCAAGAACTGGAAAAAATCATTGCATATTTTACATAGCTTCTTTAGATGCCAAAGAAGCTGCAATGCACTCAATATTTGTAGATATCGATACCACTATATTGAATGAGATTTTATTGATCATTACCTTAGCCTAATTGTGAAATTGGATCACATTGATCCAAGGAATATTAGTTTGTACCCTTATAACTAGTATCCCTTCCTCTCCACATATTAGATACATATCTTTTATACTTGCTCAAGTTCAATCAGATAGTTCTGACTCTTTCCCTTACAGTTCTGTTGGATATAACTAATATTTTACTAAAATAAAGTATATATTGGAAATATAATATCTTGAATATATCATGGAATACATGATTGGTCCATCAAAAAAGTGTATAGAATTTAAATCACCACATTAATCTCCTCCCATGTACCATACATGTTTTCTTGGAGAGATTTATTCTATGTGAAATCGGTAACAATTCTCTCTCAAATTGTTCCAACTTGTATTTTTAAATACCTTGTGAGTATATATATGATTGAATAGGTCTAGGAAACCATTATATATAACTCATTAGATATTATTACCTATAACTAAGGTTGCTTATTTAAGTCAATCTATAGAGTTACTTTTATCCTGGTCTTAACTAATTGTGAGGCCAATAGTTGTTTTCCATATGTTATCAAACACATTTTACTTGGAAAACAATGTGCTCCCACTAACCTATGGTAAACACATGGAAAAGATTAATTCTAAATGAATACTATAAGATATCATTGCTTACTTTTAATCCTGAATTTGATTTCAGAAACTTTCACCCTTATTGACATTCTATGATGTCACCATCCCTTTCTAGTTGCATCGTATAGACACCTTCCATGATTGGTGGTCTTGACATCCAATGATCAATAAAATTATCATAGAAATTAGCTATGATAAGTAAAATGCTAATGGATTTAGGCATAATGACTTGGTGTTACTAATCAAGACTTATTGGTACCACATTTGTACCATCCATGTATAGTCTCACTTGAATACCTACCACAATATTCAAAATAATAATCCCTTATTCTTTGATAAATGGAATCCATTAATGAATTTTAATTCGTCTTATAAATTTTAGCTATTTTCCATATAATTTATACTTGTAGAAATTATTATTATCAATGAATAATATGTCACCAGTTTCGGTGAATATAAAACCATCACCACAGTTTTATCCTTTCTACGTAGTATGTCTCTGGAAAATTCATTTTCCACATTTCTTATGGAACTTGTTCCTATTTCAAATATTTGTGTATCTCTTAGAATTGTCTAAAACCAAGTTAATCTTGGTCCCACTATCTCAAATAAAGATTAATTTTTTATAGAAATATAGTATATACTTGACTATCTCTTTTATATCATAGGGATTTCTATAATATTCTAAGAAAACTTTAGGATAATTACGATAGATTCACATTGTGATTTTTATTGATGAATTTTTTTTATATCCTCAACAAACTCTTTGAATCTAAAAACATTTTATTATGACACAGTGGATTTCCATCATACTATTACTTATATGATATCCATTTTTCATGATAGTTGATGCATGGTTATGGGATATTCTCATTATTTGAAAATCATGTATCGAAAAATGGAATCATCCACCATGTATGAGTTTTAACATTGATGATCCTTTTACTTAAATAATGAATCTGATGTGTATAAGGTAATGTGAATTTAGTAATTACTACATGCTACATTTTTTTGATCAATATTAACATGTATTACTCATCATTAATCCTTATTATTAGAATCACAACCCTGATGTTGATAAGGTAATATGTGTTTAAGAATTACTCCATGCTATGATGATCAATGGTTTCTTGGTCAAGATATTATTCAGCCTGTGGGACCGAAGAAACTCATATATTCTGAACATGAATATACCATAATTTAATTTCACATTCACTTAAAGGAATCTTATGAAGTATACTTTCTAATAGCTTACCCTCGGAATAGATTACGATCTCCAGCTGAACTAATTCCAAAATATTTATGGCTTACCTTTGTTTCTAAAGGTTTCTTTTTCAAAAATTAAGTACATAAGTGTGTTGATAATACATAAGGTATTTAACTCTAAATATTCTAAAACTATACTAGTTATATCCTTGACAACTACTTAATTTTTATTGACAAAGTACTATCTTAACACAACTAAGTATATAAGTCTTACATTTTATATTCATCACACATTACCTATGATTCATGTCTTACTGAACTATTTGTTGAGAATTAAACACCATAACAACATTCATTACTAAACTAAAATAATGTCCCTTTATTTCCAAAGGAAATGTGAGATAAATGTTTTGAGGATGCTTAAAAATAGTTAAACTAGAATCATTTACTTGGAAATTATAAGCTGTGTATTTCTCATCACTGACTTAAGAAACACCCTTTCCAAGCTGCTTGAAGAACACACCTTACTTATAGTAATGTTTATTTACTTACTTGGTTACTATATTAAAATACACATACATGATAGAAATATTTTATTCAATACCCAAAAATTAAAACTAAAAAAGTGATGAATATACCTGAAAAAGAAGTGGCTACTTGCTTCTTCAATTCACTTCATTACATTTAAACTTCCATGTATTTATTTCACGACATGCGAAGAAAATAGCCTTCTATTTAATACCTCTTTCTTTGAATAACATTACAAAGGTGGATTTGACGTCACACTTTACATTGATATTTTTTCCATATATTTCAACTTGTTCTTCATAATAACTAAATATTAATCTTTATTTAATGTTCTTATTACTTAGAAAACCTTACCCAAAAGGTAACAAATAATTTTATCCATATTGTTCATTTTTTAATCTTAAAAAAATATAGTATATGGGTGAAAACGATATAATAATGGGATGTATTGAAAGATCATGATCCATATTTCACCTTACACATATCCAGTGTAATCATCACCTATTCATATCTTCTATTCTCTTTCACCTTGTAATCTTCTTGAAGATGAGACAACATGTGTAATCATCCATGTCCTGATGTTGTATCCAAAACTTACATCAAATGTTAATGATATAATTATAAAATAACCATCATATTCATAATACGCGAGTATCTTGTAATCATTTTTAACACCCTTTCTTCCTGAGGTGGATTAACAGGTATTGAGGACACCAACACCTTAAATTTCTGATGTCATAGTACTTTGCGAAAGTGCTTGTAATACTATTTGGAAACTCATGTCAGTTTGGACATTTTTTTGTCCAATATTAGATATCATAGTATTCCTTGTGGCATTACTTTCCATTTTCTATAAAAATAAATTCTAGTATATTAGCATTTTCATCTTGATTACCGATTATTAAACCATTAAATGTCTCCCACAATTTTATTGAATTCTGTAACCCTCTGTACTAGATTCATAATACTCCATCGTTTAAGTATTCTAGTGGAAAGGATACTTGAAACCTCTTCTCATAGTCTACAAGACTTGGCTACACCACTACTTCGAAATTTTCTACATAAGAATTTGACTAGCCAACCACATTAACTCATAGTTCCTTGATCTGTTTAGTGAAGTCCCAACTTCTAAAATCATAAACTTGATTTACACAATGATTTCCTATAAAGTTGAAACAATCTATCTTTGAATACTTCTTTATTGCCAAATTTAGTTAATTCAAACCATCATTCTTATAAGAACTCTATGATAGTTGGATACACCCTCAACTTTGGCTGATGAGCACCTTGAACACCCAGTTTTTTTCAAATTCAAATAATGGAAGACATTTGTGACTTAATATTTCTGTGAGGATTTTAATGTTTTTTGATGAATTAAATCCAATTTTATTAATCTATTCATTCTATGTTTTCATGATCACAACTGGACATTAATAGAAAAACATTCATCATTCCTTTATGCATTTTATGGTTTATTATTTTATGTGTTTCCTACTGTCATGAAAATGCATAAAATAATAAACAAATTAAACAAAAATAAGATGATGAACAAACTGTTATAAAATTAATTACTTATTAAAAACATCACATGCATGTAATAAATAATAAAATAAAATAAACCAGACATACACAAAGTCGGTAAATGATCAGGACCATTTATCTTGATTAAAATAAACTGCAATAAATTTAAAGTATGATGAATTTTAAATAAATTAAATAAATTATTTAAATTTAAATAATTTATTCAAATAATTTATTTGGTTCAAAAATTAATTTAATTTTAATTTCAAAAATTAAATTAAATTAAATAATTTAATTTAATACCCAAATTATTTTTTTTTCTAAAGTATTAAAAATTAAATTAAAAAAAATTAATATTTAATTAATTTAATTTAATACTTAAATTAAATTAAATAATTAAATTAATTTCTGATTATATAAAAAACCTCGAGCCCCAAAAACCCTACCCAGGCCCATTGCAGGTCGGGCCAACCACATGCATGCCCGTTTCAGGCTAGGAAAAACCCGTGCAGGGCTATTCTCGGTTGGGCAGGCCCGCCCCGGCCTATTCCAGGTCGGGCAGACCTACCATGGACCACTGTGGATGGATCAGGTTCAAAAGAACTCGATGAGGACATGATAGGGGTTACCTCTTCACTAAGGAATCACATAGGGAGCTCAAATAGGTGGTGGGGTGAGGCGATAACGTAGTCTAGACCATGGCGACACGTCGGGTGGAGACCCGATTCATCCATGAGGACAGCCGTTGGATGGGGTGGTGACGATGAACGAAATGGTGATTGAGGTCAACCAAATTTGATTAGGAGGTGGGATGGGTGGTGTAAGGTGGGTTCGAGGTCAGATCTAACCGATGATAGTAGCCAGGCGCACCAACGACCCACAATGAGGAGGCGGCGACCATACCCTGGTGCACTAGAGGGCTAGTGATATAACAAACTTGCTCTTTATTTCACATTAATACATGATTTATTACATAAGGTTACAATTAATACAACCTCAAAGATCGATAAGTCTAGTGTCTTTGGGAATTGGGTATATTACATAATATTTTAAAATAGGAAAAACAACATCACCTTTTTTGGAAACTTCCTTAACATGCTCGCACTTAAAACTGAATTGGATAACCTATGGACATACATAAGAAAGGGGTGATTTATAAATAACAATAAGGGAAATAATCATATAATAATGTAATACATGTTAGATTATAGGCATATTAATGGGGAATAAAAGGAACATGAATAATAAGGCATGAAATAACATGACAATCATAGAGGCAATATGGGAAATGTGACAATGAATTAAAACACTCCATTATAAACATAGGTCAAGGCTAAATTCCAAGACATAATGATTTAAAAATTCCCATAAAGGAATTAGGTTCACTCGCTGTCCCAACATGAAATCTCACGAGACTAAACATTACCCAATGCATTGGATTGCTTTATAATTCTGGGCACACCCATCACATTCATTTCATTCTCATGATTAAGTGTACCACATAGATCATACAAAAATGGAGTCATTCATCATCATATTTTATTCCATGATCAAGGAAGAACTTGAAACAACTTCAGGTGGAAATCAGACTAAATTCATAAATTTAGCTGCATACTCTGTCACTATGAGGTTCTCTTTTATCAAAATAAAGAAGTATGTTGTTCTTTTAATATGGAAATTATGAGTATATAATTGTTTTTTGATCAATTATTTAAAATAATCCCATGTCATTCCTTGGTCTAATTTAGGTTGAAATTCTAAATCCCACCACTAATGTGAAATATCTTCCAAAACTTATCTTGCCGACATTATATTCATCTCAGTTGGTGAGCCAAGTAAATCTAAGATTTGATACATTATATTTAGCCGTACTTTTTCTTTTTCCAGTTCTGGATCACCCTAAAATATGTGTGGATTCTGGTTTTTAAAATAAGTTGAATGATCCACTTTCCTTGGTTCATTATTTCTATTCCCTATTCCGATGACCTGAAATTCCTCAAAAATACTATGAATAAACTGTTTGTTCACCAGTGGCTTAGGTAAAACCACATTCTTAACATCCTCTTCTGGTTGGTTTTTATAGCGCCTACCCAGTTCCATTCTCTATAACCAAAATAAAATTCCATTTAATCAAACTCCCAATCACCAAAAGTCTAAGAAATTTCAAATTTACCACATCACACATATCACAACAAGTATTTCCAAAATTCTTCAATTTCTACTTTCAAACCATTTTTTTAAATTTTACCATGCATTTGAAAATCAAACCATTTTCAACTATTTCCAAAATTCATCACTTTTTCACTAAATCATAAATCATTACTAAAAATGAATTATGTTATCTTAATGGGAAGTAATTTCTATCAATGCATGTAATGCTCTTCACATTAGCTAAACCCATGAAGATGAGGTGAAAACTTCTAGAAGTGTCTCAAAACACTCATGTACCCAACTCCCTGGTAACTTGAGTTTCAACATAAATAGGTTAGTTATGCCTTTATTCTTTATATTTCAAGATTTGACAATCATATCTCCTTAATACCATCCTAATAGATAGACCAATATGATTTCAATTTCCAGGACCAAACTAGATGATACCATTTGTAACATCTCTCCCCTCCTCATTGGATTAAGAAATGACGAGGTAGCTACTAGGACTTAGGTGGAAATTACAAGACACCAAAAGATGTAAATAAATTCCAAGGGTCTCATAAATAGTTTGGTGTTGATTTTACTTTTTAAGATAAAATAAAAAAAATAATGATAACCACAACAACCAAACTTCTTAATGATGTATGAGTACAAAAATTCAATCCAATACAAGACTAAACCGAAAGAATATTTTAGAGTATAAGAGAAATAAATGTGACATAACCAATGGAACTAAAAGATAAAAAACCCAAATACACCAAAGAAACCAACAAAAAATCCCAATATGATACAAGTTGAAAATCCACATTCCCAACCTAAGGTATCAAGAAGCATCACTAAAGAACTGATATACCATGCCTATACTCATGTCTCGATATATAACATCTGAAAACACACTATAGTTCATAAACAGTGGGTGATTATAAAACTCAATTGGATTTTCCAATGAATTCTCAACTCATGCCACTAAGATTTAACCTTTTAGAACATTTATAAAAACCATTTTAAAAAAGTAAAGTAGTTTATATCCAACCAAAATAGTTTTCCAAGGAAAATAATCAAAAAATCCTTCAAAAAAATTTTTTTCAAGAAAAAAATCAAAAAAATAACACAATAATTTTTCAAGGGACATCAACAAAGATTTTAACCACTTATCAATTTATTATTTGGAATAAACATTTCTATTTCTACACAAATACTCAACACAAAAATACACACAAGATAGGTGTTACTATTGATGATGGGACTTCATGTCCATAATTAATCCCTTTTATAGTGGTACTTCATGACCACTATCCATCCCATTCAACTAATTACCAACTATTATGACCAAATCATATCAAATAATTTAAATAAAATAATTTACAAAAATAATTTACTTTCATCAACCAACAATAATTTTAAAATCACTATTTTAAAATTATAAATAATGGTTTTACAAAAATCTATCCAATTACCATGATTTCTAAAACCATAATACAAATGATATTTCTATAAAATCACACCATGATATTCAAAAAAATTTCAAGTAATTTAATAAATTTTAAATTAATCCATTATCTTATAATCAATAGGATATGATAGAGAAGCCACCTACCTCTCAAACTTAATAGAAAATGAATAATGACAAAACAACTTTAACAAACTGGATAAAGTATTCAAGATTCCAACTTATATTTCCTTCACTTGAATAAAAACAATCATATCCCATAAATATTTAAATCACATAACAAGGATCTATCCACAAATAACTAGATATATGATTCCAAAGGAGGTATGAATAAGATATCTAAGGAAAACGATGAAGAATGAGCACTTACCAATGAATACGGGTCTCCAACGCACTTGGATTCACTTAGGAATTTCTCCTGGATCAAAAGGAATTGTCTCCACCACAATGGGATAAAGAGGTATTCATGTTATGGTCTGTTTAGGTAAAAAACGAGTGGTTTAAGAGGAAAATTAGATTTGATCCATAATTTTTGGATCTAATTTTCCATAGTACATAGTTAGGGTGTGTAGTTAGGAAAACCATGTGATAAATGTGAAAGATCCATTACCTCTAAACAAACCTCACACAGTTAGAAAAACCACGTAACAACCATTCTATATCCTACCATCCAGTATTATATTTTTTCTATTGGGAATTCACATGTTTTGGCCAAACCCTGCGCCTCCCCAGTGTCCACTATTTCAGTTTCATGGTTTCCTGAATATGTTTCATGATTTATTATAATCATGATCAAATCGTGTACCTCCATAAAATCCTAAAAAACATAAAAAATCATCTACTAACCTCCCAAAACATAAAAGAATAATTTTATATACTTAAAATATATAAATAAAGGGTCAAGTACCTGAAACCGAGGGTGATACATATGTGGTTTTGAAGTTTTATAATTCATCACAAAATTTGAACTTACAATGTCTCACGATTTATAGATTTGATTCTAATGATTATAGTTGGATAAGAAAGATGATCTTATAAACTTCAGGATTGATATACTATACGTTAAAAATGTTGAAGAAATGTTGTCTGTAGGTGAAGAACAAAATGGACTAGAATTGATGTTGGTCTGATTCAAAGAGAAAAGAAGATATAAGAAGGGAAAAAAAATAACGAACCAGATTTCTTACAATTGGGTTTTGATACCAAATGATCCGCGATCCAAGACCTACTAGGAAGTGTCCTAGGAAACATGTTCAATGTTTTTGTGTTGAGAACCCATATGTCCACAATACAATAAGTGAGAAGGGATATAAATGGTGGAAATAAGGAATAAAGGAGAGTTGGACAAGGTACAACCTGAAGAGAAATTTTCTCTAAGAACTCTATCTAGAAGACTCCATAAAAGATGATCAATAATTTGATAAGTCAATAATAAAGTAAGAACACAAAGGTTGGAAGAAAAAATCACCATAATAACATTACCTTAATTAATGATGTTCAAAGAGTAAAAGGGGGTGGTATAAGACCTTGATTTTAACAAAAAATTAGAACACCCTTTTAGAAAGTGAAGACAACTAGAACATCACTTTTGACTTTAAAGATTCCATGGTGGGGTGGGATTGAAATTCATAGTGCACCATGGGATGGGTCTTTAAAAGAATGTTTGGGCCTTAATTAATGTAAATATAGGCCCAAATTATTCCCAAAGAAATGGTATTGGGAATCCCCTTAGAATTATAGTACAAAACCATTTAAGGACTCTTTCATTCTATTGGTCCACTCCCTTGTCATTGGTCCACCAATACCCTCAATAGGTCTTGGGAAATCATGCACATTCCACCCTCCTCATCAAGTCCACCTTCAAACCCTTAATGCCCATGTGTGCTATGATCCTCATCAAACCATAAGAAAACCTTAAAAACAAAAAACACTTAAAAACCATAAAAAACCTAAAAAATTTAAAATTCCTAAAAACCCTAAAACCCCTAAAACACTAAAAATCACACAAAACCTTAAAAAACAATAAAAATACTAAAAATACCCACAATTCCCTAATAATGTAAAAAACCCTAATAAACCTAAAAATCTTGAAAAACCCTAAGAAAACATTAAAAATATAAAAACACTTCAAACACATAAAAACCTAAAAAATTCCAAAAGCCCTAAAAAAACTAAAAACCCTGAAAAACCTTAAAACACATAAAACCCCCTAAAACATAAAAAACCACTAAAAACTAAAAAAACACTTAAAACCCCTAAAACATAAAAAAACTATAAAAACCTTAAAAACCCTACAAAAATCAAAAGAAACCCTAAAAAATAAAAAAACAATAAAACACCTGAAAACCATAAAAACCCTCAAAATCCCTAAAAACAATAAAAATCCTAAAAAAATCTAAAAAATCCCTGAAAATGTAAAAACTCAAAAACATTGAAAAACCCTAAAAAATTCTAAAACCCTTAAAAAACTAAAAAAACCTAAAACCCCTAAAAACATACAATAAACTCTAAATACCCGTTAAAACTCTAAAATGTTAAAAACTCAAAAAATATTTAAAAACAAAAAAAAACTAAAAAAACCCAAAAATTCATAAAAACCCAAAAAAACAAAAAAAACCCCTAAAATCCCTCAAAATCCAATGAAACCCTAAAAACCATAAAAATCATAAAAAATCCCTAAAAAACATAAAAAATCCCCTAAAAACACTAAAAACCCTAAAAAACATAAAGACCCTAATAACCGTAAAAACTTAAAAAACCATAAACCCCTAAAAACCTTAGAAAAACAAAAAACATATAAAAACTATAAAACCCAATAAAGACTATAAAAAAAATTTAAACCTCAAAATCATTTAAAACCCTAAAAAACATTAAAAACTAAAAAACCCCAACCCCCCCCCCCCAAAAAAAACCCCTAAAAAACCTAAAATCCTCAAAATTCCTAAAAACCCTAAAAAACCATAAAAATCATAAAAAACCCCTAAAAATAAATAAAGACGATGACAAGAATCTGTGCCTCGACCTCCCCTATCTGCGGGGGAGGGACCTCCGCTGGTCCTTGATGAAGATCAATATTTTGTCTCATTATCAGATCCCGATTCACTTCTACCATTTCCGCGGATCTAGCTATGCCCTAAGATGCCTGATTTACATGAAGTTCATATGAAAATACAACTATCGATGGTGGATTTTAACAAGGATTCCACTCTATATAGGATAAACCTGGTTTCTCATTTTTTGAATTGGTGCCCTACGGTTGACGTTTTTGATAGGTTTGTGTTTGAACATTGGGATCTTCGGGATCGTGCTACTGTGGGCCTTGACGATACCTACCACATTCTGATTCACTTTTCATCTAAGGAGGATCTTATTAATGCCTGGTCTGCAGCTCCTCAAATATGAGACAATGCTCACTTCTCCCTTTTTCGGTGGAGCTTTGATTTCCATTTGCACCGTGATTCTATGATGGTGGAAACTTGGGTGAGATTTCTTGAACTCCCTCTCCCCTTTCAAAATATGTCTATTATTTCAATGTTGGGGAATATGGTATAAAGGTTCTTATGCATGGATAGTAGAACTAGGGCTCTATTTCATCCAGTTTCCCTAAGGATCTTTGTTGAAGTTGATGTATCGAAAGGGCCGGTTGATTTTGTTTGGATCACTATTGGAAAAGAGATCCGTTGGAAACAACTTATGGTTTTGGAATCATGGGTGAGATACTATGATTCATACTTGATTCTTGGTCACATGAAGAGTGATTTAAAGTGTAGGGGAAGTGGGTGTGTTATGGTAGGGATAGACTAGATATTTTCCTCCTCGAGGTTGGGGTTGGCACATGATTTTGATGAAAGACTGGGAGCTATGAGGGCTGATCTTTTAGGTGCATAGAGGGATGATAGGGTGGAAGAAGGGGACCCTTTCTCAAGGAAAGATATAGTGGGGTATCAATCAGAAGCTAAGGTGAGTAAAATTTTCAAGTGCTTGAGGTGTGACTTGGGAATTGCAGGCGATGTTTATTCTTCTAGTGGGAAGGGGGCTGAGGTTCCTGAAGAGGGAATGGCTATTGTCAATGACCTGCCACTCTTGAAGCAGGGGCATGAGGTTGTTTCAACTTCCAACTGATCTGAGTGGTTGGGACCTTTGGAGATCATGGATAATGGGAGGGTGAGGTGTGAGATTCAGGAGTAGGGAGAGGGGTAGGTTGAAGCTATTAGGGATGAAAGCGAAAAATTTGTGAAACTTTAGGAGGAGGTTCCAGTCCCCATTCTCAAAGGGATGTGGTGAGATGAGTTGGTGAAAATCCATTAATCATTGTTGAACAAGTGTAGGAGCAGGGATAAGTGCAGGTTAATACTTCTGGGAATGGGGATAGGCAGGTTGAAGGGTTTTAGTCTTACACATCTGTAAGTATGGAGATGCATGAAGACTAAGGGGACCTGTCCTCAAATTCGATAATGTGCAGGAAGATTGAAGGGAAACAAGACTTAAGCCTCTCTCTAGTTGTGTATGAGACCTTGCCCCTGTGTGTTGATCTGTCCAAAAAAATAATACTAGACTGTACAAAAATCACATATGAACAACATCAAAAGGACATCCTCCATGAGACAGATCTAAAGTAGGATGTTCATTTTTTATAGGATGATGATGAGCGAACTGCAAGGTTAGGAGAAATATTTGTGGAGGAAGATGCCAAGATTAACACTAACATGGATTGGATAAGGCGGGGAAGGATTTGATGGGTGAACCTCATACTGTAGGCCTAGATTCAGGACCTAGGAAGAGGAAGCTGAGGTTTGACAATGCACATAATCTTGGCTTTGGAAGCTAGAAAGGTGGATTGGATCTTCCCGCTGTTGAACACATAAAGGATGGTAACTCCAAGTCTAAGGCAGTGAGCGATGATGGCGTGCTGCATGGAAGGAAGGTGGAGCTTAGAGGTATTTCCTCTACCCCACTGAAGAGGAGGAAATAGAGGTACTATTCCACTCTTCCAAGGCCAATTGCTACCATAGCCTCTTCCAAGGCCTCCTCTACGGAGCAGTAGAGGCTTAAAAAAATGTATAACAATCTTTCTTTTGACATGGAAAGTGCTATAAAGGTTGCATCATAGTGGGGGATGGTAGAGTCAGATGCGTCTTCTGGATATGGCGTAGATGGAGACCCCTATGAGGATGGTGGAGAGGTTGACCCATATGATATGCAATTTCTTTTTGGTATTGGTTGTTTGACCCTACCCCTGCTTTGTTTGTTTGACTTTCTTTTTTTATAATACATTTTGGGGGACCAGGAATAGCCTGGTCTTACACCTTCTTTTCCCTAAAAACCTAAAAAATTCTAAAAACCCTAAAACACATAAAAACCCTAAAGAACCTAAAAACCATAAAACCCATAAAAACCTTAAAAAACAAAAAAACCATAATTACTTAAAAAACCACTAAAAACTATGAAAACCCTTTAAACCCCTAAAAATGTTAAAAAACACTAAAAAACTATTAAACCCTAAAAAACTAAAAAAATCTCTAAAAAAACCATAAAAACCCAAAAGACCCAAAAAACCCAAAAAACCCTTAAAATACATAAAAACCCCAAAAATATTAAAAAATCCCTAAAAATCCTTAAAAATATAAAAACCCTAAAAACCTTGAAAACCCTTAAGAAAACCTTAAAAACTAAAACTCACTTAAAACCCCTAAAATACCTAAAAAACATTAAAAACCCTAAAAACCGTAAATCCCTATAAACCAAAAAATTACTTAAAATCCATAAAAATCTCTAAAAACTTCAAAAAAAACAAAAACAAAAAACCCTGATGACCCCTAAGAAAACCTTAAAACCTAAAAACACTAAAAACCTAAAAAATGCTAAAAACTATAAAAGACCCCAAAACCCCAAAAAACCATAAACCCTTAAAAACCTTAAAACCCAAAAAACCTTAAAAACCTATAAAATCCCTAAAAACCTTAAAAACCTATAAAATCCCTAAAAAACTAAAAAATCTAAAAACCATTTAAACCCCTAAAAATGTTAAAAACCTTATAAAACCAAAAAAATTAAAAAAACCATAAAACCCTATAAACCCTAAAAACCATAAAATCCTCAAAATCCCAAAAACTCTAAAAACTATAAAAATCCAAATAAATCCCTAAAAATAACTAAAAAGTAAAAAACCCTAAAAATCTAGAAAAAACATAATAAAACTATGAAAACCTAAACCACTTAAAACCCATAAAAACATAAAAATGATAAAAACTCTAAAAAACCCTAAAACCCCTAAAAACCCTAAAAACCATAAAAACCCTAAAACCCTAAAACCCCATAAATTAAAAAAAACCCTAAAAACTCTAAATACCCTAAAAACACCTAAAAACATTAAATAAATATAAGAAAGCATAAAATCCCTTAAAATCTAAACACAAATAAAAACCCAAAAAACAATAAAAATTCTAAAACCCTGAAAAAAATCCAAAACTCCCCAAAATCCCTAAAAACAATAAACCATAAAAATCCATAAAAAACTAGAAAAAGTTAAAACCCTAAAACCCTGAAAACCCTAAAAACCCTACAAAAACTTTAAAATCCTAAAAACACATAAAACCCCTAAAAACTAAAAAAATGCTAAAACTGATGAAACCCCTAGAAACCATAAAACCCATGAAAACCTTAAAAACACTAAAAACCCATAAAACCCTAAACCACTAAAAACCACTAAAAACCACTAAAAACCACTAAAAACCACTAAAAACCACTAAAAACCCTTTAAACCATTCAAAATTTCAAAAACTATAAAAAAAATCAAAACCCCTAAAAACTCAAAAAATCCCCAAAATCCCCCAAAAAACCATAAAACCCAAAAAATCCTAAGAAACCCTAAAAACCTACAAACCCCTAAAAACCATTAAAAACCATAAAAATACTATAAAATCCTTAAAAATCCATAAAAACATTTAAAACACTACAAACCATTAAAAACCCTAAGAAAACCTTAAAACCCTAAAAATACTTAAAACCCCTGAAAGTCCTAAAAAACACTAAAGACCCTAAAAACCCTAGAAACCCTAAAACTCCCTAAAACCCTTAAAATACCTAAAAAATCTAAAACCCCATAAAAATCATAAATAATCCCTCAAAATTTAAAAATCCATAAAATCTCTGAAAAACCCTAAGAACCCCTAAAAATCCTGAAAACACATAAAACCCCTAAAAACCTAAAAAATGCCAAAAACTCTAAAAACCCCTAAAAACCATAAAATACGTAAAACTATTAAAAACCAAAAAACCCATAAAAACTCTAAAAACCAATAAAAATTCTAAACCATTTACCAAAAATGCTCAGATCATGAGTTATAACCCATTCTCCCTAAAATTTATTAATAAAAATATAAAGGTCAGGTGATTTTATGAGGTACAATGAGCTTGTACCGAAAAGAGAATAAGTGAATATAAAAATAGGGTTCTAAGAAAAACCTACAACCCATCCCTAATAGGACATGAATAATCTAAACATGAAAACCCCAAAAAAACCTAAAAAATTCTAAAAGCCATAAAGACCCTAAACCCCCCTAAAAACCACAAAACCCCTAAAAATCCATAAAAAACCTAAAACCCACTAAAAACTCCAAAAAAACTTTAATCCCATAAAAATTTTAAAACTATAAAAAACCTTAAACCCCTAAAAAACTAATAAAAACACATAAAATCCATAAAAACAAAAAAACCAATAAAAACTCTAAAAACCATAAAAAATGTAAAAACCCTCAAAATCCCTAAAAACCCAATGAAACCATAAAAATACTAAAAATCCCTAAAAATCCCTAAAAAATATCTAAAACCCCCCCAAAAACCTAAAAGACCTTAAGAACATAAAAATAATTAAACCCCCCAAAAAAATTTAAAATGATAAATCCCTAAAAACCCTAAAACCCCTAAAAATAATAAAAACCCATAAAACCTTAAAATCCCTAAAAACCAAATAAAAAACCCAAAAAAAAAACACTAAAAAAATTAAAAACACTTTGATCCCATAAAAACTTTAAAAACTCTAAAAAACCTAAAAACACTTACAACTCTTTAAAAACCTAAAAAACCCTATAAACCCTAAAAAACACTAAAAACCCATAAAACCCCTAAAAACCATGAAAACCCCTAAAAACCTTAAAAAACCCTAAAACCCACTAAAAAATATAAAAAAAATTTAAACCCCTAAAAAAATTAAAAACTCTAAAAAACCTTTAAAACTCTCAAAATCGCTAAAAACCATAAAAATTAAGAAAAATCCAAAAAATCTCTAAAAACCCTAAAAATTTAAGTCCCTAAAAAACCTGAAAACCCTAAAAAACATTAAAAAACAAAAGACACTTATAACCCCTAAAAAATCTAAAAAACACTAAAACCCCTAAAAAATCATAAAAATTGAAAACTCTAAAAACCCTCAAAATCCAAAAAAACCCTAGAAAATGATAAAAATCCTAAAAATACCTAAAATCCCTAAAAAGTAAAATCCCTAAATACCCTAAATAACCCTAATAAACCATCAACAACCTAAAAATAGTTAAAACCCCTAAAAAAACTAAAAAACGTTAAAAACCCTAAAAGACCCTAAATACCCTAAAAACCATAAAAACAAGTTAAAACCTTAAAAACCCACAGCCCCTAAAAACCATAAAAACGGAAAAAACTATAGAAACACTTTAAACCCCAATTTTTTTAAAAAATATGTAATAACCTTAAAACAAAAAACAAGAAAAACCCCAAATAACCTAAAAAACCATAAAAACCATAAAAACCCTAAGATACCCTAAAAACCCTAAAAATCCTTAAACACCATAAAGATCCTAAAAAGTCCCTAATAATCTCTAAAAAGGTAAAAACCCTAAAAACCTTGAAAACCCCTAAGAAAACCTTAAAAACCTAATAACACTTAAAACTCCCAAAAAACCTAAAAATTGGTAGAAAACCTAAAAATCACTAAAAAAACCCTAAAACCCCTAAAAACCCTAAACCCTATAAAAACCATAAAAAAAATCTAAAAACAAATAAAAACCCTGAAAACACACTAAAAACTATAAAAACCCTTTAAACAACTAAAAAAAATAAAAAATTCTAAAAAACCATTAAACCCCAAAAAAACACAAAAACCCCTAAAACCCAAAAAAACCAAAAAACCCCTAAAACCAGTAAAAACCATAAAACCCTCAAAAAACCTAAAAACCCTAAAAATCCCCAAAAAATACATAAAAATCCATAAACATGTAAAAAACCTAAAACCCTGGAAAACACTAATAAAACCATAAAATAATAAAGACACTTAAAACCCCTAAAACCCCTAAAAAAGATTAAAACACAAAAAACCCTTAAAAACCCAAAGCAACCCTAAAAAGCCTCAAAATCCCTAAAAAATAATAAAAAAATTTAGAATCCTAAAAAATTCCTAAAAATCTCTAAAACTATAAGAAACACTAAAAACCCTGAACACCCCTAAGAAACCCATAAAAACCTAAAAACACTTACAAACCCTAAAAACCTAAAGACACTAGAAAACCTAAAAGAACATAAAAACCCTAAAACCCATAAAAACATAAAACACATAAAACATTAAAAATCCTTGAAAAACAATTAAAACCCTAAAACCACTAAAAACTCAAAAAACCCTTTAAACCCCTAAAAACGTTAAAAAAAACTCTTAAAAACCTTAAAACCCCAAAAAAATTCTAAAAAAACCCAAATTAATCTAGAAACCCTAAAAATACCTCATAACCCCCAAAATCCCTAAAAACCCTAAAAACAATGAAAATACTAAAAAATCCCCAATAATCCCCAAAAATTCCTAAAACATCAAAAAACCCAAAAAACCCAAAAAACCCAGAAAAACCATAAGAAAACCTTAATAACACAAAAATACTTATAACCCCAAGAAAACTTACAAAAATTAAAAACCCTAAGAAACCCCAAAAACCCTAAAAACTATAAAACTGATAGAAACCTTAAAATCCTTAAAAACACATAAAAAACATAAAAAATCACTAAAAACTATAAAAATCCTTTAAACCTCTAAAAATATTATTATGAAAAAACCCTAAGAAAATTTTTTAATTATGTAGGCGCACTCCCCCAGTTCTCTCTCCTGCTCGACACTTCCTCTAGGATTTCCCCTGGTTTCTTCTCGGGACCATGGTGCTGGTTCCTTGCTTCCTCAGCGATGGCGTTCTCTGGTCACGCTCTTTGGACCCATGATGGTGGTGGTGTTCTGTCTTCAGTATCTTCATTTTCCCTATCCTCTGCTCTAGATCTCGGCTTTTGAAGGTCTTCTTTGTAGGCACGCTTGGGCTTCGTTAGAGTTGGAGGTTTTGCAGGCTTCTATGGACTTAGCTCAGTCTGATCTGGCTCGCGATGAAGCTGTTGACACCTTGGCAGTCAGAATTATTTCTGGAAATCAGTCGTGGTTCGGGGTTGAATTTATAGATCTAGGGTTTCTATGGGAAGATAAGCGGAGTCAGGGACCTCAACGACAAAGCAGTTTTCTCTAGCATCACAAGTTCTGTCTTAGCGAGGCGGCGCAAGCGAGTTCAGCTTGGCAGTGGTTTGTGTAAAAGTTGCAGTTCGGGTCTTGCGATGCTGATGGTTTCTTGTTCAAAATGTCTTCTCCCCTGGACTTGAGCTTGTGGGAGATGAGGAAGATGTTTGTCGGTGATGGCATCTGGATGTTCACGCTGTTCAGGATCAGGCGACTTGTGAGGAACCACGATGAGGCAAAGCTTTGCATCATCGACCTGGGGCTGGGTGACTCTTGATGTCTCTCTTAGTTTTGTGATGGAATTAGGATAATGGTGCTGGATGATACTATGGGTGCTTCCAGTTCTTCCCTGATGCTGTAGGAGGCACATTTGAAGGTTTGTTGTTCTCATCTTCTTCATTTTCTTGCTTTATCTGGTTGCTCTAGTGGATATGGATGGTTTGGTTGCATTTTGTTGCTGGTGTTGCTTGTTTTCCTTGCTGAGAGGGACTGATTGGTTCTGTTTTGGAACAAAGAGCAATGGGAGCTACTTCTTGGCTTTGGGTTTTGGTCCAGGTGGGATTGTGATGATGGAGGGTGTGAAATTTATGCTTGACTGAGACATGAGGATGTGGCTATCCTTGATTTTGGCTCTTTGATGTTGTCAATGGTGAGTTCTGTTGCTGCTGTTTGGCTGAAAGGTGTGGAAGGAGATGTTGGTTGTCAGATTATGTGGTTACTGGATTAGAAGCGGGGTGCTAGGAATTGTTTGGTGATGGAAAGAGGTGCTGGTTGTTAGAAAATGAGGTGCTTGACCTTGGCTGCTGTTTGGATAGGGTGTGATGAAGCTACTGTCTATGAGTTTAGTGCTGGTGTTTCTATGTTACTGGTGGTGGATATTCTTGGAAAGGATGTGATGGATGGTGAAAAACATACTGCGGGATGCTGGTTTCTCGCTGGCTGGGAGATGCTGTTGCAGATGACTTTGTTTTCCCGCTTTTTCTAGTTTTGTGTGTTTTTTGGGGTTTCTGGGGTCTTGTGGGTTTTTTTGGGTGTCTAGGGTTTTTGGGTGTGGGTTGATTGACCCCTCCCATCCCTTGTCTGCTGCGTCTTTTTTTCATAATAAATTTTTAGGGGGTCGGGAATAGCCCGGCCTCACACCTCTTCTGCTCTAAAAATATTAAAAAAATCTAAAAAAATTTAAAAATCCTAAAAAACTGAAAAAACCCCTAAAACCCCCCAAAAGCATAAAACCCCCAAAACCCTAAAATAATTAGAAACCCTCAAAACCCTAAAACCCTTAAAAGCCCATAAAAATCTTAAAAAATCCATAAAAATCCATAAAAACATAAAAATCCCTAAAAAACTTGAAAAACCCTAAGAAAACATTAAAAACCTAGAAACACTAAAACACCCTAAAAATCCTAAAAATACTAAAACATTAAAATACCCTAAAACCCAAAAATATATAAAACCCCTAAAAACATAAAACCCCCATAAAACCCATAAAAACCCTAAAAACCCCAAAAACTCTAAAAACCCTTCATATCCCAAAAAATATTAAAAAGATATAAAAAACATTAATAACAATAAAAAACTCAAAAAATCATTAAAAACCCAAAAAACGATAAAAACCTGGATAACCCTAAAAAATCATAAAACCCTCAAAATCCCTAAAACTCTAAAAACTATAAAAATACTTTAAAATCCCTAAAAATCCCTTCAAATGTAAAAATCCCTAAAATCCTTTAAAATACCTAAAAAACTCTTAGAAACCTAAAAAAACTTAAAGTCCCTAAAAAAAAACCAAAAAACACTAAATATCCTAAAAAATCCTTAAAACCCTAAACCCCCTATAAACCTTAAAAAACATAGAAACCCATAAAAACCACTAAAAATCTCTAAAAACCCTTTAAACCTCAAAAAATGATAAAAAACTATAAAAAAACTTATAAACCCAACAAAACTAAAAATACCCTAAAATAAAAAAAGCATAAAAACCCTTAAATCCCTAAAAAATGAAAAAAAACTCAAAATCCCTAAAAGACCTAAAACCCATAAAAATACTAAAAAATCCCTAAAAATCCTTAAAAAAAATAAAAAACCCTAAAATCCTAAAAAACCCTAAGGAAATATTAAAAATCTAAAAACACTTAAAACCCCTAAAAACCTAAAAAATGATGAAAATCCTAAAACAAATAAAAACCCTAGAAACCATCAAAATCATAAAAAAATCTAAAACCCAGAAAAATCCTAAAAAATACCTAAAAATCCTTAAAATGTAAAAAACCATAAAAACCATGAAAAACCTGAAAAAAAACTTAAAATCCTAATGATACTTAAAACCCCTATAAACATAAAAAAAGCCAAAACCCTAAAAACCCCTAAAAATTCTAAATCTCTAAAGACCATAAAAAACTTTAAACCCCCTAAAAACCCATAAAACCCTAAAAACCACTAAAAACATTAAAATCCCTTTAAACTCCTAAAGATGTTAAAAACTCTAGAAAACCTGAAAACCCTTAAAAACTCAAGAAAACTCTTAAAAACATCAAGAAGAAGATGGCGGCTCGGCCCTCTCATGATTGCGATTCTCCTCTCCTGTGGAGTTCTTGAAGACGATGACTGCTCTTGTACCTCACCCTCCCCCCTTTGCGGGGGAGGGGCCTCCGCTGATTCTTGATGATGAGCTTCCCTTTGTCCCATTCTCAGTCCCTGACCTTCTTCATTATTTTCCGCAGATTGAGATTTTCCCCAAGGTTCCTGATTTTCACGACGGATTATCGCAGCTTAGGTTATCAATTGCAGAATTCAACAAGGCCTCTTCCCTACATAGGCTGTCCCTGGTTGCTCATTTCTTGAACTGGTGACCTCTGGTGGATGTTTTCGATCGATTTGTGTTTGAACAATGGGACCTCCAAGACCGCACCATGGTAGGTCTTCTTAATAGCAGTCACATCTTGATTCTCTTTGCTTTGTAAGAGGATATGGTTCATGCCTGGTCAGCGGCTCCAAGAAGATGCAACGATGCCTGTTTTTCCCTTTCCCAGTGGATCTTTGATCTGTATTTGAACCATGATTCACCGCTGGTGGCAACATGGGTTATATTTCCAGAACTTCCCCTTCCCTTTCAAAATTTATCCATTATTTATATGTTGGGGAATCTAGTAGGAAGGTTCGTATGTGTTGATAGTAGAACAAGGGATATTTGTCACCCGGTTTCCCCAAGGGTCTTTGTGGAGATTGATGCATCTAAAGGATCAGTTGATTTTGTTTGGATTTCTGTTGGTGAGGAGCTTCGGTGGAAACAAACTGTGATATTTTAGTCGTGGACTGATTTTTTGTCCTCATATCGGCTTCTCGGCCATAGTGTTCGGGCTTACAGGTGTAGCAGAAGGAATTGTTGTGGTTTGAACCATTATCAGAAGGTGACCGATGGGGAGAAGCAGAATCGGGGTGAGGTGCAGGAGGCTGTCCATAGGGATCCTCAAGTTTAGATTGAGTCTGGTGAAGGGGGGTAGGCTCAGGCGGGGATAGATATGGTGGAGGTTGCAGTGCCTCTTTCAAACAGGATTGGCAAGAATGCTTCTTAGGGGGTGGCACCTGCATCTGGTCTTGATTCTGGACCTCTGGGTCAGATGCTTGTGTGAGAGGGCCTTCCAGTTGTGTCGGGGGGCCATGGACCTGCAGTTGATAGAGGGAAAAAGGTTTTTCAGTTCCAATAAGAATCCAAGGTGACTGACATATTCAATAGTTTGAGGAGTGACTTGAAGCTCTCAGATCCTGGGAGTTCCTTATGCAAGGAGGTTGCTGATGATAGGAAGTCGGTCTCCTTTGATAGCAGTCTGACGCAGAGGTAGGAAGCCGTGCCAACCTTCAATCTCTTTGAAGGGCTGGATCTTGAGGAGGAGGTGCAAGGACCTCCGCTCATTGATGATGGGAGTGATAGATCTGATGGATAGGAGAGCGGGGTGTAGGCTGTTGTTGTTGAGGGCTTACAGCACAATTCTGGTGAGATTATGTTGGCTGCAATAGGGGATGAGGATTTGGATGATATGTGTAATGGCAGTGATCCTGTTAATGGAGTTCCTGCAGCTCAACCTGCTGGTAATGAGAAGGCGGCTGTAGGTAATGGTGTGAAGGTTCCCTTGTCCAGAAGTGTTTTTAGTGCTGGGATTGGCTATTCTATACGTGATAAAATAGAGGGGGAAGGTGTTGTGCATGGGGATATGGCTGAGCAGAGGCTTTTGGCTGAACAAGAATAGGTCTTCCCAGTGGTTTCCAATGTGGCAGTTGGGGAGGCTGGTCTCGAGGGTGTGGCTGGTTGCAGTTTGTCTAGAATGGGTTTACATACACTTGAGGTGGTGCTTGAGGGAACTGCTGGTAGTGACTGTCATATGATTGCACAAGAGAGGGTGGAGGAGCAGGGGATAGTGGATAAGTTGGAGGAGGCATCTGTTCAGGGGGGAACATTGGTGGAAGGGATGGTGTGTCGGCAGGGGGAGGGACCTGGGATGGGGGATGTCTCCGAGCAGGGGGGTGATGCCACACAGAAGAGGGTTCCAAGGGATGAGGGGCACTTGCAGCTAGCCTTGGCTAGCGTGGTCCCTTTTTTCCTGGCTTCTGAGGAACCTGTTCTTGCTATCTGCTCCCTGAATCAAGATGCCTCTCTCATTCCTGACCAATATTTTTTCCAGGAGGACCGTGGAAGTATGGATCAAAATATGAATATGATCATTAAGGAGAGGTCCTTACTGGGGGTGGATATTCCATATGGAAAATAAAAGAAACATGCAGGGGCCTCCTCGGATCCTCGAAAGAGGAAACCAAGGAAGGACTATTCGGCTCTACCCAAAAAAGTGACCATGAGAGACTCTTGCAAAGCGAAGGAGGTTGCCTCTGGAAAGGGAGGTCGTTCTATCAAGAAGTAGCTGAATGCAGAGCAGCGACATCTTAGAGAGTATTACATATCCTTCTTAGAGAGATATGAGTCATCTGAATTGGAGTCGATGGATTCAGATGCTTCTTCTAGCTATGGTGTTGATGGGGACCCATATGGGGATGGAGACGTTGACCTGTAGTTTCTACTGCTCTCTTTTCTGTTTTTTGGGTTTTTTGGGGTTTTGTTGTCATGGGGGGTCCGGGGATTTTTGGGTGTGGGCTGTTTGGCTCTGCCCCGCCCTTGTATACTTTGTTTTACTTTAATAAATTTTGGGGAGGCCAGGAGTAGCCTGGTTCCCGCATCAACATTGCCCATTAAAAAACTCAAAGAAACCGAAAATCACCAAAAAAATCCATAAAAACCATAAAACCCTATAAAAATCTAAAACCCCACAAAATCCTTAAAAACTATAAAAAACCATAAAAATCTTAAAAAATCCCTAAAAATCCAAAAAATCATAAAAATCCTAAAAACCCTAAAAAACCCCAAGAAAAACTTAAAAAATATGGAAACTTAAAACCACTAAATACCTAAAAAATGCTAGAAATTGTAAAAACCCCCAAAACCTTAAAAACCAAAAAACCCTCAAAATCTATATACACTCTAAAAAACATAAAAATTCTAAAAGCTATAAAAATACCTTAAAATTTTAAAAAACCTATAACCCCTAAAAAAACCTAATAAAACCGTAAAAAACTAAAAACACTTAAAACCCTTATAAACAAAAAAATCGCTAAAAACCCTAAAAAACTTTAAAAACCCAAAAACCACCAAAAAACCAAAAAACCCACTAAAAACCATAAAAAAAAACAAAATCCTAAAAAAAATCTAAAAAATCTAAAAACTCTTTAGACCCTTAAAAACATTAAAAACTATAAAAAACCATAGAAACCCAAAAAAACTAAAAAACCCAAAAAACCATAAAAAATCTAAAAGCCCTAAAAGCCCTCAAAATCCTAAAAACTCAAAAACCATAAACCCTTAAAAATCCTCAAAATTCATTAAAAACGTAAAAAACCCAAAACACCTAACAAACCCAGAAAACCTAAAAAACCCTAAGAAAACCTTAAAAAACAAAATCCACTTAAAACCCCTAGAAATCGATAAAACCCATTAAAATCCCCCAAAACCCAAAAATATAAAAACCCCCAAAACCTTAAAAAACCCTAAAAACCCATAAAAACCCTAAAAAACTGAGAACTCTAAAAACTCTTTAAATCCCTAAAATTATTACAAAAATTAAAAATCCTAAAAAAAGTTGAAATGGCTAAAAAACCTAAAAAATGCTAAAACCCCTAAAAAACCTTAAGAAACCCAAAAAACCCAAAAACCATTAAAACCCCTAAAAACCATAAAAACATTAAAAAACAATAAATAACCTAAAACCACTAAAAAAATCTAAAGACCTTTTTAAACCCTAAAACTTTAAAAATTCCTAAAAACCATTAAAACCCCCCAAACCCTATAATCCGTCAAAATCTCTAAAAAACCCTAAAAACCATAAAAATCTTAAAAAATACCTAGAAATCCCTAAAAGCATAAATAAGCCTAAAAACCTTGAAAAACATTAAGAAAACCTTAAAAAAGTAAAAAACTTAAAACACCTAAAAACCTACAAATTGTATAAACCCTAAAAAAACACTTAAACCTAAAAAACCCTACAAACCCTTAAAAAACCTTAAAACCCTTAAAAACCTTAAAAAACCATAATACCCTAAATAATCCAAAAAAAAGATAAAAATGAAAAAAATCCAAAAAATTCCTTAAAAATTACTCAAAATGTGAAAGACCATAAAAATCCAAAATAACCCTAAGAAAACATTAAAACCCAAAAAATCCATAAAACCCCTAAAAACATAAAAAATGCTAAACACCCTAAAAGACCCTAAAATCCCTAAAAACCTCTGAAACCATAAAACACCGAAAAACCTTTAAAAACCCCAATTACCCAAAAGTACCTTAAAAACCAATAAAAACATTAAAAACCCTTTAAAACCATAAAAAAGTTAAAAAAATATACAAAACCTTAAAAACCCTAAAAACTAAAAAAACCCTAAAACCCCCCCAAAAAAAAAACAAAAAAACCCTAAAAACTCCAAAAATCCCTAAAAACACTCAAAATCATTAAAAACCCTAAAAACCATAAAAATATTGAAAAATATCAAAAATTCCCTTAAAACAGAAAAAACTTGACAACCCTAAAAAACCCTAAGAAAAACATAAAAAACTAAAAACACATAAATCCCCTAAAAAACATAAAAAATGCTAAAAACCCTTAAAACACCTAAAAACCCTAAAACCCTAAAACCATAAAACACCTAAAATCCTTAAAAACTCAAAAAACCCACAAAATCCCTTAAAACCCACTAAAATCTATAAAAACCCAATACACCCAAAGAACGTTAAAAAACTCTAAAAACCATAAAATTATAAAAAAAGTAGAAAACCCCAAAAAACCATAAAACCCTAAAAACCATAAAAAACCCTAAAACACTAAAAAACCATAAAAATCATAAGAAATTATTAAAAATCCAAAAAAATGTAAAAAAACATTAAAACCCTAAAAAACCATAATAAAATAATAAAAATATAAAAACACTTAAAACCACTAAAAAACATAAAAATGCTAAAAATCCTAAAAAACCCTATAACCCTAAAAATTTAAAAATCCCTAAAAATAAAAAAACCCATAAAACCCTAAAAATTCACTAAAACTCCTTAAAAACATAAAAAACCCTAAAACCTTAAAAAACCTAAGAAAACATTTAGAAAAAAATATTTAAAACCCCTAAAAAAACACTTAAAACCCAAAAACCCCAAAAAACCCAAAAAACCCATAAAAACCACAAAAACCACAAAACACCTAAAAACCTTAAAAAATTTAAACCCAAAAACCTCTAAAAATGACTAAAAAATATTCAAACACTTTAAACATATAAAGACCTTAATACACTCTAAAAAAATGTGAAAACCATAAAAAACTCAAAAAACACTAAAGACCCCCAAAAAACGAAATAACCTAAAAAACTTTAAAACCCTAAACCCCCCAAATCACCAAAATCTCTAAAAAACCAAAAAAATATAAAAATCCCTAAAAATTTATAGAAACATAAAACCCCCTAAAACTCTGAAAAACCATAAGAAAACCTTAAAAATCTAAAAATATTTAAAACCCATAAAAAACTAAAAATACTTAAAAATACTAGAAAACCATAAAAACTCTAAAACAAAAAAAACCCACTAAAAACCTTAAAAACACTAAAACCCATAAAAAAACACTAATACCACTAAAAAATCTTAAAATAATTTAAACCCCTAAAAATGTTAAAAACTCTAAAAACTCATAAAACCTTAAATAACCCAATAAAAAAAAAATCCCAAAACCCCCATAACCATAAAACCCTAAAAACCCCTAAAAACCCTAAAAACCCTAAAAACCCTAAAAACCCTAAAAACCCTAAAAACCATACAAAACCTAAAAAATCCATAAAAATCCTTAAAAATATAAGAAACCCTAGAAACCAAAAAAATCACCAATGAAAACCTTAAAACTTAAACACAATCAAAACCCCTAAAACCCTAAATGTACTAAAAACCCTAAAAGTCCCTAAAAATCCTAAAAACTCTAAAAACTGTAAAAACACTAAAAACCTTAAAAAAACATAAGAAACCATAAAAACCCTAAAAACCCCCTAAAAACTTTAAAAACACTTTAAATCCCTAAAAACGTTAAATACTCTAAAAAACCTTAAAACCTAACAAAACTCAAAAAACCCCGAAAAAACCCCTAAAAAATAAAAAACCATAAAACCCCCAAAACTATAAAAAACATAAAGCCCCTATAAATCCCTAAATCCCTAAAAATCCATAAAATCCTAAAAAAATCCCTAAAATACTTAAAAAACATATTTCAAACCCTTAAAAAAACCAAAGAAACCCTTAAAAACATTAAAACACTTAAAAACCCTAAAAACCCTAAAAACACTGAAATCCATAAAAACCCTAAAAACCATGAACAACCCTAAAAACATTAAAAAAAACTAAAAACCCAAAAGAACCATAATAAACACTAAAAAATATAAAAATCCTTTAAACCCCTAAAAATGTTAAAAATCTCTAAAAAACCTTAAAACACTAAGAAACTCAAAAAACCCGAAAGTCCCCCAAAAAAACATAAAACCCCTAAAACTCTAAAAATCCATAAAATCCATCAAAATCTGTATAACACCTAAAAACTATAAAAATCACAAAAAATACCTAAAAATCCATAAAAACATAAAAACCCTAAAAACCATGAAAAACCCTAAGAAAACCTTAAAAGCATAAAAATACTAAAAAAATAAAAAAATAAAACAATAAAAACCCTAAAACTCTAGAAAAACTCTAGAAACCCTCAAAATCCCTAAAAACTGTAAAAACCATAAAAATCATAAAAGCCATAAAAATCCCTAAAAATGTAAAAAACATTGAAAAAAACTAAGAAAACCTTAAAAACATAAAAACCCTTAAAACCCCTAAAAACCCTAAAAAGGGGAAAACCCTGAAAAATCCTAAAATGACCCTAAAAACCCCAAAAACCAACCCCCACCCCCCCCCCAAAAAAAATTAAATAACCATAAAAATCCATAAAACCATAAAAAACCACTAAACTCTCATATAATCCTTTAAACCACTAATTTTTTTTAAAAAATATAAAAAAACATAAGAATCTAAAAAAATAAAAAAACCCAAAATCCCAAAAAAACCCAAAAAAACCCAAAAAAACACAAAAAAACCCTAAGACCCTCAAAATACCTAAAATCCTTATAGAACCATAATAATACTACAAAATCACTAAATAATCCCTAAAAATTTAAAATCCCATAAAAATCCTGAAAAAAATAATATAACCATAAAAAAACCCAAAAAAACATAACACCCCTAAAAACCTAAAAATGTAAAACCCTAAAACCCCAAAAATAGACCCTAAAAACCCTAAAGCCCCTAAAAAAAATAAAAATCATAAAACATGAAAAAACCACTAAAAAATTCAAAAACAATTTAAACCCCTAGAAACATTAATAAAATATAAAAAACCATTAAACCCCTAAAAACTCAAAAAACCCCTAAAAATATAAAGAAACCAAAAAAACCTTAAAAACTCAAAAACCCACAAATCCCTAAAAAACATAAAAATGAAAAAATCCTGAAAAGCTTTAAAAATATCTAAAAACATAAGAAACCCTAAAAACTTTGAAAACCCCTATGAAAACATTAAAAACCTAAAAAAGATTTAAAATCCTAAAAAATCTAAAAAATGATACAAATAAAAAAAACACTAAAAACCCAAAAAAACATTAAAAACACAAAAAAACCCTAAAACCCGATAAAAAACCCCCCAAGACACAAAAAACTATAAAATCCCTTTAAACCCTTAAAAATGTTTAAAAACTCTAAAAACCATAAAAAACATAAAAAAACCTAAAAATTCAAAAAAAAAAAATGGTAAAAACACTAAAAACAAAAAAACCCAAAAAACCTTCAAAATACTTAAAATCCAAAAGAACCCTTAAAAATTATAAAAAAAACCTAAAATTATCTAACAAAATAAAAAACCCTAAAAACCTAAAAAATCCTAAGAAAACATTAAAAACCTAAAAACACTTATATTTCTAAAAAACCTAAAAAACGATAGACCCTAAAACCCTAAAAACTCTAAAAACACCCTAAACCCCTTAAAAATCTCAAAAAAACCCTAAAATTCATAAAGATACCAAGAAACCCTTAAAATACTAAAAAATGTTAAAAATAATAAAAACCTTGAAAACCCATAAGAAAACCTTAAAAACCAAAAAATATTTAAAAACCATAAAAAACCTAAAAAAATAAAAACCCTATAAAAACCTAAAACAATAAAAACCATAAACCCCTCCCTTATCTTCTATGTCTTTTTTCTTCTTAATAAATTTGGGGGGTCCGGAAATAGCCCGACCCTCGCATCTTCCTTTCCATAAAAACATTAAAGAGATGAAAAACCCTAGGGAAGGAAGATGGAGGTCTTAGAGTCTCAGATTTGTCGCAATGACTACTTCCCTTCTCTCCTAGGTTGAAGACGATGGCAGTTCAAGCGCCTCTCCCCCACTCTACGGGGGAGGGTCCTCTCTTTGAGGACTGCTCTTTCAATCCTTTCTCATCCCTTGACTTGATTTTATCCTTCTTGTGGATGGTGCTTTTTCTGAAGGTTCTGGAGCTTTTTTAAGGTCGACCGTAGCTCCCTCTTTTTCTCCAGAAGTTCGATGAAGCCTTGACTCTTCATCATTTGACTCTGGTTGCGAGGTTCCTGAAGTGGCACCCCCTAGTGGACAATTTTGACAGGTTTGCTTCCGAGCTTTGGAATATTTAGGATCGTGCAATGGTAGGTCTAGTTGACGGCACTCACATCATGATTCGCTTCACGTCTGAGGAGGATCTAATTCTCACCTGATCCACATCACCTCAAAGATGTAATGGCACGCACTTCTCCCTCTTTTAGTAGAGATTTGACTTTTATCTGAAGTTTAACACCATGATGGTTGCGACTTGGATTAGGTTTCCCGAACTTCCCCTACCATTTCAAAATTTCACTATAATTTCAATGCTAGGGAATATGGTGGGGAGGTTCCTCTGTGTGGATAGTAGGACACATGCCCTCTTCCATCCTGTTTCCCCAAGGGCCTTTATTGTGGTTGATTCTTCAAAGGATCCGGTGGATTCTATTTTGATTGCTATGGGGGAGGAACTCCGTTGGAATCAACTTGTGATTTTTGAATTGTAGCCTACCTTCTGTTCTTCCTATTGGAATTTTGGGCATAATGTTCAAACTGGAGGCTGTGCTGCCTCTAGTAGGAGTGGCGTAAATCTAGCTCTGTTTAGGCCTGGTGAGAGAAAACATAATTTGGTGTAAGCATAGAAGGTTAGGGGAGTGACCGAGCCTTCATCCAATCATCCAATGGTTACTGCAGTCTTTGATCAGATCAAGACATATTTGATGACTGGGAGTGATCTAGAGGTGGAAATGGTCGATTCAGGCAAATTTAGCTTGAATTTGGCTAGGAACGTTTGTGGATCGGGAGTTGCTGACACTGAGGTGGTGAGCACAGTTGAAGAGAAAACCTGATTTGTACAGTTGAGAATGTTGGAAGTGGTGAGCTCTCAGGGAGAGGGAAAGAGCATGAGAAGGTGGTTGAACAAGCAGACTGGACTGGGCATGACCATCAGGAGGGCCCCCTGATGCAATCCTTGGGCAGAGTGGTTATGGACTAGAGGAAGGGTAGTGGGGGAGCCAGTAGTATCATGTTGCCAGATGTGAATGATGTCGCTCTTTCAAATAGGTTTCAGGACTTATCCTTAACTGAGATGCTTAGTAATGATGCTATGTAGGGGGGAAATCCTGAGCAGGGGGAGGTGGCTAGGCTGGATATGAGATTTAGGGATGGGAAGGAGATGCTTATGGTTGGGCAAGATATGATCTTGGTAGAGGATCAGAACCTTGATCTTGAAGAGGGATGCCCTAGTTGAAGCATAGACCCCCTAGTGCTGTCCACTAGGAGTGGTGACGTGGAGAGGGTTGACATGGGGCTGTTCTAGGTTTTCTTTATGATGAGTTTGGAAATATTCATGTGGAGGGTTTGGATGGACTTCCTCCACTGGAGTCCAATTCTGGCACTACTTATGTAGAGGACCTGACTGGGCTCCCTCTACCGGAGCCCAAAACTGAAGAAGGTGGGTTGGCCCCAAACTTGCAGAAGGACATCATTGTTTCTGGTGCCCCATTTACTGAAGACCACTGTGTGCTTCTCTATGACATGATGATGGTTTAATGGAAAATATTTCCCCTTGAAAATGAGTCTAAAAGACTTGGGGAGAGGTATGATGAGGATGACCACAAGATAAATGCTGCTATGGCTAGGTTCAAGGAGGAAAGAAAAAAGCACCAATTAGGGGATAAATCATCTCCTAGGATAGGAATCAAAGTTGATAACAAAGGGACCTCAAGTGAGGCTAGTGATGAAGTTTTAAATGAGAAGGTAGTTCATGAGAATGGTTCCATCTTTGTCCCCCCCCCAAAAGGAGACAATAGAAGGATTACTCTGCTCTTCAACAACCCATGGCGACTCGAGCCACCTCCAAGGTGGCCAAGCTGAAACCTAAAGTAAAAAATTGGGAGAGTTCTTCGTGTAATTTAGATCAGAAGAGGGCCAGAGAGAAAATCTTGGCTATGCTCAAAATGTAGGAGGAATATGAGATGAGATGAGACTCTATGGATGCAGGAGTTGAATTTTATTTTTTCTTTTCTAACATGGATGCAGGTCTTGGTGAAATTATTGGACCTTTAGGTGTAGATCTAGATGAATTTGGTAGAGAAATTGACTAACTTGTTCTCTTTTGTGTTTTTGGACTTTTTTGGGGTTTGGGTTTTGGGTTGTATTGGGGTTTGGGTGTGGGCTGTTTGGCCATGCCCCTTCTTTTGTGTTGTGGCATCTTCTTTTTTCTTTATACAATTTTGGGGGACCAATAATAGTCTGACCCCACATCTTCCTTTCCATAAAAACATTAAAGAACTCAAAAAAAAACTTAAAACCCCTAAAAAACTAAAGAAAGCATAAGAATCACAAGAAACCATAAAAACCCTAAAAACCTTGAAAATCCCTATGAACAAAAAAAACCATAAAAATAATAAAAATCCCTAAAATCCCAAAAATTGTAAAAAACCCTACAAACCTTGAAAAACCCTAATAAAACCTTAAAAATATAAAAACACTTAGAACCCCCAAAAAACCTAAAAATGATAAAAAAAACCCTAAAACCCCCAAAACCACTAAAAACCTTATTTTTTTTACAACCCATAAAAAACATAAAAACCACTAAAAACTCTAAAAACTCTTTAATACCAACATCCACACCTAGAACCATTTCGCAGCACCCAAACCTTTTTATTCAAACCCAGATCCAAAAAAAACCTTGTATCAAACCCATCAGGTAGCACCGACAACAACACACAACCAAAAGAGCAACAACCAGAGAAGATCCTGGTTGTTGGAAATCAAAGAGATATACGCCCTTTCCTACTCTGATGAGGAATGTTGGATGCTGCTTGCATGTGATGTTTTTTGTTGGGTTCTTCCTGGGTTGGTGCTACTGTAATCCGACCATTTGTGGTAGTGCTATTGTACGATGTTTGGATGAACTATTGGGTGACTATAGGAATTGGTTACTCGGATGCAACTACTCACCGTTGCCATTCCCTTTGACTTATGTTCCCACCTCTGCTCTTGCTTCCCTTCCCATCACACTGGAATCCATATTGGTCTGGTATGATGGTGCATGTGGTGGTGTTGGGATGGTGTTGGTGGTTCATCTCCATTTCAAGTGCATGTCTTAGCAGGGTGGTGCTATTAAGTGGTGAAGTTTTTATATGCTAAGGTTGGAGTATAGGCTGATGGTTGCTGAAATTGGTTTGGTGCTGAAATATGGTGTTGCTGAGGAAGGGATTTACTCTGGTGTTACTGATATCATGATGATGAATGTTGATGAAGTTGTTACTTATGGTTTGGTGCTGCTAGATGATGGTTTCTAATCGACTGAGAGGTAATGAAGGTACAGGTTTGGTCTTGGTTCTATTGGTGTCCCTTTGTTGTGGTCCTTTTTTCCCGGGTTTTTGGTTTTTGGGGGTGTTAAGGGTTTTTGGGTGTGGGTCATTTGACTTTGCCCCTCTCTTTTCTGTTATTTATTTTTTCTAATAAACTTTGGGGGGTTTTGGAATAGCTTGGACCCGCACCTTCCTTGCCTTTAAAAACTATCCAAACCCTAAAACCTTAAAAAAACCCTAAAAATTCTAAAAACTCTTTAAACCCCTAAATTTTTTAAAAACTCTAAAAAATATTAAAAAAGCTAAAAAACTCAATGAATCCCAAAAAACCAAAAAACCCATAAAAACTCTAAAGACTGTAAAAACCCTAAAAATCCTTAAAAATCCTCAAAAATTAAAATACCCTAATAACCCAGAAAACCCTAAGAAAACTATAAAAACCTAAAAACATGTAAAATCACTAAAAAACTAAAAAAAGTTAAAACCCTAAAAAATCCCAAAAAAACGATAACAACCCTAAGCTGCAATGGTGCTCGCTTCTCCCTCTTCTGGTGAAATTTTGACCTTCATCTGAAGCGCAAATCCCTGATGTTTATGACTTGGGTTATATTTCAAGAACTTCTCATCCATTTTCAAATTTTTTCTATAATTTCAATGTTAGGGAATCTGGTGGGAAGGTTTCTATGTGTGCATTGCCGGATGCGGTACTTTGCCACCCCGTTTCTCTGAGGGATTTTGTCAAAGTTTATGCTTCTAAGGATCCGGTGGATTTTTTTGTGGATTTTTGTGGGTGAGGAGATCCGCTGCAAGAAACCAGTGGTTTTTGAATAATGGTATAAATTATGTTATACTTTTTGGAAATTTTTTCATAGTGACCAGGATTGAGGTTGTGGTGCCAATGATATGAGTGGTGTGAGTCTAGATCAGGCAAGGTCTGGTGAGAGAAGCTAGAAAGTGGTAGAGGTTCAGGAGGCCATGGTAATACCCAAGCTAATGCCCACCCATCCAACGGTTGTTAAGGTTTTTGAGTGGTTAAAAAAGGATTTGAAGGTTGGGTGTGATATGGAGGTAGTAGTGGTGGCTTCAGGTGGAATGAGTTCAAATTTGGTTGAGAATTGTTGTGGAATGGGAGGTGATGGTGTTGAGGTGATGCGAACAGATGAAGGGGTGGATATGAATTGAAGTGGTGATCAAGATGGAAGCGGTGAGTTGAAAGGGGGGGGGGGGAGGAGCAGGGGAAGGTGGCTGAGCAGGGCGACATGGCTGGGCCTGGTCATAAATAGAGCCCCCTGGGTGGTGTTGCAGTGGCCTGGTGGAAGGGCTGTGGGTAGGCCAGTAGTAGCTAGTTGACGAATATGGATGATGTTGCTATGAATAATATATTTAAGGTGATGGATTTGGTGGAGTCAACTGGTGATGATGCTGTGCAGTGGGGTTTTCCGAGCAGGGGGAGGTGTCTAGGAATGAGGAGATAGCTGGGAATGGATAGGAGATGATTATGGTTAGTCAGGAGATGATTTTGGTGCGGAATAAGACCCCCAGTTTTGATGAGGGAACCCATGGTCGGAGCATGGATGACCCCTTGGTGCTGTCCCTGGGGAGTGGTGAAATTGGAAGGGATGGCCTGGGGGTTTTTCTAGTGTTTCATAGTGAAGAGGTTGGTGCAGATTGTGAGGAGGACTTGGCTGGACTTTCACCGCTAGAGATCGAGGGTAGAAATGGTGAAGGAGGTTTGGCCCCGGATATGCAGAAGGCCATGGTGGTTCATGGAGCCTCATCTGCTGAAGGCCACTGTGTGAACTTGCATGACATGGTGGTGGTGGAACGACCAAGGTTTCCCATCGAGGATGAGGCTAGAATTTTAGGGGAGATCTTTGCTGAGGATGATTGTAGGATAAATTCCAATATGGACCAGTTCAGAAGGAAAAGAGCCAAGCATGGGGATGCCTCTCAAAAGGCGGATGGAGGTGACAAAGGAGCCTCAAGTGTGGCCAGTGACAGATTCCTATATGGGAAGGCAGCTCATGCAGATGGTTTCACCCCTACCCCCCCAAAAGGAGGAAGAGGAGGGATTATTCTTCTCTCCCTAGGCCCATGGTGACCTGGGCTACCTTAAGGGAGGTTAAGCTGAAATTAAAAGTCAACAAGTGGGAGCAGCCTCCACGCACTTCCGAGCAGGAGAGGATTAGGGAGAAGTACTTGGTGCTGTTCAAATTGCAGGAGGATTTTGAGTCAGGATGGGAATATATGGACACAGGGGCGGACTCAGACTTATGCTTTGCTGACATGGCTGCTGGATTTGGTGCGGATGATGACCATTATGGTGCGGGACTGGTTTATGATTTTGGCGGTGACATTGACTAACTTGTTTCTTTTTCTATTTTTTGGATGTTTTTGGGGTTTTGGTTTGTAGGGGTGTTGGGGATTTTGGGTGTGGATCATTTGATCCCACCCCTCCCTTTATTTGTGTTGTTTTTTTTCTTTTTATACATTTTGGAGGGGACTGGGGATAGCTTGGTCTTGCACCTTCCTTGCCCAAAAACACTAAATAACTCTAAAACCTATATTTCCCTAAAAAACCCCTAAAAACATAAAAAACCATAAAACCCCCAAAACTAAAAAAAACCAAAAAACCAAAAAAATCGTAAAAATCTTAAAATATCCCTAAAATACCAAAAAACATAAAAAACTATTAAAAAAAATAACAATCTTGAAAAACTATAAAAAAACCATAAAAACCTAAAAACACTAAAAACTAATAAAAAACCTAAAAACACTAAAAACCTTCAAAATCCCTAAAAACCCAAAAAATAATAAAAATCCTAAAAAATATCTAAAATCCCTAAAAACATAAAAAATAATAAAAACCCTAAAAAACCTAATAAACACCAAATCCCTAAAAAACCATAAAATCCCATAGAAACACTAAAAATACCTAAAACCATAAAACCCCTAAAAACCTTAAAAAACCATAAAAACCCATAAAAACCCTAAAAAACACTAAAAACACTTTAAACCCTTTAAACTCCTAAAACATTAAAAAACTCTAAAAACACTTAAAAACCCTAAAAAACTGAAAAAAAATAAACCAAAAAACTAAAAAATCAAAAAAACCCTAAAAACCCTAAAAAATCTTAAAACCCTCAAAATCTCTAAAAACCCTAAAAACCCATAAATAATCCTAAAATACCCAATAAAATTCCTAAAAACATAAAAAATACAAATAAACCTAAAAACCCTAATAAAAACTTAAAAACCTAAATACACTTTAAACCCCTAAAAAACAAAAAAAATACTAAAAACCCTTAAAATACCTTACAATCCTTAAACACACAAAAAAATCTCAAAATCCCTAAAACCCTAATAAACTATAAAAATCCTAAAACATCCCAAAAATTATCTTAAAACATAAAAACACTGAAAACACTGAAAAATCATAAGAAAACTTAAAAACCTAAAAAAACATAAAACCCCTAAAAAACATAAAAGGCTAAAAATGATAAAAACCCCTAAAATCCTCAAAATCCCTAAAAACTCTAAAAAACCATACAAATCATAAATAATTCCAAAAAATCACTAAGAACGAAAAAAAACCCCAAAACCCTGAAAACCCCTATGAAAACCTTAAAAACTTAAAAACATTCAAAACCATAACAAACACCTTAAAAAACCCTAGAAACCCTAGAAACCCATAAGAACCATAAAAACCATTAAATACCTTAAGAAACCCCTAAAAAACCATAATAACCAAAAAAACACTAAAAAGTCTCAAAACCATTTAAACCCCTAAAAACATTAAAAAAAATCAAAAACCGTAACTCTAAAAAACTCAAAAAACCCATAAAAAAATAAAAACCATAAAAACCATAAAAAACTGTAAAAATCCACAAAATACCTAAAAACCTTAAAAACCCTAAAACCCTAAAAAACCTACAAAATCCAGAAAAATACCAAAAAACATAAAAAACCAAAAAAATCCTAAAGAACCCTAAGAAAACCTTCAAAAATAGAAAACACTTAAAACCCAAAAAAACCTAAAATGATAAAATCCCTAAAAAACCCTAAAAACCCTAAAAAGCTTACACCCCCCCTCAAAATCACTAAAAACCCTAAAAACCATGAAAATCCTAAAAGCAATAAAAATCCATAAAAACATAAAAACCTTGAAAACCCCTAAGAAAAAAATAAAAACTTTAAAAACACTTTAAACCCCTTGAAAACGTAAAAAATGATAAAAACCATAAACAAACCTAAGAGACCCTAAAAACAATACAAACCCCTAAAAACCATAAAACCCCAAAAACCATAAAAAACCTCAAACCCATAAAATACCTAAAAAACCACAGAAAACTATGGAAAACCTTTTCCCCCTAAAAACGTTAAAAACTCTAAAAAACCTTAAACCCTAAAAAACTCAAAAACCCCTAAAACCTCCCCAAAACCCATAAATCCCTAAAAACCCTAGAAAACACTAAATCCCTCAAAATTCCTAAAATCCCTAAAACTATAAAAGTCTTAAAAATCCCTAAAAACCCTAGAAATGTAAAAAACCCTAAAAACCTTGAAAATACCTAATAAAACCTTAAAAACCTAAAACACATGAAACCCCTAAAACCCTAAAATCCATAAAAACCACAAAACCCCCTAAAAACAATAAAAATGCTCCAAACCTAGAAAATCCTAAAACACCACTAAAAACTTCAAAAACACTACAAACCCCTAAAAATGTTATAAAACACTAAAAACTCTAAAAACCTTTAAAAACTCAAAAGAAACCATTAAAACCAAAAAAACCATAAAACACTAAAACCCCTAAAAAAACTAAAAAACATAAAAATCCCTAAAAACACTAAAAAATATAAAAATCCTAAAAAAATACCCAAAAATTTAAAAACCACCAAAACCATGTAAACCTAAGAAAAATTAAAAAACAAAATAACACTTAAAACCCCTAAAAACCCTAAAAATGCTAAATACCCTAAAAAACCTTAAAATCCTTAAAAACCCTAAAAACCATTAAAAACCTTAAAACCCCCTAAAAACCCCTAAAAACCCTAAAAACCATTAAAAGAGATAAAATCCATTTAAATTCCTAAAAACATTAAAAACTCTAAAAAACCTTAAAACCCCAAAAAACTCAAGAAACCCATCAAAAACCCAAAAAATCAATAATAACCCAAAAAACCCAAAAAACATTAAAAATCCCTAAAACTCCAAAAAATAAATAAAAATCCTAAAAACCATAAAAAATATTAAAATATAAAAACATAAAAAACTCTAGATCCTTTAAAACCCCTTAGAAAAACATGAAAACCTAAAAACACTGAAAACCCTAAAAAACCTAAAAACACTAAAAACCCTAAAAAACCTAAAACCCCTAAAAATCTTTACAAACCCTAAAATCTAAAAAAACTCTAAAATACCATAAAAATCCAAAAAAGAGACCTAAAAGTCCATAAAAATTTAAAAAATACTAAAAACCCTAAAAAACCCTAAAATTGCTAAAATTTATAAAAAACCTAAAAACATATAAAAACCATAAAAACATTAATAACCCTAAAAACCCATAAAAATATAAAATTACATGACTAACTATAAAAAACATTAAACCCTTAAAAAGTTAAGAAACTCTAAAAATACTTAAAACCTTAAAAACTAAAAAAAACATAAAAAAACCAAGAACCCAAAAAATCCCTAAAAAACCTAAAAACATTTTAAATCCCTAAAACCCTTAAAAAATCAAAAAATATCCGAAATATTACCTAAAAATACATAAAAACAAAAAAAATACTAAAAACCATGAAAATCCCTAAAAAAACATTAGAAATCTAAAAACACTTAAAACCCCTAAAAACATAAAAAACTCCAAAACCCCTAAAAGACCCTAAAAAACCCTAAAATCCCTAAAAACCATAAAAATCACTAAAACCTTAAAAAAACCCTAAAACCTGAAAAACCCTAAAAAACACTAACAAAATTTAAAAACCCTTTAAATAACTTAAAGTTTTAAACAACTAAAAAAACCTTAAAACCTTAAAAACCCTAAAAAACTGTAAAAATCCAATAGATCCATAAAAAACTCTAAGAGCCCTAAAATCCATAAGATCCCTAAAATCCCTAAAAACACTAAAAACCCATAAAATCCTAAAAAATCCCAAAAAATCCCTAAAAATATAAAACCCCCAAAACCATGAAAACCCCTAAGAAAATGTTAAAATCATAAAACACTTAAATCCCCCCCAAAAACCAAAAAATGACCAAAACCCTAAAACCCCTAAAAACCACAAAAATACCTAAAACCCCTAAAAGCCATAAAAATACTAAAAAATCTCTAAAAATCACAAAAACATAAAAATGTCAAGAAATACATGAAACCCAAGAAAACATTAAAATCCTAAACACACTTAAAACCCATAAAAAACTTAAAAAATGCTAAAAACCCTAAAACCCCTAAAAATACAAGAAACCCCTCTAAAAATAATAAAACCCTCTAAAAACCTTAAAAAACATAAAAACCCATAAAAAACCATAAAAAAAATTTAAAAACCACTAAAAAGTCTAAATAACCTTTAAACCCTTAAAAATATTTAAAAACTCTAATTTTTTTTTAAAACCCTCAAAACATAAAAAACCCTAAAACCCAAAAAAACTATAAAACCCTAAAAACCACAAAACCCTCAAAATATCTAAAACCCCATAAAAATCCTAAAAAATCACTAAAAAAGTAAAAACCCTAAAAACCCTGAAAATCCCTAAGAAAAATTTTAAAAACTAAAAATACTTAAAACCCCGAAAAACATAAAAAAATGATAAAAACTCTAAAAACCATAAAAACTATTAAAAACCCTAAACCCCTGAAAGTCCTTAAAATCTCTAAAAAACTATAAAAATATTAAAAAATCCCTAAAAAATTCAAAAAAACCTAGAAACCCCTAAGAAACATGAAAAACCCTAAAGAAACCTTAAAAAAATAAAAACACATAAAACACCTAAAAACCCAAAAAATGATAAAACCACCAAACCCCCCTAAAAGACTTAAAAGACGTTAAAAATCACTAAAAACCATATAAACACCAAAATACCTTAAAACCCATAAAACTCAAAAAACTCAAAAAACCCTAAAATCCACTAAAAACTATCAAAACCCTATAAACCCTTAAAAATGTTAAAAAACTCTAAAAGACCTTAAAACCTTAAAAAACACAAAAAATACTAAAAATATAAAAAAATCATAAAAACCTTAAGAACCCTAAAAAATCATAAAAACCCTCCAAATCCATAAAAACACTAAAAAAACAAAAAATAATCCTAAAAAAATCCACAAAAATACTTAAACATGTAAAAAACCCTAAAAAAACATAACAACCTAAATACACTTTAAACCCCTAAAAAACCCAAAAAAATATAAAAAAAGTAAAAACAATAAAAACCTAAAAATCCAAAAAACCCTTAAAAATATAAAAAACTCTAAAACCCTAAAAACCAATAAAAATACTAAAAAATTACTATAAATTCCTAAAAACAAAAAAACCCTTAAAAACCCTAGAAACCCCTATGAAGATATTAAAAACCAAAAAACACATTAAACCCCTAAAAAAACAAAAAATGATCAAAACCTTAAAAATCCTAAAAATGACCCCAAATACCCTAAAAACTTCTAAAAACCATAAAACCCTAAAAATAAATAAAAACTCTAAAAACCCTTTAAACAATTAAAAATGTTAAAAACTCTAAAAAACCTTTTAAACCTTAAAAAACTCAAAATATCCCTAAAATCCAAAAAAACCTATAAACCCCTAAAAAACCTCAAAACCCTTCAAAGTCCCTAAAAGCCTTAAATCTATAAAAATCATAATAAAAACATAAAAATACTGAAAAATTAAAAAACCCCAATAATACTTGAAAGACCAGAATAAAACATTAATAACCGTAAAACACTTAAAACCCCAAAAAATACTAAACACCCTAAAATCCCTAAACCCACCTAAAGCCCCTCAAAATCCCAAAAAACCAAAAAATCTATAAAAATCCTAAAAAATACCTTAAAATGTAAGAATCCCTAAAAACACTAAAAACTCTAAGAAAACCATGCAAGCCTAAAAACACTTTAAACCCCTCAAAACCAAAAAGGTACTAGAAAACCTAAAAACCATAAAGACCCAAAAACCCTAAAAAATAAATGGTAGAATTCTCTCCAGGTTCCTCTCGCCCAACGCTTCCTCCCCTGGTTTTCTCTTGGGTTTTTGGCATTGATCTTCTTCGGCGGTGGTGTTCTTTGGGCGGGATCTTCGGATCAAAGGCAACGGTGGCTTCCTGTTTTCAGTAGCTTACTCTTCCCAAACCCGTGCTCTGGACCTCAGTTTCAGAAGGGTTTCTTTGTGGGTGTGCTAGTTCTTCTTCAAGCATAGAGCTTGAGTAGGCTTCTATGGTCTTTGATCGGTCATATCTGGTTTGTGGCATTACGGTTGACCCCATGGCAGTTGGAATCCTTGATGGAAGTCTGCTGTGGTTTGGGGTTGACTTGGAAGATCTGGGATTACCTTGGGGTGACCGGAGCCAGGTGACTCAAAGACAATGCAGTCTTGGAAAGGAGGCGCTTTTGAGTTCAGTTAGGCATCAGTTTGCACAGAGGATTCTTTTTAGGTTGCAGGAGGCACTTTTGCTGCAGTGGAGGGGGACACTTCGGCGGTGTGGGCTCTGGACTCTCTGGATGTTGGTCATCTCTCCTGACTTTCTACCTCGGTTCTATTTTTTGAATGCTTCCTTGATGTTGATTCAATTCTGGTATGTTTCTCCTTCCATGGAATTGTTTCTGAATATTTGCTCTGGTTTTGGTGTGCCGTTGGATTGTGGATTTTTGCTCTGCGGGATCAATCTGCTGCTATGGGTTTGGTTCATTGGTTGCATTCTAAATGAGATGCTGGCTAAGATGGTTATCCTTTTGATGGTTTTAACACTGCTTTGGGGATTGGTTTGGGCTGATGCTGGTAATGATTTCTGGAATTGGTGCTGTTGGATGCTTGATGCAGCCTGGATGAAAGTGGATTGGTTGGGAGTTTTTGTTTTTGGTGATGAAAATACTGGTTGCTGGTTTGACGGTGATGCTGGATGTGGCTGGAGGTTTGGCTGGGAGTTTTGGTTAGGGATGGCTTGTTGCAGCTGGTTTGGCAGTGGGCATCCGATAGTGCTGGCTACTGGTAGGGATGAAGAGTTTCTGGGGTCTGGAGGCTGGTTGGTGTTATGGGATGCTTGTTCTGTTTGGCTGGGTGATGCTGTTGGAGATGCTGTTGAGCGATGTTGTGGCTATGATGACTGGATTATGCTAGATGCTGGACTTGGTGAGATTGGAGGCTGGTCACTGCTTGTTTGTGAGTTTCTGGATGCTAGTTGAGGCTGGTGATGTTGATGGTTTCTTCTTTGCTTTGTGTGTCTTTTCTTTTTTTGATTTTTTTTGGCGTCTTTGTCTTGGGCTGTTAAGGGTTTTTGGGTGTGGGTCGTTTGACCCCTCCCCTCCCTTGTCTGGTGTGTCTCTTTTTTCTTTCTAATAAATTTGGGGGGGGGGGTGGGGGGGAATAGCCCGACCCTTGCATATTCCTTGCCCTAAAACCCTAAAAACCTCTAAAAACCCCTAAAAACCATAAAAACTCCTACAAACCTTAAAATACCCAAAACCACCATAACAAACCTAAGAACCCACTAAAAATATTAAAAACCCTTTGAACTTCTAAAATGTTAAAAAACTCTAAAATACTTTAGAACCCCTTAAAAAAATAAAAAAATATAAATATAAAAAAACCATAAAAACCATAAAACCCTAAAACCCCCTAAAAACCTTCAAAATCCATAAAAAACCTAAAAAATCCAAAATAAAATACCTAATAAGGTAAAAAACCCTAAAACCCATGAAATTCCTTAAGACAAACTTAAAAACCTAAAAACACATAAAACCCCTAAAAGCAAAAAACATTAAAACCCTAAAAAACCTAAAAAACCTAAAAAAACCATCTAAATCCCCCAAAACCCTAAAAACCCATAAAAATAATAAAAAGTCCATAAAAATTCCTAAAAAGATAAAAAACCCCTAAAAACCCTAAAAAAAACTAAGAAAACTCTAAAATACTAAAAACACTTAAAACCCCTAAAAAACCTAAAAATGATAAAAACCCTAAAAAACACTAAAATATCCTGAAACCCTAGAAAAAACATAAAAACCCATAAGAAACATAAAAACCCTAAAAATCTATAAAAATACTAAAATGAAAAAAACTCTAAAAACCATTGAAAACCCCTAAAAACAATAAAAAACTCTAAAAAACTATAAAACGCTAAACCCCCAAAAAACATAAAAAACTTTAAAACCCTAAAAACCCCTAAAAACCTTGACAATCCCTAAAAAACCCTAAAAACCATAAAAATCCTAAAAAATCCATAAAATTACATAAAAAGGGAAAACCCTCCAAAACCTTGAATAACCATAATAAAAACTTAAAATACTAAAAATTATTAATTCCACTAAAAAACCTAATAAATGGTAAAAATCATAAAAAGACTAAAACCCCTAAAAACCCCTAAAACCCCTCAAAATCCCTAAAACCCTAAAAACCCTAAAAACCCTAAAAATCCAAAAAATTCCCTAAAAATACCTAATAACTTTAAAAACCGAAAAAAACTAAGAAAACCTTAAAAACTAAAAGCACTTTAAACCCCTAAAAAATAAAAAAATGGAAAAAACCATAAAAAAACTATAAGACACTGAAACCCTAAAACCTCTAAAAACCATAAAACCCCAAAAAACCTTAAAAACCCTAAAAAAATAAAATCCCAAAAAACAACTAAAAACCCTTTTAAAACATAAATTTTTTAAAAAAACTCTAAAAAAACATAAAAACCCTAAAATATAAATAAACCCTAAAAACTGAAAAAACCCACAGAAACCCTAAAAACCCTAAAAAACCATAATACCCCACAAAAATATCAAAAAACACTAAAAACCCATAAAAATCCTAGAAAGACATAAAAATCCCTAAAAGCGTAAAGAATCCTTAAACCCAGAAAAACACTATGAAAATCGTAAAAACTAAAAATAATTAAAACCCCTAAAAACATAAAACATAATAAAAACCCTAAAAACCCCAAAAAACTATAAAAACATAAAACCCTCAAAATCCCAATAAACCATATAAATCCAAAATAAGTCCTAAAAATACCTAAAAATACAATATACCATAAAACATAGAAAAACCATAAGAAAACCTTAAAAACCTAAAAACACATAAAACCCCTACAAACCTAAAAAAATATTAAAACCCAAAAAATCTCTAAAAACCCTAAAACTGCTAATAACCTCAAAAAACCATAAAAATGCATAAAAACCTTAAAACATTCTAAAACCCCATAAAAACAAACCAAAATATCTAAAAACCCTTTAAAACATTAAAATTTTTAAGAACTTTAAAAACCATTAAAACAATAAAAAAAATAAAAAATCCCTAAACCCGAAAAAACCATTAAAACCCAAAATACCTACAAAATCTCTAAAAACCCTAAAAACCCATAAAAATCCTAAAAAACCTCTTAATGTCCATAAAAATGTAAAAAAATCTAAAAACCCTGAAAACCCCTAAGAAAACCTTAAAATCATAAAAATAATTAAAACTCCTAAAAATATAAAGAATGTTAAAAAACCTAAAAAACCCTAAAGAACCCTCAATGTCCCTAAAATCCCTCAAAACCCATAAAAATATTAAAAAATTCATAAAAACCCCTTAAAATGTAAAAAACCATACAAACCCTGAAAACCCCTAATAAATCCTTAAAAACCTAAAAAACACTTAAAACCCACATTTTTTAAAAGGATAAAAATCCTATAAAACCCTAATAGACCCGAAACCCCTAAAAACCCTAAAAACCATAAAACAACAAAAAACCTTAAAACCCCTAAAAACTTATAAAAACACTAAAAAACCATTAAAAAAAATCTAAAAATACTTTAAACCCCAAAAGACATAAAAAAATCTAAAAAACCATAAAAACACTAAACAACTTAAAAAACCCCAAAAAACAATAAAACCCAAAAAACCATAAACCCCCGAATCCCTCAACATCTCTAAAAAACATAAAAAACAAAAAATGTACAAAAACCCCTAAATATCCCTAAAAACATAAAAAACACTAGAAACTCGGAAAAAACCTAAGAATAACTTTAAAAAGCTAAAATTAATTAAAGCCCCTAATGTAACGCCCCGACCCTAGTTACCCAGAGTCGGTGCATTATTACATAACATTGGCATGACCACAAGAAAGATCAAATCTCAAAAGACCGATTGGTTTAGTAGCCTTGGAAACACTAGATATATTCATAAGTCTTACATTACATCATAAAATGAAAAACTACTACAACAACATAATGTCTCCATAATCCACACTCATATCCCCTCATAATATCCCTGCAGGTCATTCATAATTTACTTCTTCACTTCCTGGGAAAAATAAAACATAGAAAAGGGGTGATCTCAAATGCCCAGTAAGGATAACAATATAGCAGAAACTTTCATAAATAAGAATAAACATTTAAGGCAATGTATAACTAAAACAAAAGCCTTTCAAACTTGAACTTTCAACATGGTATGGCATAAATAAAATGAAATAATGCCATTTACTTATTCACATGGATATTATACTAATCGAATAATCACATGCAAAAATCAATAACCACTTTCATAATGTTGGAATGCATAATGCCAGACTATCATAACCACATAGACAAGGCCTCGTGCCAAGACTACAAATAAGATTTTGTCAAGGCCTTATGACAAGACACTAGTTTGTCTCATGAGACCTACCGATGCATTGAGGAGATATAGCGGGCTCCACCCGTCACATATTAAGTCCAATGCATACCCATATGAAAAGGTTTAAACATAACATACACATTCGTATTAAAACTAGCATACGAAATGTCAATAATTTCAACATAAACTATGAATGGTATAAAAATAGCACATCCACAGTCAAACATATCACAAAACCTTCAATACAATATAGAAGTTTTGTATCATAATAAATCAACTTCAAATAAGCGTAAAATCCATCAAAGGATGTTGACATAGATGAAATAAAAACACTTTTTAGAGAAATATATCTTTCTTTTTTTGAAATCATTTAAGAGACATATAAAATAAAACATTTTCTTGAAAATATTCTTATAATCTTGTAAGGAAAGCTTTGAAGATTTTATAACGGCGGAAAATAACCGCACCCGCCGTATAAGTTAAAAAAAAACATTCTTACCTTAATTCTGTCGAAAAGGTTAAAAAGGACCTTGTTTTGAAAACGACGGAAAGATTCCTCTTATAAAAAGTCAAACAAGGGTATAAATGAATTTAACCCATATTATTGTAAATAATAAAAATGTTTTGAAATACATTTTGAAGAAACATGGATGTGGATGATAAAGAGATCCCAGTAGATTATTACGTATAAACAACCTCAGATAATGAAGAGATTGTGAAATAACCATTACCTTGTACTTTTCCTTGGTTGGGGTAGGATAACCTCCTGTATAATGGTGAAATAATTGTTATTAAATTATACAATAATCATATACATTAATATGATATCATATATGATCTTTTAATATTTATTTGATAATAATATCTTAGTATTATCGTTGTTTCGGGTGTTAACTTACTTGTTTTATTTTATATGTTTTGCTACGTAAGACATGTTTGTAAAGGATATGTTGTATATTATTCATATCCATAATGATATAAAGTCCTTAAACATCATTTTTTAAATCATCAAATGATAATTATACTTGAATGGATACGATGGAGAATGAATCTCATCGCGTTCGTGGAGACGGTAGTCCGTACGTACGCACGAGCGACAATATCATTCTTTTGATATTAAAATAATATATAAATGGATGGTATATAATATATACAGAATCATTAACGTGTTATATTTATTATTTACATGAGTTACACATCATTATTATACCCATTCAAATAATATATTATTGAATAACAATTACACCACGACGTGGAGACGGTAAGCCGTACGTACGCACGTATGGTGACATGTTATTCAAAGGGTGGATAGAATACTGAATATGGTTGTACCATATTTATAATAACATCACAGTATATATATGATACTAGAGTTATTATTTTATAATGGTAACAACAAAGGAAGAAGAAGTGGAAGAAGAAAGGAACTTGAAAAAGGGCGGTGAAATCATTACCTCTTCTTCGGTTTCTTCCTTTTGATTTGATCAAAAAGGCTCCTTAGGTTGGATTTCTGATCAAACTAAGGCCTATAGGTTGTAGTGAGGGAAGTTGGGAGAGTATTTGGGAAGATTTTGGCCGAACCAAAAGGCTTTTACGGTGTGAATAAATGAGAAGGAGGTGTGCCCTTTTTTAAGAGGGGTGAGGGGCACCTTTGGAAAAGTTAGAGATATTAGTTTATAATAAATTCATATTCGGTTTCCAATGGCTCAAAAGTTGATTATTCAAAGGTTAAGGTGGGTATGGGTCGAAAAAAACTCAACCAATAGAGTTTAGACAGGTTTGGGTACTTATATTAACCTTATCTTTAAGTATTAACTCTAAGTTAATTAGTTTCACTTTTACAATGTCTCTTTGTATTTTTATATAATATGGTTAATAAACTTACTATATACATCCAAGAGACCCACAAGTGGTCCATTAATGATGAAAATATCATGATATAAGTCTCTTGGCCGAACCTTAGATTTTTAGGAATTTAATATCAATTAATAATATAATATTTGTTTTAAGAACTCTTTTATGTCAATTTTGACACTGTTCAATAGTTGATTTTTGTGAAACTCATAACAGATTGATTTCTTCAAAAAAAGTCAATTAAATCAATCCTAATATATCATATTATCCTAGAAAATTAGTTTAATTAATTAAAAGTTTCATATTATATTTATTTGTGTATTTATAATATCAATTATTTTAAATTTTCACTATTATAGTAATTACTACATCATCATTGTGTCATAAATAAATTAAATTATTTAATTTCTAAAAATTATAAATAAAATATCATTATGTAGGAAATATTTTTATATTTCTAATGAATATTTATAATCTAAAATCCAACATATATAACCCTATGTAATAATTGTTTTGCTAAAAGATATATGCTTGTGTCATTTTTGTATTCATTTTAACTTAATTAAAAAAAAAGTGTCCCTATCACCTACAAGTGGCACCATGGGGTCCCAAAATCGACCCAAAGATGCCTATGGTAGAACATGTATCAACCAATAAGTCTAGGACACGTTTTAGGGTAATTTAGTATTATTATAATATTTTTTTTAACCCTTATTTACCGGATTTACCCTTAACCATGGTAAATAAAATATTTACCGCAGTAATTATTCAAAATGTCTAAAAATAAAAGTTACCTATTTACACAATTTGGACATCCTGATTCCAAATATGGAATCCATTTTTCTAAATTCAAAACAAAGAAGTGGAAGAAATTAATTTAAAATTAATTCTCGCTGTCAAAACAAAAAGCGTGTTTTTAAGAGATAATAACTATCAAAAGATTGACACTTGTTTATGTTCGGTTTAATTGTAAAATTATGTCCAATGACCAACATTATATTAAATGGTAAAAATATATTCTAAATATACTTTAAAACCACTAAAATTCATAATTTATCACTATTAATTATTTTGTTTAAAAAAGTTGTTTTTAATTAAAATTTAGTAATTTTCACTATTCATCAAAATATGAAAGTTATCAGAAAAGTACCAAAATTTCACCATAGGCTAAATTCGATATTCCGAATCCATAAATGAAGTCCATTTTAAAATATAAAATATATATAATTTCAAAAAGTAGGTATTACTATTCATAACAGCTAGTTTGATTGGTTATGGTGTGTTAGAACTCGGTGTTGCATACAGCACACGCTATCACATTATTCAAAGAGAAGCGTACCGTAAAAGCTTGGGGTGTTACACCTAAAAACCTAAAAAGCACTAAAAACCCAAGAAGTCCAAAAAATAACCCTAAAAACCATATAACCCTCAAAATACATAGACCCAAAAAATTATAAAAATTCCTAAAAACATAAACAACCATAAACACCATGAAAAAACCTAAGAAGACCTTAAAATCCTAAAAATAATTAAAAAACCTAAAAATCAAAAAAACTGTAAAAACACTGAAAACCGTAAAAGACCATATAAGATCTAAATACCCATAAAAACCTTAAAACCACTAAAACATTAAAAAACCCTAAACCACATAAAACCCTAAAAACCCACTAAAAACTATAAAAAATCTAAAAACCTTTAAAGCCCTAAAAAGCTCAAAAAAATTCTACAAACCGAAAAATACAAAAAAAACCAGAAAACCCTATGAAACACTGAAAACCCTAAAACCCCTAAAAACCATAAAAAACCTAAAATATACATAAAAATCTCAAAAAACTTCAAAAAATATATAACTATAAAAAACACTAATAAATCCTTAAAAACCTAAAAATACTTTATACCCATTAAAATCCTAAAAAATGCAAAAATCCTTAAAAACCCTAAAAACCATACAAATCCAAAAAATCCCAAAAAATCAAAAAAAAATCCCAAAAAAACATGAAAAGACATAAAAACCCTAAAACCCCTAAGAAAACCATAAAATCCTAAAACACTTAAAAACCATAAAAAACCTAAAAGATGCTAAAAAACTAAAAAACCCAAAAAATCTTAAAAACCCCTAAAAACCATAAAAACCCCCCAAAAACCCAAAAACCCTTAAAAAACCTCTAAAATCACTAAAAACCATTTAAACCCCAAAAAAATTAAAAAAATATAAAAAAATGTTAAAATCTCTAAAAAAGTCAATAAAACCCCTAAAACCCAAAAAAACAAAAAAAACCCTAAAAAAACAAAAATACCCTCAAAATCTGTAAAAACCATAAAAACTATAAAAATCCTAAAAAATCCCTTAGAATCCCTAAAAACCTATAAGAAAACATTAAAATAAAAAAAAACACATAGAACTCCTAAAAAAACTAAAAAACATAAAAAACTCTAAACCCCCTAGAAACCCTAAACCCCTTAAAATCCCCAAAAACCCTAATAAACCATAAAAATTATAGAAAACCTCTAAAAAACCCTAAAAACATAAAAAACCATAAAACCCCAAAATACCCCTAAGAAAACAATAAGAATCTAAAACCACGTAGAACACAAAAAAACCTAATTTTTTTGAAAACCCTAAAAAGACACTAGAAACCCTAAAAACCTATAAAAACCATAATACACCTAAAAAACTTAAAAACCCTAAAACCCCATAAAAACACTAAAAAAACCTAAAAACTTGTTAAACCCCTAAAACCTTAAAAAATATAAAACCTTAAAAAGCATACAAAACTTAAAAAAACCTATTAACCAAATAAATAATAAAAATAATAGAAACCCAAAAAACCAAACAATATCTCAAGATCACTAAAAAACAAAAAAAAAAAAATTAAAAAACATAAAAAATCCATAAAAAATGTAAAAAATCATAAAAATCCTAAAAAACACTAAGAAAAACTTAAAAACCTAAAACACTTAAAACCCATAAAAAACCAAAAACCCTATGAACCTAAAAACTCTCAAATCCCAAAAAAACCAAAAAACCACAAAAAAATATAAAAATATTTTAAAGCCCTAAAACCCTAAAAACTTAAAAAACCCTAAAAATCCTAAAAAACCCTAAGAAAACCCTAAAAATCAAAAATCACTTAAATCCCTAGAAAACCAAAAAAACCTCTAAAAATCCAAAAAATCTAAAAGCTCTCAAAATCCCTAAAAATCTTAATAAACTATATAAAAACGTAAAAATACCTAAATATTGATAAATAAAAAAAACCCTTAAAACCTTGAAAATCTCTAGGAAAACCTTAGAAACCTAAAATCAAATTTAAAGTATAAGAAACATAAAAAATTTTAAAAACCCTAAAACCCTAAAATACATTTGAAACCCAAAAAAACCTAAATAGAATAAAAACCCCTAAAAACTTAAAAGCCATGAAACCCATAAAAACCCTAAAAACGACAAAAACTCTAAAAACCTGTTAATCCCCTAAAAAATTTATCAAACTATAAAAACCCATAAAACACTAAAAAACTAAAAAAAATCTTAAAAACCAAAAATTCATAAAACCATTAAAACCCTAAAAAACCAGTAAAACCCTCAAAATCCCTAAAAACAATAAAAATTCATAGAAATCCTTAAAAATCCCTAAAAATTGTTAAAAACATAAAAACCACTAAAAACCTTGAAAAACCCTAAGAAACCCTTAAAAGCCTAAAAACACTTAAAACCCCTAAAACCCTAAAAACAATAATAGCCCTAAGAAATCCTAAAAACCTTAAGACACCATAAAACCCTCAAAATCCCTAAAACCCCCCAAAACCCCCCAAAACCCCCCAAAACCCAAAAAAATTCTAAAAAACCCAAAAAATTCCTAAAAATGTAAAAAACCATAAAAAACCTGAAATCCCATAAGAAAATGTTAAAAACCTAAAACCACTAAAACCCCTAAAAAACCTAAAAGCACTAAAATGCTAAAAAACCCTAAAAAACCCTTAAACCCTTAAACCCCCTAAAAACCATAAAACCCCATAACAAGCATAAAAACCCTAAAACCCAAAACACCCCAAAACCCAATAAAAACTCTAAAACCGTTTTTAACCCCAAAAATGTAAAAAAACTCTAAAAAACCATAAAAACCTTAAAAATTCAAAAAAAAAACTCCTAAAACCCCAAAGATATAAAATTCCAAAAAACCCTAAAACCCTAAATCCCTAAAACACTCAAAATCCTAGAAACCTTAAAAAACCATAAAAATTATAAAATACCTAAAAATTCCTAAAAATGTAAAAAACAATAAAAACCATAAAAACCCTAAGAAAATCCTATAAAACCTTAAAAACACAAGAACACTTAAAACCTCTAAAAAACGTAAAAGTCCAAAAAACGCTAAAAGACCTAAAAACCCAAAAGACACTAAAAACCCCAAAACCCCTTAAAAACCATAAAACCCCTAAAAATAAAAAAACCCTAAAACCTAATAAAATTTCTAAAACCACTCAAAACTATAAATGTTTAAAAACTCTAAAAAAACCATAAAACCCTAAAAACTCAAAAGAAACCCTAAAAACAAAAAATAAAACCACTAAAACCCTAAAAACCCTAAAAAACCCTAAAAACCTTAAAAATCCATAAAACCCTATGAAACTATAAAAATCATAAGAAAACCCTAAAAACATCTAAAAATGTAAAAAACCCCCAAAAGCTTGAAAAAATATAATAAAATCTAAAAAATCTGAAAACACCTAAAACCCTAAAAAACCTAAAACCCTAAAAACCCTAAAACCCATAAAACTTATAAAATGTTTAAAAATAATAAAAACACATAAAGACCCTAAAACCACTAAAAAATCTTAAAACCCTTTGAAACCATAAAAATCTTAAAAAACTCTATGAAACCTCAAAAACCCAAAAAAAAACTCAACCCCCCTTAAAACTCAAATAAACCATAAAAACCCTAAAAACCTTCAAAATCCCAAAAATCCCAAAAAATCACTAAACATCCTAAAAATCCATAAAAATATCTAAAAATGTAAAAAAACCTAAAATCCTAGAAAAAACATTAGAAAAACATAAAAACATTAAAAAACTTCAAACCCATAAAAACCTAAAAAACATTAAAAACCCCAAAAAACCAAAAAACCCAAAAAAACCTAAAAAACCCTCAAAATTAGTAAAAACCCTAAAAACCATAAAAATACTAAAAGATCCCTAAAAGTCCCTAGAAACATAAAAATTAAAAAAAATCTTAAAAACCCAAAGAAAAACTTAAAAATCTAATAACACTTAAAACCCCTAAAAACCTTAAAAAATGATAAAAACCCTAAAAAGGCCCTAATAACTCTAACAACCCCTACAAACTATAAAACCCTTAAAAACATAAAAAACCTTAAAACCCTAAAAAACATAAAAAACCAAAAAAAACACTAAAAACTGTTTAAACCCTTAAAAAATTTAAGAAACTATAAAAAATTATAAAAGCCTAAAAAACTCAAAAAACCCCTAAAAATTGAGAAAAACCCTAAAAACCCTAAAATCCCCATAAAAACCTAAAACCCTAAAAATCCCTAAAAACTATAAAAACCATAAAAATACTTAAAAAGGAAAAAAATCACTAAAAACATAAAAAACCCTAAAACCTATGAAAAATACAAAAAAACCATAATAACCCAAAAAAACATAAACCCCTAAAAACATAAAAAATTATTTAAACAAAAAAACCTAAAATCCCTAAAAATCTTAAAACTCCAAAAACCATAAAAATCCCTATAACCCATAAAAACTCTAAAAAAAATCTAAAAACCCTCTGATCCCTGAAAAAATTAAAAAATCTAAAAAACCATAAAACTCTAAAAAAACACAAAAAACCCCTAAAGACCCAAAAAACCAAAAAACCCTAAAACCCTAAAACCCTAAAAATACCCTAAAAACCCTCAAAATACCTAAAAACCCTAGAAAAAAATTCCCATTGCGGCACACTCCCCAAGATCTCTTTCTCGCTTGAGGCATCTTCCATGTTTTCCCATGGACTATTCTTAGGGATTCGGTAGTGAATCTTTACCCCTTCCCTATGGTTGCGGGAGGCAATCTTGGTGATGGTGTGCTTTAGAATCTCTATTCTGAACCAAGGTGATGATGGTTTCATATTTTTGGCGACTTTGAATTTCTTGAGCCGTGTCTTTTCTCAGGCCTTCAGCTTCAAATCCAAGCAGGATTTGGCTTCTTTGTCGGTGTGTTATGGCATCAGCAGTTTTAGAGGTTGTCTGTTTTGCTATTTCATATCGGATCGTATCGATAAGTGATGATACAGAAGGCTCTATGGCGATGAGTTTCACTCGGGAGTCTCTAATGTGACCCTTTTCTGGAATTTCATTGGGCGATAGATTTTGTGGATCTCAGATTGTGGGTAGCAGGATTTAGTGAGAGTCACGAAGATGATGGAGCCTTGGATGTTTCTCGAAGTTTAGAAACCCTACCAGACATCAGTCGTTGATCGAGGTCAAGTTTATAGAGTTGGGGTTTCCACGGATGGGTTAGAGGTGTCGAGGGTTTCATCGATGGAGAGGGTTTGAACAACGACATGGGTTTTGGCCTCATATATGGTTAGTCGCCTCTTTTGGATTAGTTCCTTGGTTCTGTTTGGTTGCTTCTTCTCTGATGATGCTTCAAATTTGGTATGTTGTCTCTTTTGTGGTGTTGATTTTGCGATTTTTCTCTGTTTCCGGAATGTCAGTGGATTGTGTATTCATCTTTATACTTATTCATGGGTTCAAAATTTATCTTCTATTATGGATCATTTTGTGGGTGGCCTGGTTCATTTTTTGTGCTTTAAATCGAGTCTTGAGTTTTCTGATTGAGTTTCTGGTCGAGTTGGTTCTTGTTTGTTTGATGTTTTTGGTGCTGTTGTGGAAAGTGGTGCAAGAGATGGGTTGTTGGTTTCTATTTCTATAGGTGGTTTTGGAGGATGTGATGGTTTTTAGAAACTGAGGTGATGGATATTACTTGATTCTTGGTTGGGATGTGATGAAGTTGATGTATATGAGTTTGGTTCTGGTGGTTCTGTGGTGCTGGTGGTGGATCTACTTGGTGAGGAGGTGCTGGATGCGGGAAATTGTGCATCTGGATGTTGGTTTCTACCTAAAAGGGAGGTGGCAAGGCATTGTTTTTGCATTTATGAATGTTGGAAATTGAACAGCAAATGGCTAGTAGATGATTAGCTAGGAGGTGTTGGATATTAGGATCTGAGCTGCTGGATGCTGGTTGGTGATTGGTAGGGAGGTGATGAAGTTGCGGTATTTGGTCTTAGTACTGTTGGTTCCCTCTTGTTATTGTTTATTTTTGCGGGTTTTTAGTTTTTTGGGGGGTGTTTAGGGTTTTTGGGTATGGTTCGATTGACTCCGTCCCTCCCTGGTCTGTTGTGTCTTTTTTATAATAAATTGGTGGGGGGGGGGGGGTCAGGAATCGCCTGGCCCTATGGCTTACTTGCCCTAAAACCTAAAACCCCATAAAATTCCTAATAAAACTAATAAAAATCCCTAAGAACTTAAAAATCCCTAGAATCCATGAAAACCCTTAAGAAAACCATAAAAACCTTAAAACATTTAAAAAAACTAAAAAAATAAAAAAATGCTAAAAACCATAAAAAACATTAAATAATCTAAAAACACTAAAATTGCTCCAAATCCCTAAAAACCCTAAAAGACATAAAAATACTAAAAAATACCTAAAAATCCATAAAAACCTAAAAAACCCTAAAAAATTAAAACCCCTAAAAACCCTATGAAAACCTTAAAAATATAAAAACACTTTAAACCCCTAAAAAACTAAAGAATTAGAAAAACCCTAAAAAACCATGAAACCCCCTAAAAACCCAAAAAACCCAAAAAACCCTAAAACTTTTTAAAACCTAAAAATTCATAAAAACACTAAAAAATAAGAAAAAAATTATAAAAACCCTTTAAACCACTAAAAACGTTAAAAAATAAAAAAACCCTTAGAAACCCTAAAAAAACCATACATACCAAAATAAAAAACAACCCAAAAAACACAAAAAACCGTCAAAATTATTTAAAACCATAAAAACCATAAAAATTCTAAAAAATCCCTTAAAAACCCAAAAAAAATAAAACCCCTAAAAACATGAAGAACACATTTTGATAAGAAGGATGGTGGATGATTATCCCAGATCCTCTCACACTCGCCTGGGATGGCACCTCCTCTTATGATGTTTCTTCCACGACGCGACGGTGCCTTCCCTGCGGTTTTGGCTTCTCAGGCATCGACTTTCTCAGCGTTGCTACTCCCTCCTCTCGCGGTACGCTTATTTTGGATATGTGGTGCCCTTGAAGCTTGATTTTCTCTGGTGTCAGCCCCAGACTAAGAAGTCAACCTTGGAGGATCTGGTCAGATCCAGCATCTCCGACATGCGGCTTTGCAGTTTCATGGAGAAGTGGTCCAGTTTTTGTATTTGGTGTTGCAAATCCACAGTGGAGTTGCTCAGATCTAGATTTCTCAGAGTGTGGCGTTCCATGGAGGAGTGTCTTATATCCACTTTGGCGGTTCTCGAAGCCGTGCAAAGATCCGTGTCTTTGGTTTGGCTTGGTTCCTCAAGTGTGTCTTCAGAGTGGATCTTTTCGGCAGAAGATGATTTTGGAATCACATTGCAGTGGTGGAGGGGGTTCAACAGCAGTGTGGGCTATGGATATTGCTTCAAATCTACAGTTTTTGTAATTGGTGTGGTGCGATGATCTGGCGGGTGGCGTCACATCTTCTTGCGCTGCTCGGCTTCAGGCATCTTAGGAGATATCAAGGCGAGGTGAGGTCTTGCAATAGCGATCTGGGGATGGATGAATCTTGGTGGTTTCCCCAGCTTTGTGATGGATTCAGGGAAATGGTATTCCATACTGTGATGTGGGATTTCAGATCTTCTCAAGAGTCACATATAAGATCAGCTTTGCACCGATTTGTGCAGGTAATGTAGGTTCATTTTTCTAGTTTCTCACTTTCAGATCTGTCTCATGCTAATGCTGATGGGCTTGTTAATTTTTGTTTCATTTTGGCTTCTATTTTGGATGGTGGTTTTCTGTTTTGTGGTTATTTTGGTTGTGATTTGTTGTGGATGATGGTTTTTGGTTCTGCTGAGTGGCGCTGGACACTTCTTTGGGTGTTGCGGTTGGGTTCTGGGCATGGGTGATGGTTTCCCCCCATATTGTTGATGATGTTCTGGTTAAGTTGTGCTATGTTATGGATGATATATTGGAATGTGGTCCTCTATGGTGTAGCAGGTTTATTTGTGAATCGGTGTGGATGTTGGAATTTGGTTCTGTTGAGTGGTGCTGGTTTCTTTCTTGCCTTTGGGTGCTGCGGATGTGCTCCCGGATGTGCTACTAGGTGTGAATTTCTAGAAGCTGACTGGAAGTTTCTGCTTCGTGGTGAGGTAGCGAAGGTGAGACTAATGAATTTGATACTGGTGGTCCTGTGATGCTGGCGGTGGATATTCTTGGGAAGGAGGCGATGATTAACGATAATGGTTCTACGTGACACTGGTTGCTGTCTGGCTGGGCGATGCTGTTAGTGATGATTTTTATTTCCTGCCTTTTTTTGTGTGTTTCTTTTGGGTTTTTTGGGGATTCTTGGGTTTTGTGAGGTTGTCCAGGGTTTTTGGGTGTGGGTTGATTAAACTCGCCGCTCCCTTGTCTTCTATGTCTTTTCTGTTGCGTCTTTTTATCTAATAAATTTGGGGGGGGGTCGGGAATAGCCTGACCTCCGCATCTTCCTTTCCCTAAAAAACATGAAAACCCCTAAGAAACCTTAAAAACCTAAAAACACTTTAAACCCCTAAAATAACTAAAAATTATAAAAAAATTAAAAACCCAAAAAACCTATAAAAACAACAAAAAAAATCCAAAAAAACCCCATCTAAATTCACAATAAAAGAAAAATCCTAAAAAATACCAAAAAATTCCTAAAAACATAAAAAGCTTAGAAACCTAGAAAAACCCTAAGAACACCTTAAAAAACAAAAAAAAACTTTAAACTCCTAAAACCCCCAAAAAATTCTAAAAACCCTAAAAAACCTTACAACCCTAGAAAACCCAAAAGCCCATTAAAATCCGAATAAAACATAAAATTACCAAAAAATCCCAAAAAATCCCAAAAAATCCCAAGAAACATTAAAAAAATTAAGAAAAACTTAAAAATAAAAAACAATTCAAACCCCTAAAAATTATAGACTAAGAGAAGATGGTTCCCATTTCTCCTGGTTTTCTCTCTCCCTGCGCTAGGGCTCCACGACACCACCATCCCTTTCAACCTGCTCGCTCTCCATAGTCTCCTTCGGTGGTGCTTTGGCAAGGTCGACTGACCCTTGGTGGTGAAGGTCCTTGGTGGATGATGATGGGCATTTGGCGATTGGCAGGTTGTGGCTTTGATCTTTCGAAGAGGAAGAGGTTGCGTGCTTCGGTGATCCCATTCGTTGACCTCAGATCTGGGTCTCCTCTTAGGAGGCTGGTGATTTTGCGCGATGCCTTTTGTTGTTCTGGGAAGTTGATGGCTTAGCTCGAGTTTTCAAGGCGACAGATTTGGTTTCCTGCTGATCGGCTTGTGGCATGACAGGTTGTGGCATGGTGGGTTGTGCCACCTTCGAAGAAGATGGTCTAGATATGTCCTGATCTGGTCGATTGTTGCGGTTTCAAGAAAAAATCTACCCTATCGTGGTGGATTGATGCTGTTATAGGTTCGTTTTACGCTTGGATGCGATTTTGTCTGTGTATTGCGCTTCTGCTGTTTTGTTCTGTTTCCCTGGATCCACCTTTGCTTCATGCTACTAATGCTGGGTCTGGTCAGAATGTCTGGTCTTGTTTAATTTGCTGGTTTGTGGTGATGGCTGGTCTGGGTGTGATTTTTGGTGAGCTGTGGTTTTTGGATTTGAGGAAAGGTGTCTGTCTGAGGATGTTGTGCGTTGGTGGCTGCTGGAATGCTACATGAAAGGGAGGTGATGCTTTTGGTCTGGTGCTAATGGATTATTCTGTTTCTTGTTGTGGATTCAGTGACTGGATGATTTGCTGCTGGTCCTATCTGATGGGCTGGCTGTACGATGAGGCTGCTCTCCCCGATGGTGTGTCATGGACTCGAACACCCACTACTGATCTGGCCGCCCTTCCCAATGTACCAAACCCCACTTTGGTCTGGTATGCTGGTGTTTGTGGAGGCTTTGGGATGGTGCTGGTGGTAGCATCCGGTGTCAGGGGAATATCGCGGTGGAGTGGGTTTGATGACTTCTAGTTGATGGTTGTTGATTGCTGGAAGATGATGATGGCTACTGTGGTTTGCGGTTTCTGTTGTGGTTTGATACTGCTGGTTGTGATTGGCTATGATGTCAGATCTGGTGCTGTTGGTTGCTGGGGCTAGTCGAATTGGATGTGCAGTTTCTACTGCATGGTTGAGATGTTTGGTATTGGTGTTGGATGCTGGTGTGGGGTGGACAAGATGTGTGGACACTACTGTTGTGTTTTTTTTGGTGTTTATTTCTTTTTTTTTGTTTTCTTCTTTGGTCTTGTTTTTGGGTATGGGTCGATTGACCCTGCCCCGCCTTGTCTTCTTTGCTACCTTTTTTTCTCAATAAATGTTGGGAGGTCCAAGAATAGCCTGTCCCTACACCGACCTTTGCCCTAAAAATTATAAATGATTCTAAAAACCCTAAAAACCCTAAAAATGATAACACCCCTATAAAAATAAAAACCCCTAAAACCCTTAAAAACACTAAAACCCATAAAACCTGAGAAATCACTAAAAACTATAAAAATTATTTAAACCCCTAAAAATGTTAAAATTGTTAAAAAAACACAAAAAACCCTAAAAAAACTCATCCCCCCTAAAAAACATAAAAACCAAACCCCCCTAAAAACCCTCAAAATCCTTGAAATGCCTAAAACCCCATAAAAATCCAAAAAAATATTTAAAAAGTCCTCAAAAAATAAAAAACCCTAGAGCACTAAAAAACCCTAATAAAACCTTAAAAACCTAAAACAACTTAAAACCCCTAAAAATCTAAAAATTCTAAAAACCCTAAGATACACAAAAAATACTAAAAACCCTAAACCACCTCAAAATCCCTAAACACCCTAAAAACACTAGAATCCATATATATCATAAAAAATCCTTAAATATCTCAAAAATTTAAAAAACACTAAAAATCATTAAATACCATAATAAAACATTAAAAATCTAAAAAAAATTAATACCCCTAAAAACCTAAAAAGGATAAAATCCATAAGAGATCCAAAAAATCCTAAAACCACAAAAAACAATAAAAAACCATAGAAACCATAAAACCCACTAAAATCTCTAAAAACTCTTTAAACCCATAAAAATATTTTAAAATTCTAAAAAAACACAAAAAATACTAAAAATCTTCAAAAAAACTAAAACCCACCAAAAAACACAAAAAACCCAAAAAACCCTAAACACAATAAAAAACCCAAAAAACCCTAAACATAATAAAAACCCCTAAAATCCCCCAAAATACTTAAAAACCCTAAAATTCCGTAAAAATCCTAAAAAGCTCAAAAAATCCCTAAAAATGTGAAAACTTTGAAAACCCTTAGAAGGCCGAAAAAACCTTAAAATACTTAAAACTATTTAAAAACCTAAAAAATATAAAAACACTAAAACTCTAAAAAACTTGAAAAACCCAAATAATCCCTAAAAACAATAAAGAACCATAACAATCCTAAAAATGTTCTAAAAATCTATAAAATCATAAAAACCCCTAAAACCATGTAAAAACTTAAGAAAATCCTCAAAACCAAAAAATATTTGAAACCTCTAAAAAATATAAAAAATGATAAAAACCATAAACCCCCTTAAAAAGACCCTAAAAACCCCCAAAACCCCCAAACCTAACAAAATCACTAAAAACTTTAAGAACCCTTTGTTCCCCTAGAAACATTAAAAAACTCTAAAAAACCTTAAAAACCATAAAAACTCAAAAGAACCCTAAAACACAAAAAACTATAAATACCCTAAGAACCATAAAAACCCTAAAAACATAAAAATCATAAAAAAATAACTAATAATCTCTAACTATCCCAAAAACATAAAAAACTGAAAAAAATATTGAAAACCCCTAAGAAAACCTTTAAAACCTTAAAACTCTTTAAGAAACTAAAAAACCTAATAAACATTAAAACCCCTAAAACCCCTAAAACCCCTCAAAATCCCAAAAAACCCTAAAAAAAACAAAAAATTATAAAAAATTCCTAAAAATATAAAAAACCATTAAAACCTTGAAAAACCCTAAGAAAACCTTATAAACCTAAAAACAATTAAACCCACTAAAACCCCTAAAAAATAACTAAAAACCTTAAAAAAAACCTTAAAATAACCTAAAAACACTAAAATCCTAAAAACCCTAAAAAACCCTCAAAACCATAAAACACTAAAATCTCGAAAACCAATAAAAATTCTAAAACGCATTTAAACCCCCTAAAAGTGTTAAAAAACTCTAAAAACTTTTAAAATCCTAAAAAAATAAAAAAACCAAAAATCCAAAAAAACTCGAAAAATATTAAAAACCAAAAAACCCTAAAAAACTTTAAAATATCTATAACCCTAAAACCCATAAAAATCCAAAAAATTCATAAAAATCTCTAAAAAACCAATAAAAAACGTAAAAAACCCTAAGAAAACCTTAAATATCTAAAATAATTAAAACCCATAAAACCATAAAAAATGATAAAAACCCTCAAAATACCCAAAACCCTAAAACCAATAACAACCATAAAAACCCTAAAAACCTTAAAATCCTTGGAACCCAGAAAAATGTTAAAAATCCACTAAAAACATTTAAAAAAAATTCAAACCCTTAAAAATGTTTAAAAAAATACATAAAACCTTAAAAACCCAAAAAAATCTAAAAAACCCCAACCCCCCCAAAAAACTATAAAAACCCAAAAAACATAAAACCCCTAAAACCCCCGAAATCCCTAAGAACCCTAAAAACCATAAAATTACAATTTTTTTTAAAAATACCTAAAAATTTAAAAAACCCCAAATACCCTAAAAGTCCCTAATAGAATCTTAAGAACATAAAAACACTTAAAACCCCTAAAAACCCAAAATAACGCAAAGTAACCTAAAAATCTAAAAACCCTAAGAAACCCTCAAAATCTAGAAAAAACTAAAAAACCACAAAAATCCTAAAAAATGCCAAAAAATGCCAAAAATGTAAGAAACCCTAAACAAACCTAAGAAAACCTTAAAAACCTAAAAACCCTTAAAACCCCTAAAAACATAAAAATTATAAAATCCCTAAAAACCCATAAAAGACCCTAGAAACCCTAAAACTCAGAAAAACTATAAAACCACTAAAAAACTTTAAAATCCCCAAAACCCATAAAAAACCTATAAACCACTAAAACCATGGAAAACCCCTAAACATGTTAAAAAAAATCTAAAATACCTCAAAACCCCTAAAAAATCAAAAAAAAAACCATAAAACCCAAAAAAACCAGAAAACCCTAAAAATGCTAAAACCCCCTAAAACCATAAAAATACATAAAAACCCTAAAAACTATAAAAATCCTAAAAAATCACTAAAAACATGAAAAACCCAAAAAACCTCAATAACACTAAAAGCCCTAAAAATACCCTAAAACCCCATAACACCCCTAAAAAGATAAAAACCACTAAAACCCCTAAAAATCCTAAAATCACTGAAAAATATAAAAAACCTTTAAACCTGTAAAAATAATAAAAAACTATAAAAAAACATAAAAATCCAAAAAAAATAAAAAACCCAAAAAAACCAAAAAACCAAAAAACCCAAAAATTCCCCAAACCCCTCAAAATACCCCAAAACCCTAACCCCCCCAAATATATTCTAAAATAGCCTTAAAATAAATAAAAAGGTAAAAAACTCCAAAAAACTCCAAAAAACTCTAAGAACACCTTAAAAACCTAAAATAATTAAAACCCCCTAAAAACATAAAAAACAATAAAAATATAAAACTCATAAAAACCCTAAAAATCCATAAAAACCCTAAAAAACCAATGAAATCTAAAAATCCCTAAAAAAGTAAAAAAATACTAGAAACCCTGAATAAGCCTAAGATGACCTTAAAAACATAAAAACACAAAAAACCATAAAAAACTAAAAATACTAAAAACCCTAAAAGACCCTAAACACCTTAAAACCCTGAAAACCCTAAGAACCCTAAAACCCCTAAATAATATAAAACCCCTAAAAACATAAAAAAAATTTAAACCCCTAAAAACTCTAAAAACCCACTAAAACTATAAAAAAAAAATAAACCCTTAAATCATTAAAAAACTCTAAAAACCTTAAAAACCCAAAAAAACTCAAAAAAACCCTAAAACACCTAAAAAACACTAAAAATCCTAAAAACCATAAAAAATAATAAAAAATCACTAAAAATCCCTAAAAACGTAAAAAACCCTAAAAACCCAAAAAAACCCTAAGAAAACCTTGAAAAACTAAAAACACTCCACACCCTTAAAAACCTAAAAATCACCAAAAACCATAAAAACCCTAAAACCCATAAAAACATTAAAACCCATAAAACTCTAAAAACCTCTAAAAAAACTAAAAATAATTTAAAAACCTAAAAACATAAAAAACTCAAAAAACCCTTAAAACCCCTAAAAACTGAAATAAAACCCCTCAAAACCCAAAAGATCTGTAAAAACCTTAAAACCCAAAAAAACCCAAAACCCTCCAAATTTATAAAAAACCTACAAAAATAATAAAAATCCAAATGAATCCCCAAAATTCTCTAAAAATGTACAAAAACAATAAAAATCATGAAAAACTATAAGAAAACCTTTAAAACCAAAAATAAATTTAAACTTTTAAAATAGCTAAAAACACTAAAACCTCTAAAAACTTGAAAATATAGAAAATTCCTTAAAAACCCATAAAAATTCTAAAAAACCCTAAAAATACCTAAATATATAAAAACCCCTAAAACCCTGAAATTCCCTAAGAAAACCTTAAAAACCTAAAGAGTTTACTTTAGAATGGATGACGACCGAATCTCCAGGTGGATCTCACGCTTGGGTTCCTCTTCACGACCTCGCCTCGCGCTTTGTCTCCTCCGGTGTGGTCATTCCTTCTCTACGGTGATGGTCTCTTTAGCGTCGGTCTCCACAGCACTGCCGCTTCCTCCGATGGTGTGCTCGACGGCTTTGGTTGAAGGATGCTTCCTCTGATGGTAGGGTCAGACCTGGGTTCCCCGACTTGCGACGTTACAGATTCTTGGAGGTGTGGATCGACTATGGACCATCCTCGGCGCATCGTTACAGGAAAATGGTGGTTCCGTTTCGATCTGGGACTCCAACCGTGCGGCGCTTCGGTTCCATGGAGGTGCATGTCAAATCTGGGTGATACGGTAAGTGGATTTGAAGATCTTGGTCTCTTTTCTACTGTGAGGAGTGTTCTCAGCGGTGTTGGTCTCCAGTAGCCTCCTTCATCTTCTTGGCAGTAGGGTTATCCCATTTTCATCGACGGGTTGGTCTTCGCCGAACGACGACCTCACCTCTCTGGATCCGTGATGCTGAACGGTGGGTACGACAAGATCCGCGTTGTTCTGGAAGTGACATGCCTACATCCATGCTTGGATATGGTTTTCCAGATTTGAGTCTGGGAGGGATTTGCTGGATCTCTTGGCTTTTTGACAGGTTCTGCTGGCTGCTGAAAGTGAAGGTACAGGTTTGTGCTTCTGGTTCCTTAGTTTTGGCTTTGGTTTATGTTGCTGATGAAGTTATGGTCAAGTTGAGTTGTGTCCTGGCTGTTATGGTGGAATGTGGTCTCTTGAGCTGTTACTGGTTTGGTTGTGAGTCGTTGCTGAAGCTGGATTTGAGGCAAGATGATATGGAGGTTGATGGATGTGGTGCTGGTTTGGTTTTGAATAGCTATGGGAGTAGGATTTTTGTTCTGTTGAGTGTGCTGGATGCTGTCCTGTGTGTTGCTGGTTTCAGTTGGTTAGGAGGTGAATATGGCTGCGTTTGGTTGTGGTGCTTGTGCTGTGGTTTGATGCTGCTGTTTGTGATTGGTTGTGATGTCGGATTTGATGCTGTTGGTTTCTAGGGATGGTTGGTTTGGATGCGTTGCTGCTGCTGTGTTGCTGTGATGATTGAATATGGGGCTACTAGATGCTGGTACTAGCTGGATGTGAGGTGATGATGTCGCTGCTGTGTCTGTTTCTGAGTCTTTTTCTTTCTTTGTTTTCTTATTTTTGGCATGGGTTGTAAGGGGTTTTTTGGGTGTGGGTCGTTTGATCCCTCCCCTCCCTTGTCTGTTGTGTTTTTTTTTCTAATAAATTTTTTTTGAGGGGGGGGGGGGGGGAATAGCCCGACCCTCGCATATTCCTTGCCCTAAAACCCCTAAAATCCCTGAAAACCCCTAAAAACCAACTAAAAATAAATAAAAAATTTAAATCCCTAAAAATGTTAAAAAACTGTAAAAACCTTAAAAACCCCAAAAAACTCAAAAAACCTTAAAAAACTAAAAAACAATAAAAACCCTTACAACCATGAAAATCCCTAAAAACCATAAAAAAGCATAAAAACCTAAAAAATCCAAAAAAATCCTAAAAAAGTAAAACCCCCTAAAAACCATGAAAACCACTAAGAAAACATTAAAAACTTGAAAGCACTTTAAACACCAAAAAAACCTAAAAAACACTAAAAATACTAAAAAACCATAAAAACAGTAAAAACACCTAAAACCCCTTAGAATCCCTAAAAACCCTAAAAACCATTAAAATCCTAAAAAATCCCTAAAAATCCCAAATAATGTAAAAACCCTAAAAATCCTGGAAAAACCATAAGAAAAACATAAAAACCTAAAAACACTTAAATCCCCTAAAAACCTAAAAAACCCTAAAAACCCTTAAAAGGCCCTAAAAACCCTAAAACCCCTAAACACCATAAAAACCCCTAAAAAAATTAAAAACCCCTAAAAACCCACAAAACCCTAAAACACACTAAAAAAAATCTAAAAACCCTTTTAAAACCCTAAAAATGTTAAAAAAACATTAAAACTCTTAAAAAAATTCAAAAAATCACTAAAACCCCCAAAAAACTAAGAAACCCCTAAAAAAAATGAAAAACCATTAAAACAATCAAAATCCCTAAACCCATAAAAACCATAAAAATAAAAAAAAACCTAAAATCCCCCAAAACATAAAAAATCCCTAAATCCCTGAAAATCACTATAAAAACCATAAAATAAAATAACACTTAAAACCCCTAATAACCCAAAACCCTAAAAATCCCCAAAACCCCTAAAAATACCTAAAACCCTAAAAACCCTAAAAATCATTAAAAAGACCTCAAAATCCCTAGACACGTCAAAAAACCTAAAAACCTAGAAAACCACTATGATAACTTTAAAAACCTAAATATTCTTAAAAACCATAAAACCCTAAGAAATTATAAAAACCCTAAAAAATAATAAAATCCAAAAAACACATTAAAACCCCCCAAAACCATAAAAACCATAAAAACCATAAAAACCCCTAAAAATATAAAATCCCTAAAAACCACCAAAAAATATAAAACCGTTTCAACCACTATTTTTTTAAAAAAACTCTAAAAAACTTAAAAATACTAAAAAACTCAAGAAAACCCTAAAAAATTAGAAGCTTTGGATGACATCGACGACTCCTTATCTCCGGATAGCTCCTTGATGGAACCAGTAGTGATCTTTCCTCCCCCTGTAGGGGAGGGTTTTTCGCTCGATGGAGATTGGGACTTTGCCTTTATCTCTCCTCCTGTGCCAGATTTTCTTCCCCCTTCCCTCGAATTGATCTTTTCTCAAAGGTTCCTGACTTATATGAAGGCTACCCTCACTTACCCTTATTAGACTCAAAAATCCATGTGTCCTTTGCACTTAATGGATTGACCTTGGTTGCCCAGTTCATGAAGAACTGACCCTCAATGGAGTATTTTGATAGATTCGTTTTTGGATGTTGGAATCTTCAAGATCTGGAAATGGTAGGGTTATTGGATGGCCAAAATTTTATGATCCTGTTCTCAACGGAGGAAGATATGATTCACAATTGGTTAGCGGCCCCTTGAAGCCTCAATGGCATCAAATTCTTCCTCTTTTTATGGATCTTTTACCTACATATGAACCGGGACTCACCGCTGATTACTTCATGGGTTAGGTTCCTAGAACTCCCTCTTCTATTTTAAAATCCATCCATTATTTGTATGTTTGAAAATCTTGTGGGCCAATATTTGTGTTTGGACAGCCGGACTCAAGCGATTTTCCACCCAATTTCCCCAAGAGTATGTGTTGAATTGGATGTCTCAAAACCTCTGATTGAATTTGTGTGGATTACTATTGGCAAGGAGTTTTGTTACAAACAACCGATAGTTGTGGAGTACTTTGTTGTGTTCTTCTCTATATATAAGCGACTCATTCATTTTAGAAATACTTGTAGATGAGGGGGTAGTAGTGTAGGAGTTATGGAGGGTGAACGACCAGTGATGGTAGACGATCAATGTAATGTTGTGACAGGGACTCCTATGATAAAAGAAATTCCACAAGAATCCGTTGGGCCAAAGGTCTCTCAGGTGTATGAGATATTGAAGTGGGATATGGTGAGTGTGCATGAGAAGAGAGTAATGTATACTGAGGAAGGCGTGAGGTCCCCTAGGTTGTGCTGTGAAGATTTATAGGAGTAGGGGTAGGTTGGAAGAGTGGAGGAAGATGCTTCGGGTGGGCTGGGAATGAAGGTGTAGGCTTCAAATGGTTTTTCGTTGTACCATGGGTTTGTCTCACTGGGCTCGGAGGGGGAGGCTACTGCACAGGGGCTAGTGACAGCATCACCCTTTGGTGGTCTGGACGTGAAGGCTCCTCGGAATGGTAGCTGGTATAAAGAGGCTGGTGAGAGGGTGGTACAACTTCTGGGGAATTAGGGGTATGCTGCTTGCTTGGGAGGGGTGGATGAGGGTAAATAGGTCATGATCTCTTATAGTGGGCATGATGGACATAGGGAGGTGCTGGCCTTGGATGGTTCCCACTTTTGTAATAGGTTTGATTGTTTTAGTTCTGTGGAGTCGAAGGACAAGGGTGATGCAGAGGGGGAAGCATAGGAGAAGGGGGTGGTGGAGGAACGGTTAGGTAACTAATACCAGGGCTGTGACTGCTTCTAGGCCTAGTACCATTATAGATGAAAAAGGTCCCTTGGTGGAACCTCTTCCTGGTGATGTTTGCCATAGGTGAGATGTGCTGTAGTTGTCCCTGTTTAAGGCTCATGGTGATGGTGTGGGGGATGAGGAAGGCTAAATCAGTGAGGCTTCAATGGTCCTTGGAGGTGATATGCAGGATGGGGCATGGGCATTGTGTGGTGGAGAAAGGGTGGCCCAGATGTCCAGTGGTACCATTGGGTACTCGGATAGTGATAGTGAGAAGGAGAAAAGGGTGATGCAGGTGCTCATGCACAATAGTGATGGGTTTTCTAGGAATGAGCCTTCTTTATAGGGAAAAAAGATGACTGGGCAGGAGGGGAAATTGTATCTTACTGTACCTGAAGTGGAGGTGGATAAATCTATTTGTGACGTGGGGTGTTCTGCTTTGAAAGAGGATAAGGGACTGCAGTTGGTGGTGGCTGATGTGGTGTCTGCTCCCTGTCTATCTCTCAAGGTACCTGACATAGTGGTCCCTTGTGTGTCGCAGTGTGAGGTCCTTCCTGATTGTTCCCTTAACTAGGAAGCCCTCTTCATCGCTGATGACCCCTTCTATAAGGATGATAAAAGGTTGAATCATAATAAGGATATGATCATTAAGGAGAGGGCTAAAAATCTGGATGATGGTTCCTTCCCAGGCCCCTTGAAGAGGAGGATGAAGCGGGATTACTAAACTCTTCCCAGACCCATGGATTCCCGAGAATCATCAAAGGAAGTCAAACTGAAAGTCAAAGTTAACAAACGGGATCATCAACACACCGCATAGCAAGATAGACACATGGAGGATCTTCTAATGCTCCTCAAACATCATGAGGATTATGATTCAGGATGGGAATCTATGGACATAAGGGAAAACTATGACTTCTATTATGACAATACAACTCTTGGATATGGATCAGAGGGTGATCTTTATGGTGTAGCTTTATTTTCTGACTTTGGTGGTGATGTTGACTGACTTGTTTCTTCTTTTTGGGTTTTCTCTTCGGGTTTTTTGGGGGTTGTTAGGAGTTTTGGGTATGGGTCATTTGATCCCTCCCCTCCCTTTTCTATAGTGTCTTATTTTATAATAAATTTTGGGAGGCTAGGAATAGCCTGGCCTCACACCTTCTTTTCCCTAAAAAAACTAAAAAACACCCTAAAACCCAAAAAACCATAAAAACCGTGAAACCCAAAAAAAAACTCAAAAAACCCCTTAAAATCCCTAAAACCCTAAAACCCCATAAAAATCCTAAAATCCCTAAAAATCCTTAAATACATAAAAAATAAAAACACTAAAAACCCCAAATAAAATATTAAAAAATAAAAAATAATAAAAACCCTAAAAAACATAAAAAAACACTTAAAAACAAACAATACCAAAAACCCCTAAATACCCTCAAAATCCATAAAAACCTTTAAAACCCATAAAAATCCTAAAAATCTGCTAAAAATCACAAAAAATGTAAAAAACTAAAAGAACTCAAAAAACATAAGAAAACTAGAAAAACTGAAAAAATCTTAAAACCTGCAACAAAGCTAAAAAATTCTAGAAACCCTAAAAACCCCTAAAAGGACCCTAAACCCCTAAAAACTATAAAACCCATAAAAAACATTAAACACCCTTAAATTACATAAAACCACTAAAAAATCTAAAAATACTTTAAATCCCTAAAAACAATAAAAACTCTAAAACCACTTAAAAACCCTAAAAAACTTAAAAAAACCCGCTAAAACCCCCAAAATACCAAAAAAACCCCTAAACCCTAAAACCCCTCAAAATCCATTCAATGCCATAAAAATCCTAAAAAATCACTAAAAATCACAAAAAACATAAAGAAACATAAAAACCCTGACAAAACCCTTTGAAAACATTTAAAACCTAAAAACACTTAAAACCCCTAAAAACCTAATAAACACTAAGTACCCTAAAAAACACTAAAAACCCTAAAAACTCCTAAAACACCTCAAAATATATAAAACCCCTAAAAACCATAAAATTCCTAAAAATCCATAAAAAAGTGAAAAAATCCTAAAAACCATGAAAACCCTAAGAAAAACCATGATTTGATCTCGGCCTAGGTTGTGGCTCCATGGATTGTCTTTGGTTTTAAGTCCTAATTGTTCTAGTGGAGCTTTGATTTCTACTTGAATCGTGACCCTCCGAGCACGGCGTTGTGGGTAACTCTTCCTGGAATTGCGCTCCCCTTCCAGAATCCGGCCATCGTACACGTCATTGGTAATCTCATTGGACGATTTATTTTTATGGATGCATGGAAGATCTCTACATGTCACCCCTTTACGCCATGTATTTTCATAGAGGTGGACGTGTCCAAGACCCCATTCAATTTGGTTTGTGTTGAGATTGAAGGTTAGGCCACGATGCATCTGTGTGTTGGCGTAGAAGTGGCTCCTCCTCTTCTATGCCTGGGCTGTCTGCTGCAGCTCCCTCAACGTTTGCTAAGATTGTGGGTGCTTACAGTGTTGGGAAAGAGGATGTACAGTTCCAAACAAAACCTAAAGTGTGTGATATCTTCAAGCGCTTGAGGAGTGATTTGAAGCTTTCGGATGCTGGAAGTTATCTTGGCATGAAGTTTACTGCTGGTGGGATGCCTATTCCTTATGACAGTAGTCTAAAGAAGAGGTAGGAATTGGCTCCAACTTTTATCCATTTTGAAGGGCTGGACTTTGAGGAGGAGGTGCAAGGGTCCCCAATTATCAATTCGGGATGTGAGATTCCTACTGAATAGACATAGAGGAAGGTGCAGGCCACTGCCGCTGGGAATAGTGGAGGGAGCGTTCATAATGCTTCTCCGGTGGTTGATGCTGCTGTGCCGGAATTGAGTGGTGATGAAAATGGTAGTGATGAGGTGCATGTTATGTTGGTTGAGAGTAATGTGGAGGTAGGGGAAGACAGTGTCGAAGCTGGGCAGGGGAAGGTGGATGAGCGGAGGGTGATGGACAGGAAGGAGGTGGTGGCTAAGCAGGTGGGGGAGTTTGTGGAAGGGAAGGTTATTGAACAAGAGGAGGGGAATGAACAAGTTGATGCGTCCTATCAAAACCAGGTTCTGGGGAAGGAGGTTGAGCAGGGGGGAAGTCCCTCATCATGAGAAGATTTCGTAGAAGAATTCTGTTGTGTTGAAGGGATCTCCGTGGCCTAGACAGAGGCCCTTGGTTTTGTCAGTGTATGAGGGTGCTTCTACTAGTGAGGCTCTGTAGGGGATTCGGCTCGGTTTGAACTTGAGAAGGGGGAGACTTCTGAACATAGGAGGTGATGGAGCTGGCTATAGAGGCTTGCATGCTTCCTAGGGAGGAGAGGCAGTTATAGTTGGCCCTTACTGGTGTGGTTTTCCCACCTTGCATTGAATTTTATGATTCTTCCTTGGTGGTCCCTTATATGCTGTAGTGTGGGGATCTTGCTGCTTGCTCCCTAAATCCGGAAGACCCATTTGTCCCTGATCAATCTTTTTTCCAGGAAGAAGTTAGAAGGATGTATCATAATATGGACTTGATAATCAAGGAGAGGTCTTTGCTCGAGGTGGACACTTCTCATGGGAAAGAAAAAATTCTACAGGGGTTTCTTTAGATCTCCAGAAGAGGAAACCGAGGAAGGACTATTCTAATTTTCCAAGGACTGTGTCCATGAGGGATTCTTGCAAAGGCAATTCCTCTGCCAAGGGAGGTCGGCCCATCAAGGTGCAGCCTGATGTGAAGCAACAACGTCTAAGAGATTACTAGACCACTTTCCTAAAGCAATATGAATCATCTGAATGGGAGATGGTGGAGTCAGATTCTTCCACTATTTATAGTGCTGATGGGGACCCATATGGGGATGGAGATTTTTGATTCATTGTTCCTGTTTATTTCTCTTTTACTCTTTGGGTCTTTTGGGGTTTGGGTGTTTGGGGGGGGGGGGTCAGGGCTTTTCGGTGTGCGCTGTTTGGCCCCACCCTACCCTGGTCTACTGCACTTTTTTTCTTTATAAATTTTGGGGGGGTCAGGAATAGCCGGACCCTAGCATCTTCCTTTCCCTAAAACCAAACAATACACTAATAACCCAAAAAAAACTAAAAAATATTAAAAACCCTAAAACCCATAAAACCCCTAAAAACATTAAAATACCCTAAAAACCCATATAAACCTGAAAAACCCACAAAAAACTCTAAAAACCCTAAAAAACCCTAAAACCCTCAAAATCACTAAATTACCTAAAAAACATAAAAATCCTAAAAAGACCTAAAACTCCCTTAAAAATGTAAAAAAACCCTAAAACCCTCTAAAATACTAAGAAAACCTTAAAAACCTAAAAAAATTAATACGCTTAAAAACTAAAAAACACTAAAACCCTAAGAAACACTAAAAACTTAAAAAACAGTAAAACCCCTCAAAATCCCTTAAAAATATAAAAAACACACAAATCCTAAAAAACAAAAAAAATATTTAAATAAACCTAAATCCCCTTAAAAATCCTAAGAAAACCTGAATAAACTAAAAAAATTAAAACCCCCAAAAATTAAAAAATACTCTATAAACCTTAAAAACCCCAAGGTTCTGGGTTCGAGTCCTCACAAACCTCTTGTGGTCCCCTCTACCACGAGGTTCCGAGTTCGATTCCTCACAAGTAAACACACACTATATGCTAAAAAAACCTCTTTTGGGCCCCTCTACCCTATTGGGAACTAGCCTAAGCCCAAGGGTTGGCCACCTTGGGCCTCGCTGGGGATGTGCGACGTGCAGGTGGGGAGGCCACCCCAATACCTCGTTACCCAACAAAATGTTTTGGAAAAAATATTTTCTTGATTTTTCGAAAAGATATGCCGCCACTCTCTCCTAGGTTCTCCCTCCTAAAATCATGATCTCCAGTGTTCGCTCGTGGATTTCCCCATGACAGCCTCATTTTATGAATCACTCGTGATGCGGACCGGTAGTCATCTTCTTCACCGGTGCTGCGTTTGTGGGCGATGAGGCATTTTCTTGGCGGTGATGAGAAGTTCTGTCTGAGCAAGGTAGGTGCCGGCTTGGACTGGTTTGGCATGGATTTGATAGTTCTGGAATCCGATCTTCTGTGAGGGTCAAGGAGCTCTCCAGGTTATGGAGTCCCCCATGTAGGCTGTGGCTTTCTTTGGCAGTCCTCGACAGTGTCGGTCCTTGTCAGTGGTGTCTTTCAGTGGTTCTTGGCGGCGCCGGTCTTTGGCGGTGATGCGGTCCATGGCAGCAAGAGTTCTTCTTCAATATTGGTAGATCTAGGAGCTTCTGGCTTGTCGGTGATGGTTTGTGCAGACAAAGTCAGATTCAAGCTTCTCCTTTTCAGATCTGTGTGGCTTGAGAGGGGATCTGGTGAGGCGTGGAGTTTCAGCAGTGGTGTGGGGCTTTGGTTCTAGCGATATGATGATTTTTGTTGGATAAAAAATTAGTGGTGCTGGCTTGGTGGTGCCACAACTGTTCTAGTTTTGTGGGTTTCCAGATCAGATTGTTTTCAGTCTACACAGAAGAGCTAGGTTTGTTCCTTGGCCCTGCCTTTGATTAATGCTGATGATCCTGGTCTTTTTACAATTTCCTATGATCTGATTTTGGTCTATTCTCTCCTGTGGTGCCAAAGCACTCTACTTGGTCATGTGTATCTTTCTGAAGGGTTTGATTCAATCCCTTTTCTTTTATGGATTTCCTATAGTGGTGGATGGTTTGGCTATGAGCCGTCACTGGTGCGGCTTGCTGGTTTTGATTTGAGGTGCTACGTGCTGGTTGTGCTTTGTGGTTTCTGGGTTTCTGGAAGGGCTGCTTGGGATGCATATTGGATCCTATCTTGGATGCTGGTGGTTCTTTATCTTTGGTTGTGATGGGTGCGATATTCTGGGATTTTGGTTGTTACTTGGAAGAGATGTGATAAAGATGATGCATTCATTTCTGGTGCTGGTGGTTCTGTAATTCTAGAGATGGAACTGCCTGGTGTGGTGGCGTTGGGTGATGCGGAGGCTGGTGATTTGGTGCTGGTGGTTCAATGCTACTGGTGGGGAGTCTTTTGCGGAGAAGTCACTGGCTGTTGGAAGGTGTGTTGCATTATGGTCTGTGGTATTTTGTGTTGTAGATGGTTTGGTTGTAAATCAATGTGGATGCTGAATATTGGTTCTGTTGAGTGGTGTTGGATGCTGTCTTACCTTTGGGTGTTGTGAATGTGTTTCTGGTCATGATACTAGGTTTGAATTGCTGGAAGTTGACTAGATTGAAGGTGAGGCTTATGATGCTGATTCTACTGTGGTGCTGGCGGTGGAAATTCTTGGAAAGGAGGTATTGGTGGATGAAAATGGTGCTGCGAGATGCTGGGTGTTTCTTGGATGGAAGATGCCATTGGAGATGCTTCTGGGTTTCCGCCTTTTCTAGTTTTGTGTGTCTTTTGGGTTTTTTGGGGACTTTTGGGTTTTGTGGGGGGTGTCCAGGGTTTTTGGGTGTGGGTTGATTGAGCTCACCCCTCCCTTGTCTGCTGCTTCTTTTTTCTAATAATTTTTTTGGGGGGGGGATAGGAATAGCCTGGCCCCAAACCGTCCTTTCCCTAAAAAGACTTTAAACACCCCTAGAAACCATAAACCCCCTAAAAACCTTAAAAACCCTAAAAACACAAAATATACCTAAAAAACTAAATACTATTAAAAACCTTTCAAAACCCTAAAAATGAAAAAAAACACACTAAAAAACCTTAAAACCCCTAAAAACTAAAAATACTATCGAAAACCCAAAAACAACATAAAATCCTAAAAATCCTCAATATCCCTAAAAAAATCTAAAAAACCATAAAACTCCAAAAAAGTCCCTAAAATTCACTAAAAACATAAAACCCTGAAAACCATAAAAACTCTAAGAAAACCTTAAAAACAGAAAAACACTTAAAACCACTAAAAACCTAAAAAACATTAAAAACCCTAAAACCCCCTAAAAACCCTAGAAAACCTAGAAACCATCAAATTCCCTAAAAACTCTAAAAACCATAAAAAATATAAAAAAACCCTAAAAATATCTAAAACCATAAAACCCATAAAAACTCAAAAACCAAAAGAAAACCTTAAAACCCTTAAAACACTTACAACCCCAAAAAAGCTAAAAAATGCTAAAAACTTTAAAAAACCATAAAATACCCTAAAATTCCCTAAAAACCATAGAACCCCTAAAAAACAAAAAACCCATAAAAACCCTAAAACCACTTAAAACTATAAAAGATCTTTAGAACCTTTAAACCCATAAAAATATTAAAAACTCTAAAAAAACTCAAAAACATTAAAAAACACAAAATACCATAAAAATTAAAAAAACCCAAAAAACAAAAAATCCCCAAAACACTAAAAAACCATAAATATACAAAATAATTCATAAATATCCCTAAAATGTAAAAATCCTAAAACCCATGAAATATCATAAGAAAGATTTTAAATCAAAAAATCCCAAAAATCCCTAAAAAACATAAAAAAATTGAAAACCCAAAAAACCCAAAAAACCAAAAAACCCGTCAAAATCCCTAAAAACCTTAGAAAACATAAAAATCCTAAAAAATCATGAAAATATTTAAAAATGTAAAAAATAAACTTAAGAACCCTAAAAACCCTAAGAACACCTTAAAAACCTAAAAACACATAATACCTCTACAAAACCTAAAAACTATAAAACCCTAAAAAAACCCTAAAAACCCTAAAACCCCTAAAACTCCTAAAACCATAATAACCCCTAAAAAACCAAAAAACCATAAAATATGATAAAAACCCTAAACCACTGAAAACTCAAAAAACCCTTTAACCCCCCAAAATGTTAAAAAACTATAAAAAACCTTAAACCCCTTAAAACACCTAGAAAACATTAAAACCCCCAAAAATCCAAAAAAACCATAAAAAACCTAAAAAACCTAAAAAACCTAAAAATTATAAAAATCCCTAACAAATAAGATACTAAAAAAATCATAAAAAATCCCCAACCCCCCCAAAACCTAAGAACCTTGAAAAAATGAAGAAAACCTTAAAATCCTTAAAACATATAAACCCCTAAAAACCTAAAAGAAGCTTAAAACCCAAACCCCCCCCCCCCAAAATAATAAAACCGAAAACACGCAAAATCCATAAAACCCTAAAAAATAAAAATTCAAAAAATTCCATAAAAACATAAAAAGAGATAAATTTTTTGAAAACCCTTAAGAAAACTATAAAAACATAAATATAATTAAAACCCCTAAAATACCAAAAAATGAAAAAAACCCTAGAAACCCATAAAATCCATAAACCCTTAAAAACATTAAGAAACCATAAAAACCAATAAAAACATGAAAAAAAACTAAAAATATCAAAACCCTTTAAACTCCTAAGTTGTTAAAAAACTCTAAAGAAAATTAAAAACTCTAAAAATTCAAAACCCCTAAAGATCCAAAAAAACCCTTAAAACCCTAAAAAACCCTAAAAAACATCAAAATTTCTAAATACCCTATAAAAAAATATACTAAAAATACCCTAAAAACAATAAAAAAGTAAAAAAATAAAAACCTCTAAGAATAACTTAAAAAATTTAAACACTTAAAACCCTAAAAAACATAATTTTTTTTTAAAAAACCTTAAAAAACCAAAAACCTATAAAAACCCACAAAATTTCTAAAAACCCTAAAAAACCTAAAAATAATAAAAATCCCTAAAAAATAGGTAGTGCTCCTAGTGAGATTATGTTGGCTACAATAGGGGATGAGGATTTGGATGATATGTGTAATGGAAGTGCTCCTGTTAACGAAGTTCCTGTAACTCAACCTTCTAGTAATGAGAAGGCTGCCGCAGGTAATGGTGTGAAGGTTCCCTTGTCCAGAAGTGTTGCTAGTGCTGGGATTTGGTGTTCTATACGTGATGAAATAGAGGGGGAAGGTGCTGCGCATGGGGATATGGCTGAGCAAAGGCTTTTGGATGAACAGGAAGAGGTCTTCCCAGTGGTTTCCAATGTGGCGGTGGGGGAGGCTGGTCTCAAGGGTGTGGATGGTTAGTTTGTCTGGAATGGGTTTACATACAATTGAGGTGGTTATTGATGGAACTACTGGTAGTGACTGTAATATGAATGCGCAAGAGAGGGTGGAGGAGCAGGGGACAGTGGATAAGTTGGGGGAGGCATCTGTTAAGGGGGGAACATTGGCGGTAGGGATGGTGTGCGGGCAGGGGGAGGGACCTGGGATGGGGGGTGTCCTCGAGCAGGGGGGTGCTACCACACATGAGAATGATCCAGGGGATGAGGGGCACTTGTATCTAGCCTTTTCTAGCACGGTCCCTTTTTTCCTAGCTTCTGAGGAACCTGTTCTTGCTGTTTTCTCCCTGAATCAGGAAGCCTCTCTCATTCCTGACCAAGATTTTTTCCAGGAGGACCATGGAAGGATGTCTCAAAATATGAATATGATCATTGAGAAGAGGGCCTTGCTGGAGGTGGCTATTCCATATGGTAAGGAAAACAAACATGCAGGGGCCTCCTCGGATCCTCGAAAGAGGAAACTAAGGAAGTACTATTCAGCTCAGCCAAAAAATAGTTACCACGAGATCCTCTTACAAAGTGAAGGAGGTTTCCTCTGGCAAGGGAGGTTGGTCTATCAAGACGCAGATGAATACGGAGCAGCAGCATCTCAGAGAGTATTACAAAGCCTTCTTAGAGAGATATGAGTCATCTGAATGGGAGTCGATGGAGTCAGATGCTTCTTCTGGCTATGGTGCTGATGGGGACCCATATGGGGATGAAGACTTTGACCTGTAGTTTCTGCTACCCTCTTTTCTATTTTTTGGGTTTTTTGGGGTTTTGTTGTCATGGGGGGTCCAGGGCTTTTTGGGTGTGGGCTGTTTGGCTCTGCTCCATCCTTGTCTGCTTTTTTTTACTTTAATAAATTTTTGGGGGGCTAGGAGTAGCCTGGTTTCTGCATCTACCTTACCCTAAAACATAAAACCCTAAAAACCATGAAATACACTAAAAAAAATTAAAAACCTAAAACATTTAAACCCCTAAAATCCTAAAAAACACTTAAAACCCTAAAATACTGTAAAATTCTGTAAAAACCCTAAAACCCCTAAAAACCCTAAAACCCCCTAAAAACTAAAACCCCATTAAACCCCAAAAGAAACCCCAAAACCTAAAACCAAATAAAATACTAAAAACTATTTAAACAGTTAAAAACATTACAAAACTTTGAAAAACTATAAATACACTAAAAACTAAAAAAACCTAAAATCCATAAAGACCCTAAAAACCCTAAAAAACATGAAAACCTTCAAAATCCTTAAAAATATATAAAAATGTAAAAACCCTAAAAACTATGCAAAACCCTAAGAAAATCTAAAAAACCTAAAGACACTTAAAATCCCTAAAAACCTAAAATACAATAAAAAACTTAAAAAACCCTAAAACCCCTCAAAATCACTAAAACCCTAAAAAACTTAAAAATCCTAAAAAGGACCTAAAAATCCCTAAAAATGTAAAAAAACTAAAGACCTTGAAGAACCCTAAGAAATCCTCAAGAACAAAAAAAACACTTAAAAACTTTAGAAAATATAAAAAAAGATAAAAATACTAACAAATCCTAAAAATACTAAAAACCCTAAAACCCATAAAAACCATAAAACCCATAAAACATTTAAAAACCCATAAAACCCCTAAAAATTTAAAAATTATAAAAACCCTTTAAAACCCAATTAACATTAAAAAACTAAAAAAACCTCAAAAACCATAAAAAAATCAAGAATCCATAAAACCCAAACAACCCTAAAAACCGTAAAAATTCTCTAAAAACCCTAAAAACCATAACAATGCTAAAAAAATCCATAAAAATATCTAAATAATTAAAAAAATAAAATAAAAAAAGAACATGAAAGACCATAAGAAAGAACTAAAACCAAAAAACACTTAAATCACCTAAAAAACCTAAAAATGATAAAAATTATAAAAAACCCCCTAAGAACCCTAAAAACCAATAAAAACCCCCAAAATCGCTAAAACCCTAAAAACATAAAATTCCTAAAAAAGGAAAAAAACTCTAAAAATGTAAAAAACCTTAAAAACCATGAATATCCCTAAAACCACCTTAAAAAATTAAAAAATACATAAAACCCCTAAAAATATCTAAAAATGCTAAAATCCATAAAAAAACCATAATGAACCTAAAACAAAAAAACCCCATAAACCCCCTAAAAACCCATAAATACCCTTCGAATCACTAAAAACTCTAAAAACCATTTAAACCCCAAATACTCTAAAAAACAAATAAACCTGAAAACACCCTTTAAAACCCTAAAAAACTAAAAAACTCTAAAAAAACATAAAAAAAATCAAAAAAATCAAAAAATCCCAAAATCCCAAAAAAACCATAAAACCCTTAAAACACTAAAAAACCATAAAACACCTCAAAATTCTTAAAACCATAAAAACCCTAAAAACCATAAAAATCCTTAAAAATACCTAAAAACATAAAAAACATAAAACCTGAAAAATCCTAAAAAAACCTTAAAATTCTAAAACAATTAAAACCCCTAAAAACCTAAAAAACATAAAAAACCATTAAAACCCTGAAATCCCTACAAAAACCTATAAACCTAAAAATACCAAAACCCTAAAAAACTCTCAATATCCTTAAGATCCTTAAAAATGCCTAAAACCATAAAAAAGTATAAAACCATGAAAAATAATAAGAAAACCTTAAATACCTAAAAACACTTAAAACCCCTAAAAACATAAAAATCCTAAAAGCTTAAAAATCCTAAAAGCCCTAAAAACCCTAAAAACCCTAAAAGCCCATAAAACCCCCTAAAAACCCCAAACTCCCATTAAAAACCTAAAAAAACTAAAAACTCAAAAAACCCTTTAGGACCCTAACAAATTAAAAAACTCTAAAAAACATTAAAAACTCTAAAAAACTTAAAAAACTTTACCCCCCAAAAAGAAACCTAAAAACCCTAAAAACCCTAAACCCCATCAAAATCCATAAAAACCAATAAAAATCATATGAATCCCTAATTTTTTTTAAAATGTATAAAACCCTAAGAAGATCTTAAAACCTCTTAAATTCCCTAAAAAACTAAAAACCCTAAATGCCTTAAAAATCCCTAAAAACCCTCAAAATTTGAAAAACCAATAAAAATCATTTAAAATACCTAAAAATCCCAGAAAACCTAAAAACACTAAGAACCCATAAGAAAACTATAAAAAACTAAAGACACTTAAAACCACCAAAAGACCTAAAAAATAATATAAACCCTAAGAGGTGCTGGCTATCGGAATCTGATGGGATGGACGCTAGATTCTAATTAGCTGAGATGTGATTTTTTCGCTGCTTATACTTCTAGCGCCGGTGGTGCTATATTGCTGGTGCTGAACTCTCTTAGAGAGAAGCCAATGGATTCTGGAAATTATGTTGCTGGGTGTTGGTTGCTACTTAGCTGGGCAATACTATAGGTGAGTGTCTGGTTATCTATGAGCTTTTTTGGGGTTGTGATTTCTTGGCTTGGAGGTGATGAAGTTGCTGCTTATATTGATGGTGTTGTTAGATGCTGGCTACGATTTGACCGGGAGATGCTGATGGGAACTTTTCTGATTTTATGTTTTTCTTGCCTTTGTGTGCTTTTGGGGTTTTTAGTTTGGGTTTCTGGGGTTGGGGCTGTTAAGGGTTTTTGGGTGCAGGTCGTTTGACCCCTCCCCTCACTTGTGTGCTATGTATCTTTTTTTCTCTAATAAATTGGGGGGGGGGGGTCGGGAATAGCCTGACCTTCACACCTCTTCTGCCCTCAAATGTTAAAAAAAATCAAAAAAATCCTTAAAATCGTAAAACCCTAAAAAACCCTATAAATCCTCAAAATTACTAAAATCCCTAAAATTCCATAAAAACACCCTAAAAACACTATAAAATCCTTAAAAATGTAAAAACCCTAAAAACTTTGAAAACCCCTAAGAAAACATTAAAAACCTAAAAACACCTAAAACCCCTAAAAACCTAAAAAATTATAAAACCCCTAAAATAACTTAAAAACCATAAAAACCCTCAAAATCCCTAAACACCCTAAAACCCCTAAAAACCCTAAAAACCCATAAAAATCCCTAAAAATACATAAAAATGTAAAATACCCTAAAACCTAGAAAATACCTTAGAAAACCTTTTAAACTTAAAAACAATTAAAACCCCTAAAAACCTGAAAACCCCTAAAACACTAAAAGACCCTAAAGACCCTAAAAGACCCTAAAAGGCCCTAAAAATCTATAAAACCCATAAAAAATTAAAAACCCTAAAAAATCATAAAACCTTAAAAACCCAATAAATCTCTAAAAACCCTTTAAACCCACAAAAAGGTAAAAATTATAAAAAACCTTAAAAACTATAAAAAATCAAAAAATCATAAAACCCAAAAAAACTATCAAAACCCTAAAAACTCTAAAAACCCAAAAAACCCTTAAAATCCCTAAAAACCATAAAACCCTTTAAAATCATAAAAATACCTAAAAATAAATAAAACAAAAAAACCCATAAAAACCATGAAAAACCCTACAAAAATCATAAAACCTAAAAACACTTAAAACCCATAAAAAACCTAAAAACTCTAAAAACCATAAAAAAACCCTAAAAACCTAAAACCCCTAAAATCCTTAAAATACCTACAAATCCAAAAAATAATAAAAACCATAAAAAATCCCTAAAAATCCCTAAATACGTAAAAAACCCTAAAAACCTTGAAAAAACCAATGGAGTCCTTAAAAACCAAAAAATTGTTAAAACCCTTAAATCTTAAGAAACATTGAAAACCCTAGAAAACCCAAAAAGACACTAAAAAGACATTAAAACCCATTAAATCACCTAGAAACCACAGAAAACCTCAAAAAACCTTTAAACCCCTTAAACACTAAAAATCTCTAAAAACACTAAAATCACTTTAAAACCATAATTTTTTTAAAAAACAATAAAAAACATTAAAAACCCCTAAAACCAAAAAAAAAACTTTAAAACATAACAAAAATAAAAAAACCCCTTAAAACCCTAAAAAAATTATAAAAACCATAAATATCCCTAAATATCTAAAAATAATTTAAATCCTAAAAATCCTTAAAAATCCCTTAAAAATGTAAAAATACCTAAAACCATGAAAAATCCTATGAAAACCCTAAAAACATAAAAACACTTAAAACAACTAAAAAAGAGAAAAAAAATATAAAACCACCTAAAAACACTAAAACCCATAAAACCCCTAAAAATACTGAAAACCCCTAAAAACAATAAAATGCCTGAAATACGTAAAAATGTAAAAAACCCAAAAACCTGGAAAAACCCTAAGAAAACATTAAAACCCCAAAAAATAATAAAAACCCTTTAAATCCAAAAATTTGATAAAAAACTCTATAAAACCTTAAAAAAAATAAAAAAAATAAAAAAACCCAAAACAACAAGAAAACTATAAAAACCTTGTAGCAACCTAACCCTCAAAATTCATAAAAACCCTAAAAACCCATAAAAATACTCTAAAAAACCTTTAAACCCCTAAAAATGTTAAAAAAGTATAAAAAACATTAAATGTCATAAAAAATAAAAAAACCCCCAAATAATGAAAAAAATTAAAAACCTAAAAACCCTAAAACCCCTCAAAATCACTCTAAAACCTAAAAACCATAAGCTCCAAACCCCCCCTAAAAATCCATAAAAATGTAAAAAAAACTAAAACCCCGAAATGCCCTAACAAAATTATAAAAACCTAAAAATGATTAAAACCGATAAAAACCTAATAAATAATAAAAATCCTAAAAAACCCCCCACAAACCTAAAACCCCCCAAAACCCAAAAAATCCACAAAAACCCAAAAAAACCATAAAATCCTAAAAAAATTCCTAAAAATAACATAAAAGATAAAACCCCCTAAAACCCATGGAAAACCCTAAGAAAACCTTTAAAACATAAATACACTTAAAACCCCTAGAACCTAAAAAACTGTAAAAACCCTAAAAATCCCTAAAAATACCCTAAAACCCCTAAATCGTGACTCCCCACTGATGGAAATATGGGTAAGGTTTCCTAAACTCCCCTGCCCTTTCAAAACTTGTCCATTATTACTATGCTGGGAAATTTGGTTGGAAGGTTTCTGTGTGTGGATAGTAGAACCAGGGCCCTTTGTCATCCAGTTGCCCTGAGGGTTTGTGTTGAAATTGATGTCTCAAAGGAACCAGTTGATTTTGTCTGGATTGAAATCGGTGAAGAGATTCAGTGGAAGTAGCCAGTGGTGTTTGAATCATGGGAGAATTACTGTGTCTTATGCTTTACTCTTGGTCATATGAAAAGGGAATGCAGATGTAGTGACGGTGTGGTGGTTGGGTGTGGCAAGGAGTCCATTCCCTGATGTTGAGATCAACAGGGGAGATGGAGGTGAGGAATGATGACCCTCGGGATTCTCAACTGGATTTTCGGAGGGATGACATGGTGGAGGAAGGGGGATCATCCCCCCGGTAGGGTGCTAAGGAGAAAATCTTGGTCAAGGACATTTTCAAGAAAATGAAGGGTGACTTGGGATTGGGGGGTGATGCCTCTCCTACAGTGGGAGATGAAACACCAGGTAAAGTAAGGGACGTGGTCTTATAGGCTGACCTTGGCATGAAAACGAGCATGACATTAAGACCATCTTGCCATTAGATGGAGAGGGAGACTTTTCCAGGTCCTCCCGCAGTTGGTCATGGAAGTGGATATGAGCTGGTCTTAATCTCAATTTGGTTCAAGGCCTTGGAACCTTTGAACTCTATGGGAATTGAGGAAGGGGGTCTGGTGGGACAAGAATTGCAGGAGGTGGAGGATAATTTTGACGACCTCCAGGATGTAGACCTACCTTCCTCTCATGATGGTTCAATGGACTTGGGTATGGAAAACCCCCCGACCACTGTGAATTCTCCGTAGCAAGTTCTGATTGATGCAGATGTTCCTGGAATTGGCCTAAGTGATTCCCCTCAGCCCGAGCAGCAGTTTGATAACCTTCATGCTGATAGGAGGAGCATTGAGCAGCATATAAAAGATATCTTCCAAAATCCAGACCTGCAACCGGTGGTCTTTCTTGGGGACGAGAATGAAGAACACATTAGGCTAGGAGATTTTTTTGGGGACCGTGATGACCTTATGTACACCATCTTGGATAGGATCAAGAGGGAGCAGGTGATGATGGGTCTTTCTGGTTCCTCTGGCTATAATCAAAAGAGAAATTCATGGTCTGTTCCTAAATGTGGCAGGCAGAGTGACATGGTTGTGCCTGCTGATACAACCCACAAAAGGCCAAGGTGATGAGTGACCCTTCAGTGAAATGGAGGGAAAGGAGGGACTATTCCTCCTTGCCTAGGCTAATGGCTACTAGAGCATCTTCCAAGGCTAGTAAAGGTGAAGGAGATGCACATGGTAGGGAAGACCGGGCTACCTAAGTGAAGCCGGACGTAGAAATCAGGAAGTATTGTGCAGCCTTCCTCAAGAAATATGAATCTTCTGAATGGGAGTCGGTGGACTCAGATGCTTCCTCGGGCTATGGTGCTGATGGAGGCCCTTATGGGGATGGTGAATTTGGTCCGTAGCTATCTTTCCTGTTGTCTTTTGGGTATTTTGGACTTTCGTGTGTGGGGGTGTCCAGGGTTTTTGGGTGTGGGTTGATTGACCCTAACCCTCCCTAGTATTTTGTGTCTTTTTTTTAATAAATTTGGGGGGCCAGGAATAGCCTGGCCTCACACCTTCCTTTCCCTAAAACCCATAAAAGACCTAAAAACCTTAAAAACCCTAAAACCCATAAAAATTATAAAAACCCCAAAAAACTATAAAAACCATTTAAACCCCTAAAAATGTTAAAAAACCATATTAAACCTTAAAAACCTAAAAAAATCAACAAAATCATAAAAACCTAAAAAGCCTAAAAAACCCTTAAAATCCCAAAAAACCCTAAAAAACCCTAAAAACCTAAAGAATCCAAAAAATCAAAAAAATTTAAAAAATTCTTATAAAACCTTAAAAACCTAAAATTTCTTAAAACCCCAAAAAATCTAAAAAAATCTAAAAATTCTAAAAAACCCTAAAACCCTAAAAATCTATAAAACCCTCAAAATCCATAAACCCCTAAAAGAATAAACATCCTAAAGAATCCCTAAAAATACCTAAAAACTTAAAAACCCTATAAACAAAGAAAACCCTAATAAAACCTTACAAACATGAAAACACTTAAAACCCCCAAAAACCTAAAAATTGAAAAAACCCTAAAAAGACACTAAAAAACCTAAAAACCACTAAAAAACCACAAAAAACCCTACAAATGTACAAAAACCAAAAAAACATTAAAAAATCACTAAATAAATCTAAAACCCCTTTAAACCCCTAAAAAAACTCTAGAAAACCTTTAAACCTTTAAAAAACTCAAAAAAAAATCTAAAAAAAACAATAAAATACCAAAACCCCCCTCAAAATCCATAAAAACACTATAAACCCATAAAAATCCTAAAAATTCCTAAAAAACACTAAAAATGTAAAAATGAATAAAAACACTCAAAACAACTAAGAATGCCTTAAAAATATATAAACACTTCAAACCCATAAAATCCTAAAAACATTAAAAACCATAAGAATCCCTAAAAACATAAAAATCCCAAAAAACCCAAAAAACCATTAAAACCATAAATCCTTAAAAAAAACTAAAACCCCTTAAAAACCCAAAATCCCACTAAATACTCTAAATCCATTTAAACCCCTAATATCATTACAAACTCTAAAAAACCTAAAAACCCCAAAAAACTAAAAAAAACCTATAAAACCAAAAAAAACATAAAAATTGTAAAATCCTAAAAACATAAAATCTTACAAATTCCATAAAATCCTTAAAAACTATAAAAATCATAAAAATATCCCAAAAAATCCCAAAAAATGTAAAAAAACCTAAAAACCTTGATAAACCCAAAGAGAATCTTAATGTACTAAAAAAAATTAAATCCCCCAAAAAACAAAAAAAAATTATAAAAACCCTAAAGACCATCAAAATCTATAAAAACCATAAAAAATCATAAAATTCCTATAAAAACCTAAAATTCCTAAAATAATAATAACATAAAACCATGAAAGACCCTAAGAAAACAATTAAAACCTAAAAATAATTAAAACCCATAATAAGTTAAGAAACACTAAAAACCCTAAAAAATATGAAAAAGTTTATAAAAACCCAACACCCGTAAAACCAATAAAAAACTTGAAAACCTTAAAAAAACCTAAAAGCCCATAAAAATCCTAAAAATACACTAAATTCTATTAAAAACCATTAAACCCCTAAAAATGTTGGAAAATTATTAAAAAAAATTAAAACCCCTAAAAAACTCAAAAAACCCTAAAAACCAAAAAAAACTAAAAAATACTAAAAAACCTTAAAACGCTAAAAATCCATAAAACCCTAAAAGCAATAAAAATCCTTAAAAATCACTAAAAACTTTAAAAAAATTCCCTAAAAATCCCTAAACACATAAAAAACCTAAAAAACCCTGAAAAACAATTTGAAAAACTTAAAAACCTAAAAACACTTAATCCCCTAAAAATTTAAAAAATGCTAAAAACTTGAAAAAATCCTAAAGACCCTAAAAACACTCAAAATCCCTAAAAAACCTAAAAGAATATAATTCCTAAAAAATCTCTAAAATTACCTAAATTTTTTAAAAAAACATAAAAATGTGGAAACACATAAGAAAAACCTAAAAAACATAAAACACTTAAAACCCCTAAAAACCTAAAAAAATGATAAACACTCTATAAAACCAAAAAATCCAAAAAAAATCCAAAAAAATTTTAAAACCTAAAAACCCATAACAACCATAAAACCCACTAAAAACTATACAAACCCTTTAAACCCAAAAAAATGTTAAAAACAATAAAATAATATAAAAACCCTAAAACCCATAATAACCCATAATCCCCTCAAAATTCCTAGAAAAACAAAAACCCTATAAAAAAAATAAAACCCTAAAATACCTAAAAACAGAAAACCTTAAAAACCATGAAAATATTTAAGAAAACATTAAATATCTAAATCACTTGAAACCCATAAAATCTAAAAATTTCTAAAAACCATAAAAAACCCAAAAAAAATCCATAAAAACCCTTAAACCCCTAAAAACTATAAAAATACCTTAAAAGTTTAAAAACCCAGAAAACCCAATATAAACCACAAAACCTATAAAAACTCTAAAAATCCTTTAAACCCAAAAAAATATTAAAAAAATCTAAAAAACATTAAATAATCTTAAAAACATAAAAAATACCAAGAAATCCTAAAAAAACCATAAAATTCGAGACCCGGCTTCGGTTGCTGCTCCCCCTTCCAGCTCCTGATCAGTTGCAGATCTGGTGGTACCGATGCCAGCTTATATGCAGGGCTCCTCCGTTTCGTTTGCCTTGCGCCAGATCTAGAGAGCGCGGTGTCAACCCCGGCATGCTCCCGAACCCTCAAATGTCTCCCTGGTTCAATGTCGGCTGTAGGTATGGCTTGGTGTGCTCAAGTTCGAGTCATGTTGCTTGGAGGAGGGAGGCTTTGGTTTCTTCTGATTCTCTGTCTCTTGCTGCTACTTATGGTCTTTGGTTGTGGTTCTATGCACTGGTTTTTGACATGCAATGGAGGATTTTATTTGATGTGGTTGATGATGAGTTGGTTTGATGGAATGGTTGTATGGGGAGAGCTTGATTGGATGGGATGGTTATGCTGCATGGCTGTGATGTTTTGGTGTTGGTGCTGGATGCTGTTCTGGTGCTAGTTGGATGGATGGTGTTGTGGTCTATTTTTCTGGTGGTGAATGGTTGTGGTGGTTTAAAATGGTGATGTTGGTACTGATAGATATTTTCTATGCTGGTTGTTGTTTGGCTGGGATGTGCTGGATGCTGGTTTTTTGAGTTTTGATGATGCGAGGTGCTGGATGCTGGGATGCTGGATGATGTCTAAATGCTGGTTGTTGGTTAGCTGTGAGCTGCTGGATTCTGGTTAACGCTGGATGTTGTGCTGTTGGATGCTGGTACTGGCTGGATGTGACGTGAGGATGCTGCGGTTGTGTCTGTTTTTCTGCCTTTTTCTTTCTTTGTTTTTCTTTCTTTGGCGTGGGTTGTAAGGGTTTTTGGGTGTGGGTCGTTCGACCCCTCCCCTCCCTTGTCTGCAGTGTTTGTGTCTTTTTGTTTAATAAATTTTGGGGGGGTGCCAGGAATAGCCTGGACCCAAGCCTTCTTTGCCTAAAAAACCCTAAAACCCTAAAAAACCCTAGAAACCCTAAAACACCATAAAAATCCTAAAATCCATAAAAATTCCCAAATACATAAAAAACCCATAAAACTCTAAAAAAATCTACGAAAACCTAAAATCATAAAAAATATGAAGTCCCCTAAAAACCTAAAAAATGCTAAAAACCATTAAAACCCAAAACAACCCAAAAAACCCTAAAAAGTCTCAAAATCCCTAAAAACATTAGAAAACCATAAAAATTCTTAAAAATTACCTAAAAATATGTAAAACATAAGAAACACTAAAAATAATGAAAAACCCTATGAAAACCTTAAAATATGCTAAAAAATCTAAAACCACTAAAAAAACTTTAAAACCCAAAAAACCCAAAAACAAATTAAAAAACCCCTATAAACCATAAAAAACATTGAAAACTAAAAATCTCCTTGAAACCCACTAATAACTTTAAAAAAAAATTAAACACCTTAAAATGTTAAAAAACTCTAAAAAATATTAAGGACCTCAATAAAATCAAAAAATACCTAAAAAAATAAAACCTCACAAAACCATAAAAAACCATAAAACCATAAAACCATAAAAATACCTAAAAACCTAGAATACCCATACGTTTCCTAAAAAATCCCTAAAATTTATAAAATTTAAAAGACCCTAAAAACTCTGAGAAACCCTAAGAAATCCTTAAAAACATAAAAACACTTAAAACCACTAAAAACCTAAAAAACCAAAAAACCCTAAAACCCCTAAAAAATCACTAAAGCCATAAAATTCCCTAAAACCCCTATGAAACCACTAAAATCCTAAAAAATTACAATGAAATATTAAAATTTATAAAAACTATAAAAACCCTGAAACCCCTAACGAAACCTTAAAAAACTTAAAAAAACTAAAACCCTCAAATAAATAAATAAAACTAAAAAACCCTAAAATACCATAAAAACCCAAAATCCTATAAAAACTCTAAAACCCTTTAAACACCAAAACATTAAAAACATTAAAAAATGTTAAAAACTCAAAAAAAATCTCAAATAAAAAAACCCTAAAAACTACAAAAAAACTCAAAGTCCCTAATAACTATATAAACAATAAAAATCCAAAGAAATTCCTATAAATCCCTAAAAACATCAAAACCCCAAAAAACCCAAAATTTTTTTAACAAAACATTAAAAACCTAAATGCACTTAAACCCCCTAAAAAACCAAAAAATGCTAAAAACCTAAACCCCTATAAATCCCTAAAAGACCCAAACACCCAAAACCCCCCCAAACCCCTAAAACCCATAAATACATTAAAAAACACTCAAACCCCAAAAAATCACTAAAACCCCACTAAAAACTCTAAAAACCCTTTAAAAATCTGAAAATGTTTTAAAAAAAATCTAAAAACACATAAAATACAAAAAAAAACTAAAAATCAATAAAAATTCTAAAACGCCTAGAAACCACAAAAATATTTTAAAATCCAAAAAACAATGAAAATCCCTAAAAATGTTAAAACCCGTAAAAACCCTATGAGAACAAAAAAACCTTAAAATGCTTAGAACCCCTAAAAAATCTTTAAAACCTTAAAAAATCCTAAAAACCCTAAAAACACTAAATACCACAAAATCCATAAAAACCATAAAACCACAAAACCCTTAAAACCCTAAAAATCCACAAAGAGTAAAAAACCCTAAAAACCCTGGAAAACCTAAAGAAAAGATTAAAAACCTAAAAAATACCTAAAATCCAAAAAATCTAAAAATTATAAACCCCTAAAAATGCTAAAAAGTCCCAAAAAACCTTAAACCATCCTAAAGCCATAAAACCCCCTAAAAACCCTAAAAATCAAAAAACTGAAAAACCCATCAAATCCTTAAAAAAATAATATAAAAACCATTTAAACACCTAAAAATTAATAATACTAAAAAACCTTAAAAACTATAAAAACTAAAAAAACATTAAAACCTGAAAAAACCATAAAACCCTATAAAACCTAAAAACACTAAAACCCCTTAAAATCCATAAAAACACTAAAAGCCATAAAAAATCCTAAAAATTCCCTAAAAATCCATAAAAATGTACAAAAACACTGAAAACCCTAATAACCTTAAGAAAAACTTTAAAACCTTTAAACACTTAAAATACATAAAAACATAAAAAGCTAAAACCCTAAAAAACCAAAAACATCCATAAAACCCTTAAAAAACAATAAAAACCCTAAAAACCCATAAAACCCATAAAACCCATAAAACCCACTAAAAAAATATAAAAACCCTTTAAAACCTTATGGAATTAAAAACTATAAAACCATAAAATAACTAAAAAATAAAGAAAGACCCTAAAAACCCAAAAACCCAAAAAACCCTCAAAAATCCCAAAAAACCCTAAAAAACTAAAAAAAATCATATAAAATCCCTAAAAATCCCTAAAATGTTAAAAAATCTTAAAACCATGAAAACCCCTAAGAAAATCTTTGATAAGAGATGGTAGCTGAATCTCCAGGTTATTCTCGCTCTTGGGTTCCACTTCGAGGTCTCATCTCACGGTTTGTCTCCTCCGGCATGGTGGTGCCTTCTCTACTATGATGGACTCTTAGGTGTTGGACTACATAGTGCTGCTACCTCCTCTGGAGGTGGGTTTCTTCGGGCTTGGCGATGCCCCTTTAGTTTGAAGTTCTCGGGTGCTGACAACAGATGAAGGCTTCATCCTTGGACGACTGGGTTAGATCTGGTCTCCACGGCTTGTGGCGTTGCAGATTCTTGTAGGAGTGGTCCAGTTGAGGTCTCTCCTCAGTGTGGCGTTGCAGGACAACGATGGAGAAGCTCAGATCTGGGACTTTTATCATGTGGTGCTTCGGATCCTTGGAGGTGCATGACACATCTGGGCACTACTGTGTGTGGATTTGCAGATCTTTGTCCCTTATATTTTTGAGAGGGGCGATCTCAGTGGCGATGGGATTTGACAAAATCCTTTGGTTTCATGGAGGTAGGGATCTCCCAGCTTCTTCGACAGCTTGGTCTTCTCCAAGTGGTGGCCTGGCGGTTGATGTAGTTCATCTCTCTTGGTGTTTGGCGTAGCAGTTCTTGTAGACGGTTCGACAAGTTGGTCTGGCGGCGTTGGTTGGGCCCATCTCGGTCGCTAACGAAGTGAATGGTTCTAGGCTTGGGACAGATGTGTTGGCCTCTCTAGATTCATGGTGGGGAAAGGTGGGTGTGGTGGGCTCTGCGACGCAGCGGCATTCTCGTTCCCGTGCTAGGATCTATTTTTCCAGATCTGAGTCTGGGAGGGGTTTTCCGGATCTCATGGCTTCTTGACGGGTTCTAGTGGTTGTGGAGAGTGAATATGCAGGTTTTTGTTTCTAGTTCATCAGTTTTATCTTCGGTTTATGCTGATGATGAAGTTCTAGTCAAGTTGTGTTGTGTTCTGGTTACTATGTTGGATTGTGGTCTTCTGAGCTGTGGATGGTTTGGTTGTGAGTCATTGCGGGTGCTGGATTTGAGGAAAGATGATGTGGAGGTTGATGGTTGTGGTTCTGGTTTGGTTTTGAATCTTTGTGGGTGCTGAATATTGGTTCTGTTGAGTGGCGCTGGATGTTGTCCTACCTTTGGGTGCTGCAGATGTGTTCCTAGATGTCCTACTAGGTGTGAAATTCAAGAAGCTGACTGGATAAGAGGTGATGGTTGCTGGAATCTAAGTTACTGGGTGATGGCTGATGTTTGGCTGGGATATGATGAAAGATGCTGGTGCTTGGTGATGGTTGTTGCTTCGCTGCGAGGTGACGAAGGTGAAACTTATGACTTTGACATTGGTGGTTCTGTGATGCTGGCGGTGGATATGCTTGGAAAGGAGGTGATGGATGATGAAAATTATGTTGCAGGAGGCAGGTTACTATTTGTATGGGAGATGTTGTTGGTGATGCTTTTGATGTTCTACCTTTTCTGGTTTTCTATGTCTTGTTTTTTGGGAACTTTTGGGTTTTTTGGGGGTGTCCTGGGTTTTTGGCTGTGGGTTGATTGACCCCACCCCTCCCTTGTCTGCTGTGTCTATTTTCTAATAAATTGGGAGGGAGGGGGGGGGGGGTCAGGAATAACCTAGCCCCAAGCCTACCTTTCCCTAAGAAAAACTTAAAAACCTAAAAACACTTAAAACCCTTAAAAACCTAAAAATGTTAAAACCCCTAAAACCCCTAAAAACCCTAAAAACCTAAAAACACTCAAAATGCCTAAAACCCCTAAAATACATAAAAATCCTATAAAATCCCTAAAAATACCAAAAAATGTAAAAACCCATTAAACCCTAAAAAAACAAAGAAAACCTTAAAATCCTAAAAAATGCTTAGAATCCCTAAAAACCTAAAAATGAAAAAAACCATAAAATCCTTAAAAGACCCTAGAAACCATTAAACCCCTAAAATCCATAAAAAACACAACAAAACTTTAAAAACCTTAAAACTCATAAAACCCCTAAAAACAACTAAAACAAATATAAACCCTTCAAACCCCTAAAATATTAAAAAACTCTAAAAAACTGTAAAACCCAAAAAAATAATAAAATTCCTAAAATCAGTAAAAAAAATCTAAAAACCCAAAAAATTCCTAAAACCCAAAAAACTGTAAATCTCTTAAAAAATCCATAAAAATCACTAAAAATACAAAAACATAAAAATCCATAATAAATACTTAAAAAACTAAAAACACTTAAAACATATAAAAAACCTAAAAAACACTAAAAACCCTTTAAACCCTTAAAATCTTAAAAATGATAAAAACCACTAAGAACCATAATTAACCCTAAAAAATCATAAAACCCATAAAAATATACTCAAAATAAAAAACCATTTAAATACCTAGAAAAGTAAAAAAACTCTAAAAACCCTTAAAAACCTAAAAAACTCAAAAATCCCTAAAATTCCTAAAAACCATAAAACCCTAAAACCCCTAAAAAATCCAAAAATCTAAAAAATCCGTACAAAACTCAAAAACCCCTAAAAACCCAAAAAAACCCTAAAACCTAAAAAAACCACCCCTAAAACCCCTTAAAATCCCAAAAACCCATAAAACACTAAAAATCCTAAAAATCCCTAAAATAACATATAAACATAAAAACCCAATAAACCTTAAAAATACCCAATAAAACCTTAAAAACCTAAAACACATAAAACCTGTAAAAATAAAAAAATGATAAAAAGACTAAAATACCCTAAAAACCTTGAAACCCTAAAATCCCTAAAACCTTAAAAAAACCTAAAAACCCATAAAACTCTAAAAAAAACCAAAAATATAAAAACCATTTAAGCCCCAAATATCTTTAAAAAGTCTAAAAGGCATTTAAACCCAAAAAAACTCAAAAAAACATTTAAACCCCCAAAATACCATAAAAATCCAAAAAAAAACTCTAAAAAACCCTCTAAATAATCAAAATCATTATAGACCCAAAAAACCCATAAAAATAATTAAAAATCCTAAAAAACCCTAAAAATGTAAATAACCCTAAAAGTCTAAAAACATTAAGAAAACCATAAAAACCAACAAACACTTAAAATCCCTAAAATCCTAAAAAATGCTAAAAAACATGAAAACCTTAAAAAAACCCAAAAAATCATAAAAACTTTAAAAACTCCAAAAACCCATAAATCTCTAAAAACTACTAAAATTATAAAAAACCTTTAAAGCCTTAAAAACCTTATCAAATGATGGAAAAAAACTAAAAAACCCACAAAAATAAAAAACCTTCAAAAAGCAAAAAAACCATAAACACCATAAAAACCCTAAAAAACCAAATACCATCATTATCCCTAAAAACTCTAAAATCCATAAAACCAATAAAAAGATAATAAAAATACCTAAAAAACCTAAAAAACTTGAAAAACTCTAAGAAAACCTTTAAAAAATAAAAATACATAAACCCTTAAAAACATAAAAAGCTAAAAACTGTACATAACCCTATAACCCCTACAAATCATAAAACCTCTCGAAACCCTTAAAAACCCAAAAAACACAAAAAACCAAAAAAACACAAAAAACTATAAAAAAGTTTTAAACCCCTAAAAATGTTAGAAACTCTAAAATACATTTAAAACCCTAAAAACCAAAAAAATTCCTAAAAACAAAAAAAACCATAATAACCCCTAAAAACCCTAAAAACCCTAAAACCCCTAAAAATCCTAAAAACCCTAAAACCCCTAAAAATCCTAAAAACCATTAAAATCATAAAAAATATCCTAAAAATCCGTAAAAATGTAAGAAACCCCAAAAACCCTAAAAACAGTAAGAAAACCTTAAAATCTAAAAACACTTGTAACCCCTTAAAATCTTAAAAAATACTAAAAACCCTAAAAAACAAAAAAAAACAATAAACCCCTAAAATGATAAAACATATTAAAACCCAATGATACCCTAAAACACATAAAAATCCTTCCACTAAAGACCCTTAAAACCCCTAAAATTGTAAAAAAACTATAAAAAACCTTAAAACCAAAAAAAACTCAAAAAAAACCAAAAAAGCCATAAACCCCTAAAAATACCCAAAACAATCCATCAAAATTCCTCAAAACCGAAAAAACCATAAATTTTTTAAAAATCCCTAAAAAAGTTAAATGCCTTAAAACTTTGAAAATCAATAAGAAAACCTAAAAACCTTAAAAACAATTAAAACCCCTAAAACCCTAAGAAACACTAAAAAACATAAAAACCCCCAAAACCCCTAAAAACCATAAAATCCAATAAAAACCTCAAAAAATATAAAAACCCATAAAAACATTAAGTAACCAGTAAAAACATTAAAAAAACTTTAAACCCAATAAATTTTAAAATCTCAAAAAACCTAAAAAACCCTAAAAAACTAAAAAAAAAATTAAAACCCAAAAAACCAAAAAACCCTAAAAAACCTAAAACCCCACTAAATCCTGAACAACCCTAAAACCCCATAAAAATCCTAAAAAAGACCTAAAATTCCCAAAAAACATAAAACCCCCTAAAATCCATGAAAACCCCTAATACAAACTTAAAAAACCTAAAAACCCTAAAACCCCTCAAAATCCTTTAAAACCCTAAAAACCATAAAAATTCCCAAAATCAATAAAAACTTAAAAAACACTAAAACCCTAGAAAACCCCCCAAAACCGAAAAAATCCCAAAGAAAACCTAAAAAACCTAAAAATAATTAAAACCCCTAAAAATATAAAAAATGATAAAATACCTTAAAATTAGTTTAGCCACCAGTAGATATCACTACCCAATGCCGCCGCAGATTCGGCTGTGGCTCTCTGCTCTATTGCGGCGGCATCTCCCTTGCTAGGGTTCTTCGGGCATCACATTTCGGACAGTGACCGACTTTGATCGTGGCGGTGAGGGTTCAGTTCTGGTTTTTCTTCATCATCTTTGAGCGTCGTGCTCTTCTTCTTCAGCTTCTGTTCCAGTTCTGAGTGGTTCTATTCTCCGTATCTACGGCTTTCGTTGTGGTTAGGGTTCTTCGGGCTTCGCATTTCGGACGTCTTCCGGCTTCATTTACGAGAACGTGCAGTCAGATCTGGATGCTTTGTATCTTCTTTGTGCGGATTTGTAGGTTGTTTTTCTTCGGTGGTTTCTATTCCAATCCGGTGGTGAATTATATCATCCCGTCTTCCGGTGCTTCTGTGGGGGTTCTGTTTCATATTTATGGCTCGAGTTCTTCAGGCGTCGTGGTGACTCGAAGGTTTGGATCTAATTTGGTTTTTTTCGGATTTCTGTCATCTTCAATGGGTTTTATTCTTGTTAGGTGTTGGTTCTATTCCTGATTGGGTCTGTTCATTTCTTGTGATGGTTGTGCTTCGTCGGCCTCTGTCGAGTGGAGTTTGGATGAATTCCTGGTCTCTCGATCGGTACTGGTCTAGCCATTGTTTTGTCCTGCACAAGACTGTGTTTTCTCTAATCTGGATCCAGGCTTCCATTGTTCTCTATGAGGTGGAGTTGGGAAGTGGTTTCATGGATCTTTGGGATGTGTGCCTGAGCGGGCAGTGTAGGGAGGGTGATGGCGATGACGTTCGATCGGTGACGGCGAGGTATGGTAAGGCTCCGATGTTGATGATGATGGAAGTTGTCAGAGATGCGTCTGTTGGTGTATGTTCGATGCTGGTAGGCCTGCAGTTCATGATCTCTTCTGAATTTAGAAATTTGGTATTATGACTATTGGCGGGCAGTTTGATTTTGGATTTTGTATGGCTTTATTCTTGTATTGTGTGGGTTTTGGGGTTTGCGCTGGACTTGACTACATGGATCAGGCCCTGGAGGATGTTTTAGAGCTGGCGGTTCATCTTTGCAGAGCTTTTTAGATTGGGTTGTTTGAGAGGGTATGGAACTTTCCATCGGATCGGGCCTGTGCTTTGACACAAGACATTTGCTAGCCGATCAGTCATGCAATGGGGGAGAGCTTCATCACGATCAAATACTGGGGCGGGGCACCTCCTTGTTGTTAGTTTGGTTCTATTCTCTAAGACTTTTGTGTCGTGATATGTTTGAAGTTTCTAATGTTTGTCTGGGTTCTCCCTTCTTCCCTTAAAAGGGGGTATTATTATAATAAAAAATTGAAGGTCTTCGGGCCATTGGATGGATAAAATACCTTAAAAACCCCTAAAAAACCTAAAAACCATAAATCCCCTAAAAATATTAAAAAACCCTAAAACCCCTAAAAACCTCTGAAATATCTAAAAACCCTTGAACCGCTTAAAAATTCTAAAAAGATCTTAAAATCCATAAAAACTCTAAAAAAACCCTTAAAAACAAAAAAACCCATAAAATCGTAAAAACCTCCAAAATCCTTAAAAAACCTAAAATATTGTAAAAATCCTAACAATATCCTTAAAAACCCTAAAAATTTAAAAAATATAATAACCCTAAAAAACACTAAGAAAATATTTAAAAACTAAAAATACTCAAAACCCCTAAAAAACACTAAAAACCCTAAAACCCCCTAAAACCATAAAACACATAAAAACCATAAAACCCCTAAAAATCCATAAAAACCTACTAAAAATAGAAAAACCCTATAAAACCCATAAAAACATTTAAAACTAAAAAAACCTTAAAACCCTAAAACAAACTCAAAAATACCCTAAAATCTCAAAAAACATGAAAACCCTAAAAAAATAAAAAAAACCTCAAAATCCCAAAAACCCCTAAAAAACCTAAAAAATCTCTAAAACTCCATAGAAACATAAAAAACCCTTTAAACCTCAGAAAAAAACTAATAAAACCTTAAAAATCTAAAAACACTTAAACCAATAAAAAACTTAAAAATGTTACAAACCCTAAAAGCTCCTAAAAAACCATAAAACACAAAAAACCAATTTAAACCACTAAAAACCTTAAAAAACCTAAATAGCCATAAAAACCCTAAAACCCCATAGGAAACTCTAAATCTCCTTTAAACCCATAAAAACATTAAAAAATTCTAAAAAAACATAGAAACCAAAAAAAAAAATTCAAACCAAAAAACCCTTAAAAACACAAAAAATTATTTAAACCCTAAAATCCCCAAAAAATCCTAAAATTACCTAAAAACATAAAAACCAAAAAAACCATAATACTACAAACCCTATGAAAACAATAAAAATCTAAAAACACATAAACCCCTAAAAAACCTAAAAACCAAAAAACACTAAAAACCAAAAAACACTAAAAACCATAAAACCCCTAAAAACCCTAAAAGAGCACTAAAAAACCTCAAAATAACTAAAACAACTAAACATATCAAAAATCCTAAAAAACCCCTAACAATCCATAAATATTAAAAATCCTAAAACCCCTTAGAACCCCCTAATAAAACCATATAAACCTAAAAACACTTAATAACTCCAAAAAACCTAAAAAACACTAAAAACCATAAAAAACCTAATAACCATAAAAACCCAAAAAAACCCAAAAACCATTAAAACCCCATAAAAACACTAAATACTAATAAAAATATAAAAATAGTTTAGACCACTAAAAAAATTTAAAAAAAATAAAAAAACATAAAAATCCTATAAAACTAAAAATACCCTAAAAACCCAAAAAAAAATAAAAACCATTGTAGGGTCATGAAAAATTTGTAAAGGAGAATGAGAACCCCCTTTAATATAAGGGAGATTCTACCCAATTTCCCCCCAAATAATTGGGGAAAAGTGTGGAGAATACTCAAAGGATGGCACAATATGAACCGGTCCGCAGACCGGTCCAATGTAAACGGTACGCGGCCAGTTCCGCGAAGCACCCCCCTCCGTGGACCGCTGTCATTCACGAAACGGAGGCGGGGATCCTCTGCGGGCGCGAAGTAGGACGAGCGCCAACCCGGTCAACAGTCATGAACCAACCCAGCCCCAAACCGCATCAACTGGCCCGGACCGCATCTGCTGTCATTCGCGGAATGGAGGCGGGACCCTGCGCGGCCGCGAAGCACTCCCCGAGCTAGTTTGGTTCGTGGGGGGAGGTGCGTTCAATGCCCCCCATGAGTTGCAGATTGACCAAGTCATCCATAAACCGGGTTTCTGATCATGGGCCTCTGAAAAAGGTGCCGCATGACCACATATACATCGCCTTCCACACTCTATAAAAGGAGATCAAAGGGAGGGAGGAGGAGAACAGGAGGAGATCGATCAGATTCGGGTGGAAGGATTTCAAAGGAAGGAGCTTAGGATTTCACAAACAACGAAGTTCAAATTCGTGAACAAGAACAGGTATGAAGCTAGAATCGAATTAATAAGGAACTGAAAATGCATAACAACTTGGTGAACCGCGAACTTAAAATAAAAAAGAAAAGAAGACCGTGAACCATGGCCCCTCCGCGGATGCGCTCCCCGCGGACCAGGGAGTTTGTGCCCCTTTTCCGATCCATCGCACCGCGTAGCACCCTCCTATGCGAGAGAAGCCTCAATCGACAAAACCCTGACTGGAGTCACCCTCGGCTGCCGCTGCTCACATGGACCCCTCCGCGTACCAACCTGGTACGTGGGCCGAACCCGAAGCTGCAAAACACCCTGGTTCACGGGATGCCCATCAGTCCGCGGACCATCCTAGTTCGCAGACAACCTCTCCAGCTGCGTAACACCTCCCTACATGAAGGGCTCCACCACTCATACACCTGTGTGGCCCACCATATCCTTCAGAGTTCCCATTCCCCGAGTTAGATAAAATCCTACCAATCCGGCCTGATCCTCCACAACCCCCTCATTGCCCCATTCATCGGCCTCAAGCTGAGGCCTCCACCAGAGCCATCGGACCCGTGTGATGTAACCTTCAGGCGCATTAGTGCAATGTTTTGAGTTCACATACCCACGGTAAGCGAGGGCGAAGGGGTTGCTCCAGCCCTTGAGCGGATTCCCGAAGCATTCCTGGGTTCACATTCCCACGGTAATGCGGAATCCAATCCCAGGAGTCCCCTTTCAACCCCTCCACTTGTTAGGACCGGGGCACTTCTCCCCTCCCCGGGGAGTGGCGGACTACCCATCAGAAGGAAGCCCCCATGCACCTCTGTAATTCCCCATATCCATGGCCAAGGAAGGACATAGTGGGGAAGGGTGCTGCTCCGTTATTCTATGGGGCCAAGTCCCTCTCTTGTTGCGCTTTGTCGCCATGGGTATCTATCTCGGAGTAAGACCCGACATTTAGGGCCTCCCCATGCATAAGCCCCATCGAACTTCTCACGGACGCACCTTTTACGACGTGATCTTCTGGTCCCTGTTGCCTCTTGTTTCTCACACCGAGCATGACTCACGTGGGCTTAGAGTAAGCATTGACCACGACATCCTCTCCTGGTCTGCTTCAGAACGTAAGCCCCACCCCCATGAGAACTACAAGGACTTTGATCCGTGTCAAGGCATGGTACGTAGGAAGGCTCCAAGAGGTTCAATCCCACCACCCATCAGACCCCTGGTCCATCCTTACGTCGGTTCTCCAACACCCCCATGCAAACTATAGGGACTTTGATCCGTGTCAAGGCATGGTACGAAGGAATCCTCAATGAGGTTCAAGCCCACCACCCATCGGACCCCCGGTCCATCCTTACGTCAGTTCTCCGACACCCCCATTCTAACTACGTGGACTTTGATCCCTATTTCCTAGGCAGGGTATGTAGGAAGCCTCTCTGAGGTTCAAGCCCGACAACCGATCGATCCGACTATCTTCACATCGGTTCACCACACCAACCCTGGGCAGCCTGGAGTGTAAGTCCCATACCAAACCGAACTACGTGGATTATGATTCCTCTCATGAGGATACGTAGGAAGCCTGCACCACGGGTTCGATCCAAATGCTCAAATCGTTATCTGTCCCCCCTGGATGACAATAAACTCCAGAGTGCCTGATTACGAGGCTTTAAACCAGTGTCGGCTCAATGATTCCAGACTCTTCAGGGTCATTAATCCAACGAGGGATGGTAAAACTCAGGCATAAATGATTCCTAACCCCTGCGTCCAGATGACCATTTCCAACAGGAGTAATCTGTGGATACTATTCTTGGGTATAAACCAAATATTTGAAAACATATAAATACGTCTTAAATATATAAGAGAGTCCCGGAACACGCACTAATTCTCCCAAAAATGGTGCAATGAGACCGACTTACCGTCCTCTCGACCAATGTGAGTTCTTAAGTATTGCTGGTCAAACCACCCAGCGAACACCTGCCTTTGGAAAGAAGGTCCACACATTGCTGGATATGGAACCGTTGGATGTTTTGAGGAAAAAACTATGCACCCAATATGAGTGATTAAGCAGAACCTAATCTTTTCTAATCAACCATCAGGCAGTGCATGTTTCTCCCCCACGATCCCATCGTGCGCTGTGAGAAAAAAAATGGTGAACCCGACGTGAATATTTAACCTAGCATGACAGATTTAACCTAATCCCACCCTGTTCCCCCTTTATACTCACAAGTGGGGGGGGGGGAAAGCAAGGTCATTAATTACACATAGGATCATGAGATTCTTGTTTGACGGGTTTGCTGTTTGTATTTGTTAAAATGGTTTACCGGTACCACTCAGAACTCCCTTCGATCCAATGGCGTCATGAAGGAACTCATAGGCGCATGCTTCCAACAATGCAATGATCAAAATTACTCAACAATGGAGGACCCCGTCACCTACCCAGCGTCTTCAACGCTGGGTTTCAGATGCGTTGATCCGAGAGTACCATGTGAACGGTACTCTCCTGATGGTGGAGGCGGCCATGCATGCCCTCCAATCCGCCAGGACTTTCCGGTCGCCCACCCAGTAGAAACCGCGAAGGCAGATCCAGACAACCCCTGTTGCTGTCTCCAACCATTTCAGGAGTCTATCCCCAGAACGAGACAACACGTACCTCCCTTATCTTAGGGAGGAGAATGAGGTCGATGCTGAGGACTTCATCCCCGCTAAATGGGGGTTCCGCTCCAAGGCCCCCGTCGGAAGATGTCATCATGGTCATGCCGCGACTCAACATCCTCACGATAAGGAGGATGTCACCCCGAGGATCCAGGCCCATGCTATTCGAGCTCCGGCCCCTCGGACCGCCCGACGAGGGCGGAAAACATACAACCAGGGACCAGTCATCACCCTTGTCCCTGAGGAGGAGATCCACTGCCCAGTCACAGAGATGTATCATGAACAGGCACATACACCTGTTCGCTCCTCCAAAGCCCACCATCCAGACATGGAAACATCATACAAGTAGGCACACATCCCTGCCAGGCTCCATCAAGCTCGTCGCTCAAACTTGAAGACACCTAACCAGCAGGCGCCTCTCCCTGCCCAGGGTTGTGAATCCCACCAACCAGACGTGGTGGAGACCCAGCGCCTGTAGGACCGTCTCCTAGTAGATTATCTTGATGCCTACCATCCCGGCATGGTGGCGATCAAAAAAGCCCGCCATCCAGATGTGGAGGCAATTAATAGGTAGGCACGTCTCCCTGCCAACAAAGGCCACCGACTCAATATGGTGGGAAACCAACACATATAGGGCCAGCTCCCTGCAGATGCAAGTAAAGTCTGCCATCCTGATGTGGTGGAAAATGGAGAGATAAACCGGAATATCCCGGCCCAGGGGAAGATTCGTTCACCTACCCCGACACAAGAGAATTGTCAGTACCCAATGACCACCGGAGGACCGGAGCAGGATATTCCTACTCCGATACCGGAATGGGCCTTCATACCCATTCCATCCAAAGATTTCTCTCTGTATATCCTAGAAATGATGGAGGAGCAGGTATCGATCCCAAATCATATCTTGTAGACTTTCCAGAATGTGATTTAATCAGTGGAAACAGCAAGGACTCGGGCCCGTGAACCCATATCCCTAATTGAGGAGACTCATATAAGAGATGAGATAGCCGCCTCAGAGCAGATATGCATCCCTGCTTCCACCCAGGAGGGTCACCGGCTATATTCCGCGACGCAAGGGAAACCAGATCGAGCATCTTCACTCATTCCAACTGGGGGACACCCGTCCATCACAGTGGATGCTCCAGAGCAGGCATATATCCCTGCTAAAATTCAAGATGTTCATCGGCGTATCCTGGAAGCATCACGAGACCCAATTAGACAGGAACCCAAAGGTGAAGGCCGTTATCAATAGCAAACGGTCCCCACTGCCCGCAGAAAAGTGCCTCGAATGCGCCGAAGGTAGCCATAAAATAAAGAGCGGGTTCATGACTCTGCTCTGTTGGAAGATGGGGTTCCCGATACCGCTAAGAGAATATAGAAGGCTCTGAACCCTACCCACCCATTACCATATTATGGGAGTGGTAGTAGCAGTTGTGAAGGTCCTCCCCGTAATGTCGCTACCAGCAGCTCTGAAGGTCCTCCTCAAAGCACCCGCGGGGGCCTCCCCCGTGGGCATATAACGATCGATCATAAGAGCTCCTCTTTTGATGCGAGTCACAGAAACCCTCCTCGTGACCAGAATATCAAGAAGCAAGAAGGCCCTCCACTTGCTAGGGTCCACCCTGAAGGTCCTCCCCGGGGTATACACTACAAGCACTCTCCATGTAGTGGGACCATAGATTATGATAGTAGTCCTCGCTATCATAGTCGTAACTACAGAGGCCCTCCCCGCAGTGACGTCTCATCATGACAAGAAGGTCCTCCCCTTGTCGTGGCCTACCCTGAAGGTCCTCCCCAGGGGTTACGTTGCAACGACACTCCACGCAGTTGGGCATCAGATCACGGTGGTAGTCCTCGCTACCCTGATAACGGAGGTCCTCCTTATAGAGATGTCAAGAAATGAGAAGGCCCTCCCCTTGTTGTGTAAATTATGAAGGCCCTCCCTAGGGTGTACCCTGCAGATATTATCCCTACGACAGCTGTAATGTTAGTCCTCTCCATTGCAACAGGTGTGATGGTAGTCCTCTCCATTGTAGCAGCTGTGATGGCAGTCCTCGCCACCACGACCTCCATTACGAAGGTCCTCCCTACAGTGGCCCCAAGAAAAAGAAGGTCCTCCCCTTGTCGCAGTGTGTCTTGAAGGTCCTCCCCAGGATGCGCATCGAACATTAAACCATGATGGTCATCCTCACCATGATGATAGTTGTTGCGAAGGCCCTCCTCGTAACAACGCTACGCAACCAGAAGGTCCTCCCCTTGCTGCGACATGCCTTGGAGGTCCTCCCTAGGGTATGCACTGCAAAAGTCCTCTATGCAGTGAGGCGTCAAGTAGTAATGGTAGTCCTTTCCATTGCGGCCACCGTTGCGAAGGTCCTCCCCGAAATGACATATCATATCGATAGGAAGGTCCTCCCCTACCAAATCAAGCACAGAAAAGCCCTCGTATGCCGAGGCACTCAGAAGGATGGGATCAATCATGTCAGATTCCCAGTTAGTCACCAACTACACCCTTCTTCAATCGGGAGACATTTCGGGGCCACGTTCATCTTCTGAGCCACCTCGGAGTCGCCCACATGATGATTCGATACCTGCTGGTCCCACTACCTCCGACCACACTATCAGTGAGCATCTTAGTTGGTTTGACCAAGTAGAGGAATCACTAGCGGAGGAGTATTCTGACATGTTGCACCTGAGGAAACGACTATCCAGAGATGATATACCAGTTATGTTTTGGCCCACAACCACCCCTCTATTTGACATACCCAGAAAGTTGTCAGAAGAATGCGTGCACATCATCTGCTACAATATATGGACAACCCTATGCCGGCTGAAATCAAGCTTCCTGCCCTACGATGGGTATGTAGACCACACCAAGACAATAGGAGACCTCCTGCATCACATCAACCTGGAAGACCTTCGGCGATGCAACTGCAACCTGAGTGGCATAAAGGGAACCCTGAGTTATCCTACCTCCATGCACTGCACCAGTTACATCGCCTTATTGGTGACGCCCTGATAGAAGTCCATATCAGAGGATGGGGAGAACATGGATATCTGCATTTCACTCTGATCCCCACCCAGAAGAACCCATTTGGCATAGTATCTTGAAACTCCATCACATCAAGACAATAATCGAGTGGGGTCCCTGATCAGGAGAGACAACACACCCAACAAAGATAGGCCTTGATTAAGTCCCAGAAGTGTCAGGCTCAATGGGAACAAGCAATCCAAGAACTCCTAAATCAAGCCGCTAAGAGCATACAACAGGCCTCTCACCTAAGAGAGGTCAATCAGAGGTAATTGACTACCTCCCCAGAAGGGATTGATTCATAGAAGAATTCGGCACCAAACCCAGTTCACCCCCGAATGAGGGCACGCAAGATTAGGCAGGTAGCGATAGCAGCAGCCACTGCTGCAATCCAGGGTCAACCCTAGCCTACAGAGCTGGGGTCGTTTTTAATGACAAATTGCCCCGTAAAACCAATAAAAATGGGAAGAGACTCAACATCCAAGGAATAGAGACAACCCCAACCCTCAGGGATGGTGGAATTTTTACCTCCTCAACAACAACCACCCCAATGAGAATCAGTATTCTCTCATCTAGGGAGGAAAGTCATAAGAGGAGGTTCCTGCCCCATCCTGACCTTTGAATCATCATCCCCTTCAAGAGAGAGGTGTACCGTAAGGTCACATCAAATAAATCTCCGTGTCACCCTTTGTCAAGAAGTAAAAAAGCGATCCCGGGACATGAAATGGAAGACCAGTAAAAGATGCAGGAGATCCTATTCCTATTTAGAAGATGACATCTTCTCCGCCCCGCAATATGCATCCATCAACACCATAGAGGTTAACCCCATTGGTAACACTGAAGGTTATGAAAATCCGGATGGATCGGGAGACGATGGTTCCGATCAGACTGTGACTCACAACGAACCACCAGGTGTGCACATCGGGAAATAGAGGGCTGCCCTAAATATGGATTCCCCTTTAACTAACCCTCCTCCACCTACCCTGCGAGCTTCCAACAAGGATAAGAATAAAGGACCAGTTACCCTTAACCCGCCTCTTTCTCTCGATAAAAACGAGCCGCTCATGCTCAAAGATAGATTCGCTCGACAGGAAGAGGAAATGAAAGAATTAAGGCGGTTAACGCCGAGCTACTCCAGAGGAACCATCTTATTTAAAGCGCATCCCAAGAGGAGCCACATCATGTGCTCCCAGTAAGTGCACCTCAAAGACCAAGGTTTTCCCCATCAAACGAAGCACGGTCAGGGCTCTCGCCCAACGAGGTGCCCGACCCATCCAAATACATAAATATGGATCCAGATGAATACTAAGACTTCCCCCCCCACTCAGGAAACAACTGGAGTGAGTACGTCTGAACCCTCCGAAGGTGTCACAAATGGAACATGCACCCCTGGTGCCAACCCAGCTGGATCCTCAACCAATGCCTCTGGCTACACCTGCCCAGGACCGGGCCCAACAGGATGTAAACCGGGGTCTCACCAACACCATCGATGCACTGACGGCTTGATTGGAAGCGATGTAAGGTTGATGTGCTCTGATACAGCCAGAGTGGAAGCCCTACCTGGATTGGGTGAGAAACACACCACCTCCACCCAATTTTGGGAGCCCTGTATTCCCTATCTTCAATGGATCAGGCGATCCGAAACAGCATTTGATGCACTAAGCATCTTATTGTGACCCTATGATGGGAACTCTAAAAAAAACAAGAAGCAGTGAAACTCATATGCTTCATACGGACCTTACAAGGATATGCCTTCGTCTGGTATACAAGTTATCCAGCCCAGTCAATAAAAAGATAGGAAGACCTTCAAAAATAGTTCTATTCTACTTTAGCTCAACATTTCCTAAAACAACAGTAAGCGACCTCATGAACTGCAAGCAGAGGGAGAATGAGAGGGTCTCAAATTTCATCACTATATGGAAAGGTTTGACCTACTCTTTGAATAGGACAATTTCTCAAGATGATTTGCTTTCCATATGCATCGATAATCTTCGAGATGAGCTGCGAACACCACTCATACCAGTGGAGTACACCACTGGCTTCCGCCATCTCTCGACCATTGCCCAGAGAATTGAGGACTCCCTACAGCGGACCAACCTGAAGTCCCGAATAGCCTCACAGGCTCCTGCCAAGAGAGCAGCCGGAGTTGAAGCGTTCTCTGTCACGCTCAAGCCAGCCCCTACGCCTGCTCCACCGCTCAGACCTCCACCAAATTGTCAAGCCCCCCCTGTATAATAGCGACTGCCTCTGCCTAAGTAGGAAGATCAGAGAGGATAGAAGCGGAACCAGTTTGAGGAATGAAGACACAAAGTATAATCGTTTTGAGAGGACCAAGTCTGCGGCTACTTAATCACCACCATGAATTGAAACTTTCTCCGCATACCGGAGCTGAGGAAACCCGAAGAAGTCGGCAGTGATGACGGTCCGGATTACTATCCCTACCATTGAATGTTGGGGCACAATATTCAGGAATGCTTAATCTTCAAAGACTTCCTGGAAAGGATGGTAGACTCTGGGTAGGTTGATCTAGGACCACCCCCAACACATGTGACATATATTTCTACCATCGACTCCGACAAAGGGGAGGGGTGGCAGGAAGTCACCAGTAAAAAGGGGTAGAAATTTGATAACTGGATGACTATTAATCGATCCCATGGCATACTCTGAGCTCAACTACAGCAGCCGGTGTTGCCGCCAACATCCCCTGATTCCGCACAGCCGACAATATTAGCCTCCCAACCCTCCACGATCTGGTCATCGAGGTGTAATCGAGAATGGAGGAGACAAGCGCAAGAGGAGCAGTCTGCAACGAGGCTGAAGTTATCCCCGACACTATCGGATTTTATGTCCCCAAACTTGGCACCATGGGCACTGAGCCACCAAACGACAACATCGACGACAACCGACCAGGTTGAATTGTCAAAGGACGAGTAGCCGATCTTTGGTTCCATCAAAGTCATACATCTTATGGAAGTGTTCCCTAATGAAGGGTACGGTTATGGACGCAAGTTCCCAACATAAGGAGCCGAGACAAGGAATCGCAGAGGCAAGGGATACCAGGGGAGGCGCAGTCGCGACCGAAACCAACCCTATGGTTGGAACTCGGCCCAAACCGTCAATATTGAGGAAACCCATGGGAGATCCCTTCAACGGACTCAGTAGGAGAAAGAATATCCTTCCACCTCCACAGGCACCCACTCCGGCCCCGTTATCCTACAGTACCCATCAGAGGAGGAATAAGTATCTAGCCACTTAGTGTGCACAAACAAACTAGACATGATGAGTCCTCAGAACGTGGGAACACCGTTGACATCTGGCCCCACAGTCGGTCCCTCCTCGTCACATATTCCAACTCCCAAGCTGCCCGCTAAAACTCTCCCACCAATGGAGAAGCGTCGGCCACTGGAACAGAAATACGACATCCTTATGTAGCTAGCGTCAGTACCAACCAAACTATCGATCCTGGACACCTTGAGTTTGTTAGCAGACCTCAGTGAGGCACTTATAGAAGCCTTGCTCAGCCCCCAGGAGTTTTAAGACGAGGTAGCTGCCACTGAGATTTATCGAACAGAGACTGGCTCGACTAAATTCAATGCAATGATCTCCTTCAATGATCACGACGAAGATGTCATCATGAAAGGACACATCAAACCACTATATGTGTCCGGTATGCTAGAAGATGTCGAGATTCACAAAGTCTTTATTGACAACGACACTGAAGTTAACCTCCTTCCCCTACGGACACTCCGTAAGTTGGGCTACAGTGAGGGTGATTTAATACCCTCAGCCACAACTCTACTAGGTTACGACAAGAGTGAACACAATACAATGGGACAAATCAAACTAAAGACCCATTTTGGCGACCTTGTGGCCTACTCAAAATTCCTGGTGGTCCGGCAGAACACGACATTCAATGCCCTGCTTGGGAGGTCATGGCTCCATAAGAACATGGCCGTTCCTTCATCCTATCACCAATGTATTAAGTATTGCGTCAATGGAAAAAGTGAGACATTTCACGTTGACATGGCCCCTTTCAAGCTCTCCAAGTCACACTACATTGACGCCAAGTTATATGAGAAAAAGAAGAAGAAGCCTTCGCTCGATGGTATTGACTGGATACCCACTCCAAATGGTCTGGAAATGGTTCCTGATGACCCCCTCTGGCAGCTTGGCAGAGACTATGTACTGCCCATCAACCATATTGAGAGCAGGGGTTCAATTCCAGACACACACTCAACTGTCCTCATGACTTCAACCATAACGTCCGGGCATGACAATACGGAAACATCCTCTAACCCTCAATTTGGGGGCGAATACCTGGGCGGGGATTCCCACGATGCCTCGCCCTCAAACCCCCAAGATCTCGGACTGGAAAATCTCCCACCGTTGGATCAAGAAGATGAGGATTTGGGAGAAGAAGAGGAGGAAGATCTCAGGGATGCACCTCCCTCATTTGAGGAAGGTATATCCACCACTATGGACGAGCTTAGGGAAATAAAAATGGGTACCAAGGAAGACCCGAGGCCCACTATCATTAGTGCATCCATGTCCCCTAAGGAGAACGAGGTATATACCTCCTTCCTGAGGCAACACTGGGATGTCTTTGCCTGAAATTACATAGAAATGCTGAGACTCGATCCCAAAGTGGCGACACATCACCTAGGTCTTCCATAAGACCACCAGGGCTATAAGAAGGCCACCAGAAGGACACACCCCTCACATGCTGCCAAAATAGAGGCTGAAGTCGATAAGATTATTAAAGAGGGATTCATTCGGGAGGTCCAATACCCCATCTGGTTGGCCAACATTTTCCCCTTCAATAAAAAGAACAGACAAATCCGCATCTACATTGACTTCAGAGATCTCAATCGGCATTTTCCGAAAGATGATTTCTCAGTCTCGATCACTGAATTATTAATCAACGCAATGGTCAGGTATAAGGATCTCTCCTTCATGGACAATTATTTTGGGTATAATCAAATCAGGATGGTCCGAGAAGACGAATAATCCATTGCCTTCAGGGCCCCTCAAGAAATATTCTGTTACAGGTTCATGCCCTTTGGTCTCAAGAACATTGGCGCCACATATCAACGTTCCATGAATCGTATCTTTAAACAATTCATGGGGATATTCGTTTAATGCTACGTGTATTAATTGGTGGTTAAGTCCAGACAGTGCTCAGATCACCTGTCATACCTTGAAACTATCTTCAACAAACTTTGATAGCATAGTCTGAAGATGAACCCCTTGAAATTCACCTTCTGGTTTACCTCAGGGAAATTCCTTGGCTTCGTCATACACCATCGTGGCATTGAAGTCGACCCTGAAATGACAAAGGCTATCCTTAGATTACCACCTCCCCAAAATCTAACCGAGTTGAGGGGATTCCAAGGACACCTGGCCTATATCAGGTGGTTCATAGCCAACCTGGTAGGCAAATGTTTTCCCTTTACCAGGTTAATTAAGAAGGGAGTCACGTACCAATGGATAGATGACTTCCAAGAGGTGTTCGATAGCCTAAATAAGTACCTCTTAAGACCATCGGTGCTCATGCCCCCAATTGAAGGAAGAAATATCATCCTACATGTGATGGACCTAGAGCGGTCACAGGGAGCCTTCCTCATGCAGAAAAATGACACAAGCAGTGAAAACAATATCTATTACCTCATCCGAACCATGATTGATACTGAGACTCGATACTCAAACATCGAGAAGAGTTGTTTGGCCTTGGTCTTCAGAGTTAAAAAGTTGCGACATTATCTGCAACATCATAAAGTCTATTTGGTATCGCAGAGTAACCCACTCAAGTACATCCTCATCCACCCGATGATGACCGGGTGCCTATCCCGATGGTCAGTCATCCTACAACAGTTTGACATCCGGTTTGTGCCTCATAAATCCATCAAAGGCTAGGCATTAGAATATTTTCTGGTAGAGCACCCCTAAACAGGGACTATGGAACCAGACAATGAGTTACCTGATGAAGACATCTTCGTAGTTCAAGAGGAGCTCCCAACATAAGAAATTTACTTTGACGGTGCATCCCGAAGCCCAACCGGGAAGAGGATGGAAGATCCCAAATTTAACAAGGTGGGTTTAGGGATAATACTCATGTCCCCGAAAAAGGCAGTCTTGCCATATTCCTTCCTCCTGTCAGAAGGATGTACAAACAATGAAGTGGAGTATCAATCCCTAATTGCAGGCTTCGATATCATACTCCAGGCACAAGTACAACACCTTAAGGTAAAAGGTGACTCGGAACTGGTCATCAAGAAAGTCAATGGTGACTATGCTATCAAAAAAGAGGAGATGATTCCCCTATTTGACCATGTCTGAAGGATAATGGAGGAATTCTCCACAAAACCAACATTGACCTATATTACCCTATCTCAAAATGCTCAGGCCGAAAAATTATCTAATGCGGACACAACCCTAGCTGACCCAGACCGGGATGAAACATTTATTAGCATTGCTCATCGTCGAATGGTCTTGCCATTTGTCCAGACTAAGATGGAAGAAATCCAATAAGTCATTCCTACCCCTGATCCATATGCTCCCACCACTGGCTGGATGACCCCCATTGCAAACTACCTTCATTGGGGAGAACTTCCATCAGACAGGGCTGAACAATAGAAAATACGGAGAAGGGCAATCAACTTTGTCATATATGGTGGCGTGGGTCAGCAAGAGGTCCTCTAAAAATGAGGCCTCGATGGAATCCTCCTCAGATGCATTGATGGAGAATAAACCACTATCTTCATGACTGAAGTACATGCCAGATAATGTAGGGCACATCATCCAGGGTCCAAGCTTTCCCATAAGGTTCGAAGACTTGGGTACTATTGGCCCACTGTGGCACGAGATTGCGAGCGCTTTACCGCAAAATGCCACTCATGCCAAATTCATGCCAACTTCATTCATCAACCCCCAGAGTTACTTCATCAGGACAAGTACTCCTGGCCATTTTCCATCTGGGGAATGGACATCGTGGGACCATATCCTCCCACCACAGCCAAACAGCTGAAGTATATCCTCACGACAACCGACTTATTTTCCAAATTGGCAGAAGCTATACCCCTTAAGGAAGCTAGGACAAGAAACATTGTCAGATTTGTGAAAAACAATATCATCACCAGATTTGGTGTCCCTCATACTATACTGATAGATAACGACACCAACTTCTGCTCTGCAGAATTGGAGAAACTATACCAAGAATACAGTATCAAGGCTAACCACTCATCCCGCTACCACGCAGTGGCCAATGGACAGATAAAGGATTTCAACAAGACCCTATCCAACATTCTCCAAAAAATGGTGGACAAAGACAAGAATTCATGACCGGATAAACTTCTCCATGCACTGTGGTCTTATCGAACCACGATCTGCACTGCTACTCAGGATACTCTGTAATCATTAGTATATGGAACATAACTGGTTCTTCCCATTGATCTCCAATTTCCCTTGCTCCATATTTACATTTATGATCAGTTATCTAATGATGAGAAATCAGAAAAGCGGTTAGATGAATTGGAATAGCTGGACGAGAAGCGGTTTCACACTTTGCACTATATGGAAGTATATCAGAACCGGATTACACGAGCCTTCAATAAAAAGGTCCATCTTTGGTCTTTCTCGTAAGGAGAATTGGTGTTGGTCCTCTGGACCCCAATGATACCAAGAAAGAAACCTCCAATGCTGGAGCCCAAGTGGGAGGGGCCATATGTTATACATAAGGTCTACTCCAACAGATCATATTCCCTAATCTCCATGGATAGGCAATTCACCACCGCTCTTACAAATGAAAGATTCCTAAAGAAGTATTTCACATAAAAATCAAGAGCGCTTATCGTCCGAGCTGCAGGACGTTAAACTTCTAAGCACCCAACGGTCCGAACTCTATGACCCTAAACTAAGAGTATTCCATCCTCACTAGAATAACTAAAAGTAGTTATCATCCGAGCTGCAGGACGTTAAACTACCAAGCACCCAACGGTCCAAAACTATATGACCAAAAACTAAGAGTATTTTGTCCTCACCGCACGATGTTAAACTGCACGAATTTCAGAGAACTACATATGGCTTGATTCCCGCCTTCGTAGGATATGTAGTGACGCCAGGGTTCCCCATACTAGCCCAGCCACCCCCGAATAAAAGTTAAAAATGCCCTATTCCCCCCATGTATGGACCAGCCCTGCACGGGGTGTATCCCTCTTCCTTACCGCATGACGTTAAACTGCATGGATAAGAAGATTTAAAAATTCCCCTTTCCCCCGTGTATGGACCAGACCTGCACGGGGTGTACTCTACAGAGAACTACGCGTGGCTTGATTCCTTCCCTCACAAGATATGTAGTGACACCAGGATTCTGTATCCTGGCCCAGCCACCCCCAAATGAGGTTTAAAATATTTTTTTCCTTTTTCCCCCGTGTATGGACCAGAATTGAACAGGGTGTATTGTATTTCAGAGAACTACGTACGGCTTGATTCCTTCCCTCGCAGGATACATAGCGATGATGGGATCCCCTATCCTGTCCCAGCCACTCCCAAATGGAATAAAATCAAAAAATGTCCCCTCCCCCCATGTACGGATCATACCTACATGGGGTGTACTTATTTCAGAGAACTACATACGGCTTGATTCCTGCCTTCACAGGATACGTAGCGACGCCCGGGTTCCCCATCTGGGCCCAGTCACCCTCGAATAAAATTTAAAAAAATGTCCTCTCCCCCTGTGTACAGACTAGCCCTTCACGGGGTGTATTCCTCGTCCTTATTGCACGACATTAATCTGCATGGATATGGATAAAAAATGCCCCTTCTCCCCCGTGTACAGACTAAACACGCATGGGGTGTATTTTCTTTCAGAGAACTACGTGAGTCTTGATTCCTGCACCCACAGGATACAGAGTGACACTAGAATTCCACACCCTGGCCCAACCACCTCAAATGAAGCCAAAAATACCCCCTTCCCCCATACGGACTAGACCCTCACAGGGTGTATTCCCCAAAAGAACTACATAAGGCTTGATTCCTACCCTCGAGGGATACGTAGTGATTCTAGGGTTCCTCATCCTGGCCCAGCCATTAAAAAAACTCTTTCCCCCCGTGTATGGACCGGACCTGCACGGGGTGTATTCTTCGTCCCCACCGCACGACGTTAAATTGCACAGACTTTAGAGAACTATGTGAGGCTTGATTCCTACCCTCTTGGGATACATAGTGATACTAGGGTCCCTCACCCTGGATCAGCCATCCCCAAATGAAATTCAAAAAATGCCCTTTCCCCCGTGTACGGACTAACCCTGCGCGGGGTGTACCTCCTTCAGGGAACTACGTGTGGCTTGATTCTTACCCTCGCAGGATGCGTAGCGATGTCAGGGTTTCCCATCCTAGCCCAGCTATTCCCGAATAAAGATTTAAAGAAAAAATTCCCTTTCCCCCCGTGTATGGACCAGATCTGCACGGGGTGTATTCCTCGTCCTCACCGCATGACGTTAAAACTGCACAAACCTCTTCCTTACCGCACGATGTTAAAACTACACAGACCTCGTCCTCACCGCACGATGTTAAAACTACACAGATTTCGTCCTCACCACACGACATTAAAAATGCACGGACCTCGTCCTCACAGCACGAAATTAATACAGCACGAACCTCGTCCTCACCACACGACGTTAAAACTACACGGACTTCATCCTCACCCCATGACGTTAAAATTGCATGGAATTAGTCGCAACCCACCCAAGATATATGGTGAAATGAGATGGAAATACTCCTTGTGCATGGGGATGCATCCTATCCATACATCAGACTCCACGACCTGGATAATTATGGATCTTCATAACCATTCACGACCATCGGAAGTGGAAAGTTATCGACCAGGGGACACCATTGCATGACTATGCATACCATTCCCTCAGTGGCTCTGTATATTGATAGCCCCTGGACTATCTACCAAAGTAAATATTTCCTTAGGAGATACTCTTCCTAGCCCTGTACGCTTACCGGCCTTAGAGCCCCCATATCATATCTCCCAATCCAGAAATTTATGGAGTAGTGGTTTACAAGTTCATTCCACTATCACATCCGAATGTTGCCAGGGTATCCCTACCTAGTTAGCCTATGCGTCCGCCCGTGGTTAGCATGATGACATGCATCTACGAACGTCAAGCCAGGGCTAGGCTACTTCGACTCAACATACAATTGGAGTGAAGATGTTTCTTGTATGCTTGGACACCATTATCCCCTAATTCCGAACTCTGTACTTTAAGAAATCTCGGGTTTTCATAATCATTCATGGCCATTAGAAGTAGAAATTCATCGACCCACTGACACCTTTGCATGACTATGCATACCATTCCATCAGCGGATCTGTATATTGATATCCCCTAACCCGTCTACCAAAGGAAATATTTCATTGGGCGGTACACTTCCTAGATCTGTACGCTTACCAGCCTCAGATCCCCCACACTACATCTCCTGATCTGGGAAACCTCAGAGTTACAGTTTACAACCTTCATCCCCTCACACTTGTTCAAAGTATATCAGAGCATGTAAACTCAGTTATCCTTTGAGTGACTGCAACAATAGTCAGCCAATGGTCTGAGCTCTATGACCGCTAAACTAGGAGTGCTTCGTCCTTACCACACGACGTTAAACTGCATGGAGTGAAGGTACACCCCTGCTTGCAAGATAAATCAGTGCATGGAGCTCTCTAAGCTTTAACAGCAACCAGGGCCGAATATGCCTGATATGTATAGATATTTTATTACCAAATGACAAACTTTGTGGCCCGAACAATTGCGGATCCTCATAACCATTCACATCCATCGTAAGTGGAAAGTTATCGACCCGTGGACACCTTTTCATGACTATGCATACCATGCCGTCAGCGGCTCTGCATATTGATATCCCCTAGCCCTTTTACCAAAGGAAAGATTTCCTCAGGCGATACTCTTCCTAGCTCCGTACGCTTACCAGCCTCAGAGCCCCTATATCATTTCTCCTGATCCAAGAAGCCCCAGACCCACAATTTACACCAATCAACCCCTCTCCACGTCTTGGGCATGCTGAGGTGTTCAAGCACAGTTACATTCTGATCAAGAGAGGCCTTTGCAACTACATCCTTACCGCATGACGTTAAACTGCATGGAACATCTTGGAAGCTTGACATAAATCTGCAAAGACCAAGCATTAAACATCCAGGGAAATGCCTCAAACTACAAGAATTTTTACTGGTTTAAAAATGCCCCCGTCCTCGCTGCATGATGTTAAATTACACAACATCCTTTAATAATGCTTATCATCTTTACCGCATGATGTTAAACTGCACGGAAGCTGTCCTTGCCGCATGAAATTAAACTGCACGGTCAAACCTGTCACAGGTTCAGTAAGGAACGAAGGCTTTTATTTGTCCCTCAATGCATGGGTCAGACCTGCACAAAACATTGTCTCACACCAGTGTGAGGAGGGATGACTTCACCCATTCTCGGGAAATTTAGCCTAGATGTTTCTCTCGTATCCAGGCACCCTCTCCTCATAAATCGTACTCTACACTCAAAAAAAGAAAAACCCTTGTCAACCACCCCTAGTGGTCCCAAATCCTAAACCTCCTTGAAGTTGCCCAGCTATCGGGGGAATACAATCATTGACCTAAGGACACATTTGCATGACTATGCATACCATGCCCTCAGTGGATTTGCATATTGATCTCCCCTGGCCCGTCTACCAAAGGAAATATTTCCTTAGGAAATGCTTCTCTCCGTACGCCTTTTGGCCTTTGAGCCCCCATATCCATCCCGGGATTTGGAAACCTTCTAAGAAACAGTTTACCAACCTCTTTCATAACCCTGCCTGAATATAGTGGAACATCTCTGATGAGATTACCGAGAACCAGGAGAAGCCATTCCACTTTGAAGAATGTCCAGGCTGCATGACTTTAAACTACGCCAAGATCCAACCATCCTTTACACAAACTAAATGCGTAGGACAGGGACCCTGTGTCCATATTCCTGATTAGTACATATGTTCTCAAACCCTTCATACGTCACACACCCTTTCCGAGCCACCCCTGGTGGTTTTCATAACTCTCCAAGCCACCCATGGTGGTTTCCATAAGACGGACTTCCATGAAGTCCTTAGGCCATCAGAAATGGAGGGTTATTGACTTAAGGAAACCTTTGCATGAATATGCATACCATGCCCTTAGAGGCTCTGCATATTGATTTCCCCTGGCCCATCTACCAAAGGCAAGATTTCCTTAGGCAATTCTCTTCCTACCTCTGGACGCCAATACGGCTCCCATGCCTTGAGATATTCCCAGCATGTCGTTCAAATCTAAACATACTCCTCCCACATGCATCTGAAGGATATTGATACATCTTTTAATCAACCAAACCTCATTGGGGCCCTCACCCCACCATATATGGTCAAAGTTGTTTGACCTAAAACATCAGTAATGATAGTCTTGTCGGTGGGACTTTAAACCGCTCACAAAAAGAGGCGCAAAGCCTGTTAGGCTGAAAACCCGAAAAGGGTGACCTAAGAAAAAGTCGGGCCATACCCTTTGGGTCCAAACCAAATGGTCCCAAGAAAAATTAGGGTATTAAAAGAAAATACAAAAAATTTGTGGGGGTTTTTCTACAAAACCCTAGCAATAGTCAAACTATGCTCGTTGGATCCCATGATCCGGGAAAAAGTTAGAGCATGTTTTTTTATCAATTGTCTTGAACTATGATTATTCTAAGTTCAGTGAATTAACATATACAACAATAACGCCAAATAATTCCTATCACAAGAGAAGACAAGAATAGATCTAAGGAAAAACATTTCTTTGTTCCATAACAAAGTTGGTAAGAAGGGAATCCAAAATCCGGAGCCTCCTCTGGCATGAAAGGTTATTACAAGAGGTTTTTAGTGGATTCAAAAAGTTGTATCAGGCATTGATGAGAATCCTTGATTGCTTGAAAGAGATTCTACTATAAGGCTATCTCAGTTTCTACACTAGCCCGCAACACTTCCGCCTCTTGGGCTGCCTTTGAGATTGCCCTCATATCCTCCTCCATCTGCCGCTCCCCTTCTTCAATTATGGAAGTGACATTAGTCTATTCCTAATGAAGCCACTGTATGTCATTCCTCAGCACCTCTAGTTGAGAACTCTGCTCAATGACTTCTCCCTGGAGTCTTGAAACTACCCTGACATGATCATGAGCCTCTGTTAGGAAAAGATGTCGGGTCGTGGAAAGGTAGGCTTCAGATTGAACAACAGATAGGAGAGATTCGAAACCACACAGTCTTTCCTAGTCAGTGAACACCTACTTGATTATATCATAAATACCATGGTAGTCAAAGCCGTCAAATCCCAGTAGCATAAATATATTACACAGCTTCGGTAATTTGGTTGGCATCTCGACCAAGGGTGTCTGAGAAATCAGCTTCCATATTTTTTCCCAAGCCCTTTGGGGAGCAGGTCGAAGACTAGAAATGACTTTTTGATCAGGCTCAGAGTCACTCTCAGATAAAGATATGCACTCAAGGATGAACGTCACCAAGGAGGGACCTGATGCGGCTTCACCCGCAAACTCTGGCGCCGTGGAAACTTCGCCCCTGGCGGTTGTGGTCACAGGCACGATCGGGTCTGACGTCACGATCGCCAACGCCAAAGGTCGTGGTTCTAAAGCCCAAGAGTCGATAAGATAGATAAGTATCCCTAATTATAAAAGGGAAGAGGAAAGAGTCATTGGAAAGAGATTGTGAAACTTACCCCTGATCATCAAGGTGTCAGTATCCTCAAGCTCTGCACCGCCACGACCACTCGAGGAAGACACTATATCTTCGAGAGGCAAGGGAGCCCTGGGAAACCCCAGAAGTGTCCAGGACCTAAGTCCATACCCAAGGCCAACAAATCCCAAAGCTATCCCCAAATGGTCGGCTACGGAGATCAAGCCCGGGGAAATCACTCCCCCAGTAAACAAAATAATGGCCCGCTCTGGGTTTCCGACAACTGGCCTGATGGCAGGCTCTTCCTCCATCGCCACAGGATCCATTGGGTCTGAGGCAGCTGGCTCCATCATATTTGGGACCTCTTTGGTAATCATGGGCGTCCCGTCCTCCCCCGCGATTATAAAGCCCGTATGGCCAGCGGGAGTCTCGACTTCCAGCTGTTCCTCCTATGACGTATCTATGATTGATGAAGGCAGAAGTAAAGCGTCCATATCACTAGCCCCTCCTGTAGGGCCCACAATCTCGTCAAGCCCAGTTGTGGCTGCAGGTGATCCCTTAGATGATAAGGGGCAGAATGTACGACCACTGGGGTAGCCACGACCATGTCTCCGAGTGGCCCTACACTATGCGCCAAAATAGCTGATAACTGACAGAATCAGAATATACGAGTTGGCAATCGAGGAAACAGGAATTCATTATTACCCAACGTCCCCTGTCTAATACGTTCTGATAAACGAGACACCTGCTGACGTCTCTGGATCTGCCCAGGGGACAGTTCTTTGCTCAGAACACTGAGAGGAGATGGAGGAGGAAAGACTCTAGCTGGGTCTGTAATGGTCGCTTCCATGAGCTCAGCTGTGCTAGGAGACCCCTCCTCGATGATACCCATAGCCGAAAGTGTGTGTTCTCCTGCTGCGGTACCACAGGGAGTATGCTCTGGGGAAGGAATTTACCCCTATGATTCCTAAGCACCCTGTATAAAAGGATGAAATTTATGAACCTTCACAGTAAAGGAGGAGGAAATCCAGAATTGACGAACATGACAAACTCTTCTTCGGGATCAGACGATTCATGATATCTTATCATCATGGAAACCCGGGTAGACCCATAAATCCGGTTCCAGAGTGAATGAATGTATGCATCCATCTCCTTCAATGAGGTGATTATTTCATCCAGATCCTCTTCCAGCAGCAAGTGGGGTGGAGAGAATATCTTCCCAATACCCGAAAGCTCGAGAGGGCCCATTTGGAGTAACACCCAAACCTCTTCATTCGATCCACTGACCCTCAGGTCATCCCAAATCTTCCAAGCATTCTGAAATTCAGCCATAAAAAGAACAACTAGCTGGGGGGATTAACCTAAGAGGGTTGGGTAGCGACAAGGGCTGGTGGGGGCGCCAATGGTCGTGTTTGTTTTCAGGATCTCTCCACCACCCTAGAACTCTCTAAAGATACCTGTGGGTGGGACCTCACGGGCAGGGGAGGGAATTCCCTTGCTTCAGCCGCGGAAGGGGGACAACCGAAATCATCGCCCCCTGAAGAGTGATCACTCTCTTCCTCCTCCTCATCAGTCACCAATCACAACATGGCCTGGACTCGATGAGTCAACACTGCATAACCTCAGTGTGCATGAACGTAAGCCTCGAGGTCCCAGAGATACCACTTGGCCCTCTCCGGGTCTGAATCATAAAGAATGTCAATAGGAGTAGATATGTAGCCCAACCCATCAAATTCCACTTCTGATTCTTGGAGATACTGCCATAGAGAACGGGATTACTGGCTGCGAAAGGATGACCAACCTTTGAATTCTTCCAATTGACCCCAGGCTGTCAGAAAGGCAGCATCCGCGGGAATAACCAACTCTCTCCAGGAAGCTTCAAGGGCATGAGAGGATACACCTCTTTCTGTTAAAATCTTCCCCGGAAGCACGGGACCGGTAGGGTTGCGAAGAACCTTACCTGGCCTGGTTAAAGCACTATCCCCCTTTCACTTCCTCTTGCCCTTCGATGGCTTAGGACTTGAGATAGTGGGCACCCACAACCCTAGCTGGCCATTCGGGTACGACTACACCCAGGAGTCGGTATAGCTCTTGGACAATAAAGGCATGGAGTCTGCAAGCGTAGGAGTCATAACCTCGCAACCAGTATCTTCCCGGGTAAACATTAACCACAATTTCTTGGCCACCATTAAATGGCGGTTTTCGCGAGCTCCATTGAGTGCGGGAGGAAACAGTGCCTAGATGCATCCAAATTGACATCTGAATCGGCAAGGCACATACCCCTCACAGATCAGTTCCCCACCAATATGAGCCACCATAATGCCCTCTCGGAGGGAAAAGAGGTAGCCCCATTTTCTAAACTCCTCTGATATGGTATTCCTAATTACAGCGGTTGGGGAGGGATATGGTCGGAAATTGAAATGATCATAACTCGAGATCCGACTCGACATCAAACACATATTCTGAACCGTCTGTTGTCCATCCTTCTCTTGGGTCACCCACTCTTCGGGCATGACCCCACTGGTCATTTGCAAGTACGACCAGAATGCGGTGCCCGGAATCTGAAGAGGGTTGATGAAAGTGTAGCAGTTCTTGATATGTGCTCCCAACCATCCCCAGAGAATTTGAAAAGGGCCGGCTACCCGGTTTGGCTTACTCCCATCAATAATATTGCTAAGCAACCGATAAATACTGACCAATACTGGGACGACCAATTTGATGACATTGCCAGTATCCAGCTGTGATTACATGACGAAAGTGGAGACCTGCACGCCACCGGTCTCGTGTACGAGCAATATCCATCCACTCAAGAACATGACCAGAAATTCCACCAGACAAATCTACCGATCAACGTCCGGAACAAGCTACTATCCCTAGTCGTTGAACTGGCCTTCCTCTAGGATCAGCCAGTAGTTGCCCCTCTGCCTTCGGGAATCCATCGTAGGGTAGGTCGTGGGCCTGCGTAGGAGAGACATGGACTTTCTCTCTCTAGAAAAAGCCTTAACCCATTCACGATATGTGACAAGCTATTTCAGAGATGTATCCTCTGAATGCTTCCGGGCCTGGTTAATAAGCTGTTTCACCAAGGGGGGAGTCCTCTCTTTGTTGTACCACATAGAAGAGGGAGGTAGGAATTCATCATACATACCCCCAACGATGGGGACCCCTGAAATCTGTAAGATGTACCAAAGACTAATACACACCTCACCATAGACCAGATGGAATGTGTTAGTGTCCAGACTCCAACGGCTCATAAGTTTCCTTGAGAGGGCTTGAGGCCGATGGGTATAGGTTTGGGACACCCAGGAAGCTTCATATAAGCCTACGGCTCACAATTCTACTTCAAACTTCGCACAGCTCTGGTGAACCCAGAAGGGCCACCCCCAATCCAATGACTTGAATGCCCCTCCAGGCCTAAGGTCCTGGTCCGCTGACCAGCCATGATAGTTGTTTACCATAGCATTGTGGGAAATGCTCCAGTAACAATGAATTGTCCCATCCAGCTGACATTTTTCCCCTGTTGGGGACACAAGAAGGTGATTCAACACAGATCCAGTAGCTGTATCCCTTACGGAAGGCCACCCTCTAGAAGATATCATAGATCGAGGGATAGTTCTAGTAAATATCCATGCTGCAGGATTGTTGTCATGAGATGGTACCGGAATCGGCATATCGGACAGTAAACCGAACCCATAGGCAGGAAGGCTGTTGAAAAGGGGTACTCCCACTGTGACTCGGAGAGCCGATCGGCAAGGAAGGAGCATAGGGGGGAGTGGCGGATTCCATCCTTAACAGAGCTGGACACATCCTTTAGGCATTGATCACCAATTGGGAGAGGCTCGACATCAAGCCTGGGTGCAAGGCGAGGGGGAACCATGTTTTATCCCTGTATTATAAAAAAACAGGCAAATGGTTAGTCCGAAATAATAAAATCTGGACAAAAATACCAAGAATTTGGAAAAGGATTCCGGGAGCCTTCATGATGAGGTCCGCAAGAAGGCCTCAAAATGTGGTTCGTGATGACTGCATCCCGTGAACCAACCCTACGCAGAAGTGGTCTGCGGTACTTTGGCCCGTGGAGCGTTGGCCAGAAAACCGTGAACCGGGTTGCTCCACGAAATCTTAATCCCAGATTTAAATAATTAGGTTTGGAATACTTAAAAAATTTTCAAAGTCTGGAAGGTTTTAGACCGCGGACCATCGAAACCGTGGAGCGAGTTCCTACATGGCCCATCGTGACTTACTTTTTAATTAATTAAAAGTGTTAGTTCTTGGTTGGGAGATTGGTCCACTGGTGAAGATGACCGCGAATGAGGAATGGTTTGTGGAAGTGGCAGTTGGTTCAAGGACAAGGCGTTTCGCGAAGGAACGAGAACGCGAAGACAGAAAAAGAAAGAGAGCTCTGGTTTCACGAAGAATCTGGTAAAAGACAAAGGGAGGGCCCCCATATTTATAGGCGTAGTCCCCTACCGGGTCCACTCCCCTACCTCAAACCATCCAAGTTTCAGGACCACTCTAAATCGGAATGGCCTCCTCTTCATTCCGATCAAACCCCATTCCGATGGGGTCATTTGTAGGGTCCTGAAAAATTCGCAAAGGAGAATGAGAATCTCCTTTAATACAAGGGAGATTCTACCCAATTTTCCCCCAAAGAATTGGGGAAAAGTGTGGAGAATACTCAAAGGATGGAACAAGATGAACCAGTCCGCAGACCGGTCCAATTATAACGGTATGCAGACGGTTTCGCAAAGCACCCCCCTCCGCGGACCGCTATCGTTCACGGAACGGAGGCAGGGATCCTCCGCGAGCGCGAATCAGGATGGGCGCCAACCCGGTCCACCGTCACGAACCGCCCCATCCGCGAACCGCATCAACTGGCCTGGACCGCATCTACTATCATTCTCAGAATGGAGGCGGGACCCTGTGCGGCCGCGAAGCACTCCCCAAGCCAGTTTGGTTCGCAGGGGGAGGTGCGTTCAATGCCCCCCCGCGAGTTGCGGATTGACCAAGTCATCCGTAAACCGGGTTTCTGATCATGGGCCTCCGTAAAAGGTGTTGCATGAGCACAGATACATCTTCTTACCCACTCTATAAAAGGAGATAAAAGGGAGGGAGGAGGAGAACATGAGGAGATTGATCAGATTCAGGTGGAAGGATTTCGAAGGAAGGAGCATAGGATTTCGCACATAGCGAAGTTCCAGTTCGTGAACCAGAATAGGTATGAAGCTGGAAGTGAATTAATAAGGAACCGAAAATTCATAACAACTTGGTGAACAAAAAACTTAAAATAACAAAGAAAAGAAGACCACAAACCATGGCCCCTCCGTGGATGCGCACCCTGTGGACCAGGGAGTTTGTGACCCTTTTCTGATCCGTCACACCACGTAGCACCCTCCTATGTGGCCAAAGCCTCGATAGACGAATCCCCGACCGACGTTTCCCATAGCCACCGCTACTCGCATTGACCCCTCCGCATACCAACCTAGTACACGGGCCGAAATCGAAGTCGTGAACGACCCTGGTTCATGGGATGCCCGTCAGTCCGTGGACCACCTTGGTTCGCGGACAACCTCTCCAGCCGCGTAACACCTCCCTACATGAAGGGCACCGCCACTCATACACCTGTGTGGCCTGCCAGACCCTTCGGAGTTCCCATTCCCCAAGACAGATAAATTCCTTCCAATCCCACCTAATCCTCCGCAACCCCCTCATTGGCCCATTCATCGGCCCTGAGCTGAGGCCTCCACCAGAGCCACCCGACCTGTGTGATGTAACCTTCAGGCGCATCAGCATGCCGTTTTGAGTTCACATACCCACGGTAAGCGAGGCCAAAGGGGTTTCTCCGTCCCTTGAGTGGATTCCCGAAGCATTCCTGGGTTCACATTCCCATGGTAATGCGGAGTCCGAGCCCAGAAGTCCCCTTTCAGCCCCTCCACTTGTTAGAACCGAGGCACTTCTCCCTTCCCTGGAGAGTGGCGGACTACCCATCAGAAGGAAGCCCCCATGAACCTCCATACTTCCCCACAACCATGGCCAAGGAAGGACGTAGTGGGGAAGGGAGCTGCTCCATTCTTCTATGGGGCCAAGTCCCTCTCCCGCTGCGCTTTGTTGCCATGGGCATCCATCTCGGAGTAAGCCATGAATTTTATGGCCGCCCCCACGTGTAAGCCCCATCGAACTTCCCACGAACGCACCTTTCATGACGTGATCGTCTGGTCCCTACTGCCTCTTATTTCTCACACCGAGCATGACTCACGTGGGCTTAGAGTAAGAATCGACCACGACATCCTCTCCTGAGATGCCTTAGAGCGTAATCCTCACCCCCATGCAAACTACAAGGACTTTGATCCTTGTTAAGGCATGGTAAGTAGGAATCCTCCATGAGGTTCAAGCCCACCACCCATTGGACCCCCGGTCCATCCTTACGTCTGTTCTCTGACACCCCCATGCGAACTTCAAAGACTTTGATCTGTGTCAAGGCATGGTACGTAGGAAGCCTCCATGAGGTTCCAGCCCACCACCCATTGGACCCCTGGTCCATCCTTACGCTGGTTCTCTGACACCCCCATTCGAACTACGTGGACTTTGATCCCCCTCTCCTAGGCATGGTAGGTAGGAAGCCTCTCTGAGGTTCAAGCCTGAAAACCGGTTGATTCTACTATCTTCACGTCGGTTCACCGCACCAACCCTGGTTAGCCTGGAGTGTAAGTCCCATACCAAACCGAACTATGTGGATTCTAATTCCTCTCATGAGGATACCTAGGAAGCTCGTACCACGGGTTCGATCCAAAATGCTCAAATCATTATCTTTCCCCCCTGGATGACAATAAACTCTAGAGTGCCAGATTATGAGGCTTTAAACCATTGCCGTCTCAATGAGTCCAGACTCTTCGGGGTCATTAATCCAACGAGAGATGGTAAACCTCAGGCATACATGATTCTGAACCCCTGCGTCCATATGACCATTTCCGACCAGGAGTAATCCGTGGATACTATGCTTGGGTATAAACCAAAGATTCGCAAACATTTGAATATGTATTAAATCTATAATAGAGTCCCGAAACAAGAAATAATTCCCCCCAAAAGGGTGCGATGGGCCTGACTTCCCATCCTCTCGACCAATGTGAGTCCTTAAGCATCGCTGGTCAAACCACCCAACGAACACCTGCCTTTAGAAAGCAGGTCCATGCATTGATGGATATGGAACCGTTGGGAGTTTTGAGGCGAAAACGGTGCACCCTATATGAGTGATTAACCAGAACCCAATCTTCTCTAATCAACCGTTGGGCAGCACACGTTTCTCCCCCACGATCCCATCGTGCGCCGCGAGACAACCATAAAAACCATAAAAACCCTCAAAATACCTAATAACCCTAAAATATTATAAATATCATATAAAATCCATAAAATCCATAAAAATTTAGAAAACACTAAAAACCCCAAAAAAACATTAAAAACCTAAAAACACTTAAAATCCCAAAAAACCTAAAAAATGCCAAAACCCTAGAAATCCATAAAAACCCTAAAAACACTAATAAAATATGAAAACCCTTTAGACCCATAAAAACATTTAAAAACTCAAAAAAACCTTTAAAACTCCACAAAACACAAAAAACCCTAAAATTTAGAAAAACCATAAAATATACAAAAAACCTAAAACTATCAAAATCCCTAAAAACCCTAAGCCCACGGGGCACAAGTGAGTTGGTTAAAGATGGTGGTGTTTTGACCCCAAGATTACAGGTTCGATTCCTCGTAAGTCAATATGCACTATATGATAACAAACCTCTCATGGGTCAATCTACCCCATTGAGAACTGGCCTAAGCCCAAGGGTTAGCCACCTTGGGCCTCACTGGGGACGTGCGGTGCATAGGTGGGGAGGCCACCCCAATACCTCATTACCCAACAACATGTTTATACCTTTAGGGAATGAGTGAGTTGGTTAAAGGCAGTGGCATACTGCCCCCAAGGTTCTGAGTTTGAGTCCGCACAAGGCAACACACACTCTATGATAACAAACCTCATCGTGGGCCCCTCTACCCCATAGGGAACTAGACTAAGCCCAAGGGTTGGCCACCTTGGGCCTTGTTGGGGATGTGCGGAGAACAGGTGGGGAGGCCACCCCAATACCTCATTACCCAACAACACGTTTTCACCCATGGTGCATGGGTGAGTTGGTTAAAGGTGGTGGCATCCTAACCCCAAGGTTCTGGGTTTGAGTCCTCGCAAGGCAACACACAATATATGCTAACAAACCTCTCGTGGGACCCTCTACCCTATTGGGAACTGGCCTAAGTGCAAGGGTTGGCCACCTTGGGCCTCACTAGGTATGTGCGGTGCGTAGGTGGGGAGGCCACCCTAATACCTCGTTACCCACCAACATGTCTCTCCCTCCCATGTTGAAGAAGATGGCAGCTCAAGTGCCTCCACCCCTCTCTATGGGGGAGGGTCCTCCCTATGAGGACCACTCTTTCTCTCCTTTCTCATCCCCTGATTCTCTACCCTCCTTTCTGCAAACGGTGCTTTGTCTAAAGGTTCTGGATATCTTTTATGGATGACCACAACTTCCCCTTTCGCATCATGAGTTTAATGAATCTTTGGATCTGCACTTCTTGACTCTTATTTCAAGGTTCCAGATGTGGCGCCCCCGATGGACACTTTTGATAGGTTTGTCTCTGAACTTTGGAATCTACAGGATCGTTTGATGGTGGGTCTGGTTGATGGCTCCCACATCATGATTCTCTTAATGTATGAGGATGACCTGATCCTTTCCAGGTCTGTGGCACCCCGAAGCTGTAATGGAACTCGCTTATCCCTTTTTCGGTGGAGTTTTGACTTTAACCTGAAGCCTAATTCCTTGATGGTTGCGACTTGGGTTAGATTTCCTGAACTCTCCCTTACCTTCCAAAATTTATCTATTATCTCTATGCTTGGGAATCTATTGGGGAGGTTCCTCTATGTGGATAGTAGGAATCAGGCCCTCTACCACCCTGTTGCCCTAAGGGCTTTCATTGAGGTTGACACTTCAAAGGATCCAATGGATTCTGTCTAGATTGCTATGGGGGAAGAGCTCCACTGGAAGCAGCCGGTTGTTTTTGAATCATGGCCAGTCTTCTATTCTAGCTATTGGAGCTTCGGGCATAATGCTCAGTCTGGAGGATGTGCTGACTCCGGTAGGAATGGTCTAAACCTGCTTCAGTTGAGTTCTGGTGAGAACAACCATGCTCTGGTAGAGGCGAAGGGGGTCAAGGGGGTGGCCGAGCCTTTTCCCTCCCAACCATTGGTTGCTGCAGTTTCTGTTCCTCCCAAGATAGAACTAATGTCTGGGAGTGATCTTGAGGTGGAATTGTTCGAATCAGGGGGTTTAAGTTAAATCTTGGCTGTGAATGTTTGTGAATCAGGAGGTGTAGTCGCTGAAGCGGTTCTCATGGATGAAGGGAGAACTCGGTCTTGTGCGGGTGAGGTTTGCGGAAGTGGTAATTTTTCAGGGAGAGAGTTGGAAAAGGGGAAGGCTACTATGCAGGGAACTTGGCATGGTAATGAACAACTGGAGGATCCCCTGACGCCGTCCCTAGAAGGGGAGGCTATGTACTGCAGAAAGAGCAGCGGGGGTTCTAGTAGTAGTATGATGTCAGACGACAATGCTGTGTCTCTGCAAAACAGGTTTCAGGACTTAGCCTTGACTGAGCCGGTGGGTGATACTGCTATGATGGTGGGTTAGATAGCGCAAGGGGATGTGGATGATTTGGGTATGAGAGTTAGGGATGAGTGGCATCTTTCCTCAGCTAAGAAGGATATGATCATGGAAGAGGAGCAGACCTAGAGTCCTAGGATGTGATCCCCAAGTTGGTGATCTGCCCCCTAGTGCTCACTGAGTGTGGCGATGCAGAAAGATCTGACATGAGGGATAAGATGGGTTCTATTGCTAAAGAGACTAACAATAGCTATGTGGAGAGTTTTCCTAGTGCTCATGTGAAGGATCTGGTTGGGATCCCCCCACTGGACCCCATCATTGATGAAGGAGAGCTGGCCCCAAAACTGCAGAGGTCCATGATTATTTATGGTGTTCCATCTGCTGAAGGCCATTGTGTGCTATTGCATGACATTATGATGGTTGAATAGGAAAGGTTTAAACATGAGGGTGAATCTAAGAGAATTGGGGAGAGGTTTGCTAAAGATGGACGTAGGATAAATGCTGCTATGGCAAGGTGCAATGACGAAAAGAAAAATCTCAAAAAAAGGGGTGGTGAAACTCCTGGGATAGGAAGCAAGAATGGGAACAAAGAGGCCTTAAGTGTGGCCAACGATGGAGTGATACGTGAGAAGGCAGTCCATGAAGATGGTTCCATCTCCACCCCCCAAATTGAAGTCAACGGAAGGATTACTATGCCCTTCCAAGACCCATGGAGACTCAGGCCACCACCAAGGCAGTCAAGCTGAATCTCAAAGTCAATAAGCGGGAGCGGCCTCTGCAAAATGCTGAGCAGGAAACGGCTAGAGAAAAACTTTTGTCTATGCTCAGAATGTAGGAGGACTACGAGTCGAGATGGGACTCTATGGATACATGAGATGACTTAGATTTCTACGTTACTGATGTGGGTGCTGGTCTTGGTGTGAACTTTGGATCCCACGGTGTGGTCCTGGATGACTTCGGCGGTGACATTGACTGATTTTCTCTTTTGTGAATTTTTTTGGACTTTTTGGGGTGTGAGTCTTGTTGGGGTTTTTGGCTGTGTGCTATTTATCCCCGCCCCTCCCTTATGAAATTTGTTTTTCTTTATATATATTGGGGGGGGGGGGTCTAGGAATAGCCTGGCCTCGCATCTTCCTTTCCCTAAAAACCCTAAAAATACCATAAATATAATATAAAATACCAAAAAATACCAAATAATGTAAAAAATAAAAAACACCATGAAAAAACCTTAAAAACTTAAAAATAATTAAAACCCCTAAAACCCTAAAAAACACTAAAACCGCTAAAAACACTAAAAACCATAACCCCCAGAAAACAATAAAGTTCGTAAAATCCTCAAAAAATATAAAACCCTTAAAACCCCTAAAAATGATTAAAACACTAAAAAACCATAAAAACTCAAAAATACCACTAAAATAAAAAAATATAAAAACAAAACTCTAAAAAACCCTAAAAACCCCAAAATACCTAGAAACCATGAAAAACAACAAAAATCCTAAAAGATTCCTAAAAATCATTAAAAAAATTAAACCCTACAAAACCCAAAAATCCCTAATAAAACCTTAAAAACCTAAAAATTATTAAAACCTAAAAAAACCTAAAAATTGACAAAAACTCTAAAAAACCAAAAAACTCAAAAGACCATAAAAATTATAAAACCAATAAAAACCATAAAATTCCCTAAAACCCCATTAAAACCCTAATAATCACTAGAAACTCTAAAAACCCTTTAAACCCCTAAAAATAATAAAAACTCTAAAAACCTTTAAAAAACTAAAAAATCTTAAAAACCCCTAAGCAAATAAAGACCATAAAAACCATCAATGTGCATAAAAAACCTAAAAACCATAAAAATCTTAAAAATTCCATAAAAATACCTAAAAATATAAAACCCCCTAAAAACCCTGAAGAACCCAAAGAAAACCATAAAAACCTGAAAACACTCATAACCCCTAAAAAACCTAAAAAACACTAAAAACCCTAAAACACCCTAAAAAACACAAAACCCATAAAAGCCTTAAAAGCACTAAAAACTCATAAAAATAATAAATGACACTAAAAAATCAAAAAATGATACAAACCCCTAAAACATTAAATTTTTTGAAAAACATTAAATCACTAAAAATCCAAAAAACCCCCTAAAAACCCACAAAAACCATAAGAACCCTAAAACGCTAAAACCCTAAAAACCATAAAAACCCTTAGAATCCTTATATACCCTAAAACCCCATAAAAATACTAAAAAAATACCTAGAATACCAAAAACCACAAAAACCCCTAAAACCTTAAACACCCCTAAGAAAACCATAAAAACTTGAAAAAACTAAAAATGCTAAAAACATTAAAAAACCCAAACCCCCCAAAAAACCCTAAAACCCTAAAACCCCAAAAAACCATAAAAACACTAAAACACATAAAATAATAAAAACCCACAAAAAAATATTAAAACACTTTAATACCCTAAAAATGTAAATAGATTATAAAAAACATTATAAAGCCAAAAAACTCAAAAAACCCTAAAAACCCAAAAAAAACCATAAAAACCCATAAAACCCTAAAAACCATCAAAATAACTAAAACCCCTAAATACAATACAAATCCTAAAAAATACATAAAATTCCTTAAAAATGTAAAAACAACTTAAAACTATAAGAAAACCTTAAAACATTAAAACACTTAAAATTCTTAAAAAAAAGAAAAACCCTCAAAAACTCTAAAAAACTGAAAAACCCTTAAAAACTCTAAAAAGGATAAAAATAATAAGAAAATCTTAAAAAAATTAAAACCCATAAAAACCCTAAAATCACTAAAAATATAAAATCACTTTAAACCCCTAAAGATTCTAAAAAACTCTAAAAACCATAATCACACAAAAAAACTAAAAAACCCAAAAATAAGGAAAAAACCATAAAAATCATAAAAATCATAAAACCCATAAAAACCATAAACCCCCCTAAACCCCTTAATAAAAAACATAAGAGATGGCAACACACTCCCCCGAGTCTCTCTCTCACTTGATGCCTCTTCCAGGTTTTCCACTGGATTCTGCTCGGAACTTTGGTGTTAGATCCTCGCTTCTTCTCGGTTCTTTGCGATGGCATGCTCTAGATGCACTCTTCAGCCTCAAGAAGGTGGTGGAATTCACTCTTTGGCGGCTTTGACTTCCCTGAGAATCTTTTCTCTATCTTTCATACTTCGATGAGGCTTTTCTCTGTTGCTGGCATGTCTGAGCTCCGACAACTATGGTGGTTACGAGGTCTTCAGATTGGTCCGATCTGGAATATGATAAAGTCGATGACTGCCATCAGCCATGGATCGTGGTCGTTTTTCCAAATCTGAGGTTTCCACAGGCGGGTCAGCAGGGTCAAGGGAATTAATGACGAAGATGGTTGTTTCAGCAATATAAGTTCTGGACTCCTCAACGATTGGTGGTCTACCACAGTTTGCTACTTTGGTGTCCAATTTCTCCTCAGAAGGAGCTTCGATTCTGTGGGTACATGATTTATCTGATGTTATGGATTATTCTTCTTATGGTTTGGTTTTCTGGCTGGGCTCGTCATATGGTTAGGATCGAGTCTTTGACTAAGATGGTTTTGGATTTATCGATTTCTTTGATGTTGTTGTGGAAATTGGTGTGTGTCGATGCGAGAGAGTGGCTGTTTGTCGCTACTAGTTTATGAGGTATAGAAGAAGATGTTGGTTTTCAAAAATGGTGGTGTTGGATGATTTCTTATGGGATATGATGTGATGACGCTGATGTCTATGAGTTTGGTGTTGTTGGCTCTGTATTGCTGGTGGTGGATCTTCTTGTTGAGGAGGTGCTGGAGGTTGCTGATTCTAGTGGTTTTGTACTACTGACAGTTGATCTACTTAGAAAAAAGACGATGGATGATGGTAATGCTATTGTGGGATGGTTACTGATTAAATGGGATGTGATAAAGTTGACGATCTTGAGTTCGATACTGATGGTTCTGTGCTGCTGTTGGTGGATCTCTTTGGTGAGGAGATCCTGGATGCTGGAAGTTGTGAGATTGGATGATGGTTCTGGAATAAAGTTTCTACATTACAAGTTTCTCTATTTTGTGGTTGTGGCTGGATTGGATGAGAACCACTTCTGGTGCCGGTTCTTGAAATTGGGGTGCTTGATGCTGTGGTTTGGTTTGGGAACTGACTGGTTTACAGTTATCGCTTGTTGTAATCTGATCTACTGGGAGCTGGTTAATATTTTCTAGAGACTTTGCTGTTGTGTGATGGTTGATTCTTGGCTGAGAACAGTTGAAGGAATATTCAACTGCTGGAAACTGAGGAATAGGATGGTAACTACTTCTTGGATGAGTGGTGATGAAGTGGGTGCCTACGAGGTAAAGACACTAAATGCTGGGAAGTGTGATGCAGGTATTAGTTACGCTTGGCAGGGGGATTGGTGCTGCCAAATGATGGAGTTGGATGAGAAGGTGCTGAAACTACTGCTGTGTTTTGGTCTTTTGTGTAACACCCCAAGCTTCCACGGTACGCTTTCCTTTGAATAATACAGTAGCGTGTGTTGTACGGAACTTCGAGTTATAACACACACACCACAACCAATCAAACTAGCCGTTATGAATAGTAATACCCACTTTTTGAAATTTTATAAATTTTATCTTTCAAAATGGACTTCATTTTTGGATTTGGAATATCGAAATTAGCCTAGGGTGAAATTTTGGTATTTTTCTGAAAACTTTCAATTTTTGATGAATAGTGAAAAAAACCCTGAGTTATAGTTTAAAACAGAATTTTTATTTAAATAATTATTTATTTTATTTAAATTTAATTAAGGTCAAAATAGATACATAATACCTATATAAGTTCAATGTAATTCATTGGAGTTAGTTTAGAATAATTTTAGATATATAAAAATTTTATTGAACTTTTCACCGTCTTTTACCCACCTTCTAAGAGAATTTGGAAATTCACATAAAAATTAATTTTACCACTTCTATGAGTGGAATTTCGAAAATCCGAGAGACACGGTTAATATCAAGGAGTAAAATGTGGTTCAATGAGATGAAAATAATTTTTGGTGAATAGTAACTTTTTACTTTTATTTACCACGGTTAAAAGTAAATAGGGTAATTAAGGGTAAAAATGATATTAATATTACCCTAACACATGTCCTAATTCTATTGGAAAAGTGTATATCGACCAAAAACATCCTTAGTAATAAAATATTATCATTTAGGTCCACTTGGATTAGATTAGGACATTTAATATTATTTAATTCAAATAAGAGTTAAAAGAGTTAAAATCAAAGTTTATTTACTAAAACATTTTTAATATAGGGTTATACATAAGATAAATCTGATTTTAAATATTAATTAGAAAGATAATAATATTTCCTACGTAATGGTAGTTTATTTATAATTTTTAGACATTAAATAATTTAATTTATTTATGACACAATGGTGATGCAGTAATTACCTAATTAATAAAATATTAAAATAATTGATATTATAAATATCAAAATAAATGTAATTTGAGACTTTTTATGAATTACACTAATTTTATAGGTTAATATGACATATTAGGATTGATTATATAAATTTTTTTCGAAGTAATAATGCTGTTATGAATTTATCAAAAACAAAATACCCAATAGTGTCAAAATTGTCATAAAAGAGTTTTTAAAACAAATATTATATTATTAATTTATATTAAATTCCTAAAAATCTAAGGTTCGGCCAAGAGACTTATATCATGAGAGGAGTATAATTAATGGACCTCTTGGGGGTCTCTTGGAGGTATATAGTAAGTTTATTAACTATATAATATAAAAATACAAAGTGACATGGTAAGTGTCAAACTAATTAACTAAGAGTTAAAACTAAAAGATAAGGTTAATATAATGACCCAAACCTATCTAAATTCTATTGGTTGAGTGGTTTTCGACCCATACCCACCTTAAACTTTAAATAATCCACTTTAGATCCATTATAAACCGAATATGAATTTATTATAAAATAATATTTCTAGCTTCTCCAAAGGTGCCCCTCACCCCTCTTATAAAAGGGAACTCCCCCTTCTCACTAATTCACACATTCAAAGCCTTTTGGCTCGGCCAAACCCTGACCAAATACTCTCTAAGCTTCCCTCACTTCAACCTAGAGGCCTTAGTTTGATCATAAATCCAACCTAAGGATCCGTTTTGATCAAATCAAAAGGAAGAACCCGAAGAAGAGGTAATGGTTTCACCACCCTCTTTCAAGTTCCTTTCTTCTTCAGATTCTTCTTTATTTTTTATTCCCATTCTAAAATAATAACTCCAGTATCTTATATATACTGTGATGTTATTATAAATATGGTACAACCATATTCAGTATTCTATCCATCCTTTTAATGACATGTCACCATACGTGTGTACATACGACTTACCGTCTCCACGTCGTGGTGTAATTGTTATTCAATAAATTATTATTTGGATGGGTATAATAATGATGTGTAATTCATGTAAATAATAAACATAACATGAAAATTATTATGTATATATGATATACCATCCAATTATATATTATTTTAAAATCAAAAGAATGATATTGCCGCTCGTGCGTACGTACGGACTACCGTCTCCACGAACGCGATGAGATTCATTCTCCATCGTATCCATTCAAGTATAATTATCATTTTATGATTTAGAAATAATGTTTAAGGACTTGATATCATTATGTATATGAATAAGATACAACCTATCCATGAAAAAAACGGCTTACATAACAAAACATATAAAATAAAACGAGTAAGTTAACACCCGAAACAATGATAATACTAAGATATTATTAACAAATCAATGTTAAAAGATCATATATGATATCATATATGTATATGATTCTTGTATAATTTAATAAAAATTATTTAACCATTATACAGGAGGTTAACCTACCCTCAACCAAGGAAAATTACAAGGTAAGGGTTTATTTCACAATCTCTTCATTATCCGAGGTTGTTTATACGTAATTATCTACTGGGACCTCTTTATCATCCACATCCATGTTTCTTAAAAATGTATTAAAATCATTCTTAATATTTTAAATACTATGGTATAAATTCATTTATACCCTTTTTTACTTTTATAATATGTTTATTAGAGGATCTTTCTGTCGTTTTCCAAACAAGGTCCTTTTTAACCTTTTCGACAGAATTAAGGTAAGAATGTTTTTTAACTTATACGGTGGGTGCAACTATTTTCCACCATTACAAAATCTTTGAAGCTTACCTTAAAATATTATAAGAAAATTTTCAAAGTAAATGTTTTATTTTATATTTATGTGACTTTTAAATGATTTTAAAAAGATATATTTCTCTCAAATAGTTTTGATTTCATCTATGTCAACATCCTTTGATGAATTTTAAGCTTATTTGAAGTTGATTTATTGTGATACAAAACTTCAATATTGTATTGAAGGTTTTGTGATATATTTTACTATGTATGTGTTATTTTTATACCATTCATGGATTATGGAGAAAGTATTGACATTTCGTATGCTAGTTTTAATACGAATATTTTTCCTTTATGTTTAAACCTATTCATATGAGGAATTCATTGGACTTAATAAGTAATGGGTGGAGCCCGCTATAGCTCCTCGATGCATCAGTAGGTCTCATGAGACAAACTAGTGTCTTGGCACAAGGACTTGACAAAATATTATTTTTAGTCTTGGAATGAGTCCTTGGATATGTGGTTATGATAGTCTGACATTATGCATTCCATCATTATGAAAGTGGTTATTGATATTGCATGTGATTATTCGACTAGTAGAATATCCATGTGAATAAGTATATGGAATTATTTCATTTTATTTTTTCCATATTATTCTAAAGTTAAAGTTTTAAAAGGATTTTGTTTTAGTTATACATTGCCTTAAATGTTTATGCCTATTTATGAAAGTTTCCGCTATATTGTTATCCTTACTGGGAATTTGAGCTCACCCATTTCTATGTTTTATTTTTACCAGGATGTGAAGAAGTATTTTATGAATGACCTGCACGGATAGTATGAGGGGATAAGAGTGTGGACTATAGAGACAATATTTTTTTAGTTTTCATTTTATGATGTAATGTAAACTTTATGAATGTATCTAGTTATTCCAAGGCTACTAAACTAATCGGTCTTTCGAGACTTGATCTTTCTTGTGATCATGCCTTATGTAATAATGCACCTACTCTAGGTAACTAGGGTCGGGGTGTTACAGTTGGTATCAGAGGAAGTTTAGTACAAACCTTGGAATCTAGATTTAGATAAACTCTGATTAGAGCACATAGATTTAAGATGGACTTTGAGGATTAGTATAGAAGAACTTCCTATAATTTTGGTATTGTAGATATTTTGTGAGTTTTCCGAGAAATACATCCCTGTCTGGATACGAGCAGGTAGAGGCCGCTCTGGCACATATGTACCTAGGGGTAAAACCCGAAAACACCACTTTGAGATAGACTCGAACGGGAACTGGTGCACGACAATGGGCCTTGCTGCACTCTTGGTTACGACACTCCTGGGGGATATGCTTAGGATAACTCTCATTTTCTTTACAAATCATTATGAAGGGTTTATGAGTATATACATCCTCAAAGAATTTTTTTATGATTATGGATTATATCCATAAATAGTTCAATTTATGTTAAGTGTTTTATAAGTATAGAATTATGTATTTTGATTCATAAACTGATATAGTTTATGCCATTGTTTAGAAATGGTGCCTAGTGGAAGAAATGGAAACCATATCAATGCACGTACTCCATGTAGGGATTTCCCTCCTTCTCAAGATAATTATAGTGGAGTTGGTGATGCAAATGGTTCTGATCAACTAATCACCATACTGGGACAACTCACTCCAGTTATGAATAAATACCTTACCCATATGGAGCACCCTGATCCACAGCGTGGAGGTCAATGTTAGATCTCTTCATGAGGCAACAACAACCAATGTTCAATGGGAGTACATATCCATTAGTAGCTGAGAAATGGATAAGTTCCCTAGAGAAAATATTTCAGGATTTGGGGAGTAGTGAAAGGGAAAAATTTATCATGGAAGCTTATCGCCTCACTGGAGATGTTGATCAATGGTGGTCATTGATTCAAAACATGAAGGAAGATGATGAAGTATCAAATATGGAATGTAGGGAGTTCAAAGATCTATTTTTAGAAAAATACTTTTCTCGTGATCATTGAGTAGATATGGAAAGGCAATTTATGAGTCTGAGTCAAAAGGAGAATGAGAATGTCGCAAAGTATGAGGATAACATTACGAGGTTAGCAAGGTATGATAAAGATTATATACGTAACCCAATAAGTAAGATTGATCGTTTCTTTGATGGTTTAAAACCATTTCTCCGTCGAGAATTAGTCTCACAATCCTTCTCGTCATACGAAGACATTGTCTCATGTGCTATCAAGACAGAAAAGGAATTCTACGAGTCTTATGACTTTAAAGTAAAGCAAGAGAAGAAGAGATCTGCTGATCAATCTAGGATTCGAAATAAGGGGAAGAAGGGAAAATTTGAATATCCATCCTGTAGTAAATATGGGAAGAAACACCCTGGTACTTTCTTAAATGGAATGGGAGTCTGTTACAACAGTGGTGAAAAAGGCCACCAAGCTCGTGATTGTAAGGGGAAGAAGGAAGCTACCGATGTCCAATGCTACAATTTCAGGGAGATGGTACATTATGCAAATGAATTTCCTAAGCGTCGAGGGAACTTACCTCAGAAAAGGCCAAGGGATCAAGGCCAAGAATATGCTATCACTACTGCTGAGGTAGAAGCTCCGAAAGACGTGATGGTAGGTAATTTAATGGTTTCCTCAAGTTTAGAAAATGCATTATTTGATTCTATATCAACACATTGTTTCATATCTTCCCAGTTTTCTAAGAAAATTAGATATCTACAATTTGATTTAACAAGGGGGTTGTCAGTTAAAACTCCTAAGGGAAGTATCATTGTAACAAAGTTTTGTGAATCAGTCCCCATTAGAGCACATAAATTTTCTTTATCCGCTGATCTCATCGTCATACCTATGATTGAGTTTGATATAATCCTCAGTATGGATTGGATTTCAGACCATGATGCGAAGATTTATTTTAAGAAGAAGGAGGTTATGATTTTTGATGATGATGATAAGGAACACCTTATCTTTAGAGCAGAATCTTCACCACCTAATTCTTATCTAGATCCACCCCCAGTAGCTCAACTAAATTCAATTATTGGGGAGGAAGAGAATGAAATTACTGTGGGTGAGGAAAGGAATTTTCAAATATAGGATGTACCTATTGTGAAAGAATATGTATATGTGTTTCTAGAAGATTTACCTGGACATCCTCCAGAATAAGAAGTTGAGTTTTCCATTGATTTAATTCCTGGATCAAGGCCTATATCGAAGACCCCTTATAGAATGGCCACTGTGGAATTAGAATAACTAAATAAACAACTAGAGGAATTGAGTAATAAGGGATTTATTCTCCCTAGTGTTTCTCCATGGGAAGCCCCTGTTCTTTTTGTAAAAAAAAAGATGGATCTATGAGGTTATGTATCGACTACAGGGAGATCAATGCTATAACAATAAAGAACAAGTATCCCCTACCTCGCATTGATGATTTATTTGACCAACTACATGGAGCTCAATAATTTTCAAAGATTGGCCTTCGATCTAGATACCATCAGTTGTGTGTGAAGAAGGAAGACATTCCGAAGACAACATTTCGAACAAGGTACATGCATTATGAGTTTACGGTAATGCCTTTTGGGATGAATAATGCACCCTCTGTATTCATGGATCTAATGAATAGAGTTTTCAAGGAATATCTCAATGATTTTGTGGTGGTATTTATTGATGATATATTGGTATACTCCAAATGCTACGAGGATCATGAAAATCACTTACGCATTATCTTGAAGACTCTGAGAAGACATGAATTATATGGGAAGTTTAGCAAGTGTGAGTTCTGTCTTTAGGAGATTTCTTTTCTTGGCCATATTGTATCTAAAGATGGAATATCTATCGATCCTTCTAAGACCAAGTCAATCCAAGAATGTCCAACACCTACGAGTATAACTGAGGTACACAATTTTATTGGTTTAGAAGGTTATTATCGACGTTTTATCTAGAATTTTTCCCGGTTGGCTAACCCATTAACAAATCTCACATGTAAAGGGGTTAAATTTGTTTGGAAAAAAGAGTGTGAAGAATGTTTTGAAGAACTGAAGAGAAGATTAGTCAATGATCCTATATTGACTCTACCATCGGGGAATGATGGCTTCGTTATTTATAGTGATGCATCGAAGAAAGGACTTGGTTGTGTCCTTATGCAGAATGATAGGGTTATTACCTATGCATCACGACAGTTGAAAATTCATGATAAAAACTATCCTACTCATGATCTCGAGTTAGCAGCTGTGATCTTTTCTTTGAAGATATGGAGGCACTACCTCTATGGTGAAAAATGTGAGATTTATACTGATCACAAGAGTTTGAAGTATATTTTCTCACAAAAATAACTCAACATGAGGAAAAGGAGATGTCTTGAACTACTCAAGGATTATGATTGTACGATACACTACCACCCGGGGAAGGCAAATAAGATGGTAGATGCTTTGAGAAGAAAAGATCATGGATTTTTGAACAATATGAGAATTGAAAGGGATCCAATTTTCATGGATCTAGTGAAGATGGACATGGGAATAACCATGGAAGGTGAAACATCAGTGCTTTTTCAAATGGTTGCCAAACCATCTTTACTAGAAAGGATTAAGAGATCTCAGACCGATGATAAAGAATTTAAAAAGAAGATTAAAGCTGTGAATGATGGGAGATTGAATGACTTTGGGTATGAAGATGGAATTTTGAAATTTGGGAAGAGACTTTGTGTTCCCAATATACCTGATCTAAAAAGGGAATTGTTGGATGATGTTCATAGTTCCAATTTCTCTATACACCCTGGGAGAACCAAAATGTATAGAGACTTGAAGGAACATTTTTTGTGGGACAACATGAAGAGGGAGATTGCTGATTTTGTGTCAAGATGTATGGTTTTTCAACAAGTGAAAGCTGGAAGGAAACAACCTGGAGGAGTCATGAAACCTCTTCCCATACTGGAGTGGAAATGGGATAATATCACGATGGAATTTGTCATGAGACTACCAAAGACTCCTAGATGGAATGATGCAATATGGGTTATTATTGATCGTCTTACCAAGTCATCACATTTTCTTTCTATAAGAGAAGATATACCACTAGAACGTCTAGCAAGACTATATATTAATAAAGTTGTGAGACTTCATGGAGTACCACTATCGATTATTTCTGATCGTGATCCCCATTTTACTTCAAGATTCTGGAAGAGTCTTCAGAATTCCTTGGATAATGAACTTCATTTGAGCACTACCTACCACCCTCAAACAGATGGACAATCAGAACGGACTATTCAAACCTTAGAAGACATGTTGAGATCCTTCTCGCTTGACTTTCAGGGTATGTGGGATCAATATTTACCTCTGGTAGAATTTTCTTATAAAAATAGCTTCAATTCGAGTATTCAGATGGCACTATATGAAGCGTTATACAGAAAGAGATGTCGCACACCAACCTGTTGGGATGACGCTGGTGAATGAAAACTTTTAGGCCCAGAACTGGTGGAGGAAACAATGGAAAATGTAAAGGTAATCCAAAACCAATCAAAGTAGCTCAAAGTAGGCAGAAGATCTATACTGATAACCAAAGGATGGATTTGGAATTTCAGGAAGGAGATCATGTTTTCTTGATGGTATCTCCATGTAAGGGAGTTATACATTTCAGTAAGAAGGGTAAATTGATTCCTAGGTAATCAGACCTTTAGAAATTCTAGAACGAATTGGGGCTGTAGCTTACCGTTTGGCAATGCCGCCAAGTCTCTCCAAAGTTCACGATGTGTTCCACGTATCACTGTTGAGGAAATACATGCATGACCCAACACATGTACTCACCTATGAGGAATTAGAACTGGAACCCGATCTGTCTTATTGCGAAGATCCCGTTAGGATTCTTGATACGAGATAACAAGTACTGAGAAACCAAATGACTCGTCTGGTAAAAGTTTTGTGGAGAAACCATAAGATGGAAGAGGCAACATGGGAACCCGAGGAACTTATGATGAAGAACCACCCGAGTCTTTTCATGCGGCAGTATTCTAGAAATTTCGAGGACGAAATTATTTTAAGGAGGGGAGAATGTAACACCCCAAGCTTCCACATTACGCTTTCCTTTGAAAAATACAGTAGCGTGTGTTGTACGCAACTTCGAGTTCTAACACACACACCACAACCAATCAAACTAGCCGTTATGAATAGTAATACCCACTTTTTGAAATTTTATAAATTTTATCTTTCAAAATGGACTTCATTTTTGGATTTAGAATATCGAAATTATCCTAGGGTGAAATTTTGGTATTTTTCGGAAAACTTTCAATTTTTGATGAATAGTGAAAAAAACACTGAGTTATAGTTTAAAACCGAATTTTTATTTAAATAATTATTTATTTTATTTAAATTTAATTAAGGTCAAAATAGATAAAAAATACCTATATAAGTTCAATGTAATTCATTGGAGTTAGTTTAGAATAATTTTAGATATATAAAAATTTTATTGAACTTTTCACCGTTTTTTACCCACCTCCTAGGAGAATTTGGAAATTCACATAAAACTTAATTTTACCGCTTCTGTGAGTGTAATTTCGAAAATCCAAGAAACACGGTTAATATCAAGGAGTAAAATGTGGTTCAATGAGATGAAAATAATTTTTGGTGAATAGTAACTTTTTACTTTTATTTACCACGGTTAAAAGTAAATAGGGTAATTAAGGGTAAAAATGATATTAATATTACCCTAACACATGTCCTAATTCTATCGGAAAAGTGTATCTCGACCAAAAACAACCTTAGGAATAAAATATTATCATTTAGGTCCACTTGGATTAGATTAGGACATTTATTATTATTTAATTCAAAGAAGAGTTAAAAGAGTTAAAATCAAAGATTATTTACTAAAACATTTTTAATATAGAGTTATACATAAGATAAATTCGATTGTAAATATTCATTATAAAGATAAAAATATTTCCTACATAATGGTAGTTTATTTATAATTTTTAGACATTAAATAATTTGATTTATTTATGACACAATGGTGATGCAGTAATTACCTAATTAATGAAATATTAAAATAACTGATATTATAAATATAAAAACAAATGTAATTTGAGACTTTTTATGAATTACACTAATTTTATAGGTTAATAAGACATATTAGGATTGATTATATAAATGTTTTTCGAAGTAATAATGCTGTTATGAATTTATCAAAAACAAAATACCCAATAGTGTCAAAATTGACATAAAAGAGTTTTTAAAACAAATATTATATTATTAATTTATATTAAATTCCTTAAAATATAAGGTTCAACCAAGAGACTTATATCATTATAGGTGTATCATTAATGGACCACTTGGGGGTCTCTTGGAGGTATATAGTAAGTTTATTAACTATATAATATAAAAATACAAAGTGACATGGTAAGTGTCAAACTAATTAACTAAGAGTTAAAACTAAAAGATAAGGTTAATATAATGACCCAAACCTATCTAAATTATATTGGTTGAGTAGTTTTCAACCCATACCCACCTTAACCTTTAAATAATACACTTTGGAGTCATTAGAAACCAAATATGAATTTATTATAAAATAATATATCTAGCTTTTCCAAAGGTGCCCCTCACCCCTCTTATAAATGGGCACTCCCCCTTCTCACCAATTCAAACATTCAAAGCCTTTTGGCTGGGACAACCCCTACCCAAATACTCTCTCAAATTCCCTCACTTCAACCTAGAGGCATTATTTTGATCATAAATCCAACCTAAGGATCCCTTTTGATCAAATCAAAAGGAAGAACCCGAAGAAGAGGTAATGTTTTCACCACCCTCTTTCAAGTTCCTTTCTTCTTCAACTTACTCTTTCTTTGTTATTACAATTCTAAAATAATAACTCTAGTATCTTATATATACTGTGATGTTATTATAAATATGGTACAACCATATTCATTATTCTATCCATCCATTGAATGACATGTCACCATACGTGCGTATGTACGGCTTACCGTCTCTACGTCGTGGTGTAAGTGTTATTCGATAAATTATTATTTGGATGGGTATAATAATGATGTGTAATTCATGTAAATAATAAAAATAACATGATAATGATTCTGTATATATGATATAAAATCCAATTATATATTATTTTAATATCAAAAGAATGATATTGTCGCTCGTGCGTACGTACGGACTACCGTCTCCACGAACGCGATGAGATTCATTCTCCATCGTATCCATTCAAGTATAATTATCATTTTATGATTTAAAAATAATATTTAAGGACTTGATATCATTTTGGATATGAATAAGATACAAACTATCCATGACAAACACTTCTTACATAACAAAACATATAAAATAAAACGAGTAAGTAAACACCCGAAACAATGATAATACTAAGATATTATTAACAAATCAATGTTAAAAGATCATATATGATATCATATTAATGTATATGATTCTTTTATAATTTAATAACAATTATTTCACCATTATATAGGAGGTTAACCTACCCCCAACCAAGGAAAAGTACAAGGTAAGGGTTTATTTCACAATCTATTCATTATCCAAGGTTGTTTATACGTAATTATCTAATGGGACCTTTTTATCATCCACATCCATGTTTCTTAAAAATGTATTAAAAATAATTCTTACTATTTTAAAGACTATGGGATAAAGTCATTTATACCCTTGTTGAATTTTATAAGAAGTTTATTAAGGAATATTTCTGTCATTTTCCAAACAAGGTCCTTTTTAACATTTTCGACAGAATTAAGGTAAGAATGTTTTTTTAACTTATACGGCGGGTGCGGCTATTTTCCACCGTTACAAAATCTTTGAAGCTTCCCTTAAAATCTTATAAAAAAATTTTCAAAGTAAATGTTTTATTTTATATTTATGTGAATTTTAAATGATTTTAAAAATAGATATTTCTCTCAAATAGTAATGATTTCATCTATGTCAACATCTTTTGATGAATTTTAAGCTTATTTGAAGTTGATTTATTGTGATACAAAACTTCCATATTGTATTGAAGGTTTTGTGATATGTTTGACTGTGGATGTGTTATTTTTATACCATTCATGGTTTATGAAGAAAGTATTGACATTTCATATGGTAGTTTTAATACGAATATTTACGTTATGTTTAAACCTGTTCATATGAGGAATGCATTGGACTTAATAAGTGACGGGTGGAGCTTGCTATAGCTCCTCGATACATCGGTAGGTCTCATGAGACAAACTAGTGTCTTGGCATAAGGCCTTGACAAAATCTTATTTGTAGTCTTGGCATGAGGCCTTGGCTATGTGGTTATGATAGTCCGACATTATGCATTCCATCATTATGAAAGTGGTTATTGATATTACATGTGATTATTAGACTAGTAGAATATCCATGTGAATAATTATATGTCATTATTTCATTTTATTTCTACCATATTATTCTAAAGTTCAAGTTTTAAAAGGATTTTGTTTTAGTTATAAATTTCCTTAAATGTTTATGCTTATTTATGAAAGTTTTCTCTATATTGTCATCCTTACTGGGAATTTGAGATCACCCCTTTCTATGTTTTATTTTTCCTAGGATGTGAAGAAATATTTTATGAATGACCTTCAGGGATAGTATGAGGGGATAAGAGTGTGGACTATGGAGACTATATTGTTGTAGTTTTCATTTTATGATGTAATGTAAACTTTATGAATGTATCTAGTTATTCCAAGGCTACTAAACTAATCGGTCTTTCAAGACTTGATCTTTCTTGTGATCATGCCAATGTTATGTAATAATGCACCGAATCTGGGTAACTGGGGTCAGGGCGTTACATTTTGTGTCATTTTCTTTCTTTGTTTTCCTTTTGGGGATTGTTTTTTGGGTATGGGTCGATTGACCTTTCCCCTCCCTAGTTTGCAGTGTCCTCCTTTTCTGAATAAATTAGGGGGGGGGCAGGAATAGCCTGGTTTCCACATCTTCCTTGGCCCTAAACCCCTAAAATCACTAAAAACCCTAAAAACCATAAAAATCCTAAAAAATGATAAAAATCCCTAAAAACAAAAAAAACTGAAAATCCCTAAAAACTCCTAAGAAAACAGTAAATCTCTGAAAACACTTAAAAACCCAAAAAATATAAAAACAATAAAACCCCAAAACCCCCTAAAAACCAAAAAAACCATAAAACCTATAAAAACCATAAAACCCTGTAACCCCATAAAAACCTTAAAAAATAAATACTCTTAAAATCCTTTAAAGCCCTAAAATTTTTAAAAACTCTAAGAACACTTAAAACCTCAAAAAACTAACACCCCCAAAAATAGAAAAACTATAAGACTATAAAACCTTAAAAAAACTAAAACCCCTCAAAATCCCAAAAAACACAAAAACCTTAAAAATTATAAAAAATCCCTAAAATACCTAAAAATATAAAAAAACACTAAAAAATCCAAAAACACCTTATAAAAACATAAAAACCTAAACATGCTTAAAATTCCTAAAAACATAAAAACCCTAAAAACAATAAGACCCTTAAAACCCTAAAAAACATAAACCCATAAAAACCCTAAACCCCCTAAAAATAAATAAAAGATTACAAACCACTAAAAAATCTAAAAACCCTTTAAATCCATAAAAATATTTAAAAAACTTAAAAACATTAAAAACTCTAAAAAATTCAAAAAAACCCTAAAAACAAGAAAATCGTAAAAACCCAAAAAACACTCAAAATTTCTAAAAACCGTAAAAACCCTAAAATCCTATAGAAACACTAAAAATCCCTAAAAAAATAAAAAACCCTAAAACCCTAAGAAAACATTAAAAATCTTAAAACACTTAAAACCCCTAAAACACTAAAAACACTAAAATACCTAAAAAACAGTAAAAAGTCCTAAAAACCATAAAAACATAAAACCCCTAAAAATATTAAAAAAATCTAAAACACATAAAAGACTTAAAAATACAATAAAAACTCTAAAACAAATTTATAACATAAAAAAACTCTAAAAACCCTTAAAAACCTTGAAAAACTCAAAAACACATTAAACCCAAAAAACCATAAAATCTGTAGAAACCCACAAAATCCTAAAAAACCATTGACATCATAAAAAATCCATAAAAAATAATAAAAATATAGAAAACCCTAAAAAACTTTAAAAACAATAAGAGAAACATAAAATCCTAAAAACACTCAAAATCATTAAAAAAAAGCTAAAAACCTTAAAAACCATAAAACCATGAAACCCCTAAAACCATAAAAATATATAAAACCAATAAAAACCTTAAAACCCATTAAAAACTATAAAACCATGAAACCCATAAAACCTTAAAAATACCTAAAACCAATACAACCCTTAAAAACCCACTAAAAACTCTAAAACTCATTTAAACCCCTAAAAAAATTTAAAAACTCTAGAAAGCCTTAAAACTCATAAAAACCTTTAAACCCTAAAAAACCTTAACACCCTAAAACCTAAAAAAACCCAAAATACCCTCAAAATCCATACACCCTAAACTACGGTAAAAAATCCTAAAAATGCCAAAAATCCTTAAAAACACAAAAACCATAAAATCCATAAACACCCCTAAGAAAACATTAAAAACCTAAGAAAACATAAAAATCCTAAAAACTAAAAATATTCTAAAACTCTAAAAACCCACTAACAACATTAAAAATCATAAAAACCCCTAAAAACCTTAAGAAACCCCTAAAACCCCAAAACAAAAACTAAAAACGATAAACACCATTTAAACCCTTAAAAATGTTAAAACCTCTAAAAAACTATTAATCCCCTAAAAAATTAATCAAATACTAAAAACTCAAAACACCCTTAAAACCCATAAAAATCATAAAAAACACTAGAAACCTCAAAATTTGTGAAACCCCTAAAAAAATAAAATTCCTAAGAAATATTTAAAAATCCATAAATGTAAAAAACCCTAAAACCCATGAAAAACCCTAATAAAAACATAAAAACCTAAAACCCCTAAACCCATAAAAAACCTAAAAAACAATAAAACCCCAAAATTCCCTAAAAACCCTAAAATAATCAAAATCTATAAAAACCCTAAAACTATAAACATTCTAAAAATCCAAAAAAAATCTAAAAATGAAAAAAAACCATGAAAAACCTAATAAAACATTAAAAAAACTAAAACACTTAAAACCCCTTAAAAAACTAAAAAACCCAAAAAAAACTAAAGACCTTTGAAAAACCTAAAAGCTCCTAAAAACCAAAAATCACTAAAAATCATAAAAAATAAAAAACCCCCCAAAACCCACTAAAAATATAAACCCCTTTAAACTCACAAAAATGTTAAAAAATTATAAATACATTAATACCCTTAAAAATCTCAGAAAAAACCTGAAAACCATAAAAACCCCTATAAAATCCCAACAAGTCCATAAAAACGTAAAAACCATAAAATAAATGAAAACCCTAAGAAAACCTTAAAAATCAAGGAACACTTAAACTCCTAAAAAACCCAAAAAACCTAAAAGCCCCTAAAAACATTAAAAATAATAAAAACCCATAAAATAAAATAAAAACTAGTGGAAAATTTAAAATCCCTTAAATCCCCTAAAAACTCAAAAAAACCCAAGAAAAAACAAAATAACAATAAAACCCTTAAAAACCTAAAAAACACTGAAATCCCTCAAAATCCCTATAAAAACATAAAAAAAATAATTTTTTTAAAAATCCCTAAAAACTAGAAAAAAGTAAAAAACCCTAAAATCCATGAAAATTCCTAAGAAAACCATAAAAATATATAAACACTTAAAACCCATAAAAAACATAAAAATAATAAAACCCCTAAAAACCCTAAAAACCCTAAAACCCTCAAAATTCCAAAGCACCCTAAAAACCATAAAATCCAAAAAAATACCTAAAAATCCCAAAAAATTAAAAAGCCTAAGAAAACCATAAAAACATGAAAATAAATAAAACCACTCAAAAAACTAAAGGCCTCCAAAACATGTCCCTTAATGACCTCAACTCAAGGCTGATGGAGCTGGATGGAATTTTACCGGCACACATCACTTCCCAGATTCAGTGATACAGATACATTGATTTTGATACTATCATCTGGAAGCCAAATATGATTGGACAACTCACTACAAGGGAGTTTTATAATCACAAATTCCGGAAAGGTCTAGACTCCCCCTCATGGTTTCTAAAATTTAAGTGCCAATTCATTCCCCCTAGACACTTCCTTCTTCTTTGGAGGATCTGGAGAAATCGGCTGCCTATGCATAGTTAGTTGCAAAGAGCTATATGGCATCTTGTTTCGGTCTGTAGCCTCTGTCTACGGGATGCTGAAAGTGTACAACACCTCTTTGTTGAATGAAACCTTGCACATAGATTATGGAATCACATACAAGATGTCTTTGGTCTATTTTTTCCCTTTGGAAACTTTTTCCAAAGGATGATTTTTATTACAGAATTCAATTGCAGTGAGAAAATTCATAACCATCTTCTTGCTGCATCAGCAGCAACTATTGCTTTCATATGGGCTGCGAGAAATTCTGCTATGATCTAGAATAAATAATGTTCCATACATGATGGTATTATTTCCATGCATAGTGCTGTTTGAATGGCTGGGTGTATCCAAGAAGGTACTATGAATAACTCCTTTAATGACCTTGTCACCCTCTGCACTCTTGGTGTTTCTGGCAGGGTTAAAAAACCAATGTTGATGAAGTTCATCCGATGGATCCCACCAATCCCATCATGGATCAAAGTTAATGTTGATGGTGCGGAAGCAGGTTCACCAGGTACTTCAGGCTGTGGTGGTGTTTTCCACACCTGTCTAGGCTTTTTCAAGGGAATTTTTTATCATTTCATTGGGAATGGCTGCGCCTATGAGGCAGAGCTCTAGGCTATCATCAAGGCTATATGTTTTGCAAACCAATTTGGGTGGATGCATCTCTTGATCGAATTTAACTCAATGCTTGTGGTGGAGGCTCTTCGTCAAAATTCCAGAAAGGTTCCATGGTGGCTTCTACCCCAATGGGTTGAATGTCTTAGCTTATCCAAGAATCTGAAACTCAGGATCACTCACGCATAGAGGGAAGTTAATATGGTAGCTGATGTTCTTTCCAAAATGGCTATTGAATAATTCTGCTCGCGGTGGTGTTTTATTGCTCCTGTGTCCCATGTTGACTCTGACATGAAGGGTACTACACGTACTAGAATGTACAAGTCCCCCCTATAATGCCTTATATTTCTCCTTTATTTATAATTTGAGGCACCAAGCTCCCTTCCCGGTCTACACCTTCTTTGCCCTAAAAGATCCTAAAAATCCTAAAACCCCTAAAAACCATAAAACAAATTAAAATCTTTAAAAACCCAAAATACCCATAAATAAAATCCAAAAACCACTAAAAAACCTAAAAACCCTTTAAACCCCTAAAAATGTTTTAAAAGTTAAAAAAACCTTAAAAATCATAAAAACACAAAAACCCTAAAAACCCAAAAAACAATAAAAACTCTAAACAACCCTCAAAATAATTAAGTACCCTGAAAACTATAAAATACAAAAAATACCTAAAAATCCATAAAATTATTAAAAACCCTAAAAAAAATAGAAAACCCCTATGAAAACCTTAAAAACCTAAAAACACTTAAAACCCTAAAAAACTCTAAAAACCCTAAAAACACTAAAACCACTAAAAACCTTGAAAAAAAATAAAAACCCTAAAACCCTAAAACCCTAATAAATCCAAAAACCCATAAAAAATCTTAAAAAACTTATAAAATAACCATAAAAACACTAAGAACCCACTAAAAACTCTAAAAACCCTTTAAACCACTATTTTTTTTTAAAAAAATCTAAAAAAACATAAGAACCCTAAAACTCAAAAAATAAAAAAAACCCCAGAAAACCTAAAAAACATAAAAAACATAAAAACCCTCAAATCCATAAACCCTAAAAAATCCCTAAAATCCTAAAAACACATAAAAATCCTAAAAGGACCTAAAAATGTAAAAAACCCTAAAACCATGAAAAACCCTAAGAAAACATAAAAAAACACATTAAACCCCTAAAAACCTAAAAATGATAATAACCCTAAAAAACCATAAAAACTATAAAAAATTTTAAAATCATCAAAACCTATAAAAAACATAAAATACCACTAAAAACTATAAGAAACCTTTAAACCCCTAAAAATGTCAAAAAAATTATAAAGGACCTTAAAAACCCTAAAACAGTTACAGTGTTTTCATTGGTTTTTATAATTTTATGGTTTTATAAGGATTTTATGATTTTTAGGGGTTTTTATGGGTTATAGGGGTTTTAGGGTATTTAGAATATTATAGGTTTTTAGCAGTTTTAAACATTTTTGGGTATTTATGTTTTTCTTAGGGGTTTTCAAGGCTTTCCTATTTTTCACATTATTAAGTTTTTTTTGGGGATTTGTAGGATTTTTATGGATTTCTAGGGTTATATAGATTTTTAGGGGTTTAATGGTATTTATGTATTTAGGTTTTTTGGGTTTTTACATTTTTAAGGGTTTCAAAATTTTTATTGTTTTCTTAGTATTTTAGTGGGTTTTAATGTTTTTTGGGATTTTTAGGGATTTTTTGGATATTTATGTGTTTTTAGGGTTTTAGTGATTTTAAGGGTTTTAATATTTTCTATGGTTTTTAGATTTTTTAGTTTTCTAAGGTTTTAAAATATTTTTAGGTGTTTGGATATTTTTTATATGTTTTGGAATTTTAAGTCTTTTTTATGATTTTATTAATTTTTAGGGTTTTTAGAGATATTGAGTGGTTTTAGGGCTTTTTAGGGTTGGTAGGGTTTTATTGGGGTTTCAAGATTTTTTTGTACTTTTAAGGGGTTTTAATGTTTTTTATAGTTTATCAAATTTTTTAGGGGCTAATGGAATTTTATAGTTTTTAGTGGACTTTTAGGTTTTTAGGGGTTTTAGTGTTTTTAAGGTTTTTAGGGGTTTTTATAATTTTGAGGGGTTTAAGGGACTTTGGGGTCTTTTTATGGTCTTATCATTTTCTGTTTTTTAGGTTTTTTAGGGTTTTTAAGTGTTTTTAGGTTTTTAAGTTTTTTTAGATTTTTAAGGTTTTCTTAAGGCTTTTAGTATTTTTAGGGTTTTCATGTTTTCATGTTTGTAGGTATTTTTAGGTATTTTTTATATTTTTGTGGGTTTTAATGAATTTTTTGGTTTCTAGGGATTTTTAAGGGTTTTAGAAATTTTTGGTTTATTAGGATTTTTAATTTTTTTTAGTTTTTATGGTTTTCTTAGGGTTGTTGAGGTTTTATTGGTTTTTATGAATTTTATGGGTTTTAATTTTTTTAGGGTTTTTATGTTTTTTTCTTGAGTTATTAGTCTAGTTTTAGTGTTTTTATTGGTTTTTAGGGTTTTTATGGTTTTTAAGGGGTTTTATGGTTCTTAAGGGTATTTATGGTTTTTAGGTTCTTTTTAGTTTCTTTTAATATTTTGTTTTATCTTTTTAGGTTCTTTAGGAGTTTTATGTGTTTTTTTCTTTTCAAGGTTTTATTAGGTTTTTATATGTTTTTTTTGGTTATTAAATTTTTATGGACTTTTAGGTATTTTTAAATATTTTAATGGGTTTTTGGTTTTTTATAAATTTTGAGGGTTTTTAGGGTTTTTAACATTTTCTTATATTTAAGGGACTCAAGTGTTTTTAGGTTTTTAATGTCTTCTTAATGGTTTTCTACATTTTTGGGGTTTCTTATATTGTAATTTATTTTTAGATTTTTTGGGAATTTTATGGTTTCTAGGGTTTTTAGGGATTTTGATGGATATTGGGGATTTTAAGGGTTTTATGTTTATTTGGTTTTGGGGTTTTTAGATATATTTTTTGAGTTTTTTAGGTTTTTATGGTTTTTGAAATTATTTAACAATTTTAGGGATTTAAAGGGGTTTTAGAGTTTTTTGAGGTTTAATAGAGTGTTCAGGGGGTTTTAGGTTTTTTTAGGTTTTTAGGGGTGTTTCGTTTTAGTTTTCAGCCTCAAAACGCCCAACGGCTCCGTATCCAATGATTGATGGACCTGCTTTCCAAAGGCAGGCGTTCGCCGGATGGTCTGACCAGTGACTCTTAAGAACTCACATTGGTTGAGAGGATGGGAAGTCGGGCTCCTCACACCCTTTTTGGGGGGGAATTATTGCCTGTTCCAGGACACTCTTATAGATTTAATATGTATTCATATGTTCGCGAATCTTTGGTTTATACCCAAACATAGTATCCATGGATTTAACCCTGGCGGGAAATGGTCAACTGGACGCAGGGGATTCAGAATCATTTAGGCCTGAGGTTTACCATCCCTCGTTGGATTAATGACCCCGTGGAGTCTGGACTCATTGAGACGGTGCTAGGAGCAGCTCGGTGAACCGATGTGAAGACAGTCGGATCGACCGGTTGTTGGGATTGAACCTCAGGGAGGCTTCCTATGTACCCTTCCTAGGGGATAGGGATCAAATTCCACGTAGTTCGAATGGAGATCGTCGGAGAACTGACGTGGAGGTGGACCCGGGGGTCCGTTGGTGGTCGGTCTTGAACCTCTTGGAGGCTTCCTACGTACCCTGCCTAGGAGGCAGGGATCCAAGTCCATGTAGTTCGCATTGGCTTGGGACTTACGCTCTGAGGAAGCCAGGAGTGATGGATTGGGGCTTACACTATGAGGAGGCCCATAAGAGGATGTCATGGTCGATGCTTACTCTAAGCCCACGTGATTCATGCTCGGTGTGAGAAACAAGAGGCAGCAGGGACCAGATGATCACATCACGAAAGGTGCGTTCGTGAGGAGTGGAGTGGGGCTTACGCATAAGGGCGGCCGATAAGGTTGGGGCTTACTACTAGGTGGATGCCCAGGGTGATGGATTGAGGCTTACACTCTGAGGAGGCCCATAAGGATAAAGCATAGAGGGAGAGGGAAAGGGGGTGCTCCTGTCCCCATCTCCTCTCTTGCAGTGCATGAGGGATTCCTTTTGATGGGTATTTTACAGCCCTGAGGAACCCTTAAAAAGTAGAGGGGCAGAAAAGGGACTCCTGAGCTTAGACTTCACATTAACGAGGGAATGTGGACCTGGGAATGCTTTGGGAATCTGCTCAAGGGTCGGGGCAACCCCTTCGCCTCGATTTACCGTGTGTATGTGAACTCAAAATGGCACGCTGATGTGCCTGAGGGTTACGCCACACAGATCTGGTGGCTCCGGTGGAGGCCTCGACTCGAGGCCGATGAGTAGGCCCATGAAGGAGTCATGGGGGATCAGGCTAGATTGGAGGAATTCTATCTGGCTCAGGAAATGGGAACTCCGAAGGTTTTGGTGCTCTTCGTGTAGGGAAGTGCTATCTGGATGGAGGGGCCATCCATGAACCAGGGTGGTCCGTGGACTAAGAGGTTTTCCGCGAACCAGGAGGGTCCGCGGACTGATTGGCCATCCGAAAACAAGGAGGGTCTGTGGATAGATTGAAATCCCACGAACCAAGGTGGTTTGTGACTCCAGGTTCGATCCGCGAACCAGGGTGGTCCGCAGAGGGTTCCATGCGAGCAATGGCAGCCAAGGGCGGCACTGATCAGGGGTTCATTGGTCGAGGCTTCTCCCGTGTAGGAGGGTACTACGTGGTGCAACATATCGGAAAAGAGGCATAAACACCCTGGTCTGCGGGGAGTGCAGCCGCAGATGGGTTATGGTTCGCGGTCTTCTCTTTTTATGTTATTTTGAGTTTTTGGTTCACCAAATTATTATGCATTTTAGGTTCTTTATGAGTTCATTACCAGGTTTATACCTGCTCTGGTTTGCGAACTGGAACTTCGCTGTTTGCGAAATCCGAAGCCTTCCTTCAAAATCCTTCCACCCGAGTCTGATCATTCTTCTCTTCCTCCACCTTCAAATTGTCCAAATCCGAATCCTTAAATCTCCAAATCTCTGAATCCCTTGTCCTTTCTCCCTCGGTCTCATTTTATAGAGGGGGGAATGTATCTGCGGTCACGCGGCACCTTTTGCAGAGGCCCATGACCAAATACCCGGTTTATAGCTGACTTGGTCAATCTGCGATTCGTGGTGGGTATTGAACACTTCTCCCCCCCCACGAACTGAACTCAGGGAGTGCTTCGCGGCCGCGAAGGGTTCCACCTCCATTCCGTGAATAACAGTGGATGAGGATTGAACAGATCGATGCAGTCTGCAGTTGGGGAGGTTCACGACGGTGAACCAGATCGGCTCCCATCCTACCTCGTGACCGTGGAGGATCTCTGCCTCCATTTCGCGAACGATGATGGTTTGTAGAGGGGGTGCTTTGCAGGGCCTGGCCACGTTGCGTTTTTATGGGACCGGTCCGCGGACCTTTCCTGCTTCTGTCCCTCTGATTTTTCTTCATTCTTTTCCCCAATTCTTTGGGGGATTTGGGTAGAATATCCTTTGCGGATTTTTCAAGACCCTACAAATGCCCCCCATCGGAATGGGGTCCGATCGGAATGAAGAGGAGGCCATTCCGATGAAAAGTTGTCTGGAAACTGAGATGGTTTGTGGTAGGGCAGTGGACCCAGTAAGGGACCACGCCTATAAATACGGGGGGCCCTTCATTTTTCCTTTACTGAATTCTTCACGAAACCAGAGCTCCCTCACCTCCGCGCACTCGTTCCTTCACGGAGTGCCGCGTCCGCGAACCGACTGCGACTTCCGTGAACCATTCCACCTTCGTGGTCTCCTTCACCCATGAACCAATTCTTCAACCGCGAACCATTACTCTTAATTAATTAAAAAGTAAGTGATGACGGGCTGCGGAGGAACTTGCTTCATGGTTTTGGTGCTCTGCGGTTTCGATGCTCTACAGTTTTGATGCTCCGCAGACTAAAATCTCTTAAACTTTAAAAGTTTCTAAATCTTCCGAACTTAATCACTTAAAATCAGAATTGAAATTTCATATAGAAACTTGGATTGTAGTTTCCTAGTCAATGCTCTGTGGGCCAGGGTTTCACAGACTGATTTCGCGAAGGGCTGGTTCGCGGGATGCTATCATCGCGAACCATCCTCCAAGGCCTCCTTGCGGGCTTTTCTTATGAAGTCTCCTTAACTGATCCTCAACCATATATCTGGTATCTTTGTCTAGTTTTTTATTCTGGATTAACTGATTGTTGGCTCTTGTCATGCAGGGAGAAAATATGGTTCCCCGTCGTTCTACACCGAGGCCTGCTGCAGAGCCACTCCCAATTGATTCCGGGAGACATTTAGCTATAATTCGTAGAGCAGAGAACATCCAAGAGGACCCTAGTCGGTCCATTATTCCTGTCGATGGTGCCTTGAAAGATTTTCTCCCTCTTGAGCTCCTGGATTATCCACTATCAAGTCGACTTCCACTTCATGGATTCAGTCTTCATGACGATGTCCCTATTCCCCCCACTTTCCCAGGTCTTCTTTCTCCTTTATTTGAAGGGTCGTCCAAGTGTATTCAGGAGAGACTTACCCAATCGGGGGAGATGGTTTTCGACTCTGACAAGAAAGATGTCTTCATTTTGAGGGGCTCTGTTTGGACCCAAAGTAATCAGCACGCTCAAAACATTTCTCAGTAAGCTGTCTCCAAGAATTACCCTTCTATTATCAACCTTGCTCGAGTATATCCCGATGCGGGGTGGATTCCTAGGTGGGATCTTCGATCTGGTGGGCTCTTCTCAAATGACTGGGCCTGGGATTTCTGGGTCCATCATCACTGTCGGGAGTCTCCTGAATCACTGGAAGCAATAAATTTATACTCCGCAGTGTGGGCCTCCAAATTTTCCATTTATCCACCATCCTTGGTCCTGCCAGACCTACTCAGTCACTGGTGTTCGAGCACTAATACTTTCCACCTTTCCCATGGTGAAGTTGTCATTAGTTTGTGGGATATCGATAAATTGGGAGGACTCCCAATTATCGGCGAAATTTATGACGAATATATGCCTGCTCCTAATGCATGGGATGATGTCGAACAAGTGCCTTTATTGGCGAGGGATCAGCTGGTTACGACAGAGCAGTCATTGGGTCATGAGTTGTGTGCCCGCTCTCTTATTACCTATAGTGCTTGGATAGGGTTATTTATGAACACCACTGGTCCTGTGCCAAATATCAAGCACCCTAGGACTCATCCTTCTCACCAGTCACGAACCTCCCCAGGTTCCTACTGGGCGGTTCTGGAGGCAGGCAACTACCTCTCATGGGGTTTCGATGTGCGCCCCGGTGTGCCGCCTATGATCCAGATGGCAGGCTTGTTTGCTATGTTCCAGAGCGGGTGGCTATTCCCTTTTAGGGATATTAATCCCAGTGTCATGGCTTGCACCCTGATGATGGCAGTTGAGCTGGCAGAGGCCCGCCTGGTGAATTTGGTCGTGCCCACACTGGCTCGTATTTATGAACTGCTGAGTCACATGCAGAAGGGCGGGTTACCCTTGCGGATGAGTGGGCCATTTCAATTTTTGTATGGATGGGTAGCGGATCATTGTCACTGCTATGAGTATCATCACAACACGGTCATCCCGCATCCTGCTTTTTGGCCTACCCTGCTTGACATAACTGGAGTTCTCCTGAAATCCCTCAGCCCTGGTGAAGTCCTCGATCTTCTGAGTGACTTTTCCCAGTTTACTTTCACTCCCTACCCCCACCCATTCTGTCGTCTTATTTGACAACCGCCAGGGGATCCTGGAGAAGTGCTCTTACATAATCTCTCTGCGGGATGGATTTCTATCTGTGCGGATTGACGGGGTTTCTTTGTGCGAGCTGTATGTCCCGTATATTTTTTCTCACCAGTTAGGGTGCATGCAAGTCCAAGTTTCCCTTCCCCCTCCTCAGGCTCAAGGACTGCACCCGGCCACACTTCGTCAATGGTGGTAGATGCTGACGTGGGAGGGATCCGACGCGAGCATTCCCCTGCCTGTCGTGGGGGCAGCTCTGGCCTTTCCATGGAGTATGAAAAGTCATGGGAAAAATACTATCCCGATGGGATACTAGGGAAGGACATTCAGAAAATTCCCAAATCAGGAGGTACTGTGGTTGTTGCGTCTACCACACCTTCCCCATCATCTCTAAGGGAGGATCGACTGCTGGATCATTGATCAAAGCGACTCAGGGGATTTTTCTCTCCCAGTCCTGCGGTTTCTGAATCTCAGACGGTTTCATCCTTCTTGGACGTGGATGAGGACGACCCTGTGCTTTCGGGTCCCAGCGAGACAATCCCGGAAGTTTTTCCAGTTGATACCGGGATTAGAAACTTGATCCCTAAACCTGAACCAGGGTTAGAGGCTCCAGACTTTCCAGTTTCAGAACCAACTTCTAGTGAGCACATGCCTGCGCTGGTTGCAATGCTAGATTTTGTTCCTGTGCCATCCAGTGAGGATACCAAATATCACCATGTCATAACGGACCATAGGGAGGTGCACAGGTGGTCCTGGCCTCAGATTTGAGAGATTGTTGCCGAAACTCCTCTAGATGAGATAGAAACTAAGACCAAAGCTCTTCGACAGCTCTTCCTGGGCTTGGGGTCGGGTGGATTTGACTATCAGAAGTTCCATTCTCTTTCTTTCCAAGCTGTCATGGCCCGTGAGGAAGCTACCACTAGTGAACACAAACTTTCTCACTTTGCCGCTACTCATCGTGGGATCCAACCTCTGTAGGAAGCCACGATTCAACTCCATCAGCTGATAGCACAGGAGGCGATCTCTCGAGATCAGGCGGCCGTCCTATCCTCCGAGTTGCATGAATGTGAAGGACAAGCAACGATGTTGAGGATTTAGTTGTCAGCTATGACTGGTCATCTTGAATCCACCAGGAAAGGGATCAACGATCTCCAAACAAAAGTGGATCGTACTCGTCCGGTGGCTGAGGTTGAAGCCAGGGAGAAGGCCATGTTGGAACAGTCTTACAACGACCACTGCCACACGGTCACTGATCTGGTGGAGAGAGCGAGTCAGGCTCCTTTATGACTATCAGAGCCACTCTTGTACTCTCTGTTTTACTTACCCCTCCCCCCTTTTTTGTGAGGGAGAGACCCTAGTTTGTGGATGTCTTCCCTTTTTTTGTTCGAATGAAATACAATCTCTGTCAATCACTTGTTGCTATGAAATTTGATTGTTACTTAGAACAATTTTTGTCTAAATAACAATTCACTGAATCAAAATTAATCATAACTCAGGAAAACAAACTCTAACTTTTTCCTAGACCATGGGGTCCAACGAGCATAGTTTGACTATTGCTAGGGTTTTGTTGAAAATCCCTACAAACTTTTTTTCTATTCTTTTAATACGCTGATTTTGCATGGGCTTCTTTTTTTAGTGTGAACCCAGCGGGTATGTCCTGACTTTTACTTAGGTCACCCTTTTCTGGTTTTCAGCCTAACAGGCTTTGTGCCACTTTTTTTGAGCGGTTTAAAGTCCCACCAACAAGACTATCATTACTGATGTTTTAGGTCAAACAGCTTTGACTAAACATGGTGGGGAAAGGGCCCCAATGGGGTTCAGCTGATTAAAAGATGTCTCAATAATACTCAGATGCACGTGGGGGAAATCATGTTTAAATTTGAACGGCATGCAGGGCATGCCTCAGGGCATGGGAGTCGCGTTGGCATACAGAGGTAGGAAGAGTGTTTCCTAAGGAAAACTTTCCTTTGGTAGACGGGCCAAGAGCGATCAATATGCAGAGCTGCTGAGGGCATGGTATTCATAGTCATGAAAATGTGTCCTTAAGTCAATGAATATCCATTTCTGATGGCCAGAGGGCTTCATGGTAGTCCGGCTCATGGAAACCACGATGGGTGTCTTGGAAAATTATGAAAACCACCAAGGGTGGCTTAGAAGGGGAGTGTGACATCTGAAAGGGTTTTGGGAGCATCCGTACTAATCAGGAGCATGGTCAGGAGACCACTTCCATATACATTTAGTTAGCATAAGGGATGGTTGAGGCTTGGTGCAGTTTAAAGTCATGCAACTGGGACATTATTCAAAATGGAACGACTTCTCCTGGTTCTCAGTAATCTTGTCAAAGATGTTCCACCATATTCAAGCAGGGTTGTGAAAGAGGTTGGTAAACTGTAGCTTAGAGGTTTTCTGAATCCCGGTATAGACATGGGGGCTCAGGGGCCAAGGGGAGTATGGAGAGAAGAAATGCCTAAGGAAATCTTACCTTTGGTAGACGGGCCAGGGGTGATCAATATGCAGAGCCGCTGAGGGCATAGTATGCATAGTCATGCAAATGTGTCCTTAGGTCAGTGATTGTATTCCTCTGATAGCCAAGAAACTTTAGAGATGTTGAGATTTGGGACCACTAGGGGTGGCTTATGAGAGTTCGTCTTTTTCTGAGTGCAGAGTATGGTTTATGATGAGAGGGTGCTTAGATATGCGGAAAACATATAGACTAAACTTCCCGAGAATGGGTGAAGTAATCCCTTATCACACAGGTGTGAGACGGTGACTTGTGCCAGTCTGACCAGTGCACTGAAGGATAGATAAAAGCCTTCATTTCTTACTGAACCCATGGCGGGTTTGACCGTGCAGTTTATCATCATGTGGTTAGGATATATTCCGTACAGTTTAGCATCATGCGGTAAGGACGGGGGGCATTATTTAAAGGTTTATGTGCAGTTTAACATCATGTAGCGAGGACGAGGGGAATTTTTCTTTCATTTTCCAATGCTGTGCAGTTTAATGTCATGCAATAAGGATGATTGACCGTGCAGTTTAACATCATGCTGTGAGGACGTGGGTACACCCCATGCAGGTCTGGTCCATACACAAGAGAAGATGTATTTTTGAATCTGAGGTGGCTGGGCCAGGGTGTAGAATTTTGGCATCACTACGTATCCTGTTAGGGCAGGAATCAAGCCTCACATAGTTCTATGAAAGACGATACACCCCGTGTAGGTCTGGTCCGTACACAGGGGAAGAGGGAATTTTTAAATCATATTGTTTGGATCGTTGGGAGCTTGGCAGTTTAACGTCATGCGGCTTGGACTAAGGGTATTCCCCGTGCAAGTCTGGTTTGTACATGGCAGGAGGGAGCATTATTGAATCTTATTATCCATGTAGTTTAACATTGTGCGGTAAGGACGAACTACTCTTAGTTTAAGGTCATAGAGTTTGGACCGTTGGGTGCTTGGCAGTTTAATGTCATGCAACTCGGACGAACACCATGCAGTTTAATGTCGTGCGGTGAGGATGTAGGGGACCCGACGTGAAAGGAAAAAGGGGGGTCTGCGCAGTTTAATGTCATGCAATGAGGACGATTTCTAGGCAGTTTAACATCATGCAGTAAAGAGTATTTCCGTGTAGTTTAACATCGTGTAGTAAAGACAATTTCCGTGGAGTTTAACGTCATGCGGTAAAGACAATTTCCGTGCAGTTTAACGTCGTGCGGTAAAGACGATTTCCGTGCAGTTTAACATCATGCGGTAAAGACGATTTCCACTTTTGGTTTTTATGCAAAATACTTCTTTAAGAATCTCACATTTGTAGGAGCGGTTGTAAATTGTTCATCCATAGAGATCAGGGTATATGCTCCGTTGGAGTAGACCTTGTGTACAATGTATGGTCCCTCCCACTTGGGCTCCAACTTTGGAGGCTTCTTTCCGGGTATCATTGGGGTTCGGAGGACCAATACTAATTCTCCTTCTAAGAAAGACCGAAGACGAACCTTTTTGTTGAAGGCTCGTGCGATCCGGTTCTAGTATACCTCCAGATGGTGCAAAGTGTGCAACCGCTTCTCGTCCAGCTGTTCCAATTCACCTATCCACTTTTATGACTACTCATCATCGAATAATTGATCATAGATGGAAACACGGAGTGAGGGAAGTTGGAATTCAATGGGCAGGACCACCTCGGTGTCGTACACCAATGAGTATGGGGTAGCCCGAGTAGTGGTTCAGATTGTGGTTCGATAAGCCCACAATGCATGGAGGAGTTTATCCGGCCATGAATTCTTGTCCTTATCCACCATTTTCTGGATAATGTTGGACCGAGTCTTATTGAAAGCCTCTATCTATCCATTTTCTGCTGCATGGTAGCAGGATGAGTGGTTAGCCTTAATACCATGCTCGTGGTATAGTTTCTCCAATTCAGCAGAGCAGAAGTTGGTGCCGTTGTCCATCAGTAAGGTATGAGGGACACCAAATCTGGTGATGATATTGGTCTTCATAAAGCTGACAATATTCCTTTCCTTGACTTCCTTGAGGGGTATGTATTCTTCCCATTTGGAAAAGAAGTCGGTTTCCATGAGGATATACTTCAACTGTTTGGCCGTGGCGGGAGGATATGGTCCCATGAAGTCCATTCCCCAGACAGAAAATGGCCAGGAGTACTTAGCTTGATGGAGTAACTCCGGGGGTTGGTGTATGAAGTTGGCATGAACTTGGCATGAGTGGAATTTTTCAGTAAAAAATTCGCAGTCTCGTGCCATTGTGGGCTAGTAGTAACCAAGCCTTCGAACCTGGTGGGAAAACTTGGTCCCCAGTTGATGTACTCCACTTTCTCCTGCATGTACTTCATTCATTACGATGACCGTTTCTTCTCCATTAATGCATCTGAGGAGCTCTTCATCGAGACCTCATTTGTAGAGGACCTCTTGCGGAGCCACGCTGCCATATAAAAAAAAATTGATTGCCCTTCTCCATATTTTCTCTCGTTCAGCCCTGTCTGATGGAAGTTCTCCCCATTGAAGGTATTTTGCAATGGGGGTCATCCAGCCGGTAGCAGGAGCATATGGCTCGGAGACAGAACTGACTTCATGGATTTCTTCCGTCTTGGTCTGAACAAATGGAAATACCATCCGATAGTGAGCGATACTGATAATCGTTTCATCCCAGCCTGGGTCAGCTAGGGCTGTGGCCGCGTTGGCTAATGCATCAGCCTGGGTGTTCTGAGACCGGGGAATATAGGTTAATGTTGGTTCTATGGAGAATTCCTCCATTAACCCTCGGACAGGGTCAAGCAGGGGGATCAACTCCTCATTTTAATAGTATAGTCACCATTTACTTGCTTGATGACCAGCTCCGATTCACCTTTTACCTTAAGGTGCTGTACTTGTGCCTGGAGTGCGAGTTCCAGGCCTACAATGAGGGCTTAATATTACAATTCATTATTCATACATCTTTTTAACATGAGGAAGGAATATGGAAAGACTGCCTTCTCTGGGGACACGAGTATTATCCCTAAAACCACTTTGTTTAATTTGAGATCATCCATCCTCTTCCTGATTGGGCTTCGGGATGCGCCGTCGAAGTACATCTCCCATGCTGGGAGCTCCTCTTGAACCAAGAAGATGTCTTCATCAGGTAGCTCAGCGTCCGGTGCAATGGTCCCTGTTGAAGGGTGGTCTGCAAGAAATTCTACTAGTTCCTGACCCTTGATGGCTTTCTTGAGGCACAAACTGAATGTCAAACTGTTGCAGGATGACCGCCCATTGGGATAGGCATCCGGTTAACATCGGGAGGTTGAGGATGTACTTGAGTGGGTTACTCTGTGAGATCAAATGGACTTCATGATGCTGCAGATAATGTCACAGCTTTTGAACTGCGAAGACCAAGTCCAAATAGTTCTTCTCGATATTTGAGTATCGAGTCTCAGCATCAATCATTGTTCGACTGAGGTGATAGAGACCGTTTTCACTGCCGGTATCATTATTTTGTGCGAGGAAGGCTCACAGTGATCACTCTAAGGCTGTCACGTATAGGATGAGAGGTCTTCCTTCAACTGGGGGCATGAGCACCGGTGGGCTTAAGAGGTACTTCTTCAAGTTGTCGAACGCCTCTTGGCAGTCATCCGTCCATTGGTACGTGACCCCCTTCTTCATTAACCTGGTGAAAGGCAAACATTTGCCTTCCAAGTTGGCTATGAACCACCTAATATAGGCTAGGTGTCCTTGGAATCCCCTCAACTCGGTGAGATTGTGGGGAGGTGGAAATACAAGGATAGCCTTTGTCTTCTCAGGGTCGCCTTCGATGCCACGATGGCATATGGCGAAGACAAGGAATTTCCCTGAGGTGACCCCAAAGGTGCATTTCTAGGGGTTCATCTTCAAGCTATGATGTTAGAGCTTATTTAAGACAGTCTCAAGGTCTGACAGGTGTTCCGAGCATTGTCTGGATTTTACCACAAGGTCATCCACATAACACTCGACGAATTTCCCCAGGAACAGTTTGAAGATCCGATGCATGGCATGCTGATATGTGGCACCAGCATTCTTGAGACCAAAGGTCATGACCCTATAACAAAATACCCCTTGAGGGGCCCTGAAGGCAGTGGATTCTCCTTCTTCTCGGGCCATACTAATTTTGTTATAGCCGGAATAACCATCCATGAAGGATAGAGCCTCGTACCTGGCCATCGCATCGATTTACAATTCGGTGATTGGGATCGGGAAGTCATATTTCGGGTAATGCTAATTGAGATCTCTAAAACCGATGCAGACGTGGATTTTTCCGTTCTTTTTCTTGGCAGGGACGATTTTTTCCAACCATATGGGGTATTGGACCTCCCTAATGAAGCCCTATTTAATGATCTTATCGACTTCAGCCTCTATTTTGGTGGCATGTGAGGGATATGTCCTTCTGGAGGCCTATTTATAGCTCCTGTGGTCTTCTAGAAGACCCAGGTGATGCATCACCACTTTGGGATCGAGTCCTGGAATTTCCGTGTAATTCCAGGTGAAAAAATCCCGATGTTGCCTCAGGAAGGAGGTATATACCTCATGCTCCTCAGGGGACATGGCTGGACTGATGAGAGTAGGCCTCAGATCTTCCTCGGTACCCAGGTTTATTTCCCTGAGCTCATCCACCATGGTGGAGATGCCCTTATCAAATGCAGGAGGCGCATCCCAGAGATCTTCCTCTTCTTCTTCTCCCAAGTCCTCATCTTCTTGATCCGACGAGGAGGGAGCTCCTAACACGGGTTCTTGGGGGTTTGAAGGAGATGCATTGTGGGAATCCCCTCTTGAGTATTTGTCCCCAGATCGATGGTTGGCGGACATTCCCGCATTGTCGTGCTCAACCATCATGGTTGAATTCATGAGGACATCTGAGTGCATGTCCTTACTCGAACTCCTACTCTCAACATGGTTGATGGGAATGACATAATCTCTGCCAAGCTGCCTGAGGGGGTCATCAGGGAACATCTCCAGGCCATTTGGAGCAGGGATCCAATCGACACCATCGACCAAGGGCTTCTTTTTCTTTTTCTCATAGAACCCGACGTCAATGTAATGTGACTCGGAGAGCTCTAAAGGGACCTTATCGGCATGCAATGTTCCACTTTGTCCATTGACGTAGTACTTGATACACTGGTGATAGGATGAAGGAACGACCATGTGCTTATAGAGCCACGACCTTCCCAGTAGGGCATTGAATGATGTACTCTACCGGACCACTAGGAATTCCGTGTAGGCTACCAGGTCACCAAAATGGGTCTTTATCTTAATTTGTCCCATTGGCTTATGATCTCTCTTGTCATAACCTAAAAAAGTTTTGGCCGAGGGAATTAGGTCATCCTCACTGTAACCCAACTTACGGAGTGTTCGTAGGAGAAGGAGGTTTACTCCAAAGCCATTGTCTATGAAGACTTTCTGAATCTAAATACCATTCAGTGTGCCAGACACATATAGTGGTCTGATGTGTCCTTGCATGTCAATATCTTCATCCTGATCAGTGAAGGAAATCACCGCATTGCATTCAGCCAGGTCAGTCTCTATTCAGTAAATTTCGACGGTAGCTACCTCGACTTGAAATTCCTGGGGGCTGATCAAAGCCTCTATAAGCACATCCCTAAGGTCTGCTGACAGACTTAGGGCATCAAGGATTGAAATCTTGGCTGGTACTGATGCCGGCTGCTTAAGGATATCATATTTCTTCTCCAGCGGCCGACGCTTCTCCATTGGTAGGAGAGTCTTGGTGGGTACTTTAGGGGCTGGAGCATTTTATGAGGAGGGACCAGCCGCAGAGTCAGATATCGATGTCGTTCCCATGTTTTGAGGACTTGGCCCGACCATTCTGTTTGAGCACATCAAGCGGCTAGACACTTGCTCCTCCTCTAGTGGGTATCATAGAACAACAGGGCCAGAGTGGCTGCTTGTGGAGGTGGAGGGGCATTCCTTCTCCTACTAAGTCCGTCAAAGGGCTCTCCCACGGGTTTCCGTGATACTAACGGTTTGGGATGGGGTCCAACCGTAGGGCTGGTTTTGGCCACAGCTGCGCCTCCCCTGGTATCCCCTATCTCTACAATTTCTCCTCTTAGCTCCTCGTGCAGGGAACTCGAGTTCGTAACCATACCCTTCGTCAGGGAATGATTCCATAAGATGGATGACGTTAATAGAACCAAAGATTGGCTCTTCATCCTCTGACAGGTCAACCTGGTCGATTGTCCCTGATGGTGACTTTTGGAGGGTCGATGCCCGTGGTTCCAACTTCGAGGGCATGAAATCTGCCAGGGTCGGGACTAACTTTGGCCTCGTTGCGGACTGCTCCTCTTGAGATTGTTTCCTCCTTCTATTATGCCCAGATGACCAGCTCATGGAGGATTGTGAAGCCGACGCTGTCAGATGCATGGCTTCATGGGCTATTGGTGGCAACACTGGCTGCTGTAGTTGAGCTTAGAGTATGCCCTGGGATCGGTTGATAGTCTTCCGAGTCATCCAGTTGTCAAATTTTTGCCCCTACTTACTGGTGAATTTCTGCCACCCCTCCTCTTTGTCAGAGTCGGTGGTAGAGATACATGCCACATGTGCTGGGGGTGGTCCCAGCTCGACCTTTCCGGAGTCTACCATCCTCTGTAGAAGGTCTTTGAAGATGAATCACTCTTGGATACTGTGTCCCAACATTTGATGGTAGGGGAAGTAATCTGGCCTGTCATCGCGGTCGACCTCTTCAGGTTTCCTCGGCTCCAGGAGGCGGAGCTAGTTGAAGTTCATGGAAGCAATGAAGTAGCCGCAGACTTGATCATCTCGGAATGAGTATACTTTTTGTCTTCATTCCTAAAACTGGTTCTTCTTCGGTCCTCGCTGATCGTCCCATTTAGGTGGAGGTGGCCGCTGATATGCAGGAGGCCCTTGATGATTTGGTGGAGGCCTGAGTGGTGGAGTAGGCATAGGGGCTAGCTTGAGTGTGACAGCGGACGCTTCATCACTAGGGGATATTTTCTTAGGAACCTGTGAGGATATTCGGGACTTCTAATTAGTCCGTTGTTGGGAGTCCTCAATTCTCTGGGCAATGGCTGAGAGATGGTGGAAGCCAGTGGTGCACTCTACTGGTATGAGTGGTGTTCACAACTCATCTCAAAGATTATCGATGCATATGGTTAGCATGTCATCTTGAGGCATTGGCCAGTTCAGAGAATAGGCCAGACCTTTCCATCTGGCGATGAAATCTAAGACACTCTCATTCTCCCTCTGCTTGCAGTTCATGAGATCACTGGCCATTGTTTTAGGCAATGTTGAGCTGAAGTGGAACAGGAACTACTGCCGAAGTTCTTCCCAACTCTTTATTGACTAGGCTGGAAAACTCGTATACCAGACGAAGGAGGATCCTTGCAAGGTCCATACGAAGCATCTGAGTTTCACTGCTTCTTGTTGCTCTAGAGTTCCCATCATAGGGTCGCAATAGGATGCGTAGTGCATCAGATGCTGTTCTGGATCGCCTAATCCATTGAAGATGGGGAATACAGGGCTCCCAAAATTGGGTGGAGGTGGTGTGTTGGTCACCCAATCTAGATAGGGTTTCGCTCTGGCTATATCAGATCACATCGACCTTCCATCACTTCCAATCGACCTGTAAGTGCCTCGATGGTGTTAGTGAGACCCTGGTTTACGTCATGTTGGGCCCGGTCCTGGGAAAGCGTAGCCCGAGGTACTACCTGAGGATCCGGATTGGCCGGCACCAAGGGTGCGTGTGCCGTTTGTGGCACCTTCGGAGGGTTTAGGTGTACTCTCTCCGGTTTCTTCCTGAGTGGAGGGAAGTCTTCGTAATCATCCGAATCTAAGTTTAAGTAGTTTGACGGGCTAGAAGCCTCATTGGACGGGATCCCTGACCGTGTTTTGTTTGCCGGGGAAAACCTTAGCCTTTGAGGTGCACTTGCTGGGAGTGCATGATGCAGTTCCTCCTGGGATGCACTTTCAATAAGGAGGTTCCTCTGGAGTAGCTCGACGTTAAGCCGCCACAATTCTTTCATCTCCTCTTCCTGTCGAGCGAATCTCTCTTCGAGCGTGAGTGGCTCATTTTTGTCGTGAGAAGGAGGCGGGTTAAGGGTAACTAGTACTTTATTCTTATCCCTGTTGGAAGCTCGCTGGGTAGGCAGAGGAGGGTTGGTTGGAAGGACGGCCATATTTAGGGAGGCCCTCTGGTTTCGGGTGTGCACACCTGGTGGTTCGTTGTGAGTCACATCCTGACTGGAACTATCGTCTCCCGACCCATCTGAATTTTCATTTTCCCCGGTGTCACCCATGGGGTTAGCCTCTATGGCGTTGATGAATGCATATCGCGAGGTGGAGGGGATGTCATCTTCCAAATAGGAAGAGGATCTCCCGCGTCTTCTCCTGGCCTCCCCTCTTGTAACCTGGGATTGCCTTTGGACTTCTTGACGAAGAGTGACGCGGAGATTTATTTGATGTGACCTTACGGTGCGCCTTCCTATCGGAGGGGATGATGATCCAAATGACGGGATATGACAAGAAAATCCTCTTCTGATTGTCCTCCCTAGTCGAGAGAATACTGATTCTCATGGGGGATGTTGTTGTTGAGGGGGTAATAATACCCCCAGCCCTGAGGGATAGGGTTGGCTCCGTTACTTGGAAACTGAGTCTCTTCCCTGTTTTATTGGTATCACGGAGGCATCTGTTGTTAAAAATTCCCCCAGCCCTGCAGGCTAGGGTTGACCCTGGATTGTGGCAGTGGCTGCTACTATCGCTACCTGCCTGATCTCGCGTGCCCCTATTCGGGGGGGGGGGCACCGGGTTTGATGCCGAGTTCTTCTGTGAACCCATCATTTCTGGGGAGGCATGCAAAGATCGCTGATTGGCATCTCTTAAGAGAGAGGCCTATTGTATGCTCTTGGTGGCCTGATTTAGGATTTATTGAATGGATTGTTCCCATTGGGTTTGACTCTTCTGGGACTTACTCAAGGCCTAACTTTGTTGGGTGTGTTGCCTTTCTTGAACAGGGATACCACTCGATTGTCGTCCTGACATGATGACGTTGCAATAAACTACACTGAACGAGTTCTTCTGGCTGGGGAGCGGAGTGAAATGAAGAGCTCCATGTTCTCCCCATCCCCTGACATGGACTCCCGTTAGAGCTTCACCGATGAGGCGGCGCAGTTGGTTCAACGCACAGAGGTAGGTTATCTCCATGTTTCCATTACTTCTCTCGGGGCGCTGTCTCCACGCCGTAGGAAGGGCCTCCAGGTCGATGTGACGCAGGAGGTCTCCTATCGTCTTGACGTGGTCTACATACCCTTTATTGGGAAGGAAGCTTGATTTTAGTTGGCGGAGGGTCATCCATATATTATGGTGGATGCCATGCACACATTCTTCCGACAACTCTCTGGGTATGTCGAACTGAGAGGTGGCCGTAGGCCAAAACATAACTGGTATATCATCCCTATCCAGTCACTTCCTCTGGCGCAGCATATCAGCATACTCCTCTGCTAGTGACTCTTCTACCTGTTCATCCCAACTGAGACACTCGCTGCCAGTGTGGTCGGAGGCGGTGGGACCGGTAGGTGCTGAATTATCATGTGGGCGATTCCGAGGTGGTTCAGAGGATGAACATGGCCCTGGACCGTCTCCTAATTGCAGAAGGATGTCGTCAGTGACTAACTGGGGACCTGACATGCTTGATCCCGTCCTTCTGAGTTCCTCGGCATACAAGGGCTTTTCTGTGCTTGATTCGGCAGGAGGAGGACCTTCCTGTCGATAAGATACGTCATCGCGGGGAGGACCTCCGCAATGACGGGGACTACCATTACTTCTTGATGCTTCACCGCATGGAGTAATTTTGCAGTTCACACCCTGGGGAGGACCTCCAAGGCGTCTCGCATCAAGGGGAGGACCTACTGGCTGCGTAGCATTGTTACAGGGAGGACCTTCACAACAACCGCCATCATGGTGAGGATGACTATCATGACTTGACGTTCGACGTGCATCCTGGGGAGGACCTTCAGGACACACCATGACAAGGGGAGGACCTTCTTGTTTCTTAGGGACAATGCGGGGAGGACCTTCACAATGGCGGTCGTGGTGGAAAGGACTACCATCACAACTATGGAAATGGCGAGTACTACCATTACTGCTACCGCAGGGAGGATATATGCGGGATACATCATGGGGAGGGCCTCCAGAATGTACCGCAATGAGAGGAGGGCCTTCTCGTTGCTTGAAGTCTCTAAGGGGAGGACCTCCATTATCACGGTGGTGAGGACTGCCACTGTGATATGATGCCTGGGTGCGTGGAGTTCCGTTACAGCGTAACCCCTGGGGAGGACCTTCAGGGCAGGCTACGACAAGGGGAGGGCCTTCTTGTTGTGATGAGACGTCACTGTGGGGAGGGCCTCTGTAGTTGTGACTATGATAGCAAGGACTACTATCATAATCTGTGGTCCCACTGCACGAAGAGTGATTATAGTGTATACCCCAGGGAGGAACTTCAGGGTGGACCGTAGCAAGTGGAGGACCTTCTTGCTGCTCGATCTTTTGGTCACGTGGAGGGTTTCTGTGACTCGCATCAAAAGAGGATCTCTCATGATCGATCGTTATATGCCTGCGGGGGAGGCCCCCACGGGTGCTCTGGGGAGGGCCTTCAGAGTTGTTGGTAGCGACATTGCGGGGAGGACCTTCGCAACTGCTACTTCCACTCCCATAATATGGTAATGGGTGGGCAGGGTTCTGAGCCTTCGCTGTATGCTTAGCAGTGTTGGGAACCCCATCTTCCAGCAGAGCGGAGTCATGAACTCCCCCTTTATTTTCCGACTGCCTTCGGCGCGTTCGGGGCGCTCTTTTACGGGCAACGGGGACCGTCTGCTGTTGAAAATGACCTTCACCTTTGGGTCCCTATCTAATTGGGTCCCGTGACGTTTCTAGGATACGCCGACGAAAATCTTGACTTTTAGCAGGGATATATGCCTGCTCTGAAGTATCCACCGTGATGGACGGGTGTCCCCCAGTTGGAACGAGTGAAGATGCTCGATCTAGTTGCCCTTGCATCGCGGAATATGGCCGGAGACCCTCCTGGGTAGAAGCAGAGATGCAGATCTTCTCCGAGGCGGCTATCTCGTCTCTTAGATGAGTCGCCTCAATTGGGGAGACGATCTCACGGGCCTGAGTCCTTGCTGTTGTCACTGATGCAATTACATTCTAGAAAGTCTCCAAGATATGATCTGGGATCGATACCCGCTCCTCCATCATTTCTAGGATATGTAGAGAGACATCTTTGGATGGAACGGGTATGAAGGCCCATTCTGGTATCGGAGTAGGAATATCCTGCTCTGGCCCTCTGGTGGTCAGTGGGTACTGACAATTCTCCTGTGTCGGGGCAGGTGAACAAATCTACCCCTGTACCGGGATACACCGGTTTATCTCTCCGTTTGCTGGCACATCGGGGTGGCGGACTTTACTTGCATCTACGGGGAGCTGGCCCTGCATATATTGGTTTCCCAATGTATCGATTCGGTGGCCTTTGTTGGCGGGGAGACGTGCCCGCCTATGATTTTCTGCCACATCTGGGTTGCGGGATTTGTTGATCGCCACCATATCGGGATGGCGGGCATCAGAAGAAACTTCTAGGAGATGGTCCTACAGGTGCCGGGTTTCCACCACGTCACGCTGGTGGGCTTCACGACCCTGGGAAGGGAGAGGTGCTTGCCTAGTAAGTGCCATCCTGTGTGAGTGACGGGCTTGATGGAGCTCAGCGGGGATGCGCGCCGGCTCGTATGATGCTGCCATGTCTGGATGAAGGGCTCAGGAGGAGAGAATAGGTGTAGGTGCCTGTTCATGGTATGTATTTATGGATGGGCAGCGGAGCTCCTCCTCAGGGACCATGGTGATGACCGGTCCCAGATTGTATGTCTGTCGCCCTTGTCGGGCGGTCTGAGGGGCTGGAGCTCGGGGAGAGTGGGCCTGAATCCTCGGGGATACATCCTCCTCATCGCAATGATGTTGGGTCACGGCGTGACCATGATGACGTCTGCCGGCGGGGGCCTTGGAGCGGAACCCCCGTTCGGTGGGGATGAAGTCCCCAACATTGACCTCATCTACCTCCTTATGATAAGGGAGGTACGCATTGTCCCGTTCCGGGGATAGACTCCCAAAATGGTTTGAGACAGTGACATGGGCTATCTGGATCTGCCTTTGCGGCCGCTGCTGGGTTGGCGACCGATGAGTCCTGGTGGATTGGAGGGCGTGCATGACCGCCTCCACCATTGGGAGAGTACCGTTCACGTGGTACTCTCAGATCAGTGCATCCGAGACCCAGTGTTGAAGATGCTGGGTGGGTGACAGGGTCCTCCATAGGTGAGGATGTCCGATCCCTGCATTGTTGGAAGCACACACTTGTGAGTTCCTTTACGATGACATTGGATCGAAGGGAGTTCTGAAGGCAATACCTGCAAAACATTTTAGCAAATACAAGCAGCAAACCCATCAAAGCAGCCTCTCATGATCCCATGCACAATTAATGACCTTGCATGGCCCTTTTTGTGAGTAAAAGGGGGAACAGGGTGGGATTAAGTTAAATCCATCATGCTTGGTTAAATATTCACGTCGGGTTCACCATTTTTTGTTTCTTTATGGCTTTTGGCCTCGAAACGCCCAACAGATCCATATCCAATGATTGATGGACCTGCTTTCCAAAGGCAGGCGTTCGCCAGATGGTCTGACCAGCGACTCTTAAGAACTTTCATTGGTCGAGAGGATGGGAATTCGGGCTCATCACACCCTTTTTGGGGGGGGAATTATTGCATATTACTGGACACTCTTATAGATTTAAGACGTATTCATATGTTCACGAATCTTTACTTTATACCCAAACATAGTATCCATGGATTTAACCCTGGTGGGCAATGGTCAACTGGACGTAGGAGATTCAGAATCATTTAGGCCTGAGGTTTACCATCCCTCATTGGATTAATGATCCTATGGAGTCTGGACTCATTGAGACAGTGCTAGGAGCAGCTCGGTGAACCGATGTGAAGACAGTCGGATCGGCCAGTTGTTGGGCTTGAACCTTAGGGAGGCTTCCTACGTACCCTGCCTAGGGGATAGGGATCAAAGTCCACATAGTTCAAATTGAGAGCGTCAGAGAACCAATGTGGAGGTGGACCCGGGGGTCCGTTGGTGGTCGGGCTTGAACCTCTTGGAGGCTTCCTACGTACCCTGCCTAGGAGGCAGGGATCAAAATCCACGTAATTCGCATTGGCATGGGACTTACGCTCTGAGGCATCCTGAAGTGATGGATTGCGGCTCACACTCTAAGGAGGCCCATAAGAGGATGTCATGGTCGATTCTTACTCTAAGCCCACGTGAGTCATGCTCGGTGTGAGAAACAAGAGGCAGCAGGGACAAGATGATCATGTCGCGAAAGGTGCGTCTGTGAGAAGTGGAGTGGGGCTTATGCATGAGGGTAACCCATAAGGTCGGGGCTTACTCCTAGGTGGATGCCCAGGGTGATGTATTGGGGCTTACACTCTGAGGAGGCCCATAATGATAAAGCGCAGTGGGAGAGGGAAAGGGGGTGATCCTGTCCCTATATCCTCTCTTGCAGTGCATGAGGGCTTCCTTCTGATCGGTATATTAAACCCCTGAGGAACCCTTAACAAGTAGAGGTGCAAAAAAGGGACTCCCGAGCTCAGAATCCACATTACCGTGGGAATGTGGACCCAGGAATGCTTCGGGAATCTGCTCAAGGGTCGAGGAAACCCCTTCTCCTCGATTTACCGTGGGTATGTGAACTCAAAATGGCATGCCGATGCACCTGAGGGTTACACCACACAGATCTGGTGGCTCCGGTGGAGGCCTCAGCTCGAGGCTGATGAGTAGGCCTGTGAAGGAGTCACAGGGGATCTGGTCGGATTGGAGGAATTCTATCTAGCTTGGGAAATGGGAAATTCGAAGGTTTTGGTGACCTTCACTTAGGTAAGTGCTACGCGGATGGAGGGGTCGTCCGGGAACCAGGGTGGTCTGCAGACTAAGAGGCTGCCCGCGAACCAGGAGGGTCTGAGGTCTGATTGGCCGTTTTCAAACCAGGAGGGTCCACAGACTGATTGGCATCCCACGAACCAAGGTGGTTCGCAGCTCCAGGTTCGATCCGCGAATCAGGGTGGTCCGCAGAGGGTTCCACGCGAGCAGTGACGGCCAAGGGAGGCACCGATCGGGGGTTCGTCAGTTGAGGCTTCGCCCGCGTAGGAGGGTACTACGCGGTGCAGCAGATCGGAAAAGAGGCATAAACACCCTGGTCCGCAGGGAGTGCATCTTCGGAGGGGCTATGGTTCGAGGTCTTCTCTTTTTATTTTATTTTGAGTTCGCAGTTCACCAAATTATTATGGGTTTTCGGTTCTTTATGAGTTCGTTCCCAGGTTTATACCTACTCTTGTTTGTGAACTGGAACTTCACTGTTTGCGAAATCCGAAGCCTTCCTTCGAAATCCGAATCCTTCCTTCGAAATCCTTCCACCCGAGTCTGATCGTTCTTCTCTTCCTCCGCCTTCAAATTGTCCAAATCTGAATCCTCAAATCTCTGAATCTCCGAATCCCTTCTCCTTTCCCCTCAGTCTCCTTTTATAGAGTGGGGAAAGGGATGTATCTACGGTCACACGGCACCTTTTGTGGAGGCCCATGAACAAATACCTGGTTTATAGCAGACATGGTCAATCCGCGATCTGCGGTGGGTATTGAACGATTCCCCCCCCCCGCGAATCGAACTCAGGGAGTGCTTCGCGGCCACGGAGGGTTCCGACTCCATTCCGTGAACAACAACGGATGCGGCTTGAACTGATCAACACAGTCCATGGTTGGGGCGGTTCACGACGGTGAACCGGATCGACGCCCATCCTGCCTCGCGACCGCGGAGGATCTCCGCCTCCATTTCACGAACAACGATGGTTCGTGGAGGGGGTGCTTCACGGGGCCTGGCCATGTTGCGTTTTCATGGGACCGGTCCGCGGACCGGTCCTGCTTCTATCCCTCTTATTTTTCTTCCTTCTTTTCCCCAATTCTTTGGGGGGATTTGGGTAGAATATCCTTTGCAGATTTTTCAGGACCCTACAAGGGGTTGTTAGATTTTTATGGTTTTTATATGTTTTTTTAGTTTTTTTGATTTTTAGGGGTTTTAAGTGTTTTTATGGTTTTAAGGTTTTTTAGGGTTTTTAGGGGTTTTTAGGTTTTTAGGGACATTTGTAATTTTTTAGTTATTTATGTTTTTTGTGTTTTTAGGGATATAAAGGGGTTTTTAGGTTTTTAAGGTCTTATTGGGGGTGTAGGTTTTTTTGAGTTTTTAGGGTTTATAAAGATTTTAATATTTTTTTTATCATTTTTAGGGGTTTAAATGGTTTTTAGAGTTTCTATTTCATTTGGGTATTTTACGGGTATTTAGGGGTTTTATTGGTTTTATGGGTTTTTATGTTTTTAGTGGGTTTTATGGTTTTAGGGTCTTTTAGGATTTTTAGTGTTTTTTAAGGTTTTAAGGGTTTTATGTGTTTTTTGGTTTTTAGTTTTTTCTTAGGGGTTTTTAGGGTTTTAGGTTTTTTACATTTTTATGGGTTTTAGAGATTATTTATGATTTTTATTAGATTCTAGGGGTTTTTTTTGGATTTTTTGGGTCTCGAGGGGTTTTAGTGTTTTTATTTTTTTAGTTTTTTAGAGGTTTTATGTTTTTAGGTATTTATGGTTTTATTATAGATTTTCAAGGGTTTTAGGGTTTTTAAATTTATTAGGGATTCGTAGGGTATTTTAGGATTTTAAAGGGTTTTTTGGGATTTTGATGGGTTTTTAGGATTCTTTTGGTTTTTAGGGTTTTATTCTTTTTTGAGTTTTTAGGGTTTTATTTTTATTTTTAGGTGTTTTATGGTTTTTAGAATTTGAATACCTTTTTAAGGGTATAAATTAATCTTAGAGATTTTAGTGTGTTTATGAGTTTTGTGGGTGTTTAGGGGTTTTATGGTTTTTAGGTGTTAAAGGTTTTCGGGGGTGTATGGGTTTTTAACTTCATTTTGGGTTATAGCATTGTTTAGGTTTTAAGAGGTTTTAGTGTTTTTTGGTTTTTAATGTTTTCTTAGGATTTCTATAATTTTTTACATTTTAGGTATTTTATGGTTGTTTATTTTTATGGTTTTAATTGAATTTTTGGGTTTTTATGTTTTTAGTGTTTTTTAGGGGTTTTAACTCATTTTTGGTTTTTAGGGATTTTAGATGTTCTTAGGTTTTTAAATTTTTCTTAGGGGTTTTCTTGGTTTTTAGGTTTTTTTCATTTTTTAGGGATTTAAGGGCTTTTTAAATTTTTATGATTTTTACGTATTTTGGGTTTTTTCAGGTTTATTGGGTTTTTAGGCATTTTAGGGATTTTCAGTATTTTTAGGGGTTTAAGATTTTCATATGTTTTTTAGGGTTTTTAGTGTTCGTTAAATTTTTATAGAGTTTTAGTGATTTTTCTGATTTTTAAGGTTTTTAGGGTTCTAAGGGTTTTCTAAGTTTTTTGGGTTTTAGTCCTTTTTTTGAGTTTTTAGGGGTTTTAAGGGTTTTTATATTTTTTTAACATTTTTAGAGGTTTAAAGGGTTTTTATAGATTTTAGTGTGATTTAGGGGTTTTATGGGGTTTTATGGATTTTAAGGTTTTTATGGTGTTTATTGGTCTTTTTCATTTTTAGTGTTTTTTTAGTTTTATCATTTTTAGGTTTTTATGGTTTTAAGCGTTCTTAGGATTGTTTTTTGTTTTCTTTGAGATGACGAGTTTTTAGGGTTTTTTACATTTTTAGGGTTTTTTATGTATTTTTAGGATTTTTATGGTTTTAGGGGTTTTATGAATTTTGAGGGTTTTTAGGGTTTTTTGTATTTTTTAGGTTTTTGGGTGGTTTAAAGTGTTTATAGTATTTTTAGGTTTTCTTAATAGTTTTCTAGGTTTTTAGGTTTTTTTTTTATTTTTAGATTTATAGGGTTTTTTAGGATTTGTATTGATTTCTATGGTTTTTTTGGGATTTTGAGGGGTTTTAAGGGTGTTTGGGGTTCTAGGGTTTCATTGGGTTTTTTATTATTCTATTATTTAAAAGGTTTTTAGAGTTTTTTTAACATTTTTAGTTAGTTTAAAGGATTTTTTAAGTTTTTAATGATTTTTAACATTATTAGGGTATTTTATGGTTTTTAAGGGCTTATGTTTTTAGGGTTTTTAATGTTTTTTGGTTTTTTTGTGTGTTTTTAGGTTTAGCAGGCATTTTGAGTATTTTTTTGTTTTTATGATTTTCTTAGGTGTTTTTAGGGTTTCTAGGGTGTTCTTATTTTTTTAGATTTTTAGGTATTTTTTAGAATTTCTATGCAGCTGTAGGGAGAAAGCAGATGCAAGGACCAAGCTATTCCTGGCCCCATCAAATTTATTAAATAAAAGGAAGAAAGTCTAAAAGGAGTACAAAAAGAGAAGAAAGCAAGGAAGGAAAGACACAAAAGAAAGAAACAATGAAAAAGTCAAGCCATAAAGTCATCATACTCATGCCCAGCTCCAAAGGGGTCTCCATCTGCACCGTAGATGTCAACAGCATCAAGATCTACCAATTCCCACTCAGAAGATTCATACGGTGTCGTAGCATAATAATCCCTTTTCCTTTCCTTCTCCCTGCATGAGGCCCTAGTTCGAATAGTCCGTGGTACCGTAGAATAATCCTTCTTTACCCTTCTTTTCCGAGTCCTAGATGAGTTATGTGTCCCCTGAGAAGGTATTTCCATGTCCTTCTGATCTCGTTTCTCTACAGGAATCTCCATGAACTCTTGGTTCATGGCACAAGTAGAAAGCTCATGCCTCATACTTTTGAACTGGGGCATACTGGCACTGTCTTCCAGGTTGAGAGAGATAATAGTAAAGGCTGGCCCTGCAAAACACCCTCTCCCCGGACAAGCCACCTGCATAGTTCTATTTCCCAAAATGATCCCCAAGTAGGGACCTTTCTTTCAAAATCTGAACCATATTTTATGTCATCCTGAAACTATCATTCGAGTCGTCGTCCCATAACAAATGATCGTGGTAATTCAATTCCTTTTGCAAAAAGGCATCCTGTACTGGTGCCTGTATCACATTGGGGTCCTCCAAGACCCTGTCTTTCAGAACCTGGTATATTGACTTCACTTTTTCTTCATCTCTCATCTGCCCAGACTCATTTATCTTACCATCAGGTGCCCTTTCAGGAGCGCATGCGTCTAACACGTCTATCGAAATTGGGACCGGAGACCCCATTTCATGATAACAATCATCATGCAAAATAGGGTAGGTCACCACTGCTAGTGCATCATCACCCTCCTTCCAATCCACCCAAGCAGTGTGACCCTGCTCAGCAGATCGAGTCACCATAACCCCAGCAAGCCCCTGCCTAGAGCCTAATTCCTCATCTAGCCTATAAAATTGGTTATTGACAGGAACATCCATGCCCTGCCCACCTGCACATTTCCCAACACCCCATCCCCCTCCTGTGTCACCTGCATAGTCACGACCAGGTCATCTCGAGAGTCCCAGACAGTTTCAAGACTGCTACCTCCAGCTTCCGAAGTGTTCAATACTTTTCCAAACACTATTACTAGATCATTATTCATCCTATCAAACACTTCAATAACCTTAGGCTCAGGAGGTTGATGCGGAACACTCTTCAGCAAAGTGTCCCCAGACCCCGCAAAACTAACTCCTCATCACGAGGCATCGCCCCCTTCTTGGCAACAACTTCCTGACCAGGACCCTACGCCGGGGAGGTAGCCTTCTCATTGAGAGGCTCCATGGGTGAAGCTCACACCTCCTGAGTGGACACAAATTTACCATCACCACCAGAAGTAGTATGGCTCATGGGGTAGCCAACCACACTAGAAATTGGAGCTGACCCTCCCATATTGTGTAGAGGTGATTTCCCAACCACAATCTCAGCAAACGTTGAAGGAGCTGCATCAGATGGGCCAGGAACAGAAGAGGAGGATCCGCTTCCACACTGGCACACAGATATAGCATGGCCTAACCTGTAGCAATTCGAGAAGAAGAAGACCCAGGATTCAAAGAAAACTTGCTATTTCCACCGAAGTTCACCTTCATTCTCGACACAAACCAAATTGACTGGGGGCTTGGACACCTCCACCTCTATGTAAATCCGTGGTGCAAATGGGTGACATGCAGTGCTCGTCCGTGCATCCATACAAAGGAATATCCCAATGAGATTACCAATGAAACGAAGGATAGCCGGATTCTAGAAGGTGAGCACAAGTCTAGGAAGAGTAACCCACAATGCCGCGCTCAGAGGGTCATGATTCAAGTAGAAATCAAAGCTCCAATGGAACAAGTAGATATGAAAACTGATGAAAATCTGTGGAGCCACAGCCCAGGCCAAGATCAAATCATCCCCATTCCCAAATCGAACCAAAAAATGATGGGCATAAAATAACCCTACAACAACCCTTTCATGTAGATTCCAAGAAGATGCAACAAACCTGTCAAATACATCGATAGAAGGCTGGTTCCTCCCAAACCGAACCACCAGCATCAGATTCAGAAGAGTGAAGGACAAAGAAAACTCTTGAGCCAAAATTGGGACCGAGGGAACACCGTTCTGGCAATGAGGAACTTTCAGAAAAATTGCAATCTCTGGAAAAAGGTGGGGAAGCTCCTGCTCAGCGAGTTGTAGGGGAACCCCATCCACCGCCCCTCCAATCCCAGAGTGGGGCAGTACCGCCGCGACCATCAACTATGGCGACGTCGTCTTCAAGGGAGTCAAGAATCACCATCATGAGAGAGAGAGAATGAGTAGCGCCATCCTATTGGGTTTTAGGGGTTTGAGAGGTTTTTTGGGGGGGTTTTGGTTTTTGGGGTTTTTATGGGTTTTTATGGTTTTCACGTTTTTCAGACATTTAGTGGTTCTATCTATTTTTATGATTTTAATGTTTTATTACGGGTTTCTATGTTTTTTAGGATTTTTTATGTTTTTAGGAATTTTAGGGAGTTTTTAGTATTTTTATGGGTTTTTATGGTTTTTAGGGATTTGAAGGTTTTTCGTGTTTTTTAGGTTTTAAGTATTACATTTTTTGGGGGTGTTAAAAGTTTTAAGGGTTTTAGAGTTTTATTAGAGTTTTTAATATTTTTTGGGAGTTTAAAGGGTTTTAGAATATTTAATGTTTTTTAGTAGTTTATGGATTTATGATTTTTTAGGGATTTTAGGAGTTTTAATGTTTTTAATGATTTTTAGAGATTTTTAGGATTTTGATGGGGTGTTAGAGTTTTTAGGGACTTTTGAGGGGTTTTAGGGTTTTTATATATTTTTTGGGATTTTATGGGTTTTTTGAGTTATTCTATGTCTCAAAGGTTTTTCAGATTTTTTCAATGTTTTTAGAAGTTTAATCGTTTTTTAGTTTTTTGGTAGTTTTTAGGATTTTTATGGGGTTTTAGGGTTTTTTTGGGGTTTACTGGGTTTTATGTTCTTTTAAGGGTTCTAGATTTTTTTGGTTTTATGGGCCTTGATTTTTTTTTTGTTTTTAAGGATTTCTTAGGTTATTTTTGGGTTTTTTTGGGTTTTTGATGATTTTTAGGATTTTTATGATTTTTTATATTTTATGGTTTTCAAGATTTTTAAAAATTTTGAGGGGTTTTAGGGATTTTCTGGGGTTTTAGGGTTTTTAGTGTTTTTATGTTTTTAAGGGCTTTAAGTTATTTTATGTATTAAAGGTTCTCTTAGGGGTTTGCATGATTTTTAGTGCTTTTCACTTTTTATGAGTTTTTAGGGCTTTGAGGATTTTATGGTTTTTAGTAATTTAAGTGATTTTTTAGTTTTTAGGTGCTTTGAAGATTTTTTTGGTTTTTTATAGTTTTTTTGGGGTTTTAGGGGTTTTTTTCTTCAGTTTTTACGGTTTTATTTTTTTTTATAATTTTTAATGTTTTTAGGGTTTCAAATCCCTTTTAATGTTTTAGTTGGGTTTTAGGGTGTTTTTGGTTTTTAATATTTTTTTATGTTTTTAGGGGTTTCTATGGTTTTTAAGGATTTTTAGTGATTTAAGGGTTTTTAGGGTTTTTAGTGTTTTTAGGTTTTTAGGTGTTTTATTTTTTTTTATTTTTTTCTTATGATTTTTCAGATTGTTTATGGTTTTTTACATTTTAGTTATTTGTACATATTTTTTATGGTTTTTTGAATTTTTATCATTTTTAGAGGTTTTGAGGGTTATTGTGGGTTTTTAGTTGTTTTTAAAGGTTTTTATTTTTTTTAATTTTTTTTTGAGGATTATGAGTTTATAGGTATTTATATTTTTAGGTTTTCTAAGGTTAATAGTGTTTTTTTACATATTTAGGGATTTTATGGGATTATATGATTTTTATTTGTGTTTAGAGGTTTGAGGGATTATTATGGGTGTTTGGGTTTTTATGGTTTTTAGATATTTTTTTTTGATTTTTAAGGGTTAAAGAGTTTTTAGGATTTTAAGGTGTTCCTATGGTTTTCCAAGTTTATAGTGTTTTTTACATTTTTGGGGATTTTTAGGGATTTCAGTTTTTTATTTTGTTATAGGTTTAAAGGATTTTGATGGGTTTTAGGGTTTTTATGGTGTTTTTTGGATTTTATTGTTTTTTTTAATTTTTTAGGATTTTTATGTTTTTTAGTGTTTTTAAAAATTTTAGGTTTTATATGGATTTTAGTGTTCTTTGTGGTTTTTATGATTTTTTACATTTTTTAGTTTTTTATAGATATTTAGGGTATGATACAATTTCTAGGGTTTTTAGGGATTTTAGGTTTTTTTGGGTTTTTGGGGTTTTTGGTTTTTTTGTGTTTTTTGAGTTTTTTAGGTTTTTAGGGGTTCAAAGTATTTTTAGGATTTCACTATTTAATTAGGGGTCTTTAAGGTTTTTATGTTTTTTTTCTTTATGGATTTTTAGGTTATTTAGAGGATATTTATAGTTTTATAGGGTTTTCCAGATTTTAAGGGTTTTAGAGTTTTTTAGGGTCCTGAGGGGTTTTATGGTTTTATTGGGGTTTTTTGGTTTTTTGAGTTTTTTTTGGGTTTTTATGTTTTTGACAATATTTTAAATTTTTTAGGTGATTAAATGGTTTTTATATATATTTTATTGGGTTTTAGGGGTTTTATAGTTTTTATGGTTTTTTTTTTCTGTTTTTAGGGGATTTAGGTGTAATAAGTTCTTTTAGGGTTTTTTTGCATTTTAGGGTTTTTGTTGGGTATTAAGCATTTTTATATTTTTGAGGTTTTATTTGGGGTTTTATGTTTTTTATATGTTTTTACATTTTTAAGTATTTTTAGGATTTTTTATGGTGTTTATTGTTTTTAGGGATTTTAATGGTTTTTTTGGTTTTAGTGTTTTTAAGGGTTTTAGGGGTTTTTATATATTTTAACACTTTTTAGTTTTTAGGGGTTTTATCTACTTTTAGGTTTCAAATGTTTTCATAGTGGTTTTAGGGTTTTTTTTTCATTTCTTACTTTTTTTGGATTTTTTGGAATTTTTTAGGATTATTATTGTTTTTAGGGTGTTTAGGTATTTGTGCATTTTTTTGGGTTTTTTAGGGTTTTAGGGTTTTTATAGTTTTTAATGGTCTTATGGTGTTAAAGGGACTTATATTTTTTAGTGGGTTTTATGGAATTTATATATTTTTAGGGGTTTTATGGTTTTAGTGTTTTTTATGTTTTTATGGATTTTATATTTTTACGGAATTTTAGGATTTTTCAGGCATTTTAGGTTTTTTGTGTGTTTATGTTTTTTTTAGTATTTAAGGTTTTACTAGAGTATTTTAAGGATTTATGGGTTTTAATGCTTTTTGGGATTTTAGGGCATTTTGGTTTTTTATTTTTTTTAGGTTTTTAGCGATTTTGAGGTTTTTTAGGGGGTTTAATGTTTAAGGGTTTTTAATGGATTTTATAATTTTTAGGTTTTTAGGTGTTTTAAGAATTTAGAGGTTTTGTGGTTTTCTTAGGGTTTCTTGGGTTTTTAAGGGGTTTTTTGTGTTTTGGTATTTCTAGTGATATATTTTTATTTATATTGTTTTTTTATGGTTTTTAGAGATTTTGAGAATTTTTATGATTTTTAGGGTTTTTTAGTTTTTTTGGGTTTTAGGGTTCTTTTAGTTTTTTGATTATTTTTATGGTTTTAGGGGTTTTTATGTTTTTAGGGGTTATTTTAGAGTTTCTATTTGATTTTAGGGATTTTATGGGTTTTTAGGGTTTCAAATGTTTTTAAGGGTTTTATGGTTATTAGTATTTTTAGGGTATTTTATTTTTTAGCATGTTAGGTTTTTTAATTATTTTATGAATTTTTAGGTTTTCAAGATTCTAAGGGTTTTCTAGGGTTTAAGGTCTTTTTATTTTTGGTGATTTTTAGAGATTATTTAGGATTTTTAAGGTGTTTTATGAATTTTGACGGTTTTATAGGATTTTTATGGGCTTAATGGGTTTTTAGGGTTTTTAGGTTTTTAGGGATTTTATGTGATTTTACTTTTTAGAGGTTTTCATAGGGTTCATTAGGTTTAGGGTTTTTATGTTTATAGTAATTTTATGGATTTTTTAGAGTTTTTATGATTTTTAGAAGTTTTGAGGGCTTTTAGATTTTTTTTTTGTTTTTAGGGTTTTTTGTGTTTTTTAGGGTTATTAAGGGTTCTTAGAGTTTTTCATCAATTTTAGGTATTTAAATGGTTTTTAAAGTTTTTTTAATGGTTTTATGATTTTTATGGGTTTTAGGGGTTTTTAGGTTCTTAGGGGGTATTTATGGTTTTTGGATGTTTCAGGGTCTTTTAGGGTTTTTATCATTTTTTATAGTTTTATGGGTTATTTGTTTTTCAGTATTTTAAGGTTTTCTTAGGGGTTTTCAAGATTTTGTGGTTCTTTATGTTTTTTGGTATTTTTATGGATTTTTTAATATTTTTATGGGTTTTTTGGGTTGTTAGGGATTTTAAGGTTGTTATGGGTTTTAGGGTTTTCATTTTTTTATGTTTTTAGGGTTTTTATGTTTTTATGTTTTTATGATTTCTTGTGTTTTTTTAGGTTTTTAGTGTTTTTTACATTTTTCATAATTTTTAAGGTTTTTTGGTTTATTTTATTGGTTTTTAGGGTTTTTGGGGTTTTTGGGGTTTTTGGGGTTTTAATGTTTTAATTATTTGTTTGGTGTTTTAGTGTATTTTTTTGAATGGGTTTTTGAGTATTCGCTAGGTTTAGGGTTTTTATGGGGTTTTAGATTCTTTTATGGGGTTTAAGTGTTTCATATTGTTAGTAATTTTTACGGTTTTTTGGAATTTTATCATTTTAGGTTATTATGGGTTCTAAATGTTTTTAGGTTTTTTAGGTTTTCTTAGGGGTTTCCAGTGTGTTTAGGATTTGTTTACATTTTTACAGATTTTTTGAGATATTTTACGGTTTTTAGAGTATTTTTGTGTTTTGATTATTTTTTGTGTTTTTCAGTATTTACTTAGGAATTAACATTTTTAGGTTTTTAAGGGTTTTAAGTGTTTTTTGTTTTTTAAGGTTTTGTTGTTTTTACGGTTTTTTGAGGGTTTTTAGAGTTTTAGGGTTTTATGGTTTGTGAGGTTTTTAGGGTTTTTTTTGTTTTTAATGTTTTTATAGTTGTTAGAGTTTTTGAACATTTTTAGTAGTTTAATGGGTATTTAGAGTCTTTAGGGAGTGTGTGTGGGGGGGGGGGGGGTATGGTTTTTATGGGATTTTAGGTTTTTTTGGTTTTATAGTTATTATGATTTTTTAGGGTTTTTAGGGGTTTTATAGATAATAGGGTATTTTTAATTTTTTAGGTTTCTATGGGTTTTAGTTTTTTCAATATTGTTAGGGTTTTCTTAGGGTTTTGAAGGTGTTTTGGGGTTTTTATGTTATTATGGATTGTTTTTGGATTTTTAGTATTTTTATCATTTTTAGGTTTTTTACTGATTTGGGGGGTAGGATTTTTTACGGTTTTATGGGTTTAAGGGTTTTTATAATTTTTAATTTTTTAGGTTTTTAATTGTTTCTCTGTATTCTATGGTTTTCTTTGGGTTTTAGGGTTTTTAGGGTTTTTTACATTTTTAGGGACTTTTGTGATTTTTAAGTTTATTATGTTTTTTAGGATTTTTGGGGTTTTTAGGTATTTTGATGGGTTTCAAGGAATATTAGGGTTTTTTATGATTTTTTGGGTTTTTAGACTTTCTTAGAGTTTTTTATGGTTTAAAATGTTTTTAGATTATTTAATGTTTTTAGGGGTTTAAAAGGTATTTAGTGTTTTTAGTGGGGTTTTAGGGTTTTAATGGGTTTTAATCTGTTTAGAGGATAATATAAATTTTGTGTTTTTTATGTTTTCAAGGTCCTTTTAGGGTCTTTAAGGATTTTTAGTGTTTTTTAGGTTCTTAGGGTTGTAAGCATTTTAGGTTTTTATGTTTTTTATTAGGTTTTTCTTCACGTTTTTTAGTGTTTTTACATGTTTAGGAATTTTTAGTTACTTTTTAGGGTTTTTAGGGGTTTCTAGAAATTTTTAGGGGTTTTTCATTTCCTTTAGGGTTTTTTTGGATTTTTAGAGATTATTACGTTTTTAGGTGTTTTAAGTGTTTCTAGGTTTTTACACTTCGCTTAGGGGTTTTCAGGGTTTTTAGTGTGTTTTTTGTCTGTTGGATTTTTTTCAACTTGTTTAGGGTTTTTATGTTTTTTTGGGATTTTGATGGTTTTGAGGTATTTTTGGTTTTTAGGGTCTTTTGGGGTTTTAACATTTTTTAGAGTTTTTTACATTTTTAGTGGTTTAATGGTTTTTCATTATTTTTAGTTGTTTTTGTGGTTTTATAAATATTTATATTTTTTTATGGTTATTAGGGTATTTTTAATATTTTAGGGGTTTTTAGTGTTTTTAGGGTCATATAAGGTTTTTATCATTTTTTAGTGTTTTTTTGAGGAGCAAGTGTTTTCTTTATTTTTCAATGTTTTCTTAGTATTTTTCAAGGGTTTAGAGTTTCTTATGTTCTTAGAGATATTTAGGGTTTTTAGTATTTTTATGCTTTTCTGGGTTTTTAGAGGTTTTGTGGGGTTTTAAGATTTCTAGGGTTTTAGGGTTTTAACATTTTTTAGTTTTTATGGGTTTTAAGTGATTTTATATTTTTATAGTTTTCATAGGTGATTTTAGGTTTTATGGTATTTTTTAGTCCTTTTTATTTTATTTTAGGATTTTTATGGTTTCAGTGTTTTTAGGGATTTTGAGTTTTTTTGAGATTTTTATGGTTTTCAGAGTTTTTATGGTTTTTTTAGTTTTTTAATTTTTTTCGGGTATTTATGGTATTTTATTATTTTTTTAATGTTTTTATATGTTTAGAGGCGTTTTTATTTTTTTGAGGTTTTAGGGTTTCTATGGGTTTTTATGAGTTTTTAATGTTATTAGGGGTTTTTTCGTTTTTAGTGGTGTTAATGTTTTTATTGTCTTTTAGGGTTTTCAGTATTTTTTGTTTTTTAGTGTTTTTAGGGTTTTAAGTTTTTCTTAGGATATTAATGAATTTTTAAGCTCTTTTCATTTTTAAATAACTTTAGGGATTTTTATGATTCTTATGGGTTTTAGTGAATTTAGTGATTTTGATGGTTTTTTGGGTTTTTTTTATTTTAGGATTTTTAGTGTTTTTAGGGGTTTTAGGAGTTTTAAGTGTTTTTTGGTTTTCATGTTATTTAAGGGGTTTTTAGTGTCTTTGTGTTTTTATGGGTTTTAGGTATTTTTTAGGTATTTTCTTTTTTTAGGTTTTTAGGGATTTTAAGGGGCTTTAGGGTTTTTAGCATTTTTTGGTTTTTAGGTGTTTTATTTTTTTTTGTTTCTAAGGATTTCTTAGGGATATTTGGTGTATTATGGTTTTTTACATTTTTAGAGATATTTAGGGTTTTTAGTATTGTTATCACTTTTAAGATTTTTGGGATTTGAGGGTTTTGGAGTTTTAGTGTTTATTGTTATTTAACAATTTTAGGTGTTTATGAGTTTTAAGTATTTTTAGTTTTTTAAGGTTTTCTAAGGGGTTTTATGTGTTTTAGGGTTTTTTCATTTCTAGGGGTTTTAGGGGTTTTTTAAAATATTTATGTTTTTTGGGTTTTTAGGGATTTTAAAAAAAATTAGGCAATTTTTGGTTTTTAGGTTTCTAGGTATTTTTTGAGTTTTTAGGGTTTTAAACGATTTTAGAGTTTTTGACTTTTTTCAGGGTTTAAAGTTTTTTTAGAGTTTTTAGGGGATTATTAGGGGTTTTTTAGATTTATGGGTTCTCTAGGTTTTTAGATGTTTTTTTTGGGTTTTAGTAGTTTTAGGGACTTTTATGGTTTTTATTATTTTTATGTTTTTATTGGTTTTTAGTGTTTTTATATTTTTAAAGGTTATCTTAGGGGTTCTCAGGGGTTTTTATGTTTTAGGTCATTGTATATATTTTTTAGGTTTTTATGGGTTTTTAGGGATTTTGAGAGATTTGGAAGGGTTTATGGGGTTTTAGGGCATTTTAGGATTTTTAGAGTTTTTATGGGTTTTAGGGGCCTTTGAAGTTTTTAGTTTAATAGAGACTTTAAGTGTTGTTAGGATTTTATGTTAGAGGGGTTTTAATGGGTTTTCTGATTTTTTATGTTTTTAAAAATTTTTATAGATTTTTTAGGATTTTTATGGTTTTTAAGTTTTTTTATGTATTTTGAAGGTTTTAGGGACTTTTTGTGTTTTTATAATTTTATAGTTTTATGTTTTTTTGGGTTTTAGGGGGTTTTAGAGTTTTTACAGGTTTAATGGGTTTTAGAGTTTTTTTAACGTTTTGCAGTTTAAAGGGGGTTTAGATTATTTATTGGTTTATTCCAATTTTATTATGTTTTAGTGTTTTTTCAGATTTTTAGGGGTTTTGTTGTTTTAATTATGTTTTAGGGTTTTTTGGGGTTTTTTGTTGTTTTTTTATGTTTTAGGGTTTTTATGGGGTTTTAAGTGGTTTTTAGGTTTTTAAGGTTTTCATATGATTTTTCAGGGGTTTTATGGGTTTTTACATTTTTAGGGATTTTTATGGATATTTATTATTTTTTATAGATTATTGTGGTTTTTAGGGATTTTGAGGGGTTTTGGGGGTTTTTTAGGTGTTTTAGGGTTTTTATTATCTTTTTGGGGTTTTAGGAGGTTTTTTATTTTTCAGGGTTATAATTTTTTATTTAGTTTTTAATGTTTTTAGGAGAATGAATTTTTTTTAGATTTTTAGTTATTTTTTGGTTTTTTATGGGTTTTTAATATTTTGAATGTTTTAATGAGTTTTCATGCGTTTCAGGGTTTTATAGGGTTCTTTATGATTTTATCATTTTTAGGTTTTTTGGGGGTTTTATGTGTTTTCCAGTTTTTAATGTTTTCTTAATGTAGTTATGGGTTTTACGTTTTTGTTTCATTTTTAGGTCTTAGTTTATTTTTAAAATTTTTAGGGTTTCTTAGTTTTTTAGGGGTTTCAAGGGGTTTTAGGGTTCTTAATTGGTTTAAGGTTTTTGTTTTATTTTTTTTTTTGGGTTTTTAGGGTCTTTTTAATTTTTTAGGGGTTTAAAGGTTTTTAAGGGGTTTTAACACCTTTAGGTTTTCAAGGGTTTTTAGTGTTTTTAGTGGTTTTATGGGTTTTATGGGTTTTGGAGGGATTTTAAGCTTTTTCGTGTTTTTTTGGATTTTAGGAGTTTTTTGGGTTTTTATTGTCTTCTAGGGATTTTAGATTTTTCTTAGTTTTTTTAGGGTTTTTTGTGTTTTTATGTTTTTAAGGTTTTTTATGGTTTTTTCAGTGTTTATAGGGATCTTTAAGATTTTTATGGATTATAGGGGTTTTAAGGATTTTTATTATTTTTTTGTTTTTAGAGTATTGGGGTTTTTTAGTATTTTAAGGGTATTTACAGGTTTTATGTGTTTTTAGGTTTTAAAGGTTTTCATAAAGTCATTTAGTGGTTTATGGTTAATTATATTTAAAGGGTTTTTAGGGATTTTTATGGTTATTATAGTTTTTAGGATTTTTAATGATTTTAAGGGTTTTATGGGGTCTAGGGGTGTTAGGTTTTTGTGTTTTTTTTTTGTGTTTTTAGGGGTTTTTAGGATTTTCCATGTTTCTAATCACTTTTTTTGTTTTTATTATTTCTTATGGTTTTTATGGGTTTTATGGTTTTTAAGGGGTTTTAGGGGTTTTAGGGTCTTCTAGGGATTTTATCATTTTTAAGTATTTACAGGTTTTAAGTGTTTTTAGGTTCTTAAGGTTTTCTTAATGGTTTTCAGGGTTATAAGTGTTTTTTGAATTTTTAGGGATTTTTGGTCCTTTATATGATTTTTATGGTTTTCTGGGGAATTTGAGGGTCTTTGGGTTTTAGGGAATTAAGGTTTCATTTTTTTTGGTTTTTTTGGTTTCCTATGTTTCATCCAGTTTTTAACATTTTTAGGGATTTGAAAGGTTTTTAATGTTTTTAGTGGGGTTTTAGGGGTTTTTCTATTTTTTAAATATTTTTATTAGTCTTTGTGGTTTTTAAGGGTTTTATAGTTTTTATGGGTTTTTAGGTTCTTTCATGGTTTTAAGCGTTTTTTGGGTTCTTAGGGTTTTTATGGGTTTTAAGTGTGTTTAGGTTTTAATATTTATTACGGTATTTCATCATTTTTTGGGGTTTTATTGTTTTTATGTATTTTTAGGGATTTTCTAGTATTTTTATGGGTTTTTATGGATTTTAGTGATTTTTAGGGGTTTAGGGTTTTTATGGGTTTTTGGGGTTTTTGGTTTTTTCTTGATATTTTTAGGGTTTTAATAGTTTTTGGATTTCTTTAACATTTTTTAGGGGTTTTAAGGGTGTTATGATATTTTTGTGGTTTTAGGATTTTTATTTGGTTTTATGGTTTTTATGGTTTATGGGGTTTTATTGTTTTTAGAGGTTTTAGGTTTTTAGGGTCATTTTATTTTTTAGTTTTTTTTTGTTTTTAAGAGTTTTAATTATTTTGGGATTTTTAATGTTTTCTTAGGGGTTTTTAAGGTTTTTAGGGATTCTTATGTTTTAAGGGATTTTCAATGCATTTTAGGATTTTTATATATTTTAGGTTTTTATGAATTATTATGATTTTTAAGGAATTGATTTTTTTAGGTTTTTAGGGTTTTTATGTGTCTGTAGGTTTTACTATTTTGTTAGATTTTTTAAGCTATTTTAGGTTTTTTATATTTTTAGGGATTTTAATGGGTCGTTAGGGTTTGAAGGATTTTGTGATATTTTAGGGGTTGTTTGGGGTTTATTATTTTCTTGGTTTTTTTACTTTTTACGATTTTTGGATTTTTTAGTGTTTTTAAGATTTTTTAGAGTTTTCTAACATTTTTATGGGTTTAAAGGTGTTTTGGAATTTTTTACTGTTTTTAGTGTATTTAGGGTTTTAGGGGTTTTAAGGTTTTTATGGGTTTCTATTATTTTTAATGGGGTTTGGGTATTTTATTGTTTTTATAATTTGTTTGGTTTTTAGAGGTTGCACATGTTTTTATGTTTTTACAATTTTCATTAGATTTTTCTGGATTTTTCATGATTTTTTATGTATTTAGGGATTTTAAGTTCTTTTTATGATTTTAATTTGTTTTAGGTTTTGAAGGATTTTTAGGGTTTTATGGATTTTAGGGTTTTTAGTGGTTTTGGGTTTTTATTATTTTTTAGGGTTTTAAGGTTTTCATAGGGGTTTTATTGTATTTATGATTTTTTACAATTTTTATAAATTTTATTGAATTTTTTGATTTTTTTTTGTTTTTAGGGTTTTTAGGGATTTGAGGGTTTTTTGGAGTTTCAAGGGTTTAAATGGTTTTTTTTGTGTTTTTAGGGTTTTTTTCTTTCTTCAGGATTTCAAGTTTCTAGAGTTTTTTTGATATTTTTAGGGGGGTTAAATGAGTTTTAGTGTTTTTATTGGTTTTTTAGGGTTTTATAGTATTTTGGGAATTTTTCTGGTTTTAGGGGTTTTATAGATTTTAGTGGGTTTTTGAGTTTTTATTGTCTTTTAGGGTTTTTATCATTTTTTATCTTTTTTAGGGTTTTAAATGTTTTTAGGGTTTTATGATATTCTTAGAGATTTTCATGGTATTTATTTTTTTTACATTTTTTGGGATTTTTAGAGAATTTTTAGGATTTTTATGATATTTTTTGTTTTTAGGGGTTGTTTGGGGTTTTTTTGGGGTTTTAGGGTCTTTTATTATTTTTTGGGGTTTTATAGTTTTTTTGAGGATGTTAGGATTTCTGTGGGTTTTTAGGGTTTTTAACATTTTTTCGGGTTTAATGCGTTTTTAAAGTTTTTTAGCGGGAATTTTTCTGTTTAATGGGTTTCTATGTTTTTATGTTTTTTGGGGGTTTTATTATTTTTTTTGGTTTTTAGTTTTTTTTAGGGTATTTATACTGTTTGAGGGATTTTTGCATTTTTTCTGGGTTTTTAGCAATATTTAGGGTTTTTATGTTTTTAGGTATTTTTTGGACATTTTTAGGATTTGTATGCTTTTTAGGGTTTTAGGGATTTTGTGGTTTTTTTAGTTTTTGGGTTTTATGGTTTTCAGAGTTTTTTAATATTTTTAATGGTTAAAAAGTCTATTTAAAATTTTTATTGGCTTTTGTGATTTTTATGTGGTTTTAGGGGTTTTATGATTTTAGGTGTTTCTAGGGATTTTATGGTTTTTTTTTGGGTTTTAGCATTTTTCTGGTTTCTAGGGTATTTAAGAGTTATTTTATTTTTAATTTTTTCTTAAGGCTGTTCAGTGCTTTTATGTGTTTTTATGATATTTGGGTTTTTTTGGATTTTTAGGATTTTTATTGGTTTTTATGGTTTTTATGTATTTTGAGTGTTTTGAGGGTTTTGATAGATTTATAGGTTTAATGGTTTCTTTGGGGTTTCCATGTTTTTCTAGTTTTTAGGGTTTTAAAGGGTTTTTAGAGTTTTATAACATTTTATAGGTTTAAAGTGTTTTTAGGGTTTTTTTGGTTTTTATGGGGTTTTAGGGATTTTAAAGTTCTAACAGGTTTTCTGCGTATTTTTTATGGGATTTTTTTGAATTTTTTGTTTCTAGGTTTTTAGGGGTTTCACGTGTTTTTAGATTTTTATGGTTTTCTTAGGGGTTTTGAGGTTTTTAGTGGATTTAATATTTTTATGTATTTTTTAGGATTTTTATGGGTTTTTAGTGATTTTGAGGGTTATTATGGTTTTTAGAGTTGCTATGTATTTTTTGGTTTTTAGTGGTTTTTAAATTTTATAGGGTTTTAATTGTTTGTTATATTTTTTAATGTTTTTAGGGGTTTAATGGGTTTTTAGATTGTTTGTGGGGAATAGGTTTTTTATGGGGTTTTAGGGTTTTTTAGGTTCTTAGGCAAAGAAGGCTCGGGTCCAGGCTATTCCTGGCACCCCCCAAAATTTATTAAACAAAAAGACACAAACACTGCAGACAAGGGAGGGGAGGGGTCGAACGACCCACACCCAAAAACCCTTACAACCCACGCCAAAGAAAGAAAAACAAAGAAAGAAAAGGCACAAAAACAGACAAAACCGCAGCATCATCACGTCACATCCAACGTTCACCAACATCCAACCGCACTACATCCAGCGTTCACCAGCATCCAGCAGCTCACAGCTAACCAACAACCAGAATTCAGACTACAGCAGCAAACAACATCCATCAGAAACAACCAGCCAACCAACATCCACAACAAACCAGCAACCAGCATCCTCATTTTCAAACAGCCAGCACCTCTTTCAACCACCAAACATCTCCCAGCATCCCACTTACACTCCAGCAGCACAACAACAAACTCATCCACAGCAGCAGAAAATACCAAACAGCCACACGTCCTCACCAAGAACCAGCAAGCAGAGTGCACTTCCATACAACAGCCATCATCAAATTTCGTAAAATCCAGCATCCAACACCTTGCAGCCTCCACCATGTCGCACGAAGAGGTACAACCAACATCACAGCGCCACCAACACCTCGAATTAGAACCCACAGCTTCATCACAACCCAGCATGCCAGCAAGCAGAGAATTCTCGGAACAGTCGCAGCTTAACAACCAGCAGTCATGAGCTTCAAACCAGACAACTTTCAGCATTCCACACCTCTTAGTACAACAAACCGCAATCCACAAAAATCTCCAAACACATCTCAGTAGACCCATAAACCAGCGTCCTTTCAGAACTGAAATCAAGTAGGAGAACATGGAATGCCAAAAGGTCTGACTGAAATAAGCAGCAACAAACTGAAGCAAAGGCGAAGCTGATAGACAAGGTTGAGCACGCACCTGCAGCTACTTCGCGAACCGATAGAAGAAACGAGCTTCTGCAATGTAAGATCGAGAAGACCCCGACCAGCGTTTCCAGACTAGATCGTCACACCATCCACCTAAACAAAACACCTTCTGAAAAGAACCTGAACGCCGAAGAAACCAGCTTTTCCATTACGCCCTTTGACTGCGTTGACCCGCCTACAGAAACCCTAGATCTGAAAAAACAACCCCAATCTGCGGCTGCTGGAGGATGTCGACCCAAGAAAGAACATCTGAAGGCATCACGGCCACCATAGCAGTTGGAAGCCAGACGTGCCAGCAATGGAACAAAACCGTGTCGAAGTCCGAAGTCCAGATCACTCGGGGAAGACGATGTTGTCGAAGTGCAGAATCCACCACTGTCTTGAGGCCGAAGAGCACATTCAGGTCATACCATCTCCGAGAATGAAGGAGAAAGGATACCCTGATGAAGCTTTGATCTGGATCTAGGGGAAATCCTAGAAGAATCGCCGAGCGAGAGAGAATTCCAGGAGAGTGCGCCGCCATCCTATCTTCGATCTTTTAGGTTCTTAGGGATTTAATAGTTTTTATGAGTTTTAGCATTTTTAGTGTCTATTGGTTTTAAGGGGTTTTATGTTTTTAAGGTTTTAGAGGTTTTCTTAGGTTATTTAGGTTTCTGGGGTTTTTATATTTTTTATGAACTTTTTGGTCAGTTAACTATTTTTTTGTTTTTAGGGGTTTTATCTATTTTGAGGGTTTTTAGGATTTTTAAATGTTTTTGTTTTTCAGTTTTTTGGGTTTTTTTAGTTTTTAGGGCATTATGGGATTTTATTTTTTTAAATTGTTTAGGGGTTTCATAGGTTTTAGAGTTTTTAGTAGTTTTTACAGTTTTTGGGTTATTTTTGGATTTCAAAGGTTGTTACAGGATTTTTGGGTTTTTTAGTGTTTTTAATGTTTTAACATTTTTTAGGTTTTTAGGGGATATATTTTTTTTAGGTTTTTTTATGGTTTTCTTAGTTTTTCAGGGTTTTAGGGTTTTTTTATATTTTTAGTTATTTTTAGGGATTTTTATAAAGTTTTTTGTTTCCAGGTTATTTGGTATTTTGATGGTTTTTTGGGGTTTTAGGGTTTTTAGGGTTATCTGAGTTTTTTAGGGTTTTTAATTTTATTTTTTTAATGTTTTAGGGGTTTAAAGGGTATTTAGAGTTTTTATTGGTTTTAGGGGTTTAAGGAGTTTTAGGATTTTTTGGGGGGTTTTTAGCTTTTGTAGGGTTATTTAGCATTTTTAGGTTTTTAGGGGCATTAATTGTTTTTATTTTTTTAATGTTTTCCTAGGGATATTTTGGGGTTTTAGTGTTTTTTTAAATTACTATGGATTTTTAGGTCTTTTTAAGGATTTATATGGGTTTTTAGGTTTTTATAGATTTTGATGGTTATTATAGTTTTAATGTTATTTTAATGGTTTTGTTTGAATTCTTTATGTATTTTATGGTTTTTGTAATTTTTTAACATTTTAGGGGTTTAAAGGGTTTCAATATTTTTTAGTTGTTTTTGGGTATTTATGGGTTTTTAGTGATTTTATGGTTTTTAGGATTTTTTGATTTTTATGGGTTTTTAGTGATTTGGAGGTTCTAATTGTTTGAAGGTTTTTAATGTTTTAGAGGGTTTTTTAGGGATTTTAGTGTTTTTTATGTTTTAGGGGTTTTTTAGATCTTTATGATTTTTATCTATTTTTATTTTTTTAGGGATTTTGAGAGTTTTTAGGGTTTCTAGGAGTTTTTTTGGTATTTAGGGGATTTTTTTAGGTTTCTAATATTTTCAGAGGGTTTTTTAGGGTTTTGGGGTTTTTACATTTTTAGGGGGTTTTAGGGATTTTTTTGAATTTTATGGTTTTTCGGGTTTTTAGTTTTTTTATAGATTTTGAGGGTTATTAGAGTGTTTTTTGGTTTTATGGTTTTATAGGGTTTAGATTATTTTTTAAGATTTTATGGGTTTTAGAGATTCTTATAGTTTTATAATGTTTTATGGGGTTAAAAAGATTTTTAGAGTTTTTAGTGTTTTTCAGGGTGTTGAGGGTTTTTTACATTTTTTTGGGTATTTTTATCATTTTTAGGGGTTTTAAGAGTTTAATAATTTTAAGGGGTTTCATAGTTTTTAAGTTATTTTTTGGTTTTAAGGTTTTATTAGTATTCTTCAATGTTTTTTGTGATTTATGGGGATTTTTTTGGAATTTTATGATTTTTCAATATTTTTAGTGTTTTAAGGTGTTTTAGTTTTTATGGGTTTTTTGGGTTTTTATAGTTTTTCATGTGTTTTTAAGGTTCTTAAGGTAATTAAGCATTTTTAACATTTTAAGGGTTTAAAGGGTTTTTATATTTTCTAGTGTATTTTAGGGTTGTATAGTTTTTAGGGGATTTTTGAAGGATGTTTTAGGTTTTTTAGTATTTTGGATTATTTTATGTTTTTTAGGGTTTTGACTTGTTTTAGGTTTTTTAAGAGTGTTAATTGTTTTTATATTTTTAAGTTTTTCTTAGATATTTTCATCATTCTTAGGGTTTTTAACGTTCATAAGGATTATTAGGCATTCTTTGTGATTTTTATGGATTTTTAGTGTTTTAGGGATTTTAAGGGGTTTTTATGTTTATTAGCGTTTTAATGGTGTTTTTTGGGTTTTTTGGTTTTTTTAGTTTTTATGTTTTTTATGATTTTTAGAGTTTTTAATGTTTTTAGGGGTTTATTTTGTTTGTAGTTTTTTAGGGTTTCTAGGGGTTTTCAATTTTATGGGGTTTTATGTTTTTAGGGGTTTTTAGGTATTTAGGGAATTTTAGGGTTTTGTAGTTTATTTAGCATTTTTTATAAATTTATGGGTTTCAAGTGTTCTTATGTTTTTAAGATTTTATTATGTTTTTTTAAAAAATCAGTTTTTTTTAATTTTTATCGATTTTTAGGATTTCTGTGGGTTTTAGGGTTCTTAGGTGTTTTGAGGGTTTTTTTTTGTTTTTTAGTGTTTTAGGTTTTTTAGTGTTTTTTGAATTTTTAGTTTTTTAGGGGTTTAAGTGTTTTAGGTTTTTAAGCTTTTTTAGGGTTTATCATGGTTTTTAGTGGATTTTATGTTTTTTGGGATTTTATGAGTTTTTAGTCATTTCATGGTTTTTATGATTTTAGGGACTTTATTGGGTTTTTAGGTTTCTTAGGCTATTTAGGGTAATTATTGTTTTTTGGGATTTTATGGTTTTTTTTAGTTTTTAGGGGTTTTATTGTTTGTAGAGTTCTTTTGACATTTTTAGAGGTTTAAATTTTTTTATGGTTTTTACAGTTCTTTGGGTTTTCATGGGATTTTAGGGTTTTTAGCAATATTTAGGTTGTTAGGGGTATTAATTTTTTTTATGTCGTTAAGGTTTTCTTATGGGGTTTCACTTTTTTAGTGTTTTTTATGTTTCTAGGTATTTTTAGGGGTTTTAAAGATTTTTATGGATTTTAGGGTCTTTAGGGATTTTGAGGTTTTTAGGGGGTTTTTTTGAGTTTTTATGGGGTTTTTTGAGTTTTTTAGGTTCTTTATGTTTTTTACAGTTTTTTATTGATTTTAGGGGTTTATATGGTTTTTATATTTTTTATAGGTTTTTTATAATTTTTATGGGTTTTTAGGAATTTTAAAGGTTTTTTGGGGATTTAAATTTTTTTAGGTTTCATAGGGGTTTAATGATTTTTTAGTGGTTTTATGTGTATTTAGGTTTTTAAGGTTTTCTTAGAGATTTTCCACGTTTTTAGGGTTTTAAATATTTTTAGGGCTTTAGGTGTTTTAAGGATTTTAATTTGTTTTAGGGATTTTGAGGGTATTTATGGTTCTTTGGGTTGACAGTTTTGTGGGTTTTTTTTATTTTTATTTTTTAGTGCTTTAAACGGTTTTTATAGTTTTATAACTTTTTATGGGTTTTATAGTTTTTGTGGTCTTTTAGTGTTTTTAGGGTGTTTTCTTTTTTTATTATTATTAGGGTTTTAGGGTTTTTATGGTTTTAAGGTTTTTTTAGGTTTTAAGTGATTTTGGGGTTTTTTGTGTTTTATGGATTTTATGGATTCTTTTTGTTGATAGTTTTTATGCTTTTAGGTGTTTTTAGGGTTTTTAGGATTTTTAATGTTTTTTGGGATTTTAGGGCTGTTATTTGGATATTATGGTGTTTAAGGTTTTTTGGTATTTTGATGTTTTTTAGAGTTTTTAACGTTATTATGGTTTTAGGGCATTTTTCCTTTTTTGGATTTTTAGTGTTTTTCTATGTATTTTAATGATTTTAAGTATTTTTATAGTTTTAATAATTTTTTTAGTTTTTAGTGGTTTCATGGATTTTTAACGTTTTTTTAACATTTTTAGGGTTCTATAGATTTTTGAGGGTTTTAGGTTATTTTAGATTTTATGAGGGTTTTCTTGTTTTTTGGGGGGTTTTAGAATTTTTTTTAGTGGTTTTAGGATTTTTAGGTTTTTTTGAGTTTTTAACATTTTTAGAGGTTTGAAGGCTTTTTAGAGTTTTAGTGGGTTTTTAGTGTTTTTATGGGTTTTTAAGGTTTATTAAGTTGTTTAGGTGTTTCTATGGTTTTTAGGGGATTTAGGGTTTTATGGTTTTTGGTGTTTTTTTGTTTTTAGGGATTCTATGTGTTTTGATGATTTTAAGGACTTCATAGGGTTTTAAAGGGTTTTATGTTTTTAGGGAATTTGGGGGACTTTTTAGGAATTTCAATGTCTTCTATGATTTTTAGGTATTTTTGAGGGGTTTTAGTGTTTTTTTGGATTTTAGGGTTTTTTTTTGAGTTTTTATGATTTTTAAAGGTTATTAATTTTTTTGGGGTTTACTATTTTTTTATTTTTGTTAGTTGGTTTTTAGGGTTTTTATGGATTTTTCATTATTTTTAGGTGTTTTTATGGCCTTTAATTTGTTTTAGGGATTTTGAGGGTATTTATGGTTCTTTGGGTTGACAGCTTTGTGGGTTTTTTTTATTTTTATTTTTTAGTGCTTTAAATGGTTTTTATAGTTTTATAACTTTTTATGGGTTTTATAGTTTTTGTGGCATTTTAGTGTTTTTAGGGTGTTTTGTGTTTTTTTATTATTAGGGTTTTAGGGTTTTTATGGTTTTAAGGTTTTTTAAAGTTTTATGTGATTTTGGGGTTTTTAGTGTTTTATTTTTTTATGGGTTCTTTTTGTTGATAGGTTTTATGGTTTTTAGGTTTTTTTAGGTTTTTTAGGATTTTTAATGTTTTTTGGGATTTTAGGGCTGTTGTTTAGATATTATGGTGTTTAAGGTTTTTTGGTATTTTGATGTTTTTTAGAGTTTTTAACGTTATTATGGTTTTAGGGCATTTTTCATTTTTTGGGTTTTAGTGTTTTTCTATGTTTTTTAATGATTTTAAGTATTTTTATAGTTTTTAATAATTTTTTAAGTTTTTAGTGGTTTCATGGATTTTTAACGTTTTTTAACATTTTTAGGGTTCTATAGATTTTTGAGGGTTTTAGGTTATTTTAGATTTTATGAGGGTTTTATTGTTTTTTGGGGGGGTTTTAGAATTTTTTAGTGGTTTTAGGATTTTTAGGTTTTTTTGAGTTTTTAACATTTTTAGAGGTTTGAAGGATTTTTAGAGTTTTAGTGGGTTTTTAGTGTTTTTATGGGTTTTTAAGGTTTATTAAGTTGTTTAGGTGTTTCTATGGTTTTTAGGGGATTTAGGGTTTTATCGTTTTTAGTGTTTTTTTTGTTTTTAGGGATTCTATGTGTTTTGATGATTTTAAGGACTTCATAGGGTTTTAAAGGGTTTTATGTTTTTAGGGAATTTGGGGGAATTCTTAGGAATTTCAAATTCTTCTATGATTTTTAGGGATTTTTGAGGGGTTTTAGTGTTTTTTTGGATTTTAGGGGTTTTTTGAGTTTTTATGATTTTTAAAGGTTATTATATTTTTTGGGGTTTAATGTTTTTTTATTTTTTTTAGTAGGGTTTTAGGGTTTTTATGGATTTTTCATTATTTTTAGGGGTTTTTATGGCCTTTAGTGTTTTAGGGGTTTTACGGTTTTTAGCATTTTTAGCGTTTTTTAGATTATTTATAGGTTTTTTTGTGTTTTGGGGCTTTTATAGTTATCTTAAGGTTTTTAAGGCTTCTAATATTTTTTTATGTTTTCAGGGATTTTAATGGTATTATTTGGACATTTATTGTTTTTATGGTTTTTAGGGATATTGAGGGGTTCTAGGGTTTTTATGGGTTTTAGGTATTTTTTTTGTTTTTTAGGTTCAAATGTATAAATGTTTTTTAAGGTTTTGAGGATTTTATAGTTTTTAACATTTTTGGGTTTAACAGGTTTATAGAGTTTTAAGTTGTTTTAGGGTTTAATGGGGTTTTAGGGTTTATTATTATTTTTAGGGGTTTTATGGATTTTAGGAGTTTTAATGTGTTTAGGGTTTTTAATATTTTTTTTCCATTTTTAGGGTTTTAAGGGTTTTTAGTGATTTTAGGTTTTTAATGTTTTCCTAGGGTTTTTAGTTTTTTTGGGTTTTCATATTTTTTGGGAATTTTAGGTGTTTTTTTGAATTTTATGGTTTCTATTGAATTTAAGGGGTTTAGGGTTTTATTAGGTTTTATGGTTTTATAGAATTTTGGTTTTTTAGGGTTTTTTTTTGTTTTTTATGGTTTTTAGAGTTTTTTACATTTTATGGGTTTAAAGGATTTTTAGAGTTTTTAGTGGGTTTATAGGTTTTTTGGATTTTGTTTTGTATTTTTTAGGTTTTAGATATTTTTATGGTTTTTACAGTTTTAGGGATTTAAAGGGTTTTATTTTTTATTTTTATGTGTTTTAAATTTTTAGAGTTATATTTTTTGGGGGTTTTAAGGATTTCTTAGGATTTTAATGTTTGTAGGTTTTTAAGGTTTTTAATATTTTTAGGTATTTTTAGGTATTTTAGGTTTCTTATGGTTTTCTTGGATTTTTAGGGATTTTAAGGGATTTTAGGGTTTTATGGTTTTATTTTTTTCTTTGGGGGTTTAGTGTTTTTAATGTTTTCAGTAATTTAACAAATTTTTAGTGTTTTTAAGGTTTTATTTTTAGTTTTTAGGGGTTTTAATGTTTTTTTATGTTTTTAGGGATTTTTAGGTTTTTTATATTTTTATTTTTTGAGGGATTTTGAGGTTTTTTAGTGTCTTATGGGTTTTGGTGTTTTTATGGTTTTTTGGGGTTCTCAGGTTTTTTGAATTTTTAAGGGGTTTTATGTTTTTTTAGAGTTATTTAACATTTTTATGGGTTTTAGTGAGTTTTATAGTTTTTAGTGGTTTTCATGTTTTTAGGTGTTTTTAGTTTTTTTTATTTGAGGATTTTATAGTTTTTTAGGGTTTGATAGTTGTAAGGGTTTTATGTGTTATTAGGTTTTTAAGTTTTTATTAGGGGGTTTTAGGGATTTTATGGTTTTTTTTATTTTTTTAGGGATATTTATGTTTTTTATGATATTTATAGTTTCTTGGGGTTTTATGGAATTTGAGTTTTTTAGGGTTTTTATAGTTGTTTGGGTTTATATGGATTTTTTTGTGGTTTTATGTTTTTTTGATTATTTTGTGCAATTAGTGTTTTTAGTGTTTTTGGGTTTTATTGGGGTATTATGATGTATTTATGTTTTGAGGGGTTTTATGGTTTGTAGGTTTTTTATGGTTTTTAGGGATTTTAGGTGTTTTATGTTTTTCAATGTTTTTATCTATTTATAGGTTTTTAGGTGTTTTATGTGTTTTTAGGTTTTTATGGTTTTATTGAGGGTTTTCATGGTTTTTAGGGGATTTTATAATTTTTTTAAGGTTTTGGGGTTTTTATGGTTTTTTGGGGTTTTTTATTTTTTTTAGGTTTTTAATTTTTTCTTAGAAATTTTCAAGGTTTTAAGGGTTTTTATGTTTTTTGTGATTTTTTTGGGATGTTTAATATTTTTTCTTTTTTATGGATTCAAGGTATTTTGATGGTTTTAGGGTTTTTAAGGTTATTGGGCCAAGAAGGTGAAAGGCCAAGCTATTCTTAGCCCCCCAAAATTTATTAGAATAAAGGAAAAAGCAAACAAGGGAGGGGAAGGGTCAAACGACTAACACCAAAAAGTGCTACATGTCAATGTCTGATGCACGACTATATGGGTCACCATTAGCACCATATCTAGAAGATGCATCAGCATCTTCCGAATCCCACTCAGATTCATACTTCTTGGCGAGTGCTGTGTACATATCCCTGAGCCTTCGCTACTCCTCAAATAGATTCACCTTGAAGGTATTAGTCCGCCCATTCTTATTAGAGGCATTCTTATTAGGCCCCTTAGATGAGGCTCTATTAGACATGGTCCTTGGAAGATTAGAGTATTCCTTTCTTGGATTCCTCTTTTGGGGAGTTTAACAAAACCCTATAGATTTATTATCTTTCCCATGTGAAATGGAAACCCCAATAATAGCCCTCTCCCTCATGATTCGAGCCATATTGGAGTTGATCCTGCTATCATACTAAACAAATGCTCCACCTCATACATGACCATGACTAGATGCATGTCCTGAATCATACCTTCATGGCCAGGATTCCAGAATTCCTAGGCAGCATGTGTCCATCTACATCCTCATCACAATCTTCACCAACTTCCTCATTGTGGACCGATGGAAGAACCAATAGACAAACCCTTCCATTGCCACCGCAATAAGAAACCTGCATAGAAGAGTTAGCCACACCCCAATCATGGGTCCCTTCATCACTAGAAACATATGGAGACATGCTCAAGGGTTGATTCAAGTGACCCTCAACCAAAATCTGTTCAGAAACAAACCGACCTACCTCCCCGTACTAAACCACCTCCCCTAGCTCAGACACCTCCCCCTGTGTAGAAGCTTCGCCAGCTGACTCAACAGAGTCAAGACACTCAAATCTATTACTCAAAGAAACACCATCCAGAACCCGTAACTCACTACAACTAGCATGCCCACTATTGTTGCTCAAATTTGTTTTCACCTTGACCACCCCTACCATGTTATCATCACTCAATATTTTTTTAGCATTATTCATCACCAATGCACTATCCCTTTAATTTCCACTAAAATTATTAAAAATATAAAATCCCATGACATGAAGCTACCACTTCCACATTCTTATCACACCTGAATTTCAAATTAGTTTTCAACTGTTCAAAAATATCATTATCCTTTGGAGGGGGAGGAAAATTCTGAGGTTATTTTTGGAAATCCACCTCCCGCACCACTAGAAAATCCAGACTCCCTTCACGAGACTCCACCAGAGCTAGAATAAAATCACCACTTTCACAAGAACCATGCCTGCAGACCTGATCATGATGACTAAGTTTCCAACATGAAGAAAAAAAATCATCCCACAAATCAAAAATCACCAGTTTCTTCCATCAGAGCTCCTTGCCAACAACTATACAAGAAAAGTCAACTAGCTCCTTAGTAGCATCAAAATCAATAAAGGAACTAGAAGCAAAAGTGTGGTAGAGGGCCTGAGTCCTTTTATACAAGCATAGGAAACATAGCACTATATTCCCTTACATGGAAATAATGGAAAAATTTTGAAATGGGAGGGGAAGTTCTAGAAATATAACCCAAGTTGAAAACATTAGTGAGTCCTAGTTCATGTGAAGATCAAAGCTCCACCAAAATAGGGAGAAACAAGAACCATTTCATCATCGAGGGGCTGCAGACCATGAAAGGATAAGATACTCCTCAATAGTAATGTGAATCATGATATAGTAGCTATCAATATGACTCATTGTAGCACAGTTGGGGATATCCCATTTCTCAAATAAGAACAAGTCAAATAAATCCCCCAAAGGACACCAGTTAAAAATCCAGCAACCAATGATAATCAATGTAGAGAGGGGGCTTCATTGAACTCCAGAATTGGGAGCTGAAGCTATGGGTGGCCTTTATATAGGTCATGCACCTTAGGTAAAATCTCATCCTTTGGAAATGGAGGAAGAAAATCCGTAACTGAGAAAGTGATGAAAGGATAGTCATCATCAAGGCTCAGTGAAGGTCCCTCCCCCGTAGAGGGGGGAGGGAGAGAAGCAGTAGCCACTATCATCGTCAATATTGCTAAAGGGAAGGGGATTGGCCATCGCGAGAGAGCGGAGTAGGATCTATCACTCTTAGGATTATTAGGGTTTTATGGTTTTTGAGTTTTTGTAGTTTTTTTTCTAATTTTTTAGGGATTTTATGGTTTTTAATTATCTTTTTTACCTTTTATAGTGATTTAAGGGGTTTTTAGAGTTTTTAACGGTTTTAGGTTTTTTATGGGGTTTTAGGGTTTTTTATGGTTTTGTGGATTTTTATGGTTTTTAGGGGTTCTTAGGGTTTGTTTTTTGTCTTTTAGGGTGTTTATGGTTTTTCATGTTTTTAGATTTTTTATATGTTTTAAGTGTTTTTAGGGTTTTAAGGTTTTCTTAGAATTTTTTAGTGTTTTATGGGGGGTTTTATGTTTTTAGGTATTTTATGGATTTTAATGACTGTTATCATATTTTAGGGATTTTAGGGATATTTCAGGTGTTAGGGTTTATTACGTTTTTTTTATTTTTTAGGTTTTTTAGGTTTTTAGGGGTTTTAAGGTATTTTAGTGTAATTAAATGTTTTTTGTGATGTAATGGGTTTTTATAGTTTTTAGTGATTTTTATTGTTTTTATGTGCTTATAGGTTATTAAATGTGTTTATGGGTTTTATAGTTTTTAAGGGATTTTAGGGGTTTTAGGGACCTTTATGGTTTTTGTGTTTGTTATGATTCATTGGGGTTTTTTGTTTTTTTAGGTTCTTAATGTTTTCATAGGTTTTTTATGGTTTTTATGGGGTTTTTAGGGTTTTTAGGTTTTGTTTAGACTTTTTAATATTTTTATGGATTTTTATGGATTTTTATGGTTTTTAAGGATTTGGAGGGGTTTATTAGGTTTTATGGTCTTTTGGGGTTTTATGATTTTTTTATTTTATAGGGTTTTTCTGTTTTTTATATTTTTGAAAATTTTTTATTGGTTTATAAGGTTTTGATATTATTATAGGTCTTTAGGGTATTTATGGATTTTTTTTGTTTGTTTGGATTTTTAACGGTTTTAAGAGTTTTTTATACATTTTTGGGGTTTAAAGGGTTTTTGAGTTTTCTAGGGTTTTAGGTTTTTATGGGTTTTTAGTTTTTTATGGATTTTAATGGGTTTTAAGGATTTTTATATTTTTTAATGGTTTTTAGAGTTTTAGGGGTTTTAGAATTTTATATTTTTAGGGGTTTCATATGATTTAAGGTTTTTGTATTTTTCTTAGTTTTTTATAGGTTTTAATGATTTTATGTATTTATGGATTTTTATAGATTTTTTAGGTTTTTGATGTGTTTTTATTATTTTGGGGATTTTTATGAATTTTTATGGTATTAAGGGTTTTATGGTTTTTAGTGTTTTTAATGTTTTTTTGGGTTTTAGGTGTTTTATTATATTTTTAGGGTTTTTAAGGCGTTGTCATATTTTTTTTACATTTTTATAGGTTTAAATGGTTTTTATAGGTTTTAGTGGTTTTTAGGGTTTTTATGGGTTTTTATGGTTTTTAGGGTTTTTATGTTTTATAGTTTTTATGGATTTAATGGTTTTTAGTGTTTTATTGGATTTTAAGTGATTTTACGGTTTTAAGGGTTTCTTTGGGGTTTTTAGTGTTTTTTGGGTTTTTTTAAATTTTTAATTATTTTTATCACTTTTTTAGGGTTCTAAGTATTTTTTTTGTTTTTTATGGGTTTTGGGGTTTTCAGAATTTTTGTTTTTTTTTGGTTTTTTGAGTTTTTTTTGGTTTTTAATGATTTTAGAGAATTTTAATGTGTTATGGATTTAATGAGTTTTTTTGAGTTATAGTATGTTTTATGGGTTTTATAGGGGTTTGTGGATTTTAATGTATCGTGTATTTTTATGGTTATTAGAAATTTTAGGAGTTTTTGGGCTTTTGGGGTTATTATAAATTTTTAACTTTTAAAGGTTTTTTAAGTGTTTTAATGTTTTTAGGGTTTTGTTATGGCTCTACAAGGTTTTTGGGGTTTTTTATATTTTTAGGTATTTTTATTTCTTTTTTTTTGGATTTGAAAGGTTTTTTGGGGTTTTACGGATTTTGAGTGTTTTTTAGGGTCTCAGTGTCTTTATAGTTTATTTTAATTTTTAGGGTTTTTAATGGTTTTTTTTCATATTTTAATGTTTTATGGATTTAAAGGGTTTTTATAATTTTTAGTGGTCTTTAATGTGTTTTTAGGGTTTTTAAGGTTTTACGGGGTTTTATGGTGTTTAGGGGTTTTAGGGTCTTTACTATTTTTAGAGTTTTTAGGGTTTTTTAAAAATTTTAGGGGTTTTATTTTTGTCTGTTTTTATATGTTTAATTATTTTTAATTTTTTATGGGTTTCCTAGCGATTTTTAGGTTTTTAGTGTTTTTACGTTTTAAGGATTTTTAGGGATTTCTTAGGATTTTTATGGGTTTTTATGGTGTTTATGGATTTTAAGGGTTTTTATTATTTTTAGGGTTATTCTAGTTTTTTGGTTTTTAAGGGTTTTTTAAGTATATTTTAATTTTAAGGGTGTTTTTGTGTTTTTAATGTTTTTAGTGGTTTAATTTTTTTTATATATTTTAATGGTTTTCTACAAGTTTTATGGGTTTTTAGAGATTTTATCATTTTATGGTTTTTTATGGTTTTTCGGGGTTTTTAGATTTTTTAGTATTTCTAACATTTTTTAGGTTTTTAGGGGTTTTATGTGTTTTTAGTTTTTTAATGCTTTGTTATGGGTTTTCTTGTTTTTTAGGGTTTTTTACATTTTTTGGTTTTCTAAGTCTTTTTTTCGAATTTTATTAGATTTTAGCATTATTAGGGATTTTGAGGGTTTTAGAGGTTTTTATTGTTTTTAGGGTTTTATGATTTTTCTAGGTTTATAGGGTTTTATTGATATTTATAGGATGTGTAAATTTTTTAGAGTTTTTAAAACTTTTAGGTATCTGAAGGTTTTTTAGAGTTTTAAATAATTTTTTAGGGTTTTATGGGTTTTTACAGGTTATAAGTGTTTAGTAGGCTTTATGGTTTTTAGGGTTTTCTAGGGGTTTAAGGGTTTTTAGCTTTTAAAAGGGACTTTAGGTGTTTAATGTGTTTTTATGTGTTTAGGGTTTCTTAGAGGTTTTTAGTATTTTTTTGGGGGATTTAATGTTTTATGGACTTCTATGGATTTTTAGGATTTTTTTAGTTTTTTAGTGGTTTTAGAGATGTTTTTCGCTATTTTAGGGGGGGGGGGGGGTTGGGGTTTTATGGTTTTTTTTGTTTCAAGGATTTATTTTTAGTTTTTTGGGGGTTTTATCAGTTTTGGTGTTTTTAATTTATTTAGGTGTTTAAATTATTTTTAGTTATTTTGGTGGGTTTTTAGGATGTTGTGGGTTTTTTTTGGTTTTTTTGGTTTTTAAGTGTTTTATGGTTTTTAGGGTTTTAACGTTTTGTAGTAGTTTTATAGTTTTTATATTTTTTTGGGTTTTATATGTTTTAAGTTTTTTAGGTTTCTATATTTTTCTAAGGGTTTTTTGGGGGTTTGGGTGTCTTAATATTTTTAGGGATTTTCAGGATTTTTTTGGAATTTATAGTTTTAAGGGTTTATAGGAATTTTGAGGGTTGTCGGGGTTTTTTTTGGGTTTTTTGGGTTTTTTATGTTTTTAGGGTTTTTTTGATTTTTTATTGTTTTTAATTTTGTAGTGGTTTAATGGGTTTTTAGAGTTTTATTAGTTTTTTTGGTTTTTAGGGATTTTTAAGATATTTTAATGGGTATTTATTATTTTTAGGGTTTTTATGTTTTTATATTTTTTCATGTTTTTAGTTTTTAAAGGTTTTAAGGGTTTAAAATTTTAAGGTTTTCTTATGGGATTTTATGTTTTAGGGTTTTTGTGTTTTTAGTGATTTTTAGTAATTTTTAGGGGTTTTACGGTATTTGGGGTTTTTATAAATTTTTAGGGTTTTAAGGATTTTATAGGTTTTAGTGTTTTTATGGGGTTTTTGGGTTTTTATGTTTTTTATAGTTTTTATTGTATTTAGGGGTTTAATGGGTTTTTTAGTTTTTAGTTGGTTTTAGGGTTTTTATAGATTTTAAAGGGGTTTTAAGGTTTTTATGGGTGTTTATGGTTTTGAGAGAATTTTAGGGGTATAAAGATGTTTTAACTTCTTTTTTGGTTTTTAGGTGTTCTAAGTGATTTTTGGTTTTTATGTTTTTCTTTAGGGTTTTAAGGTTTTAGATTTTTTAGTTTTTTTTGGGATTTTTAGTATTGTTTAGGATTTTTTTGGTTTTTAATGTTTTTATAGATTTTTACACTTTAATTATTTTGTGTGTTTTTGGTATTTTAAGGCGGCTTTTTTTTTAAATTTTTAGGGGTTTTAAGGTTTTTTTATAGTTTTATCATTTTATTGGTGTAAAGGGTTTTAATAATTTTTAGTGGTTTATATCAGTTTATTAAAATTTTTAAGGTTTTTAGTGGTTATATATGGTTTAATGTTTTTAGTGTTATTTAGGGTTTTTCATCGGTTTAGATTTTTTAGGGGTTTAATTTTATGGATTTTAAGGATTTTTATGATTTTATGGTTTTTATGGATTTTTAGGGGTTTTAGTATTTTGGTTAGTTTTTATTGTTTTATTGTGGTTTTTTTGTTTTTTTTGTTTTTATTTTTTTAGGGTTTTTTATAATTTTCATGTGTTTTAATTGGTTTAAATTATTTTTAGTGTTTTTAGAGGTTTTGAGAATTTTTATGGGGTTTTAAGGATATTAATTATTTTTGGTGATTTATGGGTTTTTGGGTTTTTTAGGTATTTAGGGTATTTAGTTTTCTTATATGTTTTAGGTTTTTTAAATATTTTATGTGTTTTTAAAATTTTAATGTGTTATAATGGTCTTTATGGGTTTTTTTTTAAATTTTATGGATTTTTACGTTTTTTTTGAGTTTCTTAGGGTTTTTTGAGATTCATAAGTTTTTTGGGGTTTTTAAGGTTTTTATGGTTTTTTGTATTGTTTGATATTTTTTAGTTTTTATGGTTTTAATGTGTTTTAGAATTTTTTAATGTTTTTAGTGGTTTAAATGTATTTATAGTTTTTATTGGTATTTAGATTTTTAAAGGGTTTTAGTATTTTTTATGGTTTTTAGGGGTTTTTGGGGTTTTTAGCATTTTTAGGGTTTTAAGTGTTTTTATGTTATTAATGTTTTCATAAGGTTTTTCTAGGTTATTTGGTTTTTTAAATTTTCTGGTATTCTTTATGGATCTTTAGGATTTTTATTGTTTTTTAGGATTCATATGGATTTTGAGGGATTTTGGGGTTTTACGATTTTATGGTTTTTTAGATTTTTAGGGTTAATTATGGGATTTTATGGGTTTAAAAGGTTTTCTAATATTTTTTAACATTTTTAGTGGTTTAAAGGGATTTTAGTGTTTTTATACATTTTAGTGGTTTTATGGTTTTTTAGAGTTTTTATCAATTTTAGGGAGTTTTAGGTTTTTTAGGGTTTTAGGGGATTTTAAAGTTTCTTTGGGTTTTTAGTTGTTTTAATTGTCTTTACATTTTAATGTTTTCTTTAGTATTTTCAATTTATTTAGGGGTTTTTATATTTTTTAGATGTTTATGGTTTTTAGGTATTTTATTGTTTTAGTGTTTTTATGTATTTGGAGGGTTCTTACGGTGTTTTGGGTATTTTTGGCTTTTTAGGGTTATAAGGATTTTTTGATATTTTTAGGGGTTTTATGGTTTTTTAGAGTTTTATAATTTCTTTTGGTTTAAAGGGTTTATAGAGTTTTTAATTATTTTGAGTGATTTTATGGTTTTAGTGGTTTTGGGTTTTTAAGGATTTAGTGGTTTGTGGGTTTTATTGGTTTTTAGGGTTTTTAGAAGTTTTCAGTGTTTTTAGTTGTTTAATATTTTATTTATGTTTTTCAAATTTTTTATGGGTTTTTTACCTCTTGAATAATTTTTAGGTATTTATTATGATTTTTATTGGTTTTGAGGGGTTTTAGAGATTTTGAGGGGTTTTATGGATTTTAGGGTTTTTAGGGTTTTTTAGTTTTTTAATGTTTCATAATTTTGGGGAGTTTTTTAACAATATTAGTGTTTTAAAGGGTTTTTAGTGTTTTTAGTGGTTTTAGGGGGTTTTTGGGTTTTTATTATTATATGTTTGAAGGTGTTTATGAGTTTTTAAGTTTTTAGGGGGTTTTGTGGTTGTAAGGGGTTTTAGTGTTTTTATGTTTTTTAGAGGATTAAAGTAATTTTAGGTTTTAATGGTTTTCTTAAGGGTTTTCTGGGTGTTCAGGAATTTTTTGGTTTTTTTTTCATTTTTAGATATTTTTAGGGTTTTTTTTGGATTTTTATGGTTTTTGGGATTTTAGGGGTTTAAGGTTGTTTAGAGGTTTAGGGTTTTTATAGTTTTATGGGTTTTTTGGGGTCTTTTGGATTCATTATAGTTTATGGGGTTTTTATAATTTTTAACAATGTTAGGGGTTTAAATGGTTTTTAGAGGATTTTGTGTTTTTATTTTTTTATGGGGTTTTATTGTTTTAGGGGGATTTGTGTTTTTTTAGGTTTCTTTAGTGATTTTTTCATTTTTTATGTTTTAGGGTTTTTTTGTTTATAGGTTTTCATGGTGTTCTTATGGGTTTTGATATTTTTTAGTGTTTTTTAGTGATTTTTGGGAATTTAATGATTTTTATGGTTTTATCTGGTTCTTAGCGATTTGAATGTTTTTAAGTGTTTTTAGGGTTTTTTAGGGATTTTTGGGGTTTTAGAGGGTTTTTTCTGATTTTTTGGGTTTTAAAGGTTTTAAATAATTTTTAAACTTTTAAGGGTCTAAAGAGTATATTTTTTAGTGTTTTTTTGTTTTTATGGATTTTTATGGATTTTTAATGATTTGGGGGGTTTTATGGTTTTTATGGTTTTTATGGTTTTTAGGTTTTTTAAGTGTGTTTAAGGATTTTATCATTTTTATATTTTTTAGGTATTTAATGTGTTTTAAGATATTTAAGGTTTTCCTAGGATTTTTAGGGGTTTTCAAGGTTTTTAGAACTTTTTAGTATTTTAATAGGTCTATGAATTTTATGGATTTTGAGGGTAATAAGGGAAATCTACGGTTTTTATAGTTTTTATTGTTTTTTGGGATTTATGTTTTTTTTTGAGTTTTTTGGTTTGTAAGGTTTTTTATAAATTTTTTACCATTTTTAGGGGTTTAAATGGTTTTTAGAGAATTTAGTGTTTTAGGGTTTTTCTGTGTTTTTTGGTTTTTAAGGTTTTTATGGGGTTTTATGATTTTTAGGGGTTTTTGTCTTTCTTTAAGATTTTTATGATTTTTAATGTTTTCTAGGTTATTTAGGATTTTAAGAGTTTTTATTTTTTTATGTTTTCTTAGGTTTTTTCAGGGTTTTTAGTGTTTTTTACACTTTTAGGGATTTTAGGGCCTTTTTAAGATTTCCTTGGTTCTTTAGAGTTTTTAGGATTTTATGTTTTTTCGGGGGTTTTGAGTTATTTTGGAGTTTTTTATGGTTTTCTATGTTTTTAGGCACTTTTAACATTTTTATGTGATTAAAGGGGTTTAGAGTGTTTATTGGGCTTTTAGGGGTTTTAGGGGTTTTTATGGTTTTTATGGGTTTTTATGGTTTTTAGGGTATTTTATGCTTTTTAATGTTTTCTAGGTTTCTTATGGGTTTTAAGTAGTTTTTGTTATTAATATTTTCTTAGGGTTTTTTAGGTTTTTATGGTTTTTACTTTTTTTTAAGAATTTTTAAGGATTTTTTTTGATTTTTTGGTTTGTTCAAGTTTATTGTGATTTTTAGGGGTTTAAAATATTTAATGGTTTTTTGGGTTTTTAGTGTATTTTTATTTTCTTATGGTATTAAGGGTTTTATATTTTTTAATGTTTTTAGCATTTTAAAGGGTTTTTATATTTTTTTTGTGCTTTTTTGTGTTGTAATGTGTTTTTATGGTTTTAATGTTTTAGAGTTATTTATGATTTTAGTATTTTTAGGGGGGTTTTAGGTTTGTAGGGTATTTAGCGATTTTAAGGTTTCTTAAGTTTTTATAGGTTTTTAGTGTTTTTAGATTTTTAGGTTTTCTTTGGGATTTCCAGGTTTTTATGGATTTGTACATTTTTAGGTTTTATAGTGACTTTTTTATGATTTTTATGGGCTTTTAGCGTTTTTCAGAATTTTGAGTTTTTAGGGGGTTTTAGGTTCTTTAGGGTTTTTTTGTTTTTAAAGGGTTTTTTAGTTTTTAGGGTTTTAAAGGATTTTTGAGTTTTTTTAATATTTTTTGGATTTAAAGTTTTTTTTCTAGTTTTTATTCTATTTATATTCTTTTTATAGAATTTTGGGATTTTTAAAGATTTTTAACGGTTTTTTATGGTTTTGCGGATTTTGGGTGTTTTAGGGGTGTTAGGTTTTTTTATAAATTTTTAGGTTATTTAGGTGTTTTTAGTGTTTTTAGTTTTTAAGGTTTTCTTAGTTATTTATAGGGTTTATAGGGTTTTTATATTTTTAGGAAATTTTAGGGGTTTTAGGATTTTTTAGTGATTTTTGGGATTTTTTGGGTTTTTAGGATTTTTTTTTGGTTTTCAGGTTTTTATGGGTTTTTAGGTTTCATATATATATATATATTTTATTTTCAGTTTTTTAGGTTTTTTATGTTTTTTGTATTTTTAGTGTTTTTACGATTTTAAAGGATATTTGATCCTTTAGTGGTTGTTTAGGTTTTTTTTGGGTTTTTTGGGTTTTTATGGTTTTAGGGGGTTTTATGGTTTTTAAGGGTTTTAGGTATTCTTTGGGTATTATGGTTTTTTAAAATTTGTAAGATTTTTGGAGTTTTAATTATTTTTAGGTTTTTATGTTTTTCTTAGGGTTTTCAGTGGTTTTAGAGTTTTATAAATTTTATGGAATGTTATGGGTTTTTATGTTTTTAGGGGGTTTAGGGATTTTGTTTTTTTTAGGTTTTTATGGACTTTAGCGATTTAATGGATTTTTGGGTTTTAGGGTTTTTTATTTTTTAGGGTTTTTAACGCTTTTAAGGTTTTTTAATATTTTTAGGGTTTTATATTTTTGTTAGAGTTTGTAGTGGTTTTTAGGGATTTATGGGTTTTTACGTGTTTTAATGGGTTTTAGAGGCTTTATGTGTTTTATGGGGTTTTTATTGTTTTAATGGTCTTTTATGGTTTTATAGGGTTTTTAGTGTTTTTTGGTTTGGATATTTTTATATGATTTTGGGTTTTTACGGTTTCATTAGGGGTTTTCAGTGTTTATAAGGGTTTTTAAGTATTTAGGGTTGTTTAGGGATGTTTTAGGATTTTAATAAATTTTAGAGTTTTTAATTATTTTCAGCCATTTTAGGGTTTTTATGGTTTGTTTGGGGGTATATGAAATTTTGTGAGGCTGTTCGGTTTATAATGATTTTTATTATATTTAACATTTTTAATATTTTAAAGGGGTTTTAGATTTTTTAGTGATTTTAGGGGTTTTATGTAGTTTTTGGATTTCTAAAGGTATTTAAGGGTTTCTTTGGTTTTTTGGTTTTTTTCATTTTTAGGGGTTTTATGGTATTTTAGGGTTTTTTTCTTTTTTAGATTATTTACGAGTTTAATTTTTTTAAGTTTTATATGGTTTCCTAAAATATTTTCAAAGTTTTTATGGTTTTTTTTAAATTTTTAAATATTTTTATTGATTTTTTAGTGTTTTTATGGTTTTTGGGGATTTTAATGGATTTTAGGGTTTTGGGAATTTTTCAATTTTTAGAAATTTATGGTTTTTAAAGTTTATTTTGGATTTTAATATTTTTATATATTTCAATAGTTTTTATTTTTTAAAGGGGCTTTTAGGTTTGTTAGTGGATTTCAAGGGTTTTTAAATTTTCTAGCAGTTTTTTTGTGCTTTTTGGTTCTTTAGGGTTTCTAGGGTCCTTTTAGTGTTTTTTGATTTTTTTGGTTTTTATTAGTTTTATGTGTTTTTAGAATTTTAATTTTTTCTAAGGATTTTATGGTTTTTTACAATTTTAAATAAATTTTTAAGAATTTTAAAGGTTTTTAGAATTTTTAAGGATTTTTAGGGTTTTTCGGTTTTTAGGGTTTTAGGGGTTTTATTTTTTCATGGGTTTTGAGAGTTTTTTTTGGATTTTTGGTTTTTATTGTTTTTAATGTTTTATGTGTTTAATGGTTTTTTAGATTTTTTATTTATTTTTTTTGTGTTGAATGGGTTTTGTAATGTTTTTATGGGTTTTTTGGTTTTTTGGGTTTTTTGGGTTTTTTGGTTTTTTTAGGGTTTTTAGTGATTTTTGTGTTTTTAGGTTTTTTATAGGTTTTAAGTGTTTTTATTTTTTTTATGGTTTTATTAGTGTTTTTAAGGGTTTTGGGGTTTATATATTTTTTTAGTATTTTTACGGTTTTTTGGTATTTTTACGGTCTTTATGGTTTTTAGGGGTCTTAAGGTTTTTTTGGGTTATTTGGTTTTTTTTTGGGTTTTTAGGGCATTTTTAGTTTATTAAGGTTTTATGGGTTTATGGATTATTAGATATTTTATTGGGTTTATAGGGTTTTTATTGGTTTTTAGGGTTTTAATGATTTTTTGGGGTTTCATGGTTTTTAGAGTTTTAGGGTTTTGTATGTTTTTTAGAATTTTTTTATTTTTTCCTAGGTTTAATGTGTTTTTGTGTTTTTATTGTTCTTTTAGGGTTTATATATTTTTTATGTGTTTTTATGTTTTTAATAATTTTACATACTTTTAGATCTTTATGTTCTTTCAGAGATATTGAGGGTTTTTTTACAGTTTTTAGGGTTTTATGGTTTTCAGGGTTTTATGTTTTTTTTTAGTTTTTAGGGTTTTAAACATTTTTTAATGTTTTTTTTAAAATTTAGTGGGTTTAAGGGTATTTGCAGTATTTAGTGGGTCATAAGTTTTTTATATTTTTATGTTTTTATTAAGGTTTTATTGGGGTTTTTTTTGGGTTTTTTGGGTTTTTAGGGTTTTTATATTATTTTATGTTCTTAGGGGTTCCATATGTTTTTAAGTTTTTATGAATTTCTTAGGTTTTTTAAGTTTTTTAGGTTTTTTTACATTTTTAAAGGTTTTTAGAGATTTTTAGGATATTTATGGTTTTTTAGTTTTTTGGGATTTTGAGGGATTTATGGTTTTTATTTTTTATACTATTTTTTTTTATTTTTTTATTGTTTTAATGGTTTTGAGATTATTTTAATGTTTTTAGGGATTTAAAGTTTTTCAATAGATTTTATATTTTTTAGAGTTTTTATGGGTTTTAAGGGATTTTTTATGTTTTTAGGGTTTTTTTTGGTTTTTAGCGTTTTTTGGGTTTTTTTCTTTTTTATGCTTTTAGGGGTTTTAATTGTTTTTATATTTTTATTTTTTTCTTAGGGTTTTTGGGTTTTATATTTTTTATAATTTTTAGAGATAATTATGAATTTTAAGGATTTTTTGGATTTTTAGCGATTTTGAGGTTGTTTTTTGGTTTTTAGGATTTTTTATGTTTTTGGGGTTTTATTGAGTTCTTTAGGGTTTTAAGTATTTTTAGATTTTGTTTTCATTTTAAGGGTTTTAAAATTTTTTTATAGTTTTTAGTGGTCTTTTAGTTTTTTATGTGTTTTTAGGGGTTTTTATGGTTTTTAGGGGTTTTTTGGTTTTCAGTTTTAGTATGGTTTTTATGGTTTTTAGTGTTTCTATGTATTTAGGGGGGGGGGTGTTTAAGTGTTTTTAGTTTTTTATTGTTTTCATAGGGTTTTTTAGGGGTTTTGGGTTTATTTACATTTGTAGGTATTTTTAATAATTGTTTAGTCTTTTATGGGTTTTTATGTTTTTATGTATTTTGAGGGGTTTTAGGGGTTTTTAGGATTTTTATGGTTTTTTTGAGGTATTAGGGTTTTCTAGAGTTCTTTTTAGAGTTTGTGGATTTTTACAAGTCTTAACATTTTTATGGTTTTAAAGGGTATTTATAGTTTTTAATGGTTTTTATATTTTCCAGGATTATTATGATTTTTTAAGGTTTTAGGGGTTATTTGTTTTTTGGGTTTTTAGCATTTACAAGGTTTTTAGGTGTTTTAAGTTTTTTCCATTTATTTTGAGTTTTCTTTGGGGTTTTCATTGGTATTATGTTTTTTTATGCTTTTTAGGGGTTTGATTCATTATTAAGGGGTTTTAAGGTATTTATGGTTTTTAAGTATTTTGAGGGATTTAGGATTTTTTAGGGGTTTTGGGGCTTTTCAGTTTTTAGTATTTTAGGGTTTTTTGGAGTTTTGGGGGTTTAAATATTTTTATATGTTTGATCATTTTAAGGGTTTAAAGGGGTTTTAGAGTTTATTTTTTTCTTTTTAGTTTTTTTTTGGTTTTTAGGGGTATTTAAGGTTTTTTGCTTTTTAGGTTTTTAGGGTTTTTAGCGGCTTTTTGGTTTTTTAGTTGTATTAAGTGTTTTTAGGTTTTTTTGTTTTTCTTTGGGTTTTTCAAGGTTTTTAGGGGTTTTTATATTTTTTTGAGAATTTTAGGGAATGGTAATATATTTTTTCTTTTTAAAGGGTTTTATGGTTTTTTAGGATTTTTAGGGTTTTATGGTTTTTTTTGGTTTTTAGGTTTTTTAGAGTTTTTAGTGGTTTATGGGTTCACTACTAAAAATTGGGATTTTAAATGCTCTAGAAACTACCTTTAACAGTCCTAGAAAAGCACTGTTAATCACAAAGAAGAAAGGGGGGGGGGGGTTCCCCTTTAACAGCACTGATAAAGGGTGCCCTTTATCCGCGTTAAAAAAGGCACAGATAAAGGTCCCCTTTTATCATCTCTTTTTTAGTGCGGATAAATGGACACCTTTATCAGCACTATTTTGAGTGCTGATAAACGCCTAATTTATCAGTGCTATTTTGAGCGCTGATAAATTATACCTTTATCGGAACTATTTTGATCATTGATAAAGGACACCTTTATCAACACTATTTTGAGCGCTCATAAAGTTCCAATATATCAGAACTTAATTATCACTGATAAAGGTCATGTTTCCCTTGATGTGATTCTTATTTAACATCACACCTAGAACCTGCACAACACCTACATAGAACCAGCACACCTGCACATAAACAGCACGTGCACACACAGCACAAAACAACACCTTCACACAAAACAGCTGTACAAAACAACACCTAGACACAAATAAAGCATAGAAGAACAAAACAACGCACAAAAGAGTTTCAAAAACAATGTTATATACATTTAATTTAATTCATGAATACATAAAACACTTCTATATACATTTCAAACAATGTTTTATATAGTTACAATTACAATTTTCCTACAAACAGTTAAAAAACATTAATGTTTCATCATTTTTGCATCTGTGATCCCCTCTTAAAATTTTTTGTCTATGGTATTTGTTTCCGAACAAATCATCCAAACTCAATAAAAAAATTCCACCTATATAAGAATTATTATGTTATTAATACACTAATTAAATAAATTAAACATTAATATGAAAGAATACATTAATTAAATTTCAATTGTTACATGTTAAAACCTTTAATGTCCATATTTCCTTTGATTGAATAAATATTTTAGAAGAGGCTCAACATTATTCATTGACTTATAAATATTGTTCTGTTAAGATTACATGGATGAGAAAAGAAGAGGAATAAATTTCAACAACAAAATGAAATCCAAATGGTTTCATTTATTGAAAATAAAAAAGGGAGGAATCTCCATAGTCTATTGTCTCTCCCATAACTCCCCAAAAATGGGGGTTTGGATAAAGTTAAAATACTCAAAATAGTATGCGCTCAGAATACCCCCTCAAGCTCTGCTACCTAATGCTCTAGAGTAGGCTATGGATTAACACAAATGATCATCTGATTTAGTTTCCACATCTACACCCTGTTTTAGTGCATCTTCCCTACTATCAGTGTCAAATATGGACTTTTCTTCCACATTGATAAGATTATGATGCTCTATTACATTTTTCTCTACAATAATGAGCATTTATTATTGGGGATACAATTCATGTTAGAAGTTTTCTATCTTATACCTCCCATCAATGACTATTTTTTAATGAGATTATACTTCTATTGTACTCATAGATGCTTCATTCAAGTCCTCATTGTGATGTTGAATGACCGAATTTTATGCCTCCACAATCGATAATCTCAGCTCGATGAACCTCTTTTTCACCCTCATGGTGACCACATCCTTCACACTAGTATGGAGTTCTTGATAATATAACTCACTATAACCACGGGATGTGATAATGTACCAGTGGTGTCCAAACTAGTATTTTAGCTCTTTTAAGGTTCCCTCCATGATTATATTCCAAATATCCCCCACACTTGTCACTGAAACTATTGATGAAATTTGATGTGTTTTGAAACTCAACTCAGGACTATTCCCAAAATAGGAATATACTCTAGGACCAAGTTTCTAAGTGATGGACTCATACACTCATCCAATTATGCGATTGAAAAAGGAAAGACTTGTACCCTAGTTATTATAGTGGGGAGAGATAAAAAAGTGGAATGGTATGGGACTTTTTGAGCTCTAAGGTAGAGTTATTCTGATGAAGCGTATAAATATTATTTTTCAATTGAAAAATAATTCCATCGAAAAATCAACATTCTTGATAATAATTGAGAACAAACATCTATCAGCCAAATTATTCACCACTTCCATCACCTCAAAGTTGAATTTATTTTTGATAATGAAATATTCCTATAAAAAACAACCACGAGTCACATATAAAGTCCCTTCTATCAATACTAACTGTTCTTCACCTTGAAGTAATACAAGTGTAAATTGAGTTTATAAAATATGATACATACATGATTGCGTATTCAATTTCATATGAGTATTCAATTTTAGAATAAATTATAACACTTTCCTAGTGATACCACCATCCTAGATATGTTAAAAACCTAATAGTTACATATATCATGAGCCTCTAAGAGTGCACTCTTCCATGAAAATTCAAAGGGAATGAGTGTTATCGCATCCACATTAGACATCAGATCCAACCCTGCATGGACCCTGACAACTTATTCCTCTCCAAGGTCCCCATAAAATATTTAAGGTCCCATCGATGGTATGGAAGGAATTTATTTCTCATTTTTAAAGAGGACCTAATGAGAACCTACACAATTAGATAGGCCATGATAATCTACTAGAGTAATGAAAAGGAAAAATTTCCACAAAGTACAACAATTAATGATTTTTAGAGGTTTCTTAGTGTATGGTTTTCCCACTTTCTCTTCTTAGTCTTCTTAGAGGAAGGAACTTAAAAAAGACAACTTGAGGTTCCAAAGGTGGTGTTGATGGAGGAACAAATGGTGTTTCCTTTGGATCAGAAACAACCACATCCATAATCTCCATTTGACTTGGAGAGCCTCGATCATCAGTCTCTCAGTCACTTTTTGAAACAACTTTGGCCACTATGTCACTGGGAAAGTAAACTTGAGAGGTGGGAGGTGACCAAATTTTATCAACCTCTTGATAATCTCCAAGATAAAATAAATTTCACTATAGTCCTAACAATATCAAAGAATATATGAAAGTTAATATAAAAATTATCTTACCTATTCACTAGAGCCATCTAGGAGGATATTATTTTTACAGGTTGGTGATCTGTATGGTATAATAAACTAATCATACCAGTTCAATTTTTTTCTTGATCTTCTAGTTCTTTAGTGGGATTAGCTAGACCCCATTGATACTTTATAGAAATTTCATGAACTAGTAACTTGGAATGTTATGAGTGTTAAGTAACTCATATCCACCAATGTGGGCCCTCATCCAACCCCACCACAGTTAGAAGGAGCTGAATATTCTGAATGGGGCATATCCCTATAGATGTGGTGAAGTTAGAAATATAACTTAGCCAACATAGGAACAAACAAGATTATAATTGTACCACATGCAATCACCTCTACCATCATTAAGGTGGAGACCATAACTCCACCTTTTTTCTACATTGTGAATAAGTACTCACTTAGGTACATTACTAAGAAACTTACTAGATGAAGTAGGTGATGGTCCTGGGAGGTGACTGACCATCCCTAGTCATTGAGTTGACCCTATTAAACTATTTCATTGTAATAACCCTCTTCCCCCATAGGATTCTAATGATGGAAAATCCTTAGGATTGTTATTCAGACACTCATGCCAAGTCTTCGTGATGAAAAATTCAGCCCACTTCTTGAAGGGGATGTCAACCCCTAGATATGGGTCCTTCCCAAGGGATTCCCTAGCCAGATTGATGAGATCCTTCATAATGGGAGGATTCTATTCCATGTCATCCTAAGTATATGGGGGATGAATTTACTCATCATACTTGTATCGTAAAATCACCTAACAATAGATCATCTTAATGTCCCATATACTAATGTCGAACTCACCATACATAAAATGAAATGTGTTCATGTATTGACTCTATAAACTGAATAGGTCTACCATCAGAATTTTGTTATGTTAAGTAAGGGTTTGGTAAGCCTAAATAGATTCATAAAATCCAATATTTTTCAGATCAACCACAAACTATGTGGTCGTACAGTGAACCAAGAAGGGAAAACCCCGGTTCATCCCAAAACTTCGACCTGATCAAATAACCCAGCCAAATAACCACCCAAAATTCTATTTTGATATAGAATTATACATTTTTGATCTATAAATATGGGTTTTAAGCACCAAATCATGTTATAATCCTGTAAAATCAATCCACATAGGCTTCAGAATTAACCATTAGAGATATCTTCTTTGGAGATGAAATTACCCACATATGAGATGTTCTCCTGGAACATATTATTAGTCTTAAGGATGTGGGAGGGAGGCATGATCCCTTCATGGGGTGGAGATATCATAGCATCATTTCAAATTAAAAACCCATATAAGGGAAACTAATTATAAAATTGCAAATCCAAGATATTGGTTCCCATCAAGCTTTTAATATGCTCATGAGTGGACTAAATGACTACGCATTGGTCGACTTCCCCACTATCGGCCATTTTAGTCCACTTAACTATAGCCTCCTCAGCTTAAATTCTTGAATTCATTTGTATCATAAGAAAGAGAAAATTTTGATTAATTATGAAAATGGAGGATTTTGGTTTAAAAATGGACTTGAGTAAGAAAGGGGCACATGATTAATTAGAAATATCATATTAAGTGAATGACTTGTTCAAAGTCATGTGCTCACATGACCATAATAGGATCACATGATCAAATGGAACTGGGAGATTTATATGATTACATGACCCTTGAAGCTTGATGAGATCTTGAAAATAAGACAAGAATACACGAATCATGGTTCAAGTGAATTACCTTAATTGATTATGTGATTAGATCATGTGATAAGATCACACAATCAGTTCACATGAAGTATTCATACAAAGAAGTTTGTGTGTCATGATCACATGAAGAGGATTATGTAAATTAGAGCACAAACCTATGAGTTCTTGTTGAGCTATGAAATATTGAGTCATTAGTGAAATAAATTTCCCATTACTCTCCTATCTATAGGAAATTTCACAGAATACCAAGAGTATCATATAATACTAAAAGAAAAATAAAAGACTAAGGGAATAAATCATGTATTCACTTCCTTATAACAAAGACCATTTTTATTCTTATCGAATTTCTATGTGAGGTGTGTACGCTTTTAGGAATTGATGTGATACAGGTTCTATATGAGGCGCATAGGCACCTAGATTTTTATGGGCACGCATATGTATATATGATGTGGGTTTATTTGAGAAATTGTTGAGATGCAAGATCTATGGAAAAATATTTTACTATCAAAACATAAATATTACCTCTGTGATTGAGCAGACACAGTGTCATTGCTCTTCCTACAAAGGCATGTCACATGGAAAGAAATCTTCTAAAATAAACAAACCCTGCAATGAATATTGAAAATCAAATCAACATTTCATTATATAATTTTTCATTAAAATAGAAATATTATATCGTAACATTACCTTTAAATCTTTACAAAGGGTTTATTTGGTCCAGATATAAGCTAATAACAAAACTAATGATTCTTTGTGTAGTTTACTACTGTTGGTTAACTACCGCTTACCATAGAATCTGATCTGAACTTCTGATCTGATGTACCCATGATGCTCTCATCTGACAGCATCTCTATGATGATATCATAGAGATGGTGTCAGATGAGAGAATTAGGGGGATGCCAGATTGGATGTTCATATCAGATGTTATGATAAGCGGTTATTAACCAACAGTAGTGAAGAATCCTTAGTTTTGTTATTAAATTTGTGAGTGCTTCACAACCAATATTCTTCCAACACACAACATTAGTAGAAACAACTACATAAATAACCAAAATATAGAATATAAATGGTCCATTCCATAATAGTTTAGGTCTAGTGATTTTGGAAACATGGAAACATAAATAAGTAGTTCATAAGAGTCTCTCATTAAGTTATGATTTACTAGAAAGAAAAATCATTTCTAAAACCATTCTTCATAACCTGAAGATTTAAAACATAATAATGTTTGATCATATATTCTCAATAACTGTAAACAAGGGAGATATCAATGATCATATAAGGATAACATAAGTAGTAGGAATTCACCTTCATCCTATTTGTGTACAATCTTCCATCAGGTATGCTGCCCATTCGTTTCTAAACACATCTATATCATCTTTTTAATATGAGTTTTTGTGACAGTCATGGTAGTACTGAAAAAATAAAAATACACAATGTATTAATAAATATTTTAAATGAACTCATAATTATTTTCGAAAATACCACTTTAGGTATGCTAGTTTGTTGATGAAATACGATCTCTTTCATAAATTTAAAAGCATGATAACTAGAATCCTTTCCATTTTTTTGTTTTTTACATTGCAAAAACATCAAGAAAAATATGTAATTTGTTTTGATATGTGTTTGTATAGTTTAATATTATTATATATACCAAGATACTTGTCCAGTTGTAGATCTTGTGGGCGTTCTTGTCCTTAGGCCCTGGATTCATTCCATGAAGTAGACAATATTGATGCATTTCCCTATCAAAATATAATCATCATTAAATTATAATATAAATTATATAAATAGATGTTTAGTTCTAAAATTATGGATCAAGTGTATTACAAATTGAAAAATTCCATCATGTGTGGTTGGTTTGTTTTATATCCATGCATTGAATCCAGAAAATAAATCATTGGTGTATCCAAATTGACTGTAATCAGCATCCAATGCTGCCTAAAAACAAAAAAAGGAATAAGTAATGAAAGAAATTAAAATATATTTGATATGATTAAATTGTATAGTTTTACCCCTGCATCATTGGTATTAAAAGTATCCTGTCATCCGTCATTTTTTCAAATGATTTGAGAAGGGATGACATTATTTCAGCCTCTTTATTAGAATTTATTTATTCTTTTGAAGATGTGATGTGAGAACTAATGAGTACAAATTTTGGTTCATGGGGAGATCCCTTCAATTTTTTTTTCATATATATGCCTATGAAAATTATGAAATGTATTTAGTCATAATTATATTATTATATTAGCTTTTTTAAAATCATATCATGAAAATGTACCTAATGTATACATTTACAACTCAGGTGTCTAGACATTCATACTTGAGGATTTCATTTACATTTTCCGCACTAATGAAATCTGATTTTACCTCTCTGTACATATTTTTTTTAAAATCAATATTATGAGCATTTCCTTCTATCAACATTGTATCCCCATGATCATGTAATGATATTAAATGTGGATATAGAACATGCGGGGTGAAGGTTCTCTCAGTAGATCATTTCAATCGGTTGGTTGATCCTTAAGATAGTTTTGAGTTGATCTTTCATTTTACCCCTTCTCTTTTTCATTTTGTAATAAAATTATTCTATTCAGACCTTTTTTTATTAAATGATAATGTTTTAGCTTGAAAAATAAATTATAAATGGATACCTCCATGTAAACATGTTTTTTACAAGAATTGATAGCCATGCGATGAATGTTCCAATAGTGTGTTTGACCATATGAATGTCATCATCATCATTTGAAATAGGTAGCTCGACACTCAGATCATTAGCTATGTTAATCGCACTCTAAAATGATCTGTTAGAAGTGGTTTATTGTGTAGAAAATCGTTTTGCATATTGAACACCATATCCCTTGATACAAGGTGATAGGTGGGAGTTCGTAGATATAAATCACAATCACTTTCACCCAATATAATATTAGTAAAAGAAAAGTATCAGTGTCTATGAGATTCAAATTTCATAGAAACTATTATTAGAACAATGATTATGTCAACTAAGATAGGTTTTTGAGGGGAATGGCTCACCTTAAAGCTGGTGGGGTGGGGCGGGGTCTTCACGCATGGGTTATTGTTGAGTTGTTTCTTCCCATTACCTCCCCCATCAAACTTTCTATCATCTCTCTCTGCTATTGTAATTATTCTTGAAAAATAGATAATTTTTATTGTATCTTTTTCATTTCCTTAGTTTGATCCTCAACTTTTTTTTTGTTTCTGAAAATATGTTCAGGGTGTCACTCCAAAACTTGTACCTCTGATGTGGCTATACTGTTATGGCTGCTTCAAGTCCACTGAAAGTATGTCTGCATCTAGTGTGGGTGTTGTTGATTCTTGTGACTATGTCAGATAAAAAATATAGGAAAATAAGTAGTCATTGCTATGAAATAGTGATTTAAATAAAATCAAGTTTATATTATTTCATACTTACACATGATTCCCACACTTTTGTGTGTTTTAATCAATCAGTATCCCCTCTTTATTTACACCTTCCTCCTTCCATAGACCATGGAATGGGATGGATATGGATTTTTATTTTGATTAATAAATCTTCATATAAATATAGAAACATGGTTATTGTGTTGTTTTATATCACATAAAAGTATTTTGGTAGATTTAAAATACATACCAATTTTTTCTCAAGTAAAGCGTATACCATCCTTTCTTTAAAGTAGGGGTACGCTGGTTTTGTTGTCCGTTCTACATTTTCAGCACTTAGTTTCTATTTCATAAATAAAAAACTATCAACAAAAGTGATTAATTAAAGCAATTTCAAACAACGTATTACCAGAAAAGATATACATGAAAATTCTACTTCACATGATGGCTGCTAAACACATCCCATGCTCCTTAGGATATCAAGTGTGCATAAAGAGGAGGTGGGTGCGGCTTGATATTACCTTCAACATATTTAAGATGATATTTCATTAAAATTGTGTGGAAGCCTCTATAAATCCTTCCTGCAACACTAAATACACATTCCTTATGCGAGGCATCTACTATAAATGAACTATGTAATGGATGATGAAGAGTAAGTCAATGTTTTAGTACTTTATTTTATTTTAATAAATTAAATAAATGATATCATAATGTTACCATAATCTCTTCCCACATTAGTTTCTTAATCTTGGTGAAAAATTGGTGCCACGAATGTACATCAATCAGCATGTGTTGCTGAGTGAAAATTAAAATGTAGCTACTAAATATGGATTTGTTGGGGTTAACATGTTGGCATCACTTACTCCATCCATCCTAAAATTTGATTCCTTTTTATTTTTCCTTAAAGATTTTAGCTAACACTGCCAAAATATATAGCTCTTGTTATTTTTGCGTCGCCAGAGATTCATTTCCAACCATTTCCTCAAAAGAATCATCATTATGTTCCTCTGGAGCGCTAGCATTGGCACTAGGACTAGTATAAACAGGTTGAGAAACCCATTATACCTCAGCAGTGGGACCAATAGTAATAGGTTGGGAAATATGTTGTTGCTCTGCACAGGACCAGCAACAGTAGGTTGAGAGACTTTTTGTGCCTTAGGATTGGGCACATACACTGGTGCAAAAGTCATTATCTACATAATTGGTTCAACATTTAATTTAGATTACATAAAAGCATCAGTGAATATATAATACAATAATGCAACACAATGCATATTACAATAAACAAATAACCTAATTCTTGAACTCTATTTTTTTAAAGGCTGAATATATTTGAACCCTATATCGAATATGTAAATCCCTTCATTGTGGTCTCCTTTGATAAAAAAATTCCATCTAAATTGGGACCGCTATGAAATTATTTCAATGTCCTAATGAAAGGTTCATCCTCTATTGAACATTCATCTGACCCTTCCTTTTTTTGGTCGATAACAGAACAATGGACCAGTTTTGGTTTGTGGGATCTGGAACATAAAATACTTGTACTCCGTGTGATGCCCTTATAAATGGTTTGTTTTTTCTCCACTTCCTTATTGAAATAAACTTTCACAAATCCCAATTCATTTATTTTAACATCACTCCTGTTATCATCCCACTTTCATTGAAAAATATTCACTTGGAATTTCTTATAATTCAACTTCCATATTTGTTTAATGATGCAAAATTATGACATATTCGCATAAATTGGATTTCTATCCTTAGCATCATAAACATACATCACTTCAGTAACAAGTGTAACCCCACTATTCTACATGGTTCTCTCTTTGTCAAGTTCATTAGTATAGAATGTATAACCATTAACTACATAAGCATTATAAGATAATACATACACACTTTCTCCTTTGGATAGCCATTAAATTCATTATAAAATTGAGTCCATATTTTCATCTAACTTCTTAAAAATATGATCTCAAAACCATCCTATAAACTATCGATTATGCGTATCTGAAGTCCATTTTTAGCCCTAGATGGATTCAAATGCCTAAGAATTTCTTTGTGGGTTTGAACATATGGGTCAACATTGAAACTGTTATGAAAAACGTAAAGGTGGGCCTAATCCTAATCTTTAATATTGATTGTGACAACCTCTATTCCAGAAATTCCTTCACCCTAAAGCCACCCAGTGTAACAAGATTTTTGTTGGCCAATGTTTTCCACACTAGATAGGTATTCGGTACAAAATTCAATTGCTTCCTCAATAATATATTTATCTACAATACAACCCTTTGGCCAAATTTGATTTTTGACAAACCCTTTCAAAATCATCATATACCATTCAATGGGGTACATATATCTATAATTTATAGGACCACATAGTAGGATCTCTCTCTCTCTAAATGAACCATCAAATAAACCATCATATCAAATAATTTCTGCGGGACGAACATTTCCAATTCACATAATATGACATAAATTTTTCATTCCATAGTTGGAAAATTCTCAGGGTCTATATCTTTGCTGCATATAGCTTTGAATAAGAAACAATTATTTGATAATGTATGGCAAACATTCTTGGGAAAAATGAAACTTAAAAATAAAGGAATCGGGTCTTGCTTCAAAACATGGTAGTATTGTGATTTCAGGCCCTTTAACTTTAAATCGCTCATTGACATGATTTTCTTGATATTTTATAAATACCCCTATGGAACATTTATATTGTTCAAGAAGTTTCATAACTAATATCACTTCTTCCTAGAAAGAGTTTAAGAAAAAAGAGGAAGAAATGTTCATTTTTCACCCTTCACTAGTGCCGACTCTTCTCGTATTCCCATCTCAATCATCTCCAATATATCATTAATTCCATCCTTTGTTTTTTCAGGTGCATTTAGCAATGTGACAATGACACTATCACATACATTTTTTTCAACATGCATAACATCAAGAAAACGGCTGACATATAGACAATTCCAACATGGTAATTCAAAAAAATGATATCTTTTTTCAACTGGTTTTCGTAAGGTTTTTAAAAAATGGATTACCAAAAGTAGAGTCTACATCATTTAAATTATCAAAAAATTGATCACATATTAATGGATATGGTGTTGTACATTCTTATGAACTTCCATCAAATGATGTCATCCAAGATTGGTACTTATGTCATCGGGGTAGAAAACTGTGATGTCCTAGAAATATGGTTTTCAATGAATGTTTCAACCTAATTGACTGTGTACCTTATTCAAAAACAGGACACCCTTGAGTTCATTTAAGGTTGTATCCTAAAAAATTTCCATAAGTAGGGAAGTCGTTTATCATCCCATAAAACATGGCTATCAAAGTGAAATCTTCATTTTTGTAAGCATCATACAACGTAACACCTGAATCCCACAATAATTTCAAATCATCGATCATTGGAGCCAAATAAACATCAATATCATTACCCAGTAGTTTTGGTCTTGATATAAGCATAGATAACATGATCTATTTTCATTTCATGCATAACCACAGTGGTAAGTTATAATTTACCAACATAAACGGCCATTTAATTGACTGCTGCTTTGAAAACCAAAAGGATTCACCCCATATGAAGATAATAAAAGATGGAGGTTTCTCGTCTCTTTTCCAAATTCAGGATACTCATGATAAATTTTATTCCACTAAGAAGAGTCTATTGGGTGATGTAGTTTCCGATATTTAATTCTTGTATCTTTATGCCATGCCAATTGTCCTACAGTCTCCTCACTACCTTGTAGGAGCCTAAACCTTCGAATAATTGGAATGCACCATACAACATTCATAGGACTGGATTCATCTTTCTTGTATCAACAAGAACAACACATTGGTAATTATTTAAGTTATTTTTGGTCCTTGTGAAACAATATACAATCATTCGGGAAAGCGTGTATTCTTTCAGAGATCATACCCATCGAGCATAGCATTCGTTTGGCATCGTATATTCAGCTCTGGCACTCATTATATTATAGGAGCATGTCATTCAGTAGAGAAAGTAGTTCCATAAAATTGGAATCACTCCACCCATTTACTAATTTCCAATTATACAGCTTTAGAACGAATGACAATACTATATATATAGTGCAACTGTAATACAATGGTGTTTTTTTGCAACCCCTTAACTTCTCAAACAATTTTGGGCAATCACGAAGTTCATCTTCAACTGTACTTTTCATTTCTTCAATACGATCTTCATCATCATTCACATCTATAATCACATCCTCCATATGATTGTCTTCAATGTTTTCTCTTGTAATCATATTAGATGATCCATAAAATGCATTGTTATACCAGCCACTACCTACATTCGTTTTTTCCCATGTTTATTCCAACATGTATAACTTTGATCTATTTCGTGATAGATCAAGTATTCTTCCAACTCCTCCAGACTAATTTGTCTTGAATACCAATAGCATAAACACAGAAAAAGGATTTGAGAAGGGTCATATGCATGGTCTTTTGAAAGCATTATAAACTCCTTCAAGCCATCTTCATACTCTTTTGTCATCCAATGGGCATCAATCCATTCTTTATTCATATTCATCATATTTGATATAGTAATATTAATATTTAACAAAATAATTACAAAAAGGATTGTCAACTAGGGTAATCTTCCAACTATAATCAATGGAACCAGCTATGGTAATCCCTTACCTCTAAATGCATTACATAGTAACAAAGTAGATCACACCCATATTCCCAACCACCTGATCAATGGAACTAGCTATGATAATCCCTTGAACTAGAATGTTTTAGTATCCCACACGTGATCTATATGCATTGTTGTAAACTAGTTTTTTAGTGTTTCTCTAGAAACATAATTACTCTTGTCAAGAACTATGGTACTAAACTAATAGATGGTATGATTTTCAATACAGTTCTTATGGGTGAAAGGATTCATTACATGTGTTGTTATTGTTATTTGAATAGGGTTTCCATAAAGTGTCTCATAGAGTCCTCTAGTGAAGTGGTTTTCTATGATTTAGTGGAATTGCACTAGAAAAAAAGTGGTGGTTCCATTGAGATAGGTAAATCTTGGGTTTATATTCAATGGTGGAAGAACTAAAACATGGAAAAATGGCATACCAATCATGCCAACAACCATAAAACCATAAAAACACACAATCGTGCTCACAATCACCACACCATACAAACCAAACAATCACAATTTCAGATTTTACAAAGCATCCCTTATTCAATTACATTTGTTAATTAAGGGGTTATCATAGAAGTTTTATCATCTTAGGGTATTCATTAATTTGTAAAGTATACATAAATTACCAATTTTTATATTCAAATGTTCAAGCGGAACCAACCAACATGCAATTTATTTATTAGGAAAACAAGGACCACCAACGACCATGATTTTAAGCGGGGAATTTATCATGTACATTTCACAACATAAACATCAATATCAAATAGTAATAACATGTGAACAAGAGGAAACCAATGAGTAAGAGATGAAAACTCACCATGAAGGTGTCATTCAGTGCACGGTAGAGGTGCGTTCGTGACAGAGGAGAGGTGCGAAACATAGAAGATTTCTAACTGAAAATAAAAAATAAAATGAAAAATCCTATGTTATAAATATCTAAAATAGGTCCAATGAGATTTAGGAATGGGGAATGTCTTGTCACGACCCGTCCCCTGGGGCCCGTGCCGTGACTACCCCAAGCCCGTCTTCCATAGGACAGGGGCTGGCGACTAGCACCAAAGGTGTAATTCCCTAAATCTGGGAAGACATTTCTTTTATAACTGTAAACAAACACAACAGAGCACACAGATGGATACAAAACACTAAGTAAAACTGTAAACAAGAGAGTGCTAAAAAGTAAAGGGGGACAGAAATACAAGCCCAACTGTAAAGTACAAGTACAACTAAAAAGGAAAAAACAACTGAAAGGTGAAAAGAAGCTCCTGGATCATCCAACACGGATTCTACCTGAAGGGTAGGTAAAGATTGCCTCCTCAACACTCTACGTCTGTTGGTCTCTTCCATGTACAAACACGTCGTATGGTCCACCTCCGGGTATCTTCCAATCCTGGTACTCTCATCCTCAGTCAGAATTGTCCGTCATTTGAAACCAACACAACGAGGTGCGGACATAACTCATGTAGGGGTGAGTATAAAGACACTCAGTAGGGACCCCGAGACCCTCAAGGTCCCGAAAAATCCAACAAGGATAAACCACAAGAATGAAGTCAACTGATAACCCCACTTAGGTATATGCCCATACATATACCTAAATTATCAAGTAATCCATCTCAATCATGAGGTAAACACAAAAGTTATTGACTTAGCTCAAACCAGGATTTTATTCTAGGGGTAGTATCAAATAACATCCCCAATCACACTGTCGAAACCTTGACTGCTGGAGAACTCCTTCTCTATTGAGTACAGTAGGTCTGCCGTGTCACCAAGGCACTTCCCACTAACCTTGGACTGCTGAGGTACTCCTCCTGTCGAGTACCGTGGGTCTGCTGTGTCACCAAGGCGCTCCCCACTATGGGTCTGCCGCGTCACCAAGGTCCTCCACCTTATAGCTTGTTTAGGTACTCCTCCTGTAGAGTATCGTGGGTCTTCCGCGACACCAAGGCGCTCCCCATTCTGGGTCTTCCATGACACCAAGGCGCTCCCCACTGGTCTATTCGAATCACTCCGAGTCGAATCGGTCAGCAGTCGTCAGGTCTCAACAAGATACTAGGTCTTCGCACTATGCTCGCTCATCTCTGGGAGGATATGGTCCACAAGCTACAGGTCGATACTCCAACTATCACTAAGTCCCATATAGAAGTATCTCAAAGGTCCACCATGTCATTTGGGTCTCAACGCAACAGACAGCGCGTCAATCGGACGCCCGGTCTGTGAGTTTTTAGCTTTTTAGTCCCGGGGGCCCGGTTTGATTCGTGCACGATCCAACATGGTCGTATCTCAACTTTACCCTGAACTCTAGTGGGGTATTCTCAAAGGGACCGTCACGCTTGAAGAAAACTAGCGTCATTGATGGTTCATAAAATGGTCATCCAGTGCCAAAGATATGGCCAAAAAAAGTAAAGGGTCGGTAGTGGGCCCGGGTCTGGTCCGACCCGGTCAGACTGACCCTGTCCAACCCTGTCTGGGCCAACCCAGTCTGGGCCGACCTGGTCAGACCTATTGGGTCTGGCCCGACCCATTAGGCGGCCCAGTCTATTAGGTTTGGCCCGGCCCGCTGGGCCCAACCAAGCAGGCCACGTGGGCGGTTCGGCCCGGGCTCGGGGCCGGAGCACCGCAATGGTGCGGCCTAGTACGACTTGGCCCGGAGGGTGCGACTGGGCTGGTTTGGCCAGGGTGCCATGAGGGGGGGCCGCGGGCCAGCTCGGGAGGCCAGTGCGGCCAGGGTGTCAGTTCGGTCTAGCGCACGAGAGGCAGCCGGGCAGGCCGGCGAGGCGTGGCTGGGCTGGTTGGCAGGCTGGTGGACGGCCGAGCAGGGCGCCAGGCGGGCCGGCAGGTGGCTGGATAGGGCTCCAGGTGGGATGAAGGGTGGTCGAGCAGGCCCACTAGTGGTCGCGAGGTCACCTGGCGGGCCGGCGGGGGGCCGGGCAGGCCGACAGGCGGTTGGGAGGCCGGTGTGGTTCGGGCCGGTGGGGCGCGGGCCGACTCAGGGCAGCGGCTCGGCTACAAGCATCACGGCCAGCGGGGGCTCGGCCGGTGCTAGTTTGGCTACTGGCGGTGTGGGATTCCAAGGGGGCGGTGCGGATCACGGAGGTCGTGGGTAGTGTGGCCTTTGTCTGTGCCGCCTTCATCACCTCGTTTCTTGGTTTCCATGTTGAAGATCATCATAAACAAGAATGACGGAGGGAGTCGGGCCATGTTAGTTTGGCCCACACCCTCCACGTTTAGGGTGGTAACACTTGGCTCATCAAGGTAGGAGAACGATGAACAACAAATCACCCAAAAAAAGAAACATAACTTCATTATTCATTTTTAAAGAAAAGAAGAACATGGCACATAAAAGAAAACAATCCCTTCCTTGATCGTTGGCCATCGACGAAGTCACGGGGAAGAAGATGGAGGAGATATTCGTTCGTCTCATCCACCACACACTTCCAATCTTGAGTTCGTGCATTGGATCATTGAAAACTATGTGGAGGGAAGGTTGGTTGAAGACGTCCCATGTCGGTAGAAGCTCCGAGGAAGAAGTCAAAGAAGGTCGGCATTCATCGTTCTTCGTTCTTCGTTCTTCATTGGTGAGAGCTTTTCTCCCTTCTCCCAAGTTCCACCAAATGATAAATGTCAACCAAAATAATAATAGATTGTGTTAATCTATTATTTAATTTGTTGGCACAAAATTCAAAATGGTGAATTAATTAATTTGGCTCCCCCTTAATTAATCTGGAGGATTTGGCACCATTAAATTAGGGGAGTTGACATCAATAAAGGTGGGGGTGTGGAGAGACTCTCCCTCATTAATTAGGGGAGTTGAGAGGTTTTCTGCTCCTACCATTAATAGGGAGTTTTAGTCCCATGTGGTCCCCACATCATAACCTCTCGTGGGAGGTTAGGTTCGGGTGGGCTCCACCACCATAACCTCACATGGGAGGTTAAGGTGTGGTGGTTTCACCTCCAACTTCCATGAGGAGGTTTTAGCCAACAAATAAAAATTAAGCCACATACTTTATTTTTATTTAATTTATTCTCTAAAAACCCAAAAACTATCTTTTAATCTTGACCCACTACCGTTGAGGTGATAGTCTTCTTAAGAGAATATCGGTGCTGTGAGTTCAACGGTGTCCTCAAATTTAAATTCTGAGCACCGGTTAAAAATTTATAAAAACCCACTCATACATTTACTGAACGTACCCGAAAAAAGTTTAGAAATTGATTCAGGGAACATCGGGCCTTAAAATCATGCACCATCAATTTTCACAGACTTGTAAAATTCCCATGTATTTAAAAAAAAATTCCACAGAATTTCTGGGTCATTACATTCTCCCCACCTCAGGGATTTACATCCCCGTAAGCTATAACTCGAACTAAGGGATCAAGTGGGGGTACTGAGCACAAATCTGATCCTCTCACTCCCATGTGCTCTCCTGGAGGTTCCCGTGATTCCAACGAACATGCACCAGAGGTATCGACCATCCACATAGGACCCGCTTCTGTCAATCCTAAAACTCCACTAGAACCTCCGTGAAAGTCTCCCCATCATTGACGTCTAGCTCTCTATGGTTGATGATGTGAGAAGGTTCATGCACGTATCTCCTCAGCTGAGATACGTGGAAGACGTCGTGCACTCGGTGCAATTGAGGTGGAAGATCTAATCGGTAAGCCACCTCGCCAACTCTGCTGAGGACCTGAAAAGGTCTGATGAATCTCAGAGATAACTTGTCGCCTCAGCCAAATATCCCTAGTCCTCATCAAGGTGAGACCCATAGAAAGGTGTGGTTTCCATCCTCGAACTCTAGAGGTCTCTGTCTTTTATCAGCATATGACTTCTGTCTGCTCTGTGCAGTCTTCATCCGCTCCAAGATTATCTGCACCTTCTCCATGGTAGCTCGTACCATCATTGGTCCCACTAGTGTTTACTCCCCAGGGTTAGTCTAACACAATGGTGATCTGCAAGGTCTCCCATATAACTCCTCAAAAGGTGTCATCCCTATGGTGGATTGATAGCTATTGTTGTATGAAAACTCTACAAAAGGTAAGTGATCCTCCTAGTTATGACCGAAGTCAAGGACACAAGCACGCAACATGTCCTTGAGGGTATGAATGGTCCGCTTTGTCTGGACATCTGTCTGAGGATGGAAGATGGTGCACAGAAAAAGTTGCATCCTGAAAGCCTCCTACAACCCCTTACATAGCTGGGAAGTAAACCATGTGTCACGATCAAAGAGAATAGATGAAGGTACTCCATGTATCCACACAATCACCTGCACATAGAGGCGTCCCAATCTCTCTACTTAACCCTACTCTCTGATCAGTAGGAAGTGGGAAAACTTGGTGAGTCGATCAACGATCACCCAAATCAAGTCATGACCCCTGAATGTACATGTAATTCATGTCACTAAGTCCATGGATATCCCATCCCACTTCCACTCTAGAACCTTTAAAGGCTGAACCAAGCTGCTAGTACCTGGTGCTCCGCCTTCACTTACTGAGAAGTGAGGAATCGAGAGACAAACTACGCTACTGAATTCTTCATACCTGGCCACCAGTGCTATCGTCGAAGGTCCTGGTACATCTTCGCCACTCCTGGATGTACCACTAAAGGATATTTTTGGAAATCCCTCAACACTTTCTCCTGAAGTGACACTGGTACCATAGTAAGACCTCTAAAGAGGATGACATTATCCCCACATTCAGAAAATCCATCAGGTGCCTGCCCTGTGGATATCTGAGCACGTCGTGTCTCAAAATCAGCATCCCCATGCTGCACCTCCCTGACTTGATGAAGAAGTGGGGGAGTGACTGTAAGGGACTGAAGGAAATCTGCTCCATATCTATCAACAAAGGATATCTGCAAAGCGGAAAGCTGCTCCGTCGCCTCACCTAGTAGCTGTATACCAAATCTCCTACTGAGTGCATCTGCTACAATGTTCCCCTTTCCAGGAGTATAGACTATCTCGAAGTCATAGTCTTGGAGGAACTCAATCCATCACCGTTGTCTCAGGTTCTGGTCCTTCTGAGTGAAGATATACCTGAGACTCTTGTGACCAGAGTACATGGTAAAAATTTCACCCATTAGATAATGTCTCCACATCTTCAAGGTGAAGACCACTGCTGCTAACTCTGGGTCATGGGTAGCATAGTTCTTCTCATGCTATCTCAGATGTTGATAACCATATATAATCACTACTCGCTCCTGCATCAGGACACACCTGAGTCTGGTCCCTGATGCTTCGCAGTAGAATAAATTCCCTACGCCTTCCTATGGAAGCCTCAAGATGGGGCCACTAGTCAGCCTCTACCTCAGATCCTGAAAGCTCAATTGGCATCTCTCTGACCACAAGAAGGGTTTCCCATTCTTCGTCAAGGCTGATAGTGGTACTGCAACTCTGGAGAAGTCTGGAACGAACATATGGTAGTATCCAGCCAAGCCCAGGAAACTCCGTACCTCCGTCATACTCCTGGGGGCTCCCAAGAAAGTACCACCTCAATCTTTGTTGGATCCACTGCAAATCCAGCCTCCAAGATGACGTGTCCCAAGAAGTGAACCTGTAGGACCCAAAACTGGCACTTTGAGAGCTTACTTTAAAGCTGGTGCTCTCGAAGTGTTTCTAGTACTACCTACAAATGGTAGGCAAGATCCTCCTTAGTAGTCGAGTAGATTAGAATGTCGTCGATGAAGACTATGACAAAGTGATTGAGGTAAGGCTGTAAAATCATGTTCATGAGTCCCATGAACACTGCTGGAGTGTTGGTTACGCCGAAAGGCATAACCAAGAACTCACAGTGGTCGTACCGACATCTTAAAGTCATCTTCTACACATCCTCATCTCAAACTCTGAGCTGGTGATAGCCTGATTTGAGGTCTATCTTCGAGAACCACCATTCTCCCTTCAACTGATAAAAGAGGTCGTCAATCCTTAAGAGTTGGTACTTGTTCTTAAAAGTCACCTGGTTTAGGAAACGGTAGTCAAAACAAATCCTCAAGCTACCATTCTCATTTTTGGCGAACAGAATCAGGGTTGCCTAGGGAGAAACACTGGGTCAGATGAATCCCTTCCCCTGCAACTCCTTTAGCTGTACCACTAGCTCGCGAAGCTCTGCGGGAGCCATCTGATACACTGTTATAGATATCAGTGTCATCCCGGTGTACATGTCAATGTAGAAGTCCACCTCTCTATGAGGACGTAGTCCTGGAACATTATCAGGGAAAAAATCCACGTACTAGTCCACCACTATAGGAGAGCTCGGACTCTCCACATAAACTACTCTGAGGGTAATGTAGGCCAACTGATGAGTGATCAGTTGCACCCTCCCCCGAGTAAGTTTTTCCTGTGCTACAAAGGCTCCCTTCTCACCGATGAAGGTAAAAATGGTCTCATCTGTGTGTACACACTGCACTTTACGCCTAATATAGTCGATATGAGCATGGAATATAGATAACCTTTCCATACCCAGGATGATGTCAAAAGGCCTCGACGCCGCTACAAGAAGATTCCAGCCGAAGCTCTCGCCTCCTAGAGTAATCTCACACTATTAGCACATGTGCGTAATCGTCAAGTCTGCTCCCATAGGAGTATCTATCCATAAGGATTGATCCAACGACTCCATCAGAATCTCCGAGCTTCGAATGAGGGAAGTGGCAATGAAAGAGTGACTTGCACCCGTGTCTATAAGTACTGAAGATAAGGTGGAGTAGACACAGATCGTACCTCAAATCATCTCTAGAGAACCGTGATCATAAGCCTCAGCTACTTAGAGATGATCTCTCGCTTGTCCACATACTCCCTGAGGCTGGGGTGGATCTCCTGGTGGTGGTGGCGGTAACACCTCGAAACGTCGTCCAGAGCCAGCTGCACGACCAGATCCTCTTCCACATCCGCCTGCACCCTGCAGACCGCCTCGATTGAATCTATGTCTCTACCTTGGTAGTACTTAGACCATCTACTGATCATCCAAACGACGGTTCAGACAGTCATGATCCATGTGACCCTGCCCACTGCATGAGAGACACTTCCCACTCCTATCATGTATGTCTCTACCCTAGGTGCCCTGCACAACTGATCCTGAGTCATGTGGTCATCCACTCGTGGGTATGATCCTCTTGGATCACTGTGACATCTATCTACTGCCAGCTGCAAGAGAATCCGCTGCATGTTGACTAGTGGTGGGTCTCACTACTGGAGACTGCTCAATAAGGAAACTCTCCACTAAGAGGGCTCGCTCTAACACCCCTTCCTATGTCGGGATACTGAGGGAGATCATCGAAGCCCTGATCTCTCTCCTGAGCCCATTCTTGAAGGTATGGTCCTTGAAGAATGAGTCCCATACCATATTTGTGGAGTAGAGCGGGAGGTCGGCGAACCTCGCTGAGTACTATGCCACCGAAATGATTCCCTTATATTGGTGAAGTAACTCCTATATCCGTACTGCACGTAGGGTGTCTGGGACAAACTACGCCTGAAATAGGCTCTCGAAGACTGCCCAGAGAAGCATCACCTCGTCATGGACTTGGAGCATCAAGCTCCACCATCTGCCCACTGCTGCCTGTAGAAGGCTGGCAGGAAGAATCACCATGAAGTCGGCTGGTGTCCCTACGAGTCTGAAGACTCTCACCATAGCCTCCAGCCAATCCTCAGCTACATGTAGGTCCATATCACCCCTGAACATGGGTGGCCTTTGGTCCTGTAACTCATGCAATGTGCTCAGGAAGTGTTCACTCTCTACTGTTGGGGATGGTGGCATTGGTGGCCCAACGGGTAGTGGTACCGCTGGTGCCTCCACTGGAAGAGGGCCATGCACTGAGACCTCATCGCTCGGTGGGCTATCTGTGCATAAAAAACTTAGGACTCTAGCTGCGAGGATGAATCCTAAAAGAAACAGATGCAATATGGTCAAATATTATACCTAGTGAGCTAACCTGGTTGGGCTGACTTAAAGAAAACTTTTGAAAACACACATGTAATAAGTGATTTCGTGCACTGAGTCGGAAATTAGTAGTCAGGGTCCTGGTGTATGGATATGTTGGTCGTCGCACCAACACTAGACTCCCTAAACGGAAAACCACACTCAGTACCCTTAACACTATTGCTTCACAGAAAAGATCAGAGTCCTTTGTTCTGCGATATAACCGACTCCTCTGATACCATTTTGTTACAACCCATCCCCCGAGGCCCGTGCCGTGACTACCCCAAGCCCGAACTCCATAGGCCAGGGGCTGGAGACTATCACCAAAGGTATAATTCCCTAAATCTAGGAAGGCATTGCCTTTATAACCATAAACACGTACAACAAAGTACACAACTCGATACAAAACACTAAATAAAACTGTAAACAAGAGAGTGCTAAAAATTAAAGGGGACCAGAAATACAAGCCCAACTGTAAAGTACAAGTACAACTGAAAAGGAAAAAATAGATGAAAGGTAAAAAGTAGTTCTTAGATCATCCCCCACAGGTCCTAACTGAAGGGTATGTATAGATAGCCTCCTCAAAACTCCACTTATGTCATTCTCCTCCGTGTACTGACACATTGTATGGTCCACCTCTAGGTACCGTACAGTCCTGGTACTCTCAGCCCCAGTCAGCGTTGTCTGTCATCTACAACCAACACAAAGAGGTGCAGGCATAGCCCGTGCAGGGGTGAGTTTAACAATACTCAGTAGGGACCCTGATACCCTCAAGGTCTCAAAAAATCCAACAAGGATAAACCACAAGAATGAAATCAACAGATAAAACCACTTAGGTATATTCCCATACATATACCTAAGTTATCAATTAATCCATCTCAATCATGAGGTAAACAAAAAATTTATTGAATCATCTCAAACTAGGATTTTATTCTAGGGGTAGTATCATGTAACATCCCCAGTCACACTGTTGAAACCTTGGCTGTTGGAGAACTCCTCCTCTATCGAGTATAGTGGGCTTTCCGCATCACCAAGGTGCTTCCCACTAACCTTGGACTGTTGAGGTCCTCATCCTGTAAAGTACCGTGGGTATGCTGTGTCACCAAGGTTCTCCCCACCGTGGGTATGCCGCGTCACCAAGGCGCTCCCCCTCATAGCCTACTGAGGTACTTCTCTTTTCGAGTACCGTGGTTCTGTCGTGACACCAAGGCGCTCCCAACTGTAGGTCTGCCACGACACCAAGGCACTCCCCACTGGGCTAGTCGAATCACTCTGAGTTGAATTAGTCAGAAGTCATCAGGTCTCAGCCAGGTACTAGGTCTCTGCACTATTCTTACTTGTATCTGGGAGGATCTTCTCCATGAGCTACAGGTCGATACTCCAACTGTCACGAAGTCCCACGTAGAAGTATCTCAAAGGATTTACACATCATAGAGATATCAACCCAATAGACGATGCATCAATCAGATGCTTGGTCTGTGAGTTGTTAGCATTTTAGTCCCTGGTGGCTGGTTTGATTCATGCACGATCCAACCTGATCATATCTAAACTTTACCCCGACCTCTAGTGGGGTATTCTCAAAGGGACCATCACACTTGAAGAAAACTAGCACCGTAGACGGTTTGTTAAATGGTCATCCGGTGCCAAAGATATGGCCAAAGAAAGTAAAGGGTTGGTAGTGGGCATGGATCCAGTCTGACCCGGTCGGACCCAGTCTGGGCCAACCCAGTCTGGGTCAACCTGAAAAAACATGATGGGTCTGGCCCGGCCCACTGGGTAGGCCAGCATGTTAGGTTTGGCCCGACCCGCTGGGCCCAGCCCAGCGGGCCGCATAAGCGATTCGGCCCGGGCTCAGGGGCAGAGCATAACGAGGGAGCAACCCGGCATGACTCGGCCCAGAGGGGGAAACTAGGCTGGTTCATCAAGGGTGTTGCGAGGGGTGCTGCGAGCCAGCTTGAGAGGCTTGTGCAGCCAGGGCTTCGGTTCGATCGGGAACACGGGAGGTGGCCAGGCAGGCCAGTGGGGCACGACCAGGCTAGTAGGCTGGCCAACGGGCGGCAGGTGGTCGGGTAGGGCACCAGGCGGGTCCATGGGAGGCCGGGCAGGGTGCCAAGCGGGCAGCCAGGTAGGGCACCAGGCGGGCCGGTGAGGGGCCGGACAAGCCAGTAGGCGGGAGGAAGGCTACCAGGCAGGCCGGCGGGGGGCTGGGTAGGCCGGGAGGCCGGCACGGCTCAGGCTGGCTGGCTGCGGGCCGACTCGGGGCAGAGGCTCGGCTGCGAGGGGCATGGACAGTGGGGGCACGACCGGTGCCAGTTCAGTCTGGGGCGGTGCGGGAGGCCGCGGGGGTGGCACAGATCACAGAGGCCACGGGTAGCGTGGCCTTTGTCTTTTCTGTCTTCATCACCTCGTTGCTTCTTTTCCATGCCGAAGATCATCATAAACAAGAACGGTGGAGGTAGTCAGACCATGTTAGTTTGGCCCACACCCTCCGCGTTTAGGGTGGCAACACTTGGCTCATCAAGGTAGGAGAACGATGAAAAAAAACTCACCTGCAAAAAGAAGCATAACCTCATTCTTTGTTTTGAAAGAAAATAAGAACATGGCATATAAAAGAAAACAATCCCTACCTTGATCGTTGGATGTCGACGGAGTCGCAGGGAAGAAGACGAAGGAGATATTCATTCATCGCGTCCATTGCACACTTCCAATATCGAGCTTGTGTGTTAGCTCATTGACAACAATGTGGAGGGAAGGTCGTTTGAAGACACCCCACATCGTTAGAATCTCCGAGGAAGAAGATGAAGAAGGTCTACGTTCTTCATTATTCGTTCTTCATTCTTCGTTGGCGAGAGATTTTCTCTCTTCTCTCATGTTACACCAAATTAGCAATTCCAACCAAAATAATAATAGATTGTGTTAATCTATTAGTTTATTTGTTGGCACAAAATTCAAAATGGTGAATTAATTAACTTGTCTCCCCCTTAATTAATGTGGAGGATTTGGAACCATTAAATTAGGGGAGTTGGCATCAATAAAGAAGTGGGGTGTAGAGATACTCTCCCTCATTAATGAGGGGAGTTGAGAGGTTTTCCTCTCCCACCATTAATAGGGGGTTTAGTCCCATGTGGTCCCCATGTCGTAACCTCTCACGGGAGGTTAGGTTTGGGTAGGCCCCACCACCATAACTTCTCATGAGAGGTTAAGGTGTGGTGGTCCCACCTCCAACATCCATGAGGAGGTTTTAACCAACAAATAAAAATTAAGCCACACACTTTATTTTTATTTAATTCATTCTCTAAAAATCCAAAAACTATCTTTTAATCTTGACCCACTGTCAATGAGGTGATAGTCTTATTAAGCGAATATTGGCACTGCGAGTTCAACGGTGTCCTCAAATTTCAATTCTGATCACCAGTTCAAAAATTATAAAAACCCGCTCATACGTTTACTAAACACACTCGAAAAAAATACAGATTTTGATTCCGAGCACACCGGGCATTGGAATCATGTTCCATAAATTTTCACGGACTTGTAAAATTCACATGTATTTAAGAAAAAAAAATTTCCATGTAATTTCTAGGTCTTTACATGTCTGGTTAAACAATTTTATTGGTCAATATTGGGATTTAATTTTCAATCTATGATATCTTCTTTTAGTGTATTTTTTTTTTGTGTATCTACAATTTTTCTAGATGTTCAACTTATGAATGGGATATTTCTTATTTTTAGGAGAAAGATCATTTTTAATTAACTCTAATTTGGGGGTAAAATATTCCACATTAATTGAATCTTTTTCCTCAAATATCATTGATATCCAGTAGGGATCAAGAAATCCTCTTAGGTTAGTTGAAAATTAGGGTAGTTGTTGGTTATGATACCAGCCTGGGTCGTATCATTACATTTCCAATTTGGGGGGGGGGGGGGGGTCAGACACTAATATATAAAATGAATAAGAGAAGTAAAAATTATCCTATTCTCTCCAATACAAGTTATGAACGATGAAACATACTTCGGGTGAAGGAGAACCACTAAAGAGGAGAGTAGGGGGAAGGTGGAATAGCGCGGGGGGTTCTGGATGAGAAAAGGGGAAAATCCATTAAGAAATAAAAGGTTCAAAGGGGAAGGGGTGGGCTATCTAGGGGGTAAGGGGATTTAGGGGTGTGGGGGAGGGGGGGGATGGGGTGTGGGCTATCCAAGGAGGGGGAAGGGTGGGCTTCCCAGGTGGGGGGGGGGGGGGGCTGTCTAGGTGGGGGGATATAAGGGTGTGGGGGAGGGGGTGTGGGTTGTCTAGGGGGTGTGATGTCCACTATTAAATGACCATTAGGGATCCTAAAGAGTGAATTATGAGAGGGGAAAATTATATGGAAGAGGGGTTTGGGTGATGGGGTCGAGTGGCTAATAAGGAATAGAGTAACCTCATTAAAAATACTAAAAAAATATATTTTCATTTCAAGAATAGGGTACATTATGGTGTAGCCTAAGGGTCTATTGAATAGTGCACCCTATGATGTCACATTGTTGAATTAGAACAAGGTATACACTAAAACACTCATCCCATAGGTAGAACCATTAAATCTTGATCATTAATTGTGATGTGACTTTATGCCTCATGGAATAACATCCACCCCCAAAAATAGTATGGAGGGTATAACAAAGCCAACCTCCCACATGATCCAAACCATTAACATTTGGTGGGTCTCATGGATAAATTCACATACATTAATGAGGACCACAAGAGGAATAACCAATCTAACCTTCAACACAATCCATACCACTTAAATAATTTATGTCTTGTGGAAAACTGCATATACCCCATGATGTATAGCCAAACATAAATGTTAAAAAATCTGAAAGAATGCTCACCTTTGTAGAGTATATCTACATTATAATCCCAAGGTCTCTAGGCATCTTCCTCATCATAGATATATAATAAAGATTAAGATATAATGAACAAGAATGAAATATAAGCCTCATCCTATATCTTATCTAGCCAATGATTGATACATTGCATCGAGAAAGAGGCTATTACATAAGAAGAACATACAAGACCTATCCTAAACAGCCTCACTAAACATATCCATCATTAGAATATCCTATAGTTAAAAAATATATCATGATAATCCCAAGACCTATAGGTAACAAAATATCAACAAGAAATCCCTTTATTCAAATTTAGTTACCAACCAGCACCACCCCATGTGTGGATTTTCATACTCTTAAGGTTATGAGGAATCCACATTATCATTTCCAATAACATCATAATCAACCCCTTTACATGTATTGTACTGTAGGGTCCTGAAAAATCCGAAAAGGAGAATGATGATCCCATTTAACTCAAGGGATATTCTACCCAATTTCCCCTCAAAAGGATTGGGAAAATGTGGATAATACTCAAGGATGGCGAAGGAAGAACCAGTTCGTGGACCGGTTTAATTTTAGCGACGCACGTTCGGTTCCACAAAGCGTCCCTCCTCTGTGGACCGTCGGCATTGGAAAGATGGAGGCGGAGATCCTCCGCGGTCGCGAGGCAGGACATGCGCCAACCCGGTTCACCATTCCGGACCGCCCCAGCCACAAGCCGCATCAACCAGCCCAAACCGCCTCCACTGTCGTTCTCAAAATGGAGGCGGAACCCTCCGCAGCCATGAAGAACTCCCCGAGTTTGGTTTGCAAAGGAGGAGTGTTTAATGCCCCGTGAATTTCGGATTGACCAAGTCATCCGTGAACCGGGTTTTTGGTCATGGGCCTTCGCAAAAGGTGTTGCATGACCATAGATACATCCTTTTCCCCGCTCTATAAAAGGAGATTGAAAAAGAAGAGGAGATGGAATAATGGAGAGGAGATCGGTCTGATTCGGGTGGAAGGATTTCAAAGAAAGGCTTAGGATTTCGGATGTTCCAGTTCACAAACCAGAGCAGGTATGAACCTGGGAACGAACTAATAAGGAACAAAAAAAAAACATAATAACTTGGTGAACCGCGAACTTAAAATAACAAAGAAGATAAAACCGAGAACTAGGGTCCCTCCGTGGATGTACTCCCCGCGGACCAGGGAGTTTATGCCTCTTTTCCGATCCGCTGCACCGCGTAACACCCTCCTATATGGGTGAAGCTTTGACCGATGAGCCTCTGGTCGGCGCCGCCCTTGGCCGCCGCTACTCGCATGGACCCCTCCGCGTACCAACCTTGTACGCAGACCGAACCCAAAGCCGCGAACCCTCTTGGTTCGCGAGATTCCAATGAGTCCGCGGACCCTTCTGGTTTGTGGATGGCCAATCCAGCCACGTAGCACTTCCCTACGCGAAGGGCGCCACCACCCATACCCCTGTGTGGCCTGCCAAAACCTTCGGAGTTCCCATTCCCCGAGCCAAATAAAATCCTTCCAATTAAAATCCAGTCTGATCCTTCGCAACCTCCTCATTGGCATACTCATCGGCCCCGAGAAGAGGCCTCTACCAGAGCCACCAGATCCGCGTAGTGTAACCCTCAGGCGCATCAGAGCGCATTTTTTAGTTCACATACCCATAGTAAATAGGGGAAAATGGGTTTCCCCAACCCTTGGGCAGATTCCCGAAGCATGCCTGGGTTCACATTCCCACGGTAATGCGGGGTATGAGCCCGAGAGCCTCCTTTCTACCTCTACTCGCCAGGATGGGGGACTACACGCTTCGGCAGTCGGGCACTTCTCCCCTCCCCAGAGAGGGGGCGACGTACCCATCCGAAGGAAGCTGTCCCAATGAACCTCGGTACTTCCCCAGGAAACAAGAGAGGTGACAGGAACAGGAGCACCCCTTTCCCTCTCCCGCTGCGCTTTGTCCCCATGGGTGTCCATCCTGGAGTAAGCCCCGACCTTATGGGCCGCTCCATGCGTAATCCCCACTCCACTTCTCACGGACGCACATTTCGCGACGTGATCATCTGGTCCCTGCTGCCTCTTGTTTCTCACACCGAGCATGACTCATGTGGGGTTAGAGTAAGCATCAACCATGAAATCCTCTCCTGGGCTGCCTCAGAGCATAAGCCCCACTCATATGAACTACGTGGACTTTGATCCTTGTCTATTAGGAAGGGTACGTAGGAAGCCTCCCTGAGGTTCAAGCCCGTCATCCACACCTTGGGACTCTTCAGATTGTAAGCCCCAACCCATCACTCTAGGATGCCTCAGAGCGTAAGTCCTAAGCCATTATAAACTACATGGACTTTGATCCTTGTCTCTGAGGCAGGGTACCTAGAAATCCTCCATGAGGTTCAAGCCCAACAATTGGTCAATCCGACTATCTTCACATCGGTTCACCACACCAATCCCTACGCCGCCTCAACGAGTCCCGACTCCACGGGGTCATTAATCCAACGAGGGATGGTAAACCTCAGTCCTAAATGATTTCAGACCCCTGCATTCAGCTAAACATTTCCAACCAGGAGAAATATGTGGATACTATGCTTGGGTATAAACCAATGATTTGAAAACATATGAATACATATTAAATCTATAAGAGAGTCCTAAAACAGGAAATAATTCCCCCCAAAAGGGTGTGATGAGCCCGAATTCTCATCCTCTCGACCAATTTTAGTTCTTAAGCGTCGCTGGTCAGACCATCCGGCGAACGCCTGCCTTTGGAAAGAAGGTCCACGTGTCATCGGATACGGAACCGTTGGGCGTTTCGAGACCGACCTGAAACAAAAATGGTGAACCAGATGTGAATCTTTAACCAATCATGATGGATTTAACCTAATTCCACTATGTTCCCCCTTTTACTCACAAGGAGGGCCAATCAAGGTCATTAATTACGCATGGGTTCATGAGATGATGATTTGACGGGTTTGCTGCTTGTATTTGCTAAAATGTTTTGCAGGTACTACACAGAACTCCCTTAGATCCAATGGAATCACAAAGGAACTCACAAGCGAACACTTCCAACAACGCAATGACCGGACATCCTCCCCAACGGAGGACCCCGTCACCTACCCAACATCTTCAACGTTGGGTCTCAGATGCACTGATCCGAGAGTACCACGTGAACGATACTCTCCCGATGGTGGAGGCATCCATGCACGCCCTCCAATCCTCTATAACTCGCCGATCGCTTGCCCAGCAGTGGCCACAGAAGAAGATCTAGATGTCACTTATTCCCATCTTAAACCATTTCGGGAGTCTGTCCCTGGAACAGGACAATGCGTACCTCCCTTATCTTAGGGAGGCGGACAAGGTCGACGTTGAGGACTTCATCCCCCACCGAATGGGGGTTCCGCTCCAAGGCCCCTTCCGGAAGGTGTCATCGCACTCACGCCGCGACCCAAATCCTCACGCCAAGGAGGATGTCTCCCCGAGCATTCAGGCCCACCGCCCTAGCGACTCTGGCCCCTCGGTCCACCCGACGAGGGCGGCAGACGTACAATCAGGGACCAGTCATCACCCTGGTCCCCTAAGGAGGATCTCTGCTGCGCAGCCACATATACATACCACGAATAGGCACCTACACCTGTTTTCTCCTCTCGAGACCGCCATCTAGACATGGCGGCATCATACAAGTCGGTGCACATCCCCGCCGAGCTCCATCAATCCTGTTTCTCACACAGGATGACACTTACCAGGAAGACACCTCTCCCTACCCAGGGTCGGGAAGCCCACCAGCTTGACGTGGTGGTGACCCAACGCCCTGTAGGACCAGCTCCTAGCAGATTCTTCTGACGCTCACCATCCTGATATGGTGGCGATCAATAAAGCCCACCACCCAAATGTGGCAGCAAATCATAGGCGTGCACGTCTCCCCACCAACAAAGGCCACCGAATCGATACGGTGGGAAACCCAATATATGCAGGGCTAGCTCCCTTCGGATGCAAGTAAAGTCTGCCATCCCGATGTGGTGGGCAAACAGAGAGATAAACCGGTGTATCCTGGAACAGGGGCAGATTTGTTCACCTGCCTCGACATAGGAGAATTGTCCGTACCCACTGACCACTGGAGGACCGGAGCAGGATATTCCTACTCTGATACTAGAATGGGCCTTCATACCCGTTCCATCCAAAGATGTCTCTCTGCATATCCTAGCAATGATGGAGGAGTAGGTATCGATCCCAGATCATATCTTGCAGACTTGCCAGAATTTAGTTTCATCAGCGGAAACAACAAGGACTTGGGCCCATGAGCCCATCTCCCCAATTGAGGTGACTCATATAAGAGACGAGATAGCCGACTCAAAGCATATCTGCATCCCTGCTTCTTCCCAAGAGGGTCACTGGCCATATTCTGCGATGCAAAGGCAACCAGATCAAGCAGTTTCACTCGTTCCAACTGGGGGACACCCGCCCATCACGGTGGATGCTCCAAAGCAGGAATATATCCCTGATAAAAGTCAAGATGTTCGTCGGTGTATCCCAGAATCATCACAAGACCCCAATTAGATAGGGACCCAAAGGTGAAGGTCGTTGTCAATAGCAGACAGTCCCCGCTGCCCGCAAGAGAGTGCCCCGAACGTGCCAAAGGCAGCCACAAAATAAAGAGCGGGTTTATGACTTTACTCTGCTATAAGTTGGGGTTCCCAACGCCACTAAGCACATATTTCAGGCTCAGAACCCTGCCCATCCATTACCATATTATGGGAGTGGTAGTAGCAGTTGCAAAGGTCCTCCTCGCAATCTTGCTACCATTAGCTCTGAAGGTCCTCCCCAGAGCACCCGTGGGGTCCTCCCCCACGGGCATATAACAATCGATCATGAGATCTCCTTTTTTGATGCGAGTCACGGAAACCCTCCACGTGGCTAGAAGATCGAGCAGTAAGAAGGTCCCTCCACTTACAGCGGTCCACCCTGAAGGTACTCCCCAGGTTATACACTGCAAACACTCTCCATGCAGTGGGACCACATATTATGATAGTAGTCCTTGCTATCATAGTTGCAAATGCGGAAGCCCTCCCCGCAGTGACATCTCATCACGACAAGAAGGTACTCCCCTTGTTGTAGCCTGCCCTGAAGGTCCTCCCCAGGGGTTACGCTGCAACGAAACTCCATGCAGTCGGGCATCATATCATGGTGGTAGTCTTCTCCACCCTGATAACGATGGTCCTCCCCATAGAGACGTCATGCAATGAGAATGCCCTCCCCTCTTTGCGGGACATTCTAGAGGCCCTCCCCAGGATGTATCCTACATATATTCTCTCTGCGGTAGCAGTAATGGTAGTACTTGCCATTGCCACAGATGTGATGGTAGTCCTCGCCACCATGGCGCCACTGCAAAGGTCCTCCCCGCATTGGCCCCAAGCAACAAGAAGGTCCTCCCCTTGTTGTAGTGTGCCCTGAAGGTCCTCCCCAGGATGCACATCGAACATCAATCCATGATGGTCATCCTCACCATGATGGGAAATTGTTGTGAAGGCCCTCCCCATGACGACGCTACACAACCAGAAGGTCCTCCCCTTACTTCGACATGCCTTAGAGTTCCTCCCCAGGGTGTGCACTGCAAAAGTCCTCTATGCAGTGAAGCATCAAGCAGTAATGGTAGTCCTATCCATTATGACTGCCATTGTGGAGGTCCTCCCCGCGATGACATATCGTATCGACAGGAAGGTCCTCCCCCTACCGAATCAAGCATAGAAAAGCCCTCTTATGCCGAGGCACTTAGAAGGACAAGATCAAGCATGTCAGATTCCCAGTTAGTCGTCGACGACATCCTTCTACAATCAAGAGATGGTCTAGGGCTGCGTTCATCCTCTGAACCACCTCAAAATCGCCCACATAATGATTCAGCACCTACGGGGTCCCACTTCCTTCGAACACATTGACATCGAGCATCTCAGTTGGTCCGACCAGGTAGAGGAGTCACTAGCGGAGAGTATGCCGATATGCTGCACCTGAGGAAATGACTGGCCAGGGATGATATACCAGTTATGTTTTGGTCCACGACCACCTCTCACTTCAACATACCCAGAGAGTTGTCCGAAGAATGCATGCACAACATCCGCCATAATATATGGACAACCCTCCACCGATTGAAATCAAGATTTCATCCCTACGACGGGGTATATAGACCACGTCAAGACAATAGGATACCTCCTACGTCACATCGACCTGGAAGCTCTTCCTTCAGCACGAAAACAGTGACCCAAGAGGCCTAAAGGAAACATGGAGATAGCCTGCCTCCGTGCGCTGCACTAGTTGCGCCACCTCATCGGTGACACTCCGATGGGAGTCCATATCAGGGGATGGGGAGAACATGGAGCTCTGCATTTCACTCTGCTCCCCACCTAGAAAAACCCATTCGGAATGGTGTCTTTCAACGCTATCACATCAAGACAGTAATCGAGTGGTCTTCCTGTTCAAAAAAGGCAACACACCCAATAGAGTCAGGCCTTGAGTAAGTCCCAGAAGCATTAGGCCCGACAGGAACAATCCATTCAAGAACTCCTAAATTAGGCCACCGAGAGCATACAACTAGCCTCTCATCTACGAGAGGCCAATCAGCGATCTTTTCCTGCCTCCCTAGAAAGGATAGGTTCACAGAAGAACTTAGCACCAAAACCAGTTCACCCCGAATGGGGGCACGCACGATCAGGCAGGTAGCAATAACAGTAACCACTACCGTGGTCTAGGGGTCAACCCCAGCCTACAGGGATGGGGGAATTTTTAACAACAAATGCCCCCATAAGACCAATAAAACTGGGAAGAGACTCGATTTCCAAGGAACGAAGCCAACCCTAGCCCTCAGGGATGGGGGCATTATTACCCCCTCAACAACAACCTCCCCCATGAGAGTCAGTATTCTCTCATCTAGGGAGGACTGTTAGAAGAGGAGGTTCCCGTCCTATCCCTTCATTTGAATCATCATCCCCTCCAAGAGGAAGGCGCACCATAAGGTCACATCAAAGAACTCTCCGCGTCACCCTTCTTCAAGAAGTCTGAAGGCAATCCCAGGTCACGAAAGGGAAGGCCAATAGAAGATGTAGGAGATCCTCTTCCCATTTGGAAGATGAAATATTCTCCTCCCCGCGATATGCATCTATCAATGTCATAGAGGTTAACCCACGAATGACACCAGAAATTCTGAAAATCAGGATGGACTGGGAGACGATGGTTCCGGTCAGGCTATGACTCCCAACAAACCCCCAGGTGTGCACACCCGGAACTAGTGGGATGCCCTAAATATGGCCGTCCTTCT